>CM060919.1:842674859-844009859 GCA_030737875.1 Allium sativum | reverse complement strand
GGCTCGGTTATTGATAGAGTGAATAGATCTGCCATTTCTTGAAATCTCTCTTCTGATTCAAAATCGTGGTGTAACGTGTATCCCCCTTTGTTCCGGTTATGGAATAGATGAAATAAATCCAAAAATGGATTTTTTTTCAAAAATCTTATTTCCCTTCCCGAATTTGAGTTCTTGTAAGATACATCGAATTAGGTTAACTATCGCCTTGGAGCAAAATTGGTGATACTTCATTCCCGATCACTTTTCAGAGTTGATAGTTTAAATAATCAATTCACTTTCAATCTAATTAAAGATTCATTAAAACTCCACTTAGTTTTAATCTTCTCAAAAATCAATATCCTGTCTTTAACTGGGTTAAAGAACCAATGTCACCTAAAACACGATTCATGACAAACCCAAATCACATTTAATATTAAATACAAGGCTCTGAATAGAAAATATACTGGCTTATATTCAATATCAAATTCTAAAACCAACAAATATCGTATTGGAAATAACGTTATAAACATATCTTTCAAATTCCCATAGCAATATCTGTATAATCACGGAATCCAACATTGAAATATTCCAAAGACAATTTCGATTCAAATCCACTTCCACTTTATATAAATTCTGGTTATTTTCAAAACCAATTCAAATTCAATTTATTTATTTCAAACATAAATTGATTTTAATTCAAGTTCAAAACTAGTTCATTTCGATAAAAATCTATTTTTATCTTTTCAAATATGGAGTTTTTTAATCCCAGTTCTTTTCAAAACATTTATTATGATTTTACACTAATTACTGATATTTTTAATAATTTTATCCAGGCCCGTACAGTCGATTTCCATCAACGGCCATCGAACTGCACTTACAGCGACCTTTTCCAAATTTGATTTGGACATAATTCCAAACCCAACCGTTAGATTTCAAATTTCTAGTATCCATTGGAAAGCTCTTTTCGATACGAACCCAACGGTTCCAGTTTTAGGAGAATCCGACGGTCGGATCTCCTGTAATGTCCATTCGAAGTCAATGGTCGAAATTCGTGAACTGTCGCTGCGCGGTGCGTTCTGTTTAGGCCATTATATATATAAAATATATATTATATATTTCATTGATTTCCTTTTAAAATGTATTTTATAAATTGTTTTAAATTCGTTTTCAAAACCATTTCAACTCTATATTCAATTTCAAATCAAAATTGAATATTTCATATCATTACTATATAAATGATAATATTTTCAAAATGTTATATTTTGAAATCACTACCTTTTCTATATTCATTATAAAAACGAATATAATCGATATAAATATCGTTCACGTCAAAATAGCACAACTCTAATCAACTTGGCTTTATATATTTCAATAAATTCGTTATTCTATTCTACAAATGAATATTTGTTCTATTCAACACATGAATCTATATTTCTTTCAACACATGACTAATCTCGACACATGAGTACTGTCAACACATGACTGTTTTTGTTATGTAATAAATTTTATAAAATTTTGGTATCTATCGTTTGATTTTTAATCAGACTCCAACTGTAAAGTAGTTTCCAATCTTAAATATGATAAAGATGTAAATTTTATTGTTAAAATATTTTACTCAACACATGAATAGTTTCAACACATGAATCTATATTTCTTGCAACACATGGCTCTATATTTCTTTATTTTCCCAATGGAATGAGGCCCAATCAATTACCATATAATGTTAATTATATGGATTCCACCCAACACATGTATATAATGGCACTGACAAATAATCAACCATCATCCAAAGTGCACTACTCTGTATAAGCATCAAATATAGATATCTAATGCTTATAACAACCTGTTAATCAATCGATCGAAATACAACTAATTATTGGGATTAGTGTATGCCGTATATTATCCCAATACCCGTGTGGGGTTTCAAATCAACAAACACATATTTTTATTCACACACACGTTAAAAATAATATTTTTAACGATCAAACATTTTTACCTATATAATTATTTCATTTCACATCACACAATCAATTTTCACCACAACAAACAATCAAACATACAAGCCATCCATGGTCTGTGGACGACGGGTGTCGGGTGCTACTAAGCACCGCCTGCATCCTTGTATATAATTTAAACTAGAAAAGAAAATTTAAAGTGAGAAATTCTCACCAACTAGCAAAACCAACGCCACGACTCTTCTTATGTAGAAATCTTAGTCGTGCTCGCCTTTTATCAAATTCATTGTCCGTAGCCACTACATATACAAAAATCACATTTTTATATTGTTGCTGTGTAGATAAAAATTCTATTTTTATACTGCTACTATATAGATAAAATTCTATTTTTATAAATCTAACTTCATAATAAAAATTCCATTTTTATTTCGAAGCCATTCAACTAAAAATCACCTTTTTTTACTTCAATGCTATTCGAATAAAAATCACATTTTTCTTTGTTCACTTTCAAAACAAACATCACATTTTGATTTCAAATCGGTTCATATAAAAATCTAAACTTCCTTTGTATAATAATTCCAGCTTCTTCTTTTTTAAAAATTCTATCTTCCTTTATATAAAAATCATTACTTTCTTTATATAAAAATCTAATCCTTACATAATGAAAAATCCAACCTTTATATAAGGAAAAATCTAATCTTTTCTTTCATAAAAATCCTGACTTTCCTGAACTAAAAATCGTATTTTTATTATTCCTATGATATAAAAATTATATTTTTAACCTCCCTATAATATAAAAATTATATTTTCATTATCTCTATAATATAAAAACCTCTCCTTTCATTTATATAAAAATCCTACCTTTCATTTATATAAAAATCCTACCTTTACCGTGCTAAAAATCAAATCTTCATACCGCTACTTTAATTATAAAAATCTAATTTTTATATCGTTCATATGCAAATAAAAATCATATCTCTATAGTGAAGATATTAAAATAAAATTCACGTCTTTAAAGCGAGGTTATTATACTAAAAATCTAATCTTTTCTTGTCCAAAGGTCTATTCTTTTTATATTTAAAAATCAAACCTTTATTGTTTTAAAAAAAAACAAGTCTTTACGAAAAAAAGTAAATAAATAATCTAATCGTCAACCGCCATCTAATTTATACTAAATCAGAGAATAAAACAATGTAAATAATTAAATTAAAAGGAAAAAAATAAAAATAAACAAAACTTATAGCGCTCAAATCGGAAGGGGGGGTTTACTGCTCCTTGGCCGGAGGGGGAGAGGGGCTCTGACCACGGTGGGCCCAGTGAAGGGGGCAGTGGCGCCTTGGTGGCCCTAGGGTTTTGGATGCAGCTCTGGGCGGAAAGGAGGGGATTGGGTTGGTCGGCGGAGCTGAGGTGAGGTCGGAGGGGGCGCTGCCCTGCCTGGGGAGCCACGCCATAGGCGGCGGCTGCGCTGGCCATCCCCCAGAAGGGAGTGACGGCGATCGATTTCGAGAGGGGGGAGGGGGCGGCAACGCGATTCCTCTTTTTTTTCTTTTTTTTCCTTTTTCGATCTGAATTGGGAAAGAACCGGGGGGGTATAGGAGATATAATTTAATTATTTTAATTTCAAAAAGCAACTTTTTATTTTGACCTCCAAATGGGACCCATCGACTGTCGTCCATAGCTAATTACCCCCATTCCGAACACAATGGGACATGTTTTATAGGCTGATTCGATCGTTTCGATCAGTTTTCGCCAAAATCATCATATAACTCTATATATTGAATTTGAACGCGCATTTCAATTTACTGGGGTCACATACAAACTCTAAAAAATCCCGAAAAATATTTTCTAGCTTTGTGTTGATGATACGGTCCTAATAAAACTAGTTTCATCGAATTCTGAGGCCGTTGGAAAAATGGCCATTTTCCAGTCAATTAAAATCAATTGAAACTGGTCAAACGCGTTTTCCTTTGCCACGCTCACATATTGATTCAGAAAATTATGAATTTTGAAACCTAGCAATAATTTGACATCACGGATCCAACAAAAGTGGTTTCGTTGAAATCCGAGGTCGTTTGCAAAATGGCTATTTTTAAGGGCTGAAATTCCGTAGCGACTATTCTGAAATTTCAACTAGACATATCTTTTGATTCCCGCTTTGAAATTTCAATTTTTCGGATTCGTTGGAAAGATATTCTCAATTAGATTCTCATATTTTTGGTTTCGCTAAAATCTGATTTATTTTGAAACCGGTACAACCATTTGAACTTTGAAATCGAATTATCAAACTACCGCGCCATTTTCAATTCCTTTTATAATTATAAATAATTATTTATATTCTAACAACGATCTATATAAATATATATGTTCTATTCTATTCAAAATAAATTTCTCATCGTTATTATTTAAAAATAAATCATTTTAAATATTCAAAATTCACTAAAATTGCCAAAAAAAATTAAATTGGCTCGCATTTTCCGAGTTGTTACACCACCAATCTTTTAGATGAATGGACTAGCGGACTCTTACACATGACTACAACATTTCAGCATTGCCTACAAATTTTTTATGGAAGCTTACAGGATCGAGTATGGCGGCTACGAGGTTTCAGGACTCGCCAGATGCACACACGGTTGCAGATCTAGGTATACGTGGCAAACGGGAGGGGTTTGTAAAGTCCAGGCGTTCGACCAAGGGGGCCCAATTTTTTGGGATGTACAGAGGGGGAGGCGCGGTATGGGGCTGGACGTAAGGGGGTAGAAGGAGCTGTAAACTTGAGTTTAAAGAGGGATTAAATGCAAATTAGGGATCAAAATGGGATTTTTATGTGTTAAAGAGGATGAGAGTGCTCGGCAAGGAGAAGGAGAGGGGGAGTGGGTTGCGCACGCAGGTATGGGGTAGGGAAGGAAAATAAATCAGGTGGACCAGATGGGACGAGCCAAACACCCGATCCCTGGAAGTAAGGGTAATCATTGGAATATAACACATTATCACAACATCAGAAGATAAACATTACATTACAATAATGTGCATCAGATTGCAGTGGAATTAATATAAGAGTTTACAACATCACATGATCATAATAATTATACATCGAGGTTTAAATAGTACACAGCGGAATTGAAAGATAATCAACATCAAAAAGTCTGGGACCATTCAAAAGAAACATCTGAATCCCACTCCAGCACAAGTCCAAAACCAGCTTCCATACACAACCCAAAAAGCTACCAGCTAATACCTAGGAACTAGGCTGCCCGTTTGAAAATATGGGCACCCTAGTTTGCAAGGGAAAAACAAACTACAAGTCAGTCATGGGACATGTATGAGAAATCCTAAAGTTATTTTTAACTTATTTTAAAATAAGGCATATCACAGGACCACACCATATAACCCGGAACGGGTTTACTCCACACAAATGCTAGTGCATAAAACAAATCAACGTAATGCTTTTTGAAAAATGAAGTTATTTTAAGACTCAAGTCCCATCACACGATGCAACGCGAACCGAAGAATAGAGTTTTACCTTATAATGGCCAGACATGCTTGATACAAGAAAATCTAAATCATTTGATATTGTTATTAGTGTCTAACTGTTGAAAATAGTTTCAAAAATAAATGTATCAAATTTAGACGGCATAATACTCCATCATATTATGTCGCCATATGGGCTCACAACTAAAATCGCAAAGCTCTTTTTGGAAATTGGATTCCATCGTGAATCAAGGCAAGTGATCATCCTTATCCGATTTGGACCATCTCTAGCAAGATGTCTAGGACTTAGACACAAGTGAGCCCTAAATCGGCATAGTCGACCCACCAATTCTCCGTGAATTAGACAATTATCTAAAAATAATGTTCCCTGGTCTTATCAAACCTACAACCCTATCGTTTGATTGATCAACATCCAGTGGCGCTCGATTCCAACATCCGCATAAGTAAATCTGCCTAGGCTCCATACCATGGCATAATTTTTAGCTAGAAGGAAACATACGTGCTTACTCTAATATCTTTCATCATGTTTTTTTCTCGTCCCGGGGTGTGAGGCCGTAGAGTTAACATACCACAAAGTTATGCTTTTCAACAAAAACTTTGATCTACCTCCCAACAGCACTCATCAGGCCACATTGTTAGTTCACACATATGATCAGTTTCTATTAGTAATACAACCTTTGAGCCTGTACATATGAAAGAAGGGTGTTAAGCTAAGAGAAAAATTCTCCGTTACCAACATATTGTAACAACCTGGGTTTTTAGAACAAATTTAAAAATTTTATTTTAGAAATTTTAATGGATTTTGAATATTTAAAATGGTTTATTTAAAAAAAAGACTAAAAATTTATTTTAATCGAAGTTAGAATGAATAAATTTATTTTAATTATAAAAGGAGCCTAAAATAGCGCGATAGTTTAAAATTTCGATTTTAAATTTCAATTGAGTGTACACGATTCAAAATAAATCGGACTTCAGTAAAACAAGAAATATTTGAATCTCTTTAATTATATCTTTCTAAGAATGTGAGAAATAGAGATTTCATAATACAAATTGAAAGTTATGTCCAGTTTAAAATTTGAAATAGTCACTGTGGAATTTATATATTTTTTATTATATATATGGCCTTAAAAATAGCCATTTTGCAAACGACCTCCGTTTTCGACGAAACCATTTTTGTTGGATCCGGAATATCAAATTATTGCTAGATTCCAATTTTCATAATTTTTAGAGTTAATATGTGAGTGTGGTGAATTAAAACGCGTTTGGTACTTTTAGTTTGAATTTAATTGACTGGAAAATGACCATTTTTCAAATGGTCTCTAAATTCGATGAATTTAGTTTTGTTAGGACTGTATAATCAAAACATAGCTAGATTTTTTTGGGGATTTTTGGAGTTAGTATGTTAGGACGGTAAATTAAAATGCACGTTTGAATTCAATATATATTGATTTATATTTTAATTTAAACGAAAACTGATCAAAACAGTCGAATTGGCTTATGAAACATATCCCATTGTGTCCAAATGGGGGTAATTAGCAAGAAACGACAGTCGATGGGTTAGATTTGGAGATTGGATAAAAAAGTTTCTTTTTGAAAAGATATATATATATATAAGGGGTTAACGGGGGGTCAAACCGCTAAATTCTCCACATCGCGGTCAACCCAAAACCGCGCCCCCATATTTCAAAAACCCATCGCCGATGCTCCAGCCCCCCTCCTTCTGTCGCCCACCGCCTCTGGCCGCGCTCCGCCAACCCATCCAGGTTGCGCCACCTCCGGCCCCTCCCCTTTCTCTCCTCCTCCCTCTCTCGCTGGAAAACCCCCAAAGCCGCTACTATGCCCAAAAACTGCCGCTATTGGCCTACCACCCACAGCTGCACCCCCTACACCACTCCCCGACGACCTGCGCCGCCCCACAGCCACCCAATTCCGACCATGAACCCCTTCATTCAATAAAAATCAAAATTTTATAATTTTCTACATCTGCAAAAAAACAACCCCGACCGTCCAGCACCTTGGCCGCCACCACCTCGCTCCGTCAGCGCCGCCGGTGAGTTTATTTATTTATTTATGTTATTAAAAATGTGGTTTTTATTTAAAATAACCTCATTATAAAAATATGATTTTTACATATGTAATAGCATTATAAAAATATGATTTTTATATAGAAAACCTACAATAAAAAACAAAGCCACGTAACCCAAACCAATTGGGGTTGGCTAGATATGGAACCTAAAATTAAAATAAATAATAATGGTAATAATACATACATAAAAAGGGTTTAAAATAACCAAACAGATAAAAAGTCGTCTGATAAAGTTTTTTTAAATAATAATAATAAAGTAAAATGGTTCAGTAAGAGTGAAATGAAGTCTAAAATAGTGATAAAAAAAATTAAAAGGTTCAATAAAGTGAAATAAAGTCTTAGGTACATGGATTGCCAATTTCCATGCACTCCTATCCACTACTAACTCTTCAGATATACTCCAATCACTTAATTCTCTCTTTATTATCTTCTCCCATGTCATTTTAGGTCGACCTCTACCTCACTTTGGGCCTTCGGCACGGCTTATAATTCCAACACGCACAGGTGCATCGTAAGGTCTACGTTGGATATGTCCAAACCATCTCAAGCGGTGTTGGACTAACTTCTCTTCAATAGGTGCAACTCCAAGTTTTTCTCAAATATCCTCATTTCTAATCCGATCTCGTCTGGTATGCCCACAGCTCCAACATCTGCATCTCTG
Source organism: Allium sativum (assembly GCA_030737875.1). Taxonomy (NCBI): domain Eukaryota; kingdom Viridiplantae; phylum Streptophyta; class Magnoliopsida; order Asparagales; family Amaryllidaceae; genus Allium; species Allium sativum. The sequence goes on along the minus strand of CM060919.1, from coordinate 844,001,689 downwards.
CCACATTTATCTTCTGGACGTGTTGCCTCTTAGTAGGCCAACATTTTGCACCATATAACATTGTAGGCCTGATTGCTGTCCTATAGAAATTTCCTTTAAGCTTCTGAGGAATCTTCCTATCACAGAGAATGCCAAATGCTAGACACCATTTTACCCATCTTGCATATAAAGGGATTATTCTTCGTAAGTTAAAAATATGATTTTTAACTAGAGTATGACATGAAAATATTTTTAGAAAGATAAAAATATGATTTTTAGCTTATGCATACTATTTATAAAATGGTGACACAAAGGAAAATTGTTTGTTAGTTAAAAATATGATTTTTAACGTATGTATGCTATTTATAAAATAGACACGCTGGACATCTGGAAAGATTTAACATTTACAATCAGAGGATGGCAAAGCGGAAACCAAAGGTGAGAACTCCTTCTCACTCTAATTTTGTTCACAATAAATATATATTATGATGCAAACGGTGCTTAGTAGCGCCCGACAACTTTGATTGAAACCATGGATGTTTGGTTGTTTGTTTTGATTGATTTATTTGTTTGAATGTGTCTTGGGATGTTAATGGAATTGATTGAATTAGGTTTGTGTATGGCGCGAGCCAGTATTAGGCGAGGGTAAGGCTAGACCTTATTCCGGTTCAATATCGTGCCGTTATGCTACCGAAATTCTCTAAAAAGTGTTAGAAAAATTAGTTAGTTGAAAAATATCATTTTTAACTTATATATGAGTTATATAAAATATTCATGTGTCGAATAAATATTTTATCATTAAAAATATTTTTTTTTAAAGTATATATGAACGGTATAAAATTCTCCTGAAATGAAAATAAATATTCATTTACAAATCGGACGATTTGTTTATGTTCACTCATCTAACTGATATTGATTGGGATGATAAATTTTACACATCACCCAACTGCACAAATAATAATCAGTGTTTGCTGTTTGAAACCCCAGATGGGTATTGGGATGATAACTGACGTACACTAATCCTAATCGTTTAGTTGTATGCCAATCAATTGGTTCACAGACTGTGTAAGCGTTAATTATTTATATTTAGTTCTTATATAGTTGTGTAATGCACTCTGGATGATGGTTAATTGTTTATCATTGTTGTTATATACATGTGTTGTATGAAATCCATATAAATAACATTATATGGTAATTGATTGGGTCTCATTCCAATTTGGAAAATAACGAATATTTTGAAATAATATTTAGTAAAGGATTAAAAATATTTAAGTGTTGAATAAAATATTCATGTGTTGAATAGAAATATTTAAACAATAAAAATATCATTTTTATTGAAGGTATAAACCATTAAAAATATTCTTGTGTTGAATAAAATATTTAAACGAATATTTTAAAATAATATTCAATAAAGGATAAAAATGTGAATTTGATGTCCGGTTTTGGATGGACACGAAAATATTGAAATATATGAAGTCGTGCTGATTAGATTTACACCATTTTAATGCAAACAATATTTATATCGATTTTATTCATTTTTATAATTAATATAAAAAAGGAAATGATTTCAAATCAGGTATTTATTAAAAAATTATCATTTAAATATTATAATGATAAGGAGTATTCATTTTTGATTTAAAATTTTAAATGAAAGTGGGAATCATGTTAAAACGAATTTATAAACGATTCATAAAATATGTTTTAAATGGAAATTGAATAAATATATATATATATATATATATATATTTAATGGCTTGAATAGAACACTCCGCGCCACGACCGTTTGCGAATTTCGACTATTGACATCGAATTGATATTAAGGGAGATCCGACCATCGGATTTCCTTAAACTGGAACCGTTGGGTTCGTATCTAAAAGAGCTTTCCAACGAATATAAGAAATTTGAAATCTAATGGTTGGATTTGGAATTATGCCCAAATCAAATTTGGAAATGGTCGATGTAAGTGCATTTCGATGACCATTTATGGAAATCGACTGAAAGGACTTTAATAAAATAATTAAAAACATTAATAATTCATGTAAAATCATAATAAATGACTTTGAAAAATTTGGATGAAAAATTCCACGTTTGTAAAGATAAAAATATATTTTTATCGAAATGAATTAGTTATTAACTAGAGTAACAATCCAATGTTTTAAAATAAATAAATTGGATTTGAAATGGTTTTAAAATAACCAAAAAAAAATTAATAAATAAGTTGGAATGGTTTGGAATGGAAATAATCTTTGGAATATTTCAGTATTGAATTCCGTGAGTATATGGATATTGTTATGGGAATTTGGAAGATACAAATATCATTTTTCCCAATATGATATCCGTTGGTTTCAGAATTTGGTATTGAATATAAGCCAATATAATTTCTATTTAGAGCCTTATATTTAATATCAAATTGGATTTTAGGTTTGTCGTGAATGGTGTCTTCAATAACATTGTTCTTAAACCTAGTTGAGAAAAGAATAAATCTTTTAATTAAGATTGAGTGAAGTTTACCAATTAATTACCCTTTTCAATCCAGTTGGATGATTTTGGAGAAAAATGTCCACCAGTTCTTGTGTCATATGATTAGAGACCAAGAATATGCACTCATTGCAAAGTTTTTGGGCATGAAACTTCTGAATGTGAACATCTAGTAAGGGGTGATGTTAATAATGAGGATCAGTATTTTGGTACTGAGTTAGAACAGGGAATTGCAAGTCAGAGTTTTGTTGAAACGAGACATTACAATATAAGAAATGTGAGAGGCAACTTTCAAAATTATTTTCAGAAGAAAGACAATAACAATGAATGGAATGATGTTGTTCATAAAAAGAAACAAGTTTGGCAAAGGAAAGGAAGTGCTAGGAAACAATCAGTAGTAGATGAAGTCAATGAGTACATCAATGAAAATGTTACAGAGGTTGGTAGGGATCATTTCATGGTTGATGAACTGAATAACAGTGAGGAATGAACATTGTTAAAGAAGTGATGGATAAGCGCAATAAACAAGTGCTTTAAGTTGATGGAAAAGACTGTTGCCATAGAGAAAATGGACCTATAGTTGAGAAAGTTAATCATTGTCAATTTGGAATTTCAAATGATAAGCCTGCCACAAAATTTGAAATCAACATTACTCATAATAACCCTTTTGATGCATTACAAGGTTTGCATCATTCTTCTACTTCAATAGATACTTCAACTTCTCTTGGTTCTCAATCATCATCCTCTTCTGATATATCCTCATTGTCCTCTAAATCTAATATTTCATCCTCATCTGTATATATTTCAATGTCTTATGCTTCCTCTTTTAGTACTTCCTCTACCAATAAATCATCTTCACCTTATTTGAATCTTTCTTTCCCTCCTCATATTAAATTGCCATCTTCACAACTTTCCATATCTAACTCAAAGGCATCTTTATCCTTGAGTGGACAAAAAAGGAATGGTAAAAGCAAAGATAAATCCTCTGATGTAGATGACTTAAATGATGGGAAAGAATATATGCCAAAAGATGTATCGCCTGTCAACAGTAATCTCAAATCCACAACGAGACATACCAGGAGTAGTCCATCCACCCTTGTTAATCCACTTCCATTCAAATGATCAATAAAATAGCCTTCTGGAACATTGGAGGTGCGAATTTGCCCTCTATACAAGATGAAGTAAAATCCTACATCAGTGAAAATAAAGTTCAACTGTTGTGTTTATTGGAAACTAAACTTGATGTAAATTCGACGACTAGAATGATGAATTATATTGCTCCCTTTTGGAATTTTATTCACAATCTGGAATGTGCTAGTTTTGGTAGAATTTTGATTTCTGGAATCCATCTATCTTCAGTTTATCCACTCTTTCAAAACTTGATCAATTCGTTCACTCTCGATGCATTCATTATCCTTCTAATACCTCTTTTCAATTAATTGTTGTTTATGCTCACAATGCCCTATCACTTCGTAAACCTTTTCTTGATAATTTGCATCTTTTAAACTCATCTAATGCTCCATGGTTAATTGGGGGAATTTCAATTGCATGTACTCCTGCCATCATAAATTTGGAGGTAATTCTCTATCTATCAATGATATTGCCCCTTTAAATCAAAGCCTCATCAATTCCAGTTTATTACCTCTAACCTCTTATGGGCTGAGTTTCACTTGGTCTAATTGCTCTCGTTCTGGAAATCCTACTCTGTGTAAGTTGGATCATATTTTTACCAATTTACAATTTATTCAACTTTGGCCTCGCTCTTTTAATTAATCTCTGCCCTCAACTTTCTCTGATCATTGCTCATTGTTGTTTAATTGGGGAGTTGTGAAATCCAATAACAAGCGTATGATAGCTTTTAAAATTTTCAATTTTTGGCTTAAAAATGCAGATTTCTCTAACATTTTAATGCAGGTTTGGAGCAATCATTTTTCTTATGACCCGTTAAATTCATTTTTATGCAAACTGAAGAAGCTAAAATTCCACTTGAAAGCCTGGTCTTCTATCACTTTTGGTAAAGGAAATAGTTTATCTTCGAAAATCAGGAGTGATTTAAGTGATGTTCAAGAGGCTTTGCACAGGAATCCCCATGACAATTTATTACGCAACTAGGAATCAAGTCTGAAAAGAAAACTGAAGTCTTCTCTTGATATAGAATTTCAAGCGTCAAGGTAGGCTTCTTGTTTGAGAAAAATTAAAGAAGCTGATAGGATTACAAAATATCATCACAATTATCTGAAGGTAAAGAAAACTAATTCTATTTTCTTTATTCAAGATATGCATGGTAATAAGCAATACCTTGAAAAAGAAATAAATGAGGCTTTTGTGAACTATTTCTCTTCAATACTTGCTCCATCCAATCCTTTTCAAATTGACTTGGAATCATATGGTCATTTATCACTGCCAGATGATCTAATTTCTATTGTACCTTCTAATGAAATTAAAGAAGCAGTTTATGGACTGGATTCTACTAGTTGTGGGGGACCTAATGGGTTTAATGCTTTATTTTTACAAAAGTTCTGGAATACCGTTGTAATGACTTGATAAATAGGGTTAAGCGCTTCTTTCTTTATAGTATTCTTCTAGTTTCCTTGGCATCTACCTCAGTAGCATTGATACCTAAGGTTGATCATCCAGAGTTGGTGTTAGATTCAGACCAATTTCCTGCTGTAGTGTGGTGTATAAAGTAATTTCTAAGGTTATTGCGAATAGACTTCAACATATTCTTCCAACTATAATTTCCCCAAACCAATCTACATTTGTGAATGATAGGTCTATTAGTGATAATCTTATTATCACTCGTTAACTGCTGTGTGGCTACAATAGGAAATCCATTTCTCCAAGGTGTTTGATTAAGTTGGATATCAGGAAAGATTTTGATACAGTCTCTTGGCATGCTATCCTAACTGTCTTGTCTCGTATGAACTTCCCTATGCCTTTCTTTCATGGATTTATACATGTATTTCGTCACCAAGATATTCAATAGCTAGAAATGGTAGTTTATATGGTTTTTTCAAAGGCATAACTGGGGTAAGGCAAGGAGATCCCATTTCTGCAAAAATTTTATTGTGGTAATGGAATTGCTCAACGCTCTCTTAAAGTAGCAAGTAGAGGAAGGTAAATTGGATCTGCACCCTCGATGTAAGGACCCTAAAATCATTAATCTCCTTTTTGCTGATGATCTTAAATTTTTTACAAAGCCAACAATTTCAAATATTCATTGTATTCTGACCACTCTAGATAAGTTTCATGCCTTAACTGGACTGCAAATTAATTCGAAAAAGTCACATATTTTGATTGCTGGACTTTCACAGTCAAATAAGGAGGGGCTAATTAAATACTCTGGACTTTTGGAATTGCCTCTGAATTCTTTTTACTTGGGCTTCCCTCTTATTAGTTCAAGAATTACTAAAAAAAATTGCATGCCATTGTATGAAAAGATTATAGATAGACTAAAGCAGTGGCCAAGTTGTAAACTTTCTCAAGCTGGAAGGCTTACAATTGTGCCATCCATAGCTATTTCCATTACAACCTATTGGTGCAGGCATTTTATCCTTCCAAAAAAACTTCTATCAATGATAACATCTGCCCTTAACAAGTTCTTATGGCATTGGGATCCATTTTACAAAAAAATGATTCCAATTGCATATAATAAATTGTATGAGGATAAAAGTCATGTAGGGAAAGGAATTACCAGTATCTTCTTATGGAACAAGGCTGCAATATCATGTTATTTTCAAAAGGTATTCACTGTTGATACTTGTATCTGGACGAAATGGATAAAGAAAAATTTGATAGGAAGAAAGGACTTCTGGACAATGCCACTGCCTTCATTCTATAGTTGGAGCTGGAGGGCAATTCTTAAACTTAGACGTGAGTTTTTGCCATTTGTGCAATATGGAAGAAGAAGACTATCTGAGATTTCCTTCTGGAATGATCCTTGGTCAAAACAGGGTTTTATTTTATCTGAAGTTGTGGTTTACAACTTAATGAGTAATTCAGGGATCCCTGGCAATGCTTTTATTCGCAACTATATTAATGATGGTCGTATTGAGTTACCCTATTCCAGTTCGACATAGCTTAGAAAGCTTTGGAATGACATGTTAGAAAATATGAATCTAATAAAGGATGGTGATTTAATTTGGAATGGGAGGAAGCACTCCATTAATTATGTTTATACGCTACTTAAAGATGAGAAGGTAACTTTTCCATGGGCTTCGCGTATTTGGAATACTGATGCTTCTGCAGAAGAGAACTTAACTCTTTGGAAGGTAATGGCGAATGCCATTAATACAAAAGATAAATAGTACTCTATGAGCATTGTTCAAGACCGTCTTTGTCCTTTATGTAATCGAGAGACAGAATCTAATATTCACATTTTCTTTGAATGTGAATATGTTTATCGTATCTGGAATAGGCTTCTTGCAGCTGGAAGTTTTCATAGAGCATCGAGGATTAGTATGAATGAATGGTTCAATGTGTTTAAAGCCACAAGGTGGAAAAGTGCTAATTCAAGAGCTTTGCTGAAACTGTTGAAAGTTTTCACCTACTCCATTTGGCAAGAGAGGAACAACAGGATTTTTGGAATTGGTTCCCTCTCAAAAGGACAATTGTTTTCACTGATGCTTAGGAAGATGCAAGTGAGATGAATTCTGGAGTTTTTGTTTTGGTGATTTCCTTTGTTTTTGTAGCTGAGTTTTTTTCTGTTTTCTTTGTAATTCATGTTATAGTTTTTTTTCTCAACTAGTATATGTATATGTTGAGCGTAGTGTATATGTTGAGTGAAGTGTATAGGTGACTTTGTAATGCTTTTACATGTTAATATATTTTACTGCCTTTCGAATAAAGTTTACCAATTAATAATATTTAATTGGAATGGAATAAAATGGAATGTGAATTGGGTTTACTGTGAACTGTGTTTTTAACAACATCCGTTCTTTCACTCGATTTACAGTGTAATGTGATTCAGAATATATAAATCTTTTTATTAAGATTTAATGGAATTTTCCTAAGTGAAGTTTTCCACTTTAATATATTAAATTGGAATTGAATGAAACTCGATTTAGTAATAATCGAAGTGAGCTTCTATAGAGGAAGACTGTTAATATATGGAATTTAAAAGGCTTTGTCATTATTCCATTTATATTATTAGTCGGGTACGGAAATTGATATCGATTATATATTGATCTGTTTTCCGTGAAGATACCATGGTTAATGGAATGTGATTTTGGGTTTATCGTGAACTGTGTTTTAAATGACACAAGTTATTTAACCCAGTTAAAGACGGGATTACATGTCTGACGTTGGTTCCTTTATACCGTATTTGTTGATCTCTGCTAAATATATATCTATTTGGTGGCAGAGAATTTATTCTCTTGCTTAACACACTTCTCTAGGACGTACAAGCTTAGAGGTTATATATAGGCAGAAATCAATGGTACAGTGTAGATAGTCGATGCGGCATGCTTGATTTCCCAAAGTTAAATAATCATTAATATTGATTTTTGGGATTATTAAAACTAAGTTAAGTTTTAATGAATGTTTAATTAGATTGAAATGGGAATGTGATAATTTAAATTATCAAATTCAAGAAATGATCGAGAATGGAGTATCACCAGTTTTGCTCCAAGTGATAGTTAAATATTAAATTAGATTTGAACGTGAAATGGTAATTAAATATACCGATAACACCATGGTATTAGATATGGAGTATTATTAGTTTTGCTCCATCGGATGAATAGGTTGGGATTGGGAAATAAAATAAATGATTACTTCGGTAAGATGGGCTAATCCCGACTAGTTTGGATAAACATTTATTTGGTTTGAATGGATATACAAAGGAAAATTAAAGAATAAATTTAAAGAATTTATCTTTGATAAAATTAATGGGAACCTATCCCTAAAGAAGTGAATATTTGAATAAACGGATATTCTTAATTGGAGTGAGGCATATGTTGTTTTTTTATAGCACCTGATTATTGATTATATATTACGCGAGTTATTCGGAAAGGCTGGGTTTACAACCATTCTCAATAATTATTTCGACGATAAGTCGACGATGAAGACGGTGGTTTAAGACCGGAGGTCTTCACATTGTTTGGATGATTACTGATGTCTTGATTGGGCTGTACACCCAAGACAAGGTAATAAGTGGTGATCGTCCAAACGTACTTGGAGATCGACCGGATATGTGAGGACCTCTCTCCTATATCGGACATATCGGATGAGGAATAAGGTGCCTCCAGCTTCGTTCAGACCCAGAACGAACTAGTAAATGGATGTGTGTCTGACATTGGATTTTATTCTGTGTTGATTGATCTCTATTAAATATATATCTATTTGGTGGCAGAGAATTTATTCTCTTGCTTAACACCCTTCTTTGAGATGTACAATGTCAAACCTGCCATCCATTTACAAGTTCATTCTAAGTCTAAATGAAACTAAATGCAGCTTATTCTTCATCCAATTAAGGAGAGAGGCCATTGCTCATCCGAACAATCAATAAGTGTCCAGACCAGTGCCACTTTAACCCTTTAACGGGAGCAAACTATTTAAAGGCATCAGCAATCAATCCATTCGATGTGAAGATTTCCGGTCTTCCACCATCTTCAATTCTCTTCGACTTTAATCGTCATATAATTATTCGAAATGGGTCGAACCTGGCCTTTTCAAAAAATTCGCGTCAACACTTAAATCCTTATCGGATTATCAATACACCAATTAAGTCTCCTTTAATTGGTTTTCATTCCATAGGACTTAAAAATCTTATTCTAAAATTTTGGTTAAGTTCTTGGCTTTCAAAAATCATCTTTTCACCTTATAACAAGGTTTACTTAAGAATTCAATTCGATTTACGTATTAAAGTCCTTAATTCAAACGCAACCCAAAATTCATTATAAAATGTATTAAATAAATAGCCAAATTTTTACTTAACCAATTTTATCCTTCAAAACCATATATGATTGGTTTAATACTTTTCAACATCATTTATAATAATTTTTAATGATTTTTCCCTATTTTTATTCATTAAAAATAGTTCATATTAATCAGTTTCAATTATAGGCCATTATTGGTTTTGCCGCTGTTTTCATTCAAATTTGATTTGAACATTTCTCAAAATCTAACCGTTGGATTTTAAATATCTTGTTATCACTTGAAAGCTATTTTAAATATGAACCTAATGGTTTCGGTTTTGGGAAAATCCGACGGTCGAATCTCTCAGAATATCAATTTAAAGTTACAGGTCAAAATTCGAGAACTACCGTTGCGCGACGAGTTCTATACTGACCATAACTCGACGTATAATGTAAATTACATCCAATGGTTTCAAAATCATTTTATTTGTTATATAAAAAATATATAATAATTTCCAAAAGTCATATTTTAATTTTCCAACTTCAAAATCAATTATTTCAATATTTCAGTATTCAAATTATTAAAATAATGATATATTTTTTCAACTTTATTATTTTTACTCCAAAATTCCCTGACATTCGTAATAAAAATAAATAAGAAAGTTTTGTAAAGGAAGTTCTTCTAATACTCATCTTAAATATCCTAACTGAACTTTACTTTTATCGGTTACTATTTCTTTTGAAAGTAATATTTGTATACGCCAACACTAGATGAAAATTAATTCAAATCAGTTCTTTCTAGTTACTAATATTCATCTATACTTTATAATCTTGGTGTCCACCCAAAATCGGATATCAAATTCAAATTTTATTTTTAGCCTATTATTATATTGATAAAATATTCATTAAAATCCATTTTAATTGATAGAGACCTAACAAATGAACAATAATCACATCTATTGATCATTTTCAATCAGTGTATTATATAACACTAAATCAACCATCAAGCAGCATCTAATCCACATACAAAAGGAACTCACCGTATAAGCCTTAAGTCAATAACGCTTATATGGATTCGTCAATCCAAAGATCCACCACAAATCAGACAATTGGGAGATGTGTCCATTAAATAACATCCCAATACCAATGTGGGCTTTACCGCAAATCAAACAATTGGTAGATATGTCAATTAATTATCATCTAAATACCCGTGCGGCGTTTACCGCAAATAAAACAATTGGGAGATGTGTCAATGAATTATCATCCCAATACCCATGTGGGGTTTACCGCAAATCAAACAATTGGGAGATATGCCCATTAAATATCATCCCAATATCCGTGTGGGGTTTACATAACATTCAAAAATTAGTAATTAATAAACTAATTAACTAAGACCATTTTAGGTTCAAACATTTTTAAATACACACAGTTTGTGTTTAAAGTGTCATATACCCTAGCAATCACACACATGTCAAGCAAAAATGATATTTTTATCATACTACTCAACATTTGACATCATAATAAATTTATGTGATCAATTATTAATCATTTCATTAACCCAAACTTAAATAACTAATAACAATTAATTAACTAGCCCTTCTAGTTTTGGTTTCTCACCGTGAGTCCACTCCACCAATCTTTTGTGCGAATGGACTAGCAGACTCCTATACACGACTATAACACATCAAGTTTGCCTAAAGTTTTTTACGCAAGCTTACTGGACTAAGTTTTATAGCTACGGGGTTTCAGGACTTGCCAAACGCACACACGGTTGCATCTCTGGGTATACGGGGCAAACGGGAGGGGTTTGTGGGGTCCACGGGGTAGGGCCAAGGGTGGGTATACACTTTTTGGGCTACACAAAGGGGGAGGCGCAGGTGTGGGGCTGGGCGTGGGGATATGGGTTGGAGGAGGTGCAAATTTGAGTTTAAAGAGCGATTAAGTGTAAAATGGGTTAAATATGTGATTTTTATGTGTTTAAGGAGGAGGGGAGAGCTTGATAAAAAGGAGGAGATGGCCAGGGGGTTGCACACGCAACTATGGAGTTGCATATTGTGTACTCTTAATTTTAGTATGATTTTTGATGGATTCAAATAGTTTTTTTCCATTGCAAATAAACAAGCATGTATTATCAAGACCTAGGGTTCAAATTATGATTAAATTCAAGCATTGATTCATGTTTTTGAGGTTATTTCTGGATTGACGGTGGAAAATGGCTTTTAGGTTTATTTTTTCATGTGCTTCGGTGAAAAAAGATTTCATGAGTTCCTGTAGGGTGCACGAGAACCAGTTTCGATGTTTTTCCACTGAAGCGTTCGAGTTACATGAAGGTGGCATGGTTGTGGAGAGGCGGAGATGAGAGAAATTATAGTATTTTTGTTGGAATTTATAGTGGAGTAGAAAGGGCAGTTGAAGCAACGATACGTGTGACTATAATGTGTGTTCCCATACATTGCAAAGTTGAGAGAAAGATTAAAAGAGATGGATTAGTTCAAGAGGTATAATTTATATTTAGTTATTAGTTAATGACCGTTTATGTATTATAACTCGTAAAAACCATTACTTTCCAATGCTTTATCAGAATATGACGAAACATGATCCGTTGGGATCGTGGAATAGAGAGCTTCACAATGAAACTAGTTTGGAGCAATTTGGAGCTCGCTGCAATTTATGGATAAATAAAACATTTGATTTAATTAATTCATGTTTATCGTTATTCAATAAAAAACCGATCAAAGTGAGAACTCTCACTCAGCTGAATTTTATAGTTATTGTGTTCATTTTTGAATATGTATTGATTGCCTATGATTGCAATGTTTGCTTTGCGGTTGATGGATGATTTTACAGTTTTTTTGTTATTATTGTTAAACAATGAATATAAGCGTTACCGATAGAAGCGTTTATATTATAAGTATTGGTTGATATATGGTAGTTGATATGGATGTGTTTATATTATTGACACAAATTTATACAATGAATATGGAATTAGAAAATTAATTGAATTTCAATACATTGGGATTTTAAATGAATTTTATACACATTTAACTGAAAGTTGACAAGAATAATAAAAGTTGGATTTGTAAATCCAAGCTGATTTGAAAATTAAATTGATATAATTTCAAACCAAATTTGGAAATGATTGATTCAGATTTGAAGGAAATTTGAATTAAAAACAACTTATTTTAATTCAAATTAGACTTTGAATAGTAAATTCAAATGTGAATTCGAGTTAGGTATACAAAGGACATTTTTAACTCGAATGGATTCTTCAATTGATCTTAATTATTTTTGTAATGGATGTCAAAAAAATTGGAGTTTCAAAATATTATATTTTGAAAACTATTATTATTTTAATATTATAATAATATTTAATATTCAATTTTGATCTAAAATAAATATTGAATATTCAGTTTTGATTTAAAATTGAACTGGAGATTGAAGTCATTTTTAAACAAGATTATAAACATTTTATAAAATACGTTTGAGCGGAATCGATAATGAGCATAAGAGATAGGTACTCTACAGAACAAGCAAAGGTTAAGGGAACCTCCTATTCGATTTGAAATGCAAATGGGTTATTCAAGATATTTGAGGTGTAAATTTAGGTTCATAGCCATATTACTTGGAATAAAACTATGCGATGCGCCCGTATCAAATAACACTTTAACTGTAATATCTTTAACAGTAAGTGCACCTTCCAGAACTTTCGTACCTATTCCACCAGTGGAGGTTGTTTGAGTCTTTGCTGCGATATAGACATGGGCCACCTCAGATTTCTTTAAAATGGGCAATTTGGTTTAATATGGCCCGTCCGGTGGCTATTGTAGCTTTCCCTAATCTCTTGAAACTTCTTAGCATATCCAAATTCATTTCTCCTCTATTTCTTCAGAGACTTACAATCTGCCGATAGGTGTCCTTTTTGGTGGCAATTATAACATGCGGCTTCCTTTACCCAATCCTTATTAAATTTACTTTCCTTGCTACTTGCTTCTGGCTTCTTGCTTGTTTCAGGTTTCTTACTTTCAAACTTTCTTTTCTTGCCGGAATTTCCTTTCTCCTTGTCTTCCAAAGCATTTCATGTGTCTACATTCTCATACCAACAAGCCATCTCTACCATCTCTACCATCTCTACGAAAGGAAGCCTCACATAAGTAGCTATTCTTCTTCTATGTCTTCTTTGAAGACCCTCTATGAACCTCACATTCTTTTTAACTGGAGCTTGAATTAATTCTGGACCATAGCAGGAAAGTTCGTCGATTTATTCAGATATTCATGGATTGTCATCTCCCCTTGCTTCAGGTTGGAGAATTCATAATATAGACACTCTACTGCTTCTAAGGAATGGTCCTTTCTTCGAAAATTTCTTTAAATCGATCCCGAGTGATATTTTCTGCTGGATTCCGCATTTGTAGCGGCCTGGAAAATTCGACTTTTGAAGTTCGACAATAATACATAAAACTCGTATTACTTGCCAAAAATCCAAGTATGAAATCCCAGAAAGCTAATAGAAAAAAGTTAGAGGATGAGAGAAGAAAGAAAGAAATATTAGAATAGAAGAATAAGAAGATCAGAGTCTCACAACGGAATGGACAAAACATAATAATCAATAATAATTTATACAAAAAGAACTGTATATATATATATATATATATATATATGATTTCAACATCAGAGTATACATTTAAATCAATACAACATACATCAGAAATAAACTAGTACCACTATATATATCGAATGCTTCTCGATTTCACCTCCTTTTTCGCAGCTCCAAGCGATACCTAACCTGATAATATACTCGGTCTGACCCGAGCACAATTGAAGCAAAGAAAAATTCACCCGATCAATCTGGAATACTTTCAGTGATATATTCATAAACCAAAACAAATTGCTTAACTTTGAAAATCCTTTTTGAAAGAAAAGGATAATAGTAAGACTAGTCCATACATAAGCATGGACGATTTTACTTTACTATAACCCAAAACATTTTGAAATCAATATCTTGTTCTAATATTATGATAGCGTCTAAATAGAAATAGATGACAATCTAGCGGAACACTTGCATCTTACGCTCCACATATATACCATACAAACTAAACTGCGGACACTTATTGGAGATTGGATTCTGACTATGACAAGGTATAGATCCTGTAGTGTCCCAAATTTCTGGTACCATTTGAGCTGACCAAATAACACAAATCCAACCCAAATTGCATTGGAAACCAGAAAAATAATAGAAAGAAAACAGAGGGTGAGAATAGATAAGATAGAAACTTAGAATAGAAGAACAAGAAGAAGAACATATACCATCAGAGTAAACACGAATCTCACAGTGGAACGAACAATACATAATAGATACATAACTTTGAAATAAAATCAGTATATGCATACAGAAACATTATCAGAGTACAACACTTACAACACAACGACAATAAAAATAGCTATATAATCCTGAAGCCTCCTGCTCCAAGCTCTCCAAGTATATCTGTAAATCCCGACTACTTTAATGCCCATACAAAATTAGGCACCCAAGAGTTTAGGGAAAATAAAACAAAATAAACTCTGGGTAAGTCATGTGACCGGTGTGAGTTAACTCCAAACATTTGTTTAACTTTTAAAATCCTTTCTAAAGAAATGATAATCGTAAGACCGATCCACTCATAAACACGGATGGATTTTACCTTACGATAACCCAAGACATTTCTTTAAAATCAATACTCTTCTGATATTATAACAATGTCAAAATCAAATAAATAGCAATCTAGTGGAAATGCTTTCATCTCACGTTCCACATATATTATATATAATCAAACACCGCGGGCTCTTATTGGGTAATTGATTTCCAACTATGACAAGGTATGGATCCACCTTCCGATCAGTGTACTCTAGAAGTGATACACTGGAGTTTAACAAGAGCATCTTGTAACTCGGCCACAC
Source organism: Allium sativum (assembly GCA_030737875.1). Classification (NCBI taxonomy): domain Eukaryota; kingdom Viridiplantae; phylum Streptophyta; class Magnoliopsida; order Asparagales; family Amaryllidaceae; genus Allium; species Allium sativum. The sequence goes on along the minus strand of CM060919.1, from coordinate 843,986,444 downwards.
ATGACCGACCATTCATTTTGCTTGAATGTTTCGTATATATTATCACCTTACGGTTGGTATACCAACATAACCGTTCCCGAGAGATACATAATTGAAAGAAGTAACATATATGAATATTCTCTTGATGGTGACAATATACCCTACTTGGGTGCGACCCACTTAGTCATGCTGCCTGCCCGATTTCTGCCATTTCCCAGTTGATGAGGCTTGAGGTCATAACGTATCTTTTAACAAATCACTCCTTCATTTACTTTGAATGCCACATCGTCATACCCATCAAATCACAAATTGATTCCCCCAAAAATACCACGGGTATAAGCTAAGAGAAACTAATTCCTCCGCCACCAATGTAAATACGTTTGAAACGATCAACTTACGCGATCAACCAGATATACTCTGTCATACATTCGTCTATTCAAGTTGTCCTCGGATTGGACAATCCGAAGGCACTATTCTGTAAATAGGACAGCCCTTGCATAACTCCGTCTTCAATTGTCTTCATCATATTTGATTCGCAAAGCTAATGCCATACGGAGTGGTTTTCAGATAATATATTTGATCCCAGTCTCTCCGTATTGACAATGAAAATGGTCAAAAACTTTGATAGCCGGTGAGTTAACTATCAAAGGAAAACATGTGTGCAAACAACGATATTATTTCCAGATGGAAATTCTATCGATCAATCATCAATCAACATTAATTCATTTCCCCATTTCTCGTTCCATATATTCATCAAATCCTTATTTTCTAATTTTAGAAAATATACGTTATCAACTTTGGAAAACATTTCCATTTCTGATTTACGCATCACTATCTTTTCACATATATCAGTCTCTAGCTGTAAACTAGTAAGAGAACAAACCCCTACATATTAACCCTGAAGGCCGAAACGAACATCAGATCGATACCCAGAAAGTCATTCAATTCAACTAATTTCCAGTCAGTTCTAATTTCAGTAATTCCATTTAAATTCCTAATTCAAACCCCAAATTCCTTTATAATATTTTATTTGCAAAAATATTACGTTAAATCAATATCATGTTACACCTGTGTTTGAAGCACGAGTCTAAACCTTCCTAATGTAAAATTCTCTTTTTATAAAGCTCTATTCATTTTCCAAATATTTCCCTTTTACAATTCTATTTACTTTCTAAATCAATATTCCTATTATAATTCTGTTTATTTTATAAATATTTCCTTTTATAAAATTCTATTTATTTTATATAAATCCTTTTATATAATTCTATTCATTCTATATAAAACCATTTATATAATTCTATTCATTTCCGAATTTTCCATTATTATATTTTCCAATATTTCTTTTTCAAATATTACCTTTTCTATTCAATATCCACTTTGAAGTTCCTTTTTATAAAATCATCTGATTTTATATAAATATATTTTATTTTCAACCTACATATTGAAAATTCTCATTTTAAATTCCAGTATTACATATGGTATTTAAAATACCAAATAACAATGATCGATATCATTCAACACACATAATCAACCACAGATTGTATATCACATCATATATACAATATATGAAAAACAATCAAATAAATATTGAGGAATCCAGTTGGATTCCTCCGACCTGTTTTCCCTGCATCCACAGATGTTAAACAATATAATAACATCGATTTCATTTCGATATGAAATATTCTGATAAACAGAATCAACATTTGATTAACGCTTTATATATATACCATTATCTATAATTTCAACCAATACATTAGCAATTCAACCAACCAATCAACACGTAGCAATCAATTATCATTTATCATTACTAGATTATATTTATAAAAATATAAATTGATCAGAGTTAGTGAGATTTACTCAGACTGGACGATCATCGTTAAATAATGATAAACCGTCTTTGATTTGATTGATATCCAACAATTTATTTCGCTATAAATTGTAACGAGCTCCAATCCACTTATAGTCAGTTCCATTGTATAGCCGTTGTCCATTCGATCCCGACGGACCTTGTTTCGCTGAATTTCGATTACGTATGACAAAGATACTTAATTTACAAATTTGATCAAATATTTAAATTAAAACTAACTTAATTATATTATTCAAATATGTTTTGGCCATCACCTTAAAATCCATCAGCCCATCAGCCTAAAAATAGTCGGCCCAACAAAGTGTGCATCGCTGTTATTCAGCGACTTCCTCCTCCAACAAAAGAGACCGCAACTTCAGATACATCTCAAACCAAATGGTTGTTTTCCCTTTCAACTCCTATATCAACTAATACCTAAACCATTCAGTTCGAAACCAACAAAAACAAATTGCGTCACCTTCTTCTTCTCCCCATTCAGACGAGACTCCGGTACGAACTCCCTTCAAACCATTAACGCACACTTCCCTCCCAGTACCTCCTCCCATCCTTCATAGAAAACCAAACTGAACTCATCATTAACTTCTCCATAAAAATCTAATCGCAACCATGACCAAAACATCCAACTCGACCTCAAGAAGGGAATCGCGATCTCCAAGTGGTTCCCATGCAACACAGTAAACATCCGAACACTTTTATCACCAAAAGACCGCAAATCTTGCCAGTAACTTTTACTTGACTTCCCCTACCCAAAAGAGATATCTACTTCATGATTAAATGCTTCGAGCTCCCAAATATTGGAACCCTAGGTCATGCCGTTCAGAACTGGTTTTCAATAATCTCCTGCGCACCTTTCTAAAACCCAATATAGACGAAGATCTAGCTCTAGTGAATCCATGGAAAATCATTTTGAGATAAAAGGATTTTTGTGCGATTTTTAATTGATTTTCAACCCACGATTTAGATTAGTGGAGGCATGATTTTTTTCTCGCTTGACCATAGAGAAAAGTTTCAGGGTTAGAGATGGATGTGGCATATTTATAGGATAGATTACATATTTTTTTATCGATTATTATATTTAATTTTAATCAACTGCTATTTGTATTCATCGTTAAAAATCCCTATTATCACACATAATACCCAAAAATCACGAAAATGGTCAAGCAGCTACAGTTCGACAATACGGACCCAACGAAACTGGTTTAGTCGAATTCTGACTCCGTTTGCTCACACAGCGTATTTTTAAAGTCAAATTATCGACTGTATTTCACATTAAAATCCCGTACGGCCACATACTAACTCCAAAAATCACGAAAATTTAAATCTAGCAATAATTTAATATTATGGATCCAACAAAATTAGTTTCGTCGAAAACGGAGGTCGTTTGCAAAACTGGCTATTTTTAAAGCTCTAAATAAACCCTTTTAAATATTAAATATTTTAAAAAATAATTAAATTAAATATTTATAAATAAATATTATCGTATATATTCCCACTAGAATATCATACAGCACCAAAATATTCCTATCTGACTTTGATAACTCGACACTTCAAATCAGAATTAAATCTTTATTTAATTTATATTGAAAATCCATTTATAATTTAAATAAATCGATATAAATTATATAGGAATTCCATAGTGACTATTTTAAAATTTGATTTGGACATAAATCAAAATCTACACAATGAAATCCCGATTTTTCTCTTCCATTAGAAAAATATACTTTACCAGCTCCGAACGTTTCTTGTTTCACGGAAATCCGACTTAAAACGGATTCTGTATATTCAGTTGAAGTTCAATCGCCAAATAACGAACTACAACGCCATTTCGAGCTCGATTATAATTATAATATAATTATACGTTCAAACTTTGTTTGTATAATATATTCCTTAATATAATTCAAATCTAAACTGAATTATATATTTTGAATTGTCCAGTTCACACAATATCGTCAATTCACTATTTCCGACTATTTCAGAAATAAATATATTATTTAATTTTTATATTAATTAAATATTCACTATTATTTAATTCAATGACCAATTAAAACTCTAAATAATATTTTAAATAAATAAATAAATTAATTATTATATCGCCAAAATACGGGACGTTACAGATCCACCTGCCGATAGTGTATCTCTAGAGAGGAATACACTGGGTTCAACAAGAACGCCTGGAAACCCGACCACACATGACCAACCACTCATTTTGCTTAAGTATATCGATTATATTGTAACATGCGGTTGGTACCAACATAACCGTTCCCGGGAGATACAGAAATGAAAAGAAGTAACAAATATGAATATTCTTTAGATGGTGACAATACACCCTAATGGGTGCGACCATATAGCCATGTTGCCTTCCCGATTTTTGTCATTTTCAGTTTATGAGGATTAAGTTTATAATTCTCTTTTTGAACATCTGGCTACTATTCACTTTTGAAGCCCACATCGCCCATACACGTCATCCAGGGACAGGATGAACCGAAGGCACCCACCTACCACATCCTAGGAATCACCCTATAGATCAGTAGCGAGTAATCCTTGCAATCCGTAGATTTCAACCACGATAGAATCACAGTATATCTCTAAGGATCAGCCAGAGATTGTAAGTAACTCTTCCATTTTATAAAGATCTACGGTGTTTAGTAACTCTATCTCGATCAGCATCTTTGTCGTATTCCAACTTATTGGTCGGAATGGTTTTCAAATATAAATACAATCCCGGTCTTTCTGTACCAACAATCGTATGGGTTAAGTTTGATAGACAGTTATTTAACTATCAAATACATGAACATAAAAATAAACAAATCTATTGGTTTATTACATAGTGTCACTTGGCCTTTAAAAATAATATATCAGTTGAAATGCCCAAAAATAATATATTAGTTTTAATATGTTAATATTCTCAAATACTTTTTCTTATATACCTGGAAAATATCTTAAAATCATATCTAATTTAACCTTCAACAAACATTTCAAAACATTGCTATAACATTTGTTATTATCTTACCGATTCAACTTATCATTCGTAATACAATCATTACAACATCTTCTTTGCCTTCGCTATTTGAACACCAAAATCACCACTCATCCTTTTAGAATAAACCCATTTAAATTTCATTTCTCAACTTTGAAAAATACCGTTATATTTCCACCAATCTCCTTTTTATTTCTTTTATTGTGGGAAAATCATTTCGTACCATCAAGCCTCTTTTTATTCCTTTTATTTCGGAATTATATATATTTCCAAATCCTTCAAATAGCGTTACACTGTTATTTTCCCAAAATAATTTACTCTAAGTCCTTTACCATTACGACTAATATCATCCCTTGATAATCCTGAAGTTGCTCAAGTTGGGGTATTTTAATTACCTCTCAAACCTTGATCAATAACGTTCTTATCTTAAGATAAATATCAATTGTAATACAAAAACTAATACTCTTTCCCCATATCACAACAAATCCCATTTTAATTTCATCTTGACGAAATATCATCTCTTCTTTAAAATAGCTGTCCTATATTGCATCTTTATAACTTATCTCGTTTAACTACTCTAATTCAAACCTGGGTTTACGTTTGATTTCCCATTTCATATCTCCATTAGTTCCTAACCGAAAATCAGTAAGAAAATAATGTCCTAAATATCAACCCCTGTAACAACCCGGAAAATCAAAACCAATTTAAAATTTTTGTTTTGGTTATTTTAATGAATTTTGAATATTTAAAATGAATTATTTTAAATAATAACAACAAGAAATTTATTTTGAATAGAATTAGAACATATATATTTATTTGAATCGATGTTAGGATATAAATATTTATTTTTAATTGTAAAAGGAATTGAAAATGGCGCGGTAGTTTGAAAATTCGATTTCAAATTTCAAATGAATGTACAGGATTCAAAACAAACTGGATTTTGGCGAAACCAAAAATATTAGAATCTATTTAGAAATATCTTTCCAAAGAATATGAAAAATTGAAATTTCATTGCGGGAATAAAAAGTTATGTCTAATTGAAAATTCAGAATAGTTGCTATGGAAAATATAGCCCTTAAAAATGAAAATTTTGCAAACGACCTCTGTTTTCCACTAAACCACTTTTGATGGATCTAGGATGTCAAGTTATTGCTATATTCCAATTTTCATAATTTTCTGAATCAATATGTGAACGTCGCGAAGGAAAACCAGTTTTGTCAGTTTTAGTCAATTTGGATCGACCAGAAAATGGCCATTTATCAAATGGTCTCCAAATTTGACAAAATTAGTTTTGTTAGGACCGTATCGTCAATACGAAGCTAGAAATAATTTTTCTGAAATTTTTAGAGTCCGTATGTGGCCCCGGTAAATTGAAATGTACGTTTAAAATTGAATATATAGATCTATATTTTAATTTTGATGAAAACAGATCGAAACAGCCAAAATGGCTTACGATAAATATCCCATTGTGTTCGTAATGGGTGTAATTAGCTAGAGGCGACAGTCGTTGGACTCGAAAAGGAGTTCGAATTAAAAGTTGCTTTTCATGGAAGATTAAATCAAAATATTATATTATTATATATATATATATATTAAAACCGTTATGACCTAATACTTATTTGTGATTAATCCCCAAAACAAAAAAGCGACGGCGGATCAATTTGCCCCCTCCTTCGCTCCACCATCGACTCGCCATCCCCACCATCGTCAATCGCTCCCTCCACTGCTTCACCCTACCTCGCAGCAGCCTCCTCCTTTACCCTCGTTCCTCCATCTCTCTTCTTCTAACCTGAAACCCACACCACCAGTCAAAATCTCTACCGCTCACCTCCACAGGACCGCCACCACCACCTGCCGCCATCCCCTACCCCGGCGCGCCCTTCCCCAGCCTCCCCTCCGATGGTGAACACACCCCTTCCTATTTCAAGTTAAGTTTTAATTTTTATTTTAATCTAAGTTTTATTTATTTAAGACATATTATAAAATCAGTTTATATATAAAACGTATTATAAAATCAGTTTTTATTTATATATAATGTAAATAAATGGTTATGATTTTTATAAACATGAAGATATTTGGTTTTTAAACAATATAAAGATAAGATTTTTACAACTAGAAAAGATTTGATTTTTCTACATTAAAAAGATTGGATTTTTATAATGAAAGGATTTGATTTTGAATAGAAGAAAGACTGATTTTTGACAAGGAAAAGAATTGATTTTTATTTATATGTATAACACATAAAGATTAAATTTTTATAATGTTTTCATTGTGATAAAAGGGCGATTTTTTTATAATGTATGTAACGATATAAAAATATGATTTTTATCATGAAGAGAAGAATATAAAAAATATGATTTTTATCATGAAGAGAAGAGTATAAAAATATGATTTTTATCATGAAGGGAAGAATATAAAAATGAGATTTTTATATATGAAGTAGCGGGTAAAAAAATATGAATTTTAGCTTATGAATGTTATTAATAAAAAAATCAATCATGTAGGATATCATGTTCGCTTATGGTTATAGTCGACGAGGTGTTCAACTTCTTTTCTTTGAAAGAATGATGGAGTGGATCCCAAAGGTGAGAACTCCTCACTATAATTTTCTTATATAGTTATTTATTTTTATAATTGCATATGTGTATTATTCCCCATCGTCCACAGACCATGGACGACTTGTTTGATTATTTGGTTTGGTTGATTAGATTACTTGATTTAATTTGGTTGTTTGGGTGAAATGAATTGATTAGAATTATTATGTTTGTATGGCGCGAGCCAATATTAAGAGAGGGGTAATGCTAGACATTACCTAATTTTGATATCACGTCGTTATGCCGCCAAAATTTTCTAAAATATGTTAGAACAACAAAAAATATCATTTTTATTGTGTAAATGAAACGAATAAATATTTTATCATTAAAAATATAATTTTTAATGGGTATATGAATAAAATAATTATTCATTTACAAATCAAATGATTTATTTATGTACACCCATTTGACTGATATTGATTGGGATGATATATTTTACACATCGCACAACTGCACAAATAATATTCAGTGTTTGTTGATTGAAACCCCACACGGGTGTAGGGATGAAATTTGACGTATACTAATCCCAATTATTTAGATGTATGTCGATCGATTGATTGAAAGGCTGTCGTAAGCGTTAAATATTTATATTTAATGCTTATGCAGTGTAGAATACACTCTGGATGATGGTTGATTGTTTATCATTGTTGTACTATACACATGTTGTATGAAATCCATGTAATCAAATTATATGGTAATTGGCTGTCTGATTCCAGTTCAGAGAGAATGAATATTTTAAAATAACAAGTATTTTAAAATAATGAATATTTTAAAATAACAAGTATTTTAAAATAATGAATCATTTAAAATAATATTCAGTAATGGATCAAAATGTGATTTTGATGTCCGATTTGGGATGGACACGAATATATTTAAATAGATATAGCCGTATTGATTGGATAACACCAGTATGGACGTGAATGATATTTATATCGATTTTATTCATTTCTATACTGAATATCGAAAAGGAATTGATTTCAAAATATAATGTTTTGAAAATATTATCATTTATATATCGATGATATGGAATAGTCAATTTTGATTTGAAATTGAATATGAAGTTGAAATCGTTTTTAAAACGAATTTAAAATGATTTATAAAATATTTTTTGAATGGAAATCAATGAAATATAATATATATATATATATTTATATATATAATGGCCTAAATAGAAAACGCCGCGGTAGTTCGCGATTTTCGATAATTGACTTCGAACGGATATTACGGGAGATCCGGCCGTCAGATTCTCCTAAAATTGGAACCTTGGGTTCGTATCGAAAAAAGCTTTCTAGAGAATATTAGAGATTTGAAATTTAACGATTGGATTTGGAATTATGTCCAAATCAAATTTGGAAAAGGTCGTTGTAAGTGCAGTTCGATGGCCGTTTATGGAAATCGACTGTACGGGCCTTGATAATATTATTAAAAATATCAATAATTAGTGTAAAATCCTAAGAAATGATTTGGAAAAAATGGGATGAAAAACTCCATATTTGAAAAGATAAAAATATATTTTTATCGAAATGAACTAGTTATGAACTAGAATATTGAAATCCAATATTTTTAAATAAATAAATTGGATTTGAAGTGTTTTAAAAATAACTAGAATTTCCAATATATGAATTAGAATGGATTTGAATCGAAATTATCTATGGAATATTCCGATATTGGATTTCGTGATTATACGGATATTGTAGAGGAATTTGGAAGATATATATCGTTATTCAAATACGGTATTTGTTGATTCCAGAATTTGATATTGAATTTAAGCCGATATATTTTCTATTAAGAGCCTTGTATTTAATATCAAATGTGATTTTGGGTTTGTCGTGAATGGTGTCTTCATTAACACTGTTCTTGAACCCGGTTGAGAAAAGATTAATTATTTTTTAGATTTAATGAAGTATACTAATTAATTAATATTTAATTGGAATTGAATTGAAATTGGTCTTTGAGTTTATCGTGAATGGTGTTTTAAATAACACCTGTTCTCTAACCCGATTAACAACGGAATGAGATTTTGGGTTGTCGTGAATGTTATCTTTAATAATATTGTTCTTAGACCCAATGGAGTTAAGAAAATCAGAAAATAACTGGAGATTAGTTAAGTTGAATGGTTTCCTGGGTATTGATATGATGTTGGTTTCCGTCTTCGGGGTTAATACTTAGAGAATTGTTCGCTTGCTAATTTACGGTTAGAGGCTGATGGAATGGAATCAAATTTTGGGTTTATCTGAACCGTGTTTTAAATGACATTGGTTCTTTAACCTAGTTAAAGACAGGATATGATTTCCTATGTTAAACAATCATTAATATTGATTTTTGGGACAATTAAAACTAAGTGGAGTTTTAATGAATCTTTAATTAGATTGAAACGATCGAGAATGGTGTATCACCAGTTTTTCTCCTGGAGATAGTTAAATCTTTAATTAGATTTTAACATGAAATGGTAATTGAATTTACCGATAACAGCATGGTGTTAGATATGAAGTATTACCAGTTTTGCTTCATGGGATGAATAGGTTGGGATTAGGAAATTAAACAAATGATTACTTTGGTAAGGTTCGCTAATCCCGACTAGTTTGGATAAACCATAATTTGGTTTGAAATGATATCTAAAGGAAGATTATAGACTAAATTTAAAGAATTTATCTTTGATAAAATTAATGGGAACCTTTCCCAAAGTATAAGAATATTTGAATAAAGGAATATACTGGATTGGAATGAGGCGTATGTTGTGTTTTTATGGCACTTGTTTATTATATACGTGAGTTATTAAGAAAGACCGGGTTTATCCCATTCTGAATAACTAATTCGACGATATGTCGAGGATGAAGACGGTGGTTGAAGACCGGAGGTCTTCACATCGTTTGGATGATTACTGATGTCTTGATTGGGATGTACACCCAAGTCAAGGTAATAAGTGGTGATCGTCCAGACGTACTTGGAGATCGACCGGATATGCGAGGACATCTCTCATATATTGGACATATGGGATGAGGAATAAGGTGCCTCCAGTTTCATTCAGACCCAGAATGAACTTGTAAATGGATGTTTGTCTGACATCGGATTTCATTCTGTGTGATTGATAGACATCGGCTGCATAGCGTGAATTGTCTGTGTGGCATGCTGAGATGCAAATGATCAAGGCTTCTATTGAAAAGCAGAATCTTGTGGTTGATGATCAAAGCATGGCTTTAATATAGCGTAGCTTTGTGTAGCGTTAATTCGTGAGCCTCACACCCCGGTGTGAACCAGAAACGGGAGTGAACCTCAGGGAGGGCATGCATTTCCTTGTAGCTAGAAGTGGTGCCAGCGTTTTGCAAGCCTTGACGTTTTACTTATGTGGATGATGGATAGCGAGGCGCCTCGGTTATATCGGTCGCTCCGAGGCCGATAATTTGGTCAGGATATGACTAGTTTATGCCCCATAGTGCGGGGAAATGCATTGTTCAGGCATTTTAATCCACTCCGTATGGACCGACCCTGGCGATCCAAGGTGCAGTTGCGGCTGTTCCTGAGACATGGTCTAGATTGTCTCGAAGCGGTGAGGACGATCCCTTGCCTCAGTTCACAGATGGAAATCCAACTTCCAATATGACAATTTAAGGTTTTAATTGTAAACCTATATATGGCGACTGTAACACCCCACCTCTATTAAGGTCACTCACAAAGGGAATGCCTTAACTTTGGTGGAGCGTTTTAGTAGATAGAACAGAAATTTAAAGACAGATAAACAATACATGAAAATTTTTAACTTTATTACAGCGGAAAACAGAAATCAGTATGGTTACATATTTACCAAAAACTCAAGTACATAAATATCAGTCTTGTTCAGAAAGTCATCAGAGTACAAAACATTAAAATCATAATCCCCACAGAAGCTGCCACAAGGAGTCAACTCATACTTTAAGCACTCTAAGTACTTCAAGCCGAAGAAATCCGAATCAACCTAAAGTGTTCCCTCCTTGGAAAACCTGGGGGGAACGGAAGAAAAAGGGGCGAAAGCAAGAAAGGTCAGACATAAAGTCTGGCAAAACTAGTGACTTTCAACATATGAACAGATAATAATAATTATGACAAAAAATAATCTGGATAAGAGATAACAGTAACAGGAGCAGCAGATGTACTTAGGTTAAACAGAAGAAACAGAATAATGTTACTTTTCATTTCTCTGCACTAATACTAACAGAAGAAACAAAATAATGTTACTTTTCATTTCTCTGCACTAATACTAGTATAACAAGATTAGGTGTCACCCCAATGTCTAAACTGAACCAGAAACGGGAACAGAATAATTTCCACAGAAGAGAATGCTAGTAATGGGCCTTTACCACCCCAACAGAAATAGACAGAAACAGAATGCTAATAATGGGCCTTTACCACCCGAACAGAAACATACAGAAACAGAATGCTAATAATGGGCCTTTACCACCCGAACTGAAACAGACAGAAATAGAATGCTAATAATGGGCCTTTACCATCCGATCAAAAGGTACAGAAACAGAAACAGATTAATCCCTACAGAAACAAAATGTAGAATTAGGTGTACACTATTAAATGGGCCTTTACCACCCGAACAGACGGTACCACGTAGAAACAGACAGGTGTTGCCACCCAACAGAAACAGACGGTACCAACAGAAACAGATAGAACTAAGTGTACCCTAAAACCCTACCCCAAGCGATCGGCTCCCTAATACATAAATACCCTGTGTCGGCCCCATAATAGGGTGTATCACTCTCTAAAGTGACAACCAATTGGCACAGACCTATTTACAGATGTCACGGCATCTTACATCCTCAGAGGCAGACCGGGAACCATGCACGCACATGACCCGGTTGGAATGCACCATCAAAACCCCTCGCAATTATCATAATGAACCGCTTATAATTAGTTCAGAAAGCGTGCCCGGACCCTACCTACTGTTGGGTCAAAGTTTTGATACTAGAAAGGGGTTACTGACTAATATGGGTCCCAAACAACAGATGACACAAGTAATTTCCCTCCTAACCTTGTGTCCCCAGACTAACAGATTTCAGATTAACTTGTTTACAAGTTCAGACATACAGAGATCAGATCAACTAGTTCACAGATCAGACAAGTTTTCAGACTAACGGATTAGATATACGGATTTAACAGATTAACAGATTTGTCTAACTTTGTAATTGGGCCTACAGATTCACGAAACGGGTTTGTTAAATTCATTAGTCTAATTGGTTTAACCCTATCCACCCAACACGTTTTAGACATCATATTTATCCCAGATTTGCATTAATTAAATATTTATGCACAGACCTCTCACATTATGTCGGTAGCTTGTGGCCGCTGGATATGCCGGGCGGTTCCGGACAGACTTCTGCCACAAGCCAGACCTAACCTCGTGTGTAAGCATATTTTAGTTATGCCTACAACCTCTCACATTAGACTGACAGTTTGCGGTCTCTGGTTAAGCCGGTTGATTCCGGGCAGGCTTCTACCGCAAACAGAGTCTAACCTCGTTTCATAGCCAATTCATTCCAATACAAATTTTTCAGATATCAGACTAATTCTGTTTATTTAACAGATTAAACTTCTTCATAGGATATAACAGATTAATCAAATTTCCATGTTCTACTAATTCTTAGGTCGAGCCTACGGATTTCCATACCCAGATTACCATTATCTAGTTTCAACAGATCAGACAATTCAATAGGTAGCAGATTTAGCAGTTTAAGTGATTCAACATATTTAGCAGATAACAGATTTAGCAGTTTAGGCAATTCAACAGTTTTAGCAGATAACGGATTAGGCAATTTAACAGATTTAGCAGATAACAGATTTAGCAGATTATATATATCTAAAACTCTATTTACATTTCTTGCCTAATCATAAATTTAGCCTAAATTTACATGCCTAAATCAAGGTCATAATTCATAATACAATATACGCCCCAAATTTTAGCATTAATATTCCCATTTATAGTTCATGTCAAAACTAGATTTAATATTCTAGTTCACCATTTATGTCCAAGACTAATACACATGTAAATCATTCTCTATTATAGCCAACTCAGATTATGCCAACATATTTGATGTGCCAGATTTACTTAATTAACTACGCCCAATCCCCGTATAACATGTTTCCACAAGTTCTCTAAATACTCATGAAATGGCCCTATAGGCTCGTTGTACATAACGGTGAATGGGAATAAACTAGCAAAGTTACATACTAAATATGAGATCTAACATCATTAAGGGGATAGGCATAAGAAACTAACTACAATAGTTATAGGCAACTAACCACAATAGTCATGTGCGACTAATTACAATAGTTTCTTATTCAATGTCATAGGCAATAGTCTCATAGTCATGAATCATAGTCATAGGCAGTAGTCTCATAGGCCTGAATTATAGTCATAGGCAATAGTCTCATAGGCAATAGTTTCATGCCCAATTGTGCATTATTATTTGTCCCAAAATTTAGCGTTCGTGCGTTAATCTCTTATGAGACGAGGCGCAGGCTCGTAGTAGCCTGGCTATAGAACAGAAAGAAGAAAGAGGTACAAAATAGTGATAGAAAAACAGATCTGACAGATAAGAATATACATAACCTCAGATTCAGACTTATAATCATGCCACAACCATAATTAAAGTTTATATCGGAAAATAACTGTACTTGCCTTTCGTGGTTTTAAGAAAGGATAATAAACTGTCGTTGATGCAGAAAGGCTGAATTACTCTTCTTTAATTGTTGTTGTAGTTCTAAACTTGGATTTGAGATTTGATTTAGCTTTTAATTCTATTCAGGTTGGAAGAAGATGCATCAGTCCAAGTTTTGATTCCAGCAGAGTAGCGACGCCATTTTTATTTTTAATTAGAACAGAGGCAGAGTATAGACAGAATGAAATTATGTAGAGGAAATGAGGCTAGGGGGCTGTTTATATAGGATTAGGCAGACAAATCTAGATAGAAAACGAGACCGGATACATCAAAATGAACCAGGTTCAAAAACTGGGTTTCGGGAGCAGGTCGACCCCCAGGTCGACTCCCCAGTCGACCTGGTCATGGGGAGGTCGACACCCCAGTCGACTCCCCAATCGACCTGGTTGGGGAGGTCGACTCCTCAGTCGACCTGGGTACATGGGCGGGAATTTTCCCGCCAGCCTTCTCTAGGTTTGAATTTCGAACTTCTAGCATTATTTTCGAGCTGTTTTATTTTATTTAAATTCCTGGAACTTCGGAGGGTCATAACTTGGTCATACGGACTCCGTTTTTCGAAAACTCGGACTCGTTTTCAAGCAGAATTTCGAGATGAACGCAATGGCACTACCCGTTTCCCTTGATTCTTATTTTAAAAATTAATTATTCTCTGATTTGTTACTTATACGTTCACAGAAAATACGGGGTGTTACATTCTCCCCTCCTTAAAGGATTTCGTCCCCGAAATCTTCAAGTTAAGAAGAATGTGTCCTACCATCTAGTCACACATCTAATCAACCATCATCCACAAGCATCCATTGTCCTTAGAAAACTTCTAATGTTGAATGAACATATGCAAAAGTATGTGTATATGTTCCTTATCTAATGCAAAGATCAGGCGGTCCACTGATTCAGTTGACCTCCTTAATGCGAACTATGTCAGTGTCATGAGTCTAACATGTATGCAATTTTCCTATTTGATACATATTGTTCTTATATGAGTGACAACCATTCATTCATATGCAACATCTATGTGATGAGTCAATCATTTTGCATCCACAGAAATTGAAAATGCTCACACATCCATATGTAATATGAATGTGTTTTCGAGCCGATCTAGTGCCTAGTGTATGTATATGCATCCACGAGCAACCACTTGCGTCCACTTGCAACCATCAAACATAACATGTCTCAAACACATGTTTACATCAATAGGATTCCTATCTATAGGTCGAAGACTCGATTGATAGGATACAGTCGAGTGATGGGAGCGAGTGCAGATAAACAAAAACTTGGTTTCCATTAGACCTTGGTAGAGAGACAAATTCCCCTAAGTATCAACCCCGAAGACCGAAATCAACATCAGATTGACACCTAGTGGATTACCCTCTTTAGACAATGTCAAAACTGGAAATCTCAACCTTATCAGAAATATTCAGATATTTACATATTACCGGTACAGAGAAGATTACTAAATGATTCTTAGGAAACTAAGCATGATAAAAAAAACCCAGAATGTATGCGTCATAGTCAACTTAACGCTCAACATAGATACCCAACTTACCACGCTTAGATGATTCATAACCCTTATGGGTCTGAGTCTACAGCGGAATCAGAAACAATACTAGTATTCAAGTGCAGAGTATCGAGTACAGAATCGAAAAACCAGAATCAGAAAAGAGTTTTAACCCAAAAATTAGATAAAGAAATTAAACCTCCTACAGAAAGTTTTCCTATTTCTATCCTATCCACAAGCCTCGAGAGTGTTCGCCTGCCTTCCAGAAGTTGGTCCTGCCTTCTTCCCTTGCCCTCGTTTCTTCGGACAGCCCCTAGTGAAGTGTCCCATCTCACCACAGTTGAAGCAAGTGCCCTTTCTTTTTCTGCAATCCTTGTTCAGATGAGTCAAGCTTCCACAAGTAAAGCACTTTTTCTCCTTCTTATCTTCAGACTTTTCACCCTTCTTTTGTGTTTCCTTTTTGGGCCACGCTTTCTTCTTCTGTGGTTCTTCCTTCTTTGCCTCTTTCTTGCCATTGTCTTCCTCGTTCAGTAGTGCCATATCCACCAATCTCTCGTAAGTCGCTCACATGGGTACATGGGTCATGGCTAGGCTGTGCAGTGGCTCATTCAATCCTTTAACAAAGCGGAGAGCATTTTTATGCTGGGTGTTGACTAAATCTAGCCCGAACCTGGCCAATTGGTTGAACTAGTTGACGTATTCCTTGATCGTCATACTTCCTTGCTTAAGATATAAGAACTTTTCCAGTTGTAGACTTCGTTCAGCTTGCGAGAGGAATTTCGTCTCAAACCTTGTTCTGAAATTCATCCATGTTTCAACCGGTCTCTCGGCGTTATTGACTTCCCACCAATAGGAAGCTTCGTCCTTGAGCAACCACACCTCCAATTGTACCTTCTGCCTATCGTCCACCTCGAAGATAACGAACAGATCCTCAGTTTCTTTGAGCCAGTTCCTTGCTTCTACAAATGATTCAGTTCCCTTGAAATCCTTTCCACCCATGGCCCTAAAATCTTTACAAATCTTTGAAAAAGCAATTGCACGAGGAGGGGGCGGAGGAGAAGGAATCGCTACAGCTGGAGGAGGAATATCTGCTGGGCTTGCATCGTTGGCCCTAGCCTCTAAGTACCTCCTGAACTAGCCAGGTATTGGCACGCCCTCTGTAAAGTTAAGATTCCCAGACATGCTGGAATGAAAGAAAAAGAATTAAAACGGAGAACGGAAAAGATAGATATATGGCTTTTTGGGGTTTGTGTTTTTCAAAATAAACTTTATTTTTGAAAATACTTCCTCTTAAAACCTTTTTGAAAATAGTTTTCAAAAGCTTTTTATCTAATCTGGTAACCTTCAGCTCTGATACCAAGTGTAACACCCCACCTCCATTAAGGTCACTCACAAAGGGAATGCCTTAACTTTGGTGGAGCATTTTAGTAGACAGAACAGAAATTTACAAGACAGATAAAAATACTTGAGAAATTATAACTTTATTACAGCGGAAAACAGAAATCAGTATGGTTACATCTTTACCAAAAACTCAAGTACATAAATATCAGTCTTGTTCAGAAAGTCATCAGAGTACAAAACTTTAAAATCATAATCCCTACAGAAGCTGCCATAAGGAGTCAAGCCATACTTTAAGCACTCTAAGTACTTCAAGCAGAAGACATCCGGATCAAGCTAAAGTGCTCCCTCCTTGGAAAACCTGTGGGAGGGAACGGAAGAAAAAGGGGTGAAAACAAGCAAGGTCAGACATAAAGTCTGGCAAGTCCAGTGATTTCAGCATATGAACAGATAATAATAATTATGACATGAAAATAAGCTGGATAAGAGATAACAGTAACAGGAGCAGCAGATGTACATAGGTTAAACAGAAGAAACAGAATAATATTACTTTTCATTTCTCTGCACTAATACTAGTATAACAGGATTAGGTGTCACCCCAATGTCTAAACTGAACCGAAAACGGGAACAGAATAATTTCCACAGAAGAGAAAGCTAGTAATGAACCTTTACCACCCCTAACAGAAACAGACAGAAACAGACAGAAACAGAATGCTAATAATAGGCCTTTACCACCCGAACAGAAACAGACAGAAACAGAATGCTAATAACAGGCCTTTACCACCCGAACAGAAACAGACAGAAACAGAATGCTAATAATGGGCCTTTACCACCCGATCAGAAGGTACAGAAATAGAAACAGATTAATCTCTATGGAAACAGAATGTAGAATTAGGTGTACACTAGTAAATGGGCCTTTACCACCCGAACAGACGGTACCACACAGAAACAGGCAGGTGTTGCCACCCAACAGAAACAGACGGTACCAACAGAAACAGATAGAACTAAGTGTACCCTAAAACCCTACCCCAAGCGATCGGCTCCCTAATACATAAATACCCTGTGTCGGCCCCACAATAGGGTGTATCACTCCCTAAAGTGACAACCAATTGGCACAGACCTATTTACAGATGTCACGGCGTCTTACATCCTCAAAGGCAGACCGGGATCCATGCACGCACATGACCCGGTTGGAATGCACCATCAACACCCCTCGCCATTATCAGAATGAACCGCTTATAATTAGTTCAGTAAGCGTGCCTGGACCCTACCTACCTTTGGGTCAAAGTTTTGATACCAGAAAGGGTTACTGACTAATATGGGTCCCAAACAACAGATGACACAAGTAATTTCCCTCCTAACCTTGTGTCCCTAGACTAACAGATTTAAGATTAACTTGTTTACAAGTTCAGACATACAAACAAGTTTTCAGACTAACAGATTAGATATACGGATTTAACAGATTTACAGATTTGTCTAACTTTGTAATTGGGCCTACAGATTCACGAAACGGGTTTGTTAAATTCATTAGTCCAATTGGTTTAACCCTATCCACGCAAAACGTTTTAGACATCATATTTATCCCACATTTGCATTAATTAAATATTAATGCACAGACCTCTCACATTAGGTCGGTAGCTCGTGGCCGCTGGATATGCCGGGCAGTTCCGGGCAGACTTCTGCCACAAGCCAGACCTAACCTCGTGTCTAAGCATATTTTAGTTATGCCTACGACCTCTCACATTAGACTAACAGTTTGCGGTCACTGGTTAAGCCGGTTGGTTCCGGGCAGGCTTCTACCGCAAATAGAGTCTAACCTCGTGTCATAGCCAGTTCATTCCAATATAGATTTTTCAGATATCAGACTAATTCTGTTTATTTAACAGATTAAACTTCTTCATAGAATATAACAGATTAATCAAATTTCCATGTTCTACTAAATCTTAGGTCGAGCCTACGGATTTCCATACCCAAATTACCATTATCTGGTTTCAACAGATCAGACAATTCAATAGGTAGCAGATTTAGCAGTTTAAGCGATTCAATAGATTTAGCAGATAACAGATTTAGCAGTTTAGGCAATTCAACAGTTTTAGCAGGTAATGGATTAGGCAATTTAACAGATTTAGCAGATAACAGATTTAGCAGATTATATATATCTAAAACTCTATTTACATTTCTTGCCTAATCATAAATTTAGCCTAAACTTACATGCCTAAATCAAGGTCATAATTTATAATACAATATATGCCCCAAATTTTAGCCTTAATAATCCCATTTACAGTTCATGTCGAAACTAGATTTAGTATTCTAGTTCACCATTTATGTCCAAGACTAATACACATGTAAATCATTCTCTATCATAGCCAACTCAGATTATGCCAACATATTTGCTATGCCAGATTTACTTAATTAAGCTACGACCAATCCCCGTATAACACATTTCCACAAGTTCTCTAAATACTCATGAAATGGCCCTATAGGCTCGATGTACATAACAGTGAATGGGAATAAACTAGCAAAGTTACATACTAAATTTGATATCTATAACATCATTAAGGGAATAGGCATAAGAAACTAACTACAATAGTTATAGGCAACTAACCACAATAGTCATGGGCGACCAATTACAATAGTTTCTTATTCAATGTCATAGGCAATAGTCTCATAGTCATGAATCATAGTCATAGGCAGTAGTCTCATAGGCGTGAATTATAGTCATAGGCAATAGACTCATAGGCAACAGTTTCATTGTAATAACCCGGAAATCTGGGCCAATTTAAAAAAAAATATTTTGGCAATTTTAGTGAATATAGAATATTTAAAATGGATTATTTTAAATAATATCGACGAAAAATTTCTTTTGAATAAAATTCGAACGTATATATTTATGTAGATCGTCGTTAGAATATAAATAGTTATTTATATTAATAAAAGGAATCGAAAATGGAGCGGTAGTTCGATAATTCGATTTCAAAGTTCAAATGAATGTACCGGGTGCAAAATAAACCGGATTTTAGTGAAACCAAAAATATTAGTATCTATTTGTGAATATCTTTCCAACGAATCTGAAAGATTGAAATTTCATAGCGGGAATCAAAAGATATGTCCAGTTGAAATTTCAGAATAGTCGCTATGGAATTTCGGCCCTTATAAATGGAAATTTTGCAAACGACCTCGGATTTCGACGAAACCACTTTTGTTGGATCCGTGATGTCAAGTTATTGTTAGATTCCAATTTTCATAATATTTTGAATTCAATATGTGAGTGTGGCAAAGGAAAACGCGTTTGACCAGTTTTAGTTGATTTTAATCGACTGGAAATTGGCCGTTTTTTAAACGGTCTCAGAATTCGATGAAACTAGTTTTGTTAGGACTGTATCGTCAATACGAAGCTAGAAAAAAAAATCTGGAATTTTTTGAGCTCGTGTGTGGCCCCAGTAAAATGAAAGGCGCGTTCAAATTCAATATATAGAGTTATATTTTGATTTTGACGGAAACTGATCAAAACGTTAGAATTGGCTTACGAAACATATCCTATTGTGTTCGGAATGGGGGTAATTAGCTATGGGCGACAGCCGTTGAGCTTCGTTTTGAGATTTGATGTGTAATCATCTTTTGAAGAATAAAATAATAATTAAATTATATAAAGCCTTCTTATTTCTCTCTCTCCCTTCTCTCTTAAGTCAACCCTCCCCATTCACTTCGTTCAAATAAAAAAAATCCTCCACAACCCAAACGGTCCGTCGCTCCACCGCTATGGCCCACCCCGACCACACCTGCCTCCGCGAGTTCGCCCCAAGCAGGCCCGGCGCTGCCTCCACAACAGCCTCTCCCCTCCTCTTCTTCAAGCGACAGTGAGCTTCCTTTTTCTTTATTATTATTTCAATTTCTGATACGCAATAAGGTTAGTAATTAAAGATTGTTTTAAAATAACCCTAGCATGGTTTTGAAAACTGAAACTAAAAGATTTGATTTTTAATTTAAATAAAGATTTGGTTTTTGTTGCATAAAGATTAGATCATATTTTGAATAGAGAAAAGATCGAATTTTGAACGTAGAAAAGGTTCAGTTTTTATTCATATAAAGTATTGATTTGTAAATAGGGAAAGCAATTTTTATATGAAGAAAGTAAAGATTTTTATAGTAGGGAGGATAGAATTTTTATCGGTTGAATGGCGTAATAAAAATATATTTTTTATAATATAGAAAGGTTAAAAATATAATTTTTATAATATAGAAAGGTTAAGAATATAATTATTATATGATAGGAAGGTTAAACATATAATTTTTATATAATATAGATAATAAAAAACTGATCTTTATGTGTGTAGCGAAGGAAAGAATTGATTTTTAGTATATATATGTTGAAATAAAAATGGGATTTTTATAGCGGAGATATAAAATTCGATCTTTGTATATGAAATAGAAATATAAAAATATAATTTTTATATAGGATGAAGCATTGTAAATATATGTGAAGTAGAAATAAAAATATGATTTTTATTTATTGAAATAAAGCAATAAAAATATAATTTTTATTTGAACAGCATGGAAAGAACTGAATTGGAATTTCAAAGGAATCCAGATGTTCAACAGTTCAACAGCAAAGCACGGCGGAGTGGAACCCTCTGTGAGAAATCCTCACCTTTAATTTACTTTCTAGTTAATAATATATACTAGGATGCAGACGGTGTTTAGTAGCACCCGACACCCGTCGTCCACAGACCATGGACGACTTGTATGCTTGTTTGTTTGATTTTGATGTGTGGTTGATTGTGTGATGTGTTGTGAAATGAAATAAAATATTTATACAATTAAAAATATTTTATAGTTGAAAATAGAATTTTCAACGTGTATATGAAATGAAATAAATTAATATAAACAAATCGAACGATTTGTTTATATACACACATTTGGCTGATATTGATTGGGACGATAAATTTTGCACATCTCCCAATTGCACAAACAAAATCTGTGTTTGATTGTTTGAAAACCCCACACGGGTATTGGGATGATATTTGACGTACACTAATCCCGATTGTTTAGTTGTATGTCGATCGATTGATTGACAGGCTGTTATAAGCGTTGAATATTTATATTTGATGTTTATACAGTGTAGAATGCACTTTGGATGATGGTTGATTATTTGTCATTGTTGATATATACATGTATTGTAGAAAATCCATATAATTAATATTATATGGTAATTGATTGGGCCTCATTCCAGTTTTGAAAATAAAATATTTGAGATAAAATATTTGAATAAAATATTTGAAATAAAGTATTTGAAATAGAAACATTTGAAATAGAAATATTTGGAATAGAAATATTTGAAATAGAAATATTTGAAAAGGAAATATTTAAAATAGAATATTTGAAAATAGGAATATATGAAGCGTGTGGATTAGATTTACGTCATTTTGACGTGAACGATATTTATATCGATTTTATTCATTTTATAATGAACATCGAAAGTGATTTCAAAATCTGATATTTTGAATAGAAGTGAATTCGAATTGAAATTGAATAGAAATGAATTCGAATCGAAATTGAATAGAAATGAATTCGAATTGAAATTGAATAGAATTGAAAGTGAATAGAACTGAAATTGAATAGAAATGAATTCGAATTGAAATTGAATAGAAATGAATTCGAATTGAAATTGAATAGAATTGAAAGTGAATAGAATTGAATAGAAATGAATTCGAATTGAAATTGAATAGAAATGAATTCGAATTGAAATTGAATAGAATTGAAAGTGAATAGAATTGAAATTGAATAGAAATGAATTCGAATTGAAATTGAATTGAATTGAAAATGAACTGAAATTGAATTCAAAATCGATTTGAATTGAAATCAATTTGGAATGAATTTAAAACGAATTTGTAAGGGAAAATTCAATTTTGATTTGAATTTGAAAAAGAAGTTGAAATCGTTTTGAAAACGAATTTAAAACGATTTATATAATACGTTTTAAAAGGAAATCGACGTAGTATATATACACATATTATATATATAATATAATGGCCTGAATAGAACGCGCCGCGCTGCAGTAGTTCGTGAATTTCGACCATTGACTTCAAATGGATATTGCGGGAGATCCGACCGTCGGATTCTCCTAAAACCGGAACCGTTGGGTTCGTATCGAAAAGATCTTTCTAACGAATATTAGATATTAGAAATCTAACAGTTGGATTTGTAATTATGTCCAAACCAAATTTGGAAAATGTCGCTATAAGTGCAGTTCGATGGCCGTTGATGGAAATCGACTGTACGGGCCTTGATAAAATTATTAAAAATAGAAATAATTTGTGTAAAATCATAAGAAATGATTTGTGAAGGATCGGGATGAAAAACTCCATATTTGAAAAGATAGAAATAGATTTTATCGAAATGAACTAGTTTTGAACTAGAATTATAATTCTATTTATTTTTAAATAAATAAATTGGATTTGAAATGGTTTTGAAAATAACCAGAATTTCCAATAATTATATTGGAATGGATTTGAATCGAAATTGTCTTCGGAATATTTCAATGTTGGATTTCGTGATGATACAGATATTGTTATGGGAATTTGAAAGATATATATATATATATTGTTATTTCCAATACGATATTTGTTGGTCGTAGAATTTGATATTGAATATAAGCCGGTATATTTTATACTCAGAACCTTGTGTTTAATATCAAATGTGATTTGGGTTTGTCGTGAATGGTGTCTTTATTAACACTGTTCTTGAACCCAGTTGAGAAAAGATTAAATCTTTTTATTTAGATTTAATGAAGTGTACCAATTAAATAATATTTAATTGGAATTGAATTGGTATTGATTTTTGGGTTTATCGTGAACATTGTTTTAAATAACACTTGTTCTTTAACCCGAAAATTAATCAAATGTGATTTGGGTTTGTCGTGAATGATGTCTTTAGTAACACTGTTCTTGAACCCAGTTGAGAAAAGATTAAATCTTTTTATTTAGATTTAATGAAGTGTACCAATTAAATAATATTTAATTGGAATTGAATTGGTATTGATTTTTGGGTTTATCGTGAACAGTGTTTTAAATAACACTTGTTCTTTAACCCGATAATTAATGAAATGTGATTTTGGGTTGTCGTGAACGGTATCTTCAATAATACTGTTCTTAGACCCAAAGGAGTTAAGAAAATCAGAAACTAACTGGAGATTAGTTAAGTTTAATGGTTCCAGAGGTATTGATCTGATGTTGGTTTCGGCCTTCGGGGTTAATACTTAGGGAATTGCTCACTTACTATTTTACGATTAGGGACTGATTGAAATGTGATGTGATTTTGGGGTTTATCGTGAACCGTGTTTTAAATGACACTAATTCTTTAACCCAGTCACAGATTAAAACTAAGTGGAATTTTAATGAATCTTTAATTAGATTGAAATGATCATGAATGGAGTATCACCAGTTTTTCTCCAAGCGATAGTTAAATCTTTAATTAGATTTGAACGTGAAATGGTAATTGAATTTACCGATAACACCGTGGTGTTAGATATGAAGTATTACCAGTTTTACTTCATGGGATGAATAGGTTGGGATTGGGAAATAAAATAAATGATTACTTCGGTAAGGTTCGCTAATCCCGACTAGTTTGAATTGATATTCAAAAGTAGATTAAAGAATAAATTTAAAGGATTTATCTTTGATAAAATTAATGGGAACCTTTCCCTAAGAATGTGAAATTTAGAAACTCGCTGTAGGTTGGCTAAGCAGAGTGATTACCTGGGTATTGATCTGATGTTGGTTTTGGCCTTCGGGGTTAATATTTGGGGAATTATTCTCTTGATTAATTTACGGTTAGTGACTGATGAATTGGAATGAGGCGTATGTTGTGTTTGTGTAACACTTGTTTATCATATACGCGAGTTAATCGGGAAGACCGGGTTTATCCCATTCTGATTAACTGATACGACGATAAGTCGAAGGTGAAGATGGTGGTTGAAGACCGGAGGTCTTCACGTCATTTGGATAATTACTGATGATCTTGATTGGGCTGTACACCCAAGAGGAGGGAAACAGTTGGTGATCGTCCAGACGTACTTGGAGATCGATGGATATGCAGGGTACTAGGTGCCTCCGGTTTCGTTCAGACCCAGAACGAACTTGTAAATGGACTATGTGTCTGACATTGGATTTTAGTCTGTGTGATTGATTTATATTAAATATATATCTGTTTGGTGGCAGATAATTTATTCTCTTGCTTAACGCCCTTCTTTGAGACGTACGAGCTCAGGGGTTATATACTGATGGATATCAAACACATAGAGTGAATTGCCTGTGTGGCATGCCTAAGTGGCAAATGATCAAGGCTTCTGTTGAAAAGCAAAGTCTTGTGGTTGATGATCAAAGCACGACCTTTGTGGCATAGCTTTGTGTAACGTTTACTTTGCGAGTTTCACTCCCAGGGGTGAACCAAAACGGGAGAAGGACCTCAGGGAGGGCATGCGTTTGTTTCTAGTTAGAAGTGGCGTCAGTGGTTTTACACGCCCTGACGAGTTTGACTTATGTGGTTGTTGCTGTTGCGAGGCGCCTCGGTTTGATCGGACGATCCGGGTCCGATGGAGTCATTTGTTGGCTCATTTACGCCCCATAGGGCGGAGAGACGTATTGTTCAGGCATAACAATCCACATCGGTGGACCGGCCCTGACGATCCAAGGCTTGCCTGCGCGCTTGCCTAAGACACGGGCTAGAGCATCTCAAATCGGTAGAGGACGATCCCTGGCCTCAGTTCATAGATGGAAATCCAATTTCCAAATACATGATAATTCGGTTTTGATTGTAGAACTAGTATGGCGACATGATATATGGTGCCCATGCCGTCTATGATTGATACTTATGATTTGAAGTTGCTTTATACACTATGCACTTATAATAGTATCAAATGATTTGTTTTAAACGTACTAAGCATGTTTGGCTATTATAAGGGAAAACCCTATCCTCCGGATTGCGTTGCCTTGTGTGATAGGACCTGGGTCTTATAATAGCTTCATTTTTCTTTATTTAGCATTGCATTGTTTGTTTTATGCACTGGTATTCATGGGAGGAAACCCGTTACGTGTTATACGGCGTGGTCCCTTGATTTACCTAACTTTAAAATAAAGATTAATAACTGTTTTAGTTCTCACACCAGTCCCATGACTGACCTGGAGTTTATTGTTTTAACCTAAACTCTGGGTGCCCTTATTTTGACACGGGCAGCTAGTTGTTTTGGTTTTGCAGATTTATATTTACAGGATCCTGGTTTACAGCTGGAATGATATCCGGAAAGCTTTGTATCCGTATATCTCTTCTAGTTGTATATTGTATTATTTTCCGCTGCTATGTAATGTATTGTAATCTCTGATATTTTTCTGTTGTGTTATATTTATTTATACTCTGTATATTCTTGTATTCTGATGGAATTTTTGTAATATACAATGAAATGTTCTTCCGCCTGCGTTCTATTGTGGCTTGTTCTCGTCTCAATCCGGGATTTCCCGCAGGGGGGATTTCGGGTCGTTTCATCGTGGTATCAGAGCTTTTGGTTTACAAAGCTCAGAGAACAAGGCACATTAGAACCATACGAAAGAATTCATCAGATATTGGATTAGTAATATCCAATGGGAATGACTCGTTAGAGATGAGATCAGTAGTATCCTAGAACGAGTGTGAAGAGTATATTTTTGAAAATGAAAACAATTTTTTTTTGAAATTTAATTCAATTATTCGTATTTGAATATTTATTTATATTGATTTGGTCTATCCAGTATATACGTCTGATCCGCGTGTATTCGAAGTTTTAATATATTGGGCAGATATAGAATCACAATCTAGCCGCTCGGGGATAATTCTGGTGATGCCCGGGCATCATCAGTGATTGTGTTCATGTTTCGAAGGTGTGATATCTATATATTTCCTATTGACTGGTGTGAGAACCGAAATTAGATAGGGCCTATGGTTGTGATTTGGCATCAAAAATCTGATTTTTTGACTATATATCAAAGTTATGAATCTGAAACGTTAACCAACTAATTGATTGATGGTTGTGTTGTTTGATTATTGATTGATTAAGTAAATGTTGAATCATATAACCAAATTGATCAAATAGTGAATTGTATTGAAAATTTATCGCATATGCATGCATGTACATGTACTTACATTGAACAGGTCATAGCAAAGAGGCTAGAGCAGAAGAATAAAATTGTTTGCCCGACAAATAGGTACATGTTTACCATAATTTACTGTTTTATTTGGGCGATGATGATTTTATGAGCCGATTGGCTAGCCGCTTGGCTTTTTCTTTTTCTTTTTGAGATCAAAGGGCCTGTATGGAAATTTTGGGATTTTCCCAATGCTCCCGGTGCAGGGGAGGTTATGGCGAAATTTTTCGGAAATTTAGGGTGTTAGCCAAATTTTTGAAAAATTTGAAAAGTTGTTAGAAACTGAAAAGTTGAAGAACTTAAGCCGTAGTGAAAATACTGGAAGTTCAGTTGAATTGTTAAACAACTTGCGGCTTCGCTCCTTTTCGGGGATGAAAAGTTTTAAGTGGGGGAGATTGTAATAACCCGGAAATCTGGGCCAATTTAAAAAAATTTATTTTGGCAATTTTTGTGAATTTAGAATATTTAAAATGGATTATTTTAAATAATATCGACGAAAAATTTCTTTTGAATAAAATTCGAACGTATATATTTATATAGATCGTCGTTAGAATATAAATAGTTATTTATATTTATAAAAGGAATTGAAAATGGCGCGGTAGTTCGATAATTCGATTTCAAAGTTCAAATGAATGTACCGGGTGCAAAATAAACCGGATTTTAGTGAAACCAAAAATATTAGAATCTATTTGTGAATATCTTTCCAACAAATTTGAAAGATTGAAATTTTATAGCGGGAATCAAAAGATATGTCCAGTTGAAATTTCAGAATAGTCGCTATGGAATTTCGGCCCTTAAAAATGGAAATTTTGCAAACGACCTCGCATTTCGCCGAAACCACTTTTGTTGGATCCGTGATGTCAAGTTATTGCTAGATTCCAATTTTCATAATTTTTTGAATTCAATATGTGAGCGTGGCAAAGGAAAATGCATTTGACCAGTTTCAATTGATTTTAATCGACTGGAAATTGGCCATTTTTCAAACGGTCTCAGAATTCGATGAAACTAGTTTTGTTAGGACCGTATCGTCAATATGAAGCTAGAAAATATTTTTCTGGAATTTTTCGAGCTCGTGTGCAGCCCCAGTAAAATGAAAGGCGCGTTCAAATTCAATATATAGAGTTATATTTTGATTTTGATAGAAACTGATCGAAACGTTAGAATTGGCTTACGAAACATATCCCATTGTGTTCGGAATGGGGGTAATTAGCTATGGGCGACAGTCGTTGAGCTTCGTTTTGAGATCGGATGTGTAATCAACTTTTAAAGAATAAAATAATAATTAAATTATATAAAGCCTTCTTATTTCTCTCTCCCTTCTCTCTTAAGTCAACCCTCCCCATTTACTTCGTTCAAATCAAAAAAAAAAAAAAAGAACCCCCACAACCCAAACGGTCCATCGCTCCACCGCTATGGCCCACCCCGACCACCCCCTGCCTCCGCGAGTTCGCCCCAAGCAGGCCCGGCGCTGCCTCCCCGACAGCCTCTCCCCTCCTCTTCTTCAAGCGACAGTGAGCTTCCTTTTTCTTTATTATTATTTCAATTTCTGATATGCAATAAGGTTAGTAATTAAAGATTGTTTTAAAATAACCCTAGCATGGTTTTGAAAAATGAAATTAAAAGATTTGATTTTTAGTTTAAATAAAGATTTGGTTTTTGTAGCATAAAGATTAGATCATATTTTGAATAGAGAAAAGATCGAATTTTGAACGTAGAAATGGTTCGGTTTTTATTCATATAAAGTTTTGATTTGTAAATAGGGAAAGATGCAATTTTTATATGAAGAAAGTAAAGATTTTTATAGTAGGAAAGATAGAACTTTTATCGGTTGAATGGCGTTATAAAAATATAATTTTTATAATATAGAAAGGTTAAAAATATAATTTTTATAATATAGAAAGGTTAAATATATAATTTTTATAATATAGAAAGGTAAAAAATATAATTCTTATATGATAGGAAGGTTAAAAATACAATTTTTATATAATATAGAAAATAAAAATCTGATCTTTATGTATGTAGCGAAGGAAAGAATTGATTTTTAGTATATATATGTTGAAATAAAAATGGGATTTTTATAGCGGAGATATAAAATTTGATCTTTTTATATGAAATAGAAATATAAAAATATAATTTTTATGTAGGATGAAGCATTGTAAATATATATGAAGTAGAAATAAAAATATGATTCTTATTTATCGAAATGAAGCAATAAAAATATAATTTTTAATTGAACAGTGTGGAAAGAACTGAATTGGAATTTCAAAGGAATCCCGATGTTCAACAGTTCAACAGCAAAGCACGGCGGAGTGGAACCCTCTGTGAGAACTCCTCACCTTTAATTTACTTTCTAGTTAATAATATATACTAGGATGCAGACGGTGTTTAGTAACACCCGACACCCGTCGTCCACAGACCATGGACGGCTTGTATGCTTGTTTGTTTGATATTGATGTGTGGTCGATTGTGTGATGTGTTGTGAAATGAACTAAAATATTTATATAGTTAAAAATATTTTATAGTTGAAAATAGAATTTTCAACGTGTATATGAAATGAAATAAATTAATATGAACAAATCGAACGATTTGTTTGCATACACACATTTGACTGATATTGATTGGGACGATAAATTTTACACATCGCCCAACTGCACAAACAAAATCTGTGTTTGATTGTTTGAAAACCCCACACGGGTATTGGGATGATATTTGACGTACACTAATCCCGATTGTTTAGTTGTATGTCGATCGATTGATTGACAGGCTGTTATAAGCGTTGAATATTTATATTTGATGCTTATACAGTGTAGAATGCACTTTGGATGATGGTTGATTATTTGTCATTGTTGATATATACATGTGTTGTAGAAAATCCATATAATTAATATTATATGGTAATTGATTGGGCCTCATTCCAGTTTTGAAAATAAAATATTTGAAATAAAATATTTGAATAAATTATTTGAAATAAAATATTTGAAATAGAAACATTTGAAATAGAAATATTTGGAATAGAAATATTTGAAATAGAAATATTTGAAAAGGAAATATTTAAAATAGAATATTTGAAAATAGGAATATATGAAGCCGTGTGGATTAGATTTACGCCATTTTGACGTGAACGGTATTTATATCGATTTTATTCATTTTATAATGAACATCGAAAGTGATTTCAAAATCTAATATTTTGAATAGAAATGAATTCAAATTGAAATTGAATAGAAATGAATTCGAATTGACATTGAAAAGAAATGAATTCAAATTGGAATTAAATAGAATTGAAAGTGAATAGAATTGAAATTGAATAGAAATGAATTCGAATTGAAATTGAATAGAAATGAATTTGAATTGAAATTGAATAGAATTGAAAGTGAATAGAATTGAAATTGAATAGAGATGAATTCGAATTGAAATTGAATAGAAATGAATTCGAATTGAAATTGAATAGAATTGAAAGTGAATAGAATTGAAATTGAATAGAAATGAATTCGAATTGAAATTGAATTGAATTGAAAACAAACTGAAATTGAATTCAAAATCAATTTGGAATGAATTTAAAACGAATTTGTAAGGGAAAATTCAATTTTGATTTGAATTTGAAAAAGAAGTTGAAATCATTTTGAAAATGAATTTAAAACGATTTATATAATACGTTTTAAAAGGAAATCGACGAAGTATATATTATATATATTATATATATAATATAATGGCCTGAATAGAACGCGTCGCGCTGCGGTAGTTCGTGAATTTCGACCATTGACTTCAAATGGATATTGCGGGAGATCCGACCGTCGGATTCTCCTAAAACCGGAACCGTTGGGTTCGTATCGAAAAGTGCTTTCTAATGAATATCAGAAACTAGAAATCTAACGGTTGGATTTGGAATTATGTCCAAACCAAATTTGGAAAAGGTCGCTATAAGTGCAGTTCGATGGCCGTTGATGGAAATCGACTGTACGGGCCTTGATAAAATTATTAAAAATAGAAATAATTTGTGTAAAATCATAAGAAATGATCTGTGAAGGATCGGGATGAAAAACTCCATATTTGAAAAGATAGAAATAGATTTTTATCGAAATGAACTAGTTTTGAACTAGAATTATAATTCTATTTATTTTTAAATAAATAAATTGGATTTGAAATGGTTTTGAAAATAACCAGAATTTCCAATAATTATATTGGAATGGATTTGAATCGAAATTGTCTTCGGAATATTTCGATGTTGGATTTCGTGATGATACAGATATTGTTATGGGAATTTGAAAGATATATACATATCGTTATTTCCAATACGATATTTGTTGTTCGTAGAATTTGATATTGAATATAAGCCGGTATATTTTATATTCAGAGCCTTGTGTTTAATATCAAATGTGATTTGGGTTTGTCATGAATGGTGTCTTTATTAACACTGTTCTTGAACCCAGTTGAGAAAAGATTAAATCTTTTTATTTAGATTTAATGAAGTGTACCAATTAAATAATATTTAATTGGAATTGAATTGGTATTGATTTTTGGGTTTATCGTGAACAGTGTTTTAAATAACACTTGTTCTTTAACCCGATAATTAATCAAATGTGATTTGGGTTTGTCGTGAATGGTGCCTTTATTAACACTGTTCTTGAACCTAGTTGAGAAAAGATTAAATCTTTTTATTTAGATTTAATGAAGTGTACCAATTAAATAATATTTAATTGGAATTGAATTGGTATTGATTTTTGGGTTTATCGTGAACAGTGTTTTAAATAACACTTGTTCTTTAACCCGATAATTAATGAAATGTGATTTTGGGTTGTCGTGAACGGTATCTTCAATAATACTGCTCTTAGACCCAAAGGAATTAAGAAAATCAGAAACTAACTGGAGATTAGTTAAGTTGAATGGTTCCAGAGGTATTGATCTGATGTTGGTTTCGGCCTTCGGGGTTAATACTTAGGGAATTGCTCACTTGCTATTTTACGATTAGGGACTAATTGAAATGTGATGTGATTTTGGGGTTTATCGTGAACCGTGTTTTAAATGACACTGATTCTTTAACCCAGTCACAGATTAAAACCAAGTGGAGTTTTAATGAATCTTTAATTAGATTGAAATGATCGAGAATGGAGTATCACCAGTTTTGCTCCAGGCGATAGTTAAATCTTTAATTAGATTTGAACGTGAAATGGTAATTGAATTTACCGTAATACTGTGGTGTTAGATATGAAGTATTACCAGTTTTACTTCATGGGATGAATAGGTTGGGATTGGGAAATAAAATAAATGATTACTTCGGTAAGGTTCGCTAATCCCGACTAATTTGAATTGATATTCAAAAGTAGATTAAAGAATAAATTTAAAGGATTTATCTTTGATAAAATTAATGGGAACCTTTCCCTAAGAATGTGAAATTTAGAAACTAGCTGTAGGTTGGCTAAGTAGAGTGATTTCCTGGGTATTGATCTGATGATGGTTTCGGCCGTCGGGGTTAATATTTGGGGAACTATTCTCTTGATTAATTTACGGTTAGTGACTGATGAATTGGAATGAGGCGTATGTTGTGTTTGTGTAACACTTGTTTATCATATACGCGAGTTATTCGGGAAGACCGGGTTTATCCCATTCTTAATAACTGATACGACGATAAGTCGAAGGTGAAGATGGTGGTTGAAGACCGGAGGTCTTCACGTCGTTTGGATAATTACTAATGGTCTTGATTGGGCTGTACACCCAAGAGAAGGGAAACAGTTGGTGATCGTCCAGACGTACTTGGAGATCGATGGATATGCGGGGTACTAGGTGCCTCCGGTTTCGTTCAGACCCAGAACAAACTTGTAAATGGACTATGTGTCTGACATTGGATTTTAGTCTGTGTGATTGATTTCTATTAAATATATATCTGTTTGGCGGCGGAGAATTTATTCTCTTTCTTAACGCCCTTCTCTGAGACGTACGAGCTCAGGGGTTATATACTGATGGATATCAAACGCATAGAGTGAATTGCCTGTGTGGCATGCCTAAGTGGCAAATGATCAAGGCTTCTGTTGAAAAGCAAAGTCTTGTATTTGATGATCGAAGCACGGCCTTTGTGGCGTAGCTTTGTGTAACGTTTACTTTGCGAGTTTCACACCCCGGGGTGAACCAAAACGGGAGAAGGACCTCAGGGAGGGCATGCGTTTCTTTCTAGTTAGAAGTGGTGTCAGTGGTTTTACACGCCCTGACGAGTTTTACTTATGTGGTTGTTGCTGTTGCGAGGTGCCTCGGTTTGATCGGATGATCCGGGTCCGATGGAGTCATTTGTTGGCTCATTTACGCCCCATAGGGCGGAGAGATGTATTGTTCAGGCATAATAATCCACATCGGTGGACTGACCCTGACGATCCAAGGCTTGCCTGCGTGCTTGCCTGAGACACGGGCTAGAGCGTCTCGAATCGGTAGAGGACGATCCCTGGCCTTGGTTCATAGATGGAAATCCAATTTCCAAATACGTGATATTTTGGTTTTGATTGTAGAACTAGTATTGCAACTTGATATATGGTACCCATGTCGTCTATGATTGATACTTATGATTTGAAGTTGTTGTTTTATACACTATGCACTTATAATAGTATCAAATGATTTGTTTTAAACGTACTAAGCATGTTTGGCTATTATAAGGGAAAACCCTATCCCCCGGCTTGCGTTGCATTGTGTGATAGGACCTGGGTCTTATAATAGCTTCATTTTTCTTTATTTAGCATTGCGTTGTTTGTTTTATGCACTGGTATTCTTGGGAGGAAACCCGTTACGTGTTATACTGCGTGGTCCCTTGATTTACCTAACTTTAAAATAAAGTCTAATAACTGTTTTAGTTCTCACACCAGTCTCATGACTGACCTGTAGTTTATTGTTTTAACCTAAACTCTGGATGCCCTTATTTTGTCACGCGCAGCTAGTAGTTTTGGTTTTGCAGATTTATATTCACAGGATCCTGGTTTACAGCTGGAATGATATCCGGAAAGCTTTGTATCCGTATATCTCTTCTAGTTGTATATTGTATTATTTTCCGCTGCTATGTAATGTATTGTAATCTCTGATATTATTTTGTTGTGTAATATTTATTTATACTCTGTATATTCTTGTATTCTGGTGGAATTGTTGTAATATACAATGAAATGTTCTTCCGCCTGCATTCTATTGTGGCTTGTTCTCGACTCAATCCGGGATTTCCCGCAGGGGGATTTTGGGTCGTTTCATTCATGTCCAATTATGCATTACTATTTGTCCCAAAATTTAGCGTTCATGCGTTAATCTCTTATGAGATGAGGTGCAGGCTCGTAGTAGCCTGGCTATAGAACAGAAAGACGAAAGAGGTACAGAATAGTCACAGAAAAACAGATCTGACAGATAGGAATATATATAACCTCAGATTCAGATTTATAATCATGCCACAACCATAATTAAAGTTTATATCGGAAAATAACTGTACTTGCCTTTCGTGGTTTTAAGAAAGGATAATAAACTGACATTGATGCAGAAAGGCTGAATTACTCTTCTTTAATTGTTGTTGTAGTTCTAAACTTGGATTTGAGATTTTATTTAGCTTTTAATTCTATTCAGGTTGGAAGAAGATGCATCAGTCCAAGTTTTGATTCCAGTAAAGTAACGATGACATTTTTATTTTTAATTAAAATAGAGGCAGAGTATAGATAGAATGAAATTGTGTAAAGGAAATGAGGCTAGGGGGCTGTTTATATAGGATTAGGCGGTCGAATCTAGACAGAAAACGAGACCGGATACATCAGAATGAACCAGGTTCAAAAACTGGGTTTCGGGAGCAAGTTGACCCCCAGGTCAAATCCCCAGTCGACCAGTTCATGGGGAGGTCGACACCCCAGTCGACTTCCCAGTCGACCTGGTGGGGGGGGTCGACTCCCCAGTCGACCTGGGCACATGGGCGGGAATTTTCCCACCAGTCTTCTCTGGGTTTGAATTTTAAATTTCTGGCTTTATTTTCGAGCTGTTTTATTTTATTTAAATTCCTGAAACTTCGGAGGGTCATAACTTGGTCATACGGACTCCGTTTTTCGGAAACTTGGACTCGTTTTCAAGTAGAATTTCGAGGCGAACCCAATGGTGCAACCCGTTTCCCTTGATTCTTATTTTAAAAATTAATTATTCTCTGATTTTTTACTTATACGTTCACAGAAAATACGGGGTGTTACAGCGACATAGTGGAATGGGGCATTTATGCCATCTATGATTGATACTTATGATTGAAATTGTTTTGAAACTATACACTCATAGAAATAATAAAACATGAAATTTTACGTACCAAGCATTCTTGGCTATTATAAGGTAAAATCTCTATCCTCCAGCTTGCGTTGCATTATGTGATGGGACCCGAGTCTTATAATAGCTTCGTTGTTCTTTATTTAGCATTGCGCTGTAGTTTTTTATGCACTGGTATTCTTGGGAGGAAACCCATTCCGTGTTATACGGCGTGGTCCCTTGATTTACCTTACTTTAAAATGAAGATTGATAACTATTTTAGTTCTCACACCAGTCACATGACTGACCTGGAGTTTATTGTTTTAACCTAAACTCTGGGTGCCCTTATTTTCCACACGGGCAGCTAGTAGTTTTGGTTTTGCAGATTTATATTCACAGGATCCTGATTTACAGCTGAAGCGATACTCGGAAAGCTCTGTATCTGTGTATTACTTTCAGTTATGTTTTGTATTGTTTTCCGCTGCTTTGTATTTAAATGTAATTTAAATCTCTGATATTGTTCAAATGTATATGATTTGTTCATACTCTGTATATTCTTGTATTTTGATGAAATTTTTGTAATAAGCAATGAAACTTCTTTTTTTGTTCTGATTTGTCGTGTTCTCAAAGCAATTCATTCTTCCTCTTCTCTTTAGAGACCGGGGAAGTTTCGGGTCCTTATAACCCCAAAGGATGAAACCAACATCAGATCAATACTTAGTAAATCATTTGCTCAACCGATCTCCTGTCAGGTTCTAATTCTTAGATTTCGAATCTTGAACTTTATTCTATTCATAAAACATTTTTAATAACTCATTTCAATAATACATTCAATACAACTTGGGTTTCATAACTTCGTCGAAATCTTGGACTTCATAAATAGAATCTCAAATAAGAATTTCGCTTAAAGCCACAATTTAAACTTAACTTCGATTATCATTAGTATAATTTGCTGTAAAATATCATTTACTTATAAATGAGCCTTATCTTTTCATAAATCTCATTATTCCTTTTTAAATTCCAAGATTTCCAATTTGATTATTATCGAATATCCACAATTATAGAAATGTTTACTTAATCATTTACCATTTCCATTAAATTAATTAATTAATTAATTAAACTCATTTTAGTTAACATAGTTGACTTAGTCAACTCTAAACACGATTAACTCGTTAATCAAATCTTAAATTCATCTTTCCATTTAAATTAATTACAAATTTAATTAATTAAATAATCCCATTTGTTTATTATTAAATGAATAATAATCAATCCAACATAATCACATTTTAACAATTAAGCTTGGTTATTAATCGTTACGTTAACTCATACTCACTTGCTTATTAATCTTATTAATATAAGAATCATCTTTATAAAATCCTTTGATAATTACTTATAATCTCAATTAAATAAATAATAAGTATTTAATACCTTTATTAACTTTCATTTCAAATGATAGATTTTTAAAATCGATCTTCGGTTATAAAATAAATTTTATAACTTCGTTTCTATCAAATTACCTAACGGTAAATCAATCTTTATAAAATAGTGTGTGTTTGGGCCATCTGCTTTAAATTTCTCAACCAATATCATATATTGATTCGAAATTCAATAACCTTCAACAACCAACAGGTTTTAAAGTCAACAGGGTTTAATCAGTTCATATATAATATGAAATGAACAACATACTAAAGATTTGAGGAATACGGTTTGATTCCCCCCATATGTCCTTCCCTACATCACAGATTGTTATTATATTTCATATTATCATATAATTTTATATTAAACAATGATAACATAATTCACGTCAACCATTAAATCAATCATAGGCATCGAAGGCATCCAATCAACCAATTATTAATAATTAAATTAAATTATATGAATTCTGCACATCGTAGCATTCCAGAAATGTGTGAGAATTAACTCACCTTTATTTCAATGATCGATACGTGTTGTTTTCATTTAATTTTAAATAGTCATTTAAAATTAAATGAAATTTAACTGTTCTGGTCCTGTCTGAAACTGCTCAGCAGCATAATATCCATCGTCACGATCCCATGGGATTCAGTTTCAGGTAATTCTGATAACAAATGAATTTATTATCATGATTCCAAGTTATTCCTTATAATTTACAAACTATATTATTATTATTTATTTATTTAATATTTACCTTACCTCAAATACATGATTAACAACTTAATAATCATCTAAACTTCACTCGTTTTTCCAGCTATATCGATCATCAGCCTGATCCATCCTTTAACATTGTGCATTGAAAATGATATATATACTAAGTAAATTTTAATCACTCAGTTATCATTAACGTCATTTACCTTCTACTGTTCTGGTTTCTCCATAGCAATTCCTGAAGCCCGCTTTTTAGTTAACCCATGCTTCTACTAACATTGGCTTCATCCACGTTAAATCCCTTTTTCTCTCTTTTTTATTTCCTTTTCTACATCGAAGGCCCAAGCCCAAATGCTTGTCTAAAGCCCATCATCAGTATTATTTCTACTCATCGTAACAACTCCCGCTTATCACGAAAATGCTTCTTCTTCCTGTATATTTTTAATAAACGAAGCTCGTTTCCTCACCAATCCCTTCTCTCTGATTCCTCTTCTGTTCTGTTAATTATGTAATAATTATAATACCATTTATAATGTAACATTTACATATAATTTATAATATAATAATTAACTTAAATCTTACCTTAACCTTGACATTATCCATTACTTAATCCACGTCAGTACTTCAAATTTGTTTCTCACATATCTTCTACCTGAATCCCATTTCTTTTTCCATTACAACAGACCCATGCATACCCTGATACACCCCCTTCTTCAAGCACACACTTTCTTTTAACAAAGAACGCATGCGAACTTCCACATGTCAATTCGTCTCTATCCATCACCAGCCGCCCCTCAACCTGCTCGACATCCATCTAGCGTTGCCATGACCAACTCCAACTCTCCACCTCGCGACTCCACTTCCACCAGTAGCTCCTCCCATTTCCTCATGCACGGAAACATATCCACGGAATAACTTTCCCTCCCTACCTGATCAATATTGTTCATCCTCCTAACACGCAGTACACGGGTTACCAATCACTCACGGTATACACAATTAAATGTTTCTCGTTCTCCCTTCAAACGTGCCACCTTCCCCAAACGTTTACTTTCGAAACTGTTACTGCATATCTTTTTTTTGTTTTAGGAAAGGATTAAATCTTTATCTACTTCTCTGGCTTGTCCGTTCTCCTCTCTGTGCAAATATTTCTCTTTGTTTTGTGGGGGACTTGGTCACATTTCATTTGGCTGCGAAGAAAGAGGAGGATGTGCATGCTTATATAGCGAAGGAAAGACCAGATAAGAAGAATGTCGCTTCAAGTAGAGATGGGTTTGCAGATAGAATGGGTAGGCTTGTATGCAACCGTTGTGTCATTCGAACGATAAAAAAGGATGGTAGAAAGCTGTGTGAGTTTGTCCTTTAATCGTTGGATGGTAACAATGGTTTGCATGTGGGAATACATATTCTGTACGATTAGCTTAGAGTAGGCTATTTCATAAGCCTTAAGTCTTTACTTGAAATAATAAGTATAATAGGATATGTAGGATATTTCATTTTCCATGTGCAAGCTGAAAAGGAGACGGTAGCTTTCTGATGTTAGGGTGGGTAGATAGCTACTCTGTCGAAAGAAAATAAAGGTCTGTTGTGCTAAGCTTTACTAGGTGATTGCAACTTAATATAGGGTAGGAGAGTAGTCTGAGCATGATGAAAAGGAAGTACAGTGAATAGCTATTAAAGATACTTGATATATTTTCATGGGTTTGT
Source organism: Allium sativum (assembly GCA_030737875.1). Classification (NCBI taxonomy): domain Eukaryota; kingdom Viridiplantae; phylum Streptophyta; class Magnoliopsida; order Asparagales; family Amaryllidaceae; genus Allium; species Allium sativum. The sequence continues at coordinate 843,947,264 of CM060919.1, read as the reverse complement.
GTACGAATATTTTGGGCAGGCTACTTTAATAGCTTAGTACTTAAGGTTTTATATATTTTTGCTTAGGTAGGTGCACTGGTTTTAGGCAAAATTCGGCTAGGAAAATATTAAGATATGTTCATATTTATTTTGGTAGCATGATTTAACGTTGACTGTTTAAGTTTGCACCGATAAACATAATCTCCAAAAAAAATTGAAAATGAACGCCATGGTATAATTTGGCGTTACGGTCCTAATGAAACTAATTTCATTGAAAACGGTCTTCGTTTGCAAAAAAAAATGGCGCTATTTAGATCTCAATTTATCCATCTGTTCACTTTTAAATTTCGTCTACTGACAAAACAACTAGGTTTGGCTCCGAATTGGAAATCTAGCAATAATTAAATATATGTTTTCCGATAAAATTCATTTCGTCGAAAAACATAGGTTGTTTTGAAAAATAATCATTCATACAGCTTATATAATACCGTAAAAATATAAATAAATTACCAAATAATTAAATTAAATAATAAAAATAAATTATTATTACCGTATATATCCAAATAAAATAATATACAATTCCAAATATAAATCAATATGGATTTATAACTTAGTATTAACATTTTCAAGTTAAACGATATTCAAAATCTATTCAAATTCCTATTAAATTTATTAAATAAATGTTATCGTTCATTACCGATTTCCATAGCGACTAATTTAAAATTTGATTTGGACATAACTTACAATATATGAGCTCAAATCTCGATTTTTTCTCTTATATTAGAAAATTATAATCAAACAGATTCTAACGTTCCTTGTTACACATAATTCCGACTTAAAACGGATTCTGCATATTCAATTAAAGTTCAAGACTCAATATCGCGAACTATCACGCCGTTACGAGCTCGTTTTATATTGAATATAAATATAAATGTTTAATCGTCATTTTATAACGAATTCAATATTAATAATCCATTAATATTCCAAATATAATGTTTGAAACCAATTTAAATATTCGAATTTAAATTGCAGAAAAATCCAGGTTGTTACACCATTATTATTGTTTTTCCTTTGTGTATTGTTTTAATTTTTTGTACGATGATATAATCTATACTCTGATGTAATATTATTGCAATGACAGTGAAGTTCTTTTGTTCTTTATCTGATGTTATTGTATGCCCAAAGTTAACGGTTCGAGGATTTCTGCCGTTTCGGATCGGACCTGTGTGGTTTATGGTTGATTATGAAGAGATCAGGATTTCATCACCCATCTCTAATGAGTCATTCTTATAGGATGTTGCTAATCCTTTCTCTAATGAATTCTTTCATCTTGTTCTAATGCGTCGTAACCCCATAGCTTTGTAAACCAAAGCTCTGATACCAACTGTAACGACTCAAAATTTGCTAAGAAATATTAATGGAACTTAAATATTTAAAATGATTTATTTTGAGAATTAACGACTTCAAATTTATTTAAAACGAAGTTTGAATGTTTAAGTTTATATTGATTATAAAACTTACTCCTAACGTCACAATAGTTTGAGAAAATTAGTTTTGAACTTTAAACGAATATACAGAATTCAATATAAGTCGGATTTCTGTAAAACAAGAAACGTTAGGATCTATCTAGTTGTATCTTTCTAATGAAAGTGAAAAATCAAAATTTTGTATTATAAATTGTGAGTTGTGTCCAAGTCAAAATTTTAAAAAGTCGCTATGAAATCATTAATAAATTACAACGATTTATTTAATATCGATTTGACTTGAATTTTTGAAAACATCGAGTGATTATCCCAAGTATGTTTATTTTGGATCTAGATGATATTCTATTTGGATATATACGATAATATTAAATTATTATTAGTTATTTGAATTTTTTTTGAATTTATTTATATTTTTTTATTTAAGCCTTAAAAATAACCATTTTTCAAACGACCTCTGTTTTCGACAAAATCAATTTTATCGGATTCAGAACATCAAATTGTTGTAAGTTTAAAACCTCAGGTCAACTAGAGTTCACATATAAGCATATGAAATTTAAATGCGTATTGAAAATTCGGTTAGAATTTAGTAAAGGGTCAGTTTGTCTCAGAACCCTAATTGGTTTCGAAATTCACATCACATCCCTCCCTTAAAATTTTATAAATGATATTTTTTCTAAACCAACAAAATAATTATAATAATAAAATTCATAATTAAATACAACCACTAATCATCATCAAATTCAGGCATTAAAACCACCAAAAAATGCATCAAAAACAAAAAAATAGCGAATCGCAAGTATACTACATCAAACGATGCAGTTATTTGCAATATTTGCCTGCATTTCAGCAACAATTACAGTTATGCATCAAATTGCAGTATTAATAGAGAAATATATGCAGTAATACTGTAGTAAATGCATCGTTTGATGCAATAATTCAATCCTCGCCTGTTTTTTCAACCATACACCATTTTTAAGCATTGCTGCTTACATTTCAGCGTTTATAAGCAATAAATGCATATCAATGTCAGCACATATTCATAAGCCTTCATCCGTTTTAATATTTCTGCATACATTTCAGCAGCTATACAGTATAACTACGAACATTTCAGCAGTTATTTGCAAGCCATACAAAACTATTCAACTTTATATGCATACATATCAACAAGAATATGCAATAACTGCATACATGTATGCAGTTATTCATCCATATTTTCAATGTAAAATCAATATGAATAACTGTATGCAGTTATTGCTTATAACCGCATATTTTACCAAATATTTTTTTAATGTTTTTTCCAGCATGCTTTTGCGAATATTTGCAGATTTTTCATTTTTTTGGTGTCACGCCATTATTTTTTGAAAAACACATAGTCCCAAAAATAGGGACCCGCTTTGAATGGAAAACTACAATGGGAGACCATTTACATTACCAAATATTTTAAGGATGTGTGGCTTATTTTCACTTTAGTAAAATCTAGAAATAAGACAACTTTTCAAATGGTCTCCGAATTCGATGAGACCAGGCTCGTTAGAACTGTATTTGTAAAATATACCAGGATTTCAAATTTCGTAATTTTTGGAGTTAGTATATGGTCGTAGTAAATTAAAAAGTTTGTTGAAATGCAATATTGAACTTTTTTTTTGAAATTGGGTAAACTTTTCTATGTGGCACTTGGCCCAAAGAGGTTTGATTACATGACACAACACGTTATGAGCCCACAACCGGTAACACCAAACTTACATAACGGTTCGTAACAAATAAAACACCGCATAAACTAAAACATTCCCAAATTAAAACCTAATCTCCTTCGTCTTCAACAAGTTCATGATGGCTCAAAATTGTGTTTGTTCGTTTATGGAATTTCTCCTTATGTATCCTTCAGATCCACATCTTCAATACTATCGATTGCTGGTACCCAGTTACCGATTAAGTTACCCGTTTAGTTCTTCTTCTACTGAGCTTTATTTCGTAAATGGAAAATTTGCTCACCCCCGATGCTTGTTTCTTTTTGATTTCATAAATACGTGCATTGCGTTCTCTCCAAGTCATGGCAACAAAGCTGCCAAGATGACAACTTGAGCATCAAGTTTATGCCTTCATCTTTCCGAGTCAGGTAATCTAATATTTCTTTAAGCTTGTATGCAAGATTATTTGATACAGTAACAAGCTAGAAACTTTTTGCAACCATAGTTGAGAAATCTTAAGAAAAAAAATTAGTGGTCATGACTCTCTTCGGCCACGCCACACATAACGCACAATCTTTCTTCTGTTATTCCCCATTTGGATTATTTGTCCAAAGTAGGAAGTCGACCTAAAATTGCTTTATACGTAGTAACTGAGTTTTTAAGGCAAATTTTTTATACCTAAGTTGTTTTTCTCCATTGTTGTATATTTGTCTTTCACGTACAGAATTCCAGGCAAAATGAATTGAAAAATTGCCTTTAGAATTATACCAAGCCCAAACGTCAATATTGAACGTTATATTAACTTATATTTTAATTTTGAGAAAATCAGATTGAAACGATTGAATTAGCTTATGAAACCTATTCCATTGTGTCTCGAATAGAGGTATTTGACTAGGAATGTCAGTCATTGGGATTCATTTGGAGTTCGGGTGCGAAATTCACAATGAAGTAACAAAATGAACTAAATATTAATATATTATATACATACCCTTTTCTACACTAAACCTTAGTCCCCTAGTTCAGCCGTCGGCCCTAAAAACAATCGAATCTTTTTCCCTTTTAAACTCGAAATCCACTTACTAATTCAACAAACTCCCAACTGCAATAATCTAGAGCTCAACGAGATCTAGAGATTGTGCGGTGGTGGTATAAAATTATGACCTATCGTGGATAGAATATGGGGTTGAAACTACCATTTTTTTGCTTGATTTGAGGAGCGTGGGGAGGATCGAGTTCATCAGGGAGGGAGGCATGGTGAGGGATGGTTGGCGACTTCACAGTGCTAGGTGCCCATCAACGGCGGTTGAGGAACTGGGGCGCTGTGGATGAACGTTTGTGCGTAGATTGGTTTCAGTGCCTAGAGTATTAGAAATGAAGGAGGAAAAGATGTACATAGTAAATTAAAGTAATTATTTTATTAATCGTCATTATCTAATTAAATTATGTAATTAAGGTTTTAAACCTTGCAACTTTTTCAAATGAACACAATATCATATGAAACAATTCCAATGGAACCTTGACGACAGAGCTTCACAATGGAACCAATTTGGAGGAATTTGCAGTTAGTTACGACCCGAAAATCCCCGTCTTTCAAATTGACCATAAGCCACATAGGTCCGATCTAAAACGACTGAAATCATCGAACCGTTATGGGATACAGCACATCAGAACAAAGCACGAAAGAACATTTCATTGTATTACAACATTTTACATCAGAGTACATGATACATTAGAGTACAATAAATTAGAATAATACACAGCGGAAATATAATTACATTCAGCGGAAGACTTTCAAATGCACTAGACACAACTTTAGCTTCAATCCAAATTCCTGCTCTATAAATTATCTGCAAAACCCAAACTACTATTTGCCCGTGTGGAAAATATGGGCACACAGAGTTTAGGTGGGAAACAATAAACTTCAGATCGGCCATGGGTCTGGTGTGAGAAACAAAACTGTTATTCATTTTATTTTAAAGTTGGGTAAATCATGGAACCACGCTGTATAACACGAACAGGTTTCCTCCACGTGAATACCAATCTCAAACAAATCGCAATTCTTTTTTAAAAATGAAGCTATTATAAGACTCAAATTCCATTACACAATGCAACGCAAACAGGAGGATCTAATGTACCTTATAATAGCCAAATATGCTTGATACACAAAAATTCTCTTTTATTATCACTAGTGCATAGTTTAAAAAATCATTTTCACAAATAAATATATCAATCTTAGAAGACATTGGTACTACGTCTGCATACATACATTACAACTAAAAACAATGGAAGTTTTCATTGGAAGTTGAGTTCCATCAGTGACCTAGGCTTTCCTGGGATACTCTCTAACCCTTGGGTCCAAGGATCGAAACCTGACTCCGATATCATTTGTAACGACTAGAAAATCCCCGTGTTTTGAATTGACCGTAAGCCATACATGTCCAATCAGAAACGGTAGAAAATCTCGAACCATTAACTTTGGGCATACAACACATCAGGCAGAAACAAAAGAACTTTTCATTAACATTGTTACAATATTACATCAGAGTACAATAATATATCAGAGTACAAAATAAACACATAATATAATGATTACAATGCACAGCTGAAATACAAAGTTACAATCAACGAAAGATTTATTGATGCTCTTGACACAACTTTAAGCTTCAATCCAGAATCCTGCTCAAATTTCTGCAAAACAAACTACCCGGGTGCCCGTGTGAAAATAATGGGCACCCTATTTTGCAAGAGAAAAACAAATTACAGGTTAGTTATGGGACTGGTATGAGAAACCCTATAGTAATTCTTAACTTATTTTAACGTTAGGCATATCACGGGATCAAGCCGTATAACACGGAACGAGTTTACTCCACATGAATGCCAGTGCACAAACAACTACCAAAAATAAACTTTTGGAGCCTACGATGCAACAAACAATATGCAATTCCCCAAACTACCCATTTAGGCTTAGTTCCGAAACTTAGATTTTTCATATTCTAATTAACTTTACAGAAGTTATTTCTTTGGACTTTATTCTCGATATCTTATTTAAAATCATTTGAAATACATATCTAACTTTCATATCGAATTAGCTTTCACTTCAGGATCTCAAACCAAATCACTTGGAAATTTAAATTTCGAAATATCACAATCAATGCATAACAAATCGTATGCAACCAAATATAGGGAGGTTTCTCCCTTCAACATGGCAAAGGGCACACACCATCGTTCGCTAGATATATAGGTGTATATCCCACTAACGAGGCCAGACTATACCAACCAACCGATAAAGGTTAAGGTCCGGACAAATTAAGGCCCAACCCATACTTTTAGTTGTGGGTCACCCGAATCTTTAGCCACACACTAAATCATTTTTTTATCCCAAAGTGGAAAAATCATTAACACCAATAGTAACAAATAAATCAAATCTATGATAATTTCTACTTCTGATTCATTTCAGAATCATCGAGGTTAGTCCTCGAAATCCTTTCTATTTTATAAAACATTCCCAATAAAAAATCTGGAATAACATTTCCTTTTTCTTATGGAAACCTCATTTCAAAAACCGTTCATTAAATTGAAATGAAATAAACAAAATCACTAGACACCTCATAGTCAAACCATGAAATAAATCACATGGGTTAGCATACAAGTATTTTCTACCCAACCCAATTTAAATATAAAAGCATACTTCCTCATAAACTGGTCGAGCACAATCCAAACAATCAATCGACAATAATAAATGTAAAAAAACCAAGTATATTTGGTTCACAATCCTTTTAAATCATTTATCATGATTTAACATAATTTCTCCCTATTTTTATTAATATAAAAATAGTCCATTTCAAAATTTACGTTTTGGGTCTTAAACTGCAAAATTTCGTATTTTTCTAGGAATTTGATTTTGATTTATTTCACAATCTAACCATTGGATCTAAACATTCTTAAATTCATTTGAAAACTCTTTTAATTTCAAACCCAACGTTTTTCATTTTGAGAGAATTTTATGGTCATATCTCTTGGTACGTCAGTATGAAGTTAACATATGACATTCGCAGACATTCGCTGTGCGATGAGTTCTATTCAAACCAAACTTTGATTATAAGTAAATATCGAATCAAACCCATCTAAAAGTAGTTTATTAACTATATAACAAAATCTGGAAAATGGTATCAAACATCAAACAACATACAATACATATATAAAGTGGAATACACCATATAAGCCTTAAATCTATAACGCTTATACAGGTTCGTCAATACCCCGATTTACCATAAATCAAACAATTGGGAGATGTGTCAATTAATTATTGATTGACGCTTTCTAAGGAATTAGAAAAGCGCGAATTATGTTATAATAACTGCAAGCACACAGATCGTGTAATATACAGGTCGAACATAGGGAGGAATTTTAAATTTTATTATTTATATATTTGTTGGGCGAGTTAGACAAATCTTGGAGGTTGATTTTAGAAATAAACAAAATTGAAGCTGCAATAAGAATTTTATTGAATTGAACCAGATCTGAATCTAATCAAATCTATATTCAATCCAATATGACGTAGGAAAGCAATAAAAATAACAAAAATTAAAATTGTAGAAATTAAATAACAACAGAAAATAAAATTAGGATTACCGCTGAATCTAATCAAACGGTCAATCTCTAATGAAAATAAGTGTAAAATACAAATAGTGCTCTACCAAATATAATTGTGTAGACAACACTAATTGCTAAGAAAATAAAATTGTAGAAAAAGAGAAAAGAAAATTCAATTCAAAGATGATCTTTACAATGAGATTACAAGGGTATTTATAGGATAGATAACCAAGCTAAACCCTGAAACAATTACAAATGGGCCTTAAATAATTCTATTAAAATTGGGCCTTTCTTCTTTTCCTTTTGCTTCCTTGATAATTCTTCATTGATTTATGATATACATAGTCTTTCTACCATTTATTTTCCTGTCCAAAAAGCAATTTGATGTAAGATCTTCATCTGCAAGTCTTCAAATATATAAACGCAGCAATTTGACCTCTATTTTCCATTTTTCTGACTATAAGTGACTTAATTGGTATATCTGTAAAAAGTGACAAAACAATACCTAAGTAATATTTATTTATATACAAAAGATAAGATATTAGCGCATAAAATAGACAAATTTCTATGTTAATCAAATACCCCTACACTTATCTTTTACTCATCCTCGAGTAAAACAAAAATGTAAAACTACACTAGATAGGTCACACTTTCATAGGAAACACGATTGCATTGAGCGTATGCAACAAGCCGTTAAACCTCTAGGTGTCCCTAGTAGGACGAATGGTGTCTCAAGAGGGTTTTCAGCGGATGCTACCTACAAAATCCAAATGCAGTATGTTGTGGTTCTAATGCAACTATATGAATGCAATGGACATATGCAAATGAAAACAAAAATTGAAAACACGACTTGTTTCAGGAAAGTGGTACAACAAATTAAGTTAACAATTTCTAATCAGTTGATTTTATTTTAGATACCTCAAACTTGTCACAAATTTTCAATACAATACAAGTTTTCAAATGTTAAATTTCAGTTTGGCCAGTTGGTTTGGTCGATAACATAGTGCAGACATGAAATAAATTTTTAGTTTGCTTGTCATAGATTTCCAAGTGATATTCTAAATTCTTTGTGTATGGCTAGTCAAATCAATAAGGTCAAGAAGCGTTAGGGCATCATCGCTTATTCTCAATCTCTAAAAAATGAAGCTTTATAATTAATTACATACACATAACTTGAAAACCAAAGTATACCACCCATACACTGCCTTGCGGACTAACGGAGAGTTGGGACAGAGCTTGGTGGATTGTGCAAACCGACACTGACTTTGTCAACAACATGTTGGTAATCCTTAGGTGTCCAACTCATAAAATGAGACCAAGATATACCAACGCTGACTTTGTCAACAATATGTCGGATAGAGTTTGGCAGGTTTGCACACCAACACTTGATATACAAGCAATGTTGGATACCCTTAGATTATTATTATTATTATTATTACTGAAAATATAAGAACAAGAGAGATTACGCAAATTCAGCTTAACACAACTTTGTTTTAAAGATTTGAAAAGGCAATATAAGTATTTATAAGTCCTCCACTTATTAAGCAAAGACTACAATTTAGAATAAACTTCATGGTCATCACCTTAGAATCTCCCTATGTACCGGTTATACTATTATCTCTTGTAATTCAACTTTTCGTTATATTTCTTATTTGATTTTAGTTGAGAGAAAAAATACTATCAACTGATTAACAATCATTAACTTATTTTGTTGTATCAATCTAAAACGAGTCGTATTTTTTAAAAAAAAAAGCATGTTACTACGATCTAAAATGCATGACGGTCCTAGATGAAAAGAAAAAAATAAGAAAAATAAAAGGATGTAATGCAGACTCCCCCCCACACTAGAACTAAACAGTGTCCACGCTGTAAACACATTTTTTAAATATGAAAGATAGCACCCAAAGATGGATGAGATGCAAAATTATTTGTAGAGTGAAATGCAGTCTAACTATATGTAAGAATGGATCATATGTACAATGATATATGTGTTTGCGATGCATGCGATGCAAAGAATGCCACAAACTTTTCCCCCACACTTGGTTCAAGCCCGATAATACTCATTCCCACTATGTCTAGGCATGTTTTCTAATAAACAAAGGTTTTTGAAAACCATCTCATCTTTATACCTAGATTTATATTCAAGTAGATAAATATCCAGTGTCATCCTAACTCGAAGTTTTTCAATAGAAGTAATGCTTCCAAGATGATTCATGTGTTCCACAAATTTATCAGTGTAATTATCCAAGAATTTGTGATCGATATAAACTCAGTTACATAATTAAATTTAAATTTTGAGTGTTGTTCAAGATTATGTGATCACATTTCTCAATTTTGTTAATTGACAATGTATTATCGACACGGACAATTTCAAGTTTGTTTGAAACCACAAGGTCAAAATTTTCAAACTTGGATTGGTGGCTTGATTCTGTTTCATCCTCAATTGGTAACTCATCCTCATACAATCCAAAAAATCCGTGTTCATTAAAATAATTCTCTAATTTAGAGTTTTCAAAAAATTCAACATTTCTAGTTTGTTCAATTTCTAAAATTTCAAGTTTCTCGCAATCCGAAAGAGAAAGATCAAAATCTGAGCTTAGATCTTTTTCCTGAAGAGAGTTGAAGTCCAAATCATTTACTAAATCATGAACAACTTCATTTAGATAGTTATTCTTTATTTCCAAAGTTGTTATTTGAAAATTTTCACTATCAGTAAAGAATGGATTATTTTTTGATTCATCACATGTGCGAATTTGATTTCATTGCTCGCGTTGTTCTTCAAAAGATGTAATTAAACAAAGAAGTTCATCCATCTTTTTATCTAGCCTTTCTTCCGTCTCTCTAAGAATGTTATGATGATATTCCTCAAAATCGTTGATTTGAGAGATCTCATTTTGGATTTCTTGATTCTAAAAATTATAGTCCACATTAGTTTCAGAATCAATATTATATCCAATGTGGTGGTTGTTTGAATTTTCAAGAAAATGTTAATGATATTGAAAATAATTTTGATTGTAAAAATTATTTAATTTGAGGAAAAATTGAAATTTTGGTTATTTTCAAAATATTGATATGGGCGATAACTTTGGAATTTTTGATTTACAACCCCGTATTGATGTGGATCAAAGCTATATTGGAATTCAAAGCTATTTTGATGTGGACGTAGCCCATGACCGAAATTATTGAAATTTGAATTGAAATCACAATTTCGATCATTTCTATGATTTTGAAAATGTTGGTCAGTTAGAAAATTCTGAAAACTGTTGGCATTGGGCTCACGAAATTTCGGAAAATTTTGCCACATGAGTTGTAGTTCATACTAATACTCTTCCAGGGAACGTCTTCTCAGGTTATTATCCTACAATTCTCTCAAGGATTTTTTTTGGATCAGACATTATAATGAAGCCAAGATAAGACAGAAAATATTCTTACTTCAAAATAGTATAAAATACTAAGTTGTACTCTATTAATAGTGTCAATGGTCGTTCACGTATAGTATAAATACTAAGGGATACGACCAATGTTTTACGGGTAGTATGCAACCTCTTTTGCTAATAGTTCAATAAATTGAACTACTATATATCCGCGATCCAATTATATAAGATAGTCAACTTCATAAAACACCACTTTTCAATTATATTATTTTGCAACGTTTATTTTTATTGTTGAAAACAATGATAATGAAGATTTCAGTTATGGAAATATCGGTCAACCACAATACCAGACAATGATAACTGCAAAAATTTAAAATTTTGTACATGCAAGCCGCTGCCCCTGTAGAAGATTTTTACAAGCAATTTCTATATTTTCAAGCAGCTGCAGAACCTGTAGAGTATAGAAAATTTTACAGAGTGGGGTATGGCAGTCTGTCGAGAGTAGTTGAGTGGCTATAGCGATTAATATCCCAGTGTTCGCAATTTTTTCACCTTTGAATTTCTTGTTTGTTTGCTTGAATTTGTTCCTTCCTGTTGGTCCTTGATTTTGACTTTGAATGTCTTCTTCTTCCCTCTTTTTTCTTAAAAAAAAAGAGTAAATAAAATAAAAAAAGTATGAAATAGTAAGAAATTGAAAACTAAAACTAGAAAAAATTAGAAAAAATAGTAATAAAAATAAAATAAAAATAGATCTAAAAACAAGTAAAAGAAAATAAAAACTACAAGCTAAAACTCTAAATTAAATCGAACTTGAACCGGGGTGGACCGATGGTATAAACGAACTCCAAAGGCCACTCAAAGCCCAAATAAATTACACGCACTCAACCTTGAAACCAACAAACAAGCACTACTCAACCCTAAACCATATTTAAACCTCAAGAATAAAATCTTTTGTTTAGTTCGAAATCCCTGTTTCCCAATTATACAACGCAAACTCGGAAATAAATCATGAGAGGCAAACATAAAAAATGGCAAGAAGGAAAGAAAATAAACTCTTCATTTTTGGACCGATTTCAAATTTTGATCTTCGAATAGGGTTCGTTTAAAACAGAAGGTTGTCGATTTTGAATAGGGATTTGGGTGTGTGATTTGTTGGAATCGAGAGCTCGAATTGGGGTTGAGGAGCAGTTTCGCGTTTTCGGTTGTGGCTGCGATGAATAGAGAAGAGATCGTTGAACTAAGTGAAGAAAGGATGACCAGAGGATCAGTTTCAGTGTTGTAGTTTGGAATGGGTGGACGTGAGGCTTGAACTGTAAATGTGCAAAGATGGATTTCGGTTATAGATTCAGGAGCGTGGATGTTGTACGAAGATGTAGATGACAATTGGGGGTAGAAATGTTGATGTTTGTTTAGAGGAATTGGGGGAGTTGCTATTTTGTAGAGGAAGGATCGAAATTGGGTATGTGATGAACGACTGAGAGGGATTTGTGGTGGACTATTTGACGTTGGAGGACTATTCTGTGGTATAGGCCGATGAAGGGGAAGTAATGGTTTGGCTTGGTAGTGGAGAACGATGATATGGGGTTTTGAAGCTTGTTGTGACTTCGGCTTGTAGCGATGGGGACGATGGCAAACAGGTTGCGGTAGGATGAACATGTTATTGGAGAATTCTGAAGGATTGTTGTTCGATATGGTATGTGATGAGAGATGGCGTGATATGTTTGGTTTAGACGTTGAAGGTATGTGGAGTTTTAGAGGTGTTTGTGTTATGGTTGAGTTGTGCAGAGAACATCAAGGCAGAAGAAATATAAGAAACGAAAAAAAAAAAGGAAAGCAATATTTTTGAGGTTTTTGTTTTTTTTAGTTTGTAAGAATTTATGAAAAGGAAAGAAATTTGTACAATGGAAAGGAAATAAATGAAAGGGCGGGAAATAGAACCAATGAAATTTGGCAAATATTCTTTTTCTTGTTAGGTAGATTATAGTATCATTGAATAATACCAAATCAAACAAATGTAGAATTTTCTTCTATATATACAAGAAAATAAAAGGAAAATAAAATAAAATAAAAACTAACATGAATCAGAATTTAAATAAATAATAAAATTTAATTGTTACCTCCCGGCAACGGCGCCAAAAATTTGATCGACGCTTTCTAAGGAATTAGAAAAGCGCGAATTATGTTATAATAACTGCAAGCTCACAGATTGTGTAATATGCAGGTCGAACATAGGGAGGAATTTTAAATTTTATTATTTATATATTTCCTGGGCGAGTTAGACAAATCTTGGAGGTTGATTTTAAAAACAAACAAAATTGAAGCTGCAATAAGACTATTATTAAATTGAATCATATCTGAATCTAATCATATTTATATTCAATCCAATATGACCAAGGAAAGTAATAAAAAGAATAGAAATTAAAATTGCAGAAATTAAATAACAATAGAAAATAAAATTAGGATTACCACTGAATCTAATCAGACGGTCAGTCACTAATGAAAATAAGTGCAAAATACAAATAGTGCTCTACCAAATCTAATTATGTAAACAACACTAATTGCTAAGAAAATAAAAATGTAGAAAAGGAGAAAAGAAAACTTCAATTCGTGGATGATCTTTACAATGAGATTACAAGGGTATTTATAGGGTAGATAACCAACCTAAACCCTAATACAATCACAAATGGGCCTTAATTAATTCTATTAAAATTGGGCCTTTCTTCTTTTCCTTTTGCTTCCTTGACAATTCCTCATTGATTTGTGATACACATAGCCTTTCTACCAGTTATTTTCTTGTCTAAAAAGAAATTTGATGTAAGATCTTCATCAACATGTCTTCAAATATATATACACGGCAATTTGATCTCTATTTTCCATTTTTTTGACTGTAAGTGGCTTAATTGGTATATCTGTAAAAAGTGACAAAACAATACCCAAGTAATATTTATTTATATCAAAAGATAAGATATAAGAGCATAAAACAGATACATTTCTATGTTAATCAATTATCATCTCAATACTCGTGTGGGTTTACCACAAATCAAACAACTGGGAGATGTGTCAATTAAATATCATCCCAATACCCGTTTGGGGTTTACCTCATATTTCAGGTAAAAATGATATTTTTATCATACTACTCAACATTTAACATTGTAGTAACTTATAGGATCAATCAGTTATCATTTCATTAACCCAAATTAATTAACTAATAACAGTTAATTAAACTTTCCCTTTGGGTTCCAGTTTCTCACCATGAGTTCCAATCCACCAATCTTTTGCCCGAATGGACTAGGAGACTCTTACACACGACTACAACATTTCACCATTACCTATAATTTTTTTCTGGAATCTTACGGGACTGAGTTTGGTGGCTATAGTGTTTCAAAACTCGCCAGGTGCACACACGGTTGTAGATCTGGGTATAGGGGGAAACAGGAAATATTTGTGGGGTCTAGGGGGTACAACCAATAGTGTAGTCCTTTTTTTGATGTACAAAGAGGAGGCACAGGCGTGGGGCTGGGCATGGGGGTATAGTGGGTAGGAGGAGGTGCAAATTTGAGTGTATAGAGGGGTTAAGTGCAAAATGGGGTTAAAATGGGATTTTCATGTGTTTAAGGTGGAGGAGAGAGCTCGACAAGGAGGAGGAGAGGGTGTTGTGCACACATGTATAGGGGTGGGGAAGGCACAGAAATTAGGTGGAGGGGCTTGGGGTGGTGTCGGCCATAGATAAGGAAGGAGGAAGAAGATGTAAGGAAGAAAATGAGAAAGGAAAGGGAAGAAGGAAGAAAAGAAGTTTATTTATTTATAAAATGGCCTGTCACATGGATTGGTGAGGTAGCACAAGGAGATGTAAGAGAAGAAAAACACTTGGGGCCTTGGATGGAAGACACATGGCTTGGTTGCTTTAGCTTTAAAGCTTAAGTTAAACGATAAATTGTTTTTGTTCAACCTTGCTTCTATCGCTCGCATGATCAGAAGTTAAGTTCGTTTGCCCCGAAATTTTGAACTCTTACATAAAACATAATTTAGGATCCAATGGAACATGTCTCGTCGAATTCTGAGTTTGATTTGCATATTTCTGACTGATTGATTGGGTACGCGTTTATTTCTCGCACACTCACACACTAACTCCAAAAATTATGAAATTTAGAATCCTTCCATTATCGATGTTCCAGATCCAGTAAAATTGGTTTCTTCGAATTCGAAGATTGTTTGAATTTTTTCCTTTGTAAAGTTATGGAAACATCAAATCATAGAATTTTAAAATTGGCCATAAATTCTTATAAAAAAATATTTTTTAATTATTTTCAAAATTTTAGGTCGTTACAATATATATGTATGTATATATGTATATATTAAAACCAAGTTAAACCTTCCATCAAAGCACTTGCAATATCAACTTATTATTTATGAAAGTAGAGTAATCTAAGGGTATTTCAAAATCGCTGGTTATACAGTAATATCAGTTTGCAGCTCATAGAGAAAAAAATGCGCTACCTTGTGAATGACAATGGCAGTAAATCAAAGCGAATAGAAGTGAACTTCGACCTCTTATCTCGTTTGGGAGTGGATCTTGCAGGATAAATTTTGAAGAAGACATGGACGGGTTAGAAGGATTTTGTTCTAAAAAGTTGGGATGGCCCAATAATGTTTGTACTTATGTAGTTTCAATTCATCGCATATTTCCTCTTTGTAAACGTACTTTATATGTAATCTTTTTCCTTATAAGGCACCCATATAAGTTAGGGCGGTTATAAGGTTTTGATGAGGCATAGAACACACATAATTTATTGGTATTTGTTATAAAGTTACCAATTTTCTATACATCTATATATATATATATACACACACACACACACATACATACACATAAAGAAGAGTTCCAAGGCACCTCTATCTTACAACACCCCTACCTTATCATGTGCTACACTAATCCAAATCCAACAAGATTTTGTAGATTTTAAATATACATATATATTATCATTTATCCAAAGTTTGAGCTCATTTCGACAATTGTAATCTTTTCTAAATCTTATCTCAATTATTCACCGTTTCGACATTTGTTCGAACCATTAAATTTAAACATCAAATATATTATTCTACGAATGTCGGAACAAACACAAACTTGGATAAATGATAATATTTATGTGAACATCTTCAAAAATCTTGTTGAATATGGATTAGTGTAGCTCACGGTAAGGTCGGGGTGCGAAAGAGGTGTTGCAAAAGAGGGGTGCCCTATATATAGAGGAGCGTTCCAGGGTGCCCCTCTATTGCAACACCCCTACCCTATCATGAGCTGCATTAATCCAAATTCATTTTTTGCAGACGTTCAGTTCACATATAATTATCATCTACCCAAGATTTGAGCTCGTTCCAGTATTCACAGAACAATGTATTTGATGTTTGAACTTAATGGTTCGAATAATTGAGCTAAGATTTTGAAAATGTTAAGAACGAGCTAAAATTTGATAGATTATATCATATATATGGATTAAACATCCACAAAAATTTGTTATATTTGAATTAGTTTAGCTCACGGTAGGCTAATGGTGCTGCAAAACAGAGTGTCATGGAACGCTCCTCGTGCTTTCACTCTCTCTCTCTCTCTCTTTATATAATATTATATGTATATCAAAATAGAACAACTTTCATGTAAATTGTTTTGCAAGATTTTAATGTTAGATTTAGTATATGTATTGTTGTTTGTGTGAGTGGCGCTTTGTGATGTATGTGTGTATATTTAAGTATGTAGACAAGCGCATATGTCGCGTTATTCTGTGTTATGTTACATCTTCATTAATTAAATTCTTAATTTGTGCGTAAAATGTTGTTATAGATGCTTTTTTGGAAAAAATATATATAAAACAATGAGATTTTCATTTGGTCATAACTTTCAAAAAATTTATCCGATTTTAATATTCTTATACATTCTGGAAAGTTAAAATCATAAGGTACAACTTTTCTGTGAGGAGTTTTGCAAAATTTTGATGTTTGTTTAGCTAAAAATATGAAATAAGGAGAAGGTCTATGCACTATCATTTCTTTTTTTCCCATGCAAATTTAGTTTAATCCTAATTTTTGATTCTCATATCCGAATTTGATGATTTTGGATATTCCAAAAACTTAACATTGGAAGCAAATGAAGCATTTTATGAAATTTTGCAGTTTGCTTGTTTAAGAACGATGGTATATGCCGCTGAACTACGCATTTATATGGTGAAAATTCGAACAGCTTTACTTTGGTAAGTCCTTCGTGACCTGAATCATAATCCCACATTTTATGATTCGAAAGTTGTTTACCGAACTAACAAATCATACGTTGACTAACTCTTTGAAACCATTATCTAATTTGGTGTCTAAGCTTGAAAACTTGACTGGGAAAAATAGCTAAAGCGAGGATGTTTTGTTGTTATATTTATGTAAGTTTATTTTAATTATATTTTTCTCAATTACTGACATTTATGTTTGAGATAAGAATAAGCGTTTAGGAAGCAAAGTGGACTTATAAGTGGTGTTAGCTTGCTTATGCTTGCTTAAAATGAGCGAGTTCTCTTAAATGCTAAACAAAAAGGTACGATTTTGTATTAAATAGTGCGAAATATTAATATGTCATGTTATTGGTTTGCTTCCCTATGTTGCGGGATGCTCGGGTCGGGACGCCTTTTCCAAATGTATATTTTGTGTTTATATTTTATTCGGTTTTCCGAAAGTCCTCCACATAAAGAAGACTTTGCTGAAATTTTTCAAAATTTTAGGAGTTAGATTTTTTTTATATAAGTTATAAAGTAAAAATGTGAAAGACGGTAAACTAACTTGATTAAATTCATTGCATATGAAATTAGGTAATATGAAATTGAGAAAATTTAATTGTTATATATGCCAATAAATAGAGTACGAATTGTTTATTATTTCCATATTGTAGATTTCGATGATGCAATCTTGTTAAAGGGGGAAGTCTGTAACAACCCTGTTTTCCCCATTAAAATTATACGTGTGTTTAATAAAAATAAAAATGTTAAGTTTGAATTGCAATGATTTTTTAACTGAATAAACAAATCACACTAGATAAAATTGTTCATGATATTAAGTAATTTTCTTATATATATAATTGATATAGATGAAAATTTAATTATTTTATATCGAATGTTGGATTATAAAATAATTTATTAACCATTAAGTAAATAAAGTTGGTTACCATCAACAAACAAGTTATCAAATGTGACATGAATTAAATTGAATGAGCTAGAATTTATTTTTATAAATTTGAGGTCTAGATGCAAAACATATTGGCTATAACAAATTTAATTAAAATTAGGTCTATAAGGCATTAAAGCCCAAAATGTTGAAGCCTAAGGTCTACTAATCTTTCTTTTGGTTTCTTCCCCTGGAAGCCTGGTACCTACACATACATAGCCGGTCCCATCTCGTTTCAATTCCAAATTCCAGAAATCGAAAGGAAAAAATCCTATTACTTTATCCTATTTGCAGAATCCTTCACCTCCTCCTAGAAAATTGCAATAAGACTAAAAAAATGATGGGAGACAATCGTGACTGAAGCAGCGACCCTCAGTGAGGTTGATCTTGCGCCTGACTTCTGATGAAGGCCAATCGGCGGAGCTTGTTAGCAAAAAATTATGCGATGGTGACTGAGTGAAGAAGGGGAGCTGCAACATCCCGTAATTTTAAAATATTAAATTAGCAAATTAAAGGACACTTAATTTTTAGAAAAAGAATTAAGTGAAACGGGTCACGCCATTGCGTTCATCTCAGAATTCTTTGTATATATAAAAATCATTCATTCGATCATAGAAAAATCACTTCTTTTTATTGATAAAAATCAAACCTCAAATCACTAAAAATCAAATCTTTATCACTCTAAAAATCAAGTCTTTATCATTCTAAAAAATCTGGTTTTTATCACTTTAAAAATCGAATCATTAACACTCCAAAAATCTAACCTTCTTTAAAGTAAAAATCATATTTTTATTATTTTAAAAATCTAATCTTTCTTATGATAAAATTTTAATCTTTACTATGATAAAAATATAATCTTTACTATGATAAAAATATAATATTTACTACTTCTATAATATAAAAATCATATTTTTATTATCTCTTCATACGTCAAAAACCATAGAAGCTTTAAAGCGGAGAAAACTCACATTTTTTTTTCTAACACCCGGATTTTCTTTTCTTGTTCTAGAATTTGCAAACGAGCTCCAATCTTCCCACCATCTTTTACCTAGCTTAAACGCGCCATTCCGGACAACTTTCGCCTAGTGGTCTTCCTTCCGAAAATGTGCCATTTCGCCGCAAATCATGAAAAGACATCATTTTGACATTGTTTGAACAGCAGATCTTGGACGCATTTTCCCGACAGATCCACAATCCAAAATAGGACTATCCTATACCAAATCGAAGAGAAAATCGTGCTCTTCGATATTGGTATTGTGGAGTTTTGGCCAGAATCGCACTGTTTGGGAGTTATGGGTTGTGGAAGCTCATGGTGTTATTTGAAAAAACGGGATTTTGTGAAAAATTTGATTTTTGAGGTGGTGGGGCTCATGCCCGGAGATGAGGGCTAAGGGGCGGCGTCGCAGGCCTGACTAGGCGGAGGAAGGGTACTGGTGGTGGTGGTGGCGCAGGAGGGGCCAACGGTGGTGGTAGTTTGCAATTTGGGGTTTAAGGATTTGAAATTGGAAGAGAGTAAGAGGAGGAAAGGGAGGAGAGGGAGGAGAGGAGGAAGAGGAGGAGGAGGAACGGCGGCACGAAGTGGGGGCGCGATGGTGGAGGGAGGCGGTTGAAAAGGGAACAACGGGTTTGTCTTTTTTTTTCCTTGTGTGAGTTTTTGAATGAGGAAAGAGAAGAGGGTTACCATTTATATATTTAATTATTTAATTCCAAAAAGTTACTTTTTCATTCGAACTCCAAATCAAACCCAATGACTATCGTCCCTAGCTAATTACCCCCATTCCGAACACAATGGGATATGTCCCGTGAGCCAATTCGATTGTTTCGATCAGTTTTTCTTTAAATTAAAATATAAATCAATATATTGCATTTTAACATACATTTTAATTTACGGGGCCACATACTGACTCTAAAAATTACAGAAAAATTATTTCTAGCTTTGTATTGATGAACGGTCCTAACAAAACTAATTTCATCAAATTCTGAGACCATAATGGTCATTTTCCAGTCGATTAAAATCAACTGAAACTAGTCAAACGCATTTTCCTTTGCCACGCTCACATATTAATTCAGAAAATTATGAATTTTGAAACCTAGAAATAATTTGACATCCCGAATTTAACAAAAGTGGTTTCTTCGAAAACAGAGGTCGTTTGCAAAATTTTCATTTTTGAGGGCCAAAATTCCATAGAAACTATTCTGAATTTTCAACTAGGCATAACTTTTTATTCCCGCTATGAAATTTTGATTTTTCGGATTCGTTGGAAAGATATTTTCAATTAGATTCTAATATTCTTGGTTTTGCTAAAATCCGGTTTATTTTAAATCATGTACAATCATTTGAAATTTGAAATCGAATTTTCAAACTACCGCGCCATTTTCAATTTCTTTTATAATTAAAAATAAATATTTATATTCTAACATCGATTCAAATAAATATATACGTTCTAATTCTATTCAAAATAAATATCTCGTCGTTATTATTTAAAATAATTCATTTTAAATATTCAAAATTCATTAAAATTGCCAAAATAAAAATTTTAAATTGCCTTAGAATTTCCGGGTTGTTACAAGTTTCGAGGGTTATGATGCTTAGGGAGGTTAGACGAACATGTGGGGTGATTTTCGTGGTTGTTGGTGCATAAAAAATTCTCACATCACCGTGCTGACTTGAGGGGAGATTGACGACGCGTTATAGGTGAGGGGGAACAGATGCTAATAATAGTGATGCGCAAGCGTAGCTAGAGGCACTGAGTTCGATGGTGAAGATGGAGTTCATTTGCATGAAGAAATGGGGTAGAACGAAGCTTCAAATTATTTTCGAGATGGTGCTATATATGGAGCAGGTTTTCTTATGCGTTGTGAGTGGAGGAGGAAGAA
Organism: Allium sativum; assembly: GCA_030737875.1. NCBI lineage: Eukaryota > Viridiplantae > Streptophyta > Magnoliopsida > Asparagales > Amaryllidaceae > Allium > Allium sativum. Next base: position 843,926,072 of record CM060919.1, on the reverse strand, counting down.
CCATTGATGCTGGTCGGTTAGGTGAAACTTTGGGCTGCTGGAAAAAAAGTGAGCCCAATTTAAAATGAAATAAAAAGTTTATTTTAATTCAATTTAAAATGTGTATTAAATTAGAATTTTCGTATCTTGCTCACACATTAATAGAATTCAGTAAAACATGATCTATTAGGATCGCTGAATCGCAGGCTACGTACTAGAACTAGTCTGGAGCGATTTAGAAGTCGTCACACTTTTAGGTAAATTAAAATGCTTGATCATATTTATCGATGTTAATTGTTATTCAACGGTTAACGACCAAGGTGAGTAAAATCACTAACTCTGTTCACTTTTATAATCTTATAAATATATTTTAGAATTTATAAATGATGATTAATTACTGCGTGATGGCTGTTAGGATAAATTGCTAAAAAATTCGTTGAAATAATATATATAGTTATATATATGAAATCATAGTTTAAATACTAATTTTTTTTTAAATTCCATATTGATATGAAGTTAGTATTATTTATATTGATTAACATCTTTAGATGCTGGGAAACAGGTTGCTGGAATCCAACTATATTCCTCAACAATTATATTATTATTTTTAATGTATTACATTATATGATGTAACAAATAATCTAGTGTTGATTATTGTGTGTTTGGGATGTTTGAATAACATTTACTTTAAAATAATTAGTATTTAAATACTGTAATATAAATTCGAATATATTGAAAAAGTAGTTGGGGTTTTAAAAAGGAAAAAATCTATTTTAAAATAGAAATTGAATTTCGAAAGGACTATAATATAATAACTTTTTTTAATTATATTAGAACAAGAAGTTTGGTTTTATAAATGATATTATAAATGGGGTGAAATATTTATTATCAAATAAATTGGAAATAAAAAATTCAAGAATAAATTAAAAAGGGAATTATTTTCAGAAGATAGCAATGAAAGTTTGTTCGAAATGAAAATAGGATTGATATAAATCCATAAGGAATTATAATTAGAATTCGACGATGTCGAATGTTATTAAAATAAATTATTTCTAGAAATTATATATTATGTAATCCAGAATTTGACACTATAGCTAATATTTATTCTGAAACCAATAAATTTATAATTGAGCAGGTAATGGAGATTAAATTATAAACTCGATATATAATTAACAAGCAGTTTTCTTATGAATGGAATTTATGAAGTAGAATATGAATATGAATTTATAAAATAACTTGATAAATAAGAATTGAACATGTAATGGTATTTATAAATAAAAATCAAGATTTTATTGATATAACGAGTCCAAATATATAAAGGAATAATATTCACATTTTAAAGTGAATAATGATTTAAAAGCAAACGTTTCGCAAGTTGGAACAGTTAAAAAGGAAATTCGTGATGTTTTGGAAGTAATAAATTCAAAAGTGAATTTAGAATTTGTGTTGACCTGAAACTATGAATTTATTTCGACATTCAGAACGTTAATCGAATAGAGATTATTCGAAAGAGAGTTATAAGTTGAAATTCGATTATTTCGAATTCAGGAAGTTACAGTTCACTTTCTAGTTCAATTTATATTTATTTAATTAGTTAACTATCGAAAGAATCAAAATTATATTTCAAATTTAAATATTTTGGAAATAAGTATTATAACACTATCGTTATAATCAACGTTTATACAACTTTCGTTTAAATCTATATAAATGGATTTTGGAAATGTTTTCCAAATATAACCATAGATGTTTTCTAAGTATAGAAAAGGAAACATTTTTTTGTTAAATAAGAAATTAATGAATTGAGTTAGGTAAAATGAAACTAACTGGAGATTAGTTAAGTTGAATGACTTTATGAGTGCCGATCGGATGTTGGTCTCGGCCTTCGGGGTTAACACTTAGGGAGTTTTTTGCTTACTAGTTTACAGCTTGGGACTGATGATCGTGGAAGGATAGTGGTGCGTGAATAAGAAACGGAAATGTTTTCTAATGTTAATAATGTATATTTTCTAAATACAGAAAATAGGAAAAATGGGAATATATATGGAATTGTTTTCCGATGTTAAGAATATTTTCTGGAATATAGAAAATAAATAGTTTAAATAGTGGAAACGTTTTCCAAAAATCGAGAGAGGCTAAACGAGTTGGAGAAATATTGGGTAATGATATTGGAGGGGAAATTGGGAAATGAATAAATTATTGATAAATCTATTTAAAGGGGCCCAGTGTTGATTTATTGTTGATTGATATCGTTTCCATTTGGAAATAAGATCGTTGTTTATATGGATGTTTTCCTATGATAGTTGAATAACTGACTATCAAAGTTTCGACCATTTTTCCGCTGCCAATATGAAGAGACCGGGATCAGATTTATTATATGAAAACAACTGCGTATGGGCATAAGCGTCGTGAAACAAATATGTTGAAGACGAAGTTTGTGCGCGAGATGTTCTAGCAATCCTAGGTAGAAATTTCTTAAGATGGATTTACAAAATAGTTCCTTCTGTTTTTCCAGTCCTAGGACAACTTGTATGGACGGATGTCTGACAGAGTATACCTAATAGATCGCATAAGTTGATCTCCTCAAGTGTATTTACATTTGGTGGTGGAAGAATTTGTTTCTCTTAGCTTTATATCCGTGGAATTTTTTGAGAAATCAATTTGTGATTTAATGGATACGACGATGTGACATTCAAAGTAAATAAAGGTGTGATCTGTCCAAAGATACGTTATTACCTCAAGCCTTATCAACCGGGAAATGACAAAAATCGGGCAGGCAACATGGCTAAGTGTTACGCTCCCAATTCAGGTATATTGTCACCATCTAGAGAATATTTATTTTTGTTCTTTTTTCGCTTCTGTATCTCCCGGGAACGGTTATGTTGGTATACCAATCGTAAGGTGACGATATATTCCGAACATTCAAGCGAAATGAATGGCCGGTCATGTGTGGATGAGTTGCAAGATGTTCTTGTTGAACTCCAGTGTATTCCCTATAGAGTACACTGATCGGAAGGTGGTTCCATATCATGTCAAAGTTGTAAATCCATTCTCCAATAAGAGCCTGCGGTTTTAGTTGTATATTATATATGTAGAGCGTGAGATGCAAGGGTTCTGTTAGATTGTTTAATTTTACCCATGACTGACCCAGAGCTTATTTTGTTTAATTTTACCCTACACTCTTGGGTGCCCAAATTTGTACATGCAGTCAAGTAGTTACGATTTTTCAGATATACTTGGAGGAGCTTAGAGGAGGAGGCTTTAACATTAGATATATAGAGAGTTTATTTCTGCTTTGATGTTGTATGTTGTAATCTGATAATGGTATCTATTACTAATTACACTTTTGTATTTCAAAAGTTGTTATATAATATATTTTATTCGTTCCGCTGTGAGATTCGTAATTACTCTGATTCTGTTCTGTTGTGTTTTTCTTCTTCTTCTTCTATTCTAATTTTCTTTCTATTTCTCACCCTCTAACTTCTTTCTATTAATGATCTGGTATTTCCGATACCTGAATAGTTGACCTGGTATTTTATGTTGATTTTTAAAGTCAAGAATCATTGGGTTGTTATTGTGGTATCAGAGCTGAAGGTTATGTGATTACCTAGGATTTATGACGTAACTCAATAGAGATGGGGTTTGTGATACCCTAGATTGACTTTGGGTGCATATATGCGAGAGAGCGTATTTGTAGATTTGTAACACCCCACCTCCGCCAATGCCACTCTTGCAAGTACACCGGCTTTGGAGGGGCGTTAAACTAGGTAAACATGCATGCAGATATCACAAGACAGAACATATAAGTAAAAACAGAGTAAATAAAGCAGTGGATAAAAACTAACATTTCAAAACCATAGTCAAGTTACATCATAGTACTTGGTCATTATTTTCCCACAAAACAAAGTCTAGAAACATAAACTGAAACTGGAAAAAGCATAAAGTAACTATCCCCAAGGTAGAATAAAGCCATAGCATGCTCAAGTCCAAACCATACATGAGCTATCCAGAAAAGCAGCTAAAGATCTGAGCTAGGTACCAGTGTTCCCACCCTGTAAACCTGGGGGGGAACGGAAGGAAAGAGGCGAAAGAAAACGGGTCAGTCAAAAAGACTGGTAAGTCCTACCTACTATTAGTATAAAAACTAATAAAGTTAACTGGACATGTAAAGCAGAGATGAAACATAGGGTGATAACTGGCATGGTGAAAAGTTAACAAGATAGATCAAGTGTGGCATTGCATCTACAAGGTTAAGTTGCACCAAATGTGTACTAGTATTCCAATCCATGTCAAGTATAAACAAGAAATGATCCCTTGGCCCAAAGCTGGCCCAATATCATGAGGTGACCTAAATCAAGGTCCAACTACTCGGCCTAGTCGATCGGCTCCCTATAAGCCTAACTCGTCGTGTATCGGTGTCATACGGCTTAATCATGGAATGTAGTTAACTGTGCAAGGTCCACCCCAGGGTGTATCCAGCCCTAAGGTGTAAACCACAGACACAATTCAAGCACGCACAGTCTAAACCTACTGGTGCCCATGTTCAACTCCGGACTTAATGTGCACGACCATGGTCCGCCTGAACAATCGGTGCACCATTCAGCCGTCTCTTTTGGTCTCTTACAACCAGTCCAGTAATCGTGCCCCACCCTAGCCTAGTCCAGGGTATCCAGATACTCCCAAGTGGGTTACTGCTGAAAAGGACCTCGTGACTAGGATTTCAAGAGGGTTAAATGTGGTTAACCCTATCCTAACCATGTATTGAGTTGGTCAAGTGTATCCAAGCAGTTCATGACTTAATCCTATCAATACATCGGGTTTAATTGGTTAAGTATCCAAGTAGCCCATGACTTAACCCTACCAACCCATCGTGTTTAATTGGTTAAGTATTCAAGTGGTCCATGACTTAACCCTATCATGTGGCATTAATTAATTTAATGCACCCAACCTCTCACATTAGACCTTGTTGTGGTTACTAGTTAAGCCGGGCGGGTCCGGGTAGCTTTACACCACAACTTAGTCTAACCTCGGGTTTCAAGTGCGACATGACCAACTACTCACATTGGGTCCTATTACTTGTAGCCACTAGTTAAGCCGGTCGGTTCCGGGTAGATTTATGCTACAAACTCAACCCAACCTCAAGTTGGCCATTCTCATGTTTTCTAGAAGTCATGTCTAAGTCCGTGTTCGTGTTCCAAGCATAATCACATGTCATTTTTCAAGTCATGATTTTATGTCATTTTAGTTTACCCATAGCGTAACCCCATCGCATGTAAGTTTGCATAAACGCAAATAGATCTCAAAGGGGGAACTTTAGAAGCATGACATAATTAATAAGGTTTGGCCACAAGTTAAACATGGTGGCATATGAGGCAAATGTGTTCATAAACTTGCATATTACATTATAAGCCTCAAAACATGCATGATATCAACTTTAGCATAATAGGTGAAACATGGTCATAAATGACATAGGATGATAGCTAGTGATTCACATATAACATCATATGAAAGATAACATAAGGGTTATGAGAGTTTCTATGTTGCTTTATGCAACATTTCAAATCAAAGCTCATAGCTTTCTATGCACAAAGTCAAGGTGATAGCTTTACAAACATGCATAGAATAAATCTATGCATAACATGATAGAATCAAAGCTCATAGCTTTCTATGCACAAAGCCAAGGTGATAGCTTTACAAACATGAATAGAATAAATCTATGCATAACATGATAGAATCAAAGCACAAATCATACTTAGGCCCAAACTCAAACTTGCAACATGTCATATTTAACTTCATAGTTAGAATCTAAGAGTAGAATAGGGCTTACAATGCTATGAAGACTTATAAAATAAAATAAGATTGAGACGAAGCCACTAGCAACTCTAAAAACCCCCAAATAATAAGCTCCAATGATTTGTATGAAGAAAGACCCTTGGTTTAATGAAGAAAGATTGAACTTTGGCCTTGAATAAAACTTAGAAACTCTCAAACAAGCTTAGGAACTCTCATATGAATGAAGATGGAGGCCATGACAAGAGGGTGGAGGCCATGATTAAACATTTTGGCATAATCTAGTGGTAGGATTGATTTATGATGGTTTAGGCTAGGTATTAGGGTCCTTTTATAGAAGTTTAGGTTAGTTTAGGCCATAGGATTAACCCTAGTTTAGATCTAAACCATCAAAAATCGTCACAGGCCAGCAGAACATATCAGAGAACCAAAACAAGCGCACCAAGCCAGCCAGGGTCAAGCCAGAAAGCTGTGCGGGTTTCTGGCTCGACACCGGCGCACTTCCCAAGTGCACCAGTGTATTTTTGTGCTGGCGCACTTCACAAGTGCGCCAGTGCATTCTGGCTTATTTTCGGTTTTTCTGCCTAACTTCGTTCGTCCATATCTTCTTCATACGGACTCCAATTTTCGAAAACTCAGACTCTATTTCGCGTATTTTTCCGAGACGAACGCAATGGCACAGCCCTTTCCCTTGATTCAGATTTTATCATTTAATTTTGCCTTGGTTTATTTTATAACATGTTATTTAAAAATACGGGTTGTTACAAGATTGTATAAAAATGATTGTATATTGTGGAGATTTATTATTTGATTGGCTTATGAATTTTGGTCGATGGTGGGGCACAACAATGTCGATAAGGATTTCTAAACACTCGAATACGATGAACCGACATGGTATGTTTTGAAAAGTGGGTGAATGAAATAATTTACGTAAAAAAATATTTTGATATAAAAAAGGCATATATATATATATATATTGGAATTATTATATATTAGATGTAATGGTTGTTATTTTAATCGAATAAGATTATAATACAGATGGTTATAAATAACCAATCAGAATTCATATAAGTGTAATATATAAAATCTGATGGATTAAAACCGAATTTAAAATAGATTGGGATTTAAATCTCGGAAATTTGGAAAAAGGTTTGTAAAAGAATTTTGGTTTAAATATATGTAAATTTTAAAATCCTAGGGGAGATTTGGAAATATTTTCCAAGCATTTTGGAAAGATATTTTGAAGAAATTTCAAAATGGAAGTGTTTAAAAATGATTTTGAAAGTAACATAATAATGGACTCACTTCGATCACTGGAAAATAACCCTGATGATGCTGGCCACAACATCAGTGTTCATTTTTGAGTTTTAAAGTGACGGATAGCTACCAAAGATTTTGTTTTGAATTATTTTAAGAAACAAGTTGTCAAAAACTCAAATGTTCTGAATTGATATTATTACATGTAAATATATATGTTTTCAAACTGATTTGAAACAAAATCCAGGAATTTGAATTCTGAAATTTAAATTTAACTTATGAAGTAAATAGATTGAAATGGTAAAAGTGAATAAATAAATTAGAATTTAACTTAAACTAAGTTAAATAAAATTGGATTGGATTGGAGATAATCTTTAATGGAATTGTATTGTTGAGTAAGGATGGATATAAGCGAATGATTAGATTGAGGATAAATTGAATGGAGATCGATTGGAAATGCATGAGTATACGCTGACTTGATAGCTAAGGGAAGAGATAGAATGGAATGCCCGACGAAAAGGTACGAGTTTATATTTTATCTGAGCATGAGATTTATGAGCCTATTTGGTAAGCCGCTTGGCTGTTTGATTTTCTTTTGGGTTGGAAAAGGCCTAGAAAGGTGAGTAGTAGTTGTACTGATTGAGCCATGCAAAGGAGACACTGGTGAAATTTTACAGAAATTTAAGATGTTAGAAAATTTCCAGAATTTTTGAATTTTTTTATTAATAGGAATGAATTAAAATTAATTTGTTCAGTTAAAACTCGGGTTAAGAAGTGAAATAAAATATATTTTTTAACCTGGTTAATAGGGTTAGTAGCATTTTTCCTATCTTAGTAATTTCAAGGATGAAATTCTTTTAAGGGGGAAGGAATGTAACGTCCTGAAATTTTAGAGTTTTAATAATTAATTTATTAAATTTATTTAATATAGTGGTTGGATAATTTAATGGTTTGAATTCAACTATTTTGAATATTTAATTCAAATATTTTGAATATTTAATTCAAATGATTATTGGGATAATAATATATTATTTATAAAATAGTCCAAAATTGTTGAATTGGCAATATTGTGTAAAATGGATAATTTAAAAGATGTAATTCGGTTAGAATTGATGTAACAACCCGGAAAATCAGAACCAATTTAAAATTTTTATTTTGGCAATTTTGGTGAATTTTGAATATTTAAAATGAATTATTCTAAATAACGACGAGAAATTTATTTTGATTAGAATTAGAACGTATATATTTATATAGATCGTCTTTAGAATATAAATATTTATTTTTAATTATAAAAGGAATTGGAAATGGCGCGGTAGTTTGATAATTCGTTTTCAAATTTCAAATGAATTTACAGGATTCAAAATAAACCGGATTTTAGCGAAACCGAAAATATTAGGATCTATTTAAAATATCTTTCCAACAAATCCGAAAAATTGAAATTTCATAGCGGAGATAAAAAGTTATGTCCAGTTGAAAATGCAGAATAGTCACTATGGAAATATAAGCCCTTAAAAATGGAAATTTTGCAAACGACCTCCGTTTTTGACGAAACCATTTTTGTTGGGTCCGGGATGTCAAGTTATTAGTAGTTTCCAAAATTCATAATTTTTGAAATCAATATATGAGCATGGAAAAGTAAAATGTGTTTTGACAGTTTCAATCAATTTATATTGACCAGAAAATGACCATTTTTCAAACGGTCTCCAAATTTGACGAAATTAGATTTGTAAGAACCGTGTCGTCAATACGAAGCTAGAAAATATTTTTCAGGAATTTTTAAAGTCCGTATGTGGCCCGGTAAATTGAAATGTGCACTCAAATTCAATATACAGATTTATATTTTGATTTTGACGGAAACTGATCGAAACAATAGAATCATCTTACGATACATATCCCATTGCGTTCGTAATGGGGTAATGGCTAGGGACGACAGGCGGTGGGTCTCATTTGGAGATCGATATTTAAAGTTACTTTTTGGGATTTAAAATAATATAAAAATATATAAAATAATTAGTCAAACCCCCCTTCTTCTCTCTCCCCGTCATTACTTTTCAAAAGAAAAAAGGAAAAACCCACGGATCTCGTTCGAGCCCCCCCATTCGCCGACGCCTATTCGCCCACCGCCACGCTCACCCAGGCTCCGCACCTCCCTCTCCTCTTTCACCTTCCACCATTCATCCACCCAAACGCCCCCTCCCTTCTCCCCCCTCCCCGTAAGCCCTAAACCGCCACAACCCACAACCCTAATTCGCCGCCACCACCGGGAAGGCCGACGCAGGTCCTCATCTCCGCCCAGCCACCTCCATTTGCGCCGCCATCCTCCTTCCTTCTCTGATCGAAGATTGTAAGCCTTTGATTTTTTTGTTTCATTTGTGGAAAAAAATATATGATTTTTAGCTTTTTTAAAAATAGGATTTTTATAATTATAAAGTTATGATTTTTAGCTTTATAAAGTAATGATTTTTATGTTTATGAAGATATGATTTTTAAAATAGCAAAGATATGATCTTTGTTATGTAAGTAGTGATTTTTTTTTTTTGATTTTTAGCATTATAAAAATATGATTTTTATATATGTATGATGACAAAAATGTGATTCTTATTATATGAATAGCGAAATAAAAATGTGATTTTTATTTTGAAAATAGCGAAGTAAAAATAGAATTTTTATCTATATAGTTGCGGTATAAAAATGTGATTTTTATCTATGTAGCGTTGTTATAAAAATATGAAAATATTTTTCAAAAAGATAAAAATATAAATTTTAGCCTATGTATGTTATTTATAAAATAATCACACAAAGAAATAATTATTGATTGGTTGAAAATATAATTTTTAACGTAGGTATACTACATAGATCGACAATCAAAGCACGATGGAGTGGAACCCAAAGGTGAGAACTTCTCACTTTTTTATTTTATTTCTAGTTAAAATATATATTAGGATGCAGACGGTGCTTAGCAGCACCCGACACCCATCGTCCACAGACCATGGATGACTTGTTTGTTTGATTGTTGTGTTATGAAAATTGATTGTGTGATGTGGAATGGAATAAAATTTTTATAGTTAAAAATATAATTATTATTTCGTATATGAATAAATAAATATTTATAAACTGATCGCACGACTTGTTTATATACACACATTTGACTGATATTGATTGGGACGATAAATTTTACACATCGCCCAACTATATAAATAAAATTCATTATTTATCGATTGAAACCCCACACGGGTATTGGGATGATATATGACATACACTAGTCCCAATAATTAGTAGTATGTCAATCGATTGGTTGACAGACTATAATAAGCATTAAATATTTATATTTGATGCTTATGCAGTGTAGAATGCACTCTGGATGATGGTTGACTGTGTTTGATTGTTGTTGTGTACATGTGTGTATGAAATCCATATAAATCACATTATATGGTAATTGACTGTGTCTGGTTTCAGTTCAGAAAGAAAGAATATTTTAAAATAACGATTATTTTAAAATAACAAATATTTTCAAATAATATTCAAAAAAGAATAAAAAATATGATTTTTGATGTCCGATTTGGAATGGACACGAAAATATTTCAATATATAGAGCCGTGTTGATTAATGTCGTTTTGATGTGAACGATATTTATATCGATTTTATTCATTTTATAATGAATATTGAAAAGGAATTGATTCCAAAATCTAATGTTTTGAAAATATTATCATTTATATATCGATGACATGGAATATTCAATTTTGATTTGAAATTGAATACGAAGCTGAAATCGTTTTGAAAACAAATTTAAACAATTTATAAAATATGTTTTACTGGAAATCGACGAAATATATTATATATATTATAGAATGGTCTGAATAGGACGCGCCGCACTGCGGAAGTTCGCGAATTTCGACCATTGACTTCGAACGGACATTATGGGAGATCCGACCGACGGATTCTCCTAAAACCAGAACCGTTGGGTTCGTATCGAAAAGAGCTTTCTAATGAATATGAGAGATTTGAAATATAACGGTTGGATTTGGAATTATGTCCAAATCAAATTTGGAAAAGGTCGCTGTAAGTGCAGTTCGATGGCCGTTTATGGAAATCGACTGTACGAGCCTTGATAAAATTATTAAAATTATCAATAATTTGTGTAAAATCATAATAAATGATTTGAAAGAATTGGGATGAAAAATTCCATATTTGAAAAGATAAAAATAGATTTTTTTCGAAATGAACTAGTTTTGAAGTAGAATTATAATCCATTATTTTGAAATAAATAAACTGGATTTGAAATGGTTTTAAATATAACCAGAATTTCAAATATATGAATTGGAATGGATTTGAATCAAAATTATCTTTGGAATATTTCGTTATTGGATTTTGTGATTATATGGATATTGTGGAGGAATTTGGAAGATATATATACATATCGTTATTCCAATACGATATTTGTTGGTTTCAGAATTTGATATTGAATATAAGCTGATATATTTTCTATTCAGAGCCTTGTATTTAATATCAAATTGGATTTTGGGTTTGTCGTGAATGGTATCTTTAATAATACTATTCTTGAACCGAATGAAGTTAAGAAAATTAGAAACTGACTGGAGATAAGTTAAGTTGAATGGTTTCCTGGGTATTGATCTGATGTTGGTTTCAGCCTTCGGGGTTAATACTTAAGGGATTGTTCTCTTACTAATTTATGTTTAGAGGCTTATGTGGATTGGGTTTATTGTGAACTGTGTTTTTAACGACATTCGTTCTTTAACCCGATTTACAGTGAAATGGGATTTGGAATTTATAAATCTTTTTATTAGGATTTAACAGATGATTTTCCAAAGTAAAGTTTTCCAATTTAATATATATAAAATTGGAATTGAATGGAATTCAATTTTCTAGTAATCGAAATGAAATTATGTGGAGAATGATTGTTAATACAGTTGGAATTTAAAAGGCATTGCTGGTTTTCCATTTATATTAGTGGTCGGATACGAAAATTGATATCGATTATATATTGATTTGTTCTTCCGTGAAGATTACGTAATAAATGGAATGTGATTTGGGTTTTCGTGAATGGTATCTTTAATAAAATCGTTCTTAGACCCAATGGTGTTAAGAAAATCAGAAATTAACTGGAGATTAGTTTAGTTGAATGGTTTCTTGGGTATTGATCTGATGTTGGTTTCGGCCTTCGGGGTTGATACTTAGGAAATTGTTCACTTGCTAATTTACGGTTAAAGCTGATGGAATGGAATGTGATTTTGTGTAATAACCCGGAAAATCTGGGCCAGTTTAAAATTTTTATTTTGGCAATTTTAGCGAATTTTGATTATTTAAAATGAATTATTTTAAATAATATCGACGAAAAATTTATTTTGAATAGAATTAGAACGTATATATTATATACGCCGTTGTTAGAATATAAATATTTATATAATTATAAATAGAATTGAAAATGGCGCGGTAGTTCGATAATTCGATTTCAAACTTCAATTGAATGTACCGGGTGCAAAACAATCCGGATTTTAGTGAAACCAAAAACATTAGGATCTGATTGATAATATCTTTCCAACGAATCCGGAAAATCAAGATTTCATATCAGGAATCAAAAGATATGTCCAGTTGAAAATTCTGAATAGTCGCTATGGAATTCAGGCCCTTAAAAATGGACATTTTGCAAACGACCTCGGATTTCGACGAAACCAGTTTTGTTGGATCCGCCGTGTCAAGTTATTGTTAGGTTTCAAATTTCATAATTTTTCGAATCAATATGTGAGCGTGGCAAAGGAAAACGCGTTTGACTAGTTTCAGTTGATTTTAATCGACTGGAAATTGGCCATTTTTCCAACGGTCTCGGAATTCGACGAAACTAGTTTTGTTAGGACCGTATCGTCAATACGAAGCTAGAAAATATTTTCTGGAATTTTTCGAGTTCGTATGTGGCCCCGCTAAATTGAAATGTGCGTTTAAATTGAATATTTAAAGAAGTACACTTTAAATTCAACGGAAACTGATTGTAACAGTCGAATCAGCCTACGATACATATCCCATTGTGTTCAGAATGGGGGTAAAACGCTATGGACGACAGTCGTTGGACCTCGTTTGGGGTTCAAAAGAAAAGTCAACTTTTTAATTGAAAATTAAATTAAATAAATTAATTATATAAACACTCCCTCACACCCTCTCCCTTCTGACTCGGTCAAAGCTCAATTTATAAAAAAAAAAACCCAAAAGAACGACGGAAGCCAAAATCCGCCGTCGCCCGACTTCTTCAGCCCCTCCCCTCGCCTGCACGCCACCGCTGTGGTCCCACCGACGCTGCCCCCTTCCATCCACGCCTCCTTTCTCCTCCACCCTCCCGTTTTTTCTCTCCATTCAAGAAACCATAGCCAACCCCCTCTGAAGCCCTAACCAAGATCGAACCGCCGCCTCCAGCCCGTGGTCCAGCCGCCGACGCTGCTTCCCCCCCTGGCCTCGTCTGACTCCGGTGCTGAAGTTCATCCCTCCTCCGCCGACGCTGCTTCCCCCCCCCCCCCTCCTTCGCAGGTTAAAAAAAAGTAAGTTATTTTATTTTACTTTTTTTATTTTATTATTTTTAATCTGCAAAACTGATTTTTTTAGCAATTTAGAACTGATTTATTTTAGATTTTGAAAACTGATTTATTTTAGATTTTGAAAACTGATTTTTTTTAGATTTTAAAACTGATTTGTTTAAAAGTTAAAACAGATTTTTGAAAGATGTAAAAACTGATTTTTTAAAGGTTTTAAAAGATTTGAATTTTGAAAAGTAAAAGAAAAGATTTGATCTTTAAAATGGAAAAAGGCGGAATCTATATTTTTGAAATTCGATTTTTATATATTGAATAGCTAAGTAGAAATTCGATTTTTATATATTGAATAACGGAATAAAAATTCGATTTTTAAATGTAGGAAGCAATTATAAAAATATGATTTTTAAATTTAAAAGTGAATAAATAAAACTGTGATTTTTATTTTAAAGACAGCAAAGTAAAAATGTGATTTTTATATAGGTAGTGGATACGGGCAACGAAATAGACGAACGAAAAGCACGGTGAAGATTTCCTACCCATGAAGAATTGCGTCATTCAGTTTAGCGAAAGGGTGAGAACTTCTCACTCTAAAATTCTTTTTCTAGTTATATATATACTAGGATGCAGACGGTGCTTAGTAGCACCCGACACAATCGTCCACAGACCATGGACTTGTTTGTTTGGTTGCATAGCTTAGTATATGATTTGATTTGAATTTGGTTGTTTGGTGAATTTGATTGATGTGTGAATGGCGTGGGCCTTCACTAGACCGGGGATAAGGCTAGGCCTTGTCCCGTTTCTAGTATCGTGCCGTTATGCCGCCGAAATTTTCTAAAATATGTTAGAAAAATAAAAATATCATTTTTATTGTGTAAATGAAATGAATAGAAATTCATGTGTTAAAATAAAATATATTATCATTAAAAATATAGTTTTAACGTGAAAGTGAATAAATAAATATTTATAAACAAATCGGCCGATTTGTTTATATACACTGATTTGACTGATATTGAATGGGTCGATAAATTTTACACATCGCCCAACTGCACAACTAAAAATCTGTGTTTGATTGTTTGAAACCCCACACGGGTTTGGGATGAAATTTGAAGTTCACTCATCCTGATTGATTAAATATGTCGATCGATTGATTGACAGGCTGTTATAAGCATAAGATATCTATATTTGATGCTTATACAGTGTAGTGCACTTTGGTTGATGGTTGATTGTTTATTATTGCTATTATATACATGTGTTGTATGGAATCCATATAATTAACGTTATATGGTGATTGATTGGGCCTCATTCCAATCGGGAAAGTAATGAATATTATAAAAGAAAATTCATGTGTTGAATATAAAAATAGTGATGTGTTGACAGTACTCATGTGTTGAGATTAGTCGTGTGTTGAAATAAATATAGATTCATGTGTTGAATGGGATAAATATTCATTTGTTGGATAGAATAAAGAAGTTTTGAAAATATAAAGCCGTGTTGATTAGATTGACGCCATTTTGACGTAAACGATATTTATATCGATTTTATTCATTTCGAAATGAATTGAATTGAAAACGATTTCGAAATGAATTGAATTGAAAACGATTTCGAAATGAATTGAATTGAAAACGATTTCGAAATGAATTGAATTGAAAACGATTTCGAAATGAATTGAATTGAAAACGATTTCGAAATGAATTGAATTGAAAACGATTTCGAAATGAATTGAATTGAAAACGATTTCGAAATGAATTGAATTGAAAGCGAATTCGAAATGAATTCAAATTGAATTGAATAGAAATGAATTTTAAAACGAATTTATAAAGAAGAATTCAATTTTGATTTGAATTGAAAAGGAAGTTGAAATTGTTTTGAAACGAATGTAGAACTATTTATAAAATTCGTTTTAAAAGGAAATCGACGAAATATATAATATATATATAATGGCCTGAATAGAACGCGCCGCGCCGCGGCAGTTCGTGAATTTCGACCATTTATTTCAAACGGACATTGCGGGAGATCCGACCGTCGGATTCTCCTAAAACCGGAACCGTTGGGTTCGTATCGAAAAGAGCTTTCCAATGAATATTAGAAATTTGAAATCTAACGGTTGGATTTGGAGTTATGTCCAAATCAAATTCGAAAAAGGTCGCTGTAAGTGCAGTTCGATGGCCGTTGTTGGAAATCGACTGTACGGGCCTTGGTAAAATTATTAAAAATATCTATAAGTTGTGTAAAATCATAAAATATGGATTGGAAAGAGTTGAGCTGGAAAATTCCACATTTGAAAAGATAAAAATAGATTTTTATCGAAATGAACTAGTTTTGAACTAGAATTAAAATCAATTTATTTTTGAAATAAATAAATTGAATTTGAAAGTGATTTTAAAAATAATCAATACTCCCAATACGTGGATTGGACTGGAGTTGAATCGAAATTATCTTCGGGATATTTCGATGTTGGATTTCGTGACTATACAAATATTGTTATGGGGATTTGAAAGATATATTTTATATCGCTATTTCCAATACGATATATGTTGGTTTCAGAATTTGATATTGAATGTAAGCCGATATATTTTCTATTCAGAGCCTTGTATTTAATATCAAATGTGATTTGGGTTTATCGTGAATCGTGTTTTAGAAGACATTGGTTCTTTAACCCAGTTAAAGGCAAGATATCGATTTTTGAGAAGATTAAAACTAAGTGGAGTTTTAATGAATCTTTAATTAGATTGAAGAATGAAGTGATTATTTAAATTATCAAATCTGAAAGGTGATCGAGAATAGAGTACCACCAGTTTTGCTCCAAAGCGATAGTTAAATCTTTAATTAGATTTGAACGTGAAATGGTAATTAATTTTACCGATAACACAGTGGTGTTAGATGTGGAGTATTACCAGTTTTCTCCATGGGATATATAGGTTGGGATTGGGAAATAAAATAATAATTACTTCGGTGTGGTTCGCTAATCCCGACTAGTTTGGAAAACCATAATATGGTTTGAAATGATATCCAAAGGAAGATTAAAGAATAAATTTAGAAGAATTTATCTTGGATAAAATTAATGGGAACCTTTCCCTAAGAATGTGATTTTGTGAATAAAAGAATATTCTGAATTGGAATGAGGCGTTTGATGTGTTTGTGTAACATTTGTTTATCATATACGTGGGTTATTCAGAAAGGCCGGGTTTACACCCATTCTGAATAACCGATTCGACGAGATGTCGAAGATGAAGACGGTGGTTGAAGACCGGAAGTCTTCACCTCGTTTGGATAATTACTGACGATCCTGATTGGGCTGTACACCCAAGAGGATGGAAATAGTTGGCGGTCGTCCAGACGTACTTGGAGATGGATGGATATGCGAGGAAAGTGCCTCCGGTTTCGTTCAGACCTAGAACGGACTTGTAAATGGATGGTGTGTCTGACATTGTATTCCTTTATATTGTATTTGTTGATCTCTGCTAAATATATATCTGTTTGGCGGCGGAGAATTTATTCTCTTGCTTAACGCCCTTCTCTGAGACATATGAGCTCAGAGGTTATGTATTGGCAGAAATCAGTGGTACGATATGGATTGATAGTGTGGCATACTGAGATGCAGTGATCCAGACTTTTGTTGAAAAGCAAAGTTTGGTGGTTGATGATCAAAGCGCAGCTGATATAGCATGGCTTTGTGTATAGCGTTGATCCGCGAGCCTCACAGCCCGGGATGGTGGTAAACTGATGGTTTGATCAGTATACATTTTTAGTGTAGTGGATTCGGTCGACCGATATTGAGCTTCGTGCTCGGAGGGATAGAGTAAGCGGTGTTTTCTCTCGCTGGGACGTAAGCCGCGGTGATACTTGAGTCCCAAAAGTGCGGATGTGCATAGCGGTGTTTTCTCTCGCTGAGACGTAAGCCGCGGTGATTTGTACTACGCGATCGATCTTTCGAATCAGGAGCCACCATGATGGAAATCCAATTTCCAATACGTGTATTTCGGCTTTATTTGTAGAGCCTAGTATGGCGACATAGTGGGATGGGGCACTCATGCCGTCTATGATTTATATTTATGATTGAAATTGTTTTTGACACTATACACTTATTATAGTATCAAATGATTTGTTTTAAACGTATCAAGCATGTTTGGCTGTTATAAGGTAAAACCCTATCCTCCGGCTTGCGTTGCATTGTGTGATGGGACCTGGGTCTTATAATAGCTTCATTTTTCGAAAAAGCATTGCGCTGTTTATTCTATGCACTAGTATTCTTGGGAGGAAACCCGTTCCGTGTTATACGGCGTGGTCCCTTGAATTACTCTCTTTTAAAGTAAAGTTTTAAATAACTGTTTTAGTTCTCACACCAGTCACATGACTGACCTGGAGTTTATTGTTTTAACCTAAACTCTGGGTGCCCTTATTTTCGACACGGGCAGCTAGTAGTTTTGGTTTTGCAGATTTATATTCACAGGATCCTGGTTTACAGCTGGAATGATATCCGGAAAGCTTTGTATCCGTATATCTCTTCTAGTTGGGTATTGTATTATTTTCCGCTGCTAGGTATTTAAATGTAATTTAAATCTATGATATTTCTGTGTAATATTCATTTATACTCTGTATATTCTTGTAATCTGATGCATTGTTGTAATAACAGTGAAATGTTCTTATGTTTGTGTTCTGATTTGTCTTGTCCTCACAGTAATTCGTTCTTTCTCATCTCTTCGGAGACCGGGGATGTTTCGGGTCGCTTCATTTTGGGTTTATCGTGAACCGTGTTTTAAAGGACATTGGTTCTTTAACCCAGTTAAAGATAGAATATGTTTTCCCAAGTTAAACCATCGTTAATATTGATTTTTGTGAAGATTAAAACCAAGTGGAGTTTTAATGCATCTTTAATTAGATGGAAATGATATCCAAAGGAAGATTAAAGAATAAATTTAAAGAATTTATCTTTGATAAAATTAATGGGAACCTTTCCCAAATATATGAATATTTGGATAAAGGAATATTCTGGATTGGAATGAGGCGTATGTTGTGTTTTTATAGCACTTGTTTATTATATACGCGGGTTATTCAGAAAGACCGAGTTTATCCCATTCTGAATAACTGATTCGACGATGTGTCGAGGATGAAGACGGTGGTTGAAGATAGGAGGTCTTCACATCGTTTGGATGATTAGTGATGTCTTGATTGGGCTGTACACCCAAGACGAGGTAATAAGTGGTGATCGCCCAGACGTACTTGGAGATCAACGGATATGCGAGGGCCTCTCCCCTGTATTGGACATAGGGGGGAGGAATAAGGTGCCTCCAGTTTCGTTCAGACCCAGAGCGAACTTGTAAATTGATGTGTGTCTGACATTGAATTTTATTCTGTGTTGATTGATTTCTATTAAATATATATCTGTTTGGCGGCGGAGAATTTATTCTCTTTCTTAACGCCCTTCTCTGAGACGTACGAGCTCAGAGGTTATATATCGATAGATATCAATCGCATGGCATGAATTTCCTGTGTGGCATGTTGAGATGCAATGATCAAGGCTTTTGTTGAAAAGCAAAGCCTTGTGGTTGATGATCAAAGCACGACTTTAAAATAGCATAGCTTTGTGCAGTGTTAATTCACGAGCCTCGCACCCTGGTATGAACCAGAAACGGGAGAGGACAACAGGGAGGGCATTGCGTTTCCTTCTAGATAGGGCTGGGGTCAGCATTTTACTAGCCCTGACATTTTACTTATGTGGATGTTGCATATGTTGCTTATTACTTGATGGATAGCGAGGCGCCTCGGTTATATCGGTCGATCCGGGGCCGATGAAGTCATTTGGCTTATTTACACCCCATGGGGTGGGGAAACGCTTGCTCAAGAATTATTAATTCACCATTGCACTTAGTGTGGACCGGCCCTGCATGTTGCTTAGGTACAGTTGCGGCTGAGTCCTAAGACATGGGCTAGATTGTCTTGAAACAGTAGGATTGCGCCTTGCCTTGGTTCATAACGGAAATCCAACTTTCAATACGACATTGTGCAATTTTGATTGTAGAGCCTAGTATGGAGACATAGTGGGATAGGGCACTCATACTGTCTATGATTGATACTTATGATTGAAATTGTTTTGGCACTATACATTTATAGCTATAATAAAAGGCGAAATTTCACGTACCAAGAATTTATGGCTATTATAAGGTAAAAACTCTATTCTCCAGCTTGCGTTGCGTTGTGTGATGGGACCTGATTCTTATAATAGCTCCATTATTCTTTGTTTAGCATTGCACTGTTGTTTTTATGCACTGATATTCTTGGAAGGAAACCCGTTCCGTGTTATATGGCGTGGTCCCTGGATTTACCTAACTTTAAAATAAAGATTAATAACTGTTCTAGTTCTCACACCAGTCACATGACTGACCTGGAGTTTATTGTTTTAAGCTAAACTCTGGGTGCCCCTATTTTCCACACGGGCAGCTAGTAGTTTTGGTTTTGCAGATTCATATTCATAGGATCCTGGTTTACAGCTGGAATGATATCTGGAAAGCTCTGTATCCGTTTATCTCTTTCAGTTGTGTTTTGTATTATTTTCCGCTGCTATGTAATGTAATTTAAATCTCTGATTTTTTTTTTGATGTACAATATTTATTCATACTCTGTATATTCTTGTATTCTGATGAAATTGTTGTAATAAGCAATGAAATGTTCTTCTCTTTGTGTTCTGATTCGTCTTGTCCTCAAAGCAATTCGTTCTTTCCTTCGAGGGGAAGTTCAGGTCCTTATAGTTTGGTGTTAGAGCTTTGGTTTACAGAGCTTGGTGAACAAGACATGTTAGAACCGAACGAAAGAATTCATTAGAGGTTGGATTAATAATATCCAATGAGAATGACTCGTTAGAGATAGGATCAGTAGTATCCTACAACGAGTGTGAATAGTGATATTTTTATAAGTAAAAATGAAAAACAAATTATTATTTTTTTTGAAAATTTAAACCTTCTTTTTCGTATTTGAATATTATTTTTATATTGATTGGACAATCAAGTATATATAGATTTTGCGTATACGTCTAATCCGCGTGTATTTGAAGTTTTAATATGCCGGATGGATATAGGATCACACTCTAGTCGCCTGGGTCTGATTCTGATGATGGCGCGCCATCATCAGTGTTTATATTCGAGTGCCAAAAGTGGGATATCTATATATTTCCAATTGACTGGTGCGAGAACTAAAATATAGTTAGAATATATTGTTGTGACTTGGCATCAAAAACATGATTTTCTATATATGTATCAAAATTATGAATTTGAAACGTTAATCTACTAATTGATTGCTGATTGCGTTGTTTGGTTATTGTTTTGATTAATTAGAATTTGGAACCATTAAGCCAAATTGTATCAAATATTGAACTGAATTGAAAATTGTTTATAAATGCATTTATGTACATGTATATACATTGAGCAGGTCATAGCAAGGAGGCTAGAGAAGAGGAATAAATTGTTTTCTCGACAAATAGGTACATGTTTATTGTATTTCTTGGGGTTTTTGATGATTTTATGAGCCGATTGGCTAGCCGCTTGGCTGTTTCTTTTTCTTTTTGGATTGGAGAGGCCTGTATGGCGATTTCGGGGTTTTCCCGGTGCTCCCGTGAAGGGGAGGTTATGGCGAAATTTTTCGAAAATTTAGGGTGTTAGACAAATATTTTAAAATTTTGAAAAGTTCTTAGAAACTGAAAAGTTGAAGAACTTAAGGCATAATGAAAAGAATAAAAGTTGAGTTGATTAGTAAAACAACTTTCATATCCGTTCCTTTTCGAGGACGAAAATATTTTAAGTGGGGGAGATTGTAACAACCCGGAAAATCTGACCCAATTTAAAAAATTTATTTCAGCAATTTTGAATATTTAAAATGAATTATTTTAAATAATTGCGATGAGAAATTTATTTTGATTAGAATAAGAACGTATATATTTATATAGATCGTCGTTAGAATATAAATATTTATTTTTAATTATAAAAGGAATTGGAAATGGCATGGTAGTTTGAAAATTCGATTTCAAATTTCAAATGAATGTACAGAATTCAAAGTAAATCGTATTTTAGCGAAACCAAAAATATTAGGATCTATTTGAAAATATCTTTCCAACGAATCCGAAAAATTGAAATTTCATAGCGGGGGTAAAAAGTTATGCCCAGTTGAAAATGCAGAATAGTCGCTATGGAAATATAGGCCCTTAAAAAATGGAAATTTTGCAAACTACCTCCGTTTTTGACGAAACCACTTTTGTTGGGTCCGGGATGTAAAGTTATTGTTAGATTCCAAAATTCGTAATTTTTGAAATCAATATGTGAGCGTGGCGAAGTAAAACGTGTTTTGACAGTTTCAGTCAATTTGGATCGACCAGAAAATGACCATTTTTCAAACGGTCTCCAAATCTGATGAATTAGTTTTGTAAGAACCGTATCGTCAATACAAAGCTAGAAAATATTTTTTGGGAATTTTTAGAGTCTGTATGTGGCCCCGTAAATTGAAATGTGCGTTCAAATTCAATATATAGATTTATATTTTCATTTTGACGGAAACTGGTTGAAACGATCGAATCAGCTTACGATACATATCCCATTGAGTTCGGAATGGGGGTAGTTGGCTTGGGACGACAGGCGGTGGGTCTCGTTTGGAGATCGAGATTTAAATTTACTTTTTGGGATTTAAAATAATATAAAAATATATAAAATAATTAGTCAAACCCCCTCTTCTTCTCTCTCCCCATCATTACATTTCAAAAAAAAAACTCACGGATCTCGTTCAAGGCCCCCCATTGCCGATGCCTCGTCGCCCTCCACCATGCTCACCCAGGCGCCGAACCTCCTCCTCCTCTCTCACCTTCCACCGTTCATCCACCCAAACGCCCCCTCCCCTCGTAAGCCCTAAACCTTCACAACCCACAACCCTAATTCGCCGCCACCACCGGGAAGGCCGCCGCAGGTCCTCATCTCCACCTAGCCACCTCCATTTGCGCCACCATTCTCCTTCCTTCTCCGATCGAAGAACGTAAGTCTCTGATTTTTTTTGTTTTCATTTTTGGAAAAAAATATGTGATTTTTTTCTTTTTTAAAAACAGGATTTTTATAATTATAAGGTTATGATTTTTAGCTTTATAAAGTAAGGATTTTTATGTTTATGAAGATATGATTTTTAAAATAGCAAAGATATGATCTTTGTTATGTAAGTAGTGATAAAAAATTTCGATTTTTAACATTATAAAAATATGATTTTTATTTTTGTATGATGATAAAAATGTGATTTTTATTATATGAATAGCAAAATAAAATGTGATTTTTATTTTAAAAATATCGAAGTAAAAATAGAATTTTTATCTATATTGTAGCGATACAAAAATGTGATTTTTATCTATGTAGCGTTGTTTTAAAAATATGAAATTATTTTTCAAAAAGATAAAAATATAAATTTTAGCCTATGTATGTTATTTATAAAATAATCATACAAAGAAATAATTATTGATTGGTTAAATATATAATTTTTAATGTAGGTATACTACATAGATCGATAATCAAAGCACGGTAGAGTGGAACCCAAAGGTAAGAACATATCACTTTTTTATTTTGTTTCTAGTTAAAATATATACTAGGATGCAGATGGTGCTTAGCAGCACCCGACACCCGTCATCCATAGACCATAGATGACTTGTTTGTTTGATTGATGTGTTATGAAAATTGATTGTGTGATGTGGAATGGAATAAAATATTTTATAGTTAAAAATATAATTTTTAACGCGTATATGAATAAATAAATATTTATAAACAAATCAAAAAATTTGTTTTTGTACACACATTTGATTGATATTGATTGGGATGATAAATTTTACACATCGCCCAACTGCACAATTAAAATTCATTGTTTGTTGATTGAAACCCCACACGGGTATTGGGATGATATATGACATACATTAGTCCCAATAATTAGTGGTATATCAATCGATTGGTTGACAGACGGTAGCAAGCGTTAAATATTTATATTTAATACTTATGCAGTGTAAAATGCACTCTGTATGATGGTTGACTGTGTTTGATTGTTGTTGTGTACATGTGTGTATGAAATCCATATAAATCACATTATATGGTAATTGACTATGTCTGGTTCCAGTTCAGAAAGAAAGAATATTTTAAAATAACGATTATTTTAAAATAATGAATATTTTCAAATAATAGTCAGAAAAGAATCAAAATATGATTTTGACGTCCGATTTGGGATAGACATGAAAATATTTAAATATATAGAGCTGTGTTGATTAACGCCATTTTGACGTGAACGATATTTATATCGATTTATTTATTTTTACAATGAATATCGAAAAGGAATTGATTTCAAAATCGAATATTTTGAAAATATTATCATTTATATATCGATGATATGGAATATTCAATTTTGATTTGAAATTGAGTACGAAGTTGAAATCGTTTTGAAAACGAATTTAAAACAATTTATAAAATATGTTTTAAATGGAAATCGACGAAATATATTATATATATTATATATAATATAATGGCCTGAATAGAACGCGCCGCGCTGCGATAGTTCGCGAATTTCGACCATTGACTTCAAACAGACATTACGGGAGATCCGACCGTCGGATTCTCCTAAAACTGGAACTGTTGGGTTCGTATCGAAAAGAGCTTTCTAACCCAATTTTTGGGCCAATTCCCCCTTCGTACTACCTAAAAATGAGATTCTTGCCGAATCCGAGTTTGCAGGGGCGACCCAGTATCTTAATTAGAGTAGGCATAATAGGTTCTCTCAACTTTTACTTTATTGTGTCAAGCATCACTCTCGTGAAAGAAGAATATGAGAGATTTGAAATCTAACGGTTGGATTTGGAATTATGTCCAAATCAAATTTGGAAAAGGTCGTCGTAAGTGCAGTTCGATGGCCGTTTATCGAAATCGACTGTACAGGCCTTGATAAAATTATTAAAATTATCAATAATTTGGGTAAAATCATAATAAATGATTTGGAAAGAATTGGGATGAAAAATTCCATATTTGAAAAGATAAAAATAGATTTTTGTCGAAATGAACTAGTTTTGAACTAGAATTATAATCCATTATTTTGAAATAAATAAATTATATTTGAAATGGTTTTAGAAATAACCAGAATTTCCAATATATGAATTGGAACAGATTTGAATCGAAATTATCTTCGGAATATTTCATTACTGGATTTCGTGATTATATGGATATTGTGGAGGAATTTGGAAGATATATATATATATATATATATATATCGTTTTTCCAATACGATATTTGTTGGTTTCAGAATTTGATATTAAATACAAGCCGATATATTTTCTATTCAGAGCCTTGTATTTAATATCAAATGGATTTTGGGTTCATCGTGATGGTATCTTTAATAATACTGTTCTTGAACCGAATGGAGTTCAGAAAATTAGAAACTGACTGGAGATTAGTTAATTTGAATGGTTTCCTGGGTATTGATCTGATGTTGGTTTCGTCCTTTGGGGTTAATACTCGGGGATTGTTCTCTTACTAATTTACGATTAGAGGCTAATGTGAATTGGGTTTATTGTGAACTGTGTTTTTAACGACATTCGTTCTTTAACCCGATTTACAGTAAAATGGGATTTGGAATTTATAAATCTTTTTATTAGGATTTAACAGGTGATTTTCCAAAGTAGAGTTTTCCAATTTTATATATATCAAATTGGTATTGAATGGAATTTGATTTGATAATAATCGAAATGAAATTTTGTGGAGGATGACTGTTAATACAGATGGAATTTAAAAGGCGTTGCCGGTACTCCATTTATATTAGTGGTCGGATACGGAAATTGATATCGATTATATATTGATTTGTTCTTCCGTGAAAATTCGATAATAAATGGAATGTGATTTGGGTTGTCGTGAATGGTATCTCTAATAATACCATTCTTAGACCCAATGGAGTTAAGAAAATCAGAAACTAACTGGAGATTAGTTAAGTTGAATGGTTTCCTGGGTATTGATCTGATGTTGGTTTCGGCCTTCGGGATTAATACTTAGGGAATTGTTCACTTGCTAATTTACGGTTAAAGCTGATGGAATGGAACGTGATTTTGGGTTTATCGTGAACCGTGTTATAAAGGACATTGGTTCTTTAACCTAGTTAAAGACAGGATATGTTTTCCCAAGTTAAACGATCGTTAATATTGATTTTTGGGAAGATTAAAACCAAGTGGAATTTTAATGCATCTTTAATTAGATGGAAATGATATCCAAAGGAAGATTAAAGAATAAATTTAAAGAATTTATCTTTGATAAAATTAATGGGAACCTTTCCCAAACTATATGACTATTTGAATTAAGGAATATTCTGGATTGGAATGAGGTGTATGTTGTGTTTTTATAGCACTTGTTTATTATATACGCGAGTTATTCAGAAAGACCGGGCTTATCCCATTCTGAATAACTGATTCGACGATGTGTCGAGGATGAAGACGGTGGTTGAAGACTGGAGGTCTTCACATCGTTTGGATGATTACTGATGTCTTGATTGGGCTGTACACCCAAGACGAGGTAATAAGGGGTGATCGTCCAGACGTACTTGGAGATCGATGGATATGCGAGGGCCTCTCCCCTATATTGGACATATGGGGGAGGAATAAGGTGCCTCCAGTTTCGTTCAGACCCAGAACGAACTTGTAAATGGATGTGTGTCTGACATTGAATTTTATTCTGTGTTGATTGATTTCTATTAAGTATATATCTGTTTGGCGGTGGAGAATTTATTCTCTTATTTAATGCCCTTCTCTGAGACGTACTAGCTCAGAAGTTATATATCAATAAATATCATTCGCATGGCATGAATTGCCTATGTGGCATGCTGAGATGCAGTGATCAAGGCTTTTGTTGAAAAGCAAAGTCTTGTGGTTGATGATCAAAGCACGGCTTTAAAATAGGATAGCTTTATGTGGCGTTAATTCGCGATCCTCACACCCCGGTATGAACCAGAAACGGGACATGACAACAGAGAGGGCATAGCGTTTCCTTCTAGATAGGAGTGGTGTCAGCGTTTTACCAGCCCGGACATTTTACTTATGTGGATGTTGAATATGTTGCTTATTACTTGATGGATAGCGAGGCGCCTCGGTTGTATCGATCGATCCGGGCCGATGGAGTCATTTAGCTCATTTACGCCCCATAGGGTGGGGAAACGCATGCTCAAGAATTATTAATTCACCATTGCACTTAGTGTGGACCGACCCTACATGTTGCCTAGGTACAGTTGCGGCTAAGTCCTGATACATGAGCTAGATTGTCTCGAAACGGTAGGATTGCGCCTTGCCTTGATTCATGATGGAAATCTAACTTCCAATACGACATTTTGCGGTTTTGATTGTAGAGCCTAGTATGGTGACATAGTGGGATGGGGCACTCATGCCGTCTATGATTGGTACTTATGATTGAAATTGGTTTGACACTATACATTTATAGTAATAATACAAGATGAAATTTCACGTACCAAGCTTTTTTGGCTATTATAAGGTAAAAACTCTATCATCCGGCTTGCGTTGCATTGTGTGATGGGACCTGAGTCTTATAGTAGCTTCATTATTCTTTATTTAGCATTGCGTTGTTGTTTTTATGCACTGATATTCTTGGGAGGAAACCCGTTCCATGTTATACGACATGGTCCCTGGATTTACCTAACTTTAAAATAAAGATTAATAACTGTTTTAGTTCTCACACCAGTCACATGACTGACCTGGAGTTGATTGTTTTAACCTAAACTCTGGGTGCCCTTATTTTCCACACGGGAAGCTAGTAGTTTTGGTTTTGCAGATTCATATTCACAGGATCCTGGTTTACAGCTGGAACAATATCCGGAAAGCTCTGTATCCGTTTATCTCTTTTAGTTTTGTTTTGTATTATTTTCCGCTGCTATGTAATGTTATTTAAATCTCTAATTTTTTTTTGATGTATAATATTTATTCATACTATGTGTATTCTTTTATTCCGATGAAATTGTTGTAACAAGCAATGAAATGTTCTTCTGTTTGTGTTCTGATTCGTCTTGTCCTCAAAGCAATTCGTTCTTTCCTTCGCGGGGAAGTTTGAGTCCTTATAGTTGAATTATATAAAGAATTTATTTATTTAAAGATATTTAAACATATTGATTATAATATAATTATAATCGAGCTTGTAACGTTGCGGTAGTTCGTAAAGTTACGTTTTGAACTTTAAAAAGCTACACAGGATTAATTATAAGTCGGATTGCTTTGAAACAAGAAATGTCGAAATCTATTTAGTTGTATTTTCTAATGGAAGTGAAAAATCACGATTTCATCTTATAGTTTTTAAGTTGTGTCCAAATCAAATTTTTGGAAAGTCGTTGTTGAATCGTTTATAAACCATAACGGTTATTTATTATAATTAAATATTGGTTTTAAACTTGGATTAGATTTTTATGACATATTATCAAAATAATTTATAGAATTTTTCAAAAATTTTAATTTTGAAAATAAGCAAATTTTCATCCAACGTGTTTTGCACCCCAAATCAGCATTTTTGGGATTTTACAAAATAAGTTAACTTATCTATTTTATTATATTTTTGGGACCATGACACATTGCTCGTCACAACGGTAATTTAACTTTTGTCGAAAGAAATCCGTATGGTAAGAAAGTTTTAAATAATGGGTGCTGAAATCATTAAAACTTAAACAAATAAATGTATATCCATTTCTTTCATGATCCCTTTTCACTAGTATATACATACCAGTATAATGGTTTGGATATAGCATTTATGTTAAGTGATATTTTATACATCATTTAACACTAAGAGAATCAGAGTTGCACCCGTGAAGCAAAGAAAATGGAGTAAGTACTCTAATCTATTCCACACAACTAATACGTATTGATTGGTCATTCCCTTACCTAACTAATTATGTGGATCCCCTAACAAATTTGCATTACATCACTTACATTTGTTGCTACTTTGTGTTTAGTACAAAAAAATGATTTTGCCATATTAAAACGTTGATACTAAGATAAGCTCTAGCCTAATCTTTACCATGAAGTCCTTGTCTGGATAATTTGAACATTACAATATTCTAATATATAAACATAGAAAAAAAAGATGTGATAAACGGTACTATTGCAACTAATGTTCTATCACTTAAAGAGTTAATGCCACCCTATAAAATGCTGTTTACACCATTGGAGAAAGGAACACTTCAGCCATGGCTATTGTGGCATACTTAAAATTATTTATTTATTTCCGATGACTGTCACCTATCCTAATATGCCGACCCATCCCCTTAATACTTGATGCCCAAGTAAAAACTATAGCTATCCTTAAAGTAGTCCAATTCTATGTGCCTAAGACGTGGGAGCCAAGGCTCCTTTCATCTATACAAACGCGGCTTCTCTTTTCCCATTCATTTTTTCTGGTTCTAACTATGCAAAAGTTTAATGGCTTTTAAAAATAAAATCAAATTCCATCTCCATCTAAAAATCTAAAAATATATATTTTCGCCATCCTTGAACAGAGTGCTTCATTTTGATACCAGTAGTTTTTGTTGCGATGCCTTTTTGGGGTATTCGGAAACCTTGCAGTCGAGCTGGGGCTGATTGCTGCTCCAACTGGTGATGTCCTACAGGAGTTTCGAAGGTTTCGTGATGCTTAGGAAGGTTAGACGTGAAGATGGGGTGATTTTCATCGTCGTTGGTGCATAAAAATTTCACACATCACTGTGCTGACCTGGGGGAGATTGACGACGCGCTACAGGTGAGGGGGAACATATCCTAATAGTAGTGATGGGAAAGCATAGCTTGAGGCGCTAAGTTCGATAGTGAAGAAGGAGTTCATTTGCGTGAAGAAATGGGGTGGAACGAAGCTTGAAATTATTTTTGAAATGGTTTTTTATATGGAACAAGTTTTGTTCTGCTTTTGGAATGGAGGAGGAGGAGGAACTATTCACACGGGTCGGTTAGGTGAAACGCTGGACTGTTGGAAAAAAAGTTAGCCCAATTTAAAATGAAACAAAAAGTTTAAGTTAATTTAATTTAAAATGTGTATCAACTTAGAATTTTCGTATCATGCTCATCCATTAACAGAATTTAGCAAAACTGGATCCGTTAGGATCGTACAGTCGTAGGCTACGTACTGGAACTGGTCTAGAGAGATTTGGAAGTTGTTACACTTTTAAACAAGTGAAAATTTGCGTGAAGGGCTTACTAGTCCGGTCTAATTTGTTTTAAGGACAAGGCTTCCTCGGAATTAGTTTTAAGGATAAAAATTGACGAGTTTCTTATTTCACAAACCCGTTTGCCCCTTCCTCACATTGAAAAATCGATCTTCTTTAAACAAATAAACAGAAGATTTCTCAAATTGAAAATTTGCTCAAAACATTCTTTTTCCCCAATTTTATTAAGCCGCGATTTTTAAATTCGATCTCTCAAAATTTTCAAAATGTTTAGGCAATTTTCGATTTCTTGCTACGATTGTTAATTTTATCTAGTGAGGTTTATCTTCTTCTTTTTTATTTCTATTCTGCAATTCGAAATCAATTTAATACCTTCACGAGATTAAAGAGACGTTTTTTTTGTTTTTTTCAATTTTATTAGGCGGTTTTCATCATTTTGAATTGAATCTTTGATTATAATTATATCAGGTGATTTTAGTTTTTAGTTGAAACCTAAATTGTCTTATAATACATCATTATCTCATTTTTTGTTCTTGATTTTTTTGTATTATGTAGTTTTATCAAGGCGACATGAAATTCAAAGTTCAAGTAGTCATTTACAGTATCGGGTTGCTGAAAGGTACAGTGTTTTTCTTATTAAATATTGTGCTTTTGTTAATTTATAGAATGCATTGGTAATTCATATATGGATGACAGTGTATTTTTGGATTCAACATGGATGACTGAAAAGAATTATGAAGGAAATGTATTATTGAAAAGATAAACGGGTCCACTACTTTTATTCGAATAACATAACAGATGTTATTGGACTAAAAAAGATAGTTGGTTTTATCTATTTTAAACTGTGTAATAAATGGAAATGTATTATGGAAAAGTATTGTGACGACCCACTCCGCACCAACCGACATTTCCAATGAAAGTGCGATATGCCAACGCCCGACTAGCACGGGACGGTTGCCAAAGAAAGGGAAAGAAAGGAATTTGAACTAATAAGGAACCTGTAGAATGTCTCACAGCGCATGGGATAAAATATAATAATAACATAACTTTGACATAAAACAGGCGGGACAATGTATCAGTTTAAAACTAGACCATCATAATAGCGGAAATCCAAAATATAGCTTATCATCCAAACCAACATTATTACAACTTTGAAATACTGTCTCTAAAACAAAAGAAAGAGTTACACTACTAATGCCCAAAGTAGTGACCAACAACAACATAGGGAGAATATATATATGTGTATCATACGTGGGAGCCTCCTGCTCGTCTCCGGTACAACTACTCGTGCATAATCACCTGACCTATCTCTAGTCTACCCCTTTAAGAGCACCTAGAGTAATAAGAAGAGACATAAAACTTTGGGTCAGACAAAAGTTTGGTATGAGTGATAAGCAACAAAACAAAACAATATAATCCAATCATACCTGAACCTGTTCCTGCAACCAAAGAGTTAGCACAACAAGATATACAGTACTCTAAGGTAATACTAACATAAATTGTAAATGGGGGTGTAGGTCATGGTGATAGCAAATATCAAACATAACAATCATCCTCACATCTCTCACTCAATGTGTAAAGCATACGATATCTACCACTCGATTAACCAATCCTTTGCAATGATCATTTTGCTCCATAGAGTCACTATGACCCATTGCACTGATCCATAGCCACTAATCCGTCTCTAAGTGGTGAACTAAATTTATGGATATCGATAACTCCTTTACGTACGTCCCACAACAAATCCTAATCATGTAGTTAATTCATCGGTTCCCATATGGATCCTAAGTGCTAACTTCTCATTTGGACAACCTTTGCATCTCAGGTTTTGGTCTCCATCGCGGTTTGGTCTCCAGCTGGTTCGGTTCGTGACCGTCATATGGGTTCGGGCCGTGATTACCCAACCGGGTCGGGTCAGGCGTACCCATCCAGGTCGATTCAGGTCGTGGTACATACTCCGGGTTGGTCGAGCCCTGTAACAACCCAAAATTTTGGAACCAATTTAAATTTTTTATTTTATAAATTTTAATGGATTTTGAATATTTAAAATTATCTATTTTAAATAATAATGACTCAAAAATTATTTTAATCGAAGTTAAAACGAATAAATCTTATTTAAATTATAAAAGGAGTTAGAAATAGCGTTGTAGTTTGAAATTTTGATTTTAAACTTTAAATGAACGTACAGGATTCAAAATAAATCGGATTTCAGTCAAACCAAAAATATTTGAATCTGTTTAATGATATCTTTCTAACGAATGTGTGAAAGAAATTTCACTTTACAAATAAAAAGCAATGTCCAGTTTAAAATCCAGAAAAGTTACTGTAGAATATATATATTTTTTAATATATTAAATAGCCCTTAAAAATAGCCATTTTGCAAATGACCTCTGTTTTTGACAAAACCACTTTTTTTGGGACCGGAATGTCCAATTATTGCTAGGTTTCAATTTTCATAATTTTTAGAATTAATATGTGAGCGTGGCAAAAGAAAATGTATTTTTACAGTTTCAGTCAAATTTAATCGACTTGAAAATGGCCATTTTTCAAACGGTCTCAGAGTTCGAAGAAATTCATTTTGTTAGGACCGTATCGTCTTAATAAAGCCGAATATATTTTTTTTGTAATTTTTAGGGTCCGTATGTAGCCCCGGTGAATTTATATGTATGGTTATTAAATAACAAATATTTTTATTTTAGATTAAAGAAAACTGACTGAAAACTTTCGTTTGGGCTCACGGGACATAGCCCATTGGGTTCAGAACTAGGGTTATTAGCTAGAAATGACTGTCGTTGGGCTCGATTTGGAGCTAGTGGCTAAACGGGCCTTTTAGTGATTAATAAATATTATAACATTATAAATACATAGTAATTAGAAACCCTAAGACCTAATTTTAAAACTATAGCCGTCGCCACCAATATTGAACGAACCAAAAGCTCCCTCGTTCTTCCCTAAAAATTCTACAAACATACATCGAATTAAATTAAGGTTTATTTACGAAAACTAAAGAGGATCGCGTGCTCTTCAATTCTATCGGTCATGATCTGCTATCACGAGTCGTAGCGCTCGAATTCGGGGAGGAAAGCCGTCAGCTTTGACTGGGATTTGCAGGCGGATGGTGGTTGTGAGTGGGGCGGCGCTCCAGGCATGGGGGTGGCGGCGTGGGAGCTTCGGTTTGGTGGACTCCGATCAGATGCAGGAGATCCGATGTGGCAGGTAGGAGGAGAAAGAACGGGTGGTGATGGGTTCGATGATGAAGCGGTTGTCTGAGAAGGAAGAAGACATGGCCTCACCTTTTTAATCAAGGTTAATGAAAATATGGATATGATTAATCTAATTAATTATGTTTTAATTCGTATTAAAGTTATTAAATGTTTAAACCATGTATCTTTGTCAAACGAAATCAGAATTCAACGATCTTAGATGCGCTGGGATCAGATGGACAAGATCTACATGATGGTACAGACTAGGACTGAAATAGAGCAAATCAAAATTCAGAGCAAATTCAGATCTGAACTGTATAGAATTAAAATCTAGGCGAGAATTTTTATTTTAATGATTAAATTTTATAAATTATGATCGTGCTAGAAATTATTACAATCTGTTGTTGGACTCAATGTATGGTTATACGTGATTTGATTTATTTTGATTGTCATCGTTATGATGATCGGTTAATTCGATTGATTATTGTGTTGAAATTGAAATGTCAATTTGTTTGAAACAAGTACTGACAAAAATTAAATTTGACATTTTGTTGAAATTAGATTTGACAGTAATTAAATTGTCATTTTTGTTGAAATGGATTAAACATAATCGAACTTTCATGTATGTTAAACATAACCAAATGTCATTTTGTTGAATTAGGAATGTTAAACATAATCTAGTGTCATCTTGTTGAATTAGGAATGCTAGAAAAAATAAAAGTATCATATTAATTGAAATAAAATAGTTAATACCAAATAAAATTGTCAAATAAAATTATCCTTATTTATTTGTTACGTTGAATACAAACTGATTGACAAATAAAGTTTTTATTTTTATTTGTTAAGTTAAATTAGAAATTGTAGCAAATAAAATTATCATTTTTATTAGTCATGTTGAATAGAAAATGTGAACACATATAAAAATATCCTTTTTTATATTAACATGAATGGCAAGAATTGATTACATGTAGAAATATCCTTGTTATATTAACATAGAAATGTCATGAAAATAAAAACCATCTTTTATTTGTCATTTATGACTATAGAAATTTGTTGAAAGGAGAAACATTCATTCATTTGTCACTAATGTACATAGAAAATTGTTTACAAATGAAACACTCATTCATTTGTCATTAATATATATTGTAAATTGTTTACGAATAAATATTCATTTATTTGTCATTAATGTACATAGAAAATTGTTTACATATAAAATATTCTATTGTATGATATTAGGATACGTAGAAAAATGTAAACACATAAAATATTCTTTTATATGTTATTAGAACATATAGAAAAAGGTAAACAAACAAAATATTCTTTTATTAGAGTACATAGGAAAAAGTTTGGAAATAAAAACGATCATTTATGTTGAAATAAGAATTGTCATATAAGAACATCGTTTTTATGTTGAATAAAAATTGCCATATGAAAACAACATTTATGTTGAATAAGAATGGAAAAAATAAAAATATGTCATGTTATGTTGAAGTATATATATAAAATTGTCATTTAGTTAGGTTAGAATCATGTTAAGTTAATATATATAAAACGGTCATTTATTTGGAAATATCGTGTAATATAAAAATGCCATTTGGTTTAGAAATGTTATGTGAAATAAAAATATAACCATTGTTATTATTGGATTGAATTTGAATTTCCAATTCAATAAAATATATCACCTTTGTTATGGTTTGATTGAACTAGAGTTTTCAATCAAATAAAGTATTTCTCTTGTTGTTATAATTACATTTGCAACAAAATGGACATTTGGGCAAATAGAAAAATTAGTTAAACAAAAATCCTTACTTTTGTTTATTGAACTTGTGACACTAAAAATGACATTTGTGTTAAATAGGAAAATGGTTAAATAGGGAAAAATGTACATGTTTTTAATCAAAACCTGAATTCATTAAAATATAAAAATATAATGCAAAGAAAAAGAGTAGATTAAAAAGTGACATTTTATTTACATTTTAAATGTAAATAAAAAATAGATTGAAAAGTGACATCGTCATTTACATTTTATATGTAAATAAAAAGAATAAATTTGAAGTGACACCTTTGTTTACATTTTAGTTGTAAATAAAATGATCAGACTAAAAGTTACATTTTTATTTACATTTTAGAGGTAAATAAAAAGATTTGATTAAAAGGGACATTTTGATTTACATTATAGAAGCAAAAAAAAGAGTAGATTAGGATGTTATATTTTTATTGTCAAATTAGAGACAACAAAAAGATTAGATTCAAAAGTTATATCTTTATTTTCATTTTAGATGTAAATAAAAGAATAGATTTTAAAGTTACATTTTTGTTGACATTTTAAATGTAATAAAAAGGATAGAATCAAAAGTTATATTTTTATTGTCATTCTAGGGACAATAAAAAGAGTAGAATTAAAAGTGACATTTTATTTACATTTTAGATGTAAATAAAAACATAGATTAAAAAAGTGACATTTGAATTTACATTTTAGATGTAAATAAAACCATGGATTAAAAAGTTCCATTTTTGTTTACATTTTAGATGTAAATAAATGAATAGATTAAAAGTGACATTTTTATCGTCATTTTATATGCCATAAAAAGAGTAGAAATAAAAGTGACATTTTTATCATCATTTTAGATGCTATAAAAAGAGTAGAAATAAAAGTGACATTTTTATCGTCATTTTAGACGCGATAAAAAGAATGGATTTTAAAATTACATTTTCTATGTAATTAAAGAATGAAAGGAAAAATTACATTTTTCAATATAATTAAAGATGAAATAAAGGATTACATTTCTTAGTGTAATAAAAGATTGAATAAAGGATTACATTTTTCAATGTAATAAAAGATTAAAACATTACATTTTTCAATGTAATAAAAGATTAAATAAAAACACTACATTTTTCAATGTAGTAAAGATGAAATAAAAGATTACGTTTTGCAATAGTGTAATAAAGGAATAGAAAAAGTTTTACATTTCGATGTAATATAAAAAGTTTACATTTTTATGTAATATAAAAAGTTCACATTTTCATGTAATATAAAACTAATTATTAATGTAATGAATGAAAGTTAAAAGTGTCATGTTTTAAATTATAAAAACATTTTTACCTTAAAAACCTCATTTCTAATGTAAGAAATGAAGTTAGAAAGTAGTTCATGTTTTAAAAATAAAACATGTTAACATTAAAAATCACGTTTTTAATGTAAAGAAAGAGAACATAAAAATATTCATAGTTTGGAATGGAAAGGATAAACAATAAAAATTTACATCTATATTGTAATATAATAAATGAAGAAAAATATTCATCGTTTGAAATCGAAAGGATAAACAATAAAAATTTACATTTTTATTGTCTATAAGGAATGAAGAAAATGTACACGTTTTGAAATAAACTTCTGTTCATTAAAAATAACTTGAATACGAAGTGTAGAAAATTATTTAAAGAATAAATAATTTGAAATCGTCGAACGAATGAATTATATTTATATATATATAAATATAAATTTAAATAAAACGAATAACACTCGGCAGTTCGCGTTTCGGCAATCGTAAATTTAAACGATTTACCGAAAGATCCAACCGTCGGATTTTCCAAAAACTGGAACCCTTAGGACCGCTTTGGGAATATCTTTCCAATGATATAAACTTTGTTAAAATCCAACGGTTAGGTTTCGGGATAAGTGTAAATCAAATTTGGATGAAAACAGCGCCAGGGCCGCAGATCGACCCGAAGCGTCGTCAAATTAGATTTAGCCTTTTGTATATAAATAAAATAGCGATAAATCGTTATTATATACTAATAACGATATGAAATGATTTTAATATATATATATATATGCGAGGATCATTCGAAAATTCCGATTTCAATCTCATTTCAAACGATTTTACGACGATCTAAGTCGAAGATTTAAAGACGGTGATTGAAGACCGGCGATCTTCACATCGAATGGATGAGTTGCTACTGATGCCAATGATTGGAGTAGCTACCTTGAAAGGGCTACAGTGGTGGCCGTCCGGACGTACTTGTTGATTGTCCGGATACGCGAGCGCCTCTCCTTTGTATTGGACATACGGGGAGGAATAAGGTGACTCCGGTTTCGTTCAGACCCAGAACGGACTTGTAAATGGATGTGTGTCTGATATTGGATTTCATTCCATGTAAATTAAATTGATTTCTATTAATATATATCCACTTGGTGGCAGAGAATTTGTTCTCTTGCTTAACACCCTCAGAGGGTATGTATTGGTAGTTATCGATCGCATGGGGTGAATTGTCAATGTTGCACGCCAAGATGCAAATAATCAAGGCTTTTGTTGAAAGCAGGCCTTATGGTTGATGATCAAAGCATAACCACTACAACAAAACAGTCCTTTAACAACGGGCAAAAACCGTTGTAATATGCATTTTACAACGGGCGTATGCCCGTCTTAATATGGGTCGTCGTAATAGCTTCTAACTATTTGACAACGAGCAATGACTGTTGTAAAGGACCGTTGTAATAACTTTCTCTGTCACGTGCAATGACTCTATGACAATGGTTATAAACCCGTTGTAATAACTAATAAATTACTAGGGGCTTTTGCCCGTTGTAATAGAGTATATTACAACGGTCGATGACCGTTGTAATATATTGTATTACGACGGGCAAAAGCCCCTTGTAATTCATTAGCTATTACGACGACAAAAAACCACTTGCAATATACTACTATGCTACTTGGTAAACCTGTTTTACAACAGGCCATCGACCTTACACAATAACTATTCAAATCAAGTAAATATTTTATTATACTTTTGAATAGTACAAAGTTCTATTTATCTTTGTTACACAATAACTATACAAAATGTTCATTTGTACAAGTATTGCCGCACTACATACGCTGTGTTACACTCACTCTCAATGTCTTCATCTTCAGTGATTGATCCAAAACCAATTGCTAAGCCTACGAAGCTCTTCAAATTTGTACTCAAGCCAAAAAACAAGTACCTATAAATGAATGTAGTGCATAGTTAATGTAAGCATAATCAATATAAACATTTTGATGCATGCCGAGTTGGCGGTTTATAAAAGAAACACAGTTCCAAGGCTATATATTTTATTTTCCGCATGAGTGAGCCAAAATTCAGTCAGGTGGGTTACCTTAGTGAGACACTGTCAACAAAAACATAATGAAGTTGTCCTCTAATTGCCTTGTGAACAAGCGTAGCTGCAATAGTAGAATCTACTCCTGGTAGTGCACAAATGACGTGATCATCAGGCCCCACCAACTTGTCAATGGCCTTAGTCTCTTCATCAAGAACATCTTGCATTTTCACATCAGCATACTGCACACACATCAACCAAAAAACTCTCTCAAATACTCCAATCCTCCAATTGAATGCGTCGCCTAAAGTAATATATGTACAAAAGATTGATTTGAGATCGTATTAAAAGGAAAATGCAAGACCGATTACTTTCAACACCTGAGTACATATAAGCATGGGAAGTATTAAAAAAAGCATATTAAGAGAAAAATGCAAGGCATAGGTGTTTGTACTAGAAAATATAGACTGATAAAAACAATACCAGAGTACTCTAATACATGCATTTTAGATTTGCTGCAATGTACACTGATGCATTTTCAGTTACATACCAGTTACTTCAAAATTCACAGACAGATGAACTGATCTTAGCAACTTCCAAATAGATTTATCGATCTTAACAAGTCAAGATAATCAAAAGGAAATTCTTATCTCATAAACTAACGGCAGAGATGTAATTTGTAAATTTAGAATATTGTGAAAACATATACCCCTATAGCTTGCGCAACAACATTAGGTTGTTATTTTTGTTTTTGCTAAGTCAAACACCACATATTCTACACTGCCAATGGTTGCAAAAGTCTTATGTGCATCTTTAATTATATTCCTATTTCAAAGAATTCTGGCAGGAAAGGAACCAAATTGAAATCAACATTTTAACATCTAAAGTCCAATCCCAACAATAACAAGTTCAACTTTCCCAAGACTGGTGTATTAACACCAGGGAACAAAACGTGAAATGTCAAACACTAAGGACAGCAAGTTACCAATGATAATAGACAACAGCATGTCCATTACTATAACAAATTCAATGACTGTTAATCTTGAAATCAACTGCTTGAACCATGTGGGTTGAACAAAACAGTAACCGCATTAAAAATCAACAAATGCATATTGTGTCCAATCCCCATCCCAATGAGCCACAAATGAATCGAAAAAGAAACAAATATCCAAGTATCTTTCTCTCTTTTTTCTTTTTCTAGAACGTTTGAAAACTGTCGTACTGCAGCTACTAGTTGCAAAAAAAAGGTCTGAGTAGATAATTAGATTGGGCACTACTCCACTTTTGTACAGTTCTAATGCTAAATTAGTAGGGTATGATTGCTGGCAATATAAGTTTCTATAAGTACCTTGAGCACATTTGACCAAAACAATGCATATGCACAAAACAATACACCAACAAAGCAAATGCTTGATATGAATTTAAAAATGGCTGAATCAGAGTGACAAAACAAAGAAAGCACCAACTTGACATAAAACAAAACATATCTAAAACAACCAATCAACAGTACAAAATATATGCATGATATTCAAATATATTTACACCAACAGGCTATGCTAAGGATAACCATTCTGAAGCTAGGTAACCAAAAACAACTTCTTTCCTTTTCACGTTATACATATTATGTTTATAGATTCAGCTGTTCCTATTTACTTATTATTTGTTTTTATTTAAAAAAAACAATATCTGTGTTAGAATTACGATGACAACAAAAACTGAAGTCAAATATTCAAAATACTTTCAACTGTAGAAATTAGAGTTCCGAAATCTTGCATGCAAAGTGAAAAACCTTAGCTAGAACAATGAGAAATGATTCACCCCTGTTCTAATAATTTAAACCTTCCTTGTTTGATATAAAAACAGCAGAAAATTATTTGGTATTGGTAGCGGCTCCCAATGTAAAATGCAAATATCAAATACTGTTGAAACGAGCCATATTGTCATGTAACCTCAATTAAATATGAATGATGGAACAAAGAATAGAAGTGTGTCATTATTTGTTTGTTAACATGAAACCGTGCATCTAAAACTTCACTCATACCAACACTTCCAGCAAGCAACGCCCAAACCAAATCAAGACTACCAAAATGCAGCAACACAAGGAACAACTAACTATGCTACATGAGCTACAAAGAAGACAACTTGAAATAAAAGTTTAATCATGAGCAGAAGCTCACCTTCGGCAACGGCAAAACAACGATTCCGATGGCAGCAGTACCGAGAACAGGACTAGACGGGCAGCGCTCAGGCGGTGCTTGCAGGTTAGACGCAGCTTGCCGTGGCGGCAACGACGTAGTCTCGCGGTGAAGACGATCTGAAGCCTAATTGCAGGGCAATAAACCAACTTACCGAGAACCAAAACAACGTACCCAACCACCAAGCATATCAAGGAAAAAAACCCGATCTGAAGCCAAAATCCAACCTCAACGATACATCACAGCTATAAGCATATGGATTGACTGCTTTCTACAAATTTTGGATTGCCTCCGAATGTAATATAATTTACAGTAACTTTTTAATGCTTGAAGGCAACCAGCAGTGATTCGAATACAATAAGAAAATAAGAAAATTACCAAATAAAGGGAAAGCGGTGGTGGTGTGATCAAAATTGGAGGAGAGATGGATTCCAAGTTGGAATCTAAGAGCCTGCATAGCACAAATTTGATTATTTGATGAACAATGCTAGTTTGATAAAGTCATTACATAAGAAAAAAATGACCGGATTTCTTAACCAACATAGTAATGGTGGCAAAGAAATACTCCTGACAGCAAAACTCCTGCCCTCTCGCTACCTTCCAACCGCCTTTCCCTCCTTCCCAGATGTCGTCTTCTCCCCGTTCCCTCCTCTGAAGCCTCCACACAGCATCATATCCACCAAACACAGCATCGCGACCTCCGCCTGATCCTCTCCAGATGAGCCAAAAGCACTAGATTTCATTTTTTTTCCCTTGAAAGAATTGAATTTCTATTTTAGGGTTCACACAAAATAATAAGGCGGTACACCGGATTTGAGGGTAAGCAGAGTGCACGGGTTTTGAGGCATCAGGCAAGGGACGTGAAGTAGAAGGTAAGGGACGGATCTAAGAATGGGTGAATTTTGTATGTGTAAAATGAAAATTTGGGGTTTGGAGCCAAAACTTTGAGCGTTGGAGCCAAAAATATAGTTTAGGAGCCAAATGAAAATCTATTTACATACTTGGATTATTTTAAACAATGAACAAAATTATATGTAAGCATTGAGATTTGAAACATAATATTTATATTTTTCAAATGCGTCAAAAGTCTAGTAAAGTGAACAGTTAAAACTTGTATGTTTTGGTTAATCCGTCAAACATGCTTCTACGTTTTAGAAAATTTCAAATATTTTTGAAATATGAAATATAAACATTAATTTTAATTATTAATTATCAAACACAAAATAAGAAACTATAACTTGTAATATAATATTATTTGGTCAGGGAAACAAGTGTAGTATCAGTCCATTTGTTCATGGTAAAGAGACAAGTGTAGTATCAGTTCAAAATCAACAAGCAAAAATCAAAGAAGTATTTGGTCAGAAAATTCAAAAATAATTCTGTTTGAATAAGTATTTGAATATCAATTTCGAAAATGTGTTGAACTGTTCAACAATGTCAAGTCGAAGCCAAATCTAAATTAGCATACTTCTCACGGTTGATAAAAGCAGTCTTATCTAAGACAAAATCAACCAATGAATCAGAGAAACAAACGGGTTTTAGAACACTATAAAAAACCATGGTTTTATAGATTAAAGTTTTTTTAATTTTTGTTGTATCTTTTATTTAAACAAACTCTAGTTTAAATTATTATGGATTAATTTGTGTTGTGTCTATATAGATTAAAGTGTCTTTTAGTAGTAATATTATTAATCATAAATTATTAATATTTTTAAAAAAGTAATTATTAATATTCATTGTTGATTATAAATTATTACATATTTGATATTTACTCGATTTTACTTACTAATTACTAAAAAGTAAAGTTAAGCCTGTTGGAAAACAAATTATTACAAGTTATAAATGATTAATATACTATTATTAATGATTAATTATTAAATATTAATAAGTTATATAGTATTATTCGTGATTAGTAATTATTAATGTAATATTATAGTTAAAAACATTGTCATGGAAATCCTATTACAATATTTTTTCTTAAATATCGTGAAAGATCAAGAATTTTTACAACACTTCAGTGATTTAATGCAGATTCAATATTGTAAAATGGTATTTTTCATGTAGTGTGTAGTAATATTATTAATCATAAATTGTTAATGTTTATTGTTAATTATAAATTACTGATATTGATTACTGGATATATATTACTTACTAATAACTGGAAAGTTAAATTAAGTTTGTTGAAATACTGATTATATATAATAATTAGTAATTAGAGATTATTTATTAATAATCATTAATTATTTTAATTTATAAATGATTAATATAATATTATTAATGATTGATTATTAAATATTAATAAATAATATAATATTATTAATGATTAGTAATTAATAATATAATATTATACTTAATAATAAGTAATATATGATTAGTAATTAATTATTAAATAATCAAAATTAATTTTATGGAAGTATTGTAATTATTAATTATTGACTGTCAAAAAATGGCATCTATTACAACGGATTTTTTGTGACCGTTGTAAAATAGATATCTATTACAACGGACATATTGTGACCGTTGTAAAATAGATATCTATTACAACGGGCCTAAAAATGACCGTTGTAATAGCACTTATTACAATAGGCATTATATGCCCGTTGTAAAAAGGGTGTTGTATAGGCATCTATTACAACGGCCCAGAAGATGACCATTGTAATAGCAGTCTATTACAACGGGCAGAAAACGCCCGTTGTAAAGTGGACGTTGTAATAGATCTGTTTTGTTGTAGTGAACCTGTTTAGGCGTAGCTTTGTGTATAACGTGACTTCGCGAGCCTCACACCCCGGTATGAGTCAAAAATGGGATCAGGACTACAGGGAGTACACACGTTTCTTTCTAGCTAGAAGTGGTGTCAGTGACCTACCAGCCTTGACATTTTTGCTTATGTGGATGATGTATTATGAGGTACCTCGGTTTTATAGGTTGTTAGTGGCAATATTAGAGGTTCAAAAGAACCGGGAAGTGTGTGTTTAGGAATTGCCAATCCACTAGCGTTTATGTGTGGACCGGCCCTGAAGATTCAAGGGTTCAGTGCGGGGAATCCTGAGGCATTTGCTAGAGTGTCTCGAATCTTAGAGGACGATCCCTAGCCTCGACTCATGATGGAAACCCAATTTCCAATACAACACCATCGGTTTTGATTATAGAACTAGTATGGCGACATGGTATATGGTACCCATGTCGTCTATGATTGATACATTATGATTGAAATAGTTTTTGAAATATATATACACTAATAATAATACCAAATCCATTGTTATCGTATTAAGCATTTTTGACCATTATAAGTTAAAACTCTATCCTCCGGTTTGCATTACATTGTGTGATGGGATTTGAGTCTTATAATAGTTTCATTTTTCTAAAAAGCATTGCGTTGTTTAATGATTTACTTTGTTTTATGAACTGGCAATCCAATGGAGTAAACCTGTTCCGCATTAGCGGCGTGGTCCTATGATTAGCCTTTTTATTAAATAGGTTAAATAGATTTCTCATACCAGTCCCATGACTGACCAGTAGTTTGTTTCACTTTGCAAACTCGAGCGCCCTCTTTTCCACACGGGCAGTCGAGTGATTTGTTTAACAGATATTTATCTTTTGAGCAGGATTTTGGATCGAAGCTTAAAGCTGTGTCCAGAGCATAGATTGTCTTCCGCTGTGTTTGATTCCGCTGCATTGTACTAAATATTGTAATTTAATCTTCCGCTGTAATATAATTCGATTTACTCTGATATATTCTGTACTCTGATGTAACATTATTATAAGGTTTATAAAAATCTTTTGTTATTTGTTCTAATGTGTTGTATGCCCAGAGTTAATACATTCGAGAATTTCCAACTTTTGGATCAGACTTGTGTGGTTTATGGTCGATTCAAAGGGCGGGGATTTTTGGGACATTGCATATGGTATCAGAGCTCTGGTTAGCTCAAATCTTTGGGGTACAACTCATTAGAACTGAACAGAAGACTCATCAGAGATTGGTTTTGTAATATCCAATAAGAATACTCATTAGAGATAGGATCAGCAGTATCCTAGAATGAGAAAACTCATTAGAGATGGGGTTAGTGGTGCTCTAAAATGAGCTCAGAGTGAGAAATTTATAACTAACGTATTTGTATAATCCGATCTTAGAAAATATGATTTTTGGATATTTAAAAGTTATATATAAGTTAATCAACTAATAAATGTAGTGAAACAAATAAAAATAGAAATGAAAATGAAAATTGAATTGGTTAATTTAACGACTTTTAGCTTCGTTCCTTTTCGAGGACAAAAAGATTTTAAGTGGAGGAGATTGTAACAACCCAGAATTTTGTTATGTTGAATACAAATTGTTGACAAATAAAGTTGTCATTTTTATTTGTTAAGTTAAATTATAAATTGTAGCAAATAAAATTATCATTTTTATTAGTTATGTTGAATAGAAAATGTGAACACATATAAAAATATCCTTTTTTATGTTAACATGAATGGCTAGAATTGATTACACATAAAAATATCCTTGTTATGTTAACATAGAAATG
This sequence comes from Allium sativum, assembly GCA_030737875.1. NCBI lineage: Eukaryota > Viridiplantae > Streptophyta > Magnoliopsida > Asparagales > Amaryllidaceae > Allium > Allium sativum. The sequence continues at coordinate 843,881,333 of CM060919.1, read as the reverse complement.
TCATGAAAATAAAAACCATCTTTTATTTGACATCTATGACTATAGAAATTTGTTGAAAGGAGAAACATTCATTCATTTGTCATTAATGTACATAGAAAATTGTTTACAAATGAAACATTCATTCATTTGTCATTAATATATATAGTAAATTGTTTACAAATAAATATTCATTTATTGGTCATTAATGTACATAGAAAATTGTTTACATATAAAATATTCTTTTGTATGATATTAGGATACATAGAAAAATGCAAACACATAAAATATTCTTTTATATGTTATTAGAACATATAGAAAAAGGTAAACAAACAAAATATTCTTTTATTAGGGTACATAGGAAAAAGTATGGAAATAAAAATGATCATTTATGTTGACATAAGAATTGCCATATAAAACGATCATTTATGTTTAAATAACAATTGTTATATAAGAACATCGTTTTTATGTTGAACAAAAATTGCAATATGAAAACAACATTTATGTTGAATAAGAATTGACAAAATAAAAATATGTCATGTTATGTTGAAGTATATATATAAAATTGTCATTTTGTTAGGTTAGAATCATGTTAAGCTAATATATATAAAATGGTCGTTTATTTGGAAATATCTTGTAATATAAAAATGCTATTTGATTTAGAAATGTTATGTGAAATAAAAATATCACCTTTGTTACTATTGGATTGAATTAGAATTTCCAATTCAATAAAATATATCACCTTTTTTATGGTTTGAATGAACTAGAGTTTTCAATCAAATAAAGTATTGCTCTTGTTGTTATAATTACATTTGCAACAAAATGGACATTTGGGTAAATAGAAAAATTAGTTAAACAAAAATCCTTACTTTTGTTTATTGAACTTGTGACAATAAAAATGACATTTGTGTTAAGTAGGAAAATGGTTAAATAGGGAAAAATGTACATGTTTTTAATCAAAACATGAATTCATTAAAATATACAAATTTAATGCTAAGAAAAAGAGTAGATTAAAAAGTGACATTTTATTTACATTTTAGATGTAAATAATAACATAGATTGAAAAGTGACATTTTTATTTACATTTTAGATGTAAATAAAAAGAATAAATTTGAAGTGACAACTTTGTTTACATTTTAGATGTAATTAAAAAGATCAGATTAAAAGTTACATTTTTATATACGTTTTAGAGGTAAATAAAAAGATTTAATTAAAAGGGACATTTTTATTTATATTTTAGAAGTAACAAAAAGAGTAGATTAGAATGTTATATTTTTATTGTCAAATTAGAGACAATAAAAAGATTAGATTCAAAAGTTATATCTTTATTTACATTTTAGATGTAAATAAAAGAATAGATTTTAAAGTTACATTTTTGTTGACATTTTAAAAGTAATAAAAAGTATAGAATCAAAAGTTATATTTTTATTATCATTCTAGGGACAATAAAAAGAGTAGAATTAAAAGTGACATTTTATTTACATTTTAGACGTAAATAAAAACATAGATTAAAAAAGTGACATTTTTATTTACATTTTAGATGTAAATAAAAACCATGGATTAAAAAGTTTCATTTTTGTTTGCATTTTAGATGTAAATAAATGAATAGATTAAAAGTGACATTTTTATCATCATTTTAGATGTGATAAAAGTATAGAAATAAAAGTGACATTTTTATTGTCATTTCAGATGCGATAAAAAGAGTAGAAATAAACGTGACATTTTTATCGTTATTTTAGATGCGATAAAAAGAATAGATTTTAAATTACATTTTCTATGTAATTAAAGAATGAAAGGAAAAAAAATGCATTTTTCAATATAAGTAAAGATGAAATAAAGGATTACATTTTTCAGTGTAATAAAAGATTGAATAAAGGATTACATTTTTCAATGTAATAAAAGATTGAATAAAACATTAAATTTTTCAATGTAATAAAAGATTAAATAAAAACACTACATTTTTCAATGTAGTAAAAGATGAAATAAAAGATTACATTTTGCAATAGTGTAATAAAGGAATAGAAAAAGGTTTACATTTTGATTTAATATAAAAAGTTTATATTTTTATGTAATATAAAAAGTTCACATGTGTATGTAATATAAACCTCATTATTAATGTAATGAATGAAAATTAAAAGTGCCATGTTTTAAATTATAAAAACATGTTTACCTTAAAAACCTCATTTCTAATGTAAGAAATGAAGTTAGAAAGTAGTTCATGTTTTAAAAATAAAACATGTTCACATTAAAAATCACGTTTTTAATGTAAAGAAAGAAAATATAAAAATATTCATAGTTTGGAATGGAAAGGAAAAACAATAAAAATTTACATTTTTATTGTAATATAATAAACAAAGAAAAATTTTCATCGTTTGAAATAGAAAGGATAAACAATAAAAATTTGCATTTTTATTGTCATATAAGGATTGAAGAAAATGTACATGTTTTGAAAAAGACTTCTGTTCATTAAAGATAACTTGAATACGAAGTGTAGAAAATTATTTAAAGAATAAATAATTTGATATCGTCGAACGAATGAATTATATATATATATATTTAAATAAAACGAATAGCGAGCGGCAGTCCGCGTTTCGGCAATCATAACTTCAAACGATTATACCGAAAGATCCAACCGTCGGATTTTCCCAATACTGGAACCGTTAGGACCGCTTTGGGAAGATCTTTCCAGTGATATAAACTTTGTTAAAATCCAATGGTTAGGTCTCGGGATAAGTGTAAATCAAATTTGGATAAAAATAGCGCCTGGGCCGCCGATCGACCCGAAGCGTCGTCAAATTAGATTTAACTATTTTTATATAAATAAAATAGCGATAAATCGTTATTAAATACTAATAACGATATGAAATGATTTTAATATACATACATATATATATATATATATATGCGAGGATCATTTGAAAAGTCCGAGTTCAATCTCATTTCAAATGATTATACGACGATCCAAGTCGAAGATTTGAAGACGATGATTGAAGACCTGCGATCTTCACATCGAATGGATGAGTTGCTACTGATGCCCATGATTGGAGTAGCTACCTTGAAAGGTCTATAGTGGTGGCCGTTCGGACGTACTTGTTGATTGTCTGGATATGCGAGCGCCTCTCCTTCGTATTGGACATACGAGGAGGAATAAGGTGACTCCGGTTTCGTTCAGACCCAGAACGAACTTGTTAATGGATGCGTGTTTGACATTGGATTTCATTCCATGTAAATTAAATTGATTTCTATTAATATATATCTGTTTGGTGGTGGAGAATTTATTCTCTTTCTTAACACCCTCAGAAGGTATGTATTGGTAGTTATCGATCGCATGGCGTGAATTGTCAATGTGGCACGCCAAGATGCAAATGATCAAGGATTTTGTTGAAAAGAAGGCCTTATGGTTGATGATCAAAGCATAGCCTTTTCAGGTGTAGCTTTGTGTATAGCGTGACTTCGTGAGCCTCACACCCCGGTACGAGTCAAAAAACGGGATCAGGACTGCAGGGAGTGCACACGTTTCTTTCTAGCTAGAAGTGGTGTCAGTTACCTACCAGCCCTGACATTTTTACTTATGTAGATGATGGATTATGAGGTACCTCGTTTTATAGGTTGTTAGTGGAAATATTAGAGGTTCAAAAGAACCGAGAAGCCTGTGTTCAAGAATTGCCAATCCACTGGCGTTTATGTGTGGACCGGCCCTGAAGATCCAAGGGTTCACTGCGGGAATCCTAAGGCATTTGCTAGAGTGTCTCGAATTGGAGAGGATGATCCCTAGCCTAGACTCATGATGGAAACCCAATTTCCAATATGACACCATCGGTTTTGATTATAGAACTAGTATGGTGACATGATATATGGTACCCATGCCGTTTATGATTGATACATTATGATTGAAACTATTTTTGAAATATATATACACTAATAATAATATCAAATCCTTTTTTATCGTATTAAGCATTTTTGACCATTATAAGGTAAAACTCTATCCTCCAGTTTGCATTGCATTGTGTGATGGGACTTGAGTCTTATAGTAGTTTCATTTTTCTAAAAAGCATTGCGTTGTTTAGTGATTTACTTTATTTTATGCACTGGCAATCCAATGGAATAAACCCGTTCCGCGTTAGCGGCGTGGTCCTGTGATTAGCCTTTTTATTAAATAGGTTAATTATATTTCTCATGCTAGTCCCATGACTGACCTATAGTTTGTTTCACTTTGCAAACTCGGGTGCCCTCTTTTCCACACGGGCAGTCGAGTGATTTGCTTTGCAGATATTTATCTTTTAAGTAGGATTCTGGATCGAAGCTTAAAGCTGTGTCCCGAGCATAGATAGTCTTCCGCTGTGTTTGATTCCGCTGCATTATATTAAATATTGTAATTTAATCTTCCTCTGTAATATAATTCGATGTACTCTGATATATTCTGTACTCTGATGTAACATTATTATGATGTTTATAAAAATCTTTTGTTATTTGTTCTAATGTGTTGTATGCTCAGAGTTAATGCATTTGAGAACTTCCAACTTTTGGATCAGACCTGTGTGGTTTATGGTCGATTCAAAGGGCGGGGATTTTTGGGTCATTACAAGCTCCTTCACTGGTTCGGGTCGTGCTCCATCGGTTCGTGGTCAAGCTCCGGGTCTACTCCTCCTAGCGGTGCGGCTCATGAGCACTCCATGGTCCAGGTCGGTTCGTGACCCAAGTCCTTCCTTTGATCGGTTCGGGTATCTTCTGGGTCGTGGCTCGTGATACATGCTTCACGAGTGGTATGGTTGGCTTGCGGTTTGAGGTCGTGGTGCCTTGGCCACGAGTGGATCATTTCGGGGTTCATGACCCAATCCGATTTCCTGCATTTCTCCCAGCGAGCTGTTTACGCCACACAACGGCGTTTTTAACCATTCTAACTTTGTTAAACAATCATGAAGCATTCCAAACAGTAATAGAAACATGTATAATTAACCATAAACACTAAAACAACAATTTTAACATGTTAATATGAATCAAACATACCCCAAAACCTATGTTTTCCCTTAATCCCCTTAATCATGATTTAACCGTACGATTAGCAAAACATATCCAAATTATCTCAAATTTCTAACATAGGCCTAAAATAATATTTTAGAATTTTACAAATTTTTTCGAGATTTTAATCATGTATAATTTTGTTAATTAACACTAATCACCTTTAATTAGCTGTAATTAGTGAAAAACAATGCAAATCGCTCACCTTAGCCACAAATAAAATATCAATTCTGAAAACTCCACTGTTTAGGTCGAATTCTAATGCCTAGCAGCAACTCCAACTCTGATTTGGTGCTATTTCTCCTTGATTTGACGTAGATTAGCTTAATCCTTGATTAGAGAGCGATTTGGGATGAAATTAGAAGGTGGAGGTCATTGTTAGGGTTTCTAGGAGGTAAATGGCGGCTTGAAAACTGAAGTAAAATGAAAATCTAACTCATTTCAACCTCCCCATAACCCTAACCCCGAAATGGGTTATGGACCCATTTGCTAATTACCCTAATCAGACCACTTAAGCAGTTTTTCGCCTTACAAACCTTGTTTCAGCCATATCTCCCAAACGGTGAGTCTGTTTGGCTAATGTGATCACTCTACGGAATTATAAACCATTATCTGAATCCAATGGAAGTGGTTTTAGGTCAATACTCCTTACCAATCAAAAGTTATGGCTGAAACAAGATCAGCTAGGGGCAAAATGGTCATTTAAAAATTGGCAAAAATCACGAACGTGGGAAATGACCCCATTAGTCGTTTTCTAAAGTTACACGACCATATGACTTCATAAGAAAAAGAAATAAATATTCTACAATCCTCCAATGCGTAGAATGCGGCTCGTTACAAGTATTATAATGTTTATTCAAATAACATAACAGATTTTATAGTAATAAAAAAGATAATTGCTTTTATCTTTTTAAATTGTAATAAAACATTATAAAACATTGGTCTACTGTTATATAGTACTGCTTCAAATATAGTTCGTATATGATTTAGAAGTTCTTACATAAAGTATACAAATGATTTAAACAACATATAGAAAAGATAAATGCATATATGTTTTAGAAGTTCGAACATAAGTCTTTGTTTTGTATGCATGAATTATGTTTCTACTGCTTTTTATGTTAATATTTTTATCTTTTAGAAGTTCTTACATAAGATAAAAGCATATATGTTTTATGTTAATATTATTATGCATGAATTATGAACATAAGTCTTTTTATGTTTTGGAAGTTTGAACATATATGTTTTAGAAGTTCGAACACATGGTTCTACTACTTTTTGAAGAAAGATAAATCATTTTATCTTTTCTTCATAATATTTTTAATTTATGCGAATTTACTAATGATTTTGTAATGACTGATGTTGAAACTTTAATGATGAATTTGATACTGAATTTCTAACGGCTGATGATGGTATTCTGATGACTAAGCATGAGTTGTAATCTATAATATGGTTCTACTATTTTTTGAAGAAAGATAAATCATTTTATTATTTACTGATAATATTTTTAAGGTCGTGATTTAATTTGTTATTAACAGTGTAACAACCCGGGTTTTCAGAACCAATTTAATTTTTTTACTTTGGCTATCTTAATGGATTTTGAATATTTAAAATGTTTTATTTGAAATAATAACGATTAATAATTTATTTTAAATGAAGTTAGAACGTATGAATTTATTTTAATTATAAAACGAGGCGGAAATGGCACGGTAGTTTGAAAATTCGATTTCTAATTTCAAACGAATATACAGAATTCAATATAAGTCAGAATTGGACGAAATAAGAAATGTTAGAATCTGTTTAACTATATCTTTCTAAAAAAATATAAGAAACTAAGAAATCATAATATAAATTGAACGTTATGTCCAGTTTAAAATTTAAAATAGTCGCTATGGAATTTATATATATTTTATATAATATATAGCCCTTAAAAATGGCTATTTTGCAAATTACCTCCGTTTTCGACGAAACCACTGTGACGACAAGGAATTTCGCTCGATCTGAATTAGTCGTTAAACCGATCTAGACCGTTCGAAACCCCCGATCGTTTGAGAACAAGACAAATCAGAACGCAGACGGAAGAACATTTCATTGCTATTACAACAATTCCATCAGATACAAGAATATGCATAGTATAACTGAATCAATTACATTCAATAAATATCAGAGATTACAATAAATTACATAGCAGCGGAAAATAATACAAAGCACAACTGAAGGTGATATACGGATACAGAGCTTTCCGGATATCATTCCAGCTGTAAACCAAGATCCTGTGAATATAAATCTGCAAAACCAAAACTACTAGCTGCCCGTGCGGAAAATAGGGGCACCCAGAGTTTAGGTTAAAACAATAAACTCCAGGTCAGTCATGTGACTGGTGTGAGAACTAAAACAGTTATTAAAACTTTATTTTAAAAGAGAGTAATTCAAGGGACCACGCCGTAAAACACGGAGCAGGTTTCCTCCCAGGAATACCAGTGCATAAAACAACAGCGCAATGCTAAATAAAGAAAAATGAAGCTGTTATAAGACCCAGGTCCTATCACACAATGCAACGCAAGCCGGGGGATAGGGTTTTCCCTTATAACAGCCAAAGCATGCTTGATACGTTTAAAACAAATCATTTGATACTATAATAAGTGTATAGTGTCAATCATAAATATAAATCATAGGCGGCATAGCTACCATCTACTATGTCGCCATACTAGTTCTACAATTAAAACCGAATTATCACGTATTGGAAATTGGATTCGTCATGAGTCGAGGCAAGGGGCAAGCTCCTCTCCGCGTTCGAGACACTCTAGCAAATGTCCCAGGGCTACGCACTCTGGGCAACCCCTGGATGCTTCAGGGCCGGTCCTCACTTATGTTAGAGGATTGGCAATTCCTGAACACACGTTTCCCGGTCCTTACAGACCTAAAATCGAGGCGCCTCATCCAACAACCACAAAGGTGAAAAGTATATATATGTCAGGGCTGGTAAGTCACTGACACCACCAAAGCTAGAAAGAAACGTCGTGCTCTCCCTGCAGTCCGTATCCCGTTTTTAACTCATACCGAGGTGTGAGGCTCGCAAATTCACGTTATACACAAAGTTGCCGCGTAGGCGTGCTTTGATCATCAACCACAAGACTTTGCTTTTCAACAGAAGCCTTGATCATTGCATCTTAGCGTGCCACACAGGCAATTCATGCCATGCGACTGATGTCCATCGATATACAACCTCTGAGCTCGTACGTCTCAGAGAAGGGCGTTAAGCAAAAGAATAAATTCTCCGCCGCCAAACAGATGTATATTTAATAGAAATCAATCAACACAGAATAAAATCCAATGTCAGACACACAATCCATTTACAAGTCCGTTCTGGGTCTGAACGAAACCGGAGGCACTTTCCTCGCATATCCATCCATCTCCAGGTACGTCTGGACGACCACCAACTATTTCCATCCTCTTGGGTGTACTGCCCAATCAGGATCGTCAGTAGTTATCCAAACGATGTGAAGACTTCCGGTCTTCAACCACCGTCTTCATCTTCGACATATCGTCGAATCGGTTATTCAGAATGGGTATAAACCCGGTCTTTCCGAACAACCCGCGTATATTGAAAACAAATGTTACACAAACACAACATACGCCTCATTCCAATTCATTAGTCACTAACCGCAAATTAGCAAGAGAACAATTTCCCAAACATTAACCCCGAAGGCCGAAACCAACATCAGATCAATACCCAGGAAACCATTCTTCTTAGCCAACCTACAGCTAGTTTCTAAATTCCATATTCTTAGGGAAAGGTTCCCATTAATTTTATTCAAGATAAATTCTTTAAAATTTATCCTGTAATCTTCCTTTGGATGTCGTTTCAAACCAAATTATGGTTTTTCTAAACTAGTCGAGATTAGCGAACCGTAACGAAGTAATTATTTATTTTATTTCTCAATCCCAACCTATTCATCCCATGAAGCAAAACTGGTAATACTCCATATCTAACACCGTGGTGTTATCGGTAAAATTAATTACCATTTCACGTTCAAATCTAATTAAAGATTTAACTATTGCTTTTGAGCAAAACTGGCGATACTCCATTCTCGCTCATTTCTAAATTTGATAATTTAGATTATAGATTCACATTTCAATCTAATTACAGATTCATTAAAACTCCTTTTACTGGGTTAAAGAACTAGGTGTTATTTAAAACACAGTTCACGACAAACCCAAATCACATTCTATTTGTTATCGGGTTAAAGAACTAGTGTTATTTAAAACACCGTTCGCGATAAACCCACTTCAAATCCAATCAAATATATTAGAAACTCCGATTATTTAAAACCCCTTTTTAAATCTAATTTATTTATTTAAAAATAATTGGGTTTTAAATTTAGTTCAAAACTAGTTCATTTCGATAAAAATCTATTTTTATCTTTTCTAATATGGGGTTTTTCATCCCAAATTTTCTCAAATCACTTCTTACGATTTTACATAAATTATTATTATTTTTAATAATTTTATCAAGGCCCGTACAGTCGATTTCCATCAACGGCCATCGAACTGCACTTACAACGACGTTTTTCAAATTTGATTTGGACGTATCTCCAAATCCAACCGTTAGATTTCAAATTTCTAATATTTGTTAGAAAGCTCTTTTCGATACGAACCCAACGGTTCCGGTTTTAGGACAATCCGACGGTCGGATCTCCCGTAATGTCCGTTTGAAATAAATGGTCAAAATTCACGAACTGCCGCAGCGCGGCGCGTTTTATTCAGGCCATTATATTATATATATAATATATATATAATATATATCTCGTCGATTTCTATTTAAAACGAATTATATAAATAGTTTTAAATTCGTTTCAAAAGCAATTTCAACTTCCATTTCAATTCAGATCAAAATTGAATTCTTCTTTATAAATTCGTTTTAAAATTCATTTCTATTCAATTCAAATTTCAATTAAATTTGAATTCATTTCAATTCGCTTTCAATTCAATTTGAATTCGTTTTCAATTCAATTCAATTCAAATTGGTTTTATATTCGATTCAAATTCATTTTCTATTCAAATCAAATTCGTTTTGTTTTCTATTTGAATCAAATTCATTATATATTCTATTGAAATCAAATTGGTTTTCTATTCCATTCAATTCGAAATCGTTTTATATTCAATTCAAATCGAAATCGTTATATATTCAGTTCATTTCGAAATCGTTATATATTCAATTCATTTCGAAATCGTTATATATTCAATTCATTTCGAAATCGTTATATATTCAATTCATTTCGAAATCGTTATATATTCAATTCATTTCGAAATCGTTGTATATTCAATTCATTTCGAAATCGTTGTATATTCAATTTATTTCGAAATCGTTATATATTCAATTTATTTCGAAATCGTTATATATTCAATTCATTTCGAAATCGTTATATATTCAATTTATTTCGAAATCGTTATATATTCAATTTATTTCGAAATCGTTATATATATCGTTCGCGTCAAAATGGCGCATCACTAATCAACACGGCTTTATATATTCTATTTCAAATATTTCTTTTTGTCAACACACAACTAATCTCAACGAATGAGTACCGTCCACGTGTGACTATTTTTGTTAAAATATTTCGTTCAACACATGACTAATCTCAACGGATGAGTACAGTCAACACATGAACCTTTATTTTATATTGATAAAGATGTAAATTTTATTATAAAAATATTTCGTTCAACACATGACTAATCTCACGAATGAGTACAGTCAACACATGAACCTTTATTTTATATTGATAAAGATGTAAATTTTATTATAAAAATATTTCGTTCAACACATGACTAATCTCACGAATGAGTACAGTCAACACATGAACCTTTATTTTATATTGATAAAGATGTAAATTTTATTATAAAAATATTTCGTTCAACACATGACTAATCTCAACGGATGAGTACAGTCAACACATGAACATTTACTTTATATTGATAAAGATGTAAATTTTATTATTAAAATATTTCGTTCAACACATGACTAGTCTCAACGGATGAGTACAGTCAACACATGAACATTTACTTTATATTATTCTTTATCTTCTAAATTGGAATGAGGCCCAATCAATCACCATATAAAATTAATTATATGGATTTTCACACATCACACGTACATAATAGCATTGAAAAATAATCAACCATCAACCAAAGTGCACTACACTGTATAAGCATCAAATATAGATATCTAACGCTTATAACAGCCTGTCAATCAATCGATCGACATATTTAATCAATCAGGATGAGTGAACTTCAAATTTCATCCCAACACCCGTGTGGGGTTTCAAACAATCAAACACGGATTTTATTTGTGTAGTTGGGCGATGTGTAAAATTTATCGATCCAATCACTTTCCTTCAAATAGGTGTACATAAACAAACCGTCCGGTTTGTAAATGAATATTTTATCTTGTTCACTTCACTATTTTCATACTCACGTTAAAAATTATATTTTTAACGATAAAACATTTTATTTCAACCTATGAATTTCTATTCAGTTCATTTACACAATAAAAATGATATTTTTATTTTTCTAACATATTTTTAGAAAATTTCGGCGGCATAACGACACGATACTAGAAACAGGACAAGGCCTAGCCTTATCCCCGGTCTAGTGAAGGCCCACGCCATTCACACATCAATCAAATCTATTCATTTCACCAAACAATTCAATTTCAAATCAATCATCTAACTAATCTATGCAACCAAACAAACAAGTCCATGGTCTGTGGACGATTGTGTCGGGTGCTACTAAACACCGTCTGCATCCTAGTATATATATATAATTAGAAAATGAAATTGAAAGGTGAGAAATTCTCACATTTAGCTATCCAACTTCACGGCACTTCATTGATAGAAACCTTCATCGCTATCGCATCATCGTCATCTTTGTTGCCCGTAGCCACTACATATATAAAAATCACACATTTTTATATTTTGATGTCTTTAAAATAAAAAATCACATTTTTATTTATTCACTTTCAATTTAAAAATCATATTTTTATAATCGCTTCATACCTTTAAAAATTGAATTTTTACTTCGCTATACTTTATATAAAAATCAAATTTTTACTATGTTATTCAATATATAAAAATCGACTTTTTATTAAAAATTATATTTTTATCACGCTATTCCTCATATAAAGATTTCGCCTTTTCAGAAATATAGATTTCGCCTTTATAAAAATAAAGATTTCGCCTTTTCAGAAATATAGATTTCGCCTTTATAAAAATAAAGATTTCGCCTTTTCAGAAATATAGATTTCGCCTTTATAAAAATAAAGATTTCGCCTTTCAAATATAAAGTTTATATTTTTCTCGAAGTAAAAATCATATTTTTACTTCACTACTCATATCAAAATATCATCTTTTCATATTTAAAAATATCGCTTTTTCATATTTAAAAATATCGCCTTTTCATATTTATCATCTATATAGTAAAGACTATATTTTTAATACTTTAAAAATATAAAAATCATATTTTTACACCTTCTACATAGTAAAGATTATATTTTTAATACTTTAAAAATATAAAAATCATATTTTTATTACTTTAAAAATATAAAGATCATACCTTTAAAAATTTCAAAATCTAAACTTTTCCTAAATTAAAAATCTAATCTTTTCAGTTTTAATAGCTAATAAAAATCAGTTTTTGAATTAATTAAAAGTAAAAGAAAGCTTACTGTTAAAATTAGAAAGAAACCTTTTTGCTTTATTCGGAGGAGGGGGCTGCTGGACTTCGGCGGGCCTGGGGAGGTTGGCGTGGTGGCTGCCGCGAGCTGAAGGAGGAGGGGGGGGGGAATCGCTCAGGTGGTCGGCTGTGGGGGTTGGCGCGGGGTCGATGGATGGGGGGGGCTGCGTCGTCGATGGTTCGCTGGGGGCTCTCGCATCGGACGTGGAGGGAGGGAGGGGGTTCGGGGAAGAAGAAGAGGTGGCGGCGGTGGGCGAGGCATGCGCCTCAGGCGGCGGCGGGCGATGAACGTCGACGGGGGGGGGGGGGGGGGGGGCTCCGTCCTTTCCCCTTTTTCTTTTTTTTTCGTTTTGATTTCTGATTTTTAAAGAAACGAGGGGGGGTGTATATATAAATATAATTTTTTAATTTATTTAATTATTATATTTAGCAAAAAGTTGACTTCTACATACGACCTCGAAACGAGGCCCACCGCCAGTCGTCTATAGCGTTTTACCCCCATTCCAAACCCAATGGGATATGTATCGTAGATTGATTCGACTATTTCGATCAGTTTCCGTTGAATTTACATTTAAATCACTATATTGAATTTTAAACGTACATTTCAAATTACCGCGGTCACATACGGACTCGAAAAATTGCAGAAAAATATTTTCTAGCTTCGTATTGACGATACGGTCCTAACAAAACTAGTTTCGTCGAATTCTGAGACCGTTGGAAAAATGGCCATTTTCCAGTTGATTAAAATCAACTGAAACTGGTCAAACGCGTTTTCCTTCGCCACGCTCACATATTGATTCGAAAAATTATGAAAATTAAATCTAGCAATAATTTAACATCACGGATCCAACAAAAGTGGTTTCATCGAAATCCGAGGTCGTTTGCAAAATTCCCATTTTTAAGGGCCTGAATTCCATAGCGACTATTCAGAATTTTCAACTGGACATATCTTTTGATTCCCGCTATGAAATCTTGATCTTTCGGATTCGTTGGAAAGATATCATCAATTAGATCCTAATGTTTTTGGTTTCACTAAAATCCGGATTGTTTTGCACCCGGTACATTTAATTGAAGTTTGAAATCGAATTATCGAACTACCGCGCCATTTTCAATTCTATTATAATTATATATAAATATTTATATTCTAACGACGACGTATATAATATATATGTCGAATTATATTCAAAATAAATTTCTCGTCGATATTATTTAAAATAATCTATTTTAAATATTCAAAATTCGCTAAAATTGCCAAAATAAAAATTTTAAACTGGTTCAGAATTTCCGGGTTATTACAACCACTTTTATTGGATCTGAAATGTAAAATTATTGATGGATTCCTTTTTTCATAATTTGTGGAATTAATATGTGAGCGTGGTGAATTTAAACGTGTTTGGTAATTTCAGTTTGAATTTAATCGACTGGAAAATGGCCATTTTTTAAATGGCCTCCAAATTCAACGAAATTAGTTTTGTTAGGACATTATCGTCAAAACATAGCTAAATTTATTTTTTTGGAATTTTTGGAGTCAGTATGTGGCCTCGAGAAATTAAAATGTGCGTTCAAATTCAATATATATTGTTTTATATTTTTAATTTAAAGAAAAACTGATCGAAACAGTCGAATTGGTTTATGGGATATATCCCATTGCATTCGGAATGGGGGTGTCTAGCTAGGAGCGACCGTCGTTGGGTTCCATTTGGAGTTTGAATGAAAAATCACCTTTCTGGAATTTAAAATTGAAATAAATTAAATAGTTAACCCTCCCCACCCCACCCCTTTCTCTCTCCCGTTCGTTTCTGAAATAAAAAAGAAGAAAACTGTGTCTCCCCTATAGCAGCCTCTATCGTCCACCGCGCACGCCCTCAGCCTCTTGTCGCCGCCGTCATCGAGCACACCCCTCCTCCTCAGGCCGCCATCTCCTTCCTCCCCCTTTTCTCCTTTTAAAACCCGTCCAAACCCCTTCCTCCACCAGAACGCAGCCGCCGCCACCACTATAGGCCCCATCTCGACCATTGTGCCATCCCACCACCACCAGCTACCCCCGGTGCATCCCCTCAGCCCCTAGCACTGAAGAGTGGGCCCCCTCCACTTAAAAGTCAGATTTTTATATTTGCAAATAACACCCTGAGCATCCACAACCCATATCTCCCAAACGGAGCCCCTATGGTCGAGATCCACTATACCAAAATCGAAGAGCACGATTTTCTCTTCGATTTGGCTATATAGAAGTCATATTTTGGATTGCGGAGCCGCCCAAAAAATGCGTCCAAAGTCTGCTGTCTGAATACTGTCTTTTCGTGATTTCTGGCAAAATGAACCAATTTTGGAAGTAAGACCACTAGGTGAAAGTCATCCGGAATGACGCATTTGAGTTAGGAAAAAAACGGCGTGAAGATTGGAGCTCGTTTGCAAAGTTTTGGATCAGAACAGTAAATCGAAACGATAGGCACGGCGGAATGGATCCCAATGTGAGAACTCCTTCTCACTCAATTTATTTTACAGTTAAATGTATCCTAGTTTGCAGACGGAGCTTAATAGCTGTCGACACTATTTATTGTGCAAACCATGTTTGTTGTTTGGATTGTAATGGGAAAATTGACTATATTGTGATTATTGATTGTATTGTGGTTTTATGATTGATTGGATTGATTGTGTATGGCGCGACCCAGTATTAGGAGAGGGGTAATGCTAGACATTACTCCGGTTTTAATATCGCGCCGTTATAAAGCTGAAATTTTCTGAAATAAATATTTATTCATTAAAAATGTAATTTTTCATGTTTATATGAACAGTATAAAATGTTTGAACAATAAAAATATTAATTTTATTGAATGTATGAACTATATAAAATAATCAAGTGTCAAAATAAATATTTTATTGTTAAAAATATAATTTTTAATGTATTGATGGACGGCATAAAATTCTCCTGAAATGAAAATAAATATTCATTGATAAATCGAACGATTTGTTTATGTACACCCATTTAACTAACATTGATTGGGACGATAAATTTTACACATTGCCCAACTGCATAAATAATATTCAGTATTTGTTGGTTTAAACCCCAGACGGATATTGGGATGATATTTGGCGTATGTTAATCTCAATTGTTTAGTTGTATGTCAATTGATTGGTTGACAGACTGTTGTAAGCATTAATTATTTATATTTAATGCTTATGTAGTTGTGTAATGCACCCTGAATGATGGATGATGGTTTGTCATTATTGTTGTGTACATGTGTTGTATGAAATCCAAATAAATAAATTATGTGATAATTGATCGGGTCTGATTCCAATTCAAAAGGAACGAATATTTTAAAATAAGGAAATATTTTAAAATAACGAATATTTTAAACTAATATTCTGTAAACGATTAAAATGTGAATTTGATGTCCGATTTTGGATAGACATGAAAATATTGAAATATATGAAGCCATGTTGATTAGATTTGCGCCATTTTAACGTGAAGGATATTTATATCGATTTTATTCATTTTTATAATGAATATCGAAAAGGAAATGATTTTAAAATCTAATATTTTGAAAATATTATCATTTAAATATTATAATGATAAAGAGTATTCAATTTTGATTTAAAACTGAAGCGAAAGTGGGAATTGTTTTAAAACAAATTTATAAAATACGTTTTGAACGAAGTATATTATATATATATATTAATGGCCTGAATAGAACGCGTCGTGCTGCGACCATTCACGAATTTCGATCATTGACTTCGAATTGACATTACGGGAGATCCGACCGTCGGATTCTCCTAAAAGTGGGACCGTTGGGTTTGTATCGGAAAGAGCTTTCCAATTAGTATAAGAGATTTGAAATCTAACGGTTGGATTTGGAATTATGTCCAAATCAAATTTGGAAACGGTCGCTATGGATGCGGTTCGGTGGCCGTTACTGGAAACCAACTGTACGGACCTTGATAAAATTATTAAAAATATTAATAATTTGTGTAAAATCATAACAAATGATTTGGAAAGGATTTGGATGAAAAATTCCAATTTTGTAAAGATAAAATTATATTTTTATCAAAATAATCTAGTTATTAACTAGAAAAATAATCCAACGTTTTTATATAAATAAATTGGATTTGTGAATGGTTTTAATCTGACCAGGAATTTCAAATATATAAATTGGAACAGATTTGAATAGAACTCATCTTCGGGAGATTTCAATATTGGATTCTGTGACTATACGGATATTATGGATGAATTTGAAAGATAGATATATATCGTTGTTCCCTATACGATATGTGTTGGTTTCAAAATTTGATATTGAATATAAGCTGACATAATTTTTGTTTAGGACCTTGTATTTAATATCAAATTGGATTTTGGGTTTGTCGTGAATGGTGTCTTAAATAACACTGCTATTAAACCTCGTGTGAAAAGAATAAATCGTTTAATCAAGATTATTAGAGTTTCCAGTTATATTTAGTAATTAGAATAAAATGGAATGTGAATTGGGTTTATTGTGAACTGTGATTTTAGCGACATTCGTTCTTTAACCCGATTAACAGTAAAATATGATTTGGAGTTTATAAATATTTTTATTTAGATTTAATGGAAATTTTCCAAAGTGTAGTTTTCCAATTTAATAAAATAAATTGGAATGTAATGAAATTCGATTTGGTAATAATCGAAGTGAGCTTCTTAGAAGGAAGACTGTTAATATATATGGAATTTAAAAGGCTTTGTCGTTATTACATTTATATTGTTAGTCGGATACGGAAATTGATATGATTATATATTGATCTGTTTCCCGTAAAGATTCCATGGTTAATGGAATGTGAATTTGGGTTTATCGTGAACTGTGTTTTAGACAACATTAGTTCTTTAACCCAGCAAAAGACACGATTACATGTCTAACATTGTATTTTGAACTGTATGGTTGATCTATGCTAAATATTTATTTGTTTTGTGGTAGGGAATTTATTCTCTTGATTAACACCCTTCTCTGAGACGTATGAGCTTAGAGGTTATATATTAGCAGAAATCAGTGGTACGGTGTAGATTGTCGATGTGGCATGTTTGCGTTTACAAAGTTAAATAATCATTAACTAATGATTGTTGAAAGAATAAAACTAATTGGAGTTTCAATGAATCTTTAATTAGATTGAAATGAGAATGTGATAATTTAAAATTATCAAATTAGGGAAACAATCGAGGATGGAGTACTACTAGTTTGCTCTAGGCAGTAGTTAAATCTTTAATAGATTTGAACGTGAAATGGTAATTAATTTTACCGATAATGCCGTGGTGTTAGATATGGAGTGCTACCTATTTTGCTCCATGGGATGAATAGGTTGGGATTGGAAAATAAAACAAATGATTACTTCGGTAAGGTGCGCTAATCCCGGCTAGTTTGGATAAACCTTAATTTGGTTTGAAATTATATCCAAAGGAAGATTAAAGAATAAATTTAAAAGAATTTATCTTTGATAAAATTAATGGGAACCTTTCCCTAATGATATTAATATTTGAATAAAAGAATAATCTGAATTGGAATGTGGCATATGTTGTGTTTTTTAGCACTTGTTTATGAGATACGCCAGTTATTCGAAAAGTCTGGGTTTATACCCATTTTGAGTAACTGATTCGTTGATAAGTCGACGACGATAACGATGGTTGAAGACCGGAGTTCTTCACATCGTTTGGAAGATTACTGATGTATTGATTGGGTTGTACACCCAAGACAAGGTAATAAGTGGTGATCGTCCAGATGTACTTTGAGATCGACCGGATATGCGAGGACCTCTCTCTAAGGGTGTAAATGGGTCGGACCGGACCGGACGGAGGTGTGTCCAAGCTCTGTTCTATAAAGGATTCAGACGGACACTGACCAGACATCATATAACCTCGGACCGAGCCATACAACGGACTGTCATGTTTGATATAGCCTTGGAAAATAGAAAAAAATCGAACAGTTTTAAATCGAGCCGAACACTGGTGTGTCCAAGCTCTGTCCTATAAGAGAATCGGATGGACTCGGGCCAGACACCTTATAGATTCGGATTGTTCCGAATAACGGACTATCCTGTCCGATATACAAACCTACCTTTCTCTTGTATTGGACATATGGGATGAGGAATAAGGTGTCTACGGTCTCATTTAGACCCAGAACGAACTTGTAAATGGATGTGTGTCTGACATTGGATTTTATTCTATGTTGATTGATCTCTATTAAATATATATCTGTTTGGTGGCGGAGAATTTATTCTCTTGCCTAACACCCTTCTCTAAGACGTATGATCTTATAGTTATATATCGATAGACATCAGTCGCATGGCGTGAATTGCCTATGTGGCATGCCGAGATGCAAATGATCAAGGCTACTTATTGAAAAGCAGTGTCTTGTGGTTGATGATCAAAGAACAGATTTAAATAGCATAGCTTTGTGTATAACGTTAATTCGCGAGCCTCACACCTCGGTATGAGTCAAAAACGGGATAAGGGACGCAGGAAGGACATGACGTTTCCTTTTAGCTATGTGTCGTTTCATTGTGGTATCGTAGCTTTGGTTTACAGAGCTCGAGAATAAGACACATTAGAACCAAACGAAAGAATCCATCGGAGATTGGATTAGTAATATCCAACGAAAGAAAGCTGTGTGATGTTGTCCTTTTATCGTTGGATGGTGACGATGGTTTGCATGTTGGAGTACATATTCTGTACGTATAGCTTAGAGTAGGCTATTTCATAAG
The DNA here is from genome assembly GCA_030737875.1 of Allium sativum. Taxonomy (NCBI): domain Eukaryota; kingdom Viridiplantae; phylum Streptophyta; class Magnoliopsida; order Asparagales; family Amaryllidaceae; genus Allium; species Allium sativum. Next base: position 843,861,890 of record CM060919.1, on the reverse strand, counting down.
CCTTAAGTCTTTACTTGAAATAATAAGTATAATAGGCTATGTATGATATTTCATTTTCCATGTGCAAACTAAAATGGAGACGGTAGCTTTCTGACGTTAGGATGGGTAATAGCTACTCTGTTGAAAGAAAATAAAGGTCTGTTGTGCTAAGCTTTACTGAGTGATTGCAACTTAACATAGGGTAGGAGAGTAGTCTGAGCGTGATGAAAAGGAAATACAATGAATAGCTGTTAAAGATACTTGATATATTTTCATGGGTCTGTGCACGAATATTTTGGGAAAGCTACTTTAATAGCTTAGTACTTAAGGTTTTATATATTTTTGTTTAGGTAGGTGCACTGGTTTTAGGCAAAACTCGGCTAGGCAAATGTTAGGATATGTTCATTTTTATTTTGGTAGCATGATTTAACGTTGACCGTTAAAGTTTGCGCCGATAAACACAATCTCCAAAATATTTCGAAAATGAACGCCATGGTATAATTTGGCGTTACGGTCCTAATGAAACTAATTTCATTGAAAACGGTCTCCGTTTGCAAAAAAGGGCGTTATTTAGATCCCAATTTATCCATCGGTTCACTTTTAAATTTCGTCTACTGACAAAACAACTACGTTTGGCTCCAAACTAGAAATCTAGCAGTAATTAATTATATGTATTCCAATTAAATTCATTTCGTCGAAAACATTGGTTGTTTGAAAAATAACCATTCATACAGCTTATATAATATCGTAAAAATATAAATAAATTACCAAATAATTAAATTAAATAATAAAAATAAATTATTATTATCGTATATATCCAAATAAAATAATATACAACTCCAAATATAAATCGATATCGAGTTATAACTTAGTATTAACATTCGCATGTTAAACAATATTCGAAATCTATTCAAATTCCTATTAAATTTATTGAATAAACGTTATCGTTCATTAACGATTTCCATAGCGACTAATTTAAATTTTGAATTGGACATAACTTACAATATATGAGCGGAAATCTCGATTTTTTCTCTTTCATTAGAAAATTATAGTCAAACAGATTCCAAAGTTTCTTATTTCACATAATTCCTACTTAAAAACGGATTCTGTATATTCAATTAAAGTTCAAAACTCAATATCGCGAACTATCACGCTGTTACGAGCTCGTTTTATATTAAATATAAATATAAACGTTTAATCGTCATTTTATAACGAATTCAATATTAATAATCCATTCATATTCCAAATATAATATTTGAAACCAATTTAAATATTCGAATTTAAATTGCAGAAAAATCCCGGTTGTTTCACCATTATTATTGTTTTTCCGTTGTGTATTGTTTTAATTTTTTGTACTATGATATAATCTATACTTTGATGTAATATTTTTGTAACGACAATGAAGTTCTTTTGTTCTTTATCTGATGTTATTATATGCCCAAAGTTAACGGTTTGAGGATTTCTACCATTTCGGATCAGACCTGTGTGGTTTATGGTTGATTATGAAGAGATCAGGATTTCATCACCCATCTCTAATGAGTCATTCTAATAGGATGTTACTAATCCTTTCTCTGATGAATTCGTTCATCTTGTTTTAAGGCGTAGTAACCCTAAAGCTTTGTAAACCAAAGCTCTGATACCAAATGTAACGACTTGAAATTTGCTAAGAAATATTAATGGAACTTAAATATTTAAAACGATTTATTTTTAGAATTAACGACTTCGAATTTATCTAAAATGAACTTTGATCGTTTAAGTTTATATTGATTATAAAATGTACCCCAAACGTCACGATAGTTAGAGAAAATTAGTTTTGAACTTCAAATGAATATACAGAATTCAATATAAGTCGGATTTCTGTAAAACAAGAAACGTTAGGATCTATCTAGTTTTATCTTTCTAATGAAGTGAAAAATCGAAATTTTGTATTATAAATTGTGAGTTATGTCCAAGTCAAAATTTCAAAAAGTCGCTATGAAATCGTTCATAAATTACAACGATTTATTTAATAAAATAGATTGTTATATAATTTAATATTGATTTGACTTGAATTTTTGAAAACATCTAGTTATTATCTCAAGTATGTTTATTTTGGATCTAGATGATATTCTATTTGGATATATACGATAATATTAAATTATTATCAGTTGTTTGAATTATTTTTGAATTTATTTATATTTTATTGGTTTTATTTAAGCTTTAAAGATAACCATTTTCAAACAACCTCATTTTTTGATGAAATCAATTTTATCGGATTCAGAACGTCAAATTTTTGTAAGTTTAAAACCTCAAGTCAACTGGAGTTCACATATAGGCATATGAAATTTAAACGCGTATTGAAAATTCGGTTAGAATTTAGTAAAGGGTCAGTTTGTCTCTGGTCCCTAATAGGGTTCGAAATTCACGTCACATCCCTCCTTTAAAATTTTATAAATGTTATTTTTCCTAAATCAGCGGAAAAAAAATCATAATTAAATACAACAACTAATCATCATCAAATTCAGGCATTAAAACCACCAAAAAACGCATCAAAAACAAAAAAATAGCGAATTGCTAGTATACTACATCAAATGATGCAGTTATTTGCAATATTTGCATGCATTTCAGCAACAATTACAGTTATGCTTCAAACTGCAGTATTACTATAGAAATGTATGCAATAAGAAATGTATGCAGTAATACTGCAATAATTGCATTGTTTGATGCAATAATTCAAACCTCGCCTGTTTTTTCAACCATACACCATTTTTAAGCATTGTTGCTTACATTTCAGCGTTTATAAGCAATAAATGCATATCAATGTCAGCACATATTCATATGCCTTCATCCGTTTTAATATTTCTGCGTACATTTCAATAGTTATACAGTATAACTACAAACATTTTAGCAGTTATTCGCAAGCCATACAAAATTATTCAACTTAGTATGCATACATATCAACAGGAATATGCAATAACTGCATACATGTATGCAGTTATTCATCCAAATTTTCAATGTAAAATCAGTATGAATAAATGTATATATGTATAAAGTTATTGCTTATAACCACATGTTTTGCCTTTTTTCATGTTTTTTCCAGCATGCTTTTGCGAATATTTGCAGATTTTTCATTTTTTTTGGTGCCACGCTATTATTTTTTTGAAAAATACGTAGTCCCAAAAATAGTGACCCACTTTGAATGGAAAGCTACAAGGGGAGGCCGTTTACATTACCAAATATTTTAAGGATGTGTGGCTTATTTTCACTTTAGTAAAAGCTAGAAATAAGACCACTTTTTGAAACGACCCGAACTTCCCCGGTGAGGAAAGCCCGGATTGAGTCGAGGACAAGCCACATCAGGACGCAGACGGAAGAACATTTCATTGTTTATTACAACAATTACATCAGAATACAAGAATAAACAGAGTATGAATAAATATTACAGTTCATAAAATATCAGAGATTGCAATAAATTACATAGCAGTGGAAAATAATACAATACACAACTTGAAGTAATACGCGGATACAAAGCTTTCCGAGTATCGTTCCAGCTGTAAACCAGGATCCTATGAATATAAATCTGCAAAACCAAAACTACTAGCTATCCGTGTCAAAATAAGGGCACCCAGAGTTTAGGTTAAAACAATAAACTCCAGGTCAGTCATGGGACTGGTGTGAGAACTAAAAAAGTTATTTAAAACTTTACTTTAAATCAGATATATCAAGGGACCACGCCGTATAACACGGAACGGGTTTCCTCCCAAGAATACCAGTGCATATAACAAAACAGTGCAATGCTTTTTGGAAAAATGAAGCTATTATAAGACCCAGGTCCTATCACACAATGCAACGCAAGCCGGGGGACAGGGTTTTCCCTTATAATAGCCAAACATGCTTAGTAAGTTTAAAACAAATCATTTGATACTATTATAAGTGTATAGTGTCAAAACAATTTCAAATCATAAGTATCAATCATAGACGGCATGGGTACAATATATCATGTCGCCATATATATATATATACAATCAAAACCGCACAGTCATGTATTTGGAAATTGGATTTCCGTCATGAACCAAGGCAAAAGATAGTCCTTACTGAATTCGAGACTACCTAGCCCGAGCCTCAGGATCAGAACGCATCAACCCTTTGGATCGTCAGGACCAGTCCACCGATGTGGATTATTATGCCTGAACACTACGTTTCCCCGCCCTTTGGGGCGTAAATGAGCCAACGAATGACTCCATCGGTCCTGGATCGTCCGATATAACCGAGGCGCCTCGCAACAGCAACAACCACATAAGTCAAACTCGTCAGGGCATGTAAAACCACTGACGCCACTTCTAGCTAGGAAGAAACGCAGGCCCTCCCTGATGTCCTCTCCCGTTTCTGGTTCATACCGGGTGTGAGGCTCACGAATTCACGTTATACACAAAGCTACGCCACACAGGCGGGGCTTTAATCCTCAATCACAAGACTTTGCTTTTCAACAGAAGCCCTGATCACTGCATCTTAGCATGCCACACAGGCAATTCACACCGTGCAACTGATAGCTATCAATCACACAGAATAAATTCCAATGTCAGACACACTGTCCATTTGCAAGTCCGTTTTGGGTCTGAACGAAACCGGAGGCACTATATACCTCGCAAACCCATTGATCTCCGCGTACGTCTGGACGATCACCACTCATTATCCATATTTCGGGATGCCTCCCAATCAGGACATCAGTTACCATCCAAACGAGGTGAAGATCTCCGGTCTTCGACCACCGTCTTCATCTTCGATTTCTTATCGTTGATTCAGTTATTCAGAATAGGATAAACCCGGTCTTTCTGAGCAACTCGCATATATAATAAACAAGTGCAACACAAACACTCATACGCCATATTCCAGTTCATTAGTCACTAACCGTAAATCAGTAAGAGAACGATTTCCCAAATATTAACCCCGAAGGCCGAAACCAACATCAGATCAAAACCCAGGAAACCATTCGACTTAGCCAACCTTCAGTTAGTTTTTAAATTTCACATTCTTAGGGAAAGATTCCCATTAATTTTATCAAAGATAATTTCCTTTTAATTTATTCTTTAATCATCCTTTGAAAATTAATTCAAACCAAATTTTGGTTTATCCAAACTAGTCGGGATTAATGGACCTTACCGAAGTAATCGTTTGTTTTAATTTCCCAATCCCAACCTATTTATCCCATGAAGTAAAACTGGTAATACTTCATATCTAACACCATGGTGTTATCGGTAAATTCAATTACCTTTTCACGTTAAAATCTAATTAAAGATTTAACTATCGCCTAGAGCAAAACTGGTGATACCCCATTCTCGATCTTTTCAATCTAATTAAAGATTCATTAAAACTCCACTTAGGTTTAATCTTTGACTGGGTTAAAGAATCAGTGTCACTTAAAACACGGTTCACGATAAACCCCAAAATCACATCACAATTCAATCAGTCCCTAACCGTAAATTAACAAGTGAGCAATTCCCTAAATATTAACCCCGAAGGCCGAAACCAACATCAGATCAATACCCAAGAAACCGTTCAACTTAACTATCTCCAGTTAGTTTCTGATTTTCTTAACTTTGTTGGGTCTAAGAACAGTATTATTGAAGATACCGTTCACGACGACCCAAAATCACATTCTATTAATTATCGGGTTAAAGAACGAGTGATATTTAAAACACCGTTCACGATAAACCCAAGAATCAATTCGAATTCAATTCCAATTAAATATTATTTAATTGGTACACTTCATTAAATCTGAATAAAAGATTTAATCTTTTTCTCAACTGAGCTTAAGAACAGTGTTAATGAAGACACCATTCACGACAAACCCAAATCACATTTGATATTAAATACAAGGCTCTGAATAGAAATTATATCGGCTCATATTCAATATCAAACTCTACGACTAACAATTATCGTATTGGAAATAACGATATAAATATCTTTCAAATTTCCATAACAATATCTGTATAATCACGAAATCCAACATCGAAATAATCCAAAGACAATTTCGATTCAAATCTATTCCAATTCAATTATTGAAAATTCTGGTTACTTTTAAAACCCTTTTCAAATTCAATTCAATTCAATTTCAATTCAATTCAATTTCAATTCGAATTCATTTCTATTCAATTTCAATTCGAATTCATTTCTATTCAATTTCAATTCGAATTCATTTCTATTCAGTTTAATTCGAATTTCAATTCTTTTCAAAATATCATATTTTGAAATCACTTTCGATATTCATTATAAAATGAATAAAATCGATATAAATATCGTTCACGTCAAAATAGCGTCAATCTAATCAACACGGCTTCATATATTTCTATTTTCAAATATTCTATTTCAAATATTTCTATTTCAAATATTTCTTTTTCAAATATTTCTTTTTCAAATATTTCTATTTCAAATATTTCTTTTTCAAATATTCTATTTCAAATATTTCTATTTCAAAAATTCTATTTCAAAACTGGAATGAGCCCCAATCAATTACCATATAATATTAATTATATGGATTTTCTACAACACATGTATATATCAATAACGACAGATAATCAACCAGCATCCAAAGTGCATTCTACACTGTATGAGCATCAAATATAAATATTTAACGCTTATAACAGTCTGTCAATCAATCGATCGACATACAACTAACTATTGGGATTAGTGTATGTCATATATCACCCCAATACCCGTGTGGGGTTTTCAAACAATCAAGCACAGATTTTATTTGTGTAGTTGGGCGATGTGTAAAATTTATCGTCCCAATCAATATCAGTCAAATGTGTGTATATAAACAAATCGTACGATTCGTTTATAAATATTTATTTCATTTCATATACACGTTAAAATTTCTATTTTTAACTATAAAATATTTTCCACTGTAAAATATTTTATTTCAACTATATAAATATTTTATTTCATTTCACATCACACAATCAACTACACATCAAAATCAAACAAACAAGCATACAAGCCGTCCATGGTCTGTGGATGACGCGTGTCGGGTGCTACTAAACACCGTCTGCATCCTAGTATATATTTTAACTAGAAAATTAAATAAAAGGTGAGGAGTTCTCACAGAGGATTCCACTCCTCCGTGCTTTGCTTTCGAACTGCTGAATCATCTGGATCGGTTTGAAATCCCAATGCAGTTCTTTTCACGCTGTTCAAATAAAAATTATATATTTTCATTACTTCATTTCAATTAATAAAAATAATATTTTTATTTCCTACATCATATATTTTTACAACGCTTCTTTCTATATAAAAATTATATTTTTATATTTTTACTTCTTATATAAGGATGGAATTTTTATTATCATAACTATATAAAAATTATATTTTTATTTCAACATATATGTAAGAAAGATCAGATTTTTATTTCGCTACATATATAAAGATAATATTTTTATATTCTCTATTATATAAAAATCATATTTTTAATACTTCTACTATATAAAAATCATATTTTTACTAGTTATATAATATAAAAATCATATTTTTATTCTACTATCATGTATATAAAATTCACATCTTTATTTTCGAACCTTTATATAAAATTCCAATCTTTCTCCAATTAAAAATCAATTCTTCACTATGAAAAATCCAATCTTTATCATTAAAAATCAAATATTCGTGTTTTAAAAAATATAATCTTTATAAAAATAAAAACCGTATCTTACCATAAACTAAAAATTCTATTTTTTTCTTTATAACCTAAAAGAAAATCAAGATCAAAGGAGAAATAAAACTCACAGCGCAAGGGAATTCGCTGACTGAATCAGAGAGAGGGGAGGGGTCGAGGAGGTGGCTGTCTAGTGACGGCGGTGGACTTAGGAAGTGGTGGCAACGCATTTTTGGAGTGGATTTGGGGTGGAGTTCAAATTGAGGGAGGCGGTGAAGGTGGGGTTGACCGGAGAGGGAGGGGCGACGTTGGGGAGGGCGATTACGGCGAAGGGGGTTAGGCGATGGTAGATTGGGGGCTAGCGGGGCGGTTTTCTGGCGGGCTTGGGTGCGGAAGTTTTCAATTAGAAGAGGGGAGAGGAGAGAGAAGGTGGTGGAAGGAGGGCGGGTTCCTCCGATCTACGGTGGCGAAGCGTTGTCGCGCGACGGTGAGGGGAGGGTGGCAGGCAAGAACGCGGCTTCCTCTTCTTCTTCTTCTTTTTTCCTTCTGAGTCAACGGTTATGGAAGGAGAGAGATAAGGAGAGTTATACATATTATATTATATGTATTTAATTAATTAATCCCCTAAAGCAACTCTTTATTTCGAACTCGAAATCCAACCCACCGACTGTCGTCCCTAGCTCAATACCCCCATTCCAAACACAATGGGATATGTATCGAAGGCTGATTCGATCGTTTCGATCAGTTTCCGCCAACATCAACGTATAACTCTATATATTGAATTTGAACGCACATTTCTATTTACTGGGGCCACATACAAACTCGAAAAATTCCAGAAAAATATTTTCTAGCTTCATATTGACGATACGGTCCTAACAAAACTAGTTTCGTCCGATTCTGAGACCGTATGAAAAATGACCATTTTCCAGTCGATTAAAATCAACTGAAACTGGTCAAACGCGTTTTCCTTTGCCACGCTCACATATTGATTCGAAAAATTATGAAATTTGGAATCTAGCAATAATTTGACATCGCAGACCCAACAAAAGTGGTTTCGTCGAAATCCGAGGTCATTTGCAAAATGGCTATTTTCAATGGCCAGAATTCCATAGCGACTATTCTGAAATTTCAACTGGACATATCTTTTCATTCCCGCTATGAAATTTTGATTTCCTGGATACGTTGTAAAGATATTCTTAATTAGATTCAAATATTTTTGGTTTCACTAAAATCCGGTTTATTTTGCACCCGGTACATTCATTTGAATTTTGAAATCGAATTATCGAACTACCGCGCAGTTTTCAATTCCTTTTATATATATAAATAATTATATATATTCTAACGACGATGAACATAAATATACACGTTTGAATTCTATTCAAAATAAATTTTCGTCGTTATTATTTAAAATAATTCATTTTAAATATTCAAAATTCATTAAAATTGCCAAAATAATTTTTTTTAAATTGGCTCAGATTTCCGGGTTATTACACTTTTCAAAAGGTCTCCGAATTCGATGAGACCAGGCTCGTTAAAACTGTATTTGTAAAATATAGCAGGATTTCAAATTTCGTAATTTTTGGAGTTAGTATGTGGTTGTAGTAAATTAAAACATGTGTTAAAATGCAATGTTGAACTTTTTTTTTGAAACTGGGTAAACTTTTCTATTTTGCACATAGCCCGAAGAGGTTTGATTACATGACACAACACGTTATGAGCCCACAACCGGTAACACCAAACTTACATAACGGTTCGTAATAAATAAAACACCGTATAAACTAAAACATTCCCAAATTAAAACCTAATCTCCTTTGTCTTCAACAAGTTCATGACGACTCAAAATTGTGTTTGTCGGTTTCTGGAATTTCTCCCTATGCATCCTTCAGATCCACATCTTCAATACTATCGATTGCTCGTACCTAGTTATCGATTAAGTTACTCATTTAATTCTTCTTCTACTGAGATTTATTTCATAAATGGAAAATTTTCTCACAACCAATGCTTGTTTCTTTTTGATTTTGTAAATACGTGCGTTGCGTTCTCTCCAAGTCATGGCAACAACAGCTATCAAGATGACCTTATCCAACTTGCGTATCAAGTTTATGCCTTCGTCTTTCCAAGTCAGGTAATCTGATATTTCTTTTATCTTGTATGCAAGATTATTTGATTCAGTAACAAGCTTGAAACTTTTTGCAACCGTAGTTGAGAAATCTTTGGAAAAAAATTAGTGGTCTCTTCGGCCACGCCACACATAACGCACAATCTGTCTTCTGTTATTCCCCATTTAGATTATCTGTCCAAAGTAAGAAGTCGACCTAAATTTTTTTTATACGTAGTAAGTCTGTTTTAAGGCTAATTTTTTTACCCAAATTATTTTTCTCCATGTTTGTATATTGTGTCTTTCACGTACAGTACTCCAGGCAAAATGAATTGAAAAATTGCCATTAAAATTATACCAAGCCCAAACGTCAATATTGAACGTTATATTAACTTATATTTTAATTTTGAGAAAAACTGGTTGAAACGATTTAATTAGCTTATTCCATTGTGTCCCGAATAGTGGTATTTGACGAGGAACGTAAGTCGTTGGGATTCGTTTGGAGTTTGGGTGTGAAATTCACAATGAAGTAACAAAATGAACTAAATATTAATATATTATATATATACCCTTTTCTACACTAAACTTTAGTCCCCTAATTCAACCGTCGGCCCTAAATTAATGGCCAGAAACAATCGAATCTTTATCCCTTTTAAACTCGAAATCCACTTACTAATTCAACAAATTCCCAACTGCAAAAATCTAGAGCTCAATGAGATCTAGAGATTGTGCAGTGGTGGTATAAAATTATGATCTATCATGGATAGAATATGGGTTGAAACTACCATTGTTTGAGCTCAATTTGAGGAGCGTGGGGAGGACTTTTAAATGCACTAGACACAACTTTAACTTCAATCCAAAATCCTGCTGTATAAAATATCTGCAAAACCCAAACTACTAGTTGCCCGTGTGGAAAATATGGGCATACAGAGTTTAGGTAGGAAACAATAAACTTTAGGTCAGTCATGGGTCTGGTGTGAGAGCCAAAACAGTTATTCATTTTCTTTTAAAGTTGGGTAAATCATGGAACCACGTTGTATAACACAAACGGGTTTCCTTCACATGAATACCAATCTCAAACCAATCGCAATGCTTTTTTAAAAATGAAGCTATTATAAGACTCAAATTCCATCACACAATTCAATGCAAATAGAAAGATCTATTGTACCTTATAATAGCCAAAGATGCTTGATACGCAAAATTTCTCTTTTATTATCACTAGTGCATAGTGTAAAAAATCATTTTTACAAATAAATATATCAATCTTAGCAGACGTGGGTACTCCGTCTACATACATGCGTTACAACTAAAAACCGCGGAAGTTTGCATTGGAAGTTGAGTTCCATCAATGACCGAGGCTTTCCTGGGATACCCTCTAACCCTTGGGTCCTAGGATCGAAACCTGGCTCCGATATCATTTCTAACGACCCGAAAATCCCCGCGTTTTGAATTGACCGTAAGCCAAATCTGAAATGGTAGAAAATCTCGAACCGTTAACTTTGGGCATACAACACATCAGACAGAAACAAAAGAACTTTTCATTAATGTTGTTACAATATTACATCAGAGTACAATAATATATCAGAGTACAAAATAAACACATAATATAATGATAACAATGCACAACTGAAATATAAAGTTACAATCAGCGAAAGACTTATCAGTGCTCTTGACACAACATTAAGCTTCAATCCAGAATCCGGCTCAAATTTCTGCAAAACAAACTACCAGGCTGCCCGTGTGAAAATAATGGGCACCCGAGTTTGCAAGAGAAAAACAAATTACGTCTTTGTTATGGGACTGGTATGAGAAACCCTGTAGTTATTCTTAACTTATTTTAACGTTTGGCATATCACGGGATCATGTTGTATAACACGGAACGGGTTTACTCCACACGAATGCTAGTGCACAAACAACTACCAAAAATTAGCTTATGGAGCCTATGACGCAACAAACAATATGCAATTCCCCAAACTACCCATTTAGGCTTAGTTACCAAACATAGATTTTCATATTCTAATTAACTTTACAGAAGTTATTTCTTTGGACTTTATTCCTTATATCTTATTTAAAATCATTTGAAATACATATCTAGCTTTCATATAGAATTAGCTTTCACTTCAGAATCTCAAACCAAATCACTTGGAAATTTAAATTTCGAAATATCACAATCAATGCATAACAAATAGTATGCAACCAAATATAGGGAGGTTTCTCCCTTTAACATGGCAAAGGGCATACACCATCATTCGCTAGATATATAGGTGTATATCCCACTAATGAGGCCAGACTACACCGACCAACCCATAAAAGTTAAGGTCCGGACCAATTAAGGCCCTACCACCCATACTTTTAGTTGTGGGTTACCTGAATCTTTAGCCACATACTAAATCATTTTTGTTATCCCAAAGTGGAAAATATCATTAACACCAATAGCCACAAATAAATCAAATCTATGATAATTTCCACTTCGGATTCATTTCAGAATCATTGGGGTTGGTCCTCGAAATACTTTCTATTTTATAAAATATTTTTATATAACATTCCCAGTCAAAAATATGGAATAACATTTCCTTTTTCTTATGGAAACCTCATTTCAAAAATGTGAAGACCCGTAACTTCCCCGTAAAGGAAAGCGTCGGATAGTTCGAGAACAAGCCACAACAGAACGCATACAGAAGGACATTTCATTGTATATAACCACAATGCATCAGATTACAAGAATATACAGAGTATAAAAGAATATTACACAGAAATATCAGAGATTTAAATTACATTTAAATACATAGCAGCGGAAAAATAATACAATACACAACCAGAAGAAGATATACGGATACAAAGCTTTCCGGATATCGTTCCAGCTGTAAACCAGGATCCTGCGAATATAAATCTGCAAAACCAAAACTACTAGCTGCCCGTGTCGAAAATAGGGGCACCCAGAGTTTAGGTTAAAACAATAAACTCCAGGTCAGTCATGTGACTGGTGTGAGAACTAAAACAGTTATTAATCTTTATTTTAAATCATTAGGTAAAATCAAGGGACCACGCCGTATAACACGGAACGGGTTTCCTCCCAAGAATACCAGTGCATAAAACAAACAGCGCAATGCTTAAATAAAGAAAAATGAAGCTGTTATAAGACCCAGGTCCTATCACACAATGCAACGCAAGCCGGGGGATAGGGTTTTCCCTTATAACAGCCAAAGAATGCTTGATACGTTTAAATCAAATCATTTGATACTATCATAAGTGCATAGTGTATAAAACAACTTCAAATCATAAGTATCAATCATAGGCGGCATGGGTACCATATATCATGTCGCCATATATAGGTTTACAAATAAAACCGCAAATGTCACGTATTTGGAAATTGGATTTCCGTCTATGAACCGAGGCAAAAGATAGTCCTCAACCGTTTTCGTGACTCTCTAGCCCGAGCCACAGGGTCAGAGCGCATCGACCCTTTAGATCGTCAGGGCCGGTCCACCGATGTGGATTAAAATGCCTGAACACTACGTCTCCCCACCCTATGGGGTGTAAGTCTGGTCCGTCAGCCGACCAGAATGCATTCGGCCGAAACCGATATAACCGAGGCGCCTCGCAACAGCAACAACCACATAAGTCAAACTCGTCAGGGCGTGTAAAACCACTGACGCCACTTCTAGCTAGAAAGAAACGCAAGTCCTCCCTGAGGTCCGTCTCCCGTTTTTGGTTCATACCTGGTGTGAAACACGCGAGGTAAACGTTACACAAAGCTACGCCACAAAGGCCGTGCTTTGATCATCACCACAAGACTTTGCTTTTCAACAGAAGCCTTGATCATTTGCATCTTAGCATGCCACACAGGCAAACCATCCTATGCAACCGATATCAGTCACACAGAATGAAATCCGATGTCAGACACACAGTCCATTTACAAGTCCGTTCTGGGTCTGAACGAAACCGGAGGCACCTAGTACCCCGCATATCCATCGATCTCCAAGTACGTCTGGACGATCACTAACTGTTTCCATCTTCTTGGGTGTACAGCCCAATCAAGATCATCAGTTATCACCCAAACGACGTGAAGACCTCCGGTCTTCGACCGTCGTCTTCATCTTCGACTTATCGTCGTATCAGTTATTCAGAATGGGATAAACCCGGTCTTTCCGAATAACTTGCGTATATATTATAAAAGTGTTACACAAACACAACATACGCCTCATTTCAATTCATTAGTCACTAACCGTAAATTAATCAAGAGAATAATTCCCCAAATATTAACCCCGAAGGCCGAAACCAACATCAGATCAATATCCAGAAAACCATTCTGCTTGGCTAACCGACAGTTAATTTCTAAATTTCACATTCATAGGGAAAGGTTCCCATTAATTCTATCAAAGATAAATTCCTTGAATTTATTCTTTATTCTATTTTTGAATCTCAATTCAAACTAGTCGGGATTAGCGAACCTTACCGAAGTAATCATTTGTTTTAATTTCCCAATCCCAACCTATTTATCCCATGAAGTAAAACTGGTAATACTTCATATCTAACACCACAGTGTTATCGGTAAATCCAATTACCATTTCACGTTCAAATCTAATTAAAGATTTAACTATCGCCTGGAGCAAAACTGGTGATACTCCATTTTCGAACATTTCAATCTAATTAAAGATTCATTAAAACTCCACTTAGTTTTAATCTTCGACTGGGTTAAAGAATCAGTGTCATTTGAAACACGGTTCACGATAAACCCAAAATCACATTCATTAATTATCGGGTTAAAGAACGAGTGTTATTTAAAACACTGTTCACGATAAACCCAAAAATCAATATCGATTCAATTCCAATTAAATATCATTTAATTGGTACACTTCATTAAATCTAAATAAAAAGATTTAATCATTTCTCAACTGGGTTCAAGAACAGTGTTAGTGAAGACACCATTCACGACAAACCCAAATCACATTCATTAATTATCGGGTTAAAGAACAAGTGTTATTTAAAACACTGTTCACGATAAACCCAAAAATCAATATCCATTCAATTCCAATTAAATATCATTTAATTGGTACACTTCATTAAATCTAAATAAAAAGATTTAATCATTTCTCAACTGGGTTCAAGAACAGTGTTAGTGAAGACACCATTCACGACAAACCCAAATCACATTCGATATTCAATACAAGGCTCTGAATAGAAAATATATCGGCTTATATTCAATATCGAATTCTACGACTAACAAATGTCGTATTGGAAATAACGATATCAATATATATCTTTCAAATTTCCATAACAACACCTGTATAATCACGAATTCCAACATCGAAATATTCCGAAGACAATTTCGATTCAAATCCACTCCAATGCAATCATTGGAAATTTTGGTTATTTTTAAAACCTCTTTTCGAATTCAATTTATTTATTTAAAAATAAATAAAATTATAACTCTAGTTCAAAACTAGTTCATTTCGATAAAAATCCATTTTTATCTTTTCAAATATGGAGTTTTTCATCCCAATTCTTTCTAAATCATTTCTTATGATTTTACACAAATTATTACTATTTTTAATAATTTTATCAAGGCCCGTACAGTCGATTTCCATCAATGGCCATCGAACTGCACTTACAGCGACCTTTTTCGAATTTGATTTGGACGTATCTCCAAATCCAACCGTTAGATTTCAAATTTCTAATATTCATTAGAAAGCTCTTTTCGATACGAACCCAACGGTTCCGGTTTTAGGAGAATCCGACGGTCGGATCTCCCGTAATGTCCGTTTGAAATAAATGGTCGAAATTCGCGAACTGCCGCGGCGCGGCGCGTTCTATTCAGGCCATTATATTATATATAATATATATAATATATATATATTTCGACGATTTCTATTTAAAATGAATTATATAAATAGTTTTGAATTCGTTTCAAAAACATTTTTCAACTTCCATTTCAATTCAAATCAAAATTGAATTCTTCTTTATAAAATCGTTTCAAAATTCATTTCTATTCAATTCAAATTTCCATTCAATTTGAATTCAATTCAATTCACTTTCAATTCAATTCGAATTCGTTTTCAATTCAATTCATTTCGAAATCGTTTTCAATTCAATTCATTTCGAAATCGTTTTCAATTCAATTCATTTCGAAATCGTTTTCAATTCAATTCATTTCGAAATCGTTTTCAATTCAATTCATTTCGAAATCGTTTTCAATTCAATTCATTTCGAAATCGTTTTCAATTCAATTCATTTCGAAATCGTTTTCAATTCAATTCATTTCGAAATCGTTTTCAATTCAATTCATTTCGAAATATTCGATTTCGAGATTACTTTTCAATATTCACTTTAAAATGAATAAAATCGATATAAATATCGTTTACGTCAAAATGGCGTCAATCTAATCAACACGGCTTCATAAATTTCTATTTTCAAATATTCTATTTCAAATATTTCCTATTGTCAAAATATTTGTTATTATCAAAATATTCTTTATTTTCACGATTGGAATGAGGCCCAATCAATTACCATATAAAATTAATTATATGGATTTTCATACAACACATGTATATAATAACATTGAAAATAATCAACCATCAACCAAAGTGCACTACACTGTATAAGCATCAAATATAGATATTCAACGCTCATAACAGCCTGTCAATCAATCGACCGACATATTTAATCAATCAGGATGAGTGAACTTCAAATTTCATCCTAACACCCGTGTGGGGTTTCAAACAATCAAACACCGATTTTTATTCGTGCAGTTGGGCGATGTGTAAAATTTATCGTCCCAATCAATATCAGTCAAATCAGTGTATATAAACAAATCGGCCGATTTGTTTATAAATATTTATTTATTCACTTTCACGTTAAAAATTATATTTTTAACGATAAAACATTTTATTTCAACATATGAATTTCTATTCAATTCATTTCATTCGATAAAATGATATTTTTATTTTTCTAACATATTTTAGAAAATTTCGGCGGCATAACGGCACGATACTAGAAACGGGACGAGGCCTAGCCTTATCCCCGGTCTAGTGAAGGCCCACGCCATTCACACATCAATCAAATCAATTCGTTATGCAAACCACCAACTTTGGAGTAAGGATCTAACCTAGCCTTACTCCTTCGCCTTATAACGGCGCACGTCTAATCCTAACCAATTTATCGATTCGATTTTTCACACCACAAACCACATTCAAACCAATATCGCAATCAATCACCAAACTGTCAAACAAACAAGTCCATGGTCTGTGGACGATTGTGTCGGGTGCTACTAAGCACCGTCTGCATCCTAGTATATATATATAACTAGAAATAAAATAGAAAGGTGAGAAATTCTCACTTATAGCTATCCTAGCTCCACGGCTCTCCATTTGCAGAAGTCTTCCTCGTTATCGCCTCTTCGTCATCTTCGTTGCCCGTAGTCACTATATATATAAAAATCGAATTTTTACTTCAAAGTTCAATATATAAAAATCGAATTTTTATTTCAAAGTTCAATATATAAAAATCGAATTTTTACTTCAAAGTTCAATATATAAAAATCGAATTTTTATTTCAAAGTTCAATATATAAAAATCGAATTTTTACTTCAAAGTTCAATATATAAAAATCGAATTTTTACTTCAAAGTTCAATATATAAAAATCGAATTTTTATTTCAAAGTTCAATATATAAAAATCGAATTTTTATTTCAAAGTTCAATATATAAAAATCGAATTTTTATTTCAAAGTTCAATATATAAAAATCGAATTTTTATTTCAAAGTTCAATATATAAAAATCGAATTTTTATTTCAAAGTTCAATATATAAAAATCGAATTTTTATTTCAAAGTTCAATATATAAAAATCGAATTTTTATTCTATCGAAGTTTAATATATAAAAACTATATTTTTACTAATATAGATTCCGCCGCCATTTTAAATTATAAAGATTATATTTAATTTTTTTTCTCCCAAGTTCAAATCTTTCCTTTCAAAAGTTCTAATCTTTTTATTTTAAAGCTCATACCTTTTCCTTTTAAAAAAAATCTTTTTTCAAATTCAGTTTTTATCACTTAATAAAAAAAAACAGTTTTTAAGTGCTTTTCAATTCAGTTTTTTTTTTCACTTTAAAAAAACAGTTTTTAAACTTTAAAATAAAAACCAGTTTTTCTAAACTTTTATAAAAATCAGTTTTTAAACTTTAAAATAATCAGTTTTTAAACTGAATAAAAATCAGTTTTTCTAAACTTTTATAAAAATCAGTTTTTAAACTTTAAAATAAAACAAAAATAAAATAATAAAATAAAGAAGAAGAAAAGAAAAGGACTTACAGAGGGGGGAGGGGTAGAGAGATCGGCGGACATCACTGGAGGGGGGGTAGGCGGTAGTGCGGCTAGGGCGTCGGTTCCCCCCAGGTGGGCACGAGCTTCGGGCGGCGGCGGTGGTTTGGTGGTTGCGCTCGAGGTGGAGATGGAGGGGGGCTCGAGGGTCAGCGGCTGCGGGGGTTTGGGTGGGCGCAGGCGAGGGGCGGCGGCGGTGGATCCAGGGGGAGGCGCGCGATTAAATCGGGTTGTTTTTTTTTTTTTTTTTTTTTCTTTTTTTTTTGTCTGAATGAATTCGAAGAAGGGGGGGGGCCAGAGAAAAGGGGAAAAGGGGTTTTTTTTTTTTTATTTAATTATTTTATTCCTTAAAAGTTGACTTTTACATACGAACACCGAACTGGGTCCAACGACTGTCATCCCTAAAGTAATACCCCCATTCCGAACACAATGGGATATGTATCGCAAGCTGATTCGACTGTTTGAATCAGTTTCCGCTAAATTTACATTTAAATCACTATATTGAATTTTAAACGTACATTTCAAATTACCGGGGTCACATACTAACTCTAAAAATTCCATAAAAATATTTTCTAGCTTCGTATTGACGATACGGTCCTAACAAAACTAGTTTCGCCGAATTCTGAGACCGTTAGAAAAATGGCCAATTTCCAGTCGATTAAAATCAACTTAAATGGTCAAAACACGTTTTCCTTTGCCGCGCTCACATATTGATTCGAAAAATTATGAAATTTGAAACCTAGCGATAACTTAACAACACGGACCTAACAAAACTGGTTTCGTCGAAATCCGAGGTCGTTTGCAAAATGTCCATTTTTAAGGGCCTTATATATATAAAAATATATATAAATTCCACAGCGACTATTTCTAATTTTAAACTGGACATATCTTATCATTTCTAAAATGAAATCTCAGTTTGTTAACTTCGTTACAAAGATATAGTTATACAGATTCAAATATTTCTTGTTTCGTTCAATTCTGACTTATATTGAATTCTGTATATTCATTTGAAATTAGAAATCGAATTTTCGAACTACCGCGCCATTTTCAATTCCATTTATAATTATATATAAATATTTATATTCTAACGACGACGCGTATAAATATATACGTTCGAATTATATTCAAAATAAATTTCTCGTCGATATTATTTAAAATAATCTATTTTAAATAATCAAAATTCGCTAAAATTGCCAAAATAAAATTTTCAAACTGGCCCAGATTTTCGGGTTGTTACAATCTCCCCCACTTAAAACTTTTCGTCCCCGAAAAGGAACAAAGTCGAAAGTGGTTTGATTAATTCAACTCTACGATCGATCAGGCTTCCATTCTCCAACTCTTTAGTTTCTGAGAATTTTCAAAATTTCAAAAATTTGGCTAACACCCTAAATTTTCGAAAAATTTCGCCATAACCTCCCCTGCACCGGGAGCATCGGGGAATTTCAAATAGCTTCCCCGGTCCTTCAGATCTCAAAAAGAAAAAGAAAAAGCCAAGCGGCTAGCCAATAGGCTCACAAAATCATCATCACCCAAACAAAACAGGAAATTATGTAGTAAACATGTACCTATTTGTCGGGCAAACAAATTTTATTCTCTGGCTCTAGCCTCCTTGCTATGACCTGTTCAAGGTAAGTACATATATATGCAAGCAAACGCAACCAAATTTCAATAAAACTCAATATTTGGTTCAATTAGGCATAATAGTTCAAAATTAGCAAACAAATAAACAATCAACACAAACATCAATCAATTAGTGAATTAGAGTCTCAAATTCATAATTTTGATACATATACAAAAATCAGATTTTTGATGCCAAATCACAACAATAAACCCTATCTAATTTTGGTTCTCACACCAGTCAATAGGAAGTATATAGATATTACACGTTCGTCACTCGAATATGAATTCTAATGATGGAGCTCCATCATCAAAATCATCTCCGGGCGATTAGAGTGTAATTCTGTATCTATCCAGTATATTAAAATTTCGAATACACGCGGATCAGACGTATACGCAAAATCTATATATACTGGATTGTCCACATCAATATAAATAGATAATCAAATACGAATAATTGATTTAAATCTTCAAAACAAAATTGGTTTCATTTTAAAAATATACTCTTCACACTCGTTCTAGGATACTACTGATCCTATCTCTAACGAGTCATTCCCATTGGATATTACTAACCCAATATCTGATGAATTCTTTCGTATGGTTCTAATGTGTCTTGTTCTCTGAGCTTTGTAAACCAAAGCTCTGATACCAACTGTGAAGACCCGTAACTTCCCCGTAAAGGAAAGCGTCGGATAGTTCGAGAACAAGCCACAACAGAACGCATACAGAAGGACATTTCATTGTATATAACCACAATGCATCAGATTACAAGAATATACAGAGTATAAAAGAATATTACACAGAAATATCAGAGATTTAAATTACATTTAAATACATAGCAGCGGAAAAATAATACAATACACAACCAGAAGAAGATATACGGATACAAAGCTTTCTGGATATCGTTCCAGCTGTAAACCAGGATCCTGCGAATATAAATCTGCAAAACCAAAACTACTAGCTGCCCGTGTCGAAAATAGGGGCACCCAGAGTTTAGGTTAAAACAATAAACTCCAGGTCAGTCATGTGACTGGTGTGAGAACTAAAACAGTTATTAATCTTTATTTTAAATCATTAGGTAAAATCAAGGGACCACGCCGTATAACACGGAACGGGTTTCCTCCCAAGAATACCAGTGCATAAAACAAACAGCGCAATGCTTAAATAAAGAAAAATGAAGCTGTTATAAGACCCAGGTCCTATCACACAATGCAACGCAAGCCGGGGGATAGGGTTTTCCCTTATAACAGCCAAAGAATGCTTGATACGTTTAAATCAAATCATTTGATACTATCATAAGTGCATAGTGTATAAAACAACTTCAAATCATAAGTATCAATCATAGGCGGCATGGGTACCATATATCATGTCGCCATATATAGGTTTACAAATAAAACCGCAAATGTCACGTATTTGGAAATTGGATTTCCGTCTATGAACCGAGGCAAAAGATAGTCCTCAACCGTTTTCGTGACTCTCTAGCCCGAGCCACAGGGTCAGAGCGCATCGACCCTTTAGATCGTCAGGGCCGGTCCACCGATGTGGATTAAAATGCCTGAACACTACGTCTCCCCACCCTATGGGGTGTAAGTCTGGTCCGTCAGCCGACCAGAATGCATTCGGCCGAAACCGATATAACCGAGGCGCCTCGCAACAGCAACAACCACATAAGTCAAACTCGTCAGGGCGTGTAAAACCACTGACGCCACTTCTAGCTAGAAAGAAACGCAAGTCCTCCCTGAGGTCCGTCTCCCGTTTTTGGTTCATACCTGGTGTGAAACACGCGAGGTAAACGTTACACAAAGCTACGCCACAAAGGCCGTGCTTTGATCATCACCACAAGACTTTGCTTTTCAACAGAAGCCTTGATCATTTGCATCTTAGCATGCCACACAGGCAAACCATCCTATGCAACCGATATCAGTCACACAGAATGAAATCCGATGTCAGACACACAGTCCATTTACAAGTCCGTTCTGGGTCTGAACGAAACCGGAGGCACCTAGTACCCCGCATATCCATCGATCTCCAAGTACGTCTGGACGATCACTAACTGTTTCCATCTTCTTGGGTGTACAGCCCAATCAAGATCATCAGTTATCACCCAAACGACGTGAAGACCTCCGGTCTTCGACCGTCCTCTTCATCTTCGACTTATCGTCGTATCAGTTATTCAGAATGGGATAAACCCGGTCTTTCCGAATAACTTGCGTATATATTATAAAAGTGTTACACAAACACAACATACGCCTCATTTCAATTCATTAGTCACTAACCGTAAATTAATCAAGAGAATAATTCCCCAAATATTAACCCCGAAGGCCGAAACCAACATCAGATCAATATCCAGAAAACCATTCTGCTTGGCTAACCGACAGTTAATTTCTAAATTTCACATTCATAGGGAAAGGTTCCCATTAATTCTATCAAAGATAAATTCCTTGAATTTATTCTTTATTCTATTTTTGAATCTCAATTCAAACTAGTCGGGATTAGCGAACCTTACCGAAGTAATCATTTGTTTTAATTTCCCAATCCCAACCTATTTATCCCATGAAGTAAAACTGGTAATACTTCATATCTAACACCACAGTGTTATCGGTAAATCCAATTACCATTTCACGTTCAAATCTAATTAAAGATTTAACTATCGCCTGGAGCAAAACTGGTGATACTCCATTTTCGAACATTTCAATCTAATTAAAGATTCATTAAAACTCCACTTAGTTTTAATCTTCGACTGGGTTAAAGAATCAGTGTCATTTGAAACACGGTTCACGATAAACCCAAAATCACATTCATTAATTATCGGGTTAAAGAACGAGTGTTATTTAAAACACTGTTCACGATAAACCCAAAAATCAATATCGATTCAATTCCAATTAAATATCATTTAATTGGTACACTTCATTAAATCTAAATAAAAAGATTTAATCATTTCTCAACTGGGTTCAAGAACAGTGTTAGTGAAGACACCATTCACGACAAACCCAAATCACATTCATTAATTATCGGGTTAAAGAACAAGTGTTATTTAAAACACTGTTCACGATAAACCCAAAAATCAATATCCATTCAATTCCAATTAAATATCATTTAATTGGTACACTTCATTAAATCTAAATAAAAAGATTTAATCATTTCTCAACTGGGTTCAAGAACAGTGTTAGTGAAGACACCATTCACGACAAACCCAAATCACATTCGATATTCAATACAAGGCTCTGAATAGAAAATATATCGGCTTATATTCAATATCGAATTCTACGACTAACAAATGTCGTATTGGAAATAACGATATTAATATATATCTTTCAAATTTCCATAACAACACCTGTATAATCACGAATTCCAACATCGAAATATTCCGAAGACAATTTCGATTCAAATCCACTCCAATGCAATCATTGGAAATTTTGGTTATTTTTAAAACCCCTTTTCGAATTCAATTTATTTATTTAAAAATAAATAAAATTATAACTCTAGTTCAAAACTAGTTCATTTCGATAAAAATCCATTTTTATCTTTTCAAATATGGAGTTTTTCATCCCAATTCTTTCTAAATCATTTCTTATGATTTTACACAAATTATTACTATTTTTAATAATTTTATCAAGGCCCGTACAGTCGATTTCCATCAATGGCCATCGAACTGCACTTACAGCGACCTTTTTCGAATTTGATTTGGACGTATCTCCAAATCCAACCGTTAGATTTCAAATTTCTAATATTCATTAGAAAGCTCTTTTCGATACGAACCCAACGGTTCCGGTTTTAGGAGAATCCGACGGTCGGATCTCCCGTAATGTCCGTTTGAAATAAATGGTCGAAATTCGCGAACTGCCGCGGCGCGGCGCGTTCTATTCAGGCCATTATATTATATATAATATATATAATATATATATATTTCGACGATTTCTATTTAAAACGAATTATATAAATAGTTTTGAATTCGTTTCAAAAACATTTTTCAACTTCCATTTCAATTCAAATCAAAATTGAATTCTTCTTTATAAAATCGTTTCAAAATTCATTTCTATTCAATTCAAATTTCCATTCAATTTGAATTCAATTCAATTCACTTTCAATTCAATTCGAATTCGTTTTCAATTCAATTCATTTCGAAATCGTTTTCAATTCAATTCATTTCGAAATCGTTTTCAATTCAATTCATTTCGAAATCGTTTTCAATTCAATTCATTTCGAAATCGTTTTCAATTCAATTCATTTCGAAATCGTTTTCAATTCAATTCATTTCGAAATCGTTTTCAATTCAATTCATTTCGAAATCGTTTTCAATTCAATTCATTTCGAAATCGTTTTCAATTCAATTCATTTCGAAATATTCGATTTCGAGATTACTTTTCAATATTCACTTTAAAATGAATAAAATCGATATAAATATCGTTTACGTCAAAATGGCGTCAATCTAATCAACACGGCTTCATAAATTTCTATTTTCAAATATTCTATTTCAAATATTTCCTATTGTCAAAATATTTGTTATTATCAAAATATTCTTTATTTTCACGATTGGAATGAGGCCCAATCAATTACCATATAAAATTAATTATATGGATTTTCATACAACACATGTATATAATAACATTGAAAATAATCAACCATCAACCAAAGTGCACTACACTGTATAAGCATCAAATATAGATATTCAACGCTCATAACAGCCTGTCAATCAATCGATCGACATATTTAATCAATCAGGATGAGTGAACTTCAAATTTCATCCTAACACCCGTGTGGGGTTTCAAACAATCAAACACCGATTTTTATTCGTGCAGTTGGGCGATGTGTAAAATTTATCGTCCCAATCAATATCAGTCAAATCAGTGTATATAAACAAATCGGCCGATTTGTTTATAAATATTTATTTATTCACTTTCACGTTAAAAATTATATTTTTAACGATAAAACATTTTATTTCAACATATGAATTTCTATTCAATTCATTTCATTCGATAAAATGATATTTTTATTTTTCTAACATATTTTAGAAAATTTCGGCGGCATAACGGCACGATACTAGAAACGGGACGAGGCCTAGCCTTATCCCCGGTCTAGTGAAGGCCCACGCCATTCACACATCAATCAAATCAATTCGTTATGCAAACCACCAACTTTGGAGTAAGGATCTAACCTAGCCTTACTCCTTCGCCTTATAACGGCGCACGTCTAATCCTAACCAATTTATCGATTCGATTTTTCACACCACAAACCACATTCAAACCAATATCGCAATCAATCACCAAACTGTCAAACAAACAAGTCCATGGTCTGTGGACGATTGTGTCGGGTGCTACTAAGCACCGTCTGCATCCTAGTATATATATATAACTAGAAATAAAATAGAAAGGTGAGAAATTCTCACTTATAGCTATCCTAGCTCCACGGCTCTCCATTTGCAGAAGTCTTCCTCGTTATCGCCTCTTCGTCATCTTCGTTGCCCGTAGTCACTATATATATAAAAATCGAATTTTTACTTCAAAGTTCAATATATAAAAATCGAATTTTTATTTCAAAGTTCAATATATAAAAATTGAATTTTTACTTCAAAGTTCAATATATAAAAATCGAATTTTTATTTCAAAGTTCAATATATAAAAATCGAATTTTTACTTCAAAGTTCAATATATAAAAATCGAATTTTTACTTCAAAGTTCAATATATAAAAATCGAATTTTTATTTCAAAGTTCAATATATAAAAATCGAATTTTTATTTCAAAGTTCAATATATAAAAATCGAATTTTTATTTCAAAGTTCAATATATAAAAATCGAATTTTTATTTCAAAGTTCAATATATAAAAATCGAATTTTTATTTCAAAGTTCAATATATAAAAATCGAATTTTTATTTCAAAGTTCAATATATAAAAATCGAATTTTTATTCTATCGAAGTTTAATATATAAAAACTATATTTTTACTAATATAGATTCCGCCGCCATTTTAAATTATAAAGATTATATTTAATTTTTTTTCTCCCAAGTTCAAATCTTTCCTTTCAAAAGTTCTAATCTTTTTATTTTAAAGCTCATACCTTTTCCTTTTAAAAAAAATCTTTTTTCAAATTCAGTTTTTATCACTTAATAAAAAAAAACAGTTTTTAAGTGCTTTTCAATTCAGTTTTTTTTTTCACTTTAAAAAAACAGTTTTTAAACTTTAAAATAAAAACCAGTTTTTCTAAACTTTTATAAAAATCAGTTTTTAAACTTTAAAATAATCAGTTTTTAAACTGAATAAAAATCAGTTTTTCTAAACTTTTATAAAAATCAGTTTTTAAACTTTAAAATAAAACAAAAATAAAATAATAAAATAAAGAAGAAGAAAAGAAAAGGACTTACAGAGGGGGGAGGGGTAGAGAGATCGGCGGACATCACTGGAGGGGGGGGGTAGGCGGTGGTGCGGCTAGGGCGTCGGTTCCCCCCAGGTGGGCACGAGCTTCGGGCGGCGGCGGTGGTTTGGTGGTTGCGCTCGAGGTGGAGATGGAGGGGGGCTCGAGGGTCAGCGGCTGCGGGGGTTTGGGTGGGCGCAGGCGAGGGGCGGCGGCGGTGGATCCAGGGGGAGGCGCGCGATTAAATCGGGTTGTTTTTTTTTTTTTTTTTTTTTCTTTTTTTTTTGTCTGAATGAATTCGAAGAAGGGGGGGGGCCAGAGAAAAGGGGAAAAGGGGTTTTTTTTTTTTTTTATTTAATTATTTTATTCCTTAAAAGTTGACTTTTACATACGAACACCGAACTGGGTCCAACGACTGTCATCCCTAAAGTAATACCCCCATTCCGAACACAATGGGATATGTATCGCAAGCTGATTCGACTGTTTGAATCAGTTTCCGCTAAATTTACATTTAAATCACTATATTGAATTTTAAACGTACATTTCAAATTACCGGGGTCACATACTAACTCTAAAAATTCCATAAAAATATTTTCTAGCTTCGTATTGACGATACGGTCCTAACAAAACTAGTTTCGCCGAATTCTGAGACCGTTAGAAAAATGGCCAATTTCCAGTCGATTAAAATCAACTTAAATGGTCAAAACACGTTTTCCTTTGCCGCGCTCACATATTGATTCGAAAAATTATGAAATTTGAAACCTAGCGATAACTTAACAACACGGACCTAACAAAACTGGTTTCGTCGAAATCCGAGGTCGTTTGCAAAATGTCCATTTTTAAGGGCCTTATATATATAAAAATATATATAAATTCCACAGCGACTATTTCTAATTTTAAACTGGACATATCTTATCATTTCTAAAATGAAATCTCAGTTTGTTAACTTCGTTACAAAGATATAGTTATACAGATTCAAATATTTCTTGTTTCGTTCAATTCTGACTTATATTGAATTCTGTATATTCATTTGAAATTAGAAATCGAATTTTCGAACTACCGCGCCATTTTCAATTCCATTTATAATTATATATAAATATTTATATTCTAACGACGACGCGTATAAATATATACGTTCGAATTATATTCAAAATAAATTTCTCGTCGATATTATTTAAAATAATCTATTTTAAATAATCAAAATTCGCTAAAATTGCCAAAATAAAATTTTCAAACTGGCCCAGATTTTCGGGTTGTTACAAAAAACCATTCACTAAATTGAAATGAAATAAACAAAATCAATAAGCACCTCATTGTCAAACCATGAAATAAATCACAGGTGTTAGCATACAAGTATTTCCTACCCAACCCAATGCTAAATATAAAAGCATACTTGCTCATAAACTGGTCGAGCGCAATCCAAACAATCAATCGACAACAATAAATATAAAAAAACCAAGTATATTCGCTTCACAATCCTTTCAATTCATTTATCATGATTTGACACATTTTCTCCCTATTTTTATTAATATAAAAATATTCCATTTCAAAATTCACGTTTTGGGTCTTAAACTGCAAAATTCTGTATTTTTCTACGAATTTGATTTTGATTTGTTTCACAATATAACAATTGGGTCTAAACATTCTTATATTCATTTGAAAACTCTTTTAATTTCAAACCCAACGGTTTTTGTTTTGAGAGAATTTGATGGTCAGATCTCTTGGTACGTCAGTATGAATTTAACATACGACATTCGCAAACTATCACTGTGCGACGAGTTCTATTCAAAACAAAATTTGATTATAATTAAATATCGAATCGAATCCATCTAAAACTAGTTTATTAACTATATAACAAAATCTAGAAAATTGTATAAAACATCAAACAACATACAATCCGTATATAAAGTGGAATACATTGTATAAGCCTTAAATCTATAACGCTTATACAGGTTCGTCAATCAACCGATTTACCGCAAATCAAACAATTGGGAGATGTCTCAATTAATTATTGATCGACGCTTTCTAAGGAATTAGAAAAGCGCGAATTATGTTATAATAACTGCAAGCACACAAATCATGCAATATGCAGGTCGAGCACAGAGAGGAATTTTAAATTTTATATATTTCTTGGGCGAGTTAGAAAAATCTTGGAGGTTGAATTTAAAAACAAACAAAACTGAAGCTGCAATAAGGCTATTATTGAATTTAATCAGATCTGAATTTAATCAAATCTACATTCAATCCAATATGACCTAGGAAAGCAATAAAAAGAACAGAAATTAAAATTGCAGAAATTAAATAACAACAGAAAATAAAATTAGGATTACCGCTAAATATAATCAGATGGTCAATCACTAACGAAAATAAGTACAAAATACAAATAGTGCTCTACCAAATCTAATTGTGTAGACAACACTAATTGCTAAGAAAATAAAACTGTAGAAAATGAGAAAAGAAAACTTTTATTCATGGATGATATTTACAATGAGATTACACGGGTATTTATAGGATAGATAACCAAGCTAAACCCTAAAAAAAACCACAAATGGGCCTTAAATAATTCTATTAAAATTGGGCCTTTCTTCTTTTCCTTTTGCTTCCTTGATAATTCTTCATTGGTTTGTGATATACATAGCCTTTCTACCAGTTATTTTCTTGTCCAAAAAGCAATTTGATGTAAGATCTTCATCTGCAAGTCTTCAAATATATAAACATAACAATTTGACCTCTATTTTCCATTTTTCTGACTGTAAGTGGCTAAATTAGTATATCTGTAAAAAGTGACAAAACAATACTTAAGTAATGTTTATTTGTATACAGAAGATAAGATATAAGAGCATAAAATAAAGACATTTCTATGTTAATCAAATACCCACACACTTATCTTTTACTCATCCTTGAGTAAAATAAAAATGTAAAACTACACTAGATAGGTCACACTTACGTAGGAAACACGATTGCATTGAGCGTATGCAACAAGCCATTAAACTCTAGGTGTCCCTAGTAGGACGAGTGGTGTCTCATGAGGGTTTTTAGCGGATACTACCCACAAAATCCAAATGCAGTATGTTGTGGTTCTAATGCAACTACATGAATGCAATGGACATATGCAAATGTAAACAAAAATTGAAAACACGACTTGTTTTAGGAAAGTGGTAAACAAATTAAGTTAACAATTTCTAATCAGCTGATTTTATTTTAGATACCTCAACATGTCACAAATTTTTAACACAATACAAGTTTTCAAATGTTAAATTTTAGTTTGGCCAGTTAGTTTGGTTGATAACATAGTGCAGCCATGAAATAAATTTTTAGTTTGCTTGTCATAGATTGCCATGTGGTATTCTAAATTCCTTGTGTATGGCTAGTCAAATCAATAAGGTCAAGAAGCGTTAGGGCATCATCGCTTATTCTTAATCTCTAAAAAATGAAGCTTTATAATTAATTACATACACCTAACTTGAAAACCAAAGTATACCACACATTCATTGCCTTGTGGACTAACGGAGAGTTGGGACAGAGCTTGGCGGATTGTGCAGACTGACACTGACTTTGTCAACAACATATCGGTAATACTTTGGTGTCCAATTCATAAAATGAGACCAAGATATACCAACGCTGACTTTTTCAACAAGATGTCGAATAGAGCTTGGTGGGTTTGCACACCAACACTTGATATACAAGCAATGTTGGATACACTTGGATTATTATTATTATTATTATTATTGAAATTATAAGAAGAAGAGAGATTACGCGAATGCAGCTTAACACAGCTTAGTTTTCAATATTCAAAAAGGCAATACAAGTATTTTTAAGTCCTCCAGTCATTAAACAAAGACTACAGTTTAGAATAAACTTCATGGCCATCACCTAAGAATTTCCCTATGTAATGGTTATACTATTATCGCTTGTAATTAAACTTTTCGTTATATTTCTTATTTGATTTTAGTTGAGAGAAAAAATACTATCAACTGATTAACAATTGTTCTTATTTTGTTGTATCAATCTAAAATGAGTTGTATTTTCAAAAAAAAGAAGCATGTTACTACGATCTAAAATGCATGATGGTCCTATATGAAAAGGAAGAAAAATAAGAAAAATAAAAGGACGTAATGCAGACTCCCCCCACACTAGAACTAAACAGTGTCCACACTGTAAACACATTTTCTAAATGTGAAAGATAGCACCCAAAGATGGATGAGATGCAAAATTATTTGTAGAATGAAATGCAGTCTAAATATATGTAAGAATGGATCATATGTACAATGATATATGTGTTTGCAATGCATGCGATGTAGAGAATGCCACCAACTTTTCCCCCACACTTGGTTCTAGCCCGATAAAACTCATTCCCACTATGTCTAGGCATGTTTTCTAATAAGCAAAGGTTTTTGAAAACCATCTCATCTTTATACCTAGATTTATAGTACAGAAGGTAAATATCCAGTATCATTCCTAACCCAAAGTTTTTCAACAGAAGCAATGCTTCCAAGATGATTCATATGTTTCACAAATTTGTCAGTGTAATTGCCCAAAAATTTTGTGATCGTATATAAATTTAGTTGCAATCGTTAAATTTAAATTCTGAGTGTTGTTCAAGATTATGTGATCACATTTCTCAGTTTTGTTAATTAACAACGTATTTTTGACACTGACAATTTCAAGTTCATTTGAAACCTCAAGATCAAAATTTTCAAACTCGGATTGGTGGCTTGATTCTGTTTCATCCTCATTTGGTAACTCATCCTCATACAATCCAAAAACCCCATGTTCATTAAAATCATTCCCTAATTTAGAGTTTTCGAAAAAATTCAGCATTTCTATTTTGTTCAATTTCTAAAATTTCAAGTTTCTCGCTGCCCGAAAGAGAAAGATCAAAATCCGAGCTTAAATATTTTTCCTAAAAAGAGTTAGTGCAAATCATTTACTGAATCATGAACAACTTCATTTAGATCGTTATTCTTTATTTCCAAAGTTGTTATTTAAACATTTTCACTGTCAATAAAGAATGGATTATTTTTTGATTCATCACATGTGCGAATTTGATTTCGTTGCCCGCGTTGTTCTGCAAAAGATGTCATTAAACAAAGAAGTTCATCCATCTTTTTATCTAGCCTTTCTTCCCTCTTTCTAAGAATGTTATGATGATATTCCTTAAAATTGTTGATTTGAGAGATCTCATTTTGGATTTCTTGATTGTCAAAATTATAGTCCACATCAGTTTCAGGATCAATATTATTTTCAATGTGGTGGTTGTTTGAATTTTTAGAAAAATGACAATGATATTGAAAATAATTTTGATTGTAAAAATTATTTCATAACCAAAACTATTGGAATTTGTGGAAAAATCGAAATTTTGGTTAT
This sequence comes from Allium sativum, assembly GCA_030737875.1. Taxonomy (NCBI): domain Eukaryota; kingdom Viridiplantae; phylum Streptophyta; class Magnoliopsida; order Asparagales; family Amaryllidaceae; genus Allium; species Allium sativum. The sequence goes on along the minus strand of CM060919.1, from coordinate 843,830,533 downwards.
TTTCAAAATATTGATATGGGCTATAACTTTGGAAATTTTGGTTTACAACCCCATTTTGATATGGATCAAAGCTATATTGGAATTCAAAGCTATTTTGATGTGGATGTGGAAATTATTGAAATTTGAATTGAAATCACAATTTCAATCATTTCTATGATTTTGAAAATGTTGGTTAGTTGGAAAATTTTGAAAATTTTGGCATTAGGCTCACGAAATTTTTGAAAATTTTGCCGTATAAGTTGTAGTTCATACTCATACTCTTCCAAGGAACATCTTCTCATGTTATTATCACACGATTCTCTCAAGTATTTTTTTGGATCAGACATTTTAATGAAGCTAAGACAAGACAGAAAATATTCTTACTTCAAAATAGTAAAAAATACTAAGTTGTGCTCTATTAATAGGGTCTTATGGCCGTTCACGTATAGTATAAATACTAAGGGATACGACCAATGTTTTACGGGTAGTATGCAACCTCTTTTGCTAATAGTTCAATAAATTGAACTACTATATATCCACGATCCAATTATATGAGACAGTCAACTTCATAAAACACCACTTTTCAATTATATTATTTTGCAACGTCTATTTTTATTGTTGAAAACAATGAGAATGAAGATTTCAGTTATGGAAATATCGGTCAACCACAAATACCAGACAATGATAATTGCAAAAATTTAAAATTTTGTACAAGCAAGCCGTTGCCCCTGCAGAAGATTTTTACAAGCAATTTCTATATTTTTCAAGCAGCTGCAAAACTTGTAGAATTTAGAAAATTTTACAGAGTGGGGTATGGCATTCTGTCGAGAGAAGTTGAGTGGCTATAGCGATTAACATCCCAGCGTTCGCAATTTGTTCACCTCTGAATTTCTTGTTTGTTTGCTTGAATTTGTTCCTTCCTGCTGGTCCTTGATTTTGAATGTCTTCTTCTTCCCTCTATTTTTTAAAAAAGAAAGATAAAATAAAAGGAAAAAATATGAAAACACTAAAAAATTGAAAACTAAAACTAGAAAAATTAGAAAAAATAGTAATAAAAATAAAATAAAATAAAATAAAATAAAAACAAATCTAAAAACAAGTAGAAGAAAATTAAAACTACAAGATAAAACTCTAAATTAAATCGAATGTGAACCAGGGTGGACCGATGGTATAAACGAACTCCTAAGGCCATACAAAGCCCAAATAAATTACACACACTCAACCTTGAAACCAACAAAACAAGCAATACTCAACCCTAAACCGTATTCAGAACCTCAAGAATAAAATCTTTTGTTCAGTTCGAAATCCCCGCTTCCCAATTATACAACACAAACTCGGAAATAAATCACGAGAGGCAAACATAAAAAATGGCAAGAAGGAAAGAAAATATACTCTTTATTTCTGGTTCGATTTCAAATTTCAATCTTCGAATAGGGTTCGTCTAAAACAAAAGGGTGTCGATTTTGAATAGGGATTTGGGTGCGTGATTTATTGGAATCGTTAGCTCGAATTGGGGTTGAGGAGCAGTTTCGGGTTTTCGGTTGTGGCTGCGTTGAATAGAGGAGAGATCGTTGAACTGAGTGAAGAGAGGATGACCAGATCATCGGTTTCAGTGTTGCAGTTTGCAGTGGGTGGACATGAGGCTTGAACTGTAAATGTGCGAAGATGGATTTCGGTTATAAATTTGGGAGCGTGGATGTTGTACGAAGATGTAGATGACAATTGTGGGTAGAAGTGTTGATGTTTGTTGAGAGGAATTGGGAGGAGTTGTTGTTTTGTAGAGGAAGGGTGGAAATTGGGTATGTGATGAACGACTGAGAGGGATTTGTGGAGGACTATTTGATGTTGGAGGACTGTTCTGTGGTATGGGCCAAAAATTTGATCGACACCAAAAAATTAATTGTTACCTCCCCGGCAATGGCGCCAAAAATTTGATCGACGCTTTCTAAGGAATTAGAAAAGCGCGAATTATGTTATAATAACTGCAAGCTCACAGATCTTGTAATATGTAGGTCGAACATAGGGAGGAATTTTAAATTTTATTATTTATATATTTCTTGGGCGAGTTAGACAAATCTTGGAGGTTGATTTTAAAAACAAACAAAATTGAAGTTGCAATAAGACTATTACTGAATTGAATCAGATCTGAATATAATCAAATCTATATTTAATCCAATATGACCTAGGAAAGCAATAAAAAGAACAGAAATTAAAACTGCAGAAAATAAACAACAACAGAAAATAAAATCAGGATTACCGCTGAATCTAATCAGACGGTCAATCACTAATGAAAATAAGTGCAAAATACAAATAGTGCTCTACCAAATCTAATTGTGTAGACAACACTAATTGCTAAGAAAATAAAATTGTAGAAAAAGAGAAAAGAAAACTTCAATTCGTGGAAGATCTTTACAATGAGATTACTAGGGTATTTATAGGATAGATAACCAACCTAAACCGTAATACAGTCAAAAATGGGCCTTAATTAATTCTATTAAAATTGGGCCTTTCTTCTTTTCCTTTTTCTTCCTTTATAATTCCTCATTGATTTGTGATATACATAGCCTTTCTACCAGTTATTTTCTTGTTCAAAAAGCACTCTGATGTAAGATCTTCATCTTCATGTCTTCAAATATATATACACAACAATTTGATCTCTATTTTCCATTTTTTTTACTGTAAGTGGCTTAATTGGTATATTTGTAAAAAGTGACAAAATAATACCCAAGTAATATTTATTTATATCAAACGATAAGATATAAGAGCATAAAACAGACACATTTCTACGTTAATCAATTATCATCTCAATACTCATGTGGGTTTATCGCAAATCAAACAACTGGGAGATGTGTCAATTAAATATCATCCTAATATCCATTTAGGGTTTACCTCATATTTTAGGTAAAAATAATATTTTTATCATACTACTCAACATTTACCATCGTAGTAAACTTATAGGATCAATCAGTAATCATTTCATTAACCCAAATTAATTAACTAATAACAGTTAATTAAACTTTCCCTTTGCGTTTCAGTTTCTCACCGTGAATTCCACTCGACCAATCTTTTGCACGAATGGACTAGGAGACTCTTACACACGACTACAACATTTCACCATTACCTATAGTTTTTTCTGGAATCTTACGAGACTGAGTTTGGTGGCTATAGTGTTTCAAAACTCGCCAGGTGCACACACGGTTGCAGATCTGGGTATAAGGGGAAACAAGAAATATTTGTGGGGTCTTGAGGTACAGCCAATAGTGAATTCCATGTTTTTTATCTGTACACAGGGAAGGCACAAGCGTGGGGCTGGGCGTGGGGGTATAGAGGGTAGGAGGACGTGCAAATTTGAGTGTATAGAGGGGATAAGTGCAAAATGGGGTTAAAATGGGATTTTCATGTGTTTAAGGTGGAGGAGCGAGCTTGACAATGAAGAGGAGAGGGGGGTTGCGCACACAGGTATAAGGGTGGGGACGATACAAAAAATAGGTGGAGGGGCTTGGTGTGGTGTCGGCCATGGCTAAGGAAGGAGGAAGAAGATGTAAGGAAGAAAACTGAGAAATGAAAGGGAAGAAAGGATATTTATTTATTTATAAAATGGCATGTTACATGGATTGGTGAGGTGGCACACAGAGATGAAAGAGAAGAAAAACACCTTGGGGCCTTGGATGGAAGACACATGGCTTGGTTGCTTTGGCTTTAAAGCTTAAGTTAAACAATAAATTTTTTTGTTCAACCTTGCTTCTATCGCTTGCATGATCAGAAGTTAAGTTCGTTTGCCCCAAAATTTTGAACTCTTACATAAAACATAATTCAGGATCCAATGGAACATGTCTCGTCGAATTCTGAGTTAGATTCGCATATTTCTGACTGATTGATTGGGTACGAGTTTATTTCTCGCACACTCACACACTAACTTCAAAAATTATGAAGTTTGGAATCCTACCATTATCGACATTCCGGATCCAATAAAATTAGTTTCTTCGAATTCGAAGATCGTTTGAATTTTTTCCTTCATAAAGTTATGGAAATAACATCAAATCATCGAATTTTACAATTGGCCATAAATTCTTACAAAAAATTATTTTTAAATTATTTTAAAAATTTTAGATCGTTACAATATATATATATGTATGTATGTATGTATGTATGTATGTATGTATATATATTAAAACCAAGTTAAACCTTCCATCAAAGACTTTGCAACATTTACCAAATTAATGACATAACCTTTGCAATAATTACCATATCAACTTATTATTTATGAAAGTAGAGTAATCTATGGGTATTTCAAAATCACTGGTTATACAGTAATATAATTTTGCAGCTCGTAGAGAAAGAAGTGCGGTACCTTGTGAATGACAATGGCAATAAATCAAAGCGAATAGAAGTGAACTTCAACCTCTTGTCTCGTTTGGGAGTGGATCTTGCAGGATAAATTTTGAAGAAGACAAGGAGAGCTTAGAGGGATTTTGTTCCAAAAGGTTAAGATGGCCCAATAATGTTTGTACTTATGTAGTTTCAATTCATTGCATGTTTCCTCTTTGTAAACGTACTTTATATGTAATCTTTTACCTTTTAAAGCACCCATATAAGTTAGGGTGGTTATAAAGTTTTAATGAGGCATAGAACACACGTAATTTATTGGTATTTGTTATAAAGTTATCAATTCTCTATATATACACACACACACATAAAGAAGAGTTCCATGGCACCTCTGTTTTACAACACCCCTACCTTATCATAAGATACACTAATCCAAATCCAATAAGATTTTGTACATTTATATATACATATATATTATCATTTATCTAAAGTTTGAGCTTATTCCGACATTTGTAATATTTTATAAATCTTATCCCAACTATTCACCGTTTAGACATTTATTCGAACCGTTAAATTTAAACATCAAATATATTATTCTACGAATGTCGGAACAAACACAAACTTGGATAAATGATAATATTTATGTAAACATCTTCAAAAATCTTGTTGAAAATGGATTAGTGTAGCTCACGTTAATCGGGGTGCTAAAGAGGTGCTGCAAAAGAGGGGTGCCCCATATATAGAGGAGCGTTCCAGGGTACCCCTCGATTGCAACACCCCTACCCAATCATGAGCTGCATTAATCCAAATTCATTTTTTTAGACGTTCAATTCACATATAATTATCATCTATCCAAGATTCGAGCTCGTTCCAGTATTCATAGAACAATGTATTTGATGTTTTTCAATTTAATGGTTCGAATAATTGTTTAAATGATGAATAATTGAGCTAAGATTTTGAAAATGTTAAGAACGAGCTAAAATTTGATAGATTATATCATATATATTAATTAAACATCCACAAAATCTTGTTATATTTAAATTAGTTTAGCTCACGGTAGGCTAGGGGTGCAACAAAACAGAGTGTCATGGAATGTAACGTCCCGCATTTTTGTCGGTTTGTATTTGAATATTTAAAACAGTTTAAATATTGAATTCGTAATATAAATGGATTTATATATTAATTAAAATGAAGTTGAACATATAAAAATATATATTAAATATAATCGAGCCCGTAATATCGCGGCAGTTCGTAAATTAACGTTCTGAACTTCAACTGAGTGTACCGGACTCGTTTTGAATCGGATTTCTTTGAAACAAGAAGCATTGGAATCTGTTGAACTGTATTTGTCTCACAGAAGTGAAAAATCAGGATTTCGTCGTATAGATTGCAAGATATGTCCAAATCAAATATTCAGAAAGTTGCTATGAAATCGTATATCGACCGTAACGGTTTATTTGGAATAACCAGATATCGGATTCGAATCTAGATAGGGTTCTTTTGGGAAGTAGTGATAATTTAATTTTTTTGAATTTTACTGTAATTTTTAATTAATTAAATATGCAACTTTTTATTTGGAGTATTTCGCATCCTGTATCGACATTTCGGGGTTTCAAAATATGAGTCAATCTACCGGTATTATTATATTTTTGGGATCGGGACACCTCGTTGAGCATAACTATACTTTTACTTCTGTCCGTAGTAGGTCGGACGTGAACAAAATAATACGTTATGAGATACACTAACACGCAGAAAGATTTAACATAAATACACCCTGATGTACATCTTATATTTCATTAAAGCCTACCTACACTTTGTCCCTTTCAAAATCTTTGCCAAAACTTAGTGAATTGCACGAAAAACGTGAAGACCATATCCCTACCCTAAATGTTGTTACCATACTTCAACATTGAAGACTTCTACTATACTGTACAACCTACCTTAAGCTTGAAAAAGTGGCCAACATGCCCTATATGTGATGCTCCGCTGAAATACAAAGTACCAAACCAAAAACTTTGGATTTTTCGAAAATCGAACATGTGCATGCATATACCCTAGTCCTATATTTCTTAGGCTCCAAGACTTCTCGTGCACATCTACTAACCTACCATCTTAGAAGCTAAACCGTCTATGACAAGACAAATCAAACTATATAACCATACTCCTAACGATGGTAATCCTATGGCCTACACCTCACCGAATACTTAACTGTTAAGGATTGTTCATCTATAAATAAACACACCTTTCATTTATCCAATTTGGATCTCAGCAAATAAAGAAAACGAAACCATACTATTAAATGGCTTTCAAAGAATTTAAAAAAACGTAGACCAGTAAGTTTCCACTCAAGAAAACGAATACATAGACCTTCTAAAAGAAAAACAAGGGGTATTTAAATAAATACGAAGCTGCGGAGGGGTCGAGGTGTTCATGGTTTGCTAGAGATCGAACGTGAACCGATGGAAAGAAATGAGGGGTAAGGGCTGAAGCGTGAGGGGAAGGAGTTGTTGCGTGAGAGGGGAGATGAGTTGTGGAGGCATGCAGGTGACGTGGAATATGGGTATGCTGGTGTTGTAAAAATGAAGGGAGAATGGGACAGGTGGTCTTTGAAACAGTGAAGAGAAGTTTGTGTATATTGAAAGGCGGAGCAGCAGGGTGTGTACTGTCGGCATGTTAAGGACACGTGGCTTGGTGCTTGATGGTTACTGACGGGGACGGGATTGATTCTGGCGGCTCATCGTGACAGCAGTAAGCAATAAAAAAGTGGGGAGCTGTGTCGAGTTCTGTTCGAAGTATCAGATGTCGGATTCGTGAGGGACAAGGATGGAAAGTGGAGTTTGACGTCCTACACCTGGTGAAGTGTGAAGACAGACATGAATGAAGAAGGAGAGATTAGCTGATGTTATTGGCAAACGGAAGGCGATCAGATTTGTTGGATCATAACGATGCACCGACGCAAATCGTTTTTAACGGTTAACGCGCCAAGGTGAGTAAATTCACTCACTCTGATCTATTTTAAAATATTTTAATTATATTTCAATATTGGTTGCATGCTGTGTGATGATCGTTTAGGTAGATTACAATAAAATTGGTTGAAATAATATAAACCGTTATATATCTAAAACTTACGATTGAACACTGATATTTCATACAGATATGAAATTAATGATATTTATTGTGGCTAACATTTGTGGATACAGGAAACCGGTTAGAGGAATCAAACCGGATTACTCAATATTTGTATGTACTGTTTGTTGTATAGTATTTATATATACGACCTGAACCTAAATAACATTATTAGGAATTATAATCTGATAGGTTAGTTAATATTTAGTTTTAAACCAACAAATTATAATAGGATATGTAATCAGTATTTAGTTATAAACTTGATATTGATTTAATAAGAACCTGACTTAGAAACAGAGTTTATCAAATGAAATGTGAATAGGGCAGCGTATTGCAGTAGTTATAAAAGAGAATATAGCAGCGTATTACAGTAGTTATAAAAGAGAATACAACAGCGTATTGCAATAGTTATAAAAGAGAATATAGCAGCGTATTGCATTAGTTATAAAGGAAAAGATAGTAGCATTAGTTAAAATATAAGGGTTTTCAAGTAAGTCGATAAGTTATAATGTTTTAAAAAGATATACTTAGCATGATAAGGAAGGTGATATAGTTTTAAAGAAATTAGAACCCGTTGTACGTTGGTTGAGTTGAGTAACTTTCGAGGCGTCAATCTGATGTTGGTTTCGGCCTTCGGGGTTGATACTTAGAAATTTATTCACTTACCGATTTATAACAAGGAACTAATAGAGTAGAAATGAAGGTAAGTAAGGAAAAGTTTATAGAAATATGGGAACTAGAAAGTTAGTATTAAATAAAAGGGCCAGTGTTTGTGAATGGATGTTTGTTTTTACTTCGATAGTTAAATAACCGACCATCGAAGTGTTTTGACCATCGTGTCAATACGGAGAGACCGGTTTGATTTATTATCCGAAAACCACTCCGTATAGGCATAAGCGATGCGAATTATATTTAAGTAAAATTGAAGATGGAGTTAAACGCAAGGGTCGTCCAGTTCCAGAATGGTGCTTTCTGTTTGTCCAGTCCCAGGACAACTTGTATGGATGAGTGTCTGACAGAGTATTTCCAGCGGTCATGCCGTTGATTTTACGAATATACCAAGTTGGTGGGGAGAAGGTAACTTCTCTTTATTCTACACCCAGTGTGCATTTGTGTAATCAATGTGTGATTACGGATTTGACGATGTGACATTCAAAGTGAATGGTTATCAGATGTTCTGAAGAAAGACGTAGCCTCTAGCCTCACAACCGAGAATGACAGAAGTTGGGCTAGGCAGCATAGCTAGTTGGGTCATCCCCAAGCAGGGTGTATTGTCACCGATCTAGAGAAAATTCATATTTATACTTCTTTTCGATTCTGTATCTTCGGATGACGGTTGGATGGCCTACAACCGTAGTGGCAATATATTCGCGTCACTCAAGCTGAATGAGTGAGCGGTCATGTGTGGCCGGGTTGCAAGATGTTCTTGTTGAACCCTGAGTGTATCCCTCTAGAGTACACTATTCAGAAGGTGCTCCCATACCTTGTCTGTTGGAGTCCATTCTCCGATAAGCGCCCTGCGGTTTATGATTTTATACGATATATATGTGGAACGTGAGATGCAAGCATTCCGCTACTTGATTATTTAATTGAGTAGACATTATTATGATATCACTGGGGTTTGATATCAAAGTATTTTGGATTATAGTAAGGTAAGAACCATCCATGTTTATGTGTGGGTTGGTCTTACTATTATCTTCTTGTTTGAAGAGGATTTTCAAAGTTAAACAGTATGGTTGGAATTTACTCACACCAGTCCCATGACTGACCCAGAGTTTATTTTGTTTGTTTTCCCTAAACTCTTCGGTGCCCAAATTTGTACGGGCAGTCAAGTGTTTCAGGCTTTTACAGATTCACTTAGAGGAGCTCAAATCAGGAGGCTTCACCATTAGTCATGTAGAGATTATTTCCGCTGTGTTTTATATGAGTCATACTTTGATATGATATGTAAGTACAGATTCAGAAATTGTATTTCAAAGTTATGTTATAATACAATTTATTCATTCCACTGTGAGTTTTCGTGTTTACTCTGATTCTGTTCAGTTGTATTCTTATTCTTTTATTCTATTAGTTCTATCTTTTCTTTCTTACCCTCTAAATTCTTCTATTAATGCTCCGGTATTTTCGATGCTCGAGAAATTGACAGTGTTTTATGTTGATTTTCTGGGTCGAAAACCCCAGACATTACAGTTGGTATCAGAGCTGAAGGTTAAGAAATTACCTTGGCTCTGTGGCGTAACTCAACAGAGATGGGGTTAGTAATGCCCTAGGTTGAGTATGAGTGTATATATATGAGCGCGTTTGTGTAAATTAATATAAAAACTGTTTTATATTGTGTTGACTGGTCAGTCGAGTGGTTTATAAATTCTGGTCGAAACAGTAATGCAAACTGCGTCGATAGGTGTTTCTAAACTCTTGAACAGAGTAATTCGACATAGTATGTTTTGAAAGGAGGGTAAATGAAATAATTTTATCCAAAATATATTTTGATATAAAAAGAAGAATATATCTTGATACTATAATATATTGGATGTGTGATCATTATTATGATCAAATAAAACCTATAATTGAGTTGGTGATATAAATTACCAATCGAAATATTATATAAGTATGATATGCAAAATCAGATGAGCTGAATCTGAATTAAAAACCAGAATTGAAATAAAACTCTAGAAACTTGGGGAAAAAAATTGAAATTGAATTTAAATTAAATTTAAGGGAATTTTAAAATCCTAGGAGATTTGAAATTGTTTTCCAAGAGCTGTGAAAGATATTTTGAAGTCAAATTCAAAATGAGAGTGTTGTAAAAATGAATTTTGAAAGTGATATAGTATTGAACTCACTTCGACCACTGGAAAATAATTCTGATGATGTGGCCACATCATCAGTGTCATTTTCGAGTTTCAGGGTGATGGATTAATACCAAAAGATTTTATTTTTGAATTATTGTGAGGAAACAAATTGTTCAGAAATTCAAATGTTTTGAATAAATATGATTTCAAACTGATTTGGAATAAATCCCAGGAATTTGAATTCTGAAATAAAAATTTAACTTATGGAGTTAAAATAGTAAAAGAGGAATTTAAAATATCAAAAAATGGACTGAATTTGGGACGATCCAGAATGGAAATTGTAAAAGAGAAATATTGGAAATTCGAGTTGATTCTTGGAGAATAAGAATCGAATTTTGAATTGGAGATGAAGATAACTGATTTGAGAAATAAATCAGTAAATAGAATTGGAGTTGAAATAAAAATTTGGCTTGGTAAAAACAAATGATTGGATTGAAGAATAAACTGACTGGAGATCAGTTGGAAATTCGCTTATGTATGCTGAATGGATTTACATATGGGAACGATAGAGTTGAGTGCCCGACCCAAAAAGGTACACGTTTATATTTTAAAGGAATATGAGATTTATCATTCCGTTGGCAAGATGCTTAGTTATTGATTTTCTTTTGGATTGAAGAAGGCCCAGAGTGGCAAGTTGTTGTAGTACCGAGTGAGCCGTGCAGAGGAGATGCTGGCGAGATTCTCTGAAAATTTAAGCTGTTAGGAAATTTTCAGAATTTTGAAAATATTCAAAATAATAAGGAATTAATATTTTAATTGGAAGTAATCAGTTTAGTTGAAACTGAAGTTATGAAGTAAACCAAAAAGATTTTTAACCTGTTTATAACAGAGATTGTAGCATCTTCCCTATCTTAGCAAATTTGAGGACGAATTTTTTTAAGGGGGAAGGACTGTAATGTCCCGCATTTTTGTCGGTTTGTATTTGAATATTTAAAACAGTTTAAATATTGAATTCGTAATATAAATGGATTTATATATTAATTAAAATGAAGTTGAACATATAAAAATATATATTAAATATAATCGAGCCCGTAATATCGCGGCAGTTCGTAAATTAACGTTCTGAACTTCAACTGAGTGTACCGGACTCGTTTTGAATCGGATTTCTTCAAAACAAGAACCGTTGGAATCTGTTGCACTGTATTTGTCTAACAGAAGTGAAAAATCAAGATTTCGTCGTATATATTGAAAGATATGCCCAAATCAAATATTCAGAAAGTCGCTATGAAATCGTATATCGACCGTAACGGTTTATTTGGAATAACCAGATATCGGATTCGAATCTGGATAGGGTTCTTTTGGGAAGTAGTGATAATTTAATTTTTTTGAATTTTACTGTAATTTTTAATTCATTAAATATGCAACTTTTTATTTGGAGTATTTCGCATCCTGTATCGACATTTCGGGGTTTCAATATATGAATCAATCTACCGGTATTATTATATTTTTGGGATCGGGACACCTCGTTGAGCATAACTATACTTTTACTTCTATCCGTAGTAGGTCGGACGTGAACAAAATAATACGTTATGAGATACACTAACACGCACAAAGATTTAACATAAATACACCCTGATGTACATCTTATATTTCATTAAAGCCTACCTATACATTGTCCCTTTCAAAATCTTTGCCCAAACTTAGTGAATTGCACGAAAAACGTGAAGACCATATCCCTACCCTAAATGCTATTACCATACTTCAACATTGAAGACTTCTACTATACTGTACAACCTACCCTAAGCTTGAAAAAGTGGCCAACATGCCCTATATGTGAGGCTCCGCTGAAATACAAAGTACCAAACCAAAAACTTTGGATTTTTCCAAAATCGAACATGTGCCTGCATATACCTTAGTCCTATATTTCTTAGGCTCCAAGACTTCTCGTGCACATCTACTAACCTACTATCCTAGAAGCTAAACCGTCTATGACAAGACAAATCAAACTGTGTAACCATACTCCTAACGATGGTAATCCTATGGCCTACACCTCACCGAATACTTAACTGTTAAGGATTGTTCATCTATAAATAAACACACCTTTCATTTATCCAATTTGGATCTCAGCAAATAAAGAAAACGAAACCATACCATTAAATGGCTTTCGAAGAATTTAAAAAAACGTAGACCAGTAAGTTTCCACTCAAGAAAACGAATACATAGACCTTCTAAAAGAAAAACAAGGGGTATTTAAATAAATACGAAGCTGCGGAGGGGCCGAGGTGTTCATGGTTTGCAAGAGACCGAACGTGAACTGATGGAAAGAAATGAGGGGTAAGGGCTGAAGCGTGAGGGGAAGGAGTTGTTGCGTGCGAGCGGAGATGAGTTGTGGAGGCACGCAGGTGACGTGGAATATGGGTATGCTGGTGTTGTAAAAATGAAGGGAGAATGGGACAGGTGGTCTTTGAAACAGTGAAGAGAAGTATGTGTATATTGAAAGGCGGAGCAGCAGGGTGTGTACTGTCGGCATGTTAAGGACACATGGCTTGGTGCTTGATGGTTACTGACGGGGGCGGGGTTGATTCCGGCGGCTCATCGTGACAGCAGTAAGCGATAAGAAAGTGGGGAGCTATGTCGAGTTCTGTTCGAAGTATCAGATGTCGGATTCGTGAGCGACAAGGATGGAAAGTGGAGTTTGACGTCCTACACCTGGTGAAGTGCGAAGACAGACATGAATGAAGAAGGAGAGATTAGCTGATGTTTTTGGCGAACGGAAGGCGATCAGATTTGTTGGAATCATAACGATGCACCGACGCAAATCGTTTTTAAAGGTTAACGCGCCAAGGTGAGTAAATTCACTCACTCTAATCTATTTTAAAATATTTTAATTATATTTCAATATTGGTTGCATGCTGTGTGATGATCGTTTAGGTAGATTACAATTAAATTGGTTGAAATAATATAAACCGTTATATATCTAAAACTGACGATTGAACACTGATATTTCTTACTGATATGAAATTAATGATATTTATTGTGGCTAACATCTGTGGATACAGGAAACCGGTTAGAGGAATCAAACCGGATTCCTCAATATTTGTATGTACTGTTTGTTGTATAGTATTTATATATATGACCTGAACCTAAATAACATTATTAGGAATTATAATCTGATAGGCTAGTTAATGTTTAGTTTTAAACCAACAAATTATAATAAGATATGTAATCAGTATTTAGTTATAAACTTGATATTGATTTAATAAGAACCTGACTTAGAAACATAGTTTATCAAATGAAATGTGAATAGGGCAGCGTATTGCAGTAGTTATAAAAGAGAATATAGTAGCATATTGCAGTAGTTATAAAAGAGAATACAACAGCGTATTGCAATAGTTATAAAAGAGAATATAGCAGCGTATTGCATTAGTTATAAAGGAAAAGATAGTAGCATTAGTTAAAATATAAGGGTTTTCAAGTAAGTCGATAAGTTATAATGTTTTAAAAAGATATACTGAGCATGATAAGGAAGGTGATATAGTTTTAAAGAAATTAGAACCCGTTGTACGTTGGTTGAGTTGAGTAACTTTCGAGGCGTCAATCTGATGTTGGTTTCGGCCTTCGGGGCTGATACTTAGAAATTTATTCACTTACCGATTTATAACGAGGAACTAATAGAGTAGAAATGAAGGGAAATAAGGAAGAGTTTATAGAAATATGGGAACTAGAAAGTTAGTATTATATAAAAGGGCCAGTGTTTGTGAATGGATGTTTGTTTTTACTTCGATACTTAAATAACCGACCATCGAAGTGTTTTGACCATCGTGTCAATACGGAGAGACCGGTTGGATTTATTATCCGAAAACCACTCCGTATAGGCATAAGCGCTGCGAATTATATTTAAGTAAAATTGAAGACGGAGTTAAACGCAAGGGTCGTCCAGTTCCAAAATGGTGCTTTATGTTTGTCCAGTCCCAGGACAACTTGTATGGACGAGTGTCTGACAGAGTATTTCCAACGGTCATGCCGTTGATTTTACGAATATACCAAGTTGGTGGGGAGAAGGTAACTTCTCTTTATTCTACACCCAGTGTGCATTTGTGTAATCAATGTGTGATTACGGATTTGACGATGTGACATTCAAAGTGAATGGTTATCAGATGTTCTGAAGATAGACGTAGCCTCTAGCCTCACAACCGAGAATGACAGAAGTTGGGCTAGGCAGCATAGCTAGTTGGGTCATCCCCAAGCAGGGTCTATTGTCACCGATCTAGAGAAAATTCATATTTATACTTCTTTTCGATTATGTATCTTCGGATGACAGTTGGATGGCCTACAACCGTGGGGGCAATATATTCGCGACACTCGATCTAAATGAGTGAGCGGTCATGTGTGGTCGGGTTGCAAGACGTTCTTGTTGAACCCTGAGTGTATCCCTCTAGTGTACACTATTCAGGAGGTGCTCCCATACCTTGTCTGTTGGAGTCCATTCTCCGATAAGCGCCCTGCGGTTTATGATTTTATACTATATATATGTGGAACGTGAGATGCAAGCGTTCTGCTACTTGATTATTTAATTGAGTAGACATTATTATAATATCACTGGGGTTTGATATCAAAGTATTTTGGATTATAGTAAGGTAAAAACCATCCATGTTTATGTGTGGTGTAACGACCCGTATTCTACGCATCATGGGATCGTAGAATATTTATTTCTTTCACATATGAAGTCGTATGGTCATGTAACTTTGGGAGACGACTATTGGGGTCATTTCCCATGTTCATGATTTTTGTCGATTTTTAAATGACCGTTTTGCCCCTAGTTGGTACTGTTTTGGCCATAACTTTTGACTGGAAAGGAATTTTGACCTGAAACCACTTCCGTTGGATTCGAATGATGGTTTCTTTTTCCGTAGAGTGGTCATAATAGCCAAACGGACTTACCGTTTGGGCTGTAGGGCTGAATTAAGGTTCAGAAGTGGAAAAAACAGATTAATTGGGCCAAACCGGGTGATTAGCAACTAGGCCCAATGGGGGATTTCGGGATTAGGAGCTTAAAAGGGCTGCTAGGGTTTAGAGAACACCTTTCCTCATTATTTCCAGCCGCCACTTACCTTAGGGAAGCTCCAACAATGACCTCCAACCTCTAAAACTCTCCAAAACACCTCCAAACCATTAGCAACTTGAAGAAAGAGATTAGCAATATCAAATCAAGTCAAATCTTCACCAAATCAAGTGTAGAGCTGCTGGAGTACATTGCGATCCTAATTTTATTGTCCAAAAGTTTCAGATCTATAGTTTATTTGTGGCTAAGGTGAGTGATTTGCATTGTTTTTCACTAATTACGGCTAATTATGGTAATTAGCGAAGATTAGCGAAATTATGGCTCAGAAAAATCTAGAAAAAATTTCTAAAATTCTAAAACATCATTTTATGCCTCTGATATGAATTTGGGTTAATTTCGACTAATTTTGTTAATCCCGGATTTTGGGGGATTAAGGGGTGATTAGTGATAATTAGCGAAATTATGCATGTTAAAAATCTGGAAAAATGTTCAGAAATTCTGAAATATTGTTTTAGACCTCTGTTAGAAGTTTGGTTCAATTTGGTTAATATTTGCTAACCTTATTGTTAGATTTGCTTAAGTATGCTTAAGCGAAAATATGGGGTATTGGCTATGTTTGATCCATTTTACATGCTATGATTTATGTTTTGGTGTTTGTGGTCGATACTATATGTTGCTATGACTGTATGGTATGCTTTGTGATTGTTTAGAAGTGTTAGTTTGGTCAAAAACGCCGTCGAATGGCGAAAAACGGTCGCTGGAATGAAGTGCAGGAAGTACCCCGGACCGGATCGCCCCTGCCCCATGCGAACCGATCCGATTGAAGCTCGCGCCACGAGACGACCCGATCCGCCCCATCTTCCACGATCCGAATCGATGGCACGACTCGATCCGTCGATGCTTGAAGACCACGATCCGTTCCAGCTTGGGTGTCACGGTCCGATGATGGCGATCCGACCATTCGCGAAGGAGGACTGCGAACCGAACCGAAGGGGGATGGTGACCACGAGTGCATCGCGACCCGACCCGATGCAGCAGGCGCGATCCGAATGAGTTGACGAATGGTGCTATCCGACCCGAGTTGACGTAACAGGCACGACCCGATCCGAGCGAAGGCAATGACCACGATCCGCGAGTCGAGCTGATGCGAGGGGGCGAGTCACGAACCGAACCAGGAGGTTGCGAACTGAATGAAGACCGATCCGGATGAAGATGATGACTAAAACCCGAGATGCAAAGGTAGTCCAAATGGAAGTTAGAGCTCAGGATCCCGGACCCAGTTGGGAACCAATGAGTTCACTTCATGGTTGAGCTTTGATGCGGGACGTGTGCAAAGGGGTTATCGGTATTCATAACTTTGGTCCACCACTGAGAGATGGATAGTGGGCTTGTAGTGATAGTTACACGGGATTGGATTCCGTCATGGCCCAAAGTATTGGTTGACCAAAGTAGCGGATATCGTATGCTTTACGCACTGAGTGAGAGATGTGAGGATGCTTGCTATGTTTGATTGTTTGACATCACTATGACATGCACACCCCCACCCCCGTTATCTTTACACCATTTGAAAGGGCACCTTAGAGTGTGGTACAGTATGTAGTGCTAACTCTTTGGTTGCAGGTCCAGGTTCAGGTATGATTGGATTATACCTGTTATTGTTATGTTTTGATGCTTATCGCTCATACCAGGCTTTATGTCTGACCCAGAGTTTTATGTCTCTTCTTATTACTCTGGGTGCTCACACGAGCAGACTAGAGACAGGTTATGGTTAGCTGGTGATGCGCGAGTAGCTGATTCGGAGGCGAGCAGGAGGCTTCCACGTATGATATATAGATATTCTCCCTGTGTCGTTGGTGGTCACTACTTGGGCATTAGTAGTGTACCTCCTTTATCTTGCTTTTGCTTTGAGACAGTTTAAAAAGTTGTAATAAGCTATATTTTGGATTTCCGCTGTTATGATGCTCAGTTCTGGTTTTTAGCTTATGCACTGTCTCTCCTGTTTTATGTCAAGTATGTTATTATTATATTTTGTTCTATGCGCTGTGAGACATATTACAGGTTCCTTGATTAGTCCATTCTCTTCTTTCTTTTTCTTCAGGCGACCGTCCCGTGCTAACTGGATATGTGTACAGCGTACCTTTGGAGTAAATGTCGGTTGGTGCGGGGCGGGCCGTCACACTTGGTATCAGAGCTCTAGGTTGCGTAGTTAACCTAGGGAAAGACACTAGGGAGAGTTAGTACGTATATGAGAGCGCGTATTTGTGATTACTTTGGTTTTCAAAAGCCATATATATATACTATTGGTAGTATAAGAATGAAGTTGTACTGCACTAGCACCACTATGGGGTCGTTAATCGTTTCCCCTTTTACAGATTAACGATGAGCCGATATGCTAGAGGTGCGGGTAGGGGAGCCAATAATAGGAATGCTGCCGACATGAGGGCGATGTTTACCGACCTCATGAGGGACATGCTTAGAGGTGTTCAGGGAGCAGTTCCCAATCCCGGAAATGGTGGTGGTCCAGTGGTGCAGGCGCCTAGGGTCGATTTCGCCAAGTTGTGCAAGGATTACACTAACCTTGGTGGGAAGCCGTTCCACGGAATGGAGTCGGCCACAGATGTTCAGGATTGGTTGGATAGCTGTGATCGTATCTTCGACGACTTGGGTCTTGAGGATGCGATGAAGAGAAGGCTAGCGTCTCGTTAGCTGCAAGGGCGAGCGATGAATTGGTGGAATGCCATTAGAACGGCTACTCCAGAAGATCAAGTTACTTGGAATCAGTTTAAGACTCGTTTTTGTGATAAGTTTATTCCAGCTGCTCATAAATCAGAACTGTTCAGGAAGTTCTTGGAGCTTAAGCAGAACGGTAGAGCAGTCTCGGAGTATATCGCTGAATTTGACACTTTATCGAAATATGGATGGTCCCTTATCAATACAGTCGAAAAGAAGAACGAGAAGTTCATAACTGGCTTGGATGGGTACTTGGGGGAAAGACTTATAAACCATATCGATGAGACGTTCGAGTCTATTGTAGGAAAGGCATTAAGGTCAGAGAGCCTTTTCCCTAAGTCGAAGGCCGAAGTTGCTACGGCATCTGCAGAGGAGCCAAAGCTGCAAGCAGGCGGTGAAGGCAAGAAGAATTCTCAGAATAAGAGGAAGCAGAACCCGACCAAGGATGGTCAGGATAAGAAAAATAAGAAAGATGGCGAATGCTTTAGTTGTGGCAAGAAGGGCCATTATGCCAGAGATTGTCGAGAAAAGCCTGGGGAAAGGAAGTGCTTTAACTGCGGCCAGGCGGGACATCACAAGGATGATTGCCCACAACCTCCTAGGGAGAAGCAGATTGTGAAAGCGTATGCTATCAACGCTGTTCCTTCTTCGTCAAATGCCCCAACTGCGGCGCAGAAGGAAAAAGGTGTCGTTATTCGAGGTATGCTTTCTATTTAAGAAGTTTTGATCGGGTTTTGTTTGACAAACCTGAGTTAGTCGATAGACCTTTAGTAGTGACGAACCCGATTTGGTGGTTCGACTAGCTTGGCATGATTAGTTAATGTGGTCTTATCGAGTCATGGATGTATGTTTCCTTGTGATTGCTTTGTTTTGGGCTTTACTGGGTTTAGCATTATTTTGGGGAGTCGATCTACTCCAAAGGAATACGGTGGTATTAGGTACCTACCTAGTGATGGCAAGGGTAACTGGAGATAAGGAAGCTAAGAGGTTATCGTTGCAGTAAGTTCTAGTTGTCTCTGGGAGGCAAATGAGTACTCCAGTGCTAGATTGTTTTGCTAGTATCACCTCATGTGGATTGTCCGAATTCGGAGAGATGTTCCTTGGGCGCTTGTCTGATATTGGTTTCAGCCTTTGGGGAATGTCGAGTTTGACTAGGATGGTTTGCGTGAGGGATAAGTAGACGTTGCGATTTTCATTGGATGATATCTTGGTTCACTCGAGGAGTGATGGGCAGACGGAACATGATAAGACTGTTCAACGGTATAGACTGCCTAGAGTTAGACTCGATAGGGTTATGAGCTTGCTCGAGTGGGACTCGGGAAAGATGCAGAGTAATGGATTGGTTAGGACCCTATGTTGATGTTCTTTTTGAAAGAATAGGATGTGTTCGTTGATCATGGGAGATGCAACGAAGATTAGGACGATTCAAGTTAGACTTGAACTCGTAAAAGAAAAATGGGGCGAGTTCGTTAGTCATGGTGATATAACGAATATGGAAATACTTCACATTAGATTTGAAGTATGTTTGGAACATTGTGGGAAGCTCGTTGATCTTGGAGATTCAGCGAACATAGGAGAGTTTCACGTTGGACTTGGACTCGTAGGTAGAGTACCTAGATTCACTAGGTGGGTCTAGTTTACCTTTGGAAGGTGAATGTACGTTGGACGTGCAGTACGAGATTCATTGGATGAGTCTAGTTTATCTCTGGGAGATTGACTCGAGTTAGACTCGAGAAGGCTGCAAGGAATTGGATTCAGCTCGAGTTGGACTCGAGAGGGAAGCAAGATAATGGATAGACTTGGGTTGGACTCAAGTATTTTAGGAGGACTAAAAGCAGGGGTATCTGGGGATGCCCGTTACCTTGGATCCGTTGGACGTGATCTAGTTATCCTTGGAGGATAAACGTACGTTGGACGTACGGTAGTCCGATTGGAGGCTGGGCTTCCATTAGTTTAATTATCCTTGGAGGATAAACGTACGTTGGACGTACGGTAGACCGAAGGGAGGCGGGGCTTCCATTGGCCTGGGATTGGTTGGACCAGTCAAGTAGGCATCGGTGTATGTATGGGGGCTGGGCTTCCATTAGTTAGTGACGTTGGTTGGACCAAACAGACTGGAATCGACATATTGGGATTGGTTAGACCAATCATGTAGGTGTCGATGTGTTTATAACTTTAGCAGGTGATAGATAGGATTTGTTTGATGGATGTTATGGTTGCTATGTTTGTTCCTATCTTTCTTCTCTTGAGTAGACTATCACCTGTAGGGTTCCAGCGATGGGGAACAAAGTGATTGTAGTAGGACTATGAGCCAGTGCAGTAGAGTCGTCATGACTCGAAGGGCAAAGTGGACATAGTAAACGATTAGTAAGGCTATGAGCCAGTGCAGTGGAGTTGTTATGACTTCATGGGGCAGAGTGGACATAGCAAAGGACTAGTGACTATGGATCAGTGCAGTGGAGTCGCCATGACTCCATGGGGCAGAGTGATCATAGTAAAGGATGTGGGGGCAGTACTAGTTGCATTGAGTAGGAGACATGCCAGTTTAGGGGTTTTGTTTCTAGGATGGAAGCAGCTAGAGTATGTCACA
Organism: Allium sativum; assembly: GCA_030737875.1. Lineage (NCBI taxonomy): Eukaryota > Viridiplantae > Streptophyta > Magnoliopsida > Asparagales > Amaryllidaceae > Allium > Allium sativum. Next base: position 843,809,928 of record CM060919.1, on the reverse strand, counting down.
GGATATGATTTCAGACCCAAGACTGAATTGGATTCAGAAATGCTAGTAAGCTTGACGATTAGATCGATTTTGATTGAGTGGATTGTTTCCAGTTAGAAGGACGATCCTAATCTATTGGGAACCATCTCTAGGGTAGAGATGGGTATGGATGGAAAGAGAATGATTAGGTAAGGATTTGATCGAGAAGGGTGGCTTCGAAAGAATAAGGGACTAGTTGTACCCAACGTAGATGGACTGAGAGGTGAAGTGCTTAGAGCATATCATCACTCGAGATTGACTATACGTCCCAGTGGTAACAAGATGTATTGAGACATAGAGTAGATATACTACTGGGAAGGGATAAAGATAGGCAGAAGGCTTATCTCGATAAGAGATGAAGAGATTTGGAATCCTTCGTTAATGACTGGGTGTTCGTCGAGATCTCTCCATAGAGAATGTGATTCGGATTGGTTGGAGAGGTAGGTTAGCACCAAGATTTGTTGGCCCATTCCCAGTCCTCGAGCAAGTTGGGAATTTGGCGTATGAAGTAGAGCTACCTAACAAGATGGCGGGAGTTCACAACGTATTTCATGTTTCCCAGTTAAGGAAGTTTGTGCAAGACCCTAATGTGGCTATTTCACCAGATCAGTTGGACGATATCGAGGTTGAACCCAAGGCGGTTGAGAACCGCAAGTCTATGCGTATTGTTGGGAACGATACGAAGCAGGTTCGAAGGAAGGCGGTGAAACTAGTCAAAGTCCAGTGGGGTAAGAATGAAAAAGACTGTACTTGGGAAACAGAGGAGGATATAAGGAAGAAGTATCCAGAACTCTTTGCCTGGTAAGGTTTTGGTAGTGATAGTTTCTTCCCTTGTTAGTAAACCGCATGCTAGGATAGACTTGTTTTGCATGTTGATTGTTGTTTATGGTTGATAGGCATGCGGAACCCTTTTTTATGTTTTGGTTAGGGAATTTCGGGGGCGAAATTTCTTAAGGGGGGAAGAGTGTAACGACCCGTATTCTACGCATCATGGGATCGTAGAATATTTATTTCTTTCACATATGAAGTCGTATGGTCATGTAACTTTGGGAGACGACTATTGGGGTCATTTCCCATGTTCATGATTTTTGTCGATTTTTAAATGACCGTTTTGCCCCTAGTTGGTACTGTTTTGGCCATAACTTTTGACTGGAAAGGAATTTTGACCTGAAACCACTTCCATTGGATTCGAATGATGGTTTCTTTTTCCGTAGAGTGGTCATAATAGCCAAACGGACTTACCGTTTGGGCTGTAGGGCTGAATTAAGGTTCAGAAGTGGAAAAAACAGCTTAATTGGGCCAAACCGGGTGATTAGCAACTAGGCCCAATGGGGGATTTCGGGATTAGGAGCTTAAAAGGGCTGCTAGGGTTTAGAGAACACCTTTCCTCATTATTTCCAGCCGCCACTTACCTTAGGGAAGCTCCAACAATGGCCTCCAACCTCTAAAACTCTCCAAAACACCTCCAAATCATTAGCAACTTGAAGAAAGAGATTAGCAATATCAAATCAAGTCAAATCTTCACCAAATCAAGTGTAGAGCTGCTGGAGTACATTGGGATCCTAATTTTATTGTCCAAAAGTTTCAGATCTATAGTTTATTTGTGGCTAAGGTGAGTGATTTGCATTGTTTTTCACTAATTACGGCTAATTATGGTAATTAGCGAAGATTAGCGAAATTATGGCTCAGAAAAATCTAGAAAAAATTTCTAAAATTCTAAAACATCATTTTATGCCTCTGATATGAATTTGGGTTAATTTCGACTAATTTTGTTAATCCCGGATTTTGGGGGATTAAGGGGTGATTAGTGATAATTAGCGAAATTATGCATGTTAAAAATCTGGAAAAATGTTCAGAAATTCTGAAATATTGTTTTAGACCTCTGTTAGAAGTTTGGTTCAATTTGGTTAAGATTTGCTAACCTTATTGTTAGATTTGCTTAAGTATGCTTAAGGGAAAATATGGGGTATTGGCTATGTTTGATCCATTTTACATGCTATGATTTATGTTTTGGTGTTTGTGGTCGATACTATATGTTGCTATGACTGTATGGTATGCTTTGTGATTGTTTAGAAGTGTTAGTTTGGTCAAAAACGCCGTCGAATGGCGAAAAACGGTCGCTGGAATGAAGTGCAGGAAGTACCCCGGACCGGATCGCCCCTACCCCATGCGAACCGATCCAATTGAAGCTCGCGCCACGAGACGACCCGATCCGCCCCATCTTCCACGATCCGAATCGATGGCACGACTCGATCCGTCGATGCTTGAAGACCACGATCCGTTCCAGCTTGGGTGTCACGATCCGATGATGGCGATCCGACCATTCGCGAAGGAGGACTGCGAACCGAACCGAAGGGGGATGGTGACCACGAGTGCATCGCGACCCGACCCGATGCAGCAGGCGCGATCCGAATGAGTTGACGAATGGTGCTATCCGACCCGAGTTGACGTAACAGGCACGACCCGATCTGAGCGAAGGCAATGACCACGATCCGCGAGTCGAGCTGATGCGAGGGGGCGAGTCACGAACCGAACCAGGAGGTTGCGAACTGAATGAAGACCGATCCGGATGAAGATGATGACTAAAACCCGAGATGCAAAGGTAGTCCAAATGGAAGTTAGAGCTCAGGATCCCGGACCCAGTTGGGAACCAATGAGTTCACTTCATGGTTGAGCTTTGCTGCGGGACGTGTGCAAAGGGGTTATCGGTATTCATAACTTTGGTCCACCACTGAGAGATGGATAGTGGGCTTGTAGTGATAGTTACACGGGATTGGATTCCGTCATGGCCCAAAGTATTGGGTGACCAAAGTAGCGGATATCGTATGCTTTACGCACTGAGTGAGAGATGTGAGGATGCTTGCTATGTTTGATTGTTTGACATCACTATGACATGCACACCCCCACCCCCGTTATCTTTACACCATTTGAAAGGGTACCTTAGAGTGTTGTACAGTATGTAGTGCTAACTCTTTGGTTGCAGGTCCAGGTTCAGGTATGATTGGATTATACCTGTTATTGTTATGTTTTGATGCTTATCGCTCATACCAGGCTTTATGTCTGACCCAGAGTTTTATGTCTCTTCTTATTACTCTGGGTGCTCACACGAGCAGACTAGAGACAGGTTATGGTTAGCTGGTGATGCGCGAGTAGCTGATTCGGAGGCGAGCAGGAGGCTTCCACGTATGATATATAGATATTCTCCCTGTGTCGTTGGTGGTCACTACTTGGGCATTAGTAGTGTACCTCCTTTATCTTGCTTTTGCTTTGAGACAGTTTAAAAAGTTGTAATAAGCTATATTTTGGATTTCCGCTGCTATGATGCTCAGTTCTGGTTTTTAGCTTATGCACTGTCTCTCTTGTTTTATGTCAAGTATGTTATTATTATATTTTGTTCTATGCGCTGTGAGACATATTACAGGTTCCTTGATTAGTCCATTCTCTTCTTTCTTTTTCTTCAGGCGACCGTCCCGTGCTAACTGGATATGTGTACAGCGCACCTTTGGAGTAAATGTCGGTTGGTGCGGGGCGGGCCGTCACATGTGGGCTGGTCTTACTATTATCTTCTTGTTTGAAGAGGATTTTCAAAGTTAAACAGTATGGTTGGAATTTACTCACACCAGTCCAATGACTGTCCCAGAGTTTATTTTGTTTGTTTTCCCTAAACTCTTGGGTGCCCAAATTTGTACGGGCAGTCATGTGTTTCAGGCTTTTACAGATTCACTTGGAGGAGCTCAAATCAGGAGGCTTCACCATTAGTCATGTAGAGATTATTTCCGCTGTGTTGTATATGAGTCATACTCTGATATGATATGTAAGTACAGATTCAGAAATTGTATTTCAAAGTTATGTTATAATACAATTTATTCATTCCGTTGTGAGTTTTCGTGTTTACTCTGATTCTATTTAGTTGTATTCTTATTCTTCTGTTCTATTAGTTCTATCTTTTCTTTCTCACCCTCTAAATTCTTCTATTAATGCTCCGGTATTTTCGATGCTCGAGAAATTGACAGTGTTTTATGTTGATTTTCTGGGTCGAAAACCCCAGACGTTACATGGAACGCTCCTCGCTCGCTCTCTCTCTCTCTCTTTATATATTATATATATAAAAATCAAAATAGAACAACTTTCACGTAAATTGTTTGCCAAGATTTTAATGTTAGCTTTAGTATATGTATTGTTGTTTGTGTGAGTGGCGCTTTATGATTTATGTGTGTATATTTAAGTATGTAGACAAGTGCATATGTCGCGTTATTGTGTGTCATGTTACATCTTCATCAATTAAATTCGTAATGTGTGCGTAAAATGTTGTTACAGCTGCTATTTTGGAAAAAAAATATAAAACAATGCAGATTTTCATTTGGTCATAACTTTCAAACAATTTATCCAATTTTAATGTTCTTATACATTCTGGAATGTTAAAATCATAAGGTACAGCTTTCCTTCGAGGAGTTTTGCAAAATTTTGATGTTTGTTTAGCTAAAAATATGAAATTAGGAGAAGGTCTACGCACTATCATTCCTTTTTTTTCATGCAAAGTTAGTTTAATCATAATTTTTGATTCTCATATCTGAATTTGATGATTTTGGATATTCCAGAAACTTAACATTGGAAGCAAATGAAGCATTTTATGAATTTTTGCAGTTTGCTTGTTTAAGAACGATGGTATATGCCACTAAACTACACATTTATATAGTGAAAATTCGAATAGTTTTACTTTGGTAAGTCCTTCATAACCTGAATCATAATCCCACATTTTATGATCTGAAAGTTGTTTAGCGAACTAACACATTATACATTGACTAACTCTTTGAATCCATTATCTAATTTGCTATCTAAGCTTGAAAACTTGATTGGGAAAAATAGCTAAAGCGAGGATATTTTGTTGTTATATTTATGTAAATTTATTTTAATTATGTTTTTCTACGTGACTGGCATTTATGTTTGAAATAAGAATAAGCGTTTAGGAAGCAAAGTGGACTCATAAGTGGTGTTAGCTTGCTTATGCTTGCTTAAAAATGAGTGAGTTCTCTTAAATGCCAAACAAAAAGGTACGATTTTGTATTAAATAGTGCGAAATGTTGATATGTCGTGTTACTGGTTTGCTTCCCTTTGTTGCGGGATGCCCGGGTCGGGACGCCTTTTCGAAATGTATATTTTGTGTTTATATTTTATTCGATTTTCCGAAACGTCCTCCTCACAAAGAAGACTTTGCTGAAATTTTTCAAAATTTTAGGAGTTAGACTTTTTTTATATAAAACTTATAAAGTAAAAATGTGAAAGACGGTAAACTAACTAGATTAAATTCATTACATATGAAATTAGGTAATATGAAATTGAGAAAATTTAATTGTTATATATGCCAATAAATAGAGTATGAATTATTTATTATTTCCATATTATATATTTTGAGGATGCAATTTTATTAAAGGTGGAAGTCTGTAACAACCCTGTTTTCCCCATTAAAATTATACGTGTGTTTAATTAAAATAAAATGTTAAGTTAGAATTGCAACAATTTTTTAACTGAATAAACAAATTACACTAGATAAAATTGTTCATGATATTAAGTAATTTTCTTATATATATAATTGATATGGATGAAAATTTAATTATTTTATATCGAATGTTGGATTATAAAATAATTTATTAACCAATAAGTAAATAAAGTTGGTTACCATCAACAAACAAGTTATCAAATGTGACGTGAATCAAATTGAATGAGCTAGAATTTCTTTTTATAAATTTAAGGTCTAGATGCAAAACATTTGGCTATAACAAAATTAATTAAAAATAGGTCTATAAGGCATTAAAGCCCAAAACATTGAAGCCTAAGGCCTACTAACCTTTCTTTTGATTTCTTCCCCTGGAAGCCTCGTACTTACACATACATAGCCGGTCTCATCTCCTTTCAATCCCAAATTCGAGAAACAAAAGAAAAAAAATCCTATTACTTTATTCTATTTTCAGAATCCTTCACTTCCTCCTAGAAAATTGCAATCAGACTAAAAATAATGATAGGAGACCGTCGTGACTGAAGCAGCGACCCTCAATGAGGTCAATCTTGTGCCTGACTTCTGATGAAGGCCAATCGACGGAGCTTGTTAGCAAAAATTTATACAATGGTGACTGAGTGAAGAAGGGGAGCGACTGACAATTATATCGTGCATATGGATTGAATGCTATATAAGATTTTTGATGTGGCAATTAAAGGGATTAGGGGTTGTCAATGATGCAACAACCAGCGATGAGAGGGCTGTGATTTGAATGGAGGTGCGACATTGTTCTCGACTTGAAGTTTCACTCCTGCAATTTGGAGTTGAATGATGCGTGGAGCTACTGGAAATTTTAGGCAACTCGGTTGGTTTTTGTTGGGGTTTTGTTATGGGTTGAGGGATGGGGCTGCGTCCTTTTCAATCGTAGGATGTTGGGTTTATGGCTGAAAAAGTGAATATGAATACACATTTGCAACAAGCTTAGGTTTGTGGGTTTTTGAATATTGAATGAATCTAGGTGAGTTTCGCCCTCACTCACATCTATGTTTTCTTCCGCAATAGTTATATGTGTGTTTATGTGTAACAACCCAAATTTTGACAGAACGATTTTTTTTCTAAATTCCCAATCTATCAAATCTCAAGTTGGCTTCTCTGTATGCCATAGAAAAGATAGAGAAAATAAATATATCATAGCTCGATAAAACATTTCACAACAGAATGGATAAAATATAATAACCAAATATAGCTATACCGAAATAATAACACTTCCTAACAAGTGCCCAAAGGCTACCAAATCCCTACCAAAAACCTAACCGACAAGTATGTTTTGAGAAGGGGGTCAGAACACAAAGTTCTGGTGAATGGAAAATTATACATTTTGAAATAAACCTACATATATTGTTCAGCTATGTTTTCTTAATTATTAGGTTATTTGGGTTAACAGCACTCATGTCCCTATACTCACGTTGTACCCATCTACTCACCGGTGTATTATACCTAATATAGTATATATGTAGCTAAACCCAACGTCTTAAGGTGAAAACTCAAGTGACATACAGTAGGATCTTTTTATATGGAATATGCGGAAGTTTGTATGATATTCTATCTTATCTTATACAATACTTATGCAAATAAATACTAAATGATATAAGATATCACAGATAAGTAAATGAAATAAATGAAAATAACACCGGGGATTTTCATACTGGTTCAGAGCACTGTCATACGTCCAGTCCCTGACTCCTTCTGTGATTCAACTATCAACGCCCTCTCTTCACCCGAAGGAAAAGGTTCACAATGCACCGGAGCAACCGATTGGGATTTTCTCTTCCTGAACAACCGAATAGGACTTTTACCAATACAACAATAGTTTGACTTTGATTATGTTCGTGAATAACACTGAGTAACCAACATTTTGTGTACATCCTTTTTATAATCTTATCCTCAAGTATATAACATGTATGTGAAGATTTGAAGGAAGTATTTTTCTTATGAATCAACAAATAAGAAATATATTCAAAGATTCAAAAGCAGTTTGAATGTTTGAGTAAGCTTTTTCAATACAAGAGAGTACTAGGTTTAAGATCAGAAAATATAAGAAGATTCAGTGATCTGTAAATCATGTTTGTGATGTATATATAATGGTTGAAGAGTAGTCAACTTTCATGAAGAATTTCAGCGAAGAGAAGGAACCATTTCTAATAGAAATGAAGAGGAATCACTTCATGAAAGATGGTGACATTTCAGAGAATATGGCTATTATTGTTGGGTCGGTCAGCTGTTATAAAAATCACCAGTCAACTGGTCGAAAATATTTATCTTATATATTTGAAATATGGCTGAAAATAGTCGTAACTGGGTTTCAGTGCCCAAGTAGTTTGGTTCTAGCCATATGTATATATATATATATATATATGTATGTATGTATGTATATATACTTACGTGTTTTGTATATTGTGTTATATAAAATGAGGATATATTTTAACATTAATCTAACACACAAAACAAAAACATATATATATATATATACATGAATAGGTTGAGGACTTGTTAACGGCGACAAGCGGATTTGTTTTGCTTATTTTCGTCATGCATGAGTCCTCTTCCTAAAATGATTTCCATCTTAATTCTATTCGGTTTCTTTCTGAGATCAAATCGCATCACGATTTTAGTTAACCTTCAACGAATTTGTTTCGTTGATAAGCCAATTTTTCACTTCGTTTGTTATCCCTAATTCCAACAAAATGCCAGATCGCTTGCGATTTTTTCCAAATTTCCAGATCTATGTAAATTACCTTGAAATCTATATGATGGTTCGAATTTACTCTACCCAACCATTATGGATATGATCAGTTTGGTTATGGATTATCAATTCTCTGTTAATTTGGGATTTGGCATTGCTGTCGCAATAGAATTAGCTTCAATTCCAAGTTATCCAACCGATCTTCCATCGTTGAACTTGATTGTGGTCAGTTTTGTATTGGGTAAGACTATTTTGGTTTAGGTCTTGGGTTAATGGATTCTAATTAGGTTGATTTTCGTTCATATTTTGTTAAGTAGATTCGACATCTACTGTTTATAGTATGACAAGTTTGAAGGTTATTTTTAGTTTCAAGTAAGATTTGGATTATCGGTGTTAAAGAAGCAGTTTGGTTTATTCATGATATTCTTTTCAGCTTGTTTACGGTAGTTCCAGTAACCGTCTATGTAACAACCCGTATTTTTATAACATGTTAAAACAAGAAATCAAGGCAGAATTAAATTTTAATTCAGAATTAAGGGAAACAGGTTACGCCATTGCGTTCTTCTCGAAATTTTACATGAAATAGAGTGCGAGTTTTCGAAAATCAGAGTCCGAATGAGGAAGTTATGGCCTGTACAAGTTTCAGCAGTTTTCAGGCAGACTGGACCAGGGGGTCAACCATAGGGTCGACCTACCCCCCCCCAGGTCGACCATAGGGTCGACCTACCCCCCAGGTCGACCATAGTGTCAACCCCCCCACCTTACAGGTCGACCTGGTTTGACCCAGAACTCACTTTTGAAGCGTGAGACGTGTTTTGACGGTCCGGATTGATTCTAGGGTTAATCTAAGGGCCTAGACTAGTTCTTACACCTATAAAAACACCCTTAAACCTAACCTAATTCATATCAAATCATTCTTACACTATTATGCTGCTGAACTCCCTCTTGAACCATGGCCGCCGCCTCCAAATCAAAGTACAAGCATTCAAACTCAATCCAATTCGAAGATTAAAGCTTGTAAAATGATTCAAGACAATAAATCAACAATGCCGCAACAGTTTTACAACAAATTCAGTTCCTAATTCACTAGCCATGCTCTGTAAGCTCTGGTTGTTTTTAGATTTAAACATCTAATTATAATATGGCCATGGAATAAAGTGGAATTGAATTTAAGTATGTTTATTTGATTCGGACCCATTCCTGTTGCTTCTTGAATCTTGGGTTCTTGAGACTTGTTTATCTTTGTTCTCATGTCAGGTTCATGATCTATTCAGCCTGTTGTAAATCAGTTTTCTTGGTTCATGTTGAATTTATTATCCAGTTGTAATCTTTATGCCTATCATGATGATTTATGTTGTTTTCTTTCTGATCTTGTTCTTATTGCAACTTCTACCTCCCCCTATTTATTTTCTTTTGATGAACCTTGGTCAATTTCGGACCTAGGCCTGCCTAAACTACGATATACGTGCGATGGTATACGGGGGAAATATTGGAATATTGCCTAGTGGAATATATGTGTTTGGAGGAATCGAAAGCATAATATGAAAATTGGATGTTTGGGGATAATTTATCGTTAACATGAAACTTGATATTTGGGTATTGTCATTATAATGGTAAATGCAAGGATGGGGATTGGCATGTATAATTTGACATGGATCTTGATATATATATAATTTGATATGGATCTTGATATATATATATATATAATTTGGCATGGATCTTGATTTGGCTAGAACTTGTTATGAGTAAATTGGTGTAAACATAGTATACATGTAATTTTGGGGATAAAACTTGATCTATGTAAATTGGGCATAGCTTTGTAAACATGTAAATCATGAATCTTGACATATGTAAAGCGGCATGAAACTTGGTATATGTGTAAATTGGCATACATGTAAAACGACATAAATTGAACATATTTAAATTTGGTACGAATTGGGCATATGTAAAATTTACATGTAATCTAGAACTTGGGCATATGTTAATTATGTAAAATTTGGAGTTGAAACATATATGATAATTTATGACTTAGTAGAGGTTTAATATGAACGCGCCTAAGTTGAGTTTTGGGTAATTGGCATGTATTGTAAATAAAAGGCTATAACTTAGCATAACCTTATAGTGAATTATGATAATAATTTGGGAACACGTTTTAGGGTGAAACGTGAATCATGAATATTTCTATATGTTAAACACATGAACTGATATTGGTGTTTTGGGTGGAATACGACCATTAATGAACCTTTGACACGAGGTTAGACTCAGTTTGTGGTGTAAATCTGCCCAGAACCGCCCGGCAAATCCAGTAGCCACAAAGTGTCAGTCTAATGTGAGAGGTCGAAGGCCGAATTGTAGGCGTAACGATTTATGACACGAGGTTAGACCCAGTTTGTGGTATAAATCTGCCCAGAACCGCCCGGCAAATCCAGTGGCCACAAAATGCACGGTCTAATGTGAGAGGTCATGATTCGTTCGTCATAATGAATGAATTAAGGAATACTAACCATAATAAGACGTGGGTATGGTTAGAGGGTTAGGTGGGATGACATGGAAATTTGACATATAAATATGGACCTAACCGGTATGAGTTAAGAACATGTAAAACTTATAAATGTAGGCTCAACCAATATGTTATGAATGGGTGGGTTAAGTAACGTGGCTAGGCTAATGACACTTAACCATTATAACATGACTAGCGGATGGGTTGGGCTAACTTGAATAGGTTGACAACACCCAACCGATATAACCTGATGCGTGGTAAGGTTAAGTAACAACAGAGGGTAACACTTAACCATCACAACCTGATAAGTAGGTGGGCTAAGTCAATATACTTAACCAATTTAACACGATGATTTGATAGGGTTAAGTCATGAACTGCTTGAACATACTTAACTAATTTTACATGATGATTTGATAGGGTTAAGTCATGAACCGCTTGAATATACTTAACCAATTTGAAACAATGATTTGATAGGGTTAAGTCATGAACCGCTTGAATATACTTAACCAATTTAACACGATGATTTGATAGGGTTAAGTCATGAACCGCTTGAATATACTTAACCAATTTGACACGATGATTTGATAGGGTTAAGTCATGAACCGCTTGAATATACTTAACCAATTTATCCCGATGATTTGATAGGGCTAAGTCATGAACCGCTTGAATATACTTAACCAATTTGACACGATGATTTGGTAGGGTTAAGTCATGAACTGCTTGAATATACTTAACCAATTTGACACGATGACTTGGTAGGGTTAAGTCATGAACCACTTGAATATACTTAACCAACTTGACACATGATTCATAGGGCTAAGTCGTGAACTTAAATGACAACACTTAGCCAATTTGACATGTCACATAGACGGGTTAAGTCTCGAATTTAAATGATAACACTTAACCTACTAGACGGAAATCCTAGTTACGCGGTCCGTTTCAGCAGTAACCCACTTGATGTATCATGGTACCCTGGAACTAGGCAGGGTGGGGCACGGTTACTGGGCTGATTGTAAGCGACCAGAATGACGGTTGTGTGGGTGCGCCAGTGTAGGTTCTAACGGAGTGCGGGCGTGAACACACCCTGGAGCAGAAAAAGCAGGCATTGGGCATCAGTAGGTTTATCTGTGCGTGCTTGATTCGTGTCGATGGTTGGCACCATAGGGCTTGATACACCCTATGGTGGACCTAGCACAAGTGACTACATTTCGTGATTGGGCCGTATGACACAGAATATGAACGAGCTAGGACTTGTAGGGAGTCGATCGATTAATAGATCGTTACGTGGAATTAGTTAGGTAGCATAATCCCTAGTGGTCCTAGGTGGCATAAATCCTAATCGAATCTAGAAAACGTTCAATAGGTAGCATAATCCCTAGTGGCCCAAGGTGGCATAAATCCTAGTTGAACACGCGATAGCTCATGATAAGGAAACCTAGCCAGAACAAGGGTGGCGGTCCTAATGATTTCAAGAATGGTGGCACTACGTTGAAGTAGTATAGAAATACGTGATGAAACCCGTACGATGTACGGCAAGGGACTGTACATATACATGGAAAGGATGATACGGGTTGGGATACTAGTACAGTTGGTGCAGAGAATTTAGGAAATCAGATCAAATAGATATCGTTTTAATGGTGAAGCAGAGAAATCTTGCGATGCTTGATAGAAATCGTGCGAAACTATACTTAGTTCATCCTGAACGGGAACCTTGCAATGTTATACATGATAGAAATCCTATGATGTTATTCTTAGTTATCGTGCCTTTAGCTTATCTTGTCACCATGCTTATGTTTATTTTCAGTTTATTCATGCCATGTTATCTTTACCTATTTTTATGATGAAAATCACTAGGACTTACTCGTTATGACTGACCCGTTTTGTTTCGCCTCTTTTTCTTTCGTCCCCCCCCCCCCAGGTTCGCAGGGTTGGAATAGAGCTTAGTTCAGATCTTACCAAGCTCCAAGGCTCTTTCATGTACGGCTTGGATTTCCCTTGGCTATGGCTTGCTTTACTGTTTTACTTGGGGAATGATTTATGACCATGGTTTTATGCTTCTTTACTATTGCAAGACAGATTTCGATGTAATGGATTTAATGGCATTTTGATGTAAAAAGGCTTTAGACCTTTCTAGATTTTTAAAGTAATAAAATTTGGTTCTTCTTCCACTGTTTTATATGTTCTATCTTGTAATATTTCTGTGTATGTTTACCTAGATAATGCTCTACCAAAGCTAGTGCATTCCCTTTGTGAGTGACCCTAGTAGAGGTGGGGTGTTACAATTGGTATCAGAGCAGAAGGTTACCAGACTGGGCAAAAGTTTTTAAAAACCTTTTGAAATTATTTACAAAGAAGCATTTTTCAAGAAAAGTTCTATTTTTAAAGGCTATTCCCCAAAGGCCATTAGCATTATCCTTTGTTTCCTTGTTCGAATCCCTTTTCCTTTCTTTCCTCCATCCGTAGTCACATTAGTTCCATCTGCGACTAATCTTATTTCAAGCTTTGAAGTGTTGTTGTGCGATGGAGGTAGTTCTTGAGAGACCTATTAACACGTTTAATAAGAGGGGATAAGGGTGGTTAAGGTGAGAGAGGCTCAGAAAAAGAAGGTAGAAATGTTTCTGTAGGAAAGCCTAGTTTATCTTTCTATCCTGTCCGTACCCTTTTGATTATGGTACATCGAATCCTTTTTATTTCTGCTTCGATAATTGAGTCTCTGCACCTTAGTACTAGCGTAGTAGAGGATCCCGTTTTTGTCTCAAATCCTATGAGGAATCGGCTCATTTATTCATGACTTGTTTGGATTTGAGAATGTCTATGCTAAGTATTGAGTTTAGAAGTAATTCTTATTTTTTTTTGGGCTATGGGTTGATTCTAGGGATGCAATGGTTGTCCAGTAATGGTACCATTCTTGAGTATGAAAAGAGGGTAGTTAGACGCTTGACTTGCCTTGGTAATGCCCTCGAAGTCTAGGGTAACCCTTAGGGTTCTTCCATGCTTAGTTACCTAGAATCTCCTGATACATTTATTGATCCGCTCGAGTAGTGTTCGCCACTAAGGAGAATGGTTCATTTCGCTTATGCATGAGTCATAGAAAATCACCTTAGTAAGTACACTTGGCAACATGGTTAGCACTTGTTTATTTTCAAAAGATAATTCATTTATATGGAATACCTTCTAGTAAGTGAACGAGATCCGAGATTCACTAGTGAATTTTGGAGAGCTTGCATGAAACCATGAGTACACAGTTATGTTTAAGCCGCGTATACTAGAAAAAGCATAAGTGAAAATGGGACGAGAGACAACAGTAAAATGAGTTCCAACTCATATTTTGGAAACAAGAATTAAGAAGCTAAGAAATTATGAAGTTAAAGACGGACAGAGCACAATGGAGTTAAGCTCAAGGAAATGAGACTTAGAAGAGTGAAGACTAGACACGCGCATCATATCTCTTTTTAAGAGTATATCCTTGATCCCTCTGTTCCTGTAGAGCTTACCTGTATGTTATCTTTTAAGTATAACCTCTCGGTCCTATTCTCAATCCTATTTCTGTTGCAAAACCCCAAAGGGAGTATGACTTATCTGTTAGTGATACATGTTGGGGCTTGAGGGTGTCTGTTGGGTTGACTAAAATTTTTGGGTTTTATAGGATATGGGCTGGTGCTTAGGGAGTTCTTCTCCTATTTAGTATATTTGTGACGTAGATTTCCAGCTTTGACATTGCCTAAGGGGCACAAAGTTTTTACTTGCTTCTATCATTCGGTTATATCTTTAGGTAGGAACAATTGGGTGAAACATGTGTTTGAGACATGTTATGATTGATGGTGGCAAGTGGTTGCAAGTGGTCGCAAGTGGTTGCTCGTGGTTGCATAACACACATTAGGCACTAGATCGGCTCAGACACATTTTCATATTGCATATGCATGAGTGTTTATACTTGTTTATGGATGAAATTGAATGTGTTATCATATGGATGTTGCATATGGACGGATGTTTATGCACACATATAGTGTTTATGTGACTAGGACTATTTGCGTACATGTTGGATTCATGACACTAAACATATTTTGCATTAAGAAGATAAATCAGGCCTGATCATTTGCATTAGATAAGGAACATATACACACACTTTCTGCATATGTTCATACAGCATTAGAAATCTCTTAAGGACAATGGATGCCTGTGATTGATGATTGAGTAAATAGATGATTGGATGGCAGGACACATTCTTCTTAACTTGTAGATTTCGGGGACGAAATCCTTTAAGGAGGGGAGAATGTAACAACCCGTATTTTTATAACATGTTAAAACAAGAAATCAAGGCAGAATTAAATTTTAAAAACAGAATCAGGGGGACGGGTTACGCCATTGCGTTCGTCTTGAAATTTTACATGAAATAGAGTCCGAGTTTTCGAAAATCGGAGTCCGGATGAGGAAGTTATGGCCTGTACAAGTTTCAGCAGTTTTCAGGTAGACTGGACTAGGGGGTCGACCATAGGGTCGACCTACCCCGCCCCCCCCCCTCGGGTCGACCATGGGGTCGACCATAGGGTCGACCTACCCCCCAGGTCGACCATAGTGTCGACCCCCTACCTTACAGGTCGACCTGGTCGGCGTGGTTTGATCCAGAACTCATTTTTGAAGCCTGAGACGTGTTTTGACGGTCCGGATTGATTCTAGGGTCAATCTAAGGGCCTAGACTAGTTCTTACTCCTATAAAAACACCCTTAGACCTGACCTAATTCATATCAAATCATTCTTACACTATTATGCTGCTGAACTCCCTCTTGAACCATGGCCGCCGCCTCCAAATCAAAGTACAAGCGTTCAAACTCAATCTGATTCGAAGATTAAAGCTTGTACAATGATTCAAGACAATAAATCAACAATGCCGCAACATTTTTACAACAAATTCAGTTCCTAATTCACTAGCCATGCTCTGTAAGTTCTGGTTGTTTTTAGATTTAAACATTTAACTATAATATGGCCATGGAATAAAGTGGAATTGAATTTAAGTATGTTTATATGATTTGGACCCATTCCTGTTGCTTCTTGAATCTTGGGTTCTTGAGACTTGTCTATCTTTGTTCTCATGTCAGGTTCATGATCTATTCAGCCTGTTGTAAATCACTTTTCTTGGTTCATGTTG
This sequence comes from Allium sativum, assembly GCA_030737875.1. Lineage (NCBI taxonomy): Eukaryota > Viridiplantae > Streptophyta > Magnoliopsida > Asparagales > Amaryllidaceae > Allium > Allium sativum. Next base: position 843,794,027 of record CM060919.1, on the reverse strand, counting down.
AATTTATTATCCAGTTGTAATCTTTATGCCTATCATGATGATTTAAGCTGTTTTCTTTCTGATCTTGTTCTTATTGCAACTTCTACCTCCCCCTATTTATTTTCTTTTGATGAACCTTGGTCAATTTCGGACCTAGGCCTAAACTACGATATACGTGCGATGGTATACGGGGGAAATATTGGAATATTGCCTAGTGGAATATATGTGTTTGGAGGAATCAAATGCATAATATGAAAATTGGATGCTTGGGGATAATTTATCGTTAACAAGAAACTTGATATTTGGGTATTGTCATTATAATGGTAATTGCAAGGATGGGGATTGGCATATATAATTTGACATGGATCTTGATATATATATATATATAATTTGATATGGATCTTGATATATATATATATATAATTTGGCATGGATCTTGATTTGGCTAGAACTTGTTATGAGTAAATTGGTGTAAACATAGTATACATGTAATTTTGGGGATAAAACTTGATCTATGTAAATTGGGCATAGCTTTGTAAACATGTAAATCATGAATCTTGACATATGTAAAGCGGCATGAAACTTGGTATATGTGTAAATTGGCATACATGTAAAATGGCATAAATTGAACATATGTAAATTTGATACGAATTGGGCATATGTAAAATTTACATGTAATCTAGAACTTGGGCATATGTTAATTATGTAAAATTTGGAGAGTGCTTCTTTGTAAGCTTTGTTAACTGACTAGATATCTTCGAAAAATCTTTAACGAACTTCCTATAATAACTAGCCAATCCAAGAAAACTTCGAACTTCTGTGGGAGTACTAGGCTGTTTCCAATTTTGAATAGCGGTGATTTTACTTGAATCCACAGCAATTCCCTCTTTTGATACGACGTGGCCCAGAAACTTTACTTCATTTTGCCAGAATATACATTTGGAAAGTTTAGCTTTCAATACATTCCTTCTCAGAATTTCTAGAACTTGCTCCAAATGTTTTTCATGTTCGGCCTTTGACTTAGAGAAGATTAGAATATCATCAATAAAAACTAGAACAAACTTATTCAAGACTCTCTGAACACTCGATTCATCAAATCAACGAAGTAAGATGGAGCGTTACATAAGCCGAACGACATTACCAACCACTCATAGAATAAGTCTGGACCTCTGAATGCTGTCATAGGAACACACTCTTCGGCAATACGAAGCCGATGGAAACCTGTAGCTAGGTCCATCCTGGAAAATACTTGTGCTCCATTCAGACGATCCAATAAATCATCGATTCGCGGCAATGGATATTTATTCTTTATTGTATGTTTATTCAAGTCACGATAATCCACACATAGTCCCAGAGTACCGTCAGACTTTGAGACGAACACCACTGCTGCTCCCCAATCCGAGAAACTAGGCCTGATCAGACCCTTCCATACAAGCTGTCGAGTTTGATTGTCTAGTTCTTCTTTCTCCTTTAGAGTCATTCTCCGAATAGCGTGCACTACTTGCCTTGCGTTTGGAATTAAAGCGATCTTGAAATCAATTTCTCTCTGCGGAGGTAAACTAACGACTTCTTCGAACACATCTACATAATTCTTTATGACAGGAATATCTTTTATGAGGTCCGGAATATTCTCTGTGACTAAAGGGATATTTTCTATTTGAGCAGGAGAAACATAAGAGCTAACCAAAAATCTTTTCTATTTGAATTCGGGCCTTCACATGGTATGGTTATATAGTTCCCTGATTGGGCCTTTGCCTTAACAACTCTCTCGGTGATTTAACCTTAGCCTCGTATTTGGTTAACCAATCTAATCCCAAAATAAGATCAAATTCAGTAAAATTCATGATGATCGAGATGGTAGGAAACTTATAACAGGAAAATGAGACAGGCATCCCCACAAACCCAACTGAGATCGAGGAAACCCCCAACCGGATTATGAACAGTAATTGGTGCTTTAAGCTTTCTCAAATTCAAATCCAACTTCTTAACTGCATTCTTTGCAATAAAGCTTCGTGACGCTCCTGTATCAAACAGTACTTTAACTGGAATATTTTTGACGTTAAGCGTGCCTTCCAAAACATCGGACCTTTCCTGAGCAGACGAAGATGCAGGCACTTCTGCCACTTCATTTACATGCACTGCTTCAGGTTTTCTGAATAGCGGGCAATTTTTTGAAATGTGACCAGCCTGGTGGCACTTATGGCATCCTCTATTCTCTTGAAGCTTCTTCTTAGATTTGAACTTGTTCTTTCTTCGTTCGTTCCAAGATTTACAACTTGTCGCCAAATGTCCTTGCCTATTGTAGCTTGAGCATGTGGCAGTCGTTACTAGTTCCTTCCCAGATTTGGCCCTTTTTCGATTGACTTTGGGCTTCTTACTCACCTCAGACATCGTACTGGCCTCAGGACTATCAGTTTCAGACTCATCTTTAGTACTATAACTGACCTCCTCCTCGTAGCGTAACATACCTTTCTTGTCGAGATCCTCATACTGGTAAGCCATGTATATCATTTCTGAAAAAGGAAGCTTCACATTCCTCATTACACTATTCTGGTATTTTCTTTGCAGGCCATGAATAAACCTCAGATTCTTCCTCTTTGGTTCTTGGATCAGATGAGGGGAAAAATGAGAAAGTTCATTGAATTTCTTATGGTATTCTGGGATGGTCATATCTCCTTGTACCAGATAAGAGAATTCATCACATAACCGCTCAGTTGCTTCAGGAGGAGTAAATATTTCCAGGAAAATCACCTTGAATCTATACCAGGTGATATCACCTTCTGGATTATCCTTAATAAGCAAATCCCACCAGAACAAGGCTTCGTCTTTGAGTGCCCAAGATGCCAGTAATCTTTTCTAGTCATCTCTCGGCTTTAAACCGTCAAAGATTTTCTCAGCAGAACGAATCCAAGCTTGCGTTTTCATAATAGATTCTTCACCCGAGAACGGTATTCCACCCATATTTCGATACTTAAATAATAGAGCCTCAATATCTGGTTCTGCATTCCTTCTATTTCTGACACTCATTTTCTAGTACTTCTGCAAATAGCAGATCAAGTGTCAGGTCAAAAGAAAAGATATTTTAAAGCATAGAGACATATACTTGAATGTAAATGTATCTACCGAGGTGTTATTTCATTCTGCTATACTCATACTAGGATATTAATGATCCTATCTGTAATGAGTTATACATCCTAGAACACTACTGGTTTTATTTCTAACGAGTTCGTTAATATGTTATATTCCAGAACTAAGCTTAACCAAAGCTCTAATACCACGTTGTGACGACCCCGAACCCTGTACTGACGGTGGCAAGGGTAATCTTTGGAATATAACACATAAACAGATAATAGCATAACAGAATTAAATAAATACTCCAGGTAATGTACAATAGAATACACTGGATAAATATAATCATCAGAGTTACACAGTATACAGGATCATACTTAGTACAAAAACAGTTCAGCTATACATAAATGTCTACAGCGGAAAACAAACATAATATGTACAATAGGAGCTGAACAGCATAAAAACAGATAAATGATAGAATCCATCTTCAGCTCCAGCTATCCAGAAAGAGCCTGCTAAAACCCTGCCTGTGTAGAAAAAGGGGCACCCGAGTTTGCAAGTGAAACAAACTACGAGTCAGTCATGGGACTGGTATGAGAAATCTACTAATCACATTTTATAATATGGCTAATCACAGGACCACGCCACTTTCACAGAACGGGTTTACTCCATTGGATTGCCAGTGCTTTAAAACAAGTAAATCTTTTAAACATCGCAATGCTTTTTATAAAAATGAAGTCGGTATAAGACTCAAGTCCCATCACAGAATGCAACGCAAACCGGAGGAAGAGTTTTACCTTATATCGACCAAGATATGCTTAATACGTGTAAAGTAAAATCACTTAAAATGTAAACTTTATCATTCAATTCTTAATCAAACTCCAACTGTAAATTAGTAAGAGAATGATTCCCTAAGTATTAACCCCGAAGGCCGAAACCAACATCAGACCAATACCGAGGAAACCACCCATCTTAGCTCGTTTCCAGTTAGTTTCTAATTTTATAAAACAATCATAAATATCAATCATAGAAGACATGAGCGTCCCATGCCACTATGTCGCCAAATATAGGTTTACAATCAAAACTGCACGATGTTGTATTTGGAAATTGGATTTCCGTCATGAACCAAGGGAAAAGATAGTCCTTACCGAATTCGAGACGCTCTAGCCCGCCTCTCAGGTCCCAGACTCAGGTGGGCCCTTAGAGCGACAGGGCCGGTCCACCGATGTGGATTAAAATTCCTAAACGCTGCGTTTCCCCACCCTTTGGGGCGTAAATGAGCCAACGAATGACTCCATCAGTCCTGGATCGACCGATATATCTGAGGCGCCTAGCAATAGCAACAACCACACAGGTGAAAATAATATGTATGCCAGCCAGTTTAAGCACTGACACCACCTCTAGCTAGAAAGAAATGCATGTCCTCCCTGAGGTCCTCCCCTGTTTCTGGTTCATACCGGGTTGTGAGGCTCACGAATTCACGTTATACACAAAGCTATGCCACACAGGCCGTGCTTTGATCATCAACCACAGGACTTTGCTTTTCAACAGAAGCCTTGATCACTTCATCTTAGCATGCCACACAGGAAATTCACACCATGCAACTGATGGCTATCAATTACACAGAATGAATTCCAATGTCAGACACATTGTCCATTTACAAGTCCATTCTGGGTCTGAACGAAACCGGAGGCACTACATACCTCGCATATCCATTAATCTCTACGTACGTCTGGACGATCACCACTTATTACCTATATTTCGGGATGCCTCCCAATCAAGACATCAATTACCATCCAACCGAGGTGAAGATCTCCGGTCTTCATTCACCGTCTTCATCATCGATTTCTTATCGTCGATTCAGTTATCCAGAATGGGATAAACCCAGTCTTTCTGAGCAACTCGCGTATATAATGAACAAGTGCTACACAAACACAACATACGCCTTATTCCAATTCATCTGTCACTAACCGTAAATTAGTAAGAGAATAATTTCCCAAATATTAACCCCGAAAGCTGAAACCAACATCAGATCAAAACCCAGGAAACCATCCGACTTACCTAACCTTTAGTTAGTTTATAAATTTCACATTCAACCATCAAATATCCAATAAACCGGGTAAATTTGTTTTATTTCCATTCCATATCGTTTATAATATTTTATAACGATTTATCGCTATTTTTATTTATTTAAAAATAGCCAAATTATTCAAACGATGCTTCAGGCCATAACGCGGCCGTGGCGCTGTTTTCCTTCAGATTTGATTTACACATATCTGAAAATTTAACCGTTGGATCTTCACAAATTTTATATCATTAGAAAGATCTTTTCAAAACGAATCCAACGATTTCAGTTTTGGGAAAATCCGACGGTCGGATCTCCCTGTACACTCGTTTGAAGTTTCGATTTCAAAATACGAACTGCAGCATCGTTATTCGGTTTAATTTAATTATATTTATATATATATATAAATATAATCGATTCTGGCACTGTTTTTCTTCAGATTTGATTTGAACATTTCAGACAATCCAACCGTTGGATTTTTACAAAGTTGGTGTCGTTGGAAAGATATTTCGAAAGCGAACCAAACGGTTTCGGTTTCGGGAAAATCCGATGGTCGGATCTCCCGCACTAATCGTTTGAAATCACGGTTTCAACACGAACTGCAGCTTCGTTATTCAATTTATTTTTGATTATAATTATATATATAAATATAACCTATTCCTCAATTTCAAAACCATATTCTTTTCATACATTTGATAAAAATGATATTTTTATCCAACATACATTTATTTCAACACTTCACTATTTCTACCAATTCATGTATATAATAAAAATGCGATTTTTATTGTAAAACGATTTATTTCAAAACACGGCTATTTTATATAGTTCATATAGATGATGAAAATATAATTTTTATTATAAAACAATTTCTTTCAAAACACGACTATTTTATATAGTTCATATAGATGATAAAAATATGATTTTTATTATAAAACAATTTATTTCAAAACATGACTATTTTATATAGTTCATATAGATGAGAAAAATATGTTTTTTATTATAAAACAAGTTATTTCAAAACATGAATGTCGTTCAACACATGAATTTCTATTCAACACCCGAATTTCTATTCAACACATGAATTTCTATTCAACACACGAATATAGTTTTAACACATGAAAATAATTCTAACACATGAATATTATTAAAAATTTCGGCAGCATAATGGCAGGGTAGTTAAAACCGGGGCCGTCCCTAGTACGGCTCCTCGCTCTACTTTAAAGCCTCGCAGCTTTTGACAATGGTGATTTCATGCATCTAGTTCGCACGCAGGCGGCATGTATATTTTTTTCCTTTTCCACAAACTAATCCTATGTGGTTTCAACCAAATAATTCTCAACCCCAAATGGGTATTTTTCAACCACAATCAATCAATTTCAACCACAAACAATTCTAATCAACCATTCTCTATCAACCAATTTTCACACCAATCACAACCAATAAATATCGTCCATGGTTTGTGGACGAGGGGCGTATATATATATGCATATATATATATATAAGTATATTTCACTTCCATTTCAACACATATATAAATTCTTACAACGCACATATAAATTATACATCGAACGTACAATTTATACAACGCTGATACATGAGCGGTACAACGCTTATATAACTCATACGTTGACTATATAATTTATACATCATCGTTTTCCATATCGTTTATAATTCAGAAATCTCACATTGGGTTCCACTCCACCAAAAATAGCAGAAGGCTCAGAAAAATATCCGGTCTTTTCTAAAATGCAGAAGACGTCCACACGAGTCCACTGTCTCTTGTTTCACTAAATTTCGTCAACAACCGAAAAAGATATGATTTTTACAGTGAAATCAAAAACCGTAGCGCTTTAAAGTGCTATAATATAGTTTAATTTAAAATCGGTTGTACCTTTCAAAATCTGGTCAAAACTAGGTTTTGATTTTTCGTGAAATCCGTTGCTCGCTGTTCCGATCAGGTTGTTGCACCTTGTAGGAGGTCGGAGGGCGCCCAGATCGACGGTGGAGCGGCCTACTCCGGTGGTCGGAGCTGACGTCGGCGGGAGGTAGAAGTTCGAAACTTTCAAACTTGAATTCTCCCCCAATTCTGAACGAAAAAATACAAACTATATATGGATTTGAAGGTGGGGAGGAGATCTACAATTTCTTTAACTGGAGCGAGGCTATAGATGCGTGGATTTGGAGGAATCGAGGAGAGAAGGTGGAATGTTGTTTCCGCCGTGCGTGAATAGGGGTATCGAGGAGAGAGAAGGAAAAGGAAGAAAGGTGATTGGCTAGTATTTTTTTATATTTATATATTTTTAAAATCTCAAAAATACCTGTAACACCCCACACCCGCTAAGGTCACTCACTAAGGGAATGCCTTAACTTCGGTGGAGTATTTTAAGTGAATATAGAACAGAAAAATTACAACAAGATAGATATAAATAATACTTGAAAATCTAAAACATCATTTCATTGCAGCAGAAGGTAAACATGTTTAGTTACAACACCATAAAAGAGTCAAGTACTAAATATCCATCCTGATAAAAACATAAGTACATAATCCCACTACATAACTAATAGCCATAATAGAAAAGATAAGCTGGGCTTTACATCACGGTCCAAGCTCCAAAAGATAGATAAAGCAATCTGATCAAAGCCCACTAGTACTAGGCCCAACCTGAGGACCTGAGGGGAAAAAGATAAAAACAACGGGGTCAGACATAAGTTTGAGTGAGCCCTATAACTTTAACAATACAATCATTAAAGTAATCAGGGTATGATATAAACTTGGTACGGTGATGACTGGGGATAAATGACTACACTAAGCATCCAACTAGACATAGGATGAACTAAGATAACGGTAAAGACGCATCTACCCACCCAAGGGTAATTACTAACTGCACCACACCAGTCATTCCTACTTAAAGGTTGACCCCACCCAAGGACTTAGAAAATTTAACTAGTAGTTTCGTGTACCCCTAGCTGACTACATAGGTGCCGTCTGCCCCTATCTCCACTAGGTGTACCCACTACTCCCCAAGCAATCGGCTCCCTACCGTAGATACCCGTGCTGGCCCCACAGTGGAGTGTATCACTCCCCAAAGTGGCAACCCGATACAATCAACGGTGCACGGCTTATACCTACACGATACAACAACGTCTTACCTACCAGCCCAGGTCCACACACGCATATGAAACCCGTTGGACTTGCGTTGCCACCGCAAACCCGTTTTGGCCTCTTATAGTCAAGCCCAGTACGCGTGTCCCGTCCTCAACATGGGTCGAGCCCAATAAGATACATATGGGTTACTGGTTGAAATGGGCCCCCACAAGCTACCCACCTAAGCTTGTCCCTTTTTCTAGTGCATCCCACTTAACCCTTTAATCATGTTTAATTACATGTTTCCACTTGGTTAAGTATTCTAATCGTATTTTCTATTGCCACCCAAGGCAACCCACTAGATTTCCACACGCCACCCAAGGCACTTACTTGATTTCCACATGCCACCCAAGGCACCCACTTAACCCCTCATGCCCCACTACATGCTTATCTGGTTAAGTGTTTCTTAATTGATTAAGAATGTAACCATTGTAAAGACCTCTCACATTAGACTATCTTTTATGGAAGCTGGATTTGCCGGTTGGGTCCGGGCAGCCTTACGCCATAACCGAGTCTAACCTCGCGTCTTTACACTTGTCACGTATTTAGTTTGTGCCTAAGACCTCTCACATTGGGCCAATCATTTGTAGCCGCTGGATTTGCCGGTCGGTTCCGGGCAGTCTTATGCTACAAAAGGGTCCAACCTCGTGTCTTAGTCGATTAATTACACCTAATTAATCACCCCCATAATTTGTATTAATTATCCCTAATTAATTACAAATTTAACGATGTACATAATTGACTCAATTATGTCCATCCACTTTATGGTATGCATAATCATACCAACTTCACACCATTTCATTAACATGAATATTAACCCCATCGTTCCCCACGTAATTCGCTAACATGACATACTTAAAAGGGAAGATTCATCACACATACAATGGGTTCAACTTGCATAACATTAACATCAACATGGGTTTTAAAGGTGTCAACATGCATATAGCATCAAACCCAACTAGCATAAATAATCAACCCAAACTTGCATGAATCACATATGTCATAAAGAGGGTAACTTGCATAAGCTACTTATGTCATACAAAGGGGTAAACTTGCATATGTATATATGACATACAAAGGGGTTAACTTGCATATGTATGCATATCATACAAAGGTGTAAACTTGCACATGTCACTTGCATATAATCAAACACCAAACTTGCATAACATGTCATATATGAACTTGCATATAATCAAACACCAAACTTGCATAACATATCATATATGAACTTGCATATAATCAAACACCAAACTTGCATAATCATGGTGTCATAATGGATCAATGTTTATCATAGTGATTTGCATAACTAGCATCATGAACTCATAGCATATGACTTGCATAACTTGCATAACATCATGAACACATAGCATATGACTTGCATAACCTCATGAACACATAGCATATGACTTGCATAACTTGCATAACATCATGAACACATAGCATATAACTTGCATAACTTGCATAACACATAGCATATGACTTGCATAACTTGCATAACATCATGAACACATAGCATATGATAACATAACTTGCATTGATCCACATACATAACCATAACCTCATTATATCCTATCATAATTAGTTTAGCAATTGCTTGCTAAAGGCATAGAAACTCACAACTTGTTGATTAGCACTTCAATGAAGAAGATTAAGTTGCTAGAGTTGGTTAGAAGTTGATTTGAGAAGCTATCTTCCTCTTTAATTTGTTGGTGGCTCCTTCTAGTTGCATTTTGACGGCATAACGACGTTGTCTCCAATTTTAGTATGAATTAGGGTAGTCATAGGGTGTATTTATAGATTAGTTAAGTGTTTTAGGCCATTAGATTAACCCTAAGTCAGATTAGAGCCGTCAGATCTCGTCACTAGCCACCAACCATAGCCCAAATCATTGCATCCAGGTCACACAGACCGACAAGGGGGGTCGACCCCTTGGGGGGGTCGACACCCATGTTGACCCCTGTGTCGACTCCCTCTGTCTGGCGGGAATTTTCCCGCCTCTTCTGAAATTTGAAATTTTAATATTTAAATCTGTTTTGAATTTTCTGAAAACTTCTTCGGGCCTTAACTGGGTCATACGGACTCCGATTTTCGAAAACTCGGACCCTATTTCGCATATTTTTCCGAGACGAACGCAATGGCATAGCCCGTTTCCCTTGTTTCAGATTATAAAATTTAATTATGCCCAGATTTATATTATAACAAGTTATTCAACATACGGGGTGTTACATTCTCCCCTACTTAAAGGATTTCGTCCCCGAAATCTCTAAGTCAAGAAGAACGTATCCTACCATCCAAACAACCATCTACTCAAACCATCAAACACTGGCATCCACGGTCCTTAAAGTTTCTAATGCTGTATGAACATATGCAAAGAGTGTGTGTATATGTTCCTTGTCTAATGCAAAATCAGGCGGTCTACTGATTCAGTTGACCTCCTTAATGCAAACCATGATAGTGCCATGCATCCAATATGTATGCGAAAGAATCCTATCGACACATACTATTACTACATGTGTGCACAACCATACACCAAAATGCATCATCCATATGACAATACAACCATTATACATCCATTAATATAGCTACCTACACACAATTATATGCAATATGAAGTGACTGAGCCGATCTAGTGTCTAAAGTGTGTGTATATGCATCCACGAGCAACCACTAGCAAATACTTGCATCCACACGCATCCATCAATCATAACATGTCTCAAACACATGTTTCAACCATAGGTTTACCCTATCTAAAGGTCAAAGATACTAATGAGAGGACATACTAAAGATAAGATAAGTACTAGACAAACGATAAAGGAGAAGTTAAAAGACATACCCTCAAAAAGGAATGGGTACAGTGAATGCGCTTCTGTCTCCCAAGTAGCATTGCTCTCATCCTCTCCCCATTGCACTTTGACTAGTCGAACCTCTCTGTTTCTCAACTTCCTAATCTCTGACCCAAGGATGCGGGTAGGAGCTCGTCGAATAGTCGCATCACGCTCTACCTCCACTTCTCTAAGCAAGCTCGGCTCTACTACCTCTGCGGTCTCATGTAGGCACTTCCTCAAATGTGACACATGGAATACGTCATGTACCCCACTAAGTCTCTCGGGTAAATCCACTCTATATGCCATCTGTCCAATCCTTTCCTTAATAGGAAACGGTCCTACAAATCTTGGTGCTAACTTCCCAACGGACCCAAAGTGAACAACATTCCGTAATGGAGATACTTTGACAAAGACCATGTCCCCAACATCAAACTCCAGCTCCGTCCTCCTCTTATCCACGTAAGATTTTTGTCTGTCTTGCACCGCTTTCATCCTTCTTCGAATCAAATCTATCTTTTCCGAAGTCTCTCTAACCATATCAGGCCCAAGCAAGGTCTTATCCGTAGATTCCCACCAACATGTAGGTGATCGACAAGGCCTTCCATAAAGAGCTTCGAAAGGAGCCATACCAATACTAGACTGAAAGCTGTTATTATACGCGAACTCCACCAATGGAAGATGCTCTTCCCATGTACCTCCAAAATCAAAGATACATAGCCTCAAAAGGTCTTCTTGAACACGATTCACCCTCTCGGTCTGGCCGTCCGTCTGAGGATGATATGCGGTTCTCAAACACAACTGAGTCCCCACTGCTTCTTGCAAACTCTTCCAAAACTCGCTAGTGAAGATAGGATCTCGATCGCTCACTATGCTAGAAGGTACCCCATGCAACCGAACTATCTCTCGAAGATAAACTGAAGCTAGCCATGGAGCAGTCCGCTTGCTCTTCACGGGTATGAAATGGGCGCTCTTAGTAAGTCCGTCTACCACAACCCAAATTCCCGTATTACCCTTCCTCGATCTCGGTAACCCATCAATAAAATCCATCGAGACGCTATCCCACTTCCATTGCGGAACTTCCATGGGTGAAGCAACCCACCAGGTTTCTTTTGCTCCGCTTTCACTTGTTGGCACACCAAGCATCTAGCGACATACTCGGCCACATCTTTCTTCATACCGGCCCAAAAGAAAACTCGCTTCATGTCTTGGTACATCTTGTCCCCACCGGGATGAATGGTCATCTTTGAATGATGTGCATCATCAAGAATAGCCTTCCTCAAACCCTCGTCTTGCGGTACACAAAGTCTACCGTCTCTACGCAAGCACCCCCTATCGTCTAGGGTGTACCTACTCAAATGGCTGGACGACTCCCCCTTATGAGCCTCTCTACCAACTCAACCAACTGTGGGTCGTCCCGCTGTGCCTCGCCAATCCGTCCCAAAAGAGTAGGTCTGACGTCTAAGGATGCTAGCAAACCGGGTTTAAAGTCAACGGAAGGTCTGAAATCAAACATCGAGATAAATTCCAAGCTTCGTCGTTCCACGAACAATGGACTCAAGGACAACCTTTTTCTGCTCAAGGCGTCCGCTACCACGTTACCCTTGCCAGGGGTATACGCTATCTCGAAATCATAGGATGCTAAGAACTCCATCCACCTTTGCTGTCTCAAGTTCAAATCCTTCTGAGAAAACAAGTACTTCAATGATTTGTGGTCAGTGAACAATTCGAACCTCTCTCCAAGAAGATAATGGCGCCAAGTCTTAAGCGCAAAAACAATAGCGGCCAACTCTAAATCATGGGTAGGGTAATTTTTCTCATGCGCTCTCAACTGCCTTCCACCGTAGGCTATTACCCTTCCCTCTTGCATTAAGATTGCGCCCAGTCCTGTCCCACAAGCATCGGTATAGACAACAAATGGCTTACTCCCATCTGGCAACACTAAGACTGGAGCTGTGGTTAAAGCTCTCTTTAACCGTTGGAACGCATCATCACAATCTACGTCCCATGCGAAGACTAGATTCTTCTTCGTCAAGCGAGTTAATGGGGCTGATATCTTCGCGAAGTCCTTGATAAACTTCCTATAGTAGCCAGCCAACCCCAAGAAACTCCTCACCTCGGTAGCATTCTTCGGAACCTTCCAATCTTGGATGGATACTACCTTCGCGGGATCCACAGCTATCCCTTCCTTGGAGACCACGTGCCCCAAGAACCGCACTTCCTTCCTCCAAAAGTGACATTTAGAGAATTTAGCCTTAAGGCTATGCGCTCGAAGAGTCTCCAACACTTCCCTAAGATGTAGGGCATGCTCTTCTTCACTCTTAGAAAAGACTAAGATGTCATCCACAAAGACCACCACGAACTTATTAAGGTACTCCCTGAACACCCTACTCATCAAATCAACAAAGTATGCAGGGGCGTTCGTCAAACCAAATGGCATCACAAGCCACTCATAGAAACCATCCGGAGTCCTAAAGGCAGTCTTGTCTATGCTATCCTTAGCCACTCTCAACTGATGAAACCCCGTGGCCAAGTCCAACTGCGAAAACACTGAGGCGCCAACCAACTGATCAAAGAGATCATCAATCCTCGGCAATGGGTGTCTATTCTTCTTTGTGAGCTTGTTGAGTTCTCTATAGTCTACACAAAGTCTGAGGGACCCATCCGCCTTCGTGGCAAAAACTACTGGAGCACCCCACTCCGATATACTTCGTCTTATGAACCCCTTCTCAAGCAACTCCCCTACTTGCTTATGGAGTTCCCTCCTCTCATGAGGAGCCATGTGGCGCACTGGTAAAGATACTGGTTTAGCATTGCCCACCAGATATATCCGGAAGTCTATCTCCCGCTTCGGAGGTAAGCCCTTCACCTCCTCAAACACATCCGAGTACTCCCGGACCACTCTAACAGATCACAAACTCTCGACCGAAGCGTCAAGCGATTCAAGATAACTTAGCATAACAGAATCCATGGGATTAAAAGAGATCTCGAGATTGTTACCCAAGCGGGTCATGAGCCTAACATCTCTCCTTTCACAATCAAGAACGGCACCATTACTGGATAACCAGTCCATGCCCAAAATCAACCCATAGCCCGTGAAGCCCAAAACAAAAGCATCACATCTAAACTCAACGCTAAGTATAGAAGTCTTAAAACCCAAACATATCATGGACAAATAAGTGGAGCCCCCAATTGGGTTTGAAACTACTAAGGGATCATCTACTAGACTGGTGTCTAAGTGCAGTGACTCAACTAATGATGATGAGATAAACGAATCCGATGCGCCAGAGTCAAATAAAGTACGGATAGGATGATCAAACAGAAAAACCAGACTTTCAACGGAAATAGTTCTACCTCTTTCCTGAATCGGTGGAACCGCGAGAGCCTGAACTTGCCCCCTTGCCTGACCTGGTGCCATAAGAGCTTGCACCTGTCCTCCTGAGGTAGATCCCGTCCTTTGCCCCTTCTTAGGGCAGTCCTTCACTAGATGCCCTGCTTCAACACAGTGGAAGCAGCCAGTCTTCTTCTTCTTCCGACAATCTTTGCTTAGGTGGCCTCTTGTCCCGCAATTGAAGCACTTCTTCTTTCCCTTGCCACCGTTTCCTTTCCCACCCTTGTTTTGCTGTTGCTGTTGAGGTCTCTTCTGATCTCCTTTCTTCTCGGGTGCCTTATTAGCATTGGGACCCTTCTCTTCCTCATGCATAAGTGCCATGTCTACTAGCTTCTCAAAGGTGGCCCCCATAGGGATGTGAGTCATAGCTAATCCATGCATCGGTTCATTCAAGCCTTTAACGAAACTCAAAGCCTTCTTCTCCGGTGTATTCACCATATCTATGCCAAATCTTGCTAGCTGATTAAATTTGTTGACATATTCCTTTACTGATAGGTTTCCTTGCTTTAGAGTCAAGAACCTTTCCATATACAAGTTCTCCTCCGCCCTTGAGAGAAACTTTGCCACAAACCTTTCCTGAAATCCGCCCAAGAGTCAACAGGGCGCTCTCCATTAGTGACCTCCCACCAGAATGAGGCCTCTCCCTTCATTAACCAAGCAGCTAACTTGACTTTCTTTCCTTCTTCCATCTCAAAGATATCTATCAACTCTTCCACCTCCTTAAGCCAATCCCTAGCTTCCACAAAAGTTTCTGATCCTTGAAAAGGTTTCCCTCCCATAGCCTTAAATTCCTTGCAAGTCTTAGCAAAAGTATATGTGCGAGGAGGAGGAGGGGGAGGAAGATCGGGTGCTACTGTTGGTGGAGGAACATTTGCTGGACCCGCAGTGGCGGCCCTAGCCTCCATCAATCTCCTATACCATACTGGTATAGTCACACCCTCCGGAAAGTTAAGATCCTCAGCCATGCTGAAACGAAAAAGGAAAGATTCAAAACGGAGAATTCGAACGATAAAGATATGGCTATTGGGGATTATGCTTTTCTTTCAAAAACTTTTCTCTTGAAAGACATGTTTTTGAAAATACTTCTTCCAAAAATGTTTTTAGAAAAATAGTTTTCTAAAAATTTTATCTGTTCTGGTAACTTTCAGCTCTGATACCACGTGTAACACCCCACACCCGCTAAGGAAATGCCTTAACTTCGGTGGAGTATTTTAAGTGAATATAGAACAGAAAAATTACAACAAGACAGATATAAATAATACATGAAAATCTAAAACATCATTTCATTGCAGCAGAAGGTAAACATGTTTAGTTACAACACCATAAAAGAGTCAAGTACTAAATATCCATCCTGATAAAAACATAAGTACATAATCCCACTACATAACTAATAGCCATAGTAGAAAAGATAAGCTGGGCTTTACATCATGGTCCAAGCTCCAAAAGATAGATAAAGCAATCTGATCAAAGCCCACTAGTACTAGGCCCAACCTGAGGACCTGAGGGGAAAAAGATAAAAACAACGGGGTCAGACATATGTCTGAGTGAGCCCTATAACTTTAACAATACAATCATTAAAGTAATTAGGGTATGATATAAACTTGGTACGGTGATGACTGGGGATAAATGACTACACTAAGCAGCCAACTAGACATAGGATGAACTAAGATAACGGTAAAGACGCATCTACCCACCCAAGGGTAATTACTAACTGCACCACACCAGTCATTCCTACTTAAAGGTTGACCCCACCCAAGGACTTAGAAAATTTAACTAGTAGTTTCGTGTACCCCTAGCTGACTACATAGGTGTCGTCTGCCCCTATCTCCACTAGGTGTACCCACTACTCCCCAAGCGATCGGCTCCCTACCGTAGATACCTGTGCTGGCCCCACAGTGGGGTGTATCACTCCCCAAAGTGGCAACCCGATACAATCAACGGTGCACGGCTTATATCTACACGATGCAACAACCTCTTACCTACCAGCCCGGGTCCACACACGCATATGAAACCCGTTGGACTTGCGTTGCCACCGCTAACCCGTTTTGGCCTCTTATAGTCAAGCCCAGTACGCGTGTCCCGTCCATGACATGGGTCGAGCCCAATAAGATACATATGGGTTACTTTTTGAAATGGGCCCCCACAAGCTACCCACCTAAGTTTGTCCCTTTTTCTAGTGCATCCCACTTAACCCTTTAATCATGTTTAATTACATGTTTCCACTTGGTTAAGTATTCTAATCGTATTTTCTATTGCCACCCAAGGCAACCCACTAGATTTCCACATGCCACCCTAGGCACTTACTTGATTTCCACATGCCACCCAAGGCACCCACTTAACCCCTCATGCCCCACTACATGCTTATCTAGTTAAGTGTTTCTTAATTGATTAAGAACGTAACTGTTATAAAGGCCTCTCACATTAGACTATCTTTTATGGTAGCTGGATTTGCCGGTTGGGTCCGGGCAGCCTTACGCCATAACCGAATCTAACCTCGTGTCTTTACACTTGTCACGTATTTATTTTGTGCCTAAGACCTCTCACATTGGGCCAATCATTTGTAGCCGCTGGATTTGCCTGTCGGTTCCGGGCAGACTTATGCTACAAAAGGGTCCAACCTCGTGTCTTAGTCGATTAATTACACCTAATTAATCACCCCCATAATTTGTATTAATTATCCCTAATTAATTACAAATTTAACGATGTACATGATTGACTCAATTATGTCCATCCACTTTATGGTATGCATAATCATACCAACTTCACACCATTTCATTAACATGAATATTAACCCCATCGTTCCCCACGTAATTCGCTAACATGACATACTTAAAAGGGAAGATTCATCACACATACAATGGGTTCAACTTGCATAACATTAGCATCAACATGGGTTTTAAAGGTGTCAACATGCATATAGCATCAAACCCAACTAGCATAAATAATCAACCCAAACTTGCATGAATCACATATGTCATAAAGAGGGTAACTTGCATAAGCTACTTATGTCATACAAAGGGGTAAACTTGCATATGTATGTATGACATACAAAGGGGTTAACTTGCATATGTATGCATATCATACAAAGGTGTAAACTTGCACATGTCACTTGCATATAATCAAACACCAAACTTGCATAACATGTCATATATGAACTTGCATATAATCAAACACCAAACTTGCATAACATATCATATATGAACTTGCATATAATCAAACACCAAACTTGCATAATCATGGTGTCATAATGGATCAATGTTTATCATAGTGATTTGCATAACTAGCATCATGAACTCATAGCATATGACTTCACTACTACAAAAGTGGGCATATTCGACACTAATTTGTGTGCGTTGCATGAAAAGTGTGGCGAAAGCTATGATTTCTTCGAGCTTCTGCAACAGCATTCATATGTTGTTGCACTATACGTGGATGCACTGTTGCGGTGGGAATTTTAGTGTTCTGATGTGCAACACCAGTTAAAAGCGTAGCATTACGTATATATAATCCAGCTCAGCTATCCGCGTTATCAACATATAAAAACCCCAACCGTAGATGAAAGATTAATCCAACGGTTCAAACCATCTATGGATATGATGATCTTAATGTTAGCCATCATCCAATCATTGACAGCCACGTCATTTCATTCTTTTGACGAAATTTTGGCGCGATCTTCTCCCTTCATGAAATCGTTTTCTTCTCTATCATCTAATCGTTTCCCCCCTTTTTACTATTGACAAAAATTTAAACCTAAATTCACGTCAGTATCGATCCTCTCCTCGACAGCAAATTCTATTCCGAAAAGGATGATGCTTTGAAACGCTTTCTAGTTTTGATTGCTCAAGGCGCTGACATCGCCAGTTTTTTCCCTCAGGTTCAGTTTGTATTGCACTGTGAATTAGTTGCGCTTATTATAGATTGGATTATGAGTAATTAGTAATTAGTTCATTTGTTACATTTTGGAAAACCCATTCGCTTATGAGTAATTAGTTGCGCTTATTATTGATTTGGGATTTGGGATTATGCTGAGGTTTATTCGAAAATTATACCCAGCAATAAACCATGAGAACCGGGCTACTGGCATGAAAAAGACATTGGTTTATTATAGAGGTCGAGCTAGTTAAGGAATGGGGACTGCGGTTAATTTGCACTGCTTGAGGTTCATACCTTACACTGCGGTTAATTTGTATGCTTGAGGTTAATTTGCACTGCGGTGTGTATGCACTGCGGTGACATCCGAATTTTAAGCCTCTTACCGCAGATTTTGACAAAATCTGAAGCGGGCACTCAAGCATTTTCGTTTTATTACAATACACATCATACACGCGGTGCATATATACACTCACAAGTATACACGCACGCACAAGTATACACGCACAAGTATCATAAGTATACACGCACAAGTATACACGCACAAGTATCACAAGTATACAAGCTCAAGTATCATAAGTATACACACACAAGTACACACGCTCAAGTATCATAAGTATACACGCACAAGTATACACGCACAAGTATCACAAGTATACAAGCTCAAGTATCATAAGTATACACGCACAAGTACACACGCTCAAGTAGACACGCACAAGTATACACGCGCGCACAAGTATACATGCACGCACAAGTATCATAAGGCAGCCATCTGAAGGCACGCACAAGTATACACGCACAAGTATCATAAGTATACACCAGAGACGTACGCAGAGATTTTAAAAAATCACCAGCATTCACAAATAAAACAACGTACCATTCACAAACATTCAAAAACATTCACCAGCATCCATCATCAGTCATCACCAGTCATCACAAACTTCCACAACCACACAAAGTTTCACAAATATTCACAAAATTTCAAGCCAAAAATCATTACCAGCAGAATAAAACCAACATCCACAAACATCACCAGTCATCACCAGCATCATCACCAGCATCCACACCAGTATCAGCACCAGCATCCATGTCAGAGTCATTGTCCATGTCAGAGTCATTGTCTATGTCAGAGTGGCTGTTAAGGATAGAGCATAGTCAGCGACCAAACCAGAATTTCTTGTTGTGGAGGGCAAAATGATCTTTGGATGATCAAACTTCAATAGGTTTGTTAATTCTATTTCTGTAAACATTTTGTGATCCACCTAATATATTATGTGATCAAACTTCTATTTTTGTAAACATTTTGTGATCCACCTAATATATTATATGATTCAATTCTCAAATAATGTGATCCACCTACGAGTTTATATGCCTTAATTATCAAACAATTTGACATGTAACACACATTAATTATCAAACAATTTGACATGTAACCACATCTGAAGGAAATTCAAGCCATACAATAACAGTGTCTCAAATTCAAGCCACACAACCACATCATGTACAACTAACAGAGCACCAGTTTGTATTATTATTTCAAAATCTTGGGTGGGGCATTATAACCTTGTATGTATGTATGTGAGTGTGTGCATGTGTGGTTGTGTCTCACTATAAGAAACTGTGGATGGAAGTAAAATTTACCTATGATCACAAAAAAATGGTACCACCGGTTCCTCCCTATTGCTCACAAACAGAATTTCAGGCCTCGTCAAAGGATGAGTATGTGTGGTGCGCTCAACCCTAATGATGTATTTCTTGTTGTCGAATCGAGCAGCAAAAACATTCTCCAAGCCAATGCCTTCATAAAATTCCATTTTCAGGTATAATGATCTATGGTCAATTCGAGACCAATGACAGTCGTCAATTTCACACACATTTCCCATTGGCGTCATTAATTCTTTTATTGCAGGAACATTTGTCTTCAGGAACTCGGGAAAGCCAACAACTCTGGCCCATGATTCTGCCTCAAACGCTGGTTCAGGCTCAAATTCTTCAGCAGACCATTGTTGCACATAAAAAGCACCTCAAATTTTTGTAAAAAGTTTCAACATTAGCGCATGATCACGCGTACTGTAAGATGGGCATGTTATTAGAAAAGAGTTTTTAGGTATAACCCGTGTAGTCCACTCCACATTAAGCTTCAGCGTATGCCTAAGCGTGAGATGCACAAATTCGTAAGTCCAATGTCCTGAAAGAACAGTGGCAGTGATGCATAGTGAAGAGTCCTCTATTGTTTTTTTTTTAACTTTTGACGATGGAGTTTTGTTTAGGAGTTGAAGATGTAGATGACGATATGCTTCTGAAGCTTGACAGGATATGAAGTGACACACTATACGTGGCAGTAATATGGGAACTGAAAACTTTTTGCTCAGAAGACGAATGGCCATATGAAATTGCTTATTTGTTGGCTGGCATGAGTGACCAATCGCCAATGGTCAGTAAGTCAATTGTAATAATTGTGTTCATAACATTTTACTAAGAAGGCCAATGGCCATTCGATGCCACCACTTATCAAATAACTTGTTATCATTTGATCAGGTGCATATTTAATTCTGGAAGGCAGAGGGATACATTTTGCAGATCGGATTGCTGCATATATATGATTCATATATAGGTACATACTAACATGCATATATATTTCCTATTGCAATTGGATTGCTGCATATATATGATTCATATATATAAATGAGTAATACATTTTGCAGGTGTGGACACATGTGTACATGTTCAGAATTCGCTAAAGAATTGGCCAGGAATGGATCAGGATAATGTCCCTTATGTCGTGCACCTATTCTTGAAGTAGTTCGAGCTTACTGTATACAATGAACAAAACGGTGTAGCTGATTTTTGAGTTTTGATATTTGGATAATTAAAACAATTGCTTTGGATGAGTTTCTTGTACAAAACCTGTATTGCAAAATATTTAATTAAAGCATTGTATTTCTATCAAATTAGTGTTGTATTTTCCTTCTTCTACTGTTGCGTTAGCTTTTATTGATATTGCATTTCATTGTAATGGTGTTGCATTACATATTGTAGTGGTGTTGCATTACATTAAATATAATTGCTTACCCGTCGCACGTGGACCCCACAGCTGACGTGGATAGCTGGTGTGGCATGTGACACGTGGAGTGCTGACATGGAGAGATGACGTGTCGTGTGACACGTAGACAGCTGACGTGGAAAGCTGACGTGGCGGCACTGGAAGCCGGGCCCTAACTAATGCTTAAGGCAACGCTGAATAGTGTTGCATTACGTGCAAATAGTGTTGCATTATGGCTATAATGCAACACTTTCTTTCCGTGGCCGTAGATGGGCAAAAGTGTTGCCTTAGGTGGCTAATACAACGGCCGCGGATGCCACGCCCCCCTGGTGTTGCCTATTTGAAAAAATGGCCTACGGCAACGCTTTTTTGATCTACGGCCACATAAAAATAGTGTCGAATATGCCCACTTTTGTAGTAGTGCTTGCATAACTTGCATAACATCATGAACACATAGCATATGACTTGCATAACTTGCATAACCTCATGAACACATAGCATATGACTTGCATAACTTGCATAACATCATGAACACATAGCATATAACTTGCATAACTTGCATAACACATAGCATATGACTTGCATAACTTGCATAACATCATGAACACATAGCATATGATAACATAACTTGCATTGATCCACATACATAACCATAACCTCATTATATCCTATCATAATTAGTTTAGCAATTGCTTGCTAAAGGCATAGAAACTCACAACTTGTTGATTAGCACTTCAATGAAGAAGATTAAGTTGCTAGAGTGGATTAGAAGTTGATTTGAGAAGTTATCTTCCTCTTTAATTTGTTGGTGGCTCCTTCTAGTCGCATTTTGACGGCGTAACGACGTTGTCTCCAATTTTAGTATGAATTAGGGTAGTCTTAGGGTGTATTTATAGATTATATAAGTGTTTTAGGCCATTAAATTAACCCTAAATCAGATTAGAGCCGTCAGATCTCGTCACTAGCCACCAACCATAGCCCAAATCCCAAATCAGTGCACCCAGGTCACACAGACCGATAGGGGGGTCGACCCCTGGGTCGACCCCTTGGGGGGGTCGACACCCATGTCGACCCCTGTGTCGACTCCCTCTGTCTGGCGGGAATTTTCCCGCCTCTTCTCAAATTAGAAATTTTAATATTTAAATCTGTTTTGAATTTTCTGAAAACTTCTTCGGGCCTTAACTGGGTCATACGGACTCCGATTTTCGAAAACTCGGACTCTATTTCGCGTATTTTTCCGAGATGAACGCAATGGCATAGCCCGTTTCCCCTTATTCAGAATATAAAATTTAATTCTGCCCTGATTTATATTATAACAAGTTATTCAACATACGGGGTGTTACAATACCCCTTATCTCATACGAACTCCAATCCAAACCCAACGACTATCGTCCCTAGATAAATACCCCCATTTTGAACACAATGGGATTTCTTTTGTAGGCCCATTGGACTGTTTGAGTCAGTTTCTCTTCAAATTAAAATATAAAACATTCAATATTTAATTTGAACGTACATTTCAATTTGCTGGGGCCACACACTGATTCTAAAAATTCCCGAAAAATAAATCTAGCTATGTTTTGACGATACGGTCCCAACAAAACTAGTTTTGATGAATTGTGAGACCATTTGAAAAATGGCCTTTTTCTGGTCTATCCAATTTAATAGAAATCGACCAAACACATTTTCCTTTGCCCCGCTCACATACTAGCTTCAAAATTTATGAAATTTGAAATCTAGCAATAATTTGACATCCCGGATCTAACAAAAGTGGTTTCGTCGAATTCTGAGGTCGTTTGCAAAATGGCCATTTTCATGGGCTATATAAACTCTATAGCTACCTTTCTGAAAATTCATTTGGCCATAACTTTTGCTTCTCGCTATAAAACTTCGATTTTTCAGATTCTTAGAAAGATATTCACTAACAGATTTAAATATTTTTGGTTTCACTAAAATTCGTTTTGTTTTGCACTCGGTACAGTCAGTCGAAGTTTGAATTCAAATTTTGAAACTACCGCGCCATTTCAGGCCTTGTTTATAATTAGAATTAATTATATTCGTTTTCAAACATGAATTCCAACTTACTTTTCGTCGTTATTATTTAAAATATTTATTTTAAATATTTAAAATTCACTAAAATAGCCAAATTAAAATTTTCAAACTGGTTCAGATTTTCCGGGTTGTTACATTTTTCAACACAATATTCTTTAGTGCTAAATTTATATCCATTGACAAAGAATATTGGATATGTCTTGACATTTCTTTTTGGTCCCATTTCCAAATGTTTCAATCCTTCATCCACAGCACAATTTGTTGGATCAAAAACATAATTAGTAAACCAACTAGCGAATTCTTTGCTGATATCGCCATTCAAATACTGTGATTCATAAATGCTGTATTATAGGACAAATGTTACATATATGATTAAAGACACAGTACATTTAAATATATATGTATAAATTCATTACCTAACGAACGGTGCAACTTCAGTGCAATTGAGAAGAATAAATGTGAGTGCTGTATTATAATCTCTATCATTCAGCCATTCTTCCAAACATCTGCCAGAAGGTCGACCATGTTTTTCAAAAATAGATAAAGTCGCTTAACAGACATCTTGATCAATGAATTCATCATTAAGCGCTGTACTTGTAAAGGATATGTTGCCATGATCACTAAAATAATGAGAGAGAAAAAAAATCTTCTTCTTTGATGTATGACTAGCATATAAGACCATCAACTCGAGCTTTCTGCGTAACGACCTAGATTTTTCGCTATTAATTTTAAATCATTTAAATTAATTTTAAATGTTGTATTGGTAATATAAAATGATTTTATAAGGAATTATTAAAAAAACAAATTATTGCGTAGTCAGTACAGCGTTAACTTTAACAAATACATATATAGTGAATGGCCCGTGCTTCGCACACGGGCAATGATTACAGTTGTGGTTGCATTGACTATTTATTGGCTTGTGTTATATCATTGTTATTTTCTATCTTCAGTAAATATTTGATAAGTAAACTATATAATATACTCTTTACGATTTTCAAATATACAAACTAATTTAACTTGGCACGTTCTAACTTTTCTGGAAAGGCCACTCATCCTAGAAACTTCAGCAGCATAGTCTTCAAACTTTTCAAACACCGTAACTACCAAAAATTTTAGGGCCTTGTCCGACAAATTCTTCAAACACCGTATGAGCTAAGGATTTCATCAAAACAGTTCTCTCTAAGCCTTATACTCTGTGTCTGCCAAGCTAATGGTTTCGTGCGTATAAAGCCATTTGATACCGTGCATCCCAAGCAATTTGCACCTCACGCTTCTTTTTCTTTAAATACTGAATACATCTTCTTTCCTGTTCTTTGGTCAAACCGAAAACATTTTCTCCAGTGAATTATACCAACTGATCTTCACTTCTAAATATATTCAAAATTCTTGGAAAATTCTAAAATTTCTGGAATCGAATGTTGGACCTCGTGAAGGCAAGAACATTCCACCGAAGTACTAATTTCTTTGTGTGATTGGCTTCATTGCGGTGCGATGGGTTCTAGGGTTCTTTAGTTTTGGGGTTTTGCGAGTTTGTCAGGCCCTCGAGCAAACCGTACTAGTTGGGATGGTGAAGGGGATTGGTGCACCCTGGAAGCAGGGTTGGACGGAAATGACTGTGTGTTAAGGAGTAGTTCAATTTAAAAGGGGAAGCGCGAGTGGTCTCTGTGGTTCGGCAAGAAGAAGAAGGGGTAGTATGGAGCAATTGCGTGAAAAAAAGTTAAGGTTAAAATGGTGAAAAACTGGTTGTGTGTGTGTGGGGGGGGGGGGGTTAAAGTATTGACAGTTTTATAAAAAGATGGTCTTTGAAGAATCGGTTGTAACATTTGAACAAGATGAAGTAGAAATTATGGTGGGAAGGTGCGGTCATTGCAGCGGTGTTTAACAGGGAAGGAGAGGCTTAACTTTGAAGAAAGATGAGTTAGTTAAGTGGTATGGTTTGATTTTTGGGGTAAAAATCTGACGATGATAGATGCGTAGTTGACTTAGATGTTAGAAACATGGGACAAGGGTGGAGACAGTCATGCAAACTGGGTTGTGTTTAGTCTTCTGCGCTGGAAGTATGGGATCAAAGATAGCATGATGGAGGGGTCTGTTTCTTCACATTGGAGGGGTTTTCGATGGGAGCTGTTGCAGTCTGATGCTCGGAGTTTTTTTTTTGTGCATTAGGGAGGAGTTCGGGGATCGGGAAGATAGTTATGGAGATGAAGCATACAGATAAGTTTACGGTTTTGGTATGCACGTGGAGAAGGAGGGTAGTGGGCTAAAATGTGGGTTTGGTATGTTTATGATTTAAAGTTTGGGTGTTGGTTCCTTTGAAAATGGAAATAACGTTGGTTATTGGGTGTTTTGTCAGTAGCTGCTTCAAATTTTTGATTGGGAAAGAAGATGTGAAGGGGATGAAGTGATGAATGGTGTTGGTTACTAAGTCAGGAGGAAAGTGGTTTTCATAAAAGAGGAAGGTGTATTAATGGCATAAGCAATGTTAATTAAGTGGTAAATGAAAATAAATGGCATGGTGAGAACCGGCATGGAGAAAACATGAATTTCATTTCAACCAAGAGCAGGAGTAGCAGTACCGAGAAGGAAGAGACGGGGTCTTGTTAATTTCCGGAATTTTAATATCCTTAACAAGTAAAAAGGGGTAAAGTTACATATTTAATTAAGTAATTTATTATCAAATAAAATTGTCTGACTAAAATGACCATAACATGAGCATATGTTAATAGAATTTCATCGATCACGTTGGAGTCGTAGCAACGAGATCAACATCGCGAAACTGACGTGGCTAAGAATAGGGGTACTGGAATTTCAAGATAAAATCAAACGCTTATTTGATTTTAAACGAAACAAACGCAGAATCATCAACTACGAACCAATGTGAGTAAACGCACTAACTCTGACTCGTTTATATTTTTATATAAACGAATTTTAAATTTATTTATAGTAATTTTATATTTTGTGATGGCTGTTTGGATGAATAGTAGATAAAAATGGTTGAAATGGTTGATATAGTCATATCGTTGATCGATTATTAGTTCTGATAGTTCCTATTGATGTGAAATAATATTATTGATATTGATTAACATCTGTGGATGCAGGGAAACAGGTTGGAGGGATCTAACTGGATTCCTCAATATTTATATTACTGTTTTTATTTGATTGTGATATGTGATGTGTTATAAAATCTAGGGTTGGATATGTTGTGTATGAATTACCCCGACCCTAGAAACTCGGTATTTTAGATATCGTAAAATACTTTTGAATTTGGAAAAGGAAATTGGGATTTTAAAATGGAATTTATTTCCAAAACAGAAATAAAATTTCGAATAGAGTTCGAAATAGAAATTTATTCAAGTGGATAACTCAAGAAGTTGTTATAAATAAAATTACAAATTAAGTGGATTATAAATCATTGGATAAATTGAAATATACATTCAAATTTGAATTTATATGAAAAAGTGAAAGTTGGTTTGAAACCAATAATTGAAATTAATCTGAATTTAACAAAGGGTGTTTAATATTAGTTAATCTTCGATTAGCTATAATTAAAGTAATTATCGAATTGGTTAGTGTTAATAAAGTTAATTATTATTTAATAAGCTTTTAAAAGTGATAATTATACTATTTTTAGCTAATAACAAAGTTAACTATTTTTAATATATTTAATAATAAAGTTAATTGTTATTTTAATTAATAATAATTAAAATAATGATTTTACTTGGAGATTCTATTAAGAAATGATTTAGTGGCATTATATTTTGATCAAGGAGGTGATAAGAGTTTCATAAAGGGATTTGTAATCCAAGTTTTAAATGAGATTTGTAAATGGGATTTGTTGGTAAATGCAGAGATTTAAATAAGGCTTTTTCCTAATTTTTAAATTAAGTAAAGAAAATTCAATGGAATGAAACTCTTTAGGAAGATGGTTACTAAGTTAATAATAGACTAAAATGTGTTAATGGTTTTAGAATAAAATCTAAGCTAAGTGCTGAAAAGATGGTAAACGGATTAGTGTAAGTGATTAATCCAAACAAGGTTTAAATGAGGTTTTTAAAACCAAAGTGACGACTTTAATTGATTTAAGCAAAGCACTGCAATTGAAATAAAGATTTTAAATGCACAAGAAAACACATAAGATAGTTTGTGTTAAACATTGATAAAATGGATTTTTTTGAAATAAAATCCAAGTAAAGAGGTCTTGTTGTAAAGAAGGTGGAAAGTGGATTTTTTATCCTTGTATACCCTTTATCTCAAGGGTTTCGACAAACAGAATGGTATATGTCTACAT
Organism: Allium sativum; assembly: GCA_030737875.1. Classification (NCBI taxonomy): domain Eukaryota; kingdom Viridiplantae; phylum Streptophyta; class Magnoliopsida; order Asparagales; family Amaryllidaceae; genus Allium; species Allium sativum. The sequence goes on along the minus strand of CM060919.1, from coordinate 843,766,306 downwards.
TGTGTAAATCCAAACATTTTAACTATCTTTTAGAAATGAGCAACGGAAGCATGTGCGTCGCAGACGGTACTTTATTAAAAATGGAGATTATAACGCTACTGTTATAATAAATATTCTATAAACCTAAACAACGATTTAACACTACCGTTAAAATAAATGTTTTATAAATCTAAACAGCGATTTAACGCTGCCGTTATAATAAATGTTTTGTAAATCTAAACAGTGATTATAACTCTATCGTTATAATAAATGTTTTATAAATCTAAACAGCGATTTTAATGTTATCATTATAATGAATGTTTTATAAATCAAATATATGGAAACACCGATTATAACGCTACCATTATAATCAAAGTTTTTCAGTAAATGGAATGGATTCTTAGATTGAATCCGAGCTTCGCGTAAGCAATATTTTGTTTGAAGTTGTGGGCTTTGACTATTTCAAAGTTGAGAATGTTGTTCAATTAAGGTCTGAGAGGTAATTATACCCCAACTTGATTGACTTCATGATTGATAGAGAAATGGTTAAGGTTCGATAGTGAAGATTGGCTAGCAATATAGTTAGTTAATAAATGAGTAATGCTTTGAGTTAGAATGACGACGTTTTATAACATCGCGTTAATTTAAAGGATTTTTGAAATGTTTTCCCCAAATAAAATGAGAGATATTTTCTACGCATAGAAAATGAAATGAATTAGTCAATGAGAAATTAAGAAATGCAAGACGGAAATATTTTCCAATATTAATAAAGTATACTTTCTGAATATAGAAAGTAAGAAATCGTGAATATATAGACTTGTTTTCTAACTGAAATAAGAGATATTTTCTCGAATATAGAATTAGGATATTGAGAATGCTTTACAAGAATCAAGAGAGAAAATCGAGCTTTGAAAAGATAGGAAAGATGGAAATTTGGAATTGATAACAAAATAAGGAATTTATATGAATAGGGGCCAGTTTTGCTGATCAGTAGAATTTACATTTGGAAGTAGGACCGTTGATTGTATGGATGTTTCTTTGATAGTTAAATCACCGACTATCGAAGTTTTGATTTATTTTATACTTTTGTTGTCAATATAGAGAGACCGAGATCAGATCTAATATCTGAAAACCACTCTGTATTGGTATAAGCATACATATCAACTTATGTTGAAGATAATTGAAGACGGAGTAAGATGCAAAGGTTGTTCTGTTAACCCTAGGTAGGAAATGCCTAAGATGGATTAACGGAATGGTGCCTTCGGTTTGTCCAGACCCAGGATAACTTGTAAGGACACGTGTCTGACAGAGTATTTCCAAAGGGTACGTACGTTGATTCCTTTAAATGTACAAAGTTGGTGGCAAAGAAGGGAAACTTATTTGGCCTAACAATCTGAGTATTTTTTTGGGAATCAATTAGTGATTTCCGATGGATATGATAATGTGGCATTCAAAGTGAATGGTGGCCAGATGTTCTGGAAGATAATTCAAACCTCAAGCCTCACAACTGGGAATTGACAAAAATTGGGCAGGCAGCATGGCTAGGTGGGTCGCTCCCATTAGGATGTATAATCACCTATCCAAAGAAATTCCATTTGCTTCTTTAATCTATCGATGTTATCCCATTCAGGAAACGGTTGCTGATCCCAACCGTTTTTTGTATACATTCGATGCACTCAAGCGAAATGAGTGGTCGATCGTGTATGGGCCGGGTTGCAAGACGTTCTTGTTGAAGACTAGTGTATCCCCTCTAGAGTACACTAATCGGAAGGTGGTTCTATATCTTGTCATGTTGGAAATCCAATCTCCAATAAGCGCCCTGCGGTTTTTGATTTTATATTATATATGGAGCGTAATATGCAAGTGTTCCGCTAGATTCTATTTATTTGATGTAGACACTATTATAATATCATTGGATTTTGATATCAAAAATATTTTTGGGTTATCATAAGTTAAAAACCATCCGTGTTTATGTGTGGATCGGTCTTACAATTATCATTTCTTTCGAAAGGATTTTGAAAGTTAAACCAAAGGTTAGAGTTTACACACACCAGTCCCATGACTGACCCAGATTTTATTTTGTTTTGTTTTCCCTAAACTCTTGGGTGCCCAAATTTGTATGGGCAGTCAAGTAGTCGGGATTTTTCAGATTCACTTGGAAGAGTTGGAAGCAGGAGGCTTCGCCAGTTAGCTATCGACTATCATATTTTCCGCTATGTACTATGTTGTATCTGGAAACAGGTGTGTATAAATATTCCAGGAATAACTGTTGTGCTCTGATAATGGTACGTATATACAGTTACTGATTTGTATTTCAAAAGTTATGTTATTTAATATATTTTATGTTATTTAATATATTTTATTCGTTTTGCTGTGAGATTTGTATTCTTCGTTTCTTCTATTCTATTATTTCTTTCTTTCTATTTCTCATCCTCTAACTTATTTCTATTAATGATTCGTTTTTCTATGCATTTTGGGTTGGGCGTGTGGTATTATTAGTAGACTCAAAGGGTATGGAAATTCGGGCCAGTACATTTGGTATCAGAGCTGAAGGTTGAGTAGTAACCTTGGCTCTGTGGCGTAATTCAATAGAGATAGAGTTAGTAATACCCTAGATTGAATTTGAGTGTGTATGTATGAGCGCATATTTGTAGATTCGATATGAAATTGTTTTATATTATGTTGACTGGTTTGTTGAGTGGTTTATGAATTCTGGTCGATACAGGATGTACAACTGTATAGTTAGGTGTTTCTAAACTCTCGAACAAAGCAATTCGGTACAATATTGTTTTAAAAGGGGTAAATGGATTAATTTTGCCCAAAACTATTTTTGGTATAGAAGGAGTAATTTTCTGAAATTATTGAATTGGTTGGTTGTTATTATAATCAAATGAGATTATAATGGTTATATAAACCAAATTGAATTTGTATAAGAATCAGATATACAAATAAGCTGAATTACAATTGGATTCAGACCCAAATTTGGAATTTAAATCCCGGTTGTTTAGAAATATTTTCTGAAGTATTTTTAAAAAGTAATATCACATTAGTTTGAAGGATTTTTGAATAAGAATGATTTTAAATGGATTTTAAAAGTGATTAAGCACTGAAATCACTTCAGTGGCGAGAAAATAATTCTGATAATGGATCGCGACACTATCAGTATTCATTTTCGAGTTTCTAAGTGACTGATTGCTTGCTGCCATAATAATTTGTTAATGGAAATTTGTTTGAAAAGAAAAGGTTGTTTTAAAAAATTCGAATATTTTTAATTGAGTTGATTATAAATATATGTATATAAATATATATGATTTCAAACAGATTTGAAATAAAACCTGGGAATTTGAATTCTGAAATTTAAAATTTAACTTATATAAGTTGAATAAATTGAAAGGGTAAAAATGTATCAAATGAATTGAAATTTAACTTAAGTTAAACAAAATTGGACTGGATTAAAAATAATTCCGAATGAAATTAAATAAAGAGAAATGTTGAGATTCGAATTATTGATATGAATTCGACTTTTGAATAAACAAGTTGAATATATATTTGATGTTGTTAATTGAAATTGAATTTTGATAAATTTGGATTCAAGTATAATAAGTGGATTGACTTAAATAGAAATTGGATTTGAATTGATAAAATGGAAGTGAACTAATCAGAAGTTGATTAGAGGGAAAAAAGAAGAAAAGAAGAAACTGGTGGTTGGATTGATTTGAAACTAACTGAAAATGAATATATGTATGTTGAGCAGATATTGAATGGAAGAAAATGCAAGAGATAGAATTTATGGCTGACAAAAAGTACATGTTTACAATATTACTTGGGTTTGATGGTTTTATGAGCCAATGGGGCAAGCCGCTTGGCTTTTTGATTTTCTTTTAGACTGGAGAAGGCCTAGAAAGGCAAGTTGTGGTTGTACCGATTGAGCCGTGCAAAGGAGATGCTGGCGAAATTTTTTCGAAAATTTAAAGAGTTAGAAAATTTTCAAGAAATTTTTTGATAATTTAAAATTGAGTTGTTAATTGTAATTAAAATAAGAAAACCAGAATTGGTTATAAAATTTCAAGTGGAATAATGAAATTGATAAATGGATTTAGAATCAATTGGAAATAATATGGATATGCATAACAACATATGGATTGAAGACAAGAAAGTGATGATGGATTGTCCAAAAATGGTGGATATATCATTTTGAAAGAATTACGAATGGTCAAGTATTGGTATGAGAATTTGAAGGTCGGGTAAGAACTCGGTTATGAGGATATGGAATATAAGATTTCAACTAAGTAGGTTATGAGGAATTAGAGTTATAACATTTTTACTGCTTAGCAATTTCGAGGACGAAATTATTTCAAGGGGAAAGGAATGTAACGACTTGGATTTTTCGCTATTAATTTTAAAACATTTAAATTAATTTTAACTATTGTATTGGTAATATAAAATGATTTTTATAAGGAATTATTAAAAAAAACAAATTACTGCATAGTCGGTACCACGTTAACTTTAACAAATATATATATATATATATATATGGTGATTGGCCCGTGCTTCGCACACGAGCAATGATTGCAGTTGTGGTTGCATTGACTATTGATTGGCTAGTGTTATATCATTGTTATTTTCTACCTTCAGTAAATATCTGATAAGTAAACTATATAATATACGCTTTATGGTTTTCAAATATACAAACTAATATAACTTGGCACGTTCTAACTTTTCTGGAAAGGACACTCATCCTAGAAACTTCAGCAGCATAGTCTCCAAACTTTTCAAACACCGTAACTACCAAAAATTTTAGGGATTTGTCTGCCAAATTCTTCAAACACCCTGTGAGCCAAGGATTTCATCCAAACTATTCTCTGTAAGCCGTATACTCTGTGTCTGCCAAGCTAATGGCTTCGTGCGTATCAAGCCATTTGATACCCGTGCGTCCCAAGCAATTTGAGTACCGTGCGCCTCACACTTCTTTTTCTTTAAATATTGAATACATCTTCTTTCCTGTTCTTTGGTCAAACCGAAAACATTTTCTCTAGTGAATTATACCAACTGATCTTCACTTCTAAATATATTCAAAATTCTTGGAAAATTCTAAAATTTCTGGAATCGAATGTTGGAGCTCGTGAAGGCAAGAACGTTCCACCGGAGTACTTATTTCTTTGTGCGATTGGCTTCACTGAGGTGCGATGGGTTCTAGGGTTCTTCGATTGTGGGGTTTTGCGAGTTTGTCAGGCCCTCGAACAGACCGTTCTAGTGGGGATGGTGAAGGGGATTGGTGCATCTTGGAAGCAGGGTTAGACGGAAATGACAGTGTGTTAATGAGCGGTTCGATTTAAAAGGGGAAGCACGAGGGGTCTCTATGGTTCGGCAAGAAGAAGAAGGGGTAGTATGGAGCTATTGCGTGAAAAAAGTTAAGGTTAAAATGGTGAAAAACTGGTTGCGTGGGAGGGGGGTTAAAGTATTGACAGATTTATAGAAAGATGGTCTATGAAGAATCGGTTGTAACATTTGAACAAGATGAAGTAGAAATTATGGTGGGAAGGTGCGGTTATTGCAGCTGTGTTTGACAGGGAAGGAGAGGCTTAACTTTGAAGGAAGATGAGTTAGTTAAATGGTATGGTTTGATTTTTGGGGTAAAAATCTGATGATGGGAGATGCGTAGTTGACTTAGACGTCAGAAACATGGGACAAGGGTGGAGACAGTCATGCAAATTGGGTTGTGTTTAGTCTTCTGCGCTGGAAGTATGGTATCAAAGATAACATGATGGAGGGGTCTAGCTCTTCACATTGGAGGGGTTTTCGATGGGTGTGGTTGTAGTCTGATGCTCGGAGTTTTTTGTGCATTACGGAGGAGTTCGGGTACCAGGAAGATGGTTTTGGAGATGAAGCATACAGAGAAGTTTACGGTTTTGGTATGCACGTGGAGAAGGAGGGTAGTGGGCTAACACTTGGGTTTGGTCTGTTTATGATTTAAAGTTTGGATGTTGGTTCCTCTGAAAATGCAAATAACGTTGGTAATTGGGTGTTTTGTCAGTAGCTGTTTCAAATTTTTGATTGGGAAAGAAGATATGAAGAGGATGAAGTGGTGAATGGTGTTGGTTACTAAGTCAGGAGGAAAGCAGTTTTCATAAAAGAGGAAGGTGTATTAACAGCATAAGCAATGTTAATTAAGTGGTAAATGAAGATAAATGGCATGGTGAGAACCGGCATGGAGAAAACATGAATTTCATTTCAACCAAGAGCAGGAGTAGCAGTACCGAGAAGGAAGAGATGGGGTCTAGTTAATTTCAGGAATGTTAATATCCTTAATAAGTAAAAAGGGGTAAAGTTATATATTTAATTAAGAAATTTATTATCAAATAAAATTGTTTGACTAAAATGATTATAACATGAGCATACGCTAAAAGAATTTCATCGATCACGTTGGAGCCGTAGCAACGAGATCAACATCGCGAAATTGACGTGGCTGAGAATAGAGGTACTGGAATTTCAAGATAAAATTAAACACTTATTGGATTTTAAATGAAATAAAAGCAGAATCATCAACTATGAACCAATATGAGTAAACGCACTAACTCTAACTCATTTATATTTTTATATAAACGAATTTTAAATTTATTTATAGTAATTTTATATTGTGTGATGTCTGTTTGGATGAGTGGTTGATAAAAATTATTGAAATGGTTGATATAGTCACATCGTTGATCGATTATTAGTTCTGATGGTTCCTATTGATGTGAAATAATATTATTGATATTGATTAACATCTGTGGATGCAGGGAAACAGGTTGGACGGATCCAACTAGATTCCTCAACATTTATATTACTATTTTTATTTGATTGTGATATGTGATGTGTTATAAAATCTAGGATTGGATATGTTGTGTGTGAATTACCCCAACCCTAGAAACTCGGTATTTTAGATACCGTAAAATACTTTTGAATTTGGAAAAGGAAATTGGGATTTTAAAATGGAATTTATTTCCAAAATAGAAATAAAATTTCGAATAGAGTTGAAAATAAAAAAAATCAAGTGGCTAAATCTAGAAGTTGTTATAAATAAATTATAAATTAAGTGGATTATAAATCATTGGATAAATTGAAATATAAATTCAAATTGAATTTATATGAAAAAGTGAAAGTCGGTTTGAAACCAATAATTGAAATTAATTTGAATTTAACAAAGGGATTTAAATATTAGTTAATCTTCGATTAACTATAATTAAAGTAATTGTTGAATTGGTTAGTGTTAATAAAGTTAATTATTATTTAATAAGCTTTTAAAAGTGATAATTATATTATTTCTAGCTAATAGCAAAGTTAACTATTTTTAATATATTTAGTAGTAAAGTTAATTGTTATTTTAATTAATAATAAATAAAACAATGATTTTAACTGGAGATTCAATTAAGAAATGATTTAGTGGCATTATATTTTGATCAAGGAGGTGATAAGAGTTTCATAAAGGGATTTGTAATCCAAGTTTTAAATAAGATTTGTAAATGGGATTTGTCGGTAAATGCAGAGAATTATATAAGGCTTTTTCCTAATTTTTAAATTAAGTAAAGAAAATTTCAATGGATTGAAACTTTTAAGGAAGATGATTACTAAGTTAATAATAGACTAAAATGTGTTAATGGTTTTAGAATGAAATCTAAGCTAAGTGCTGAAAAGATGGTAAATGGATTAGTATAAGTGATTAATCCAAACAAGTTTTAAATGAGGTTTTTAACACCAAAGTGATGACTTTAATTGAATTAAGCAAAGCACTGCAATTGAAATAAAGATTTTAAATGCACAGGAAAACACATAATACAGTTTGTGTTAAACATTGATAAAATGGATTTTTTTTTTTTGAAATAAAATCCAAAGAGGTCTTGTTGTAAAGAAGGTGGAAAGCGGATTTTTTATCCTTATATACCCATTATCTTATGGGTTTCGACAAATAGAATGGTATATATCTGCATTGTGTAAATCCGGACATTTTGACTATCTTTTAGAAATGAGCAACGGAAGCGTGTGTGTCGCACACGGTACTTTATTAAAAAACAACGATTATAACGCTACTGTTATAATAAATATTCTATAAACCTAAACAGCGATTTAGCGCTACCTATAAAATAAATGTTTTATAAATCTAAACAGCGATTTAACGATGTCGTTATAATAAATGTTTGTAAATCTAAACTGCGATTATAACGCTATTGTTATAATAAATGTTTTATAAATCTAAACAATGATTTTAATGCTATCGTTATAATGAATGTTTTATAAATCGAATATTTGGAAACAGCGATTATAACGCTACCGTTATAATCAAAGATTTTCAGTAAATGAAATGGATTCTTAAATTGAATCCGAGAGTCGCATAAGCGATGTTTTGTTTGAAGTTGTGGGCTTTGACTATTTCAAAGTTGAGAATGTTGTTCAATTAAGGTCTGAGAAGTAATTATACCCCAACTTGATTGACTTCATGATTGATAGTGAAATGGTCAAGGTTCGATAGTGAAGATTGGTTAGCAATATAGTTAGTTAATAAATGATTAATGGTTTGAGTTAGAATAACGATGTTTTATAACATCGCGTTAATTTAAAGGATTTTTGAAACGTTTTCCCCAAATAAAATGAGAGATATTTTCTACGCATAGAAAATGAAATGAATTGGTCAACGAGAAATTAAGAAATGCAAGATGGAAATATTTTCCGATATTAATAAAGTATACTTTCTGAATATAGAAAATAAGAAATCGTGAATATATAGAATTGTTTTCTAACTGGAATAAGAGATCTTTTCTCGAATATAGAATTAGGATATTGAAAATGTTTTACAAGAATCGAGAGAGAAAATCAAGCTTTGAAAAGATAGGAAAGATGGAAATTTGGAATTGATAACAAAATAAGGAATTTATATGAATAGGGGCCAGTATTTCTGATCAGTAGAATTTCCATTTGAAAGTAGGACCGTTGATTATATGGGTGTTTCTTTAATAGTTAAATCACCGACTATCGAAGATTTGATTTATTTTATACTTCCATTGTCAATATGAAGAGACCGGGATCGGATCTAATATCTGAAAACCACTATGTATTGGTATAAGCGTACATATCAACTTATGTTGAAGATGATTGAAGACGAAGTAAGATGCAAGAGCTGTTCTGTTAACCCTAGGTAGGAATTGCCCAAGATGGATTAATAGTTAGGTGCCTTCGGTTTGCCTAGACCCAAGACAACTTGTAAGGACGAGTGTCTGACAGAGTATTTCCAAAGGGATCATGTACGTTGATTCCTTCAAATGTATGAAGTTGGTGGCAAAGCATATGGACTTCTTTAGCCTAACAATCTGAGTATTTTTGTGGGAATCAATTAGTGATTTCCAATGCTTTTGATGATGTGGCATTCAAAGTGAATGGTGGCCAGATGTTCTGGAAGATAATTCAAACCTCAAGCCTCACAACCAGGAATTGACAAAAATCGGGCAGGCAGCATGGCTAGGTTGGTCGCTCCCATTAGGATGTATAATCACTTATCTAGAGAAATTCCATTTGCTTCTTTAATCTATCGATGCTGTCCCTTTCGTGAAACGGTTGCTGATCCCAACCGTTGGTGATATAAGTTCGATACACTCAAGCGAAATGAGTGGTCGATCTTGTGTGGGCCGGGTTGCAAGACGTTCTTATTGAACCCCAGTGTATCCTCTCTAGAGTACACTGATCGGAAGGTGGTTCCATACCTTCTCATGTTAGAAATCCTGTCTCCAATAAGAGCCCTGCGGTTTTTGACTTTATATTATATATGGAGCGTGAGATGCAAGCGTTCCGCTAGATTCTATTTATTTGATGTAGACACTATTATAATATCACTGGATTTGGATATCAAAATATTTTTGGGTTATTGTAAGGTAAAAACCATCCGTGTTTATGTGTGGATCGGTCTTACGATTATCATTTCTCTCGAAAGGATTTTGAAAGTTAAACCAATGGTTGGAGTTTACTTACACCAGTCCCATGACTGACCCAGAATTTATTTTGTTTTGTTTTCCCTAAACTATTAGGTGCCCAAATTTGTATGAGCAGTCAAGTAGTCGGGATTTTTCAGATTCACTTAGAAGAGCTGGAAGCAGGAGGCTTCGCCATTTATCTATCGACTATCATATTTTCCGTTATGTACTATGTTGTATCCGGAAACAAGTGTTTATAACTGTTCCCGGAATAACTGTTGTGCTCAGATAATGGTACGTATAAATACAGTTACTGATTTATATTTCAAAATTTATGTTATTTAATATATTTTATTCGTTCCGCTGTGAGATTTGTATTCTTTGTTTCTTCTATTCTAATATTTCTTTATTTCTATTTCTTATCCTCTAACTGCTTTCTACTAATGATTCGTTTTTCTATGCAATTATGGTTGGACGTGTGGTGTTATTAGTCGATTCAAAGGGTATGGAAATTCGGGCCATTACATTCTGCCTCACTTTTTTCTTTAGATGATTTGAATACCTACTAGAATTATTTTAAATTATGTTTTTATACATTTCATTAACCAAAATTTAATTAACTAAATATTAATATATCTTTCAAATGGATACATCCATTCATATTGAACCGGCCCTCGAAGAAGTGCTTCTAGTGGAAGATGAATAGACAAATGCTCCATGACATTGAAAAAACCTAGAGGAAATATTTCTTCCAATTTACAGAGAAACATGGGGATTTCTTACTCTAGTTTGCGTAGACGATCAATTTTTAATGTAATAGAACAAAGCACTTTATAAAACAAACTAAGCTCCGTTACAACAATCCAAACTGTTATAGGAAACGGTTCTTTGAAAGCGACGGGCAATAAATTTTCCATCATAACATGATGGTCATGGCTTTTCATCCTGCTAAGTTTATTCTTTTTATACTTGACACATCTACAAAGATTGGAAGATATACCATCCAGGAATCTTAATCCTTCCAACCATTTTAGAAGTATTTTAACTTGATTATCGTCTAATTCATAGCATGCTTTCGAGTTTTTGGTGTCATTTGGCTTTATATGAAGCTCGGGATGATTACATATTACTTTGATATCACGTCTTGATTTCAAATCATCTTTCATCTTCCCCTTGACATTCATAATTGTATTAAATACATTGTCAAACACATTTTCCTCATTATGCATCACGTCAATATTACGACGAATCAGGAGATCTTTCCAATAAGGCAACCCCCAAAATATGCTTTGTTTCCACCAATTATGAATTGTTGATTTACCTTGAATTTCTGTTTGCACTCTGGTTTCATGAATCTTTAGATAATCTTGTACAAGTTCATAAATTTCTTCACTTGTCCATATTTTAGGTGGTCTCGTAGTTTCCTACCTATTAACTGTAAAAAAATTCTTATCTCTTCTAAAAGATGATTAATATAAAGAAAATATCTATAATAGTCAAACCATGAAATTTTCTTTCCAATAGGTAAAGAAAATGCTCTTGTTTCTTCCATGCAGAACGGACACGCAGACGACCAGTCGTACTCTAACCTGACAGCATTGCATAGGCAGAAAAATCGTTAATTGTCGCAATAGAGAAGCATGCATACGAAAGTTCATTTTTTGTGAAATATCATATGTTTCTACCCTTAGTACCACAATTTTTTTTTCAATTCTTCAATCAACGATTGTAAATAAAGATCGATTCCTTATGTCAGATCATCAGGACCAGAGACGACAATTGTGAGAAACATATCAAGAGTTTTCATACACTTCCACAGAGGTAAATTATAAGGTGTGATAATTATAGGTTAGGGCGAATATTTAGAACCAAATTGGGGAAATGGTGAAAATCCGTCTGTGTATAAACCAAGTCTAACATTACGACACTCAGATGCAAAATCGGCATACTTCTAGTCAAAATGCTTTCATGCTTCTCCATCAGATGGGTATGTTAACGTACCTTCTTGTGTTCTCACACTATTCCATTTCATATGTTGCGCGGTTACAGAAGATGCATATAACCTTTGAACTCTAGGAATAATAGATAAATAATGCATATGCTTATACGGGACTTCCTTTCCCGTTTTCTTTCTCGGTTTGTACTCGGTTTGTATCTTTTTTGATTACATATTTTACAATTCTTAAGTTTGATATTTTCCTTCCAAAATAACATGCAACCCTTTAGACATGTATCTATTTATTGATACGATAAACCAAAGGCCGACATCATTCTTTTTACTTCATAATGATTTTCGCACATTACATTATTGGGAGACATATCCGCTTCGCAACTTGTACAATGGCTGTAAATCTAGCTTTTGTGAGGTTGTATTTATATTTCATCATAATATATTCAGCTGTTATTGATAATTGTGTTCCGCTTTCATAGCGTTCCCAAAAGGGTTTTTACGCAGCATATAATAAATCATATATTTTTTATCTTCAATATTTGGTTTTTCTTCATCATTACCATCGTCATCATTAAATTGTTGAACCGGGAACATTGAACATGCAGCATCTAAACCATTTGTTCTACGAGATTCGTCATAGCAGTTTCATTATTCACTACCTCCTCAACATTGTATAGAAGTAGATGCTAACGGTTCTCTATGACGATCCCAAACCAAATAGTTCAGCATAAAACCGTACTGACGCAAATGAACTATAACCATTTGCAGTATCAAATGCTTTAATAACTTGCATCTACTACATGGACATTGGATTTCAACGTCGTTTCCGTTGTTACTTAAAGCAAAATCAATAAACACGCCGACACCATTAATAAATTGTTTGTTTATTGTACCATCGGTTTCTCTTCGTTTGTACATCCAGCTTCGGTCATTAAAATTAATGTCCATTTTTCCTATGTACATATAAAATTAAAAAGTATGATAAAATTCCCTTATATTTGATATATGAGGTCACAAATTCGTATCCTCATCATGATAAATGTTAATATCTATTTTCATTCTGAAAGCTTGAAAGCTAAGTTTGTATTTTAATGAAAACAATTCTTTTACATATTAATGATGATAAAATTTGCATTGACCTTTTATTAAAACAATTTTATTGCTGAATGCATATTATGTTAATTGATCATTTACTGGTGGGTCATCCTATCTTCCATTACAAATACAATAACGTAATTAAATCGCGTAAATCTTTTCAATTTAAACGATTCAGCAAAATTTCAGCAGTACTTCCCTTTAGTTCCCTGAACAATACACAATTGCGTGTACACAGGGAACATAAAGGAAGTGCTTTTGAAATTTTGAGAATTGTTTAAAATGAAATGACTTACGAGATTTAATTTCGTTATTGTGTTCGTAACTTGTCCAATACAAAGGACAAATCCAACAAATATTCTATGTGATGAATATAAACGTCTGTTTCGTTAATAAAATGAACAATCACATAACAATTATATACAATACTTATCGGACGGAGACAAGAAAACTCTTTAAGGCTTTATGAATATAAGATATTACGGTTGCTCTTCGATCTTTAATTGTATATATATGAATTTTATCACATATACGTATATTTTAAACATTAAATCGAACTATACAACCGTACGTTTTTGCTAAATTTTTATAAAATATAAACTTAATTATTTTCATTTCCACTACACGTTTTCGAAAAATTAAATATCATGTTCGATGAATTTGGATGTTTACAAAATTCAATCATATGTACATCTTCATGTGCACCAAGATACCATGAGATTATCATAGTTTAACTCAGAAATACAGCACTATATATACACATATATATGCACATACACATATACAACACAACTAGCCCTAAATTAGCAACATAATCAAATCAATCCATATATACATGTATTAACAGCAACTACACATACAAACATACAATCAAACTAACAAATTAAGCTTAAATTAGCAAACTTAGGGTAATAAATAAAATTAGGGTTCATACCTTGGAAACTGGGGATGAACTGGAGATTAGAGAGGAAAGAGAGCCTTGAAGGTATTGCAGAGACTATAGGCGGGTGAGTGAGCTAGGAGGTCGATTTCAGAATTTTTGGAGCAACAATTTTGGGGGAAAACTAAAAAAATCAAGTAGGTTTTGGAAATGGGGAAGAAGGAAGCTGCTTTGGTAGTAGCTTATAAACAACAACCTCCAACAGTCTCGAACGTCCTTTTTTTATTACGTAAAAAAATTTCTAGAATTAAGCTCCGTTGTAGCTTGCTGTTTGAGGTCGTTGGAATGTTCCGTTGCTATGCTGTTCATTTCTTGTAGTAGCTAGGTCAACGGCTCCAATTTGAGCCGTTGAGCACATTTCCCCTTCCTCTCTTCTTCTCTACGTGTACTCCCTTCTATAATCTACATCTCCTCACAAACTTCAATCAAATTTCTCCATCTTCACCTTTGATTACATTCAATGGCCAGTCCGTTTCCAGATGCAAGTGATTCAAATTCGGAAGATATGGAATATATCACACTAATTGGAGCGTATTTACGTGAAAGTAACGAAAGTGGTTGTCGGATGCATACATCTGAGTTTACCAATTTAATGTGGGTAGACGACATATTAATGGTCATCAAGGATGCTGTCAAAGGTAGTTTCATATGAGACGGTTCTGTTTTCTTTCTTTATGCGATAAGCTGGAAAGTTATGGTTTGGCTGCATTGAAAAACGTTAGTGTTCGAGAAGCCACTGGTATATTTTTATACACTATTGCTACAGCTAATTCGAATAGACAAATAACTGAAAGATTTCAATGGTCAGGTAACACAACCTCTCTTTGTTTTCATGTTGTTCTGAATGTCGTCCAAATATTATCTACAGATATTATAAAGCCAGTTGATCCTCTGTTTTATTCAATTCCAACTGAAATTAGAAATGATAACTGTTACTGCCCTTACTTTAAAAAATATATTAGTTCAATACACATGTAACGGCACACTTATCTCTAGATCAAATTGTTCCGTTTATAGTACGGAAAAGATACCCTACACAGAATACTTTAGCTGCATGATCGTTCGATTTATTGTTTACGTATGTTGTAGCTGGTTGGGAAGGTACTGCGCATGACAGTCAAATTTTCAGTTCTCTAGTGAATGACAAAAATTGCAATTTTCTCATCCTCTCGTTGGACAGTATTATGTAGTGGATTCTGGTTTCCCGCTAACTACTGGGTATACCACCATATCGAAATGTTAGATATCGCATTCCACAGTTTTGTGTGACAACAAATCAACCAAAGTCAAACAATGAAAATTTTAATTTCTACCATTCATGTTTACATATGTCAATTGAGAGAACCTTTGGAATATGGAAAAAAATTGTCATCATTAGAAATATGCCAATGACTCATTTGAAACTCAAACAAAAGTTGTTGTTGCTGCAATGGCTATATACAGTTATATACGCAAATACAACATGGGAGATCGAGAATTTATGGCATATGATGATGATCCAGATCTTATTCCAGATGAATATGTTGAAGAATGTGCTGACTTGAGAGACATAGGAAATAACGATCTTGCACCGGCTCAACGTTATCCAGGAAGCGCTGATATGGTAGTACGTCGAGATAGAATAAGAGACGAGCTTGTTGCAGCAGGGTTGTACTGATAGATTTGTACTTCCTTGTATTTCTGCATTTTTATCATTTTTTGTATTATTATTATGTAGTGAACTGTTATGTTCGGTTAACCGTTTTATTCTACATTATTGATATTGTTATGTTTCAATCAATATTTAATTAAATAACAAAAAACAAAAATGGTCCGATTAAATGCTCCGCTCAAATAGTCGCTTAACGTGCCAAACACATTCTCCGCTAAGTACAATTCTCCGCTAAGATTCTCCTCTCCCGCTTGCGCCAAACACACCCTTAGCTCATTTGACATTGTTTCCCTTATTCAGATAAAGCGTCATGAAAATTTATAAGATATGAGCATTTAATATTGTTTCACCTATGTAGGAAAAATGTATCTAAAAATAGTACAATTAAAACCTCCCAAGAGTTGAGCATTTAAAGCATAACATTCACCCATATGGAAAAAAGTTTCATTGTATTTTAACTTATCAACTGTTACTTTTGTCTAATGTTAAGGAAAATCATCACATCTTAAAAATATTAATTATAATCGATGTTAAAAGTTTGTGTTCACAGGAACCTTGCACTATCCTTGAGCGTCTCAGGAGTCCGTACCAAGGAGTAAAATGGTGAATGGAATTGAATGACATTTCATTTGCACAAGAACTCAAAGGCCACATCCTCAATGAATAAGAATAACGGTTACTAAAAACAGTGATAAAAGTAGATTTAAATAAAAGATGGTCCTGATAGTTTCAGAATTAGTGAATAATTCGTTAAATAATAATTAAATACAACATGGAGTAAAGTACAAATAGAATTTCATGTAGCAAGACATTATATTGCACTATTGAAGTTCCAGTAAATGTTACAACGGGCATCCGAAGTTATCCTTACACACCAGAAATTCACTTAGTTCGAAACTCAATGATGAAAACAATATTGCTTACTTTTTCAATGCCTAGCTCGTTAATATTGTCAAAAGTAAATGGTATTTGAAGTCAAAAATATAATATCTTCGAGATAACGTAAGGTTTGCATACATTCCCAACTGCGCAAACCTTCTTATTATCAACTGCTTAAGCTTTTGTGCAACAAATTTAGCTATTTCTCAGTACTCCATTCCCCTTCTTATCATTTTACATCAATCTATGCATAATATAACACAACAACGTAGGTGATACATGTATAGTTAGTTATTGCATTCAAAGCAGCTAAAGGTTGATAAACATAATTAATCACAACGACATTTCTCATAAGCGGAATAATTTTGTACTCAAACTTATTATAATATATTGGAAATGCATAATTTCATTTTCCATGTATAATCTATCACAAAATTGATTTTTAAGCTATTTATATTTGGAAACAAATATATTTTATGTCTTTGAATAATACCTTACACATATATTTTTAATCAAGCTTTTAATCCTGCACTTTAGCACTCATAAGCTTATATGCATGAACACATATAGAGAGAATATGAGCTATAATAGTACTCTTAACTAAATTCTGTCTTAGCTTTGCCATAAATATTTGGTTATTTTCTAATATTTATTGTCACTCTCTCATGAGATACTATTAACTAAATAGAAACATAAGTCAATAAAATGGGGCTAAGAACTAATAAGAAAAGTACTAAAAAAAGCAGCCTAATACGACGTTCTTCCATATATTCATAAGATTTTTTTATATCATATTATACTTTACAGATGAAAAAACACTGGTTCATAAGTAAACACATTAAAAAAGAAGTTACCCAATCAATTATATCAGCTTTCTATTGGTAATATCAATACAAAACTTCTAGTTTATCAACAATACATTATTATTAACCAATCCAAAAATCAGCTTTCACAGAAAACTATTATGTCATCAATTAAGGTGTTGAGCTACTTGAAATACATAATCTTTTACCGATATCATATTAGTTTTATACATAGTCTACAAAAGATATAATTTTATTATCTGTTAAGATTAGCTGAAGTATAAATACGTTACTTATGTATATATTTTTAGTTACTCCATAATTATTAATGTAGGTGATAAATGTCAGTATTATCTTGGATCATGGTTAGTTTACTGTGATTTATAATTGACTTAAACTTAATTAGATGCATGAAGAATAAGATATATGATAGTATCCTAAAAGATATCTTATAACAATTACAATGACAAAAAGGAAACATCATATTACTATATTTGTTGATCAAGTAACATTTACAAAGTCCTTCAAACATGTGTATTGCAATCATTATTTTTTTGTTAATGAGATTTAAGGGAACATAATAATAGTTGGCTATCAACAATGTGCTACAAAAGAACATAAGAAAATTAGAAGTTATATGCAAATGCATTATAAATTAATTTAGTATAAATAATATGACTGTACTCTCTTATGTAAAGAAAACGTACTAACTTCATAATTTTCCTAAAAAATGATATCTTTCATATAACATATTTCCTTCAGCACCAAAAATTATATCACCCTGCAAACAAAGCGAGTTCTATCCACCGTGGAATAAAAAAATGGAACAAAAGTATTCCACCCTGCAAACAAAGAGGAGATCCATCTACATTGAATAAAAAAATGGCATAAGAATATGTTATGGTAAAATCAAAATGTTATATAAGAAGGGCTTCTTTTATTATTTAAACAACATGAACTACATATAATGTTCAAAATTGTTATATTTTCACACAAGACATGGAATCATTTATTTATGCAATAAATATAAATTCATCCTTTACATTTCGATGTAGTAAATTTAATCATTAACTAATACTCAATACTATCAAGGATCTTTCTTGATATGAAGAACAGTTTGAATGGACTCATTGTCCATTGACAATATATAGCTTTAGAAAGTATAATGGCAATCCAATATACTAACACTTTGTTTGTTGTGCCAAACCATGCCCATGATAAAGACAATATATGCTATGGACATACTAATTACATTAACAATCTGTTTGGATAGAAAGTTACCAACTTAAAAGTGCATAGCAAGAAATTTAGAAAACTAATTTGTGCTAGTAGAATTGCCTTTTGATGACGATCCTTCTGCTGCTAACAATGAAGCTTGGGCTTTGGCCCAGTTAGCCATTTCTTTGGAGCTTCGTATTGAACATGATCCACTTCGTCAAAAGGCGAGGATCAAGAGGATTGTTGATGGAGATACAAACTCCAATTTTTTTCATTCTACCATTTGTAAGAAGAATAGACTTCTTACTATTCTCCGCATCCAACGCCCAGATCTTTCTTTGGCTTTCACTCCATCTAAAGTCAAAGATACTATTTTATCCCATTTCCAATCCTTCCTGAGATCTCCCTCTGTGTCTGTCTCTGATCTGTCCCTGCTCGCATTTATCCCTCGGCTGGTTCTACCCTCGGATGGCGCTGACCTTGCTGCTCCCCATCGTTGGATGAAATACGTGCGTGCATATTTTCTTTGAGCAAGGACAGTGCAAGTGGGCCGGATGGCTTCAACGGGGTGTTCTTCAGGAGTGTGTGGCCGATTATTCAAGGGGACTTCTGTCTTGCTATCCAATACTTCTTCTCCGGTGGAGAGCTCCCTATGGGATGGACCCCCACCAACTTGATCTTCATTCCAAAATATGACCAACCGATCTCTTGCTTTGACTTCCGGCCAATCAGCTTGTGTAATTTCTCTAACAAGGTCATTTATAAGGTTCTAACCTCCAGGCTATCTCCGTTTCTCGAGCATATTATATCTTCTTCGCAGACTGGTTTTGTTAAAGGAGGTTTGATCACTGATAATGTTTTTTTAGCCCAGATGCTGATTTCTCATATCGATAAGAAGGTTCGAGGTTCTAATGTGGTCGTTAAGCTAGATATGGCTAAGGCTTACGACCGCATGTCGTGTTTTTTCATCATCAAGGTTCTGAGGGCGTTCGGGTTTCCAGAACCCCTAATCGACGTTGTTTGGATACTTTTCTCCAACTGCTGGTTTTTCGTTCTCATTAACGGATCGACCACTGATTTTTTCAGATCCGGGAGGGGTCTTAAATAGGGAGACCCTCTCTCCCCCTCTCTATTTGTCATTGCGGCTGAGGCTTTGGTTCGAGGGCTGCATGCTCTTACGATTGCTGGCCAGATTCATAGGTTTGGAAATCTAAGGGGATGTCTTGTTATCTCTTCCTTGTCTTTCGCTAACGACATCATCATTTTTACTAATGGTAGTCATCAGTCTATTTGGAGCCTTTTGGGTTTTATTTGGCAGTATGAGAGAAGCTCGGGGCAACTCGTTAACTCTTCTAAAAGTTGCTTCGTGTCCGCAAAAGACCTTACCGAGGTTAGATCTTCCTGGATCGAGCTTTATTCTGGTTTCAAGGCGGCCTCTCTTCCCCTCCCTTACCTCGGTATTGATCTATATCGAGGTAGGAAGCTCAACGCCATTTTCGATCCCCTTACTGACAAAGCCAGGGGAAAGATCATTAGGTGAAATGCTACTCTCCTGTATCAGGCTAGCAGATTGGTTCTTATCAAGTCTGTTGTTGGCGCTATGGGATCTCATATCTTCGCTGCTATGACTCCCACCGCTTCGTTCTTCTTCTCTTACCATTCCTTAGCTTCTTCGTTCTTTTGGGGAAGCAAGGACAACGCTTCTCGCCACCACTAGATCTCTTGGAACTCTATCTATCGTCCGAAGAGTGAGGGAGGTCTAGGCATGCGTAACCCTAAGGACATCTGCATGACCTTTTCTTGCAAGCTCTAGGCGAGATTTGGAGAGAACAACTCCCTATGGGCGACGTTCCTCCATGCCAAGTACCACAGGTTGGAAGGTACGAATTTCACAGGTGTCCTATCTTATGCTCATGGCGGAGGTACTGATTAGGACAGCACACCCTTCTCTCTGAAGGCGGCTTGGGAGTTTGCTAGAACTCCAGGTCCTCGTCATCATCTTTTCTCCTGCGTCTGGAATGTCTGTATCCCCCCAAAGGTTTCTCTATTTATGTGGAAATCCTTGCATAATGGCTTACCAATAGATGAGAACCTTCAGAGAATTGGCATCCCTCTACTATCTAGGTGCAGGTGCTGCAGTTCTGGA
The DNA here is from genome assembly GCA_030737875.1 of Allium sativum. Lineage (NCBI taxonomy): Eukaryota > Viridiplantae > Streptophyta > Magnoliopsida > Asparagales > Amaryllidaceae > Allium > Allium sativum. The sequence continues at coordinate 843,745,706 of CM060919.1, read as the reverse complement.
AACTTCGAATCCTATACTCACTTATTGCTCTTCGGGTCTTGTGCTAGGTCTGTCTGGAATTACTTTGGGAATCTAATGGGTTTCCGAGGTAATGCAAACTCGCTTGAAGGTTTTCTGAGTATCTGGTGGTCAGGCATCTCTGGAAAATATTTTTGATCGATCCTTCTTCGTTTGATTCCTTGCCTTGTATGCCTGCACATCTGGTGCTCGCGAAATAAGGTAGTTTTTGATGAAGTGGCTACGGACCCTCCTACCATCATTTGAAAAGTAAGGAATGATGTGTTCCTCGCGTTTCGAGGTAGGCCTTTCTGGGGAGTCATCGGTTACCGCGCAAGGAGGTGGGCTACGACTTTTGATGTTGTGTCGGCCACTCCCAGGGCTGGTATCGGCTGCTTTTTGGTTTTTGTGTTTAGGCTTGGATTTGGCTTTTCTACAACTGATTTCCCCTTTCCAACACCTATACCCCCCCTAATCTTTCTTATTTCGTTTGCTAGTGCGCAGATATTAAATCGAACATTAGCAGATTGAGCGGACAAGAGCATGATTGGTGCTTTCTTTTCTTCATCGCAGGAGGATCTGTAACAACCCGTATTTTCAATAACCTGTAATAACATAAATCGAGGCAGAATTTAATTCTAAAATGGGAATCAAGGGAAACGGGCTATGCCATTGTGTTCGTCTCGGAAAAATACGCGAAATAGAGTCCGAGTTTTCGAAAATCGGAGTCCGTATGACCAAGATATGGCCTCGCGAAGTTTCACGAAAATTCCCAAATTAAAGTATACTTAATTAAGTGAAATGGGTTGTGTAGATATATATATATATATATATTGATATATATATATATATATATAATTGAAAATTTAATAAATAAATATGCAAAAATGCTCAAAACAGCGAATTGGGAGAGGGGAATAACCGAACCGGCCGATTTTTGAAGTCGACCCGAGCCCGCTGGGTCGACTAGGGGTTAATCCAGGGTGTTTGGCTGTCAACCCGTGGGCCGATTCGCTCAAGTGCAGATTTTGCATTTGAATGGTTCTCATGGTCCATCTTTAATCTAAAGGCCCTAGATGGTTCCTACACTTGACTTCTTCCCCAAGACATGCTTTGATGGCTTGGATTGAATCTAGGGTTAATCCTATGGCCTAAAACACTTGCCTAATCTATAAATAAGACCCTAACCTACCCTAATCCATTCATAATTAAACCTAGTGACTAAACTATGGCAAAATGCTAGCTCTCATGGCCTCCACTAATTTTATGAAGAGGGTTGCATACTAATCACTCTCTAATCAACTTCTAATCCCTTCTTAGCATCTTAATCTTCTTCATTTGGTGTTCAAAATTGCTAGTAGTGAGTTTCTATCACTTTGATGATCTTTTGTTAAACTAAGTAGATGAGATATGATGAGATTTATGGTTTTGTATGTGGATTAATGAGTCTTGAATCATATGATATGATGTTAGCATTAATCTTATGTTTATGCATGTTGAGTATGTAAGTTTATGCAAGTTTAATATGATGTATGTTATGTTTGCATGATGCTAAATATGCAAGTTGTGGGCTATGTAATCATATGCATGTTATGCAAGTTCATGGTGATATGCTATGCAAGTTACATGTATGTTAATATGCAAGATATGCTATGCAAGTTACATGTTTGTTAATATGCAAGTTACATGTATGTTAATATGCAAGATATGCTATGCAAGTTACATGTTTGTTAATATGCAAGTTACATGTATGTTAATATGCAAGATATGCTATGCAAGTTACATGTTTGTTAATATGCAAGTTACATGTATGTTAATATGCAAGATATGCTATGCAAGTTACATGTTTGTTAATATGCAAGTTACATGTTTGTTAATATGCAAGTTACATGTTTGTTAATATGCAAGTTACATGTATGTAAATATGCAAGTTACATGTTTGTTAATATGCAAGTTACATGTTTGTTAATATGCAAGTTACATGTATGTAAATATGCAAGTTACATGTTTCTTTATATGCAAGTTACATGTTTGTTAATATGCAAGTTACATGTATGTAAATATGCAAGTTACATGTTTGTTAATATGCAAGTTACATGTTTGTTAATATGCAAGTTACATGTATGTTAATATGCAAGATATGCTATGCAAGTTACATGTTTGTTAATATGCAAGTTACATGTATGTTAATATGCAAGATATGCTATGCAAGTTACATGTTTGTTAATATGCAAGTTCATGATGACACATTATGCAAGTCTATGGGTTAATATGCAAGTATATTATGCAAGTGAATATGTAAGTTATGTGACATATTATATGCAAGTTATGTGACATGTTATACAAGATTATATGCAAGTTATGTGACATATTATGCAAGTTCATATGCAAGTTATGTGTTTGTTAATATGCAAGATGGCACCTTTGAAACATGTTCATTCATATGCAAGTTGGCACCTTTTATATGTATTATGTCATGAGAACGAAATTACGTGGGAACGATGGGGTTAATTAAATGCATAAGTTAATAAGATTGTGTGAAATTAATATGATTATGCATAACATAAAATAAAGGAACATAGTATGGGAATTTGCCTATTAAGTTAGGTGTACCCATACTATGTGTTGGGAATTTACCTATTGAGTTAGGTCTACCCCATGGGAATTTACCTATTGAGTTAGGTCTACCCATGTTATGAAAAGCTTAATATTAATTAGGGATAATTAATTTAAATTATGAGGGTGATTAATTAGGTGTAATTAATTGACTAAGACACGAGGTTGGACTCAGTTGTAGCGTAAAACTGCCCGGACCCAACCGGCTTAACCAGTTGCTACAAATGTTAGCCCAATGTGAGAGGTCTTAGGCACAAACTAAATACGTGATTAATGTAAAGACACGAGGTTAGACTCGGTTATGACATAAGGCTGCCCGGACCCAACCGGCTTAACCAGCGGTCATAAAAGATAGTCTAATGTGAGAGGTCTTTATGAGGATCACGGTCTTAATTAATTAAGAAACACTTAACCATATAAGCATGTAGTGGGGCATGAGGGTTAAGTGGGTGCCTTGGGTGGCATGAGAAAACTAGTGGGTTGCCTTGGGTGGCAATAGAAAACACGATTAGAATACTTAACCAAAGTGGAACATGTAATTAAACATGATTAAGGGGTTAAGTAAGTGCCTCGGGTGGCATGTGGGAATTAAGTAAAGGACTTGGGTGTCATGTGGAAATCTAGTGGGTGCCTTGAGTGGTAATTAAAATATGATTAATGACTTAACCAAAGTATTTATAACATGTAAGTGAACATGGTTAAAGCGGTTAAGTGGGATACACTAGACAAAATAACAAGCTTAAGTGGTAGCTTGTGGGGGCCCATCTCAACCAATATCCCAAACGTATCTTTGTGGGCTCGACCCAAGTCGAGTGACGGGACACGCATATTGGGCTTGACTATAAGAGGCCAAAAACGGGTTAGCGGTGGCAACGTAGGACCAACGGGTTTCATATGCGTGTGTGGACCCGGGCTGGTTAGTAAATCGTTGTTACATCGTGTAGATATAAAGCCGTGCACCGTTGATATTATCAGGTTGCCACTTTGGGGAAATGATACACCCCATTGTGGGACCGGCACGGGTATCTACGTTAGGGAGCCGATCGCTTGGGAGTAGTGGGTACACCTAGTAATGATAGGGGCAGACGGCACCTATGTAGGGGTACTAGAAACTACTGGGTAAAAATTACTAAGTACATTTAGTGGGATCAACCTTTAAGTAGGAATTAATCTTAGGTAGGTAAAACTGGTGTGGTGCAGTGTAGGAATTATCTTTGAGTAGGTCTGGGGCGGTGTAATTTAGTAATTATCCTTGGGTGGGTAAATGCGTCTTTATGGTGATCTTAGTTTATCCTAAGTTTACCAAGCTGCTTAGTGTAGCCATTCATCCCCAGTCGTTACTGTATATCAACTTATGTCTTCTCTGGTTATTTTAATGATTGTATTGTTAGGGTTATAGGACTCACTCAGACTTATGTCTGACCCCGTTGTTTTTATCTTTTCCCCCAACCCCAGGTTATTAGAGTGGGCCTGGTGCTAGTGGGCTTTGATCTGATTGCTGTATCTATCCTATGGAGCTTGGACCTCTGAAGTGAAGCCGAGCTTATCTTTCCTTTTATGGCTATTAGTTATGTAGTGGGATTATGTACTTCTATTTTATCAAGATGGATATTATGTACTTGACTCTGGTTTATGGTTTTGTGATGTAACCAAACATGTATTACTTTCCGTTGCAATGAAATGATGATTTAAATTTTCAAGTATTACTTATATCTGTCTTGCTGTAATTTTACTGTTCTATATTCACTAAAATACTTCACCGAAACTAAGGCATTCCCCTGGTATGAGTGACCTTAGCGGACGTGGGGTGTTACACGTGGTATCAGAGCTTAAGGTTACCAGAACAGATAAATTTTTTAGAAAAACTATTTTTCTAAGAAAATTTTTGAAGGAATGTTTTCAAAAACATGTCTTTTAAGAGAAAAGTTTTTGAGAAAAGCATAATCCCCGATAGCCATATCTTTATCTTTCGAATTCTCCGTTTGAATCTCTTTCTCTCTCGTTTTGAGTTTCCCCTCCGTGTGTAGATGATCTTTCTAAGATAGATAAGAATGGAAAACCGCTTCAAGGGAATTAGACGTAAATCAGATTAGAAGTTGGTTCAAGAAGGAGGAGGACTTGTAAGTACTTATTGGATGGACGATGGGAGGAAGGCTCTAATAGTTGTTTGGTTAATAAAGGACGAAGCCTCATTGATGGGAGGTTACGAGTGGAGAATGGGAAGGAGAAGGCTAGTAGTTATCCTTTTGGGAGGAATAGGACACCTTATTAGGATTGACCAAAGAAGCAAGGACAAGGTATGGAATCTTCTGGAGGGTAGTTGTATTCCCTCACGACTAGGGTGCCGGATGGGGATAAGACCGTCTAGGTTGGAATTTGGATTTCTTTATTATCCGATTCGAACTTTATTTGATTTGGATGCATTAAGTTCGTTTATCTCATCATTGTTAGTGAGTCACTGCACTTAGACACCAGTTTAGTAGATGATCCCTTAGTTGTTTCAAACCCAATTGGGCTCCATGATGTGTTTGGGTTTGAAAGTTTCTATACTTAGCATTGAGTTTGGAGGTGATGCTTGTTGGGCTTCACGAGCTATGGGTTAGTTTGGGCATGGACTGGTTATCCAGTAGGGATGCCATTCTTGATTTTGAAAAGAGAGTTGTTAGGCTTATGACCCGCTTGGGTAACACTCTCGAGATCTCTTGTAATCCCATAGAGACTGTTATGCTAAGTTATCTAGAATCGCTGGACACGTCGGTCGAGAGTTTGCGATCTGTTAGAAGTGGTCCGGGAATACTCGGATGTGTTTGAGAAGGTGAAGGGCTTACCTCCGGAGCGGGAGATTGACTTCCGAATATATCTGGTAAACAATGCCAAACCAGTGACTTGGCCAGTGTGCCACAAGGCTCCTCGTGAGAGGAGGGAACTCCATAAGTAAGTAGGCGATTGCTTGAGAAGGGGTTCATAAGAAGAAGTATATCGGAGTGGGGCGCTCCATTAGTTTTTGCCATGAAGGCGGATGGGTCCCTCAGACTTTGTTTAGGCTAAAGAGAACTAAATAAACTCACAAAGAAGAATAGACACCCATTGCCAAAGATTGATGATCTCTTTGATCAGTTGGTTGGCGCCTCAGTATTTTCGCAGTTGGACTAAGCCACATGGTTTCGTCAGTTGAGAGTGGCTGACGATAGTATAGAGAAGATTGCCTTTAGGACTCCGGATGGTTTTATGAGTGGCTGGTGATGCTATTTGGTTTGACGAACGCCCCCGCATACTTTGTTGATTGGAAGAGAAGGGTGTTCAGAGAGTACCTAAATAAGTTTGTGATGGTCTTTGTGGATGACATCTTGGTCTTTTCTAGGAGCGAAATAAGTTTTCATATGTGCTCAATAGGTTGAGCAAAGCCAGTTATGGGATAAAACAGTGGTTTTGGAGCGAGACTGGCAAGGACATCCAAAGTTGGTCAAAGGCTTAATTGTTTAGCCATTATTATTATTATTTTTAGTATCATCTCACGTAGGTTGCCTGAACTCGAAGGAGATATCCCTTGGGTGTTTGTCTGATATTGGTTTCGGCCTTTGGGGCTTGCATTTGGGGGATGTCGAATTCGACTAGGGTGGTCTGCGTGAGAGATGGACAGTTGTGACGATTTTGGATAGGATTCTTAGCATCTTATGAGTTGAGATAGCGTATACCCCTAACAAGGGAAGCATGGTAGCAGACGCCTTAAGAAGAAAAAGGTTGTCCTTGAGTTCATTGATCGATTAAACGACGGAGCTTAGGGTTTATTTCTATGTTTGACTTTAGACCTTCCGTTGACTTTGTACCCGGTTTGCTAGCCTCCTTGGAGGTTAGGCCTACTCTTTTGGGACGGGGTGGCGAGGCACAGCAAGACGACCCACAGTTGGTTGAGCTATGAGAGAAGCTCATAAGGGGGAGGAGTCGTCCAGCCATTTGAGTAGGTACACCCTAGATAGTAAGGGGTGGTTGCGTAGAGACGGTAGACTTTGTGTACCGCAAGACGAGGGTTTGAGGAAGGCTATACTTGATGATACACATCGGTCGAAGATGACCATTCATCCCGGTAGGGACAAGATGTACCAAGACATAAAGCGAGTTTTCCTTTTTGCCAATCTGAAGAAAGATGCGGCCAAGTATGTCGCTAGATGCTTGGTATGCTAACAAGCGAAAGTGGAACAGAAGAAACCCGGAGGGTTGCTTCACCCGTTGGAAGTTCCGAAATAGGAAGTAGGATAGTGCCTCGTTGGATAACCGAAATCAAGGAAGGGTAATACGGGGATTGGGCTTATGGTAGATAGACTTACTAAGTGTGCCCATTTCATACCCGTGAAGAGCAAGAGGACTATTCCATGTCTAGCTTCAGTTTACCTTCAAGGGATTATTAGTTTGCATGGCGTACCATCCAGCATTGTGAGTGATCGAGATCCTATTTTCACTAGTGAGTTTTGGAGAAGTTTGCAAGAGGCGGTAGGGACTCAGTTGTGTTTGAGCACCGCATATCATCCTCAGACGGACGGTCAGACTGAGAGGGTGAACCGTATCTTAGAAGATCTTTTGAGGCTTTGTATCTTGGATTTTGGAGGTACATGGGAAGAACATCTTCCGTTGGTGGAGTTCGCATATAATAGCAGCTTTCAGTCCAGTATTGGTATGGCTCATTTCAAAGCTCTTTATGGAAGGCCTTGTCGATCTCCTACATGTTGGTAGGAATCTACGGATAAGATCTTGCTTGGGCCAGATATGGTTAGGGAGACTTCAGAGAAGATGGGTTGGATTCGAAGAAGGATGAAAGCGGCGGAATCTTATGCGGACAAGAGGAGAACAGAGCTTGAGTTTGATATTAGGACATGCTTTTTATCAAGGTGTCTCCGTTACGGAATGTGGTTCACTTTGGATCTGTTAGGAAGTAAGTACCAAGGTTTGTAGGGCCATTTCCCATTAAGGAAAGAATTGGACGGATGGCATATAGAGTGGAGTTGCCTGACAGACTTAGTGGTGTACCGGATGTATTTCATGTGTCCCATTTGAGGAAGTGCTTACTTGAGACCGCTGAGGTGGTAGAGCCGAGTTTGCTTAAAGAAGTAGAGTTAGAGCACGATGAGACGATTCGACGAGCTCCTACTCGCATCATTGGGCCAGAGACTAGGAAGTTGAGGAACAGAGAAGTTCAGCTAGTTAGAATGCTACTTGGGAGACGGAAGCGAAGATGCGTTCTTTGTATCCATTTCTTTTGGAGAGTATGTCTTTTAACTTCTCCTTTATCGCTTGCCTAGTACTTATCTTATCTTTAGTAGGTCCTCTCGTTAGTCCTGTTTGACCTTTAGATAGGGAAAACCTATGGTTGAAACATGTGTTTGAGACATGTTATGGTTGATGGATGCAAGTGGATGCAAGTGTTTGCTAGTGGTTGCTCGTGGATGCATATATACACACATTAGGCACTAGATCGGCTCAGTCACTTCATGTTGCATATTGCATAAATGGATGTGGTAGTTAGATTGATGGATGTATCATGGCTGTGTTATCATATGGATGATGCATTTTTGTGTATGGTTGTGCACGCATGTAGAAATTTGTATGTGTCAATAGGGTTTCGCATACATATTGGATGCATGGCACTATCATGGTTTGCATTAAGGAGGTTTACTGTATCAGTAACCGCCTGATTTTCGCATTAGGTAAGTACATATACACACACTTTTGCATATATCCATCCAGCATTTAGAATCTTGTAAGGACAATGATTGCTCGTGGATGATGCTTTGAGTAGATGGATGATTGGATGGTAGGATACGTTCTTCCTAACTTGAAGATTTCGGGGACGAAATCCTTTAAGGAGGGGAGAATGTAACAACCCGTATTTTCAATAACCTGTAATAACATAAATCGAGGCAGAATTTAATTCTAAAATGGGAATCAAGGGAAACGGGCTATGCCATTGTGTTCGTCTCGGAAAAATACGCGAAATAGAGTCCGAGTTTTCGAAAATCGGAGTCCGTATGACCAAGATATGGCCTCGCGAAGTTTCACGAAAATTCCCAAATTAAAGTATACTTAATTAAGTGAAATGGGTTGTGTAGATATATATATATATATATATTGATATATATATATATATATATATAATTGAAAATTTAATAAATAAATATGCAAAAATGCTCAAAACAGCGAATTGGGAGAGGGGAATAACCGAACCGGCCGATTTTTGAAGTCGACCCGAGCCCGCTGGGTCGACTAGGGGTTAATCCAGGGTGTTTGGCTGTCAACCCGTGGGCCGATTCGCTCAAGTGCAGATTTTGCATTTGAATGGTTCTCATGGTCCATCTTTAATCTAAAGGCCCTAGATGGTTCCTACACTTGACTTCTTCCCCAAGACATGCTTTGATGGCTTGGATTGAATCTAGGGTTAATCCTATGGCCTAAAACACTTGCCTAATCTATAAATAAGACCCTAACCTACCCTAATCCATTCATAATTAAACCTAGTGACTAAACTATGGCAAAATGCTAGCTCTCATGGCCTCCACTAATTTTATGAAGAGGGTTGCATACTAATCACTCTCTAATCAACTTCTAATCCCTTCTTAGCATCTTAATCTTCTTCATTTGGTGTTCAAAATTGCTAGTAGTGAGTTTCTATCACTTTGATGATCTTTTGTTAAACTAAGTAGATGAGATATGATGAGATTTATGGTTTTGTATGTGGATTAATGAGTCTTGAATCATATGATATGATGTTAGCATTAATCTTATGTTTATGCATGTTGAGTATGTAAGTTTATGCAAGTTTAATATGATGTATGTTATGTTTGCATGATGCTAAATATGCAAGTTGTGGGCTATGTAATCATATGCATGTTATGCAAGTTCATGGTGATATGCTATGCAAGTTACATGTATGTTAATATGCAAGATATGCTATGCAAGTTACATGTTTGTTAATATGCAAGTTACATGTATGTTAATATGCAAGATATGCTATGCAAGTTACATGTTTGTTAATATGCAAGTTACATGTATGTTAATATGCAAGATATGCTATGCAAGTTACATGTTTGTTAATATGCAAGTTACATGTATGTTAATATGCAAGATATGCTATGCAAGTTACATGTTTGTTAATATGCAAGTTACATGTTTGTTAATATGCAAGTTACATGTTTGTTAATATGCAAGTTACATGTATGTAAATATGCAAGTTACATGTTTGTTAATATGCAAGTTACATGTTTGTTAATATGCAAGTTACATGTATGTAAATATGCAAGTTACATGTTTCTTTATATGCAAGTTACATGTTTGTTAATATGCAAGTTACATGTATGTAAATATGCAAGTTACATGTTTGTTAATATGCAAGTTACATGTTTGTTAATATGCAAGTTACATGTATGTTAATATGCAAGATATGCTATGCAAGTTACATGTTTGTTAATATGCAAGTTACATGTATGTTAATATGCAAGATATGCTATGCAAGTTACATGTTTGTTAATATGCAAGTTCATGATGACACATTATGCAAGTCTATGGGTTAATATGCAAGTATATTATGCAAGTGAATATGTAAGTTATGTGACATATTATATGCAAGTTATGTGACATGTTATACAAGATTATATGCAAGTTATGTGACATATTATGCAAGTTCATATGCAAGTTATGTGTTTGTTAATATGCAAGATGGCACCTTTGAAACATGTTCATTCATATGCAAGTTGGCACCTTTTATATGTATTATGTCATGAGAACGAAATTACGTGGGAACGATGGGGTTAATTAAATGCATAAGTTAATAAGATTGTGTGAAATTAATATGATTATGCATAACATAAAATAAAGGAACATAGTATGGGAATTTGCCTATTAAGTTAGGTGTACCCATACTATGTGTTGGGAATTTACCTATTGAGTTAGGTCTACCCCATGGGAATTTACCTATTGAGTTAGGTCTACCCATGTTATGAAAAGCTTAATATTAATTAGGGATAATTAATTTAAATTATGAGGGTGATTAATTAGGTGTAATTAATTGACTAAGACACGAGGTTGGACTCAGTTGTAGCGTAAAACTGCCCGGACCCAACCGGCTTAACCAGTTGCTACAAATGTTAGCCCAATGTGAGAGGTCTTAGGCACAAACTAAATACGTGATTAATGTAAAGACACGAGGTTAGACTCGGTTATGACATAAGGCTGCCCGGACCCAACCGGCTTAACCAGCGGTCATAAAAGATAGTCTAATGTGAGAGGTCTTTATGAGGATCACGGTCTTAATTAATTAAGAAACACTTAACCATATAAGCATGTAGTGGGGCATGAGGGTTAAGTGGGTGCCTTGGGTGGCATGAGAAAACTAGTGGGTTGCCTTGGGTGGCAATAGAAAACACGATTAGAATACTTAACCAAAGTGGAACATGTAATTAAACATGATTAAGGGGTTAAGTAAGTGCCTCGGGTGGCATGTGGGAATTAAGTAAAGGACTTGGGTGTCATGTGGAAATCTAGTGGGTGCCTTGAGTGGTAATTAAAATATGATTAATGACTTAACCAAAGTATTTATAACATGTAAGTGAACATGGTTAAAGCGGTTAAGTGGGATACACTAGACAAAATAACAAGCTTAAGTGGTAGCTTGTGGGGGCCCATCTCAACCAATATCCCAAACGTATCTTTGTGGGCTCGACCCAAGTCGAGTGACGGGACACGCATATTGGGCTTGACTATAAGAGGCCAAAAACGGGTTAGCGGTGGCAACGTAGGACCAACGGGTTTCATATGCGTGTGTGGACCCGGGCTGGTTAGTAAATCGTTGTTACATCGTGTAGATATAAAGCCGTGCACCGTTGATATTATCAGGTTGCCACTTTGGGGAAATGATACACCCCATTGTGGGACCGGCACGGGTATCTACGTTAGGGAGCCGATCGCTTGGGAGTAGTGGGTACACCTAGTAATGATAGGGGCAGACGGCACCTATGTAGGGGTACTAGAAACTACTGGGTAAAAATTACTAAGTACATTTAGTGGGATCAACCTTTAAGTAGGAATTAATCTTAGGTAGGTAAAACTGGTGTGGTGCAGTGTAGGAATTATCTTTGAGTAGGTCTGGGGCGGTGTAATTTAGTAATTATCCTTGGGTGGGTAAATGCGTCTTTATGGTGATCTTAGTTTATCCTAAGTTTACCAAGCTGCTTAGTGTAGCCATTCATCCCCAGTCGTTACTGTATATCAACTTATGTCTTCTCTGGTTATTTTAATGATTGTATTGTTAGGGTTATAGGACTCACTCAGACTTATGTCTGACCCCGTTGTTTTTATCTTTTCCCCCAACCCCAGGTTATTAGAGTGGGCCTGGTGCTAGTGGGCTTTGATCTGATTGCTGTATCTATCCTATGGAGCTTGGACCTCTGAAGTGAAGCCGAGCTTATCTTTCCTTTTATGGCTATTAGTTATGTAGTGGGATTATGTACTTCTATTTTATCAAGATGGATATTATGTACTTGACTCTGGTTTATGGTTTTGTGATGTAACCAAACATGTATTACTTTCCGTTGCAATGAAATGATGATTTAAATTTTCAAGTATTACTTATATCTGTCTTGCTGTAATTTTACTGTTCTATATTCACTAAAATACTTCACCGAAACTAAGGCATTCCCCTGGTATGAGTGACCTTAGCGGACGTGGGGTGTTACAGGATCTGATTGAGCAGATGACACGGAAGATTATTATGGTTCATATGATTTGATGGAGCTGAGGAGCAGGAGATTTTAGTGGTTCCGAGCAGTCAGCATGGTTTACTAGATCGCCAGTTCTTGGGTCTTCTAATCAGATTAGTTGGGTGAACTTCTTTCCTTCTCGATAGCATATCTGCTTAGCAGTGGTCTTCGATGGGATAATCATATACTCTATCCTAATTATGACTACGTTTTGTTTCCTTTCTGTTTATGTATTTATGAGACTTCCTTGATTTTCATACTTTTTTTATTTTAGAGTGACTGTTGTAATGTGTAGGAATAGATATACTTCAATAATCGGGTGGTGGCATTGCTGGAACTCGATTTTGAAGTAGGATGGGTGGTGGCTAGTCCAGAGCTTATCTATTTATTCTTCTATACATACACTCGGTTATTATCAGGGCATATTATATCTACTAGTAACTTGCCAAGCATGTTGGAAGTTTTGAGAACCTTTTGGTTCCTTTATTTATAAAGGATTTAAATTTAAAAGAAAAGAAAGAAAAAAAATCATTTGTTGCAATAAAATTTTGTTGTCAATCTGATAAATGTATGTTAACTTTATAGCTAAATACTTATCTCTAACCTAGTTCCACTTATGGACGTTCTTCGAATTGGCGCTGCGTGAAGAAGGAGCTTTGGATGACTTGATTTGAGCAACTTCTATTTTCACTTGGATAACAGGAAAGAAGCCAGATTTCCTTGGAATGCATTAATAGAGTAAAGAAGTATTGCATAGACAGTCAAAGTTCATCAAAATCAAAAAGACAAAATTGAATGGAACTATCTGACCTTTCCTAATTGACTCTTTTTTGCTTCGTAAATAAAATGGAATTAATTTGTGAAAAAAGAAGAAGAAGTGGGATGATAGAAAGGAGCGCAAAAAGGGGGAAATGTTTGAAATGCGAATTTTGAGCTGATAAAATAACCTAGGGAAATTCTATTTACACACCGTAAATTATTTTACCTACACCATTAAAAAATTAATTAAATTAATGACAAAAATACCCTAATTAAAAAATAATCAAAATTAAATTGAATAATAAAAAATTTATATGTCCACATCATACACAATCATTAAAATTCTTTTATAAATAACTAAAATTTCTATATGCTATCAAGTGAATTTAATTTAACTTGTATTGAAGCGCTAAATTTATTCAAATCATTTCCTATTATATTCATATATAATCATTTCTAACATTATGCATTCCAAATTAGTCATAAAAATAAATATAAAAATTAAGTACTAAAATTAATATGGTTCATTGTGTACTAAGTTCTCAATTTTTTATTATATTTAAATCGGTTTTAATTTAAAATCAAAATTTAAGTATATTAGTATTTTATTATTCAAAATTTAAAGTTAATTCTAATACATAAATATAAATCCAATTAGGGATTGAATTTGAGTAGCAAAAGTGAATTCATTGAATTTACAAATCAATATTCCTTAGTTCGAGCAATGCACGTGAGAAAGATGTTGAATTATAAACTTATTTTATTATATTTAGGCTTGAGGATAGTTTAGTAAATATGTATAGTGCATACTAAGAAAAAAGTGGTGTATATGATTTAAAAAATATGACTGGTGTATCTAAAGCAATTTAAGGTGTAAAAATAGAAGTTGTCTTTTAGATATTCCAAATAAATATTCATTGAGGTTAGATATCGATTTATCCATTGAGACTAAAGTACGTGTCACTCTTCAAATGTTGAGTGGTGTATTACTTATTTGTAACATCCCGGTTTTTGACTGATTTGGTTAAACTGTAATTATAGGTTATATTGGTAATTTTAAATCAATCAAACAATATTGGATTTAAATATTATTGAAAATTAATATGATAATTATTTAAAAAATATGTGTATATTGTAACTTGTTATATTTTTGCATAGATATATATACATATTTACAAGTGAATGTTGTTTAACATTTTTGTTTGCCTTAAAATTTGTTTTAAATTAATATAAGTATAAATTTGATTTCAATTGTACAATAAAAAAGAATATTGAAAATAAAATCTCATTTACTTCACATTAAAGTATATGAAAATATATAGCATTAAACTGATTTGAATGGCATAGAATAAATACTTTAATTTCTTGATTTACTTTGAAGTTACGTTTGAATTATTAATACATTAAGTACATAGTTATTAACTAGCGGGATTACTTGGAAATGAAGATTGACTTTTTTAGCACATGGTTGTACACTTATGTACATAGATATAGGCAGCGATATAGCCTGATAGAATTCAATGACAATTGACTAAGCACCCTTCATATTTCAATCAATATATAGGCAGCCTCCAACCATTCCCTTATCTACCTGCAAAAATCCTATATTTTAAAATATTTTGCACATGGTTTTATACTTTTTATGCTGCAAATAAGGACTGGTCGTGCACATGTGCAAGCCAGGAAAAGATTTAAAGAAATAAATTAGGCACATGATTTTTCAATCTTTTATGTAGCACCCTAAGTACCCTATCAATAGCCAAGCACACACACAATTCAATCAAAGAACAGACAACCTAGTTTTAAACATATTTATCACAACGGGTTTACACATAGGTACATCAACATATTGTTGGCCATGACAGACCTAAAAAGAATTTAAGCCTTCACATAACTCATTTTCAATCAATCAAAATGTTGCAGCTACATTCATTAATAGCTCAGATTTTCTTAGGAACCAAGTACGTTTTTAAAACCCATTTGTGCATGATTGACTACACATATGTACACTACAATAACATGGTCATGCATCACTAACCTGGGGAGAAATTGAATATGAGTAGCCTTAACAACAACATCACTCTTTTCAATCAAGTGCAGCAGCTAAGCTATCCCATCTTATTCCCTATCCATATGCTAATGCATACAATATTTTTAAACTTGAATTCCCCTATAAATACATAGCCAGATCCTCACTTATTCACTTATAAACTCTCACTCCATAAGCCTAGAGCCAGAAATGAAAATGGCAGAGAAAACTAGCAAAAGCTTGAAATTTAAAGACAAATGACAATGGACATTTATTTGAGTAAACACTAATGATTAAACCCTTTCTAACTTCAAATACTACTAATATAGTGTATACGTACTAAATCATGCTTGATGATGTCTAGATTTAGTGACACGGTATATACATGTTTAAGATGCTAAGAAACAACTCTGTCATTGTAATAACATGAAAATGATAATGAGTTCACCAGCATTGAAAATCAATAACTTGAATTCTAGCTTGAACTAGGATTTGATTTCAATAAGCTGATCATTTAGGTCTACAGTATATATTAAAATTTGGTTTCAAATCAAATAATAACACATATCTCCAGAAATAATTAAATTACAGTAAAGAGATATATTTTCTCGAAAATTTAAACACCATTAAACTATATTCAGGTATATGGTTGTGATTGTTAGGGAAAATATTGAATTTTAGTGGTGATTTCATGATTCTTAATATTGTGTGTGAAGAGGAATACTAGGATGAATGGGAAATGGGTTTAAGGTGATTTCCAGTGGTTGTGGAAGTCGTGAATCAAGGCGTTGGTAAATGAGCAGCATGGCATGTCAGAGATCTTTGGAAAAACGTTAAAAGAATTTTCCTGCCATATTTTTTGCATGCGAGATGGATTTAAGGTTTGAGGATCATTGTTTTTACTCTTTTTCATCAAAGTACTACTCCGATGGGGCAAAGCTTTGAGGTGCCGCACTTGGACCGGGTGGTGAAGTACGGGGTCAACATAATACTGACAAGGTACGGTCTATGTCGATAGTTAGTGGTGGTGCCAGTTAGTGAGAAGGTGATTGATATTTAGGGTTGTTTCTTTTTGCACTTCAGGTTGAGTTGAGAAATTTCGATCAGGATGATCGGCGGAGGATCTAAAGGCGGTGATGGATGCAGGGGTGGAGATGCATTTGCGTGGATGGTTGAAGTTGAGCTGAAGCCAAGGTGGTGGTTGTACATGTGCACAAGTGCTCACAACGGTGCACGGGGAAATATCAGTGGAGAAGAAGATGATCGGGCAAGGATTTTAGGTTGATCAGCACGTGCCGATCAGGGTTTTTAAGTTGCCGGATTTCTAGATCTGGCAAGAAGATTTGAAATTATTGTCCTGTGCGATCACAAATTTTTGGTTGCCAGACACGTGTTTGGCACGGATTTTTGATCATCTGGCAAGGGATCATGCCAAATTATCAGGGTTGATCGGCTAGTTACGATCAACGTTTTTGAGGTGATTGGTATGTGTTTTTGCCAAATTTTTAGTTTTACCAATTTAACTGCGTCGTAAGTCATGCAAGTTGTTTTTGATGATCAGCACGTATCGATCAATAATTTTCGGTGCATCACATGGTTTTCGCCAAATTTGATATTTTTACCGAGCCAAGTCGCGCAAGCCATTTTTAGTGATCGGTACATGTAGATCAGCTATATTTAAGCGTGCAACACTATTTTTTCAAACTACTTATATTTTTCTACACGAATTTTACCATATGATCAATCTGACTTGCTCAGGTATTTTGACCTTATCGGACTCATTCGATCACGTGTTTTCACTTCGCTAAGTTTTCCAAACTTACTAATGATGATTTCAGAAATCGTCATTATTTCTAATCTTTTCTGAATACATCACGACTTCAAATCGTTTTATGTTTTCCCGGCGATGTTATCGAGATTCGAGCACGCCGTTGTCCATAAGCTTGACATATGACTGTTCGACCAAATCCTGGCCAATATAGATCGTGATAATTTAATAATAATAAAACGTTGTCACGATTTATGGAAGTTAATTCGTCTTTATTAACTATTGTTTGAAATAAAATTATGATTTCCTTTAAGTAAATAAATTTGAATTGTCAAACTTGATTGTTAGATATATTGTGATAATTGATTATTGATTGATTTGACGGTTATATTGTGATTATCCTTAACAAAATAGTTTAAAGTAAACCTTGACACATTTAAATCATCTAATATTAGATCATTGTTTAAATCTGGGAGTAGAATCTTATATGTAAAATATTTTAAGTAGATAAGTCCTGATAATCAATTTGGATATAGAAAGCCATATGAAATATGTTGGCTAGATTACTATTAAGCATCACCTGACCCTAAAAGATATTAACATTCGAAGAGTCAAGAATCTAGGTTCCACTTCGATCCAATTTATACGGTTGCAAGTGAAAGATTTTGAAGATGGAGTTTATACAAGGGATTCTGTTTACAGGATAGTGACTTCAGTTTGTCCAGTCCTAGGATAACTTGTATGGATGAAAGTCTGGCAGAGTATGCCTAATAGATCATGACATTGATCTCTTCAAACTTATTTATGTTTGGTGGCAGTGGAATTCGTTTCTCTTAAGTTTATACCTGTAATATTTTTGGGGAAATCAATGTATGATTTGGCAGTTTTGACGATGTGGCATTCAAAGAAAATGAAGATATGATATGCCAAAAAGGTAAGTGCAGCCTTTAGCTTCCAAACTAGAAAGTAACAAAAAACGAGCAGGCAACATGGCTATATAGGTCACTCCCATTAGGTTATAATATCACCATCTAAATAAAATTCTTTGTTACTTCTATCGCTTCTATATCTCCCAGGAAATGGTGGTTGGCCAACCGTTGGTGATAATATACTAGGTACATTTAGAGCAAATGAGTGGTCGGTCATGTGTGGTCGAGTTGGAAGATGTTCTTGCTGAACCCAATGTATCCCTCTCTAGAGATACACAATCGAAAGGAGGTTCCATACCTTGTCATAATTGAAAATCCATTAACCATAAGTGACATGCGGTTTTGTTTGTAAATTATGTAGTGAAATGTGAGATGCAACCATTTCGCTAAGATTCTAATTTATTTTGAAAACCCTAGATACTATCATAAAATCCAATCTCGATATACAAAGTTCTTTGGTTCTCATAAGGGAAAAACCTGTTTCGTGTTTATTTGCGGCATGCTCTTATGAGATACCCTTTATATCTAAAACCATTTTAAATTGTTTACTTACACAGTCCCATAACTGGCCCAGAGTTTATTTTCTTTATTTTTTTCCATCTTGTGTGCCCAAATTTGTATAGGTAGTAAAGTAATTCAAGACTTTATAGATACACTAGAGGAGCTTGGAATAGAAGGCTTTAGCGTCAGCTATATAGAGTTTGTTTCCGTTGTGATGTATATGTGTTGTACTCTAATGATGTATGTAAGTATAGATATAGTTTTGTATTTCAAGAGTTGATATATAATATATTTTATTCGTTCTGTTGTGAGATTCGTATTTTCTCTGATTCTGTTATGTTGTGTTCTTTCCTTTTTCTTCTATTCTACTCTTTTCTTTTTTTCTAATTCTCACCCATTAACTTCTTTCAATAAATGATCCAGCAATTTCTGGTGCTTGATTAGTTGACATATGATATGAATTTTGTATTTGTTTCAGCAATCAGGATCGGGAATTGGTCGGGTCGTTACAATGGTATCAGAGCTTAAAGTTGAGTGATAACCTTGGATTTATGGCATAACTCAATAGAGATGGGGTCAGTAATATCCTAGATTGAGTTTGGGAGTGTGTGTATATATGAGCGTGTTTCTAAACTATTTTATAAAACTATTATATATTGTGTTGATCGGTTTGTCGAGTGTTTTACAAATTATAGTCGATACTGCGGTCGAACACTGTATCGAAAAGTGTTTCTAAACTCTTGAATAGAGTAATTAAACACGGTATTCTATTGAAAGATGGGAAAATGAAATAATTTTGCTAGAAAATATATTTAATATAAAAGGAATAATTGTCTGAAATTGTTATAAATGATTTTGTTGGTTGTTATTACAATCTGGTATCAAATTATAACATTGAGATGGTTATGTATAACTGAATTGAATTTGAAAAAGAATGATAAATATAAATAAGACAAACCAGAACTAAAATTTTAAATCTGGGAAGTTGGACACATATCTCAAATATTATAAAGTAATAAAGCATTCCTTTGTGAGAATTTGAACAAAAATCATTCTTAAATAGACGATTGTTTGAGTAAAACACAATGTTTCGAAAATTCAAAGCCTTTGAATTTGTAATGGAATAAAGACATGTGATTTGAAACAAAAACCGGGAGTTTAAATTCCGGAACTTGAGAATTTAACTGGAACAAGTAAATAATTTAAAAAGAAAAAGTGAACTAAATTTATAATGCAATCAAGTGGAAATCGATATAGGAAAATGAGTTATAAATAACTTAGTTGTGAACTTGAATAAAAATATTCGACGATTTTGAATAATCAAAATTTCCAAATTGAATTTGAAATCTGACTTGGTTTTGTATTAAAATATTAGATTAGAATTGTTGAATTAACCAAATTAAACATATTAAATTAAATATAAAATAAAAATGAGCTTGTCGCGGTGTGCTAGTTCGTAATTTGAAGATTTAAACTTCAATTGACTATATAAGATTCAATATGAGTCGAAATTCTTTGAAATAAAAATCTTTCAGAACTATTGAATCATATTTTTCTAATAAAAGAGAACAATCGGGATTTCATTTGGCAGATTTTGGGTTATGTCAAAATCAAATTTCTAGAATAATCGTGGTATGAAAATTTATAAGCCATAGCTATTTATTGGATTAAAGGGAATATTTTTTTGAATAAATTAAAAATTTGGATTCCAACCAAATAAATCTGGACTTGAATGATTAACTAGATATGAACTCATAAGAATTGAACAGTTTGATTTTTGTAATAAAGAAATCAGTTTTTGAGTTTCAAAATAGAGATAACTAATTTGGGAATTATTTAATTAATGGAGAATGTGAATAGGACTTAACGTAGTTAAGTAAATTGGATTGTTGAGTTAAATGTGGATTTGGGTTTAAAAAGAGGATTTGATTTGAATAAGAAAATGGAAGTGTTTAAACATGAATAATTCAAAATAATGAAGTGAACAAGATTTGGAATTTATTTCCCAAATATAATCAAGGGTATTTTCTTAAAATAGAAAACGGGGTAATATACGTTAATAAGGAATTAAGATATGGCCTTAAGAAATTGGAACCTAACTGAAGATTGGTTGAGTTAAATGATTTTTTGAGTGTTGATCTGATATTGATTTCGATCTTCGGGGTTGATACTTGAAGAATTATTCTCTTATCGATTTACGGTCAGGAACTGATGAATGTTGAAGAGTAGAAATACATGAATAAAAATTGGAAATGTTTTCCAACTGAAATAATAGATATTTCTATCTATGAAAATAAATGTGTTTGAATTGACAGATGCATATGGATGATAACATATGGAGATAAGAGTTGAATACCCGACAAAGGGGATACAAGTTGGCATTTTAATTGGATTTGATAAGCCTATTTAGAAAGCCATTTGACTTTGTGGTTTCCTTTATAATTAAAGTGGGCGTAGAGAGGAGAATTTTGGAGTTGTACGATGGAGTCGTACGAGAGAGACATTATCAAATTTTTCGAAAAATTAAGAATTAAAATTCCTAAAAGAAATTTGATAAATAAAAATTGATTTACTAATTTATATTGAAACCAGATAAGTTAAACGAAGTTAATTAATTGATGTAGATTCAATTTGAATAACTATAAATTTCATCGACAATTTGTCGAGAACGAAGTAAGGAAATGAAATAATTTTTTGATGTACACATGACTCATAGGAGGAGATTATGCATGGTTCATTTTTGATTTTTGGATTATCAATCTAGTGAGATTTAGACTGTAAACCAGAGGATACTATGATCAGATATCCAGTCTGTATCATTGATGAAGATGAAAAGTGACTACGGAATATGGGAACGAAGCTACCTGAGTTGGAGGGAGTGAGATCCTAAGAACTATTCTGGGGAGACTGAATATTGTATATGAGAAGTCTACCTGGGGTTTTGTTTGATAGTTTATTGCCAATATGTGTAATGTATGTTTTGATTGCGATGTAATGTTTTGTAGATAATATGTATGTTTTTGATGCCTTGTTTGTTACGATTGTTAGTATATAACCTTTGAATGAGTGTTTTGATATAAGCCTAAGATTTTAAATACAACTAAAGTTCCCTCGTTACTCTTTAATTTCAAGGACGAAAATCTTTTAAGAGGGTAGAATGTAACATCCCGGTTTTTGATTGATTTTGTTGTATTATAATTATAGATTATATCGGTAATTTTAAATCAATTAAATAATACTAGATTTAAATATTATCGAAAATTAATATAATAATTATAAAAAAAATGTGTATATTATAACTTTATATATTTTTGCATAGATTTATATATATATATATATACACACAGATTTACAAGTGTATGTTTTACCTTTTTTGGCATAGTCGACTGCTTTTTATAGTGATCCATAACACTTTTTATTATAACCAATGATAAAATATAGTATAGTACAAGTGATTGTGGTTACAATCAGCTATTCAGTTTTTAAGGTGGTGCGTCCACTGCCTACGAAGTTTATAGTGTTCCGTCCACTCTACCTATCAGGCTTACAGCATAGAGCTAGCTAAATTACTAGACAACAATATGGTTTACCTTTTTTGCATTAAAATTTGTTTCAAATTCATGTAATCATAAAATTGGTTTTGATTATACAAAAAATAGAATATTAAAAAAAAAACTCAATTACTTCACATTGAAGTATATAAAAAGATATAGCACTAAATTGATTTGAATGGCATGGATTCAAATACTTTAATGGCTTGATTTACATTGAAGCTAAGTTTAAATTAATAATACGTTAAGTACATAGCTATTAAATAGTTGGATTTGCTTGGAAATAAAGACTGTCCTTTTTAGCACATGGTTGTACACTTAAGTACATAAATATAGGTTGCAGTATAGCCTGATAGAATTCAATGACAAGTGACTAAGCACCCTTAATTTTTCAATCAATATAAGAAGCCTCCAACCATTCCTTGTCTACCTACAAAAAATCCTAGCTTTTAAAATATTTTGCACATGGTTTTATACCTATATATGCTGCAAATAATGACTGGTCGTGCATATGTGTAAGCCTGATAAGATTTAATGAAATAGACTAAGCACATGATTTTTCAGTCTTATATGCAGCAGTCTAAGTAACCCATCAATGGCCAAGCACGCACACACTATTCAATCAAAGAGTGGACAACCTAGTTTTAAACATATTTAGCACATGGGGCTTGTACACATAGGTACGTCAACATATTGCTGGCCATGATAGACCTGGGAAGAATTTAAGCCTTTACACAACTCATTTTCAATCAATCAAAATGCTGCGGCTACATTCACTAATAGCTCAGATTTTCTTAGGAACCAAGTATGTTTCTAAAACTAATTTGTACATGAGTAGTACACATATGGGTACCACAATAACATGGCCGTACATCACTGACTTGGGGAGGAATGAATGTGAATAGCCTTAACAACAACATCACTCTTTTCAGTCAAGTGCAACAGCTAAGCTGTCCCATCATATCCCTTATCTATAGCCTAATGCATACAATATTTTATACTTAAATTATTCTATAAATACATAGCCAGACCCTCACTTATCCATTTACAAACTCTTAATCCGAAAGCCTAGAACCAGAAATGAAAATGGCAGAGTAAACAAGCAAAATCCTGGAACATAAAACAAATAACAGTGGACGTTTTGGTGAGTGAAGACTAATGATTAAAGCTATTTAAATTTAAATACCATTGATATAGTTTATATGTATGTTGCTTGATTCGATTAGATCATGCCTGATGATGTCTGGATTTAATGATACAATTTGTACATGTTTAAGATGCTAGGAAAAATCTGTCACTGTTATAATAGGAGAACGACAATGAGTTCACCAGCTTTAAAAATTAGTGACTCGAATTCTAGCTTGTATTAGGATTTGATTTCAACATGAAAGTTGATCGTTTAGGTATCTAGTATATATTAAAATTGGTTTCAAATCAAATAAAAACACATATCTCCATAAATAATAAAAGTACAGTAAAGAGATATAGTTTCTCGAAAATTTGAACATCAATTTGAACATCATTATACTGTAATTCAGGTATATGGTTGTGATTGTTAGGGAAAATAGTGAATTTTAGTGGTGATTTCATGATTTTTAATAATGTGTGTGAAGAGGAACATTAGGATGAACGAGAAATTGGTTTAAGGTGATTTCTGATGGTTATGGCAATCGTGGGTCAGGGTGTTAGTAAAGGAGCAGCATTGCATGTTAAAGATCTTTGAAAATATTAAGAATTTCCCTATCATATTTTGGGTAAGTGAGATGGATTTAAAATTTGAGGATCGGTTTTTATTCTTATTCATCGGAAATTTGATTTGATGTGGTGAAGCTTTGAGGTGTCGCACTTAGACTGGGTGGTGGAGTGGAGGTCTGCTCATACTGTCAAAGTATGGTCGGTGTTGGTGGTCAATGGTGGTGGAAGTTAGTGAGAAGTTGATCAGTTTTCAGGGCTGTTTGTTTTGGCACTTGGGGTTGAGTTGAGAAATTCCGACCAGGATGATTGGAGGAGGATTTAAGGGTGGTGATAGAGCAGGGCACTTAAATGGATGGTTGAAGCCGAGCTGAAGCCAAGGTGGTGGTTGTACACGTGCACATGGGTAGAATGGTGCACTGGGAAATGGCAGTGGAGAAGAAGGTGATCAAGCATGGATTTTGGAGTTATCCGCGTGTGCCGATCAGGGTTTTTGAGTTGCCAAATTTTCAGATCTGCAAGAAGATTTGAAGTGATCAGCCACTACAGATCACAAGTTTTTGGTTGCTAGACGCGTATCTGGAACTTTGAATTTTTGATCATCTAGCAAAGGATCGTGCCAAAAAATTTAGGGTTGATCGGCTAGTGATCAAGGTTTTTGAGGTGATCGGTACGTGTTTACGCTAAATTTTTAGTTTTACCAAGTTAACTACATCGTAACTCACGTAAGTGTTTTTGAAGATCGGCACGTGTCGATCAACTATTTTTCGGTGCGCGACATTACTTCGCTAAATTTCATATTTTTACCAAATTAAGTCGCGCAGGCCATTTTTAGTGATCGGTATGTGATCAGCTATTTTTGAATGCACAACGCTATATTACAAATTCCTTATATTTTCACATAATGAGTTTTGCCACGTGATCGTACCGACTCACACACGGATTTTGACCTGATCGAGTAGAGTCGATCATGTATTTTCACTACACCAAGTTTTCCAAACTTATTAATGACAATTTCAGAAATCAACGTTGTTTCTAATCTTTTCCGAATAATTCGCGACTTCAAATCGCTTTACGTTCTCCCGACGATGTTATCAAGATTCGAGCATGCCATTGTCCATAAGCTTGACATATGACTGTTTAACCAAATGTTGGCCAACACAAATCATGATAATTTAATAATAATAAAACGTTGGCACGATATACAGAAGTTAAATCGTCTTTAGTAACTATTGTTTGAAATGAAAATATGATTTCATTAAAGTAAATAAATTTGAATTGTCAAACTTGAGTCATTAGATATAGTGTGACAATTGATTGTTGATTGACTTGACAGTTATATTGCAATTATCCTAAATTAAATAGTTTAAAGTAAACATTGACATATTTAAATCATCCTGTATAAGATCGTTGTTTAAATTTGGAAGCTCAATTTTATATATAAAATATTTTCAGTAGAAAAATCATGATAATCAATTGGGATATAAAAACCCATATGAAATAGGTTGACTTGATTATTATTAAGTATTATTTGACCCTAAATGATATTAACATTATCGTTTCGAAGAGTCCAGGATCTAAATTCCACTTTGACCCAATTTATACGATTTCAAGTCAAATATTTTTAAAGGCGGAGTTTATGCAAGGCTTGTTCTTTTTACATGATAGGTGCCTTCGGTTTGTCCAGTCCTAGGACAACTTGTATGGGTGAATGTCTAACAGAGTATGCCTAATAGATCACGTACGCTGATCTCTTCAAACATATTTACGTTTGGTGGCGGAGGAATTCGTTTCTCTTAGCTTTATACCCAAAATATTATTAGGGAAATCAATATATGATTTGTCGCGTCTTACAATGTGACATTCAAAGTAAATTGAAGATGTGATATGCCAAAAAGGTACGTATAGCCTCAAGCTTCACAACTGGGAAATGATAAAAATCAGGCAGGTAACATGGCTATGTGGGTCACTCTCATTAGGGTGTATAATCACCATCTAGAGAAAAGTCTTTTGTTACTTCTGTTGCTTCTATATCTTCTTGGAAATAGTGGTTGGCTAATCGTCGGTGATAATATGTTTGGTACACTAAGAGCAAATGAGTGGTCATCATGTGTGGTCGGGTTGCAAGATTTTCTTGTTGAACCCAATGTATTCCTCTCTAAAGATACACTATCATGAGGATGTTCCATACCTTATCATAGTTGGAAATCCATTATCCATTGTAAACTATGTAGTGAAATGTGAGATGCAAGCATTTCGCTAATATTCTAATTTATTTTGTAAACCTTAGGCATTATCATAATATCCGATTTTGATATACAAGGTGTTTTGGTTCTCATAATGGTTAAGCCCATTTTGTGAGGACCACTCATAACTCCTACACTTAACAAGGAAAGTAATGCACTGAAAGACGTGCTAGGCAACTATGGACGATCATTAGTGGTAGGATAACACAACTGGAACCTGTTGTATAACTCATAGTGCAAGGATAAAATATAATAGAACATATGCAACAGGGCATAATAGTGAAGCAGAATTGAGCAGAATCTTAAACTTTTTCATATCACCATGAAATATACATACAACCTTGGATTACACTATAAGAGTTTGTATAATGATCCTCACTACAAGTCACTCAGAGAATACATCAACATAGCAGCGGAAAAAAACAAAATAGTAGGCAATAGGAAACTAATACGTAAGCCTCTAGCTCATCATCGCCCAGCAGGATTGTCCTCATCAAGATCAACCACCTGTCACCTTCTACTTAGTCTGCCCATCCAACACATGGATGAACATCCCAAGGTAATATAAGGAAACATAAAACCTTAAGTTAGAAAACAGTCTTAATGAGCGATAAAACAACTATCTAACATCATCAATAAATTATATGAGAACAGACGGATTACCCAACTAATGTGTTGTATATAACGTTGTTGTATATACAGTTATATAATTTTTGTTTGATGATAACAATCAAATATATATTACTATAAATGTGTTTGTTATTGTACTGTTACATCACATCACAGGCAGAAATATAATATTTATATTTAAATAAAATACTACTAGACAAGAATTTAAATATTCAAACAGTATTTTACTTGAATATAATATTTTATTTCAACATTCAAACAGTACAGATTTATAAACTCCACTATTTGCACATTTCATTGATACATTTCAATACAGTCAACTTCATTCTGTACATTAGCTCCTCACTATAGTTCACTCAACACTCATATACATATACATTCATTTTCACATATATATAGACTAAGTCACACTCATTCATTGCCTTCTGTCTTCACAGCTCACTGTCAGTCCAGTCATCATTTGCTTACCTGTCACATGAAACACACACAGTACACTACAATAGAAATAAAACTGAACACATGCAAATATATTTTTATTTTCAAAATTTTACTTGCCTAAGATTTCTGGTGTGTTTCTCATCATTTTTCATGAGTTGATCTGATTCATCAGTGTCTAGTCAATTTGTATGTATAGTATAGGGACAGGAAAACTTGTCTGGATGGCTGCATATACACACGTGTGTGTATATATACATACACACGTGTGCACTGCCTCGCCAATCCAGTATGCAACTGAGGAGTAGACACGTGGACCATCTCGACTCAGTGCACACACAAATGGAAAGTGCACAGAAATGCATATATACAGGAATTAAAGTCAAAGCAACATACATAAAAAAAACAATGAAGAATTACACAGAATGCATGTACAAGTGGCATGTAAAAGTGGTGAAGCAAGCATGTATGGGTAAAGCATGGTATGTTCAAATGCATATGGAGCACATGGAAAACGAAATGCAGCATCATAAAGTGGTCGAGAAATCATAGTGAAGTGCAAATCAGCAAA
The DNA here is from genome assembly GCA_030737875.1 of Allium sativum. Taxonomy (NCBI): domain Eukaryota; kingdom Viridiplantae; phylum Streptophyta; class Magnoliopsida; order Asparagales; family Amaryllidaceae; genus Allium; species Allium sativum. Next base: position 843,718,239 of record CM060919.1, on the reverse strand, counting down.
GAAGACATAGAGTGGTCACAGCAATGAAGAACAAAGCAACTACAAATTAGTGAAGTCAAATGGACAAATAACTCATGAATACAAAACTGGCTCATTGCACAAGCCAAACAATTCAATACAGTGAGCATATATATTTCAAGTCAGTTGCACAACTGTGGTGCGATGTCAAGACAGTTGAAATTATAGTATAAAGTTCAATGAAGCATGGTGAGTGGTGCACACAAGCAAAACAGCCATGGTACAAAGATTTCATTTCTACATATTTATCAAATACAAATCATTCCAGAAATGGTGCACAACATATGATACATGAAGCAGATTACTTGCAGAAGTATTCACAAGTGTAATCAGTGCACAAACATGTGCATGAATAAGTGAAACAGTGGCAGAACAAGTTAGACACAAAAAAACCATTCAAGAGTGTAGCAGCATATATGTGTAGTTCAAGTGTAACTAAAATGGCCGAGCAGTAGTTGGTGGAGCTTAAACAGCAATACATAGCAGAGGAACAAGTGAAGCCGGCATAACACAACACAATGAAGCATAAATGGTGCAAGTTTTCAATGATGCAGTTTTTTATTAACAACGAGGAAGAGCAAATCTTTCTGAAATTCAGTCATCACAAATGTCATGGCAAAATCAGAAATCATTTTCTTTTTTGGTGCAAGAAATTGTTTAGAAGGATCATAAGTTATTCTTGGAAAGCATTTAACACTTCCAAAAATCACAATATGGTTTTTACTGCATAAATGGAATGTTTATCAATGCAGGAAATTGAAGACGTATTTAAGGAAGAAACTCTTTGGAAATTTCCTGCTTCGAATTACTGAGATTGGCAAGTATATTTCATTTTAACTTTTCAATCACATATGGAAAACATTTATTTGTTTTCAAATTTGTTTCCAGAAATGATTCAATCAAATTCAAGCGGCCATAAACTTTTTATTCTCGGAATTTTATTCATCAAAGAATTCACGCAAGGGACAAGAACATGTCTAGGTCCATCTAACATATTCAAAGCAATCATTCAGCCGAGAATTCAAAAGGGGGAAACAAGCATAATCAAGCCAAGTCATTGCTGTAACAAACCGGAAAATATGAGCCAATTTAAAAATTTTAAATTGGTTATTACAAAGGAATTTGATAAATTGAAATAGAATATTTCAATAAAATAGTGAACTAGAAATAGTGGGGAAATTTGAAAATTTGAATTCAAACTTTGACTGACTGCACCGGGTGCGAAATATAACGGATTTTAGTGAAACCAAAAATATTTAAATCTGTTTGTGAATATCTTTCTAAGAATCTGAAAAATCAAAGTTTCATAACGGGAATCAAAAGTTATGGCCAAATGAATTTTCAGAAAGGTCGCTATATAAAATATATAGCCCTTGAAAATAGATATTTTGCAAACGACCTCCGAATTCGACGAAACCACTTTTGTTGGATCCGGGATGTCAAACTATTGCTAGGTTTCAAATTTCATAATTTTTGAAGCTAGTATATGAGCGTGGCAAAAGAAAATGTGTTTGGTCAATTTTTGTTAAATTGGATCGACCAGAAAATGGCCATTTTTCAAACGGTCTCAGAATTCGACGAAACTAGTTTTGTCGGGACCGTAGCATCAAAACATAGCTAGATTTATTTTTCTAGAATTTTTCAAATCAGTTTGTGGCCTTGGCAAATTGAAATGTACATTCAAATTAAATATAAAATGTTTTATACTTTAATTTGAAAAATAACTGAATGTAACAGTCGAATTGGCCAACGAAACATATCCCATTGTGTCCGGGATAGGGGTATTTAGCTAGGAATGACAGTCGTTGGGTTTGAGTTGGTGTCTGTGTGGAATAACACTATTTAAAAAGTTAATAAAACCACGGGCCAATGAAAATTCTTCTTTCATAATTTAGAAAATATAAAAACTTTAAAAAAAAACCCCGCCCCCTTTTCTAACCAACGGAAATCGTTCTCCGTCATTCCTGACCAGATTCCGACCGCCTCAGCCTACACCAGCCTCCGCGACCACCTGCAATCGACGGCGCCGCCTCCCCTCTTCAAATCCGACCCACCCTCGTCTTCTCCCTCCTCCCCATTGACGAGAATGAGCCCCACGAAGTTCGAACCTTCCCACCGACGCCCCGACCAGATCCGACCACCGAACACCCTCCTCCGACCATCGATCCAAGCGCCTCACCCCCCTCTACGTCGTGGTGTATTCCGATCTTGACCACAAGCCACGGATTTGCCGCAAAATCCAAACCCTAGTTCGAACTAAATTTGAAAGGTATCAGCTTTATTTTCTTTGAACTGAAAATAACACTTTTAAGTGTTGCAAACTTTGAAAAATCGTATCTTTATGGTGTGTTGACGAAATTCGATGAAACAGGAAACATTGTGACCGCAAGGAGGCTCTCTACCACATAGAAGAGACCGCGGATTTTTCTGATCTATCTACGATTTTTAGCACTTCGAAAACGAAGGTGAGATTTCTAAATTGAAATGTGAATGGAAATGTCATGTATAAATTATATAATCGAAATATAAATTATACACGTGTTGTATACCTCATGTACATGCGTTGTGTAAGCGATATGAGCGAAGTATGAATTATACATGCATTGAATAATAATTTGTGTTGAAATGCAAGTGGAATATAGAAATAATATATATATATATACTCCTCTCGTCCACAAACCATAGACGATATTTATTGTTGTGAATTGGTGTGAAAAATTGGGTGAAAAATGCGAATGGTTGAATAATTGTTTGTGGTTGATATTGATTGGTTGTGGTTGAAAAATACCCATTGGTGATTGAAACAAATTGGAAACAATTGTGGAAATGAAAATAAAACATGCCGCCTGCGTGCGAACTAGATGCATGAAATCCCCATTATCAAAAACCGCGAGGTTTTAAGGTAGAGCGAGGAGCCATACTCCGGACGGTGCCGGTTTTAACTCTCCTGCCGTTATGCTGCCGAAATTTTGAATAATATTCATGTGTTAGAATTATTTTCATATGTTGAAATTATTTTCATGCGTTGAAACTAAAGTCATGTGTTGAAACTATATCCATGTGTGGAAATGCTCATGTGTTGAGAAGTGATGTGTGAAAATTGAATTCATGTGTGAATGAATAAGGTGTTTAAACAAAAAAAATCACATTTTTATAAAATATATGAAGTATGTAAAATATTCGTCTTATATATAAATAGTTTCAACAATAAAAATTTCATCTTTCTTATATGAACAAACTATATAAAATATCCATGTGTGGAAATGCTCATGTGTTGAGAAGTGTGTGCTGGAAATGTTCATGTGTTGAATAAAAGATCGAACAATAAAAATTACATTTTTATTGAAAGTATGATGTGTTAAAAAAACATTTATGTGTTGAATAAACATTTTAGATGATAAAAATACCATTTTTATCATATATGTGATTTGCTAAAAATATGCGAGCGTTGAAATAAATATTTGTGAAAGAAATATTATTTTTAACATGCATAGGAACTAAATAAAATAGTCATATGTTGAAATATATTTTAGTTCGCCAAAATTATCATTTTTGAAATGAAGGTTAAAAATAACCACTTGTTCAAATAAATATGCATGAGTTGAAATATTCATTAATTAGCTAATGATATGATTTTTGCTTGTGTATGCAACATGGGAATGATTGGTGTCTTTAAACCAAATTGAATCAAATATGAAGTTGAATGGAAAATGATAAGTGATCAGAATTGCACATATGTACATGCATATTTATTGAACAGGTTATAGCAAAGAGGCTAGAGAAGAGGATTAAAATTGTTTGCCCGACAAATAGGTACATGTTTACTGTTTTGCTTGGGTGATGATTTTATGAGCCTGTTGGCTAGCCGCTTGGCTTTTTCTTTTTCTTTTTGAGATGAGACACCCATGTAGCAATTTGGAAATTTTCCCAGCCCCTCCCATACAAAGGAGGTTATGGAGAAATTTTCCAAAATTTAAAGGCGTTAGTGAAATATTTGAAGTGAAAACGATATAGTAATCTTCGAATGAACTATATTTATATAAATATATAAATATAAATAAAATTAAAACAAATCATGGCAATGCAGTTCGTGTTTTGAAAATGTGATTTCAGACGATTAGTGCGGGAAATCCGACCATCGGATTTTCCCGAAACCGCAACCATTGGGTTCGCCTTGGAAATATGTTTCCAACGGCACCAACTTTGTAAAGATCCGACGATTGGATTCTTTGGAATGTTTAATTCAAATCTGAAGAAAAACAGCGCTAGAATTGATTATATTTATATATAAATCTAAATATAATTAAATTAAATCGAATAACGACGCTGCAGTTCGTATTTTGAAATCGTAACTTCAAACGACTAGTGTGGGAAATCCGACCGTTGGATTTTCCCAAAACTGAAACCGTTGGATTCGTTTTGAAAAGATCTTTCTAATGGAATAAAATTTGTGAAGATCCAATGGTTAGATTTTCAGATATGTGTAAAATAAATTTAGTGAAAAACAGCGCCAGTGCTTCGGCACGACCTGAAACGTCATTTAATTAAATAAGGTTGTTTTTAAATAAATAAAAATGGTGATATATCGTTATAAAATATTATAAACGATATAGAGTGGAAATAAACTAATTTTGTTGTGTTTGCTTGATATGTGATAGTTGAATGTATTTAACATGAAAATTATACTAAGGAACTGAAATGTGAATGTTGAGTAATTTAACCATGTGAAGAATTGGTTTGAAAATCTAAATATACGTGGATTATTTGAAAAGGCCGAGTTAATTCTCATTTCAAATAATCGATCGACGGTGAGAAGTCGAAGAGATGAAGACGGTTCAAGACCGACGATCTTCACATTGGATGGATGGGCGCTACTAATGCTCGTGATTGGAGTAGCTACCTTGAAGGAGCTGAAGTAGTAGCCGTCCGGACGTATTGTTGATTGTGCCGATATGCGAGGAATTTGGTGCCTTCGGTTTCGTTCAAACCCAGAACAAACTTGTAAATAGACTATGTGTCTGACATTGGATTTTGTTCTGTGCTGATTGATCTCTGTTAAATATATATCTGTTTGGCGGCGGAGAATTTATTCTCTTGCTTAACGCCCTTCTCTGAGACGCACGAGCTCAGAGGTTATATATCGATAGAAATCAGTCGCATGGAGTGGATTGCCTGTGTGGCACGCCTAAGTGGCATATGATCAAGGCTTCTGTTGCAAAGCAAAGTCTTGTGGTGGATGATCAAAACATGGTATGTGTGACGTAGCTTTGTGTATAACGTGGATTCGCGAGCCTCACACCCTGGTATGAGTCAAAAATGGGAGAAGGAGCGCTGGGAGAGCACGAAGTTTCTTTCTAGCTATGGTGGTGTCAGTGACCTACCAGCCCTGACATTTATATCTATTTTTCACCTGTGTGGTTGTTTGAATGCGAGGCGCCTCGATTATAGGTCTGTAAGGACCGGGAAACGTGTGTTCAGGAATAACTAATCCTCAAAAGTAAGAGAGGACCGGCCCAGCCGATTCCAAGGACCGCTGTGTGTGATCCTGAGGCATTTGCTAAAGTGTCTCGAACGGAGAGGAGCTTGCTCCTTGCCTCGACTCATGATGGAATCCAATTTCCAATACGAAATTGCGGATGTGATTGTATTGCTAGTATGGCGACATAGTAGATGGTAGCTATGCCGCCTAGGATTGATATTTATGATTGAATTTGCTTTTGAAACATATATGCACTAGTAATAATATCAAACACTTTCGTTTTATACGTATGAAGCATTTTTGGCCATTATAAGGTAAAACTCTATCCTCCGGCTTGCGTTGCATTGTGTGATGGGACCTGAGTCTTATAATGGCTACATTTTTATAAAAAGCATTGCGATGATTTAATCATTTACTTTATTTCATGCACTAGCCCTCATTAGAGTAAACCCATTCCGCGAAAGTGGCGTGGTCCTTTGATTTGCCTTGTTACTGTTGTTTAATAAGTTAAGTAGATTTCTCATACCAGTCCCATGACTGACTCGTAGTTTGTTTCACCTTGCAAACTCCGGTGCCCTTATTTTCACACGGGCAGCCTAGTTACAGGTAGCTGACATATTTTGGCTTGGCACCGCAGTAGAGGTGCACTTTTGGGCATGGCGAGGCTTGACTACATTATGATGATTGTGACTTTTCCGTCATTATTATATATGTGTTATGATTCCGCCACAGGCGATGTAGACTGATTATGTACTGTTATGCACTAAGTAGTATCCTGCACTGTGCTCTCTGATGTGGTGATATATATATGATTCCGCTGTCATATTTTTGTAAATTATTCTATTTCTTATTTATGCTATTATCTGTACTCTGCTTAAGGTGATTAATGTGTTATATTCCAATGATTATCCCTAACACCGTGTCAGGGGGTTTTGGGGTCGTCACAATTACGATGGAAATCAGAGAATTTTTTGGGTTAGATTACCTTATATATACACACCCCATACATCATCGGCCATAGGTATTGAATCCACAAACAACAAAGTCAAAGAGAGGAAATTCAGAGAACTCACAAAATTCAATCTAGGATTCGATCGTCACATCTTTCTCAAATCAGATAACATTCAAATCAAAGAAGCAAGCAACCCCAGAAAGAATCCATACAGCAATCGACTCGACTTGAGGAGGATTTCCAAAAACCCTAGAGATATTTTTCAACCACCGCCACCATTTTTTTATTCTCCAGGGAAAATAAATGGGACAAAGAATAAAAGAGTGCAACACACTTCAGATGGGCCGGTCGTATTTTTAAGTGATTAAAGGGAGTTGTTTTACTTCCTTTTAAACTAGGGTTTTGCTTTTATATTTGTATTTGATTTGTATTCGTCCGAACCAGTTCTAGGGTCTGTAAAATATAGAGGGAACCAGTTAGAGTGTTAACTGGAAGTTTATTAGAGTCTGTAAAAACTAGGGTTACTGGTTACAGGGCCGTCATCAGGGAAAATATGATCTAGGGGATTAGATCAGTCTAGGGTTTTGAGCGTAGGATTAGAATATGAGCGAGGGGTTCACGAGTGTACATGGTCTTGTATGCGGGATCTATTCTTTTATCTAGTAGAAACCTTAGGAATGCAGCAGTAGGCAGGGTTTTGTCGAAGCTGGTACATCTTATGTCATTTATTTTCTGCATTTCTATTTCTGCTATATTCTGTGATTTGTGATTATGTTTAATATCCCGTTAACTTTAACAACCCAGTGATAAAATTTAATAAACCCTATTCACCCCCACTAGGGTTAATCTAGATCCAACAAGTGGTATCAGAGCCTAGTAATTTCATTAACTCTAGAGTAATGGTGATCCCTAGTTGTCAGTCTTCTAAGAGTCAGTCCAATGATATTCCAATTATTTTCAATGGAATAAATTTTCAAATTTGGAAATCAAAATTCGAATTATATTTAAAATCTGTTAATTTTGAATATTGGAATATTATTGAAAATTTGGGAGACCTGTTAGATAAGAGGAATAAGGTTTTAAATGCTCGTGTCATGCATATTATTTATTCCTATCTTGGTCATGATCAATTAAAATTTATCTCCCATTATTTGACAACGCAAGATATCTGGAAAACTCTCAACATGTAGTATCGAAATTCTAACAGTTGCTCAAAACCCTCAATTGCCAACTCAGATTAAGATGTGTGCTTAACTAGAGCCATTAATGATGATTCAGACGATGGAGATTTTTCATATGAAAAATTGTTTTCTCTCTGTATTAATTTAACCAAAACTGTCAATCGTCTCCTACTAAAAAACAAACTTCTAAGATCTGAAAATCGTGATTTGATTAACAAAAATAATATGTTGGAACTAAAACATGAAAACTCTGATTGCAAGAATTGTTTCAATTTGAAAAATGATTTAACTCATCTCAATAAAAATCTTCAGAAATTTGAAAAAGAATTTATTATTTTAAAACAAAATGAAGATGAGCTAATTTATAAAAACGATTCTTTGCAAAAGGAGTTCGATAATATTATTTCCAAACATAAGATTTTCAAAACCAAAATTTACAGAAATCTGAATCAATTTTGAATGAGCTAGAAATTGAGATTGTAAAACTCAAGAATTTTGGATCTGAAAGTCGAAAACATTTTGAATTTGAAATTGCTGAATCCCAAACCAAAATTAAATTACTTGAATCTGAAAATTTGGTTTTGAAACATTATGATGCTGAAAGGAAGATCACTGGTAACTGCTGTTTAGGTTTAATAAAAGAGAACCGTGATCTTAAAATTAAAATTCAGCAACTTGAGTCAACTTTGACTAATTTTTCTGATGGAGAAAAATCTTTGAATATGTTGTTGAAAAACCAATTTTCTGTTGGAAATAAAAGTGGTCTTGGCTTTGGGAAAAATAATGTTTTTGAAAAACGGAATTCTAATGATTTTGAAAATCCTTTAAACTGCTTCGAAAAGAATCGTTTTGAACATTTGAACACTGATAAATTCAAAGGATTTTTAAATCATAAACGTGATGTGAATTTGTTTGGTAATACTCCATTCAAACAATTTTGGATCCCAGAATGAAACAAACCAACTTTGACTAAATTCAAACAGATCTGGGTTCCTAAAGGCGCAAAAATAGATTCGAATGGATTGTTATATAAACATGTTTGGGTACCAAAACGAACAAATACAAGTGTAAGTGGTTTTACTACCTTTGTTAGACCACTTGATCCTTTAAACTGTTAGGTACTGAAGGTGGCTGAGGAACTGCTGTGCTGAAAGGAAATTTGAAATCAAGCTGGTTTATAATTCTGTATCATTTATAGTTCCTTTAGCCAAGATCTGATGAGTTAGAGTTTCTATTGTTTACTTCGATTTCAGGTATAACCTCTAAACTCATCTTTGTAAATATTTTTCTTTTTCTTTGTGTATTCCTCCTTTTACCCCTTCTGGATTTTTTTCTTTGATTTTCTTAGTTGATATATCACTGTCATATCATTGTATAAGTTTCATTGATTTCCAATTGTAGTATTCATTATCTTCTGGAAATTCGCCTTATTCGAATAGAGCTCTAATGTCTTTAATAATTTCTAGATCTTGAATTTAAACTTGCAAATACCTGCAATCGTTTTGAAGTTTAATTTTTTATATTTGAATTCATAACAGTGTTGATGTATTCTTGTCATATCTTGAACACTGTTAATTCGAATTCTAAATTCTTGAAGATTTGAAAATTTGATGAAGTTTCGCACACCTCTGCTGTTTTGAGTTTTTTCTAATTCATTTTGGAAAACTTGAAATTTTATACTCATTACAACACACTACTACTTCTCAGTTGTGAAAATTTCATTGTTTTTTAGATTGGCTTGGATATTTAGAAATGTCTTGAATCATAGTGATACATCTACAAATTCATATTTATTCATGATTATTTTATTTGAAATTTGTTTGTTGTTTGAAATTCTTGGTATTTTGAATATCACACACCTTTTAAATTTGAAATTATCAATCTTGTGTGACTAATTCATTATATCTCAAAACTTGACATTGATTCAAGTGATTTCAAATAAATTATTGTTCAATTTTATAGATCATGAATATCTCTCAAGTCTAATGTAATTGATCTGAAATTACTCTTGTGCTTGTCAGAAATTCTTGTGAAAATTTTGAAAATCCGGTCTTAAACCTCTCTGCTATTTCATGATTATTTGATTTAAATATTTTTTATTTAAAATCATTTGAAATTATTGTTTATTGAATCACACACATATCCTGGATCTGAAATTTATAATCTGGTGTGATTGATTCATTAAATCTTGATATTTTCACATTCCTTCAAATGATCTTAACTAAACTATATTTTTAATCATTGGATCATGAATCATCTTATGTGACCGTCATCTTGACAAGTTTGATTTGAAACTGTTTATTGTGCTGCTCTGATACTGTTTTGAAAAAATGTTGATTTGGAATCATCTGTTTGCTGCTCTAATATATGTACATAATATGTTATCTTGTTTGCATGGGCTTTGTACTTATAATTCTTTAGTCTTTGATATTCTTGATCGTCTGTAGTATCATGTCAAACTTCTCATCAAGTGGTATCAGTTCAGATGTGTTGTTGTTGCGTTGTTGTATATATTTTTATTCCCTTTTACTTTGTATAACTCTTCATATCCCTCTTCTGATTGATTTTCAATTTTAAAATTATTTATTGACTATTCATTTAGAAATTGAAATCAATAACCAAACCAAACTGTATTTATAATTCATCAAAATTATTATCAGATTTTGAAATTGTGATGAATTATGACTGCAGTATATTTCACAACAAGAGGAGATTTTATTTGGATTTTCATGATGGTTGAATAATTATTATAATATCTTTGAATTGGCGATTATTTCACGACCATCTTCTTTATCTACCATTGTTCTGCCATTCACCATGATAACTTTATGTTAATGTGGAGAGTTTAATATTTTGAATAAAAAAATATATCAATTTTTATGAATAAACAGTGGAAATATTTGTGATAGAAATTGGACTATGTTATTATTTATAATTAGTGACAATTGAAAATTTTCAATGATCTCGGTACAGTTGATCATATTTCATAATATAATTAATTTAGAAATTTATTTCATAGTCTATTTCTATACCTACCACATTTCTATCATTCATATTGGTTTTATATACCGAGGAGTTTTTCTTTTGAAGCTGAAAACGATAAAAATATAAAGTTCATAAGTGTTTCTCTAACCTCATTTAAAAATACAAGCTTTGGTTATGCATGGTTATGAGATTACTTATATTTAAGTTGCAACTGATCTCATTTAAAAATCAAAGATCTGGTTATGCTTGGTCAATGTGCTCTTAAAGTAAAAGAAAAAGAAAATAAATTGAATAAATAAAATTTTATATGAATTTCTCCTTGGTACGTAAAAATCAGCCTATAATTCCATTTTCTATTTTGTGAAATGTGTTAATATTTTATGAAGTACTATGATTCATTGATTGATAGCTATTGGGATTTGAGATTATATGATTTGGTCACTTTATTAAATTATTAATTATAGTCCAAATCCATCACTGTTTTTTTGTGCTTTATTTTTGAAAATCTTATTAGAAAATAATTGGAACTAATTTTTTTAAAAAAAATTCTCTCCATTCATAAAAATTTCATCTTAGATCCTCCATTCTCTAAAATGTAAAATATGCCACTAGTTCTCAAAATATTATGATTTTTGTTTGGCTGATTGTGATTTATGATGACTATTCTTCCTCTTAAGCTGAAATTATATTTTTAGTCATTTTTTGTTTGTATTTTAAATTATGTATCCTTTTTATGATAACAAAAGGGGGAGAATAGGCTGAGATTTTGATTTATAAATGAATAGTTTATAAATATTTTAATTTTGAAAATACCAATTTTGTTTCACATTCTTTTCACTCATGCACAGTTATATGGGGAGTTTCTGCTGTAGGGGGAGCATTCAAATAGGGGGAGTTCGGTTCTTCACTGTCAGACACATTTATTGGATTCAAAATCTTTATATATGTTTGTCATCATAAAAAGGGGGAGATTATTGTATATAACATTGTTGTCAATTATATGATTTTTGTTTGATGATAACAACCCAATATATATAGTAATGTAAATGTGTTTGTTATTGTACATGTAACAACCCGAAATTTAATAACATGTTGAAACTAGAAATCATGGCATAACTAACTTTTAAAAGTAAGAATCATGGAAATCGGGTTGCGCCATTGCGTTCGTCTAGGAATTCTGCATGAAATCAAGTCCGAGTTTTCGAAAATCGGAGTCCGTATGACCGAGTTATGACCTCTAGAAGTTTCACGAATTTTCAGAATCAAAAACAGCTCTGAAATTCGAATTCAAGACCCAGAAGCGGGCTGGGCGGGAAAATTCCCGCCCAGAGCCCAGGTCGACCATAGGATCGACCTGGGGATCGACTTGACCAGACCTGGTCGACCACAGCGTCGACCTGGGGGTCGACCTGGCCTCCCTGGTCGGGCCAGGGTGGCCTGGTTGGGTGCACCGGTTGAGTCAGTGGGCTGGGACAATTTCTGAAGGTCAGGATTGATTCTAGGGTTAATCTAAGGGCCTAAACTAGTTGCTGCACCTATAAAAACACCCTTAGACCTAACCTAATTCACAACAAATCATTCTTACATGGTTATGCTGTTGAACTCCCTCTTGAACCATGGTCCCCGCCCCCAAATTAAAGCTTAAGCGTTCAAACTTGATTCAATTCAAAGAACAAAGCTTCAACAATGGTCCAAACAATAAATCAGCATTCTACAACAAATTCAGTTCTTAATTCATTAGCCATGCTCTGTAAGTTCTAGTTGTTTTTAGATTTAAACATTTAATTATAATATGGCCATGGAATATAGTGGAATTGGATTTTAAGTATGTTTATCGATTCAGACTTATTTCTGTTGCTTCTTGAATCTTGAGTTTCTGAGACTTGTCTATCTTTATTCTCATGTCAAGCTCATGATTTATTCAGCCTATTTTAAATCAGTTTTCTTAAATTCATGTTGATATTATTATCAATTTGTAATCTTCATGCCTGCAATGATGTTTTTCTCTTTGATCTTATTTTTATGCAAAATTCTATCTTCCCCTATTTATTTTCTTTTGATGAACCTAGGCCAATTTCGGACCTAGGCCTAAACCGCGATTTGCTTACGATTGAATGCGGGAAAATGTTTGGGATATTACCTATTTGGATATATGTGTTTGGCATAACATGAAATTGGAATTTGGGTATTGTCAATATAATTGAAATTGCAAGTTTGGCCATTGGCATAATTAATTTGGCATGAAGTGGGCATACATGAATTGGCATATAAATTGAATCACGAGTTCGGGCCTATGTAAATTAAATCAAAAGATTAGGCTTATGATTGGGCATAAGTAGAATTGGGAATTTGAACATAAAAGTGATTGTAAACTTGATAATTGGCATAAATATGTATTATGAACTTGGGTAGTTGGCGTGTGTTGTAATAAAAAGATTATAGTTTGGGATAACTACATCATGAATCATGATTTGGGTTTATTTGGACATGAAACTTGATACATGTAATTTTGGCTAGAACTTGATATGGGTAAAATGGCATAAACTTGGGATACATGTAAATAGGCAAGAATTGGACATATGTAAACTGACTAGAATTGGGTATATATATAAATTGGCATGTGATTTGAAACTTAGGCATATGTTTATTAATATGTAAAGTTGGGAATTTGAAACATGAAAATGACTATGTATTAGATAATTGACTTGATCACAAACATGAACATTTTTATATGTTAAACACATGAACTGATATTGGGGTTTTGGGTGGAATACGACCATTAATGAACCTTTGACACGAGGTTAGACTCAGTTTGTGGTGTAAATCTGCCCGGAACCGCCCGACAAATCCAGTAGCCACAAAGTGTCAGTCTAATGTGAGAGGTCGAAGGTCGAATTGTAGGCGTAACGATTTATGACACGAGGTTAGACTCAGTTTATGGTGTAAATCTGCCCGAAACCGCCCGGCAAATCCAGTGGCCACAAAATGCACGGTCTAATGTGAGAGGTCATGATTCGTTCGTCATAATGAATGAATTAAGGAATACTAACCATAATAAGATGTGGGTATGGTTAGAGGGTTAGGTGGGATGACATGGAAATTTGATATGTAAATTGGACCTAACCGGTATCAGTTAAGAACACGTAAAACTTATAAGTGTGGGCTTAACCAACATAACTGTTAATCAGACCAATGGGTAGGTTAAGTAATATGTATAGACTAATGAAGCTTAACCAATATAAAATGACACGTGGCAGGGTTAAGTCAACTTGAACATATAGATAATACTTAACCAACTTAGCATGATACGTGGGCGGGTTAAGTCATGAACTACTTGAAAACACTTAACCAATTTGATATGCTAAGGTAGCAGGGTTAAGTTATGAATCACTAGACATCACTTAATCAACTTGACATGATATGTGGGCAGGTTAAGCCATGAATTACTTGAAATACTTAACCAATGCAATCTGATGAATGGGAGGGTTAAGTTAAATGGGTTGGTTTAACTTGAATGGGTTGATAACACCCAACCGATATAACCTGATGTGTGGTAAGGTTAAGTAAATACACGAGGATAACACTTAACCATTATAATATGGCTAGTGGATGGGATTGAGTTAACATACACTTAACCAATCTAACGTGAGGTGTGGTAAGGGTTAAGTTAACACAAGCAAGAATGCTTAACCAATGTAACAAGACATGCGGTAGGGTTAAGTAACACAAGAAAGAACACTTAACCAAGGTAACATGATGGGGGTGGGGTTAAGTTAACTTGAATGGATAACACTTAACCAATCTGTGGGGTATACGAATAGACCCTGGGAAAACCCTAGTAGCGGGACCCATTTCAGCAGTAACCCATATTAGGTATCAACAGTACCCCGAGCTAGGCAGGGTGGGGAACGATTACTGGGCTGATTGTAAGCGGTCAAAACGGCGGCGGGAGATGCAGCAGTGCAGGTTCCGACGGACTACGGGCGTGCACGTATTTCGGAGTGGAAAATTTAGCCACTGGGCATCAGTAGGTATAAAGCTGTGCATCAAAAATGGGGTTGGGGTTGCCATCCTAGGGATTAATATACCCTAGGGTGGGACCAGCACAGGTATCTACAAGTAGGGGGCCACAAGAACTAGGTCGAGTAGGAGCCGATCGATTAGGGTAGTAAGGATACCTCTAACACATTCATGGAAAGTGGGCTGGTTGAGGTGAAACCCTCATATTAAATGTAGTCCTGAAGGCTACCATAACTACGGGGTTGGGATAACCTTAGTATATAACACATGTGAAACATTGTAAGTAAGAGCCGATCAAATAGGTACGGTGGGGACACGAAACTGTCAATATGAGGTAGTACCCTCATCGTAGGATATGTACCTATAAAACTGTCATGTGGGCTATGGGGGATCACTTATCTCGTAATTATAACAAAGTAAACTAATTGGAACGCTAGTTAGGTGGTGCAGGGAATATAGGAAATCAAGGAAAATAGTGAAATGGTGAAGCTTAGAAATCTTGCGATGTTATTCTTAATAGAAACCTTGCAATGTGATATTTTGTAGGAACCTTTTGATGACACTCTTGATAGGAAGCATGGGATGTTATACTTGATTCATCGTGCCTATAGCTTACCTTGTCATCATGCTTATGTTTACTTTCAGTTTATTCATGCTATATTATCTTCACCTATTTTTAAGCTGAAAGTCACTAGGACTTACTCAGTCTTTATGACTGACCCGGTTTGGTTTGCCTCTTTTTCTTCCACCCCCCCCCCCCCCGGTTCACAGGGTGGGAATACAGCTTAGTTCGGATCTTACCAAACCCCAAGGCTCTTTCATGTACGGCTTGGATTTCTCTTGGCTATGGCTTGCTTTGCTTTATTGGGGAATACTGCAGTTTATTTTTATGCTTCTTTGTTTTTGCGCAAGACAGATATTTTAGCTATGTAATTGAGTATTGGAAGTTGATGGGCTTTTATTGTAAGCAATTATATTTAATAAATGATTTGAAGTACTTCTACTTTACTTTCCGTTGTTTTTATATATGTCTGTCTTGTAATATTTCTGTTCCTGTACCCATAATGCTCAATTGAAGTTAAGGCATTCCCTTTGTGAGTGACCTTAACGGATGTGGAGTGTTACATTTGGTATCAGAGCAGAAGGTTACCAGACTGGGCAAAAGCTTTTAAAAACCTTCTGAAATTATTTTCAAAATGTTTACAAAGAAGCATTTTTCTAAGAAAAGTTTTGTTTTACGAAAGGCATATTCCCCAAAGCCATATGCACTATCTTTTGATTATCTCCTTGAGTTTCTTCTCTCTTTCTTTTTCTTCATAGTTTTGTAGGTGTACGACACATATAGGAGGGCAAAGAAATGCCCAACTTCCATTTGTAGCCGCAATAGTTCCATTTGCGTCTAATCTTATTTCAAGCTTTGTAGAGTTCCTATGCGATGGAGGTTGTCAACAAACTATACAAGAATAGTAAAAACAGGGATAAAGAACACAAGCCTAAGGATGAAAGGCTTGTTGATATGGCTTAATCCACGAAGGAGGAAAAGGTGAAAGGAAAGAGGCCAAAGTGAGAGAATAATAAAACCCATGACAAGAGTGAGTATCTTTAGTATGGTAAAAAGGGACATGTAGTTAAGTATTATAAGATAAGGACAAGGGCAAAGGACAAGATCGTCGAGAGGGAAATTGTATGCTCTCACTACTAGCATACGTAAGAGAGGTGGTAACGTTTCTGTTAAAGATTTAGCTTTTCTTTTCTATCATCCCGTTAGAACTTTGTTTTTGTACATCGCATCCTTTTAATTCTTCTTCGATAGTTAAAGTCTCTGCACCTTAGTACTAGCGTAGTAGAGGATCCTGTTTTTGTCTCAAATCCTGTTGGGAAATCGGCTCATTTATTCATGACTTGTTTGGATATGAGAATGTCTATGCTAAGTGTTGAGTTTAGAAGTAATGCTTATGTTTTTGGGAAATGGGTTGATTCTAGGGATGTAGTGGTTGTCCAGAAATGATACCATTCTCGAGTATAAAAAGAGGGTAGTTAGGCTCTTGACTTGCCCCGGTAATGCCCTCGAAGTCTAGTGCAACCCTTAGGGTTCTGCCATGCTTAGTTACCTAGAATCTCTTGACACATTTATTGGTCCGCTCGAGTAATGTTCGCCACTAAGGCGGATGGTTCATCTCGCTTATGCATGAGTTGTAGAAAATCACCTTAGTAACTACACTTGGCAACATGGTTTGCATTTGTTTATTTTCAAGAGATAATTCATTTATGTGGAATACCTTCTAGTAAGTAAACGAGATCCAGGATTCACTAGCGAATTTTGGAAAGCTTGCATGAAACCATGAGTACACAGTTATGTTTGAATCGGGTATACTAGAAAGAGAATAAGTGAAAGTGGAACGAGAGGCGACAGTGAAATGAGTTTCAAGTCATATTTTGGAAACAAGAATTAAGAAGCTACGAAATTGTGAAGTTAAAGACGGTGAAAGCAAAATGGAGTTGAGCTCAAGGAAATGCGACTCAGAAGATTGAAGACTAGATACGCGCATCATATCTCTTTTTAAGAGTATATCCCTGATCCCTTTTTTCTTGTAGAGCTTATTTGCATGCTATCTTTTAAGCATATCCTCTTGGTCCTATTCTCCATCCTATTTCTGTTGCAAACCACATAGGGAGTATGACTCATCTGTTAGTAATACATGTTGGGGCTTGAGGTTGTCCGTTGGGTTGACTAAACTTTTTGGGTTGTATAGGATATGGGTTGGTCTTAGGAAGGGATTTCTTGTGACAAAAAAGGAGTCCATCATGCTTAGTTTCCTAGAAACATATATATATTGGTTGGTTAATTCTTTGGGTATCAGTCTGATATTGATTTCGATCTTCGGGGCTGGTGCTTAGGGAGTTCTTCTCCTAATCAGTACATATGTGACATAAATTTCCAGTTTTGACATTGCCTAATGGGCACAAAGTTTTTACTTGCTTCTATCATTCGACTATATCTTTAGGTAGGAACAATTGGGTGTAAACATGTTTTTGAGACATGTTATGATTGATGGTTGCAAGTGGTTGCAAGTGATTGCTAATGGTTGCTCGTGGATGCATATACACGCACATTAGACACTAGATCGGCTCCGTCACCTTTCATATTGCATATGCATGAGTGTTTATACTTGTTTATGGATGAATTTGAATGTGTTATCATGTGGTATTGCATATGGATGGATGTTTGTGCACACATATGGTGTTTATGTGACTAGGACTATTTGCATACATTTTGGACTGATGGCACTAAACATATTTTGCATTAAGAAGATCAATCAGGCCTGATCATTTGCATTAGATAAGGAACATATACACACTCTTCTTGCATATGTTCATATAGCATTAGAAACCTCTTAAGGATAATGGATGCCTGTGACTGATGATTGAGTAGATGGATGATTGGATGGTAGGACACATTCTTCTTAACTTGAAGATTTCGGGGACGAAATCCTTTAAGGAGGGGAGAATGTAACAACCCGAATTTTAATAACATGTTGAAACTAGAAATCAGGGTATAATTAACTTTTAAAAGTAAGAATCATGGGAAATAGGTTGCGCCATTGCGTTCATCACGGAATTCAGCATGAAATCGAGTCCGAGCTTTCGAAAATCGGAGTCCGTATGACCGAGTTATGACCTCTAGAAGTTCCATGAATTTTCAAAATCAAAAACAGCTCATAAATTCAAATTCGAATTCAAAAACCAGAAGCGGGCAGGGTAGGAAAATTCCCGCTCGGAGCTCAGGTCGACCATAGGGTCGACCTGGGGGTCGACCTGACCAGGCCAGGTCTACCATAGGGTCGACCTGGGGGTCGACTTGGCCAGACCTGGTCGACCATAAGGTCGACCTTGCCTCCCTGGTCGGGCCAGGCTGGCCTGGTTGGGTGCACCGGTTGAGTCAGTGGGCTGGGACGATTACTAAAGGTCGGGATTGATTCTAGGGTTAATCTAAGGGCCTAAACTAGTTGCTACACCTATAAAAACACCCTTAGACCTAACCTAATTCGCAACAAATCATTCTTACACTGTTATGCTGCTGAACTCCCTCTTGAACCATGGCCGCCGCCCCCAAATTAAAGCTTAAGCATTCAAACTCGATTCAAATCAAAGAACAAAGCTTCAACAATGATCCAAACAATAAATCAGCATTCTACAACAAATTCAGTTCTAAATTCATTAGCCATGCTCTGTAAGTTCTAGTTGTTTTTAGATTTAAACATTTAATTATAATATGGCCATGGAATAAAGTGAAATTGGATTTTAAGTATGTTTATCGATTCAGACCTATTTCTGTTGCTTCTTGAATCTTGAGTTTTTGAGACTTGTCTATCTTTATTCTCATTTCAAGCTCATGATTTATTCAGCGTGTTGTAAATCAGTTTTCTTAAATTCATGTTGATATTATTATCAAGTTGTAATCTTCATGCCTGTGATGATGTTTTTCTCTCTGATCTTATTTTTATGCAAAATTCTATCTTCCCCTATTTATTTTCTTTTGATGAACCTAGGTCAATTTCGGACCTAGGCCTAAACCGCGATTTGCTTACGATTGAATGCGGGAAAATGTTTGGGATATTACCTATTTGGATATACGTGTTTGGCATAACATGAAATTGGAATTTGGGTATTGTCAATATAATTGAAATTGCAAGTTTGGCCATTGGCATAATTAATTTGGCGTGAAGTGGGCATACATGAATTGGCATATAAATTGAATCACGAGTTCGGGCCTATGTAAATTAAATCAAAAGATTAGGCTTATGATTGGGCATAAGTAGAATTGGGAATTTGAACATAAAAGTGATTGTAAACTTGATAATTGGCATAAATATGTATTATGAACATGGGTAGTTGGCGTGTGTTGTAATAAAAAGATTATAGTTTGGGATAACTACATCATGAATCATGATTTGCGTTTATTTGGACATGAAACTTGATACATGTAATCTTAGCTAGAACTTGATATGGGCAAAATGGCATAAACTTGGCATACATGTAAATAGGCAAGAATTGGACATATGTAAACTGACTAGAATTGGGTACATATATAAATTGGCATGTAATTTGGAACTTGGGCATATGTTTATTAATATGTAAAGTTGGGAATTTGAAACATGAAAATGACTGTGTATTGGATAATTGACTTGATCACAAACACGAGGTTAGACTCAGTTTGTGGTGTAAATCTGCCCGGAACCGCTCGGCAAATCCAGTGGACACAAAATGCACAGTCTAATGTGAGAGGTCATGATTCGTTCGTCATAATGAATGAATTAAGGAATACTAACCACAATAAGACGTGGGTATGGTTAGAGGGTTAGGTGGGATGACATGGAAATTTGACATGTAAATGTGGACCTAACCGGTATAAGTTAAGAACACGTAAAACTTATAAGTGAGGGCTTAACCGACATAACTATTAATCAGACCAATGGGTGAGTTAAGTAATATGACTAGACTAATGACGCTTAACCAATATAAAATGACATGTGGCAGGGTTAAGTCAACTTGAACATATAGATAATACTTAACCAACTTAGCATGATACGTGGACGGGTTAAGTCATGAACTACTTGAAAACACTTAACCAATTTGATATGCTAAGGTAGCAAGGTTAAGTTATGAATCACTAGACAGCACTTAATCAACTTGACATGATACGTGGGCGGGTTAAGCCATGAATTACTTGAAATACTTAACCAATGCAATCTGACGAATGGGAGGGTTAGGTTAAATAGGTTGGTTTGACTTGAACGGGTTGATAACACCCAACCGATATAACCTGATGTGTGGTAAGGTTAAGTAAATACACGAGGGTAGCACTTAACCATTATAATATGGCTAGTGGATGGGGTTGAGTTAACATACACTTAACCTATCTAACGTGAGGTGTCGTAAGGGTTAAGTTAACACAAGGAAGAACACTTAACCAATGTAACAAGACATGCGGTAGGGTTAAGTAACACAAGAAAGAACACTTAACCAAGGTAACATGATGGGGGTGGGGTTAAGTTAACTTGAATGGATAACACCTAACCAACCTGTGGGGTATACGAATAGACCCTAGGAAAACCCTAGTAGCGAGACCCATTTCAGCAGTAACCCACATTATGTATCAACGGTACCCTGAGCTAGGCAGGGTAGGGCACGATTACTGGGCTGATTGTAAGCGGTCAAAATAGCGGCGGGAGATGCAGCAGTGTAGGTTCCGACGGACTACGGACGTGCACGTATTCCGAAGTGGAAAATTTAGCCATTCGGCATCAGTAGGTATAAAGCTGTGAATCAAAAATGGTGTTGGGGTTTTCCATCCTAGGGATTGATACACCCTAGGGTGGGACCAGCGCAGGTATCTACAAGTAGGGGGCCCCAAGAACTAGGTCGAGTAGGAGCCGATCGATTAGGGTAGTAAGGATACATCTAACACATTTATGGAAAGTGGGATAGTTGAGGTGAAACCCTCATATTAGATGTAGTCCTGAAGGCTAGCACAACTATGGGGTTGGGATAACCTTAGTACATAACACATGTGAAACATTGTAAGTAAGAGATGATCAAACAGGTACAGTGGGGACACGAAACTGTCAATATGAGGTAGTACCCTCATCGTAGGATATGTACCTATAAAACTATCATGTGGGTTATGAGGGAACACTTATCTTGTAAGTATAACTAAGTAAACTAATTGGAACGCTAGTTAGGTGGTGCAGAGAATATAGGAAATCAAGGAAAATAGTGAAATGGTGAAGCTTAGAAATCTTGCGATGTTATTCTTAATAGAAACCTTGCAATGTGATACTTGGTAGGAACCTTTTGGTGATACTCTTGATAGGAAGCATGGGATGTTATACTTGATTCATCGTGCCGGTAGCTTACCTTGTCATCATGCTTATGTTTACTTTCAGTTTATTATTGCTATATTATCTTTACCTGTTTTTATGCTGAAAGTCACTAGGACTTACTCAGTCTTTATGACTGGCAGAAATATTTCTGTTCCAGTACCCATAATGCTCCATTGAAGTTAAGGCATTCCCTTTGTGAGTGACCTTAATGGATGTGGGGTGTTACAGTACTGTTACATCGCATCACAGACAGAAATATAATATTTATATTTAAATAAAATACTACTAGACAAAATTTTATATATTTAAATAGTATTTTATTTGAATATAATATTTTATTTCAACATTCGAACAGTACAGATTTATAAACTCCACTATTTGTACATTTCATCTATATTCATTCAATACAATCAACTTCATTCTGTACATCAGCTCCTCACTATAGTTCACTCAACACTCATATACATATACATTAATTTTCACTTATATACAGACTAAGCCACACTAATTCATTATCTTCAGTCTTTTGTCTTCACAACTCACGGTCAGTCCAGTGATCATCTGCTTACCTGTCACATGAAGCATACACACAGTACACTGCAATAGAAATAAAACTAAACACATAAAAATATATTTTTATTTTTAAAATTTTATTTGCCTCAGATTTATGTGTTTTTCTCATCATTTTTCACGACTTGACCTGATTCATCTATGTCTAATCAATTTGTATATGTATCGTATAAGGACAAGAAAACTTGTCTGGATGGCTGCATATACACATGTGTGTTTATATATATACACACATGTGTGAACTGCCCCGCCAATCCAGTGTGCAACTGAGGAGTAGACACGTGGACCATCTCGACTCAGTGCACACACAAATAGACAGTGCACAGAAATGCATATATACAGGAATTAAAGTCAAAGCAGCATACATGAAAGAAAAGGTGAAGAATTACACAAAATGCGTGTACAAGTGGCATATAACAGTGGTGAAGCAAGCATGTATGGGTAAAGCAGTAAGTTCAAATGCATATGGAGCACATGGAAAATGAAGGGCAACATCATAAAGTGGTCGAGCAATCATAGTGAAGTGCAAATCAGCAAAGAAGACATAGAGTGGTCATAGCAATGAAGAACAACATAGCAACAACAAATCAGTGAAGTCAAATGGACAAATAACTCATGAATACAAAACTAGCTAATTGCACAAGCCAAACAGTTTAATATAGTGAGCATATATGTTTCAAGTCAGCTGCACAACTATGGTGCGATGTCAAGATAGTTGAGATTACAGTATGAAGTTCAATGAAGCATGGCGAATGGTGCACACAAGCAAAACAGTCATGGTACAAAGATTTCATTTCCTCATATTTTGCAAATTCAAATCATTCTAGAAATGGTGCACAACATATGATACATGAAGCAGATTAATTGCAGAAGTATTCACAAGTGTAATCAGTGCACAAACATGTGCATGGATAAGTGAAACAGTGGCAGAACAAGTTAGACACAGAAAAACCCTTCAAGAGTGCAGCAGCATATATGTGTAGTTCAAGTGTAACTAAAATGGCCGAGCAGCAGTTGGTGGAGCTTAAACAGCAATACATAGCAGAGGAACAAGTGAAGCTGGCATAACACAACACAGTGAAGCATAAATGGTGCAAGTGTTCAATGATGCATTTTTTATTAAAAAGGGGAAAGAGCAAATCTTTTTGAAATTCAATCATCACAAATGTGATGACAAAATCAGAAATCATTTTCTGTTTTGGTGCAAGAAATTGTCTAGAAGGATCATAAGTTATTTTTGGAAAGCATTTAACACTTCCAAAAATCACAATATGCTTTTTGCTGCATAAATGGAATGTTTATCGATACAGGAAATTGAAGACGTATTTAAGGAAGAAACTCTTTGGAAATTTCCTGTTTCGAATTACTGAGATTGGAAGTATATTTCATTTTAACTTTTCAATCACATATGGAAAGCATATATTTGTTTTCAAATTTGTTTGCAGAAATGATTCAATCAAATTCAAGGGGCCACAAACTTTTTATTCTCGGAATTTTATTAATCAAAGAATTCACACAAGGGACAAGAACACATCTAGGTCCATCTAACATATTGAAAGCAATCATTCAGCCTAGAGTTCAAAAGAGGGAAACAAGCATAATCAAATCAAGTCATTACGATGGAAATCAGAGAATTTTTAGGGTTAGATTACCCTATATATACACACCCTATGCATCATCGGCCATAGTATCGAATCAAAAAACAACAAACTCAAAGAGAGGGAATTCAGAGAACTCACAAAATTCAATCTGGGATTCGATCGTCACATCTTTCTCAAATCAGATAACATTCAAATCAAAGAAGCAAGCAACCCCAAAAAAAAATCCATACAGCAATCGACTCGACTTGAGGAGGATTTCAGAAAACCCTAGAGATATTTTCAACCGCCGCCACCATTTTTTTATTCTCCAGAGAAAATATATGGGACAAAGAATAAAAGGGTGCGACACACTTCAAATGGGCCAGTCATATTGTTTAAGTGATTAAAGGGAGTTGTTTTACTTTCTTTTAAACTAGGGTTTTGCTTTTACGTTTGTATTGTTTTTGTATTTGATTTGTATTCATCCGAACCATTTCTAGATTCTGTAAATCTAGAGGGAGCCAGTTAGCGTGTTAACTTGTAGTTTACTAGAGTCTGTAAAAACTAGGGTTACTGGTTACAAGGTCGTAATCAGGGAAAAATCTGATATATGGGATTAGATCAGTCTAGGGTTTTGAGCATAGGATTAAAATAGGAGCGAGGGGTTCGCGAGTGTACATGGTCTTGTATGCGGGATCCGTTCTTTTACGTAGTAGAAACCTTAGGAATGCAGCAGTAGGCAGGGTTTTGCCGAAGCTGGGTACATCTTGTGTCATTTATTTTCTGCATTTCTATTTCTTCTACATTTTGTGATATGTGAATCCCGTTAACTTTAACAACTCAGTGATAAAATTTAATGAACCCTATTCACCCCCCCCCCCTCTAGGGTTAATCTAGATCCAACATAATCTACCAACATCAACGGACAAGAACCCAAACCTATCTTCCCAACATCTGACAGTGATAGCCTTTACAACAATTAAGTAAAAGCAAACTGTACATTCATGGCAACCAGTTATCAATCGTAGACCATCCTAATCGATATCGACATTTCCCAAGTACAAGCCCAAAAGGTCTAAAACAACATTAGACAAGCACCCAAAATATATCTCCTTCGATGTCGAACAATATACACAAGATGATACAAGCAAAACAATCATCATCAGTGACTTTGGATATCACTACCAATCCTGCTTTAAACCTTCGTTGATCATATGACTGGCTAGACATCATGTTGTCCGTCAAGGGTTGTTGTTAAACCCCAGTTCTAGCAAAAACTCCATACGCCATCGTGACTCGTATTTCTAGGCCCATCATGACTGCCTAGGGTATTGACCACTCAACCGGTCTTTTAGGAGTCTTTGTTATACCCCTGCTTTGAGTCCGCTAGAACCTAATGTTGGATCTAGATTAACCCTAGAGGGGGGTAAATAGGATTTATTAAAATATTTTGAGATATTAAAAATATCACAGAACAAATTGCAGCAAATAAAGTAAATGCAGAAAATAAATAACACAGACATTTTACCCAGCTTCGGCAAACCATGCCTGCAGCTGCATTTCTAAGATTTTTACCAGTATTAAAATAGATCCCGCTTACAAACCCTGTAAACTCGCAGATCTTGCTTCTGTTTAATCCTATGCTCAAAACCCTAGACTAATCTACATCCCTTAGCTCAAGTTTTCTCCTAGCTACAAACTCGTAACTAGTATATCCAAGTTTTTACAGAACTAGTAAACTCCTAGTTAAAATCTAAAACTAGACGATCTAGTTTTTAGAGAAAAAACTAGAAAACAAATTGGATTGGTTTACAAATGAAATAAAAAACAATTAAAAAACAAAAACCCTACCATTTAAATTGACTAAGCCCTAGTATAATCCCTTAAACAAAATAATAGGGCTTACGTGAAAAAGTGGTCGACCCCTTTATTTGTTTGCATCTCCCCGATTATTCTTTTCCTCTGAAAAAAGGGCGGCGGCTCAATGAATTATGGTTTTTCTTCCTTCTGAATTCCCAAAATCTAGACGCAATTTGAAATTGGTTTTTGGAAATCTTCTTTGAAAGCTGTTGATTATTTTTGTTCTTGGTCACTCCGATCTGACTTATGCTCTGTGATCGAACTCGTGATTATTATAATATTGAACTTCTTGTTGCTCTCGAATCGGTAGTGGTTTCGACTGATATTTTTTGCCTGTGATGATTATAGTGTAATATATAGGATAATATAATCCTATAATTAACTCTGATTTTAAAAATATGCCTTGATCTAATTGCATGATTTGTTGCTTGGTCATCTTGCTTGAATTGATGTCGTGTATTATGATTTGTTTCCTTGAATTGTTTTTGAATCGGCCTTAAATGGTTTTATGAGAATTTTGGAAATTTTTGTGGCCCCTTGAAATATTCGCTTGCACAATTTTTGTCATGCCATGATTCATTTCTGGAAAAAAGTTGTAACCATGAATATATTCTTGAACTCTTAGAAATAATTAAATTATTCCATGCCATACAAACTGAGATTGACTGATTTTATACTGGAAACAAATAGAAGATTCCTTGTTCAAAATGATTTTCTGATTTCCGGAAATAAATTGAAAATTTTCCTTGCCGAAATTAATTTGTTTTTACCCAAAACAGTTTGCAAGATTCTTGAATTCGTTTAGCCGTATAAATGCAAACTTTCCCAATATAAAACTGTTGCTAAAACTTGTCTATATATCCATTTTGCTTGACACTACATGTACATGTTAATTTGCTATAAGCATGTGTATTCCATACTTTGCCCAATTTTATCACGTTTCTGCATGCATAGTGAACTAATATTATGTTGTATCATATACACATGATCTGATGTGGACTTTAGCAATTTTCAAGCATGGTGACTTGCCAAAATTATTTGGTTGCTGCACAACATTTTTTTGTAGTTGCACTTCTTCATCCCTGTGCATGCTAACTTGACCATTTGCAATACCACGTGACTTGATATGTTTACTTCCGGCAAGGCACTTGAATACTCTGTCATGGCCATGGTTCGACATTGTGTATGTAAACATGTAGTCATAGTATACATGTTGTTTCACGTAAGTTTGGCATTTAACCTTGATTTGTTTGTATTTTTGGGCTTTATACCCAAATTGAACCAAACTTGCACTTGCACATGTGTGCTCTATCTTGTATTCATGTATACCATCACTTGCATGTGGAACACTTGTTCCCTATGCTCTTGTTCATGATCTTACTGCATTTTGATGCTCGAATTTGTTGTACCATTTTTCTGCCTTGTGAAACTATGCATTTTGTATTTGAATTTTACAAGATGATTCCCTATTCATTGGTTTCATGTTGTGTTGACTGTCACTCTTATATATGTACAGTTTCACTCTGTCTTGAGTACTGTGAACAACTCTTGTCCCTTTGGTTTGTGAATGCATCATGCACTTGTGTGTAGTTCTTCACTGCTGCATGAATACTCAGCCACTTTTGTTTGGTCCATGCTCGTGCACGTGCACTGGGTTAAGCTTGGTCTTTATGGTCGCTCCTTAGTGCATGTGTTCGTGGATACCTGACCCATGCACTATGCATGTGTGTCGGGCATGACCTGAACACACTCTTTTGATATATTTGTCCAATGTTGACCGCATTGCCCCTGCACAGAAATTTATGTATATACGTATGCATGAATATGTATATATGTATAGTGCACGTGCAGATTATATATATGTGAGCACTAAAGATGATTTTTCTACCTTATGGTATTTATAGTGTATCACTATGAATATCACAAGATGTGTAAACATAGATGGATATAAAAACAAATCAGATCAAGTTATGAAAAATGATGAGAAACACACCGAAATTCTGAGGAAAATAAATTTTTAAAATAAAATTATTTCTTGCTAGAATATAAAATTATTTCTATTCCAGGTTACTGTGTGTATGTTTCTTTTTGAGAAAGGTAAGCATAAGACTAGACTGACTGTGAAGACTGGTAGAAGACAGAAGACAAAGCTATGAAACAGTATATGAGTGTACAAAAGAATTTGTACAACATGAGTGAAATGTAACTGAGTGTACTAGAGTGAGGAGCATCGTGTACAAATGAAATTTAATATGAAATGGACTATATTGTATTTCAGCGAAATGTACGAATAGTGGAGTTATAAATTTGTACTGTGTGGAATGTTGAAATAAAATATTATATGTAAATAAAATACTATTTGAATATTTATATTCTTATACAGTAGTATTCTATTTAAATATAAATTTTATATTTTGTCTGTGAGGTAGTATAACGGTACAATTATAAACACATTTATAATAATAAATATATGTTTGTTATCATCAAACAAAAATCATAGAATTGTTAGATACAACAATCTCCCCCTTTTGATGATGACAAACATAAAATAAGATTTTGAATAT
Source organism: Allium sativum (assembly GCA_030737875.1). Taxonomy (NCBI): domain Eukaryota; kingdom Viridiplantae; phylum Streptophyta; class Magnoliopsida; order Asparagales; family Amaryllidaceae; genus Allium; species Allium sativum. Next base: position 843,690,146 of record CM060919.1, on the reverse strand, counting down.
AATATATTATAATAAATGTGCTTGATAGTGAATTATTGAACTCCCCTATTTGTGTCTTCCCCCTACAACAAAACTCCCTCTAAATATGTGCATGAGTGAAAAAACAATAATTGAAATTTCAATATTAAAATATTCAAAGAATATCCACTCAATGACCAAAATCTTAACACATTCTCCCCCTTTTGTTATCATCAAAAGGATACTGAAATTAAAATGGTGATGAAGAAAGAATAAAAATATAATATCAGCTTTAGAGGAAGAACGATCATCATAACTCTCTATCAGTCAAACAAAAATCATAATATTCTAAGAACTAGTGGCAAATTTCACATTCTAGAATGATGGATTTACGACGAAATTTATGAAAATGGAATCATATTTTGCAAACTCTCTTCATTTTCATAAAATTTAAAACATTTCACAAATAATCTCAAATCCCAATAGCTATCAATCAACAAATCATAATATTTCATGAAATATTCACACATTTCACAATTTAGAAAATGGATCGATAGGCTGGTTTTTACACACCAAGTAGAATTTCATATTAATTTATTTATAGAAAAATATTTTATTTTTCTTTTTAAATTAAGAGCACACTGGCCACGCATAACTAGATCTTCGATTTTTAAGCGAGGTCAGTTACAGCTTAAATATAAGCAATATCCTAACCATGCATGACCAGAGATTGGATTTTTAAATAAGGTTAGAGAAACACATATGAATATTATATTTTTATTTTATGTTTTCAAAAGAAAAACTCCTCAATATATAAAACCAATATGGATGATAGAAATGTGGTACGTACAGAAATGACTTGTGAAATAAATTTCTAAATTAATCACATTATGAAATATGCTCAACTATACCAGGATTCCTGAGTTGAAAAAATCATATTTTGAGCTGCAATCAATCTCTTCCTTCTTCTCCCCCTCATCTTTCGAATTATCCTTCAAAGTACAAACCTTTTCTTTTTCCTCGATCTGTTCCTTCTTTGTCTCCTTCCTCTCATCGTCCTCGTTCTATTCCTCCTCCCAATCCTTCTTCCTCCAATCTTTACCCTTCGTCTAAAAATGTTCGCTCAACTCCATCCCATTTTGTTCGTTTTAATATTTCTCACTCTTCTTCTCGTGCCTCTTCTTCTCGTAATCCTTCTAATTGTCCTTCCATTCAAATAGATAAGAGTCAGGTTCAGTCTCTCTCTTTTTCTCATCAATCTCGTTCTTCTTTGAATTATTCTTCTAATCATTTTGCTATTCTTTCCGATCATTAACTGGTAGTTCCTCCTAAGTCTTATGCTCAAGTGGTTACAACGAAACCGTCAATGCCATCAAACCCACCACCTAAGATGAGAATTAAACCACTTTTGCCAGAGTTTGTTTCAGTTCATCAAACTAACACCCAGCTGAAGAAGGTGAAAAGATGTTTGAAATGTGCATGCAAAGGTCATGTGAGTTCCACGTGCAGAGACCTAACAATTTGTTTCAAATGTGTTTTCAATAGGTCACTCAGTGCAAAGATGTTTACGAAAAAATTACTTCATTGGAAGCTCCTCGTCTTCTGCAATTACAGCCAACAGTAACAAGAGTAATAATCATGCTCGTTGGGTCCCAAAACAACTGAATTGCTCTGCCAACTCAGCACATCAACAGTCATTTCGTAATGCCAGCCGTCAATTTACTCACCAGGGAAATTACAATTTTTCAAAACCATCTAATTATAATTCACTTCACTCTTCCCCTCCTAATTCACATTCATCTCCAAAAAACAAGATTTTCCGTAAAATGGATTCCTCAAAATGCATTGTAGCAAAAACACTCTCAGGAAAATGGAGCATAGAAACTCTACATCATGCCTTAGAAGTCAACCTTGAATATGATATTTGGCTGATGTCGATTATCACTAACAATTCATTCTTGGTCCATTGTCCTACTTATGGTAAAAGAGATCATGCACTTTTACTTAAAATCCTTACTAAGCCTGGAGCTGCGATTAGTTTGGAAGAATGGGATGAGGAAGCAAAGGAACTTGAACCTGCATTGGAAAACGAATCATGGGCTAGGGTAGAAGGATTCCCCGAAATTTTAAAGTATAACGATAAAGCGTGAAGGAAATCCTTAAGCCGATGGGTAGAGTCTTAGCAGTTGATGATTGTGACTGGTGCCACTTTGACCACAGAGAATTCTTGGTAAAATTACAATTTTTCAAAGGCATTGGCTCAAAAAATGAATTTGCAGCTCGTTTTAACAACAAAACTCATATCATTAAAGTCCAGCGTTGTAATCATGAACATCCAGGCACAAGACCTGAACTCATATTCGTAGGGAATGATGATGATCAAGTGGTTCCGTGTATCCACAATGAACAAGATACAAATTCAGAGAACAGATTTGATGCAATGATTGAGGAGGCGATAATGTTACCATCGTTTCCCTCGATTTGTAGAGAGATTAACATGAACCCTAACTTCCCAGCATTTGATGATCAAGAGATGGAACACGATGATCAAGAAGAAGTGAATCAGGAAGTAAAAGATGATCAGAACCAGAATGTGCAAAATGTTGAAGATCCACCTATTAAACAGATTATCCCTTATGGTAACGATTTTTCTATGCTTCTTATTCAAGCCATTCCTTTCGACATCAGTTCTATTCCTCCACCACAATCTCCTCCTCATCAACCATGGTCTGATGATAATGATTGGCCTCAATTTCTCTCCCCCATCTTTGTTCGTCGTAGTGGGAGATGCAACAATCTTGATGTAACAGGTAGTTTTCTTACTCCTGTTGTTTTTTCTACTTCAAATAAACGTTTGAACAAAAAGATAGCAAACTGCATGGGTGTAAATTTACGTGACTCACACTATAAAGCCATGCAGGCATTAGAACAAGAGCATATTAATATACATCAATGAAAGTGGTCACATGGAATGTACGGGGTTTGGGGGACTATTCGAAATGTCATGCTATAAATTTAGTTTTGTCCCACTTAAAATAGATATCCTCTTCCTTCAAGAAACAAAACTCGTTGAGCCATCTAATTATCATTTTAGATTGATTGGAGGTTCCTTCTTGGGAGGTTGGACCTATGTTAATGCTACTGATACAAGAGGTGGCCTTATTACAGCATGGAATGATTCTGAGTGGTCTCTGTATCAAACTTTTCCTTCCCAATTTGCTCTTCATGTTGCTCTCAAAAATATTGCTACTCATTCAATATATCTTTTTTCCAATATTTATGGTCCTCAGGATTATCATGAAAGAATTGCTATTTCGAAGCATTGTAAACAAATGTCAAATAATGTTTTAGGACCTTGGGTGATAGGGGTGATTTCAATACTGTGAGATATCCTGGTGAGCGAAAATCTTTTTCTTTATCAGCTGATTCTGAGGCTTTTAACTCTTTTGTCTTTGATTGTTGTCATTTTGATCCTCCTATTTGCAATAGATCTTTTACATGGTCAAGCAACAGAATGAATCAATCCCTCGCCAAACTGGACTGATTTCTTTTCAATGGAGCTTGGGAAGAATCTCACCCATTATCCTTTGCTTTTGGCCTTGCTACCATTATTTCTGACCATTGCCCTGTTGTACTTGATTCGGGTTCACTATCTAATTTTAAACGCCCATTTAGATTTGAGAGATTATGGTTACTTGAACCATCTTTTAAAGAATTTTTTCAAAAGGTTTGGGATAATCCTGTTCAATTCCAATCAACCACTCACAGAATTGTTATTAAATTGAGATCTTTGAGAAAACTAATAAAACCTTGGGCTAAAACAATCTGGGGCTCAATTCGAACTCGTATTTCTAATATCCAAGATGATATCTTAGATCTCAATATATTGGAGGAATCTCATTCCCTCAATGATGTTGAACTAAACTCTCTTAATAATCTGGAATCTGAGTTGGACGGACTGTTTAAACAAGATGAAATTGGTTGGAAGCAGAGATCCAAAGCCAAATGGCCAAATGAAGGAGATAGAAATTCAGCTTACTTTCATAGAATATCTAATGGAAGAAGAAGAGCATCACGCATTCTAGAAATAACCCATGAGGGTCAAGTTTATTCAAACCCTGATGATATTCTTTCTCTTTTTTCTAACTATTATCGCTCCATTCTGGGTTGTTCATCCTTTGAAATTCCTCTTATTGATTGGTGTACTCTCTATCCTTCGCCTGCTTCTATTTGTATAGATCATCCATTCACTGAAAATGAGGTATGGGCTGCGTTAAGAGACATGAATGATGATAAAGCCCCTGTGCCAGATGGGTTTGGGCCTTCCTTCTATAAATTGTTTTGGGCTATTGTGAAAAATGATATAATGAATATGTGCAATGAGTTTTATGAAAACCCTAATCTCATATCTCGTCTCAATTATGCAAATATTGTGCTTGTTCCCAAATTTGCCGGCGCAAACTCTTTGTCTGATTTTCATCCTATCAGTTTTCTTAATACCACTTTCAAAATTGTGACAAACTCTCGCAAATCGGCTTTAATCTATCATCGCTGATCTCGTAGGTGCTGAACAATCAGCATGTATTCTTGGATGAAACATTTCTGATTGCATTGCAGCTACTCAGGAGGTAATCTCTTATTGTCACAATATGAAAATACCAGGTGTTCTCCTCAAATTAGACTTTTCAAAAGCATTTGACTCTGTTAATTGGGAATTTGTTCTGCAATTGTTTAAACATAGGGGATTTTCTCAACGTTGGTGTAATTGGATCGAGGGTATTCTTACAACAAGTCATTCTTCAGTTTCAATTAATGGTGATATTGGGGGTTTATTTAAATCAAGTAGAGGTTTGAGGCAAGGAGATCCCTTATCCCCTCTGATTTTTGTATTAGTTGCTGATGTTTTAAACAAATGGTTAAAAGAGTTATAGCCAACAATTACTTTGAAGGGATTCATCTGCCTAATTCCTCTCTGTCCATTTCTAACCTTCAATTTGCAGATGATACAATCATCTTTTCCTCTCCTAATTTAAATCAGATTTTCTGTCCCAAAGTTGTTCTCTATACTTTTGAGATTGTCTCTGGCTTGTCAATCAATTTCTCCAAGAGCTCGATAATAATGTTAGGTGAGGTTGATTATCTTGGTTCTTCTATCTCAGCCATCTTAAATTGTCATGTCGATAAGTTCCCTATTCAGTATTTGGGGATTCCTCTTAGACCCACCAAACTACACAAATTGGATTGGATGCCTCTTATTCAAAAAATTGAAAGGAGATTATCTTCATGGAAGGCTAATGCTCTTTGTTTAGCAGTTTGTTTAGTGTTGTTTAAGGCTGTCTTATCAGCATTACCAACTTATTGGATGTCTATCCATAAATTTCCTAGGTGGGTAATTTCAAAAATTGATTCAATCAGAAGCACGTTCCTATGGAATGGGAACAAGGTTAAAAAACTGGTTAATTGGAAAACTTCTTGCTTACACACTAGTCAGGGAGGTCTGGGTATCATTAACCTTTATGATTTTAATTTGGCTCTTTTATCTAAATGGCTTTGGAGAATTGTTACTCCTGGTTCTTTCCTATGAAAGAATTGGATTCTTTCTCTCTACTATTCTAACAATCCTCATCTTGTTTTACACTCCTCTCCTCCTATCAAATTTTCTCCTTTCTGGTCTGGGGTTATTTCATGCTTACCTCGCATTAAAAGCTTGTTTCAAGTCAAAGTGGGTAATGGGGACTCTTGTTTATTTTGGTATGATATTTGGCATGGTCATATTCCTCTCCATCAGGTTTTCCCTATGCTTTTCCCTCACATTTCTAATGGATATTCCTCTCCATCAGGTTTTCCCTATGCTTTTCCCTCACATTTCTAATGGATTCTCCTCTGTTGCAAATTTGTTGCATTTGGGTCCTTCTGCATTGTGTCCATCTTCTATTTTTAGTGTGCATGTTCTGGATGAACTACTTCTTGCATCCAGACTGCTAATAAACTCTCATCTTTCCTCTAATGAAGGCAGTTATTTTTGGGCTTTGTCTCCATCAAAAGGTTTCTTAGTCGCTTCAGTGTATAAATTCATTAATTTCTCCAGAAGGTTATTTTCTTTTCCGAGAATCTGGAAGGTTCATCTACCCCCTAAGATTCTATTCTTCAATTGGTGTTTGATACATGGTAAAATAAAAACAAGGGCTAAGTTGCATAGACTTAACTTGATTGAGGACTCCCGTTGTGTTCTTTGTTCTATTCATGTTGAGACAATTGATCATCTTTTCCTGAATTGTGATTACTCATTTCCTGTCTTGCAGCCACTAGTTCGTTTTTACTTGGCTTTATTCCTGAGATTAATTCAGATTTTGATCATTAGGAATTTTCTGACGCAAATACGGCTAAAGATTCATTCTTTGCAATTTTCTATTGGTGTTTATGGAAACAAAGAAATGCTATGATATTCAACAAACCACTGAAGAGCTTTAGAGGATTATGTAATCTTATAATATATTACTTTAAATCCTGGTAAGGTCATTCTGCTCCTCCAGCCAGCTTTGCACTTGCTCTTCCAGCAGCTACTAGTCCAGCGGAATCTGTGGGCTCTAATCATGGTGATTCTAGTCTAGACCTACATTAAGAATCTTTCAGTTGCTGGGCATCTTTCGTTATATATTGATCGTAGCTTTTGGTTAATGTATGATCAGTTTATTTCTTCTCATGTGCTATAGATTGTCACTCTTTTTGCTGTGGTAATGTGGGTTGTGGTGATGTTTATTACGGCAGTACTTATTGTATAATTATTACTCTTTTGATACAAAACTTAGCGCTACCAGTTGGGCTTGTCAACTGGGTTATATAATTATTTATATTAAGTCTAATGGGCTGTGTAGTTGCGCGCTACACATCCGTCTTCCTCAAAAAAAAAACTATACCAGATTCCTGAAATTTTTTAATTATCACTAATTCTGAAAAATAATATAATCACAATTCCATCACAAATATTTCCACTGTTTATTCAAGATGATTTAAAAAAAAAGCTCTCCACATTAATATAAAATCATGATGGATGGCAGAATGGTGATCGAAATAGAAGATGGTCATGAACTAAGCGCCAATTCAAAGATGTTATAATAACTGTTCAATCATCATGAAAATTTAAATAAAAACTCCTCTTGTTGTGAAATATACTGTAGTCACAACTCATCACAATTTCAAAATTCTGATAATAACTTTGATGAATTCTAAATACAGTTCAGTTTGGTTATTGATTTCAATTTCTAAATAAATAATCAATAAATGATTTTAAATTAAAAAATCAACTACAAGAGGAAATTCAAAAGTATATACATGACAAATAAAAATATATACAGGACAAGAATCAGATAAATAAAAAAAATTCAGGCACTTTTAATCTGATACCACTTATTGTCTCTGCAAATGAGAATTTTAATATGCCATAGGTGGAAAACACGAGAATCTCAATCAACAAAATCCAATCACCAAGTCCAAGCAATAAAATCTAACAATTCAGTTCCATCAATCAAAGCAGCAAGACAAATTCAGAATAAGTTTCACAAGAAGATATTTAGAAAAATTTCAACAAGTTCAAGAAGGTAAATCATGATCCAAGATTTAAAATAATAGTTTATTTGAAATCCCTTGAAGTCATGTGAAACTTCAAGATTTAATGAATTGATCACACAAGATTTTTAATTTCTAAAGTAAAGGAGTGTGTAAGACTCAAGATATTAAACAATATCAAATGATTTCAAACAAAACAATATCCAAGTAATTGATCATGATTTTAGAATGAATTTCAGGATGTAGCACAAAAAAGATTTTCAATTCAGAGTAGTCAAGTCAATCAGAAAATCTTTGAACCTTTTATCAGAACATCAGATGATACCAAAAACAAACAGCTAACCAAAAACATTTTCAAAGCGGTTTCTTTTATCAGAGCAACACAATAGTCAATTTTAAAGTAGACTTGTCAAGATAATTTTTCAGATATTTCTGATAGTCACAAAAGATTATTCATGATCCAAGATTTAAAATACAGTTTACTTAATATCATTTGAGGGAATATGAAAATCTCAAGATTCAATGAATCGATCGCACCATAGTATAAATTTCAAATCCAAGATGTGTGTGAGATTCAAGAAATCAATAATTTCAAATGATTTCAAACAAACAATTATTCAAATCAAATGATCATGAAATAACAGTGAGTTTCAAGACCATTCTTTCAAAGAAATTTTCACAATTATTTTTGATAAGTACAAGAGAAATTTTCATAATATTTACATTAAGATGGAGAGATAAATCATGATGCAAAATTAAAATGGTTTATTTGAAATTACTTGAATAAACTTTACCAAACGACAAGTTCGACGAAACACACTCGTCTAATCCATTCAATACAACCATAGGCATGTTATGAGGTCACTAACAACATGAATATGACAATCATCATTAAAATTATACAATTTCACCAAAATTATAACAAATGAACATATGATCTAAACTGTAGATCTAACTTGCATAAACATATAAAATAGTATAGGAATTACCGGTTTAAACATGCTAAATTAGATCCTAGGGTGATTCATATAAAATTGGACTTACCAAGATGTAGGTCTATAAGGAAACACTTGAATTTGATGAGAAACATGATCAAACATTCATATACTTTATTAAATCCATATAACAGATTCAAATCACTTGCCAATTCTCCAAAACAAGCTAAAATAAATGAATTAAGATTCCGGACAGCAAGCAATTCGAACCAAACCCCTTGATCCAATGAACTTTCATTTCAAATGATGTAGATCTAGCCTCAAATGGTGTAGATCTTCTATTTCCTTCCTTTAGATTTCGATTTTAATGGTGGAAAGGTGAAGCGACCCGAACTTCCCCGGTCTCCGAAGAGGTGAGAAAGAACGAATTACTGTGAGGACAAGACAAATCAGAACGCAGACGGAAGAACATTTCATTATTATTACAACAATTCCATCAGATACAAGAATATACAGAGTATAATTGAATAAATTACATTTGATAAATATCAGAGATTACAATAAATTACATAGCAGCGGAAAAACAATATAAAACACAACTAGAAGGTGATATACGGATATAGAGCTTTCCGGATATCATTCCAGCTGTAAACCAGGATCCTGTGAATATAAATCTGCAAAACCCAAAACTACCAGCTGCCCGTGCGGAAAATAAGGGCACCCAGAGTTTAGGTTAAAACAATAAACTCCAGGTCAGTCATGTGACTGGTGTGAGAACTAAAACAGTTATTAATATTGGTTTAAAAGTTAGGTAAATCAAGGGACCGCGCCGTATAATACGGAACGGGTTTCCTCCTAAGAATACCAGTGCATAGAACAAACAGCGCAATGCTAAATAAAGAAAAATGAAGCTGTTATAAGACCCAGGTCCCATCACACAATGCAACGCAAGCCGGAGGATAGGGTTTTCCCTTATAACAGCCAAAGCAAGCTTGATACGTTTAAAACTCATTATTTGATACTATTATAGGTGTATAGTGTCAAAACAATTTCAATCATAAATATCAATCATAGGCGGCATAGCTACCATCTACTATGTCGCCATACTAGTTCTACAATTAAAACCGCAATATCACGTATTGGAAATTGGATTCCGTCATGAGCCGAGGCAAGGGGCAAGCTCCTCTCCGCGTTCGAGACACTCTAGCAAATGTCTCAGGACTACACACTCTGGGCATTCCTGGATCGGTTGGGCCGGTCCTCTCTTACGTTTGAGGATTATTTATTCCTGAACACACGTTTCCCGATCCTTACAGACCTATAATCGAGGCGCCTCATTCCAACAACCACAAAGGTGAAAAGTATATAAATGTCAGGGTGGTAAGTCACTGACACCACCAAAGCTAGAAAGAAACGTCGTGTTCTCCCAACGGTCCGTATCCCGTTTTTGACTCATACCGAGGTGTGAGGCTCGCGAATTCACGTTATACACAAAGCTGCCACGTAGGCCGTGCTTTGATCATCAACCACAAGACTTTGCTTTTCAACAGAAGCCTTGATCCATGCAACTCAGCATGCCACACAGGCAATTCATGCCATACGATTGATATCTATCGATATATAACCTCTAAGCTCGTACATCTCAGAGAAGGGCGTTAAGCAAGAGAATAAATTCTCCGCCGCCAAACAGATATATATTTAACAGAAATCAATCAACACAGAATAAAATCCGATGTCAGACACACAATCCATTTACAAGTTCGTTCTGGGTCTGAACGAAACCGGAGGCACTTTCCTCGCATATCCATCCATCTCCAAGTACGTCTGGACGACCACCAACTATTTCCATCCTCTTGGGTGTACAGCCCAATCAGGATCGTCAGTAATTATCCAAACGATGTGAAGACTTCCGGTCTTCGACCGCCGTCTTCATCTTCGACGTTCGTCGAATCGGTTATTCAGAATGGGTATAAACCCGGCCTTTCCGAACAACCCGCGTATATTAAAAACAAATGTTACACAAACACAACATACGCCTCATTCCAATCCTTAGGGAAAGGTTCCCATTAATTTTATCCAAGATAAATTCTTTAAAATTTATCCTTTAATCTTCCTTTGGATGTCATTTCAAACCAAATTATGGTTTTCCAAACTAGTCGAGATTAGCGAACCACACCGAAGTAATTATTTACTTTATTTTCCAATCCCAACCTATTCATCGCATGAAGAAAAACTGGTAATACTCCACATCTAACACCACAGTGTTATTGGTAAAATTAATTACCCTTTCACGTTCAAATCTAATTAAAGATTTAACTATCGCTTTGGAGCAAAACTTGTGATACTCCATTCTCGCTCAATTTCTAAATTTGATAATTTAGATTATCAATTCACATTTCAATCTAATTGAAGATTCATTAAAACTCGTTTTACTGGGTTAAAGAACTAGTGTTATTTAAAACACCGTTCACAATAAACCCACAAATCAATTCTATTTAAAACCCGTTTCAAATCCAATTTACTTATTTAAAAATAAATGGGTTTTAATTTTAGTTCAAACTAGTTCATTTCGATAAAGATCTATTTTTATCTTTTCAAGTATGGAGTTTTTCATCCCAATTTTTCCCAAATTAATTCTTATGATTTTACACAAATTATTATTATTTTTAATAGTTTTATCAAGGCCCGTACAGTCGATTTCCAACAACGGCTATCGAACTGCACTTATAGCGACCTTTTCCAAATTTGATTTGGATGTATCTCCAAATCCAACCGTTAGATTTTGAATTTCTAATATTCTTAGAAAGCTCTTTTCGATACGAACCCAATGGTTCCGATTTTAGGAGAATCCGACGGTCGGATCTCCCGAAATGTCCGTTCGAAGTTAATGGTCGAAATTCACGAATTGCCGCGGCGCGGCGCGTTCTATTCAGGCCATTATATTATATATATAATATATATTTCGTCGATTCTATTTTTAAACGAATTTTATAAATAGTTTTGAATTCGTTTCAAAAACAATTTCAACCTTTATTTCAAATTCAAATCAAAATTGAACTTTCTATTATAAATCCTTTTTACTTTCATTTCTATTTGATTTCAATTCAAATCGATTTTAATTCGATTCGACTTCATTTCGTTTTCTATTCAATTTAAATTCTATTCGTTTTCTATTCAATTTGAATTCAAATTGGTTTTTTATTCAACTCAATTCGAAATCGTTTTATATTCAATTCATTTCGAAATCGTTTTATATTCAATTCATTTCGAAATCGTTTTATATTCAATTCAATTCGAAATCGTTTTATATTCAATTCATTTCGAAATCGTTTTATATTCAATTCATTTCGAAATCGTTTTATATTCAATTCATTTCGAAATCGTTTTATATTCAATTCATTTCGAAATCGTTTTATATTCAATTCATTTCGAAATCGTTTTATATTCAATTCATTTCGAAATCGTTTTATATTTAATTCAAATTGGTTTTCTATTCGATTCAAATTGGTTTTCTATTTGATTCAATTCAAATTGCATTTCAAAATATTCGATTTCGAAATCACTTTTCAATATTCATTTTTAAAATGAATAAAATCGATATAAATATCGTTCACGTCAAAATGTCGTCAATCTAATCAACACGGCTTCATATATTTCTATTTTCAAATATTCCATTTCAAATATTTCTTTTCAAATAATTCCTTTTCAAATATTTCTATTTCAAATATTTCTATTTTCAAATATTTCGTTCAACACATGACTAATCTCAACGGATGAGTACTGTCAACACAAGAACCTTTATTTTATATTATCCTTTATTTTCCTGATTGGAATGAGGCCCAATCAATTACCATATAGCGTTAAATATATGGATTTTCATACATCACACATATATAATAGCATTGAAAAATAATCAACCATCAACCAAAGTGCACTACACTGTATAAGCATCAAATATAGATATCTAGCGCTTATAACAGCCTGTCAATCAATCGATCGACATATTTAATCAATCAGGATGAGTGAACTTCAAATTTCATCCCAACACCCGTGTGGGGTTTCAAACAACCAAACACAGATTTTATTTGTGCAGTTGGGCGATGTGTAAAATTTATCGTCCCAATCAATGTCCTTCAAATAAGTGTACATAAACAAACCGTCCGGTTTGTAAATGAATATTTTATTTTATTTTATTCACTTCACGTTAAAAATTATATTTTTAACGATAAAACATTTTATTTTAACACATGAATTTTTATTCAGTTCATTTATCTAATAAAATGATATCTTTATTTTTCTAACTTATTTTAGAAAATTTCGGCGGCATAACGGCACGATACTAGAAACGGGATGAGGCCTAGCCTTATCCCCGTCTAGTGAAGGCCCCCACACATCAATCAAATCAATTTCATTACACCAAACAATTCAAACCAAATAATCTAACCAACTACACAACCAAACAATTAAACAAACAAGCCATCCATGGTCTGTGGAGGATGGGTGTCGGGTGCTACTAAACACCATCTGCATCCTAGTATATATATATATAACTAGAAAAGAAATTGAAGAGTGAGAAGTTCTCACCGATAGCTATCCCAATTCCATGACACTTCATTTATAGAAATCTTCGTCGTTCTCGCCTTTTTGTCTCCTTCGTTTCCCGTATTCTCTACATATGTAAAAATCGAATTTTTACTTCGCTATTCAATATATAAAGATTGAATTTTTAGTATCCTATTCAATATATAAAAATCGAATTTTTACTTTGCTATTCAATATATAAAAATCGAATTTTTACTTTGTTATTCAATATATAAAAATCGAATTTTTACTTTGCTATTCAATATATAAAAATCGAATTTTTACTTTGCTATTCAATATATAAAAATCGAATTTTTACTATGCTATTCAATATATAAAAATCGAATTTTTACTTTGTTATTCAATATAAAAACATCGAATTTTTACTTTGTTATTCAATATATAAAAATCGAATTTTTACTTTGTTATTCAATATATAAAAATCGAATTTTTACTTTGTTATTCAATATATAAAAATAGAATTTTTACTATTTCTACTACATAAAGATAATATCTTTAGCCCTTCTATAATATAAAAATATCGTCTTTGTTGTAAATAAAAATCTGACTTTTCTTCAAAATAAAAACTTATCTTTATAAATTAAAAATCCTACCTTTTATAACTTAAAAACTGAAATTAACATCGATAAATCCTATGAATTAAAAATAAATAAAGCTCACCTAGAATCGAACGGAGGAGGGCTAAGGCGACGCGTCAGGTCGGAGATGGTGGTCATGGAGGTCGAAGGCGAGGCTAGGGGTTTTGGTCGGGGGGGCTACTGCGCGGTGGAGGTGGCATCCGGTCGTCACGGGGTGCGGTGCATCGGCGGGGTCCACGCGATGGGGCAAATGGGAGTGGTCGCGTCGTGGGGGTGTTTGGGTCTCGTGCTAGGTCTAGATGGAGGAGGGAGGTCGAACGGATGGGGAGGTGAGGGGGCCAGCGCCGAGGCGGCGCGCCTGATGGCGCGGCGGCGCTCTAATGGGGGGGAGCGACGGCGCTCCTCCCCCCTTTCGTCTTTTTTTACTGTTTTGTTCGAATCGGGTTTGAAAAATAAAGGGAGTGGGGCCAGAGGAATTTAAGGGGAGGAGAGGAATAATTTTTTTACTTTTTATTTAATTATTTAATTCAAAAAGTTGACTTTTACATACGACCTCTAAACGAGGCCCACCGCCTGTCATCCATAGCTAATTACCCCCATTCCGAACATAATGGGATATGTATCGCAAGCTGATTCGACCGTTTCGATCAGTTTTCGTCAAAATCAACATATAACTCTATATATTGAATTTGAACGCGCATTTCAATTTACCGGGGTCACATACGAACTCTAAAAATTGCAGAAAAATATTTTCTAGCTTCGAATTGACGATACGGTCCTAACAAAACTAGTTTCGTTGAATTCTTAGACCATTGGAAAAATGGCCAATTTCCAGTCGATTAAAATCAACTAAAACTGGTCAAACGCGTTTTCTTTTGCCACGCTCACATATTGATTCGAAAAACTATGAAATTTGAAACCTAGCAATAATTTGACATCACAGACCCAACAAAAGTGGTTTCGTCGAAATCCGAGGTCGTTTGCAAAATTTCCATTTTTAAGGGCCTGAATTCCGTAGTGACTATTCAGAATTTTCAACTGGACATATCTTTTGATTCCCGCTATGAAATTTCGATTCTTCGGATTCGTTGGAAAGATAGTCTCAAATAGATCCCAATGTTTTTGGTTTCACTAAAACCCGGATTGTTTTGCACCCGGTATGTTCAATTGAAGTTTGAAATCGAATTATCGAACTACCGCGCCATTTTCAATTCTATTTATATTTATATATAAATATTTATATTCTAATGACGACGTATATAATATATACGTTCAAATTCTATTCAAAATAAATTTCTCGTCGAATTTATTTAAAATAATTCATTTTAAATGTTCAAAATTCGTTAAAGTTGCCAAAACAAAAATTTTAAATTGGCTCAGATTTTCCGAGTTATTACAATCTCCCCCACTTAAAAATTTTCGTCCTCGAAAAGGAACAAAGTCGAAAGTGGTTTGATTAATCAACTCTATGTTCGATCTGGCTTCTATTCTCCAACTTTTCAGTTTCTGAGAATTTTCAAATTTTCAAAAAATTGGCTAACACCCTAAATTTTCAAAAAATTTCGGCATAACCTCCCCTGCACCGGGAGCCACGGGAAAATCCCAAAATTGCCATACAGGCCTTTTGATCTGAAAAAGAAAAAGAAAAAGCCAAGCGGCTAGCCAATAGGCTCATAAAATCATCATCACCCAAACAAAACAGTAAATTATAGTAAATATGTACCTATTTGTCGGGCAAACAAATCTTATTCTCTGCTCTAGCCTCCTTGCTATCACCTGTTCAATGTAAGTACTTGTATATGCAAGCAAATGCGACCAATTTTCGATACAATTCAATATTTGGTTCAATTAGGCATTAATGGTTCAAAATTGTCAAACAAATAAACAAACAACACAAACATCAATCAATTAGTGAATTAGAGTTTCAAAATCATTATTTTGATATATATACTGAAAATCTTGTTTTTGATGCCACTTCACAACAATGTATTCTAGCTATATTAGTTTTGGTTCTCACACCAGCCTGATGGAAATATATAGATATCATACCTTCGAAACACGAACACAAATTCTGATGATGATATATCAATCATCAGAATCATCTCCGGGTGTCTACAATGTGATTCTATATCTATCCAGTATATTAAAACTTCGAATATATGTTCATGACGCGTATACGCGAAATCTTTATATACTCGATTGTCCAAATTCAAAATAAATAAATATTCAAATACGTGTAAAACGATTTAAATTTTCAAAACAAAATTGTTTTCATTTGAAAAATATACTCTTCACACTCGTTCTAGGATACTACTGATCCTATCTCTAACGAGTCATTCTAATTGGATATTACTAACCCAATATCTGATGAATTCTTTCGTATGGTTCTAATGTGTCTCGTTCTCGAGCTCTGTAAATCAAAGCTCTGATACCAAATGAAGCGACCCGAACTTCCCCGGTCTCCGAAGAGCTGAGAAAGAACGAATTACTGTGAGGACAAGATAAATGAGAACGTAGACGGAAGAACATTTCATTGTTATTACAACAATTCCATCAGATACAAGAATATACAGAGTATAATTGAATAAATTACATTCAATAAATATCAGAGATTACAATAAATTACATAGCAGCGGAAAAACAATATAAAACACAACTAGAAGGTGATATACGGATACAGAGCTTTCTGGATATCATTCCAGCTGTAAACCAAGATCCTGTGAATATAAATCTGTAAAACCCAAAACTACTAGCTGCCCGTGCGGAAAATAAGGGCACCCAGAGTTTAGGTTAAAACAATAAACTCCAGGTCAGTCATGTGACTGGTGTGAGAACCAAAACAGTTATTAATATTGGTTTTAAAGTTAGGTAAATCAAGGGACCACGCCGTATAATACGGAACGGGTTTCCTCCCAGGAATACCAGTGCATAGAACAAACAGCGCAATGCTAAATAAAGAAAAATGAAGCTGTTATAAGACCCAGGTCCCATCACACAATGCAACTGTAACAACCCGTATTTTCAATAACCTGTAATAACATAAATCGAGGCAGAATTTAATTCTAAAATGGGAATCAAGGGAAACGGGCTATGCCATTGCGTTCGTCTCGGAAAAATACGCGAAATAGAGTCCGAGTTTTCGAAAATCGGAGTCCGTATGACCAAGATATGGCCTCGCGAAGTTTCACGAAAATTCCCAAATTAAAGTATACTTAATTAAGTGAAATGGGTTGTGTAGATATATATATATATATATATTGATATATATATATATATATATATAATTGAAAATTTAATAAATAAATATGCAAAAATGCTCAAAACAGCGAATTGGGAGAGGGGAATAACCGAACCGGCCGATTTTTGAAGTCGACCCGAGCCCGCTGGGTCGACTAGGGGTTAATCCAGGGTGTTTGGCTGTCAACCCGTGGGCCGATTCGCTCAAGTGCAGATTTTGCATTTGAATGGCTCTCATGGTCCATCTTTAATCTAAAGGCCCTAGATGGTTCCTACACTTGACTTCTTCCCCAAGACATGCTTTGATGGCTTGGATTGAATCTAGGGTTAATCCTATGGCCTAAAACACTTGCCTAATCTATAAATAAGACCCTAACCTACCCTAATTCATTCATAATTAAACCTAGTGACTAAACTATGGCAAAATGCTAGCTCTCATGGCCTCCACTAATTTTATGAAGAGGGTTGCATACTAATCACTCTCTAATCAACTTCTAATCCCTTCTTAGCATCTTAATCTTCTTCATTTGGTGTTCAAAGTTGCTAGTTGTGAGTTTCTATCACTTTGATGATCTTTTGTTAAACTAAGTAGATGAGATATGATGAGATTTATGGTTTTGTATGTGGATTAATGAGTCTTGAATCATATGATATGATGTTAGCATTAATCTTATGTTTATGCATGTTGAGTATGTAAGTTTATGCAAGTTTAATATGATGTATGTTATATTTGCATGATGCTAAATATGCAAGTTGTGGGCTATATGCATGTTATGCAAGTTCATGGTGATATGCTATGCAAGTTACATGTATGTTAATATGCAAGATATGCTATGCAAGTTACATGTTTGTTAATATGCAAGTTACATGTATGTTAATATGCAAGATATGCTATGCAAGTTACATGTTTGTTAATATGCAAGTTACATGTATGTTAATATGCAAGATATGCTATGCAAGTTACATGTTTGTTAATATGCAAGTTACATGTATGTTAATATGCAAGATATGCTATGCAAGTTACATGTTTGTTAATATGCAAGTTACATGTATGTTAATATGCAAGATATGCTATGCAAGTTACATGTTTGTTAATATGCAAGTTACATGTATGTTAATATGCAAGATATGCTATGCAAGTTACATGTTTGTTAATATGCAAGTTACATGTATGTTAATATGCAAGATATGCTATGCAAGTTACATGTTTGTTAATATGCAAGTTACATGTATGTTAATATGCAAGATATGCTATGCAAGTTACATGTTTGTTAATATGCAAGTTACATGTTTGTTAATATGCAAGTTACATGTTTGTTAATATGCAAGTTACATGTTTGTCAATATGCAAGTTACATGTTTGTTAATATGCAAGTTCATGATGACACATTATGCAAGTCTATGGGTTAATATGCAAGTATATTATGCAAGTGAATATGTAAGTTATGTGACATATTATATGCAAGTTATGTGACATGTTATACAAGATTATATGCAAGTTATGTGACATATTATGCAAGTTCATATGCAAGTTATGTGTTTGTTAATATGCAAGATGGCACCTTTGAAACATGTTCATTCATATGCAAGTTGACACCTTTTATATGTGTTATATCATGAACGAAATTACGTGGGAACGATGGGGTAATTAAATGCATAAGTTAATAAGATTGTGTGAAATTAATATAATTATGCATAACACAAAATAAATAAACATAGTATGGGAATTTGCCTATTTGGTTAGGTGTACCCATACTATGTGTTGGGAATTTACCTATTGAGTTAGGTCTACCCCATGGGAATTTACCTATTAAGTTAGGTCTACCCATGTTAAGAAAACTTGATTAATTAGGGATAATTAATATAAAATTATGAGGGTGATTAATTAGGTGTAATTAATTGACTAAGACACGAGGTTGGACTCAGTTGTAGCGTAAAACTGCCCGGACCCAACCGGCTTAACCAGTTGCTACAAATGTTAGCCCAATGTGAGAGGTCTTAGGCACAAACTAAATACGTAATTAATGTAAAGACACGAGGTTAGACTCTGTTATGACATAAGGCTGCCCGGACCCAACCGGCTTAACCAGCGGTCATAAAAGACAGTCTAATGTGAGAGGTCTTTACAAAGGTTACGTTCTTAATTAATTAATTAAGAAACACTTAACCACATTAGCATGTAGAGGGACATGAGGGGTTAAGTGGGTGCCTCGGGTGGCATGAGAAAATCTAGTGGTTGCCTTGGGTGGCAATAGAAAATACGATTAGAATACTTAACCAAAATGGAACATGTAATTAAAACATGATTAAAGGGTTAAGTGGGATATACTAGAAAAAGGGACAAGCTTAGGTGGGTAGCTTGTGGAGGCCCATTTCAACCAGTAACCCATACGTATCTTTGTGGGCTCGACCCATGTCGAGGACGGGACACGCATACTGGGCTTGACTGTAAGAGGCAAACGGGTTAGCGGTGGCAACGCAAGTCCAACGGGCTTCATATGCGTGAGTGGGCCCGGGCTGGTAGGTAAGCCGTTGTTGCATCGAGTAGATATAAGCCGTGCACCTTTAGTTCCATCAGGTTGCCACATTGGGGAATGATACATCCCACGGTGGGGCCAGCACGGGTATCTACGTTAGGGAGCCGATCGAATGGGAAGTAGTGTGTACACCTAGTGGATTGTAGGGCCCCGTGGCGCCTACTTGGTCACCTAGGGGTACGCAGGTACTAATTAGTAAATTTTATAAGTCCTTGGGTGGGATCAACCTTTAAGTAGGAATTAATCTTAGGTAGGTAAAACTGGTGTGGTGCAGTGTAGGAATTATCTTTGAGTAGGTCTGGGGCGGTGTAATTTAGTAATTATCCTTGGGTGGGTAAATGCGTCTTTACGGTGATCTTAGTTTATCCTAAGTTTACCAAGCTGCTTAGTGTAGCCATTCATCCCCAGTCGTTACCGTATATCAACTTATGTCTTCTCTGGTTATTTTAATGATTGTATTGTTAGGGTTATAGGACTCACTCAGACTTATGTCTGACCCCGTTGTTTTTATCTTTTTCCCCCAACCCCAGGTTATTAGAGTGGGCCTGGTGCTAGTGGGCTTTGATCTGATTGCTGTATCTATCCTATGGAGCTTGGACCTCTGAGTGAAGCCGAGCTTATCTTTCCTTTTATGGCTATTAGTTATGTAGTGGGATTATGTACTTCTATTTTATCAAGATGGATATTATGTACTTGACTCTGGTTTATGGTTTTGTGATGTAACCAAACATGTATTACTTTCCGTTGCAATGAAATGATGATTTAAATTTTCAAGTATTACTTATATCTGTCTTGCTGTAATTTTACTGTTCTATATTCACTCAAAATACTTCACCGAAACTAAGGCATTCCCCTGGTATGAGTGACCTTAGCGGACGTGGGGTGTTACACGTGGTATCAGAGCTTAAGGTTACCAGAACAGATAAAATTTTTAGAAAAACTATTTTTCTAAGAAAATTTTTGAAGGAATGTTTTCAAAAACATGTCTTTTAAGAGAAAAGTTTTTGAGAAAAGCATAATCCCCGATAGCCATATCTTTATCTTTCGAATTCTCCGTTTGAATCTCTTTCTCTCTCGTTTTGAGTTTCCCCTCCATGTGTAGATGATCTTTCTAAGATAGATAAGAATGGAAAACCGCTTCAAGGGAATTAGACGTAAATCAGATTAGAAGTTGGTTCAAGAAGGAGGAGGACTTGTAAGTACTTATTGGATGGACGATGGGAGGAAGGCTCTAATAGTTGTTTGGTTAATAAAGGACGAAGCCTCATTGATGGGAGGTTACGAGTGGAGAATGGGAAGGAGAAGGCTAGTAGTTATCCTTTTGGGAGGAATAGGACACCTTATTAGGATTGACCAAAGAAGCAAGGACAAGGTATGGAATCTTCTGGAGGGTAGTTGTATTCCCTCACGACTAGGGTGCCGTATGGGGATAAGACCGTCTAGGTTGGAATTTGGATTTCTTTATTATCCGATTCGAACTTTATTTGATTTGGATGCATTAAGTTCATTTATCTCATCATTGTTAGTGAGTCACTGCACTTAGACACCAGTTTAGTAGATGATCCCTTAGTTGTTTCAAACCCAATTGGGCTCCATGATGTGTTTGGGTTTGAAAGTTTCTATACTTAGCATTGAGTTTGGATGTGATGCTTGTTGGGCTTCACGAGCTATGGGTTAGTTTGGGCATGGACTGGTTATCCAGTAGGGATGCCATTCTTGATTTTGAAAAGAGAGTTGTTAGGCTTATGACCCGCTTGGGTAACACTCTCGAGATCTCTTGTAATCCCATAGAGACTGTTATGCTAAGTTATCTAGAATCGCTGGACACGTCGGTCGAGAGTTTGCGATCTGTTAGAAGTGGTCCGGGAATACTCGGATGTGTTTGAGAAGGTGAAGGGCTTACCTCCGGAGCGGGAGATTGACTTCCGAATATATCTGGTAAACAATGCCAAACCAGTGACTTGGCCAGTGTGCCACAAGGCTCCTCGTGAGAGGAGGGAACTCCATAAGTAAGTAGGCGATTGCTTGAGAAGGGGTTCATAAGAAGAAGTATATCGGAGTGGGGCGCTCCAGTAGTTTTTTCCATGAAGGCGGATGGGTCCCTCAGACCTTGTGTAGGCTAAAGAGAACTAAATAAACTCACAAAGAAGAATAGACACCCATTGCCAAAGATTGATGATCTCTTTGATCAGTTGGTTGGCGCCTCAGTATTTTCGCAGTTGGACTAAGCCACATGGTTTCGTCAGTTGAGAGTGGCTGACGATAGTATAGAGAAGATTGCCTTTAGGACTCCGGATGGTTTTATGAGTGGCTGGTGATGCTATTTGGTTTGACGAACGCCCCCGCATACTTTGTTGATTGGAAGAGAAGGGTGTTCAGAGAGTACCTAAATAAGTTTGTGATGGTCTTTGTGGATGACATCTTGGTCTTTTCTAGGAGCGAAATAAGTTTTCATATGTGCTCAATAGGTTGAGCAAAGCCAGTTATGGGATAAAACAGTGGTTTTGGAGCGAGACTGGCAAGGACATCCAAAGTTGGTCAAAGGCTTAATTGTTTAGCCATTATTATTATTATTTTTAGTATCATCTCACGTAGGTTGCCTGAACTCGAAGGAGATATCCCTTGGGTGTTTGTCTGATATTGGTTTCGGCCTTTGGGGCTTGCATTTGGGGGATGTCGAATTCGACTAGGGTGGTCTGCGTGAGAGATGGACAGTTGTGACGATTTTGGATAGGATTCTTAGCATCTTATGAGTTGAGATAGCGTATACCCCTAACAAGGGAAGCATGGTAGCAGACGCCTTAAGAAGAAAAAGGTTGTCCTTGAGTTCATTGATCGATTAAACGACGGAGCTTAGGGTTTATTTCTATGTTTGACTTTAGACCTTCCGTTGACTTTGTACCCGGTTTGCTAGCCTCCTTGGAGGTTAGGCCTACTCTTTTGGGACGGGGTGGCGAGGCACAGCAAGACGACCCACAGTAGGTTGAGCTATGAGAGAAGCTCATAAGGGGGAGGAGTCGTCCAGCCATTTGAGTAGGTACACCCTAGATAGTAAGGGGTGGTTGCGTAGAGACGGTAGACTTTGTGTACCGCAAGACGAGGGTTTGAGGAAGGCTATACTTGATGATACACATCGGTCGAAGATGACCATTCATCCCGGTAGGGACAAGATGTACCAAGACATAAAGCGAGTTTTCCTTTTTGCCAATCTGAAGAAACCCGGAGGGTTGCTTCACCCGTTGGAAGTTCCGAAATAGGAAGTAGGATAGTGCCTCGTTGGATAACCGAAATCAAGGAAGGGTAATACGGGGATTGGGCTTATGGTAGATAGACTTACTAAGTGTGCCCATTTCATACCCGTGAAGAGCAAGAGGACTATTCCATGTCTAGCTTCAGTTTACCTTCAAGGGATTATTAGATTTCATGGTGTACCTTCCAGCATTGTGAGTGATCAAGATCCTATCTTCACTAGTGAGTTTTGGAAGATTTTGCAAGAGGGCGGTAGGGACTCAGTTGTGTTTGAGCACCGCATCTCATCCTCAGACGGACGGTCAGACCAAGAGGGTGAACCGTATCTAGAACATCTTTTGAGGTTATGTATTTTGGATTTTGGAGGTACATGGGAAGAGCATCTTCCGTTGGTGGAGTTCGCATATAATAGCAGCTTTCAGTCCAGTATTGGTATGGCTCATTTCAAAGCTCTTTATGGAAGGCCTTGTCGATCTCCTACATGTTGGTGGGAATCTACGGATAAGATCTTGCTTGGGCCAGATATGGTTAGAGAGACTTCAGAGAAGATGGGTTGGATTCGAAGAAGGATGAAAGCGGCGGAATCTTATGCGGACAAGAGGAGAACAGAGCTTGAGTTTGATATTAGGACATGCTTTTTATCAAGGTGTCTCCGTTACGGAATGTGGTTCACTTTGGATCTGTTAGGAAGTAAGTACCAAGGTTTGTAGGGCCATTTCCCATTAAGGAAAGAATTGGAGGGATGGCATATAGAGTGGAGTTGCCTGACAGACTTAGTGGTGTACCGGATGTATTTCATGTGTCCCATTTGAGGAAGTGCTTACATGAGACCGCTGAGGTGGTAGAGCCGAGTTTGCTTAAAGAAGTAGAGTTAGAGCACGATGAGACGATTCGACGAGCTCCTACTCGCATCATTGGGCCAGAGACTAGGAAGTTGAGGAACAGAGAAGTTCAGCTAGTTAGAATGCTACTTGGGAGACGGAAGCGAAGATGCGTTCTTTGTATCCATTTCTTTTGGAGAGTATGTCTTTTAACTTCTCCTTTATCGCTTGCCTAGTACTTATCTTATCTTTAGTAGGTCCTCTCGTTAGTCCTGTTTGACCTTTAGATAGGGAAAACCTATGGTTGAAACATGTGTTTGAGACATGTTATGGTTGATGGATGCAAGTGGATGCAAGTGTTTGCTAGTGGTTGCTCGTGGATGCATATATACACACATTAGGCACTAGATCGGCTCAGTCACTTCATGTTGCATATCGCGTAAATGGATGTGGTAGTTAGATTGATGGATGTATCATGGCTGTGTTATCATATGGATGATGCATTTTTGTGTATGGTTGTGCACGCATGTAGAAATTTGTATGTGTCAATAGGGTTTCGCATACATATTGGATGCATGGCACTATCATGGTTTGCATTAAGGAGGTTTACTGTATCAGTAACCGCCTGATTTTCGCATTAGGTAAGTACATATACACACACTTTTGCATATATCCATCCAGCATTTAGAATCTTGTAAGGACAATGATTGCTCGTGGATGATGCTTTGAGTAGATGGATGATTGGATGGTAGGATACGTTCTTCCTAACTTGAAGATTTCGGGGACGAAATCCTTTAAGGAGGGGAGAATGTAACAACCCGTATTTTCAATAACCTGTAATAACATAAATCGAGGCAGAATTTAATTCTAAAATGGGAATCAAGGGAAACGGGCTATGCCATTGCGTTCGTCTCGGAAAAATACGCGAAATAGAGTCCGAGTTTTCGAAAATCGGAGTCCGTATGACCAAGATATGGCCTCGCGAAGTT
This sequence comes from Allium sativum, assembly GCA_030737875.1. NCBI lineage: Eukaryota > Viridiplantae > Streptophyta > Magnoliopsida > Asparagales > Amaryllidaceae > Allium > Allium sativum. Next base: position 843,665,674 of record CM060919.1, on the reverse strand, counting down.
TCACGAAAATTCCCAAATTAAAGTATACTTAATTAAGTGAAATGGGTTGTGTAGATATATATATATATATATATATTGATATATATATATATATATATATATATATATATATATATAATTGAAAATTTAATAAATAAATATGCAAAAATGCTCAAAACAGCGAATTGGGAGAGGGGAATAACCGAACCGGCCGATTTTTGAAGTCGACCCGAGCCCGCTGGGTCGACTAGGGGTTAATCCAGGGTGTTTGGCTGTCAACCCGTGGGCCGATTCGCTCAAGTGCAGATTTTGCATTTGAATGGCTCTCATGGTCCATCTTTAATCTAAAGGCCCTAGATGGTTCCTACACTTGACTTCTTCCCCAAGACATGCTTTGATGGCTTGGATTGAATCTAGGGTTAATCCTATGGCCTAAAACACTTGCCTAATCTATAAATAAGACCCTAACCTACCCTAATTCATTCATAATTAAACCTAGTGACTAAACTATGGCAAAATGCTAGCTCTCATGGCCTCCACTAATTTTATGAAGAGGGTTGCATACTAATCACTCTCTAATCAACTTCTAATCCCTTCTTAGCATCTTAATCTTCTTCATTTGGTGTTCAAAGTTGCTAGTTGTGAGTTTCTATCACTTTGATGATCTTTTGTTAAACTAAGTAGATGAGATATGATGAGATTTATGGTTTTGTATGTGGATTAATGAGTCTTGAATCATATGATATGATGTTAGCATTAATCTTATGTTTATGCATGTTGAGTATGTAAGTTTATGCAAGTTTAATATGATGTATGTTATATTTGCATGATGCTAAATATGCAAGTTGTGGGCTATATGCATGTTATGCAAGTTCATGGTGATATGCTATGCAAGTTACATGTATGTTAATATGCAAGATATGCTATGCAAGTTACATGTTTGTTAATATGCAAGTTACATGTATGTTAATATGCAAGATATGCTATGCAAGTTACATGTTTGTTAATATGCAAGTTACATGTATGTTAATATGCAAGATATGCTATGCAAGTTACATGTTTGTTAATATGCAAGTTACATGTATGTTAATATGCAAGATATGCTATGCAAGTTACATGTTTGTTAATATGCAAGTTACATGTATGTTAATATGCAAGATATGCTATGCAAGTTACATGTTTGTTAATATGCAAGTTACATGTATGTTAATATGCAAGATATGCTATGCAAGTTACATGTTTGTTAATATGCAAGTTACATGTATGTTAATATGCAAGATATGCTATGCAAGTTACATGTTTGTTAATATGCAAGTTACATGTATGTTAATATGCAAGATATGCTATGCAAGTTACATGTTTGTTAATATGCAAGTTACATGTTTGTTAATATGCAAGTTACATGTTTGTTAATATGCAAGTTACATGTTTGTCAATATGCAAGTTACATGTTTGTTAATATGCAAGTTCATGATGACACATTATGCAAGTCTATGGGTTAATATGCAAGTATATTATGCAAGTGAATATGTAAGTTATGTGACATATTATATGCAAGTTATGTGACATGTTATACAAGATTATATGCAAGTTATGTGACATATTATGCAAGTTCATATGCAAGTTATGTGTTTGTTAATATGCAAGATGGCACCTTTGAAACATGTTCATTCATATGCAAGTTGACACCTTTTATATGTGTTATATCATGAACGAAATTACGTGGGAACGATGGGGTAATTAAATGCATAAGTTAATAAGATTGTGTGAAATTAATATAATTATGCATAACACAAAATAAATAAACATAGTATGGGAATTTGCCTATTTGGTTAGGTGTACCCATACTATGTGTTGGGAATTTACCTATTGAGTTAGGTCTACCCCATGGGAATTTACCTATTAAGTTAGGTCTACCCATGTTAAGAAAACTTGATTAATTAGGGATAATTAATATAAAATTATGAGGGTGATTAATTAGGTGTAATTAATTGACTAAGACACGAGGTTGGACTCAGTTGTAGCGTAAAACTGCCCGGACCCAACCGGCTTAACCAGTTGCTACAAATGTTAGCCCAATGTGAGAGGTCTTAGGCACAAACTAAATACGTAATTAATGTAAAGACACGAGGTTAGACTCTGTTATGACATAAGGCTGCCCGGACCCAACCGGCTTAACCAGCGGTCATAAAAGACAGTCTAATGTGAGAGGTCTTTACAAAGGTTACGTTCTTAATTAATTAATTAAGAAACACTTAACCACATTAGCATGTAGAGGGACATGAGGGGTTAAGTGGGTGCCTCGGGTGGCATGAGAAAATCTAGTGGTTGCCTTGGGTGGCAATAGAAAATACGATTAGAATACTTAACCAAAATGGAACATGTAATTAAAACATGATTAAAGGGTTAAGTGGGATATACTAGAAAAAGGGACAAGCTTAGGTGGGTAGCTTGTGGAGGCCCATTTCAACCAGTAACCCATACGTATCTTTGTGGGCTCGACCCATGTCGAGGACGGGACACGCATACTGGGCTTGACTGTAAGAGGCAAACGGGTTAGCGGTGGCAACGCAAGTCCAACGGGCTTCATATGCGTGAGTGGGCCCGGGCTGGTAGGTAAGCCGTTGTTGCATCGAGTAGATATAAGCCGTGCACCTTTAGTTCCATCAGGTTGCCACATTGGGGAATGATACATCCCACGGTGGGGCCAGCACGGGTATCTACGTTAGGGAGCCGATCGAATGGGAAGTAGTGTGTACACCTAGTGGATTGTAGGGCCCCGTGGCGCCTACTTGGTCACCTAGGGGTACGCAGGTACTAATTAGTAAATTTTATAAGTCCTTGGGTGGGATCAACCTTTAAGTAGGAATTAATCTTAGGTAGGTAAAACTGGTGTGGTGCAGTGTAGGAATTATCTTTGAGTAGGTCTGGGGCGGTGTAATTTAGTAATTATCCTTGGGTGGGTAAATGCGTCTTTACGGTGATCTTAGTTTATCCTAAGTTTACCAAGCTGCTTAGTGTAGCCATTCATCCCCAGTCGTTACCGTATATCAACTTATGTCTTCTCTGGTTATTTTAATGATTGTATTGTTAGGGTTATAGGACTCACTCAGACTTATGTCTGACCCCGTTGTTTTTATCTTTTTCCCCCAACCCCAGGTTATTAGAGTGGGCCTGGTGCTAGTGGGCTTTGATCTGATTGCTGTATCTATCCTATGGAGCTTGGACCTCTGAGTGAAGCCGAGCTTATCTTTCCTTTTATGGCTATTAGTTATGTAGTGGGATTATGTACTTCTATTTTATCAAGATGGATATTATGTACTTGACTCTGGTTTATGGTTTTGTGATGTAACCAAACATGTATTACTTTCCGTTGCAATGAAATGATGATTTAAATTTTCAAGTATTACTTATATCTGTCTTGCTGTAATTTTACTGTTCTATATTCACTCAAAATACTTCACCGAAACTAAGGCATTCCCCTGGTATGAGTGACCTTAGCGGACGTGGGGTGTTACAGCAACGCAAGCCGGAGGATAGGGTTTTCCCTTATAACAGCCAAAGCAAGCTTGATACGTTTAAAACTCATTATTTGATACTATTATAGGTGTATAGTGTCAAAACAATTTCAATCATAAATATCAATCATAGGCGGCATAGCTACCATCTACTATGTCACCATACTAGTTCTACAATTAAAACCGCAATATCACGTATTGGAAATTGGATTCCGTCATGAGCCAAGGCAAGGGGCAAGCTCCTCTCCTCGTTCGAGACACTCTAGCAAATGTCTCAGGACTACACACCCTGGGCAATCCTAGATCGGTTGGGCTGGTCCTCTCTTACGTTTGAGGATTATTTATTCCTGAACACACGTTTCCCAGTCCTTACAGACCTATAATCGAGGCGCCTCATTCCAACAACCACAAAGGTGAAAAGTATATAAATGTCAGGGCTGGTAAGTCACTGACACCACCAAAGCTAGAAAGAAACGTCGTGCTCTCCCAATGGTCCGTATCCCGTTTTTGACTCATACCGAGGTGTGAGGCTCGCGAATTCACGTTATACAAAAAGCTGCCACGTAAGCCGTGCTTTGATCATCAACCACAAGACTTTTCTTTTCAATTGAAGCCTTGATCCATCCAACTCAGCATGCCACACAGGCAATTCATGCCATGTGATTGATATATATCGATATATAACCTCTAAGCTCGTACGTCTCAGAGAAGGGCGTTAAGCAAGAGAATAAATTCTCCACCGCCAAACAGATATATATTTAACAGAAATCAATCAACACAGAATAAAATCCGATGTCAGACACACAATCCATTTACAAGTTCGTTCTGGGTCTGAACGAAACCGGAGGCACTTTCCTCGCATATCCATCCATCTCCAAGTACGTCTGGACGACCACCAACTATTTCCATCCTCTTGGGTGTACAGCCCAATCAGGATCGTCAGTAATTATCCAAACGATGTGAAGACTTCCAGTCTTCGACCGCCGTCTTCATCTTCGACTTATCGTTGAATCGGTTATTCAGAATGGGTATAAACCCGGCCTTTCCGAACAACCCGCGTATATTAAAAACAAATGTTACACAAACACAACATATGCCTCATTCCAATCCTTAGGGAAAGGTTCCCATTAATTTTATCCAAGACAAATTCTTTAAAATTTATCCATTAATCTTCCTTTAGATGTCATTTCAAACCAAATTATGGTTTTCCAAACTAGTCGAGATTAGCGAACCACACCGAAGTAATTATTTACTTTATTTCCCAATCCAACCTATTCATCCCATGAAGCAAAACTGGTAATACTCCACATCTAACACCACGGTGTTATTAGTAAAATTAATTACCCTTTCACGTTCAAATCTAATTAAAGATTTAACTATCGCTTTGGAGCAAAACTGGTGATGCTCCATTCTCGCCCAATTTCTAAATTTGATAATTTAGATTATCAATTCACATTTCAATCTAATTGCAGATTCATTAAAACTCGTTTTACTGGGTTAAAGAACTAGTGTTATTTAAAACACCGTTCACAATAAACCCACAAATCAATTCTATTTAAAATCCGTTTCAAATCCAATTTACTTATTTAAAAATAAATTGGTTTTAATTTTAGTTCAAACTAGTTCATTTCGATAAAGATCTATTTTTATCTTTTCAAATATGGAGCTTTTCATCCCAATTTTTCCAAAATTAATTCTTATGATTTTACACAAATTAATATTATTTTTAATAATTTTATCAAGGCCCGTACAGTCGATTTCCAACAACGGCCATCGAACTGCACTTATAGCGACCTTTTCCAAATTTGATTTGGACGTATCTCCAAATCCAACCGTTAGATTTTGAATTTCTAATGTTCGTTAGAAATCTCTTTTCGATACGAACCCAACGGTTCCGGTTTTAGGAGAATCCGACGGTCGGATCTCCCGAAATGTCCGTTCGAAGTTAATGGTCGAAATTCACGAACTGCCGCGGCGCAACGCGTTCTATTCAGGCCATTATATTATATATTTAATATATATAATATATATTTCATCGATTCTATTTTTAAACAAATTTTATAAATAGTTTTGAACTCGTTTCAAAAACAATTTCAACCTTTATTTCAAATTCAAATCAAAATTGAACTTTCTATTATAAATCCTTTTTACTTTCATTTCTATTTGATTTCAATTCAAATTGATTTTAATTCGATTCGAATTCATTTCGTTTTATATTCAATTTAAATTCTATTCGTTTTCTATTCAATTTGAATTCAAATTGGTTTTCTATTCAATTCAATTCGAAATTGTTTTATATTCAATTCATTTCGAAATCGTTTTATATTCAATTCATTTCGAAATCGTTTTATATTCAATTCATTTCGAAATCGTTTTATATTCAATTCATTTCGAAATCGTTTTATTTTCAATTCATTTCGAAATCATTTTATTTTCAATTCATTTCGAAATCGTTTTATATTCAATTCATTTCGAAATCGTTTTATATTCAATTCATTTCGAAATCGTTTTATATTCAATTCATTTCGAAATCGTTTTATATTCAATTCAAATTGGTTTTCTATTCGATTCAAATTGGTTTTCTATTCGATTCAATTCAAATTGCATTTCAAAATATTCGATTTCGAAATCACTTTTCAATATTCATTTTTAAAATGAATAAAATCGATATAAATATCGTTCACGTCAAAATGTCATCAATCTAATCAACACGGCTTCATATATTTCTATTTTCAAATATTCTATTTCAATTATTTCTTTTCAAATATTTCCTTTTCAAATATTTCTATTTCAAATATTTCTATTTCAAATATTTCTATTTTCAAATATTTCGTTCAACACATGGCTAATCTCAACGGATGAGTATTGTCAACACATGAACCTTTATTTTATATTATCCTTTATTTTCCCGATTGGAATGAGGCCCAATAAATTACCATATAGCGTTAACTATATGGATTTTCATACATCACACGTATATAATAGCATTGAAAAATAATCAACCATCAACCAAAGTGCACTACACTGTATAAGCATCAAATATAGATATCTAACGCTTATAACAGCCTGTCAATCAATCGATCGACATATTTAATCAATCAGGTTGAGTGAACTTCAAATTTCATCCCAACACCCGTGTGGGGTTTCAAACAATCAAACACATATTTTATTTGTGCAGTTGGGCGATGTGTAAAATTTATCGTCCCAATCAATGTCCTTCAAATAGGTGTACATAAACAAACCGTCCGGTTTGTAAATGAATATTTTATTTTATTCACTTCACGTTAAAAAATTATATTTTTAACGATAAAACATTTTATTTTAACACATGATTTTTTATTCAGTTCATTTATCAAATAAAATGATATCTTTATTTTTCTAACTTATTTTATAAAATTTCGGCGGCATAACGGCACGATACTAGAAATGGGACGAGGCCTAGCCTTATCCCCGGTCTAGTGAAGGCCCACGCCATTCACACATCAATCAAATCAATTTCATTTCACCAAACAATTTAATTCAAACCAAATAATCTAACCAACTACACAACCAAACAATTAAACAAACAAGCCATCCATGGTCTGTGGTTGACGGGTGTCGGGTGCTACTAAACACCGTCTGAATCCTAGTATATATATATATATATAACTAGAAATGAAATTGAAGAGTGAGAAGTTCTCACCGATAGCTATCCCAATTCCATGACACTTCATTTATAGAAATCTTCGTCGTTCTCGCCTTTTTGTCACCTTCGTTTCCCGTATTCTCTACATATGTAAAAATCGAATTTTTACTATGCTATTCAATATATAAAAATCGAATTTTTACTTTGCTATTCAATATATAAAAATCAAATTTTTACTTTGTTATTCAATATATAAAAATCGAATTTTTACTTTGCTATTCAATATATAAAAATCGAATTTTTACTTTGCTATTCAATATATAAAAATCGAATTTTTACTATGCTATTCAATATATAAAAATCGAATGTTTACTTTGTTATTCAATATATAAAAATCGAATTTTTACTTTGTTATTCAATATATAAAAATCGAATTTTACTTTGTTATTCAATATATAAAAATCGAATTTTTACTATTTCTACTACATAAAGATAATATCTTTAGCCCTTCTATAATATAAAAATATCGTCTTTGTTGTAAATAAAAATCCGACTTTTCTTCAAAATAAAAACTTATCTTTATAAATTAAAAATCCTACCTTTTATAACTTAAAAACTGAAACTAACATCGATAAATCCTATGAAATAAAAATAAATAAAGCTCACCTAGAATCGAATGGAGGAGGGCTAAGGCGACGCGTCAGGTCGGAGATGGTGGTCATGGAGGTCGAAGGCGAGGCTAGGGGTTTTGGTCGGGGGGGCTGCTGCGCGGTGGAGGTGGCGTCCGGTCGTCAGGGGGTGCGGTGCATCGGCGGGGTCCACGCGATAGGGCAAATGGGAGTGGTCGCGTAGGTGGGGGTGTTTGGGTCTCGTGCTAGGTCGAGATGGAGGAGGGAGGTCGAACGGAGGGGAGGTGAGGGGGCCAGCACCGAGGCGGCGCGCCTGATGGCGCGGCGGCGCTCTGATGGGGGGAAGCGACGGTGCTCCTCCCCACTTTCGTCTTTTTTTTTCTGTTTTGTCTGAATCGGGTTTGAAAAATAAAGGGGGGGCCAGAGGAATTTAAGGGGAGGAAAGGAATTTTTTTAACTTTTTATTTAATTATTTAATTCAAAAAGTTGACTTTTACATACGACCTCTAAACGAGGCCCACCGCCTATCATCCATAGCTTATTACCCTCATTCCGAACATAATGGGATATGTATCGCAAGCTGATTCGACCGTTTCGATCAGTTTTCGTCAAAATCAACATATAACTCTATATATTGAATTTGAACGCGCATTTCAATTTACCAGGGTCACATACGAACTCTAAAAATTGCAGAAAAATATATTCTAGCTTCATATTGACGATACGGTCCTAACAAAACTAGTTTCGTCGAATTTTGAGACCGCTGGAAAAATGGCCAATTTCCAGTCGATTAAAATCAACTAAAACTGGTCAAAGGCGTTTTCTTTTGCCACGCTCACATATTGATTCGAAAAATTATGAAATTTGAAACCTAGCAATAATTTGACATCACGGACCCAACAAAAGTGGTTTCGTAGAAATCCGAGGTCGTTTGCAAAATTTCCATTTTTAAGGGCCTGAATTCCATAGCGACTAGTCAGAATTTTCAACTGGACATATCTTTTGATTTCCGCTATGAAATTTCGATTCTTTGGATTCATTGGAAAGATAGTCTCAAATAGATCCCAATGTTTTTGGTTTCACTAAAATCCGGATTGTTTTGCACCCGGTATGTTCAATTGAAGTTTGAAATCGAATTATCGAACTACCGCGCCATTTTCAATTCTATTTATATTTATATATAAATATTTATATTCTAACGACGACGTATATAATGTATACGTTCAAATTCTATTCAAAATAAATTTCTCGTCGAATTTATTTAAAATAATTCATTTTAAATGTTCAAAATTCGTTAAAGTTGCCAAAACAAAAATTTTAAACTGGTTCAGATTTTCCGGGTTATTACAAAAGGTGTTAGAGGAAGGAGGAACATAGGCCACCAAATGAGAGAATGGAGAAAGTAAACTACTCTCCATACCCCTTACCCCCTATTTATAGCTTTCCACCAGCCCAATAATGGGCCTCTACAAATCAGCCCATTAAGGCTTCACAATCCTGAACAACACTAAAAAACCTTAAAAAAGAGATTCGTCCTAAATCGCTGAGCCAAATCTTTAATGTAACCACTCTATGGAAAGACAATCATCATTTCCTTTCTAATGGCACAGGTTTCACCACCCGATTCGACCTGAATCAGAAGTTATGCCCTGTACAGGACTGATATGGGTAAATTGATCACAAAAAAATTGGTAAATATTATGGACATGTCTCACGTCCCCATAAGCAACATATTAAAATGTGATAATGATCCAATCCACAGAGAATAAAATAAAAATATTTCACGATCTTCCAATACGTAAAATGCGGGCTGTTACGCCAACGACAACGATAATTCCTCGGCCTTCATAACTCTTGTCGTCATCACCAACAGACTATCCAAAAGCTCAAAACACACTTGAGCTGCCATTATCCACGAGCTTAAAACACACTTGAGTCATCTGCATACTCGTTGCATTTCGCCAATCAACGAATGCTTCATAACACTTCAAAAATTCTGTCTTGAATTCACGTCGAGGTCATGATCATCGTTAATCCAAAAACAAATGTCGTTTGGTCGATATTCAATTCACAGCGTTTCACTCAGCCTTTTACAGCGTTTCAGAAATGTTACCAAATCCCCTCGATCATTCCAGACCCATCAGCTCCATTTTTATACCATAGTGTTTCTGAACCCTTTCTACGATGTTTTAAAAACGCTATCGATCCATTGCTAAATGTTATCGACCCGATTTCTTTCTTTGGACCGACTCATCAATACAAACGACCCGACTCCATGTCTTGGATGACTCGGACCATCTTGAGCGACTCGACCACATAAACGACCCGAACACTTGAACGACCCAACCACTTGGACGACCCGATCACTTGAATGACCAGATTACTTGTAGGACCCAATCATGTGCCAACGATCCGACCGCTTGAACGACCATATCATGTGCCAACTACACGACCAGTTGAATGACTATATTATGTGCCAACGACCCTCGACCCATCAGCACATGTATACAAACGACCTTTGTTTCTAATGACCCGACTTCATGTCATGTCATCAACGACCCGACTTCTACCTCAAACGACCCAAACGCCTTGACTCATCTTTTCTAGCACAATAAGCCAAACGACCCGACTCCAAACTTGTCTGATCCATCTCCAATCTCAACCAATCCATCACCAAACGACAACATCGATGCAAACAACTCATTCAAATCGATCAACTTTAATGATTCAATCAGCAATACTTTGTGCAATCATCAAATAACATTATCACAACAAATATCATCAAACATTCCGATAGAATTCAACAAATCATGATAAAATAATGAATGAACAAAATAGTGGATCTAAATTTTGCAAAACATATAAATTAACATAAGAATTGCCGATTTAAGTTGCTAGATTAGATCCTATGGTGATTCGGATGGAAACATACTTACTATGACGTAGATCTAGGTGAAAACAACATGAAATGATGAAAAATAAGATCAAACAACCCATATTCTTGATTGAACCCGTATGAGAGATGCTTACCACTCAGCAAATCTTCACAATAACTTGAAATCGACTAATCTCTAATCTGGACAGTGAAGAACAATCTTCAAAACTCTCAATTTGATGCGATCTCTTCTCTTTTGGTGTAGATCTAGCCTCCCTTGATACAAACTTCAATCTTCCAATGTAGATCTAGAATTTTAATGGAGGAGAGAAGTATTTGATTGAGGAAGTAGGATCACGAGCTCAACAAAATGAGAAATGAAGAATCTAAATAATTCTCCTTGCCTCTACCCCAACCATCAGTCCACTAATGGGCCTCACTAATCAGCCCACTAATGACTAATTAGTCTATCCAGAAATTGTGTAGCACTAAAACAACAATTCCTCCCAACCGCAGAACCAAATCTTTAATGTGACCACTCTATGGAATTGACAACACCATTTCCTTTCCAATGAATCGATCTCAATACCTGGTTCAATCCCAGTTAAAAGTTATGCCTTGATTAAAAATAACAGGGGAAAAATGGTTACAAATAAAATTGGTAAAAATTATGGACATGTGTCACATCCCCATAAACAACATATCAAAATATGAGAACAATCCGACCATCAGGGAATCAAATAAAAATATTTTATGATCCTCCGATACGTAAAATGCAGGTCGTTACATTTCCGCCTTCTTTTGGAATTTTGCCCATGAAATCCCAAACAACCAAAAACAACTCTGCATGCCTATCATCCATGAGCGGCCAATTTACCATCCAAACTAGTATCCATCAAGCCATGGATCCATAGACTTAACCTAGCATGCGGAATTCTGACGATAAAAGTACAAGTTACAATGGTGTAAGGGTGACACAACATTAATGGGTCATGCCAACGAAGGATTCTGGATGGATCGCCTTCATACTTTCTTCCATTTCCCACGTACAATTGTCATTATCCTCACTCTATTGCACCATGACTAGCTTAACCGTCTTCCTTCTAAGCTGTTTCGTGTCATTCCCTATTATGCGAAGCGGCTTACGAGGTTTCGTATCTACAGACTCGACTTCTAGGTCTTCGTACTGCTCCGGAGATACAACCACAGTCGAATCATGCACACACTTCTGTAGAAACAACACATGGAAAACATTGTGCACACTCAACATCTTCTCGAGTAAATCCATTCTATACACGAGCTTTCCAATCTGCTCGACTATCGGAAATGGTCCAACGAGCCTTGGGGCTAATTTTCCTTTACTTCTAAACTGAACAACATTCTTCAATGGCGAAATCTTCACGAAAACCATATCGCCAACGTCGAATTCCAAATCCTTTCGACGCTTACTAGCATAACTCTTCTGATGATCTTGGGCTGCCTTCATTTGTTGCCGAACGATCTCGATACAATCCGAGGTTTCTCTTATCATTTTTGGCCCAAATACCAATTTATCTCCAGTTTCTAACCAACATACCGGAGAATTACACGGTCTTCCATAAAATGTCCCGTATGGTACAATATCAATGCTCGACTGGTAGCTATTTTATATGCAAACTCAACTAAATGTATATGGTCTTCCCATGATCCTCCGAAGTCCAATACACAAGTTCTAAGTAGATCTTCAAAAACTTGGTTAACCCTTTTGGTTTGACCATCGGTTTGGGGATGATAAGCCATACTTAAACACAACACAGTTGTAACACCCCACGTCCATTAATGTCACTCACAAAGGGAATGCATTAACTTCTATGGAGGTTTTAGGTGAATATAGAACAGTAAAATTTCAACAAGACAGATATAAAATAGTACTTGGAAATTTAAAAACTTTATTTCAATTGCAGCAGAAGTCAAAACATGTTTGATTACATCATAACACCATAATCAAAGTCGAGTACAATATCTATCTTGATAAAACAAGTACATAATCCCATTACATAAATAGCCATTAAAAAGAAAGATAACAAGCTGGACTTTACTTCAGCAGTCCAAGCTTTCCAAGAGATAAGCAATCCAATCAGACTCTACTGGAACTTGGCCCAACCTGAGGACCTGAAGGGAGAAAAGGATGAAAAAGAGGGGGGATCAGACATAAAGTCTGGCGAGTATGATAATTCTACAATACTATTATCAAAATAACTGGACTAAGGCATAAGCAGGAAAACAAGGAAATGTCTATGAAAGAGCAGATTAAGGACATAGACAATCGCTAAAGGAAACGTTATAGGCGCTCCTAAATACTAAAGGATAAACACTATACTGCACCACACCAGTCACCCTAAAGATTGATTCCACTTAGCTTCACTTAGAAACTTTCTTAATGGCTTTACGTACTCCTAGCTGAATACATAGGTGCCGCCTGCCCCTATCTCCACTAGGTGTACCCCACTTTCCATTTTTTGATCGGCTCCCTACTCGTAGATACCCGTGCTGGCCCCACAGTGGGGTGTATCATTCCCCTAAAGTGGCAACCCGATATAATGGAGATGCACGGCTTATACCTACACGACACAACAACGTCTTACCTACCAGCCCGGGTCCACACACGCATATGAAACCCGTTGGACTTGCGTTGCCACCGCTCCCTGTTTTGGCCTCTTATAGTCAAACCCAGTATGCGTGTCCCGTCCTCGACTTGGGTCGAGCCCACAAAGATACGTTTTGGGATACTAGTTGAAATGGGCCCCCATTATTTCCCATAAGCATTCCACCTAAGCTTGTCCCATTAGTCCATCCACTTAACCCACGTAGTCATGTTCATTTACATGTGTATTTGGTTAAGTCTAATCGTATTTCAAATGCCTCTAAAGGCAACCACTAGATTCCGCATGCCACCCAAGGCACCTACTTAACCCCCATGTCCCACCTTACATGATTATCTGGCTATGTATTTCTTAATTCATTAAGGCCATAACCTCAAAAAGACCTTTCACATTAGACTGGCATTTATGGCAGCTGGATTTTCCGGGCGGGTCTGGGCAGTCTTACACCACAAAAGAGTCTAACCTCGTGTCTTTACAACTGTTATGCTTTAGTTTGGGCCTAGGACCTCTCACATTGGGCCGACATTTGTGACTACTAGATTTGCCGGGCGGGTCCGGGCAGGTTTACGTCACAAATGGGTCCAACCTCGTGTCCTAAGCATTGATTATTATTAATAATCCACTTCCCCAATTTTAATAATTCCCTACTTGAATTATTAATTAATTCCAAATTTAACAATGTCCATAATTGACTCAATTATGGACATCCATTTAAGGCATGCAAAATCATATCAATTGCACCCCAATTTATTAATTTCCTAATATTACCCCTACCCCACGTTTGAACGTTTATTCGCAAAATGTGTGCTAGACCCTATTAGTCTAACTCATAGAATAAAAGAAAATATTCACAACAACATATATATGTGACTAAATAAATCATAACAAGGGGTAAAACTTGCATACATTACAACTTGCATAAGGTTATACATGTCATGTATCTAAGGGTGTCAACTTATTCATAATTCACATAATATGATTTTGATCAAATTTCATAAACTTGTATAGGACATGTGTGAATCAACATCATTAACAATATGGTTTTATATGGGTACACCTAACTCAATAGGCAAATTCCCAAAAATCAAAATTCATTTAATCATAGATTCATGTATATGGGTACACCTAACTTAATAGGTAAATTCCCATATTCAAGATCCAATTAATTTGTAGATTCATGTATATGGGTACACCTAACCCAATAGGCAAATTCTCATAATCAAGATCTATTATAAAAAAAACATAAACTTTAAACATGATCCAATTCGCATAAATACTAACATCATGATTTTACAACTTGTATGATTCAACACAACTTAACATGACATCATTATCATATAACATAAGTATTTCAACATATGTGATAATATGAGATCTACAACATATATAAGATTTACAACATAGCATATCATAATTTACAACATAGCATGATATGATTTACAACATAGCATAGCATGATTAATCACATATGACATAGCATAGGATTATTTACAACATAATCACTACAACATAACAACATATATATGATAACATAATAGCATAACAAGAGATCCACAACATAATTTACAAATACATAACAATTCATATCACTTTCTTGTGATCCATTCATAACTTAATCAAATTATTTTATAATAATATTGTGAGATTCATCATACTCACAATTTTAAAGAAGAGAAATAGAAAGAGAGAGAGCTTTTGATTTGATTTGAGTAGATTTAGTTTGTAGATTAAGCCTTCTTCTTCTTTAGTTTGTGACGGCTATGCTGAACTCCATGGCAACGGCATGTCGGTAGCTCTCCAATTTTTCAAGTGATTTAGGGTTAGAGTCTACCCACTTATTTATAGATGTTAGGATTCATTTAGGCCATTAGATTTAACCTAGAAATAACCGCAGCCATTCAGACCAGATGGGGTTTATCTTATTAACTCAGCAAACACTCAGCAAATTAATAAACTTCTATTCATGTTTACATTAACTGCCCATATATATATATATATATATATATATATACACACACACGCACCTATTCATGAATTCAAATTAATCCATAATTAACTTATGACCATTTCTACACATTAATTTTCCAATTAATGTCTTAATTCCATTTTTCGCCTTTTAAGGCAATTCACATATCTCAAATTTGTTATATGCCTTTTTAAGGCTATTTCGTGCAAATTCTCAATATTAATTATTTTAATTTGTGAATATTAGTATTAACAGAAATACGGGGTGTTACATTCTCCCCTCCTTAAGGGATTTCGACCCCGAAATCTTCAAGTTTATATCCTATCATCAACCATCTACTCAATGAACAAACACTGGCATCCATTGTCCTTATAGACTTCTAATGCTTTCATGTTTAAATGCACAGTGTGTGTCTATGTCCGTATCTAATGCAAAATCAGGCGGTCCACTGATTCAGTTGACCTCCTTGATGCAATTCATGATAGTGCCATGCATCCATTATGTATGCAAAAGATCCTAATTGCTTACAACCTACTTCTATATGCGTGCACATCCATTCAACCGAATGCAGCATCTATATGATGGTACAACCATTATACATCCATTATACTAAATACATTCATTTATGCAATATGCAATATGTAGTGACTGAGCCGATCTAGTGCCTAAAGTGTGTGTATATATGCATCCACGAGCAACCACTAGCAACCACTTGCATCCATTTTGCATCCATCATACATAACATGTCTCAAACACATGTTTCAACCATAGGATTATCCTAACTAAAGGTCAAAGATACTAATGAGAGGACATACTAAAGATAAGATAAGCTAAGCGATAAAGGAGAAATTAAAAGACATACCCTCAAAAAGAAAAGGGTATAGCGAACGCATCTTCCCTTCTGTCTCCCAAGTAGCGTTGCTCTCATCATCTCCCCATTGCACTTTAACTAGTCTGACCTCTCGATTTCTCAACTTTTTGATCTCCGACCCAAGAATACATGTAGGAGCTCGTCTAATTGTTGCATCACGCTCTATTTCCACCTCTTTAAGCAAGCTCGGCTCTACCACCTCCGCGGTCTTGTGCAAACACTTCCTCAAATGTGATACATGGAATACGTCGTGTACTCCACTAAGTTTCTCAGGCAACTCCACCCTACACGCCATCTTCCCAATCCTGTCTTTTATAGGAAACGGCCCTACAAACCTTGGCGCTAACTTCCCAACGGACCCAAAGCGAACAACATTCCGTAACGGAGACACTTTGATAAAAACCATGTCCCTAATGTCAAACTCAAGATCTATCCTCCTCTTATCAGCATATGATTTCTGCCTATCTTGTGTTGCTTTCATCCTCCTTCGAATCAAATCAATCTTCTCCGAGGTTTCCCTAACCATATCAGGCCCAAGTTGGATTTTATCGGTAGATTCCCACCAACATGTAGGCGAACGGCAAGGCCTTCCATAAAGAGCTTCGAAAGGTGCCATGCCAATACTAGACTGAAAGCTATTATTATATGCGAATTCTACCAACGGAAGGTACTCTTCCCATGTACCCCCAAAGTCTAGGATACAAAGCCTTAAAAGATCATCTAGAATACGATTCACCCTCTCGGTCTGGCCGTCCGTCTGTGGATGATATGCGGTGCTCAAACATAGCTGAGTCCCTACCGCCTCTTGTAAACTCTTCCAAAATTCGCTAGTGAAGATAGGATCACGGTCGCTTACTATACTAGAAGGAATACCGTGCAAACGAACTATCTCTTTAATGTATACAGAAGCCAACCACGGAGCAGTCCTCTTACTTTTCACGGGAATAAAATGGGCGCTCTTAGTAAGTCTATCTACTATAACCCAAATCCCCGTATTACCCTTCCTTGATCTTGGTAATCCATCCACAAAATCCATTGAGACACTTTCCCATTTCCAAAGTGGAACTTCCAATGGGTGAAGTAACCCACCGGGTTTCTTTTGTTCCGCTTTTACTCGTTGGCACACCAAGCATCTAGCGACGTACTCGGCCACATCCTTTTTCATACCGGCCCAAAAGAAAACCCGCTTCATATCTTTGTACATCTTGTCTCCGCCGGGATGAATGGTCATCTTTGAGCGATGAGCATCATCAAGAATGGCCTTCCTTAAGTCTTCGTCTCGTGGTACACAAAGTCTATTATCCCTTCGTAACCAACCCTTATCGTCTAGGGTATACCTACGAAGATGGCTAGACGACTCCCCTCCTTTGAGCTTTTCTACTATCTCAACCAACTGGGGGTCGTCTTGCTGTGCCTCACCAACTCGTCCTAGAAGTGTAGGTCTAACCTCCAAGGATGCTAACAAACCAGGTACTAGGTCAACGGAGGGTCTAAAGTCAAACATGGAGATGAATTCTAAGCTTCGTCGTTCAACAAACAACGGACTCAAGGACAACCTTTTCCTACTTAAGGCGTCTGCTACCACGTTACCCTTGCCCGGGGTATATGCTATTTCAAAATCGTAGGAGGCTAGGAATTCCATCCACCGTTGCTGCCTTAAATTCAAATCCTTCTGAGAGAATAAGTATTTTAATGATTTGTGGTCAGTGAACAGTTCGAATTTCTCACCAAGAAGATAGTGACGCCAAGACTTAAGCGCGAAAACAATTGCGGCTAACTCAAGGTCATGCGTAGGGTAATTCTTTTCATGAACCCTCAACTGCCTTCCACCATAGGCTATTACTCTTCCCTCTTGCATGAGGACCGCGCCAAGTCCCGTCCTACAAGCATCAGTATAGACGGTAAATGGTTTATTCCCGTCTGGCAGCACTAAGACTGGGGCTGAAGTTAAGGCTCTCTTTAAACGTTGGAACGCATCATCACAATCTTCGTCCCACGTAAAAACCAGGTTCTTCTTCGTTAACCGTGTTAATGGAGCTAATATTTTTGCGAAGTCTTTGATAAACTTCCTATAATAGCCAGCCAACCCCAAGAAACTTCTTACTTCGGTTACATTTTTAGGGACCTTCCAATCTTGGATGGCCACCACCTTTGCGGGATCCACTGCTATCCCTTCCTTGGAAACCACGTGCCCTAAGAACCGTACTTCTTTCCTCCAGAAGTGACACTTAGAAAATTTTGCCTTAAGGTTATGCGCTCGAAGGGTTTCCAACACTTCCCTAAGATGTAGGGCATGCTCTTCTTCATTCTTAGAAAAGACTAAGATGTCATCCACAAAGACTACCACGAATTTGTTAAGGTACTCCCTAAACACCCTACTCATCAAATCAACAAAATATGCAGGGGCGTTTGTCAAACCAAAGGGCATCACTAGCCATTCATAGAATCCGTCAGGAGTCCTAAAAGCAGTCTTATCTATACTATCCTCAGCCACTCTCAGTTGATGAAAGCCAGTGGCTAAGTCCAACTGCGAAAACACTGAGGCGCCAACTAACTGATCAAAGAGATCGTCAATCCTCGGCAGTGGGTGTCGGTTCTTTTTAGTAAGCTTGTTTAGTTCTCTATAGTTCACACAAAGTCTAAGGGACCCATCCGCCTTTGTAGCAAATACTACTGGAGCGCCCCACTCTGATATACTACGTCTTATGAACCCCATCTCAAGCAACTCCTTCACTTGCTTATTGAGTTCCCTCCTTTCACGAGGAGCCATGTGGCGCACTGGCAAAGATACGGGTTTAGCATTATCCACAAGATAAATTCGAAAGTCTATCTCCCGCTTTGGAGGTAAGCCCTTCACCTCCTCAAACACATCCGGATATTTCCGGACCACCTTTACCGTTCGCAGATTCTCTACAGACGCGTCAAGAGATTCAAGATAACTTAGCATAACGGAATTTATGGGACTACAAAAGATGTCGAGAGCATTACCAAGGCGAGTCACAAGCCTAACTACTCTCCTTTCACAATCAAGAATGGCCCCATTTCTAGATAACCATTCCATTCCTAAAATTAGCCCATAGCCCGTGAAGCCCAATACATAAGCATCACATCTAAATTCAACGCTAAGTATAGAGATTTTCAAATCCAAACATATCATGGTCAAATGAGCCGAACCCCCAATTGGATTTGAAACAACCAAGGGATCCTCTACTAAACTGGTGTTCAAGTGCAGTAATTCAACTAATGATGCAGAGATAAACGAATGAGAAGCGCCAGAATCGAATAAGGTACGGACAGGATGATCAAACAGAAAAACTAAGCTTTCAACAGAAATTGTTCTACCTCTTTCTTGCAGCGGTGGGGCCGCAATAGCCTGAACTTGCCCCCTTGCCTGCCCTGGTGCCATAAGAGCATGTACCTGTCCTCCCGAGGTAGACCCTGCCCTCTGCCCCTTCTTTGGGCAGTCCTTCACCAAATGTCCCGCATCTCCACAATGAAAACAACCAGTCTTCTTTTTCTTTCTACAATCTTTGTTGAGATGGCCAGGCGTCCCACAATTGAAGCATCTCTTCTTCCCTTTGCCATTATTGTTTTTACCACCCTTCTTATTTTGCTGTTGGGGTTTCTTCTGATCCCCTTTCTTTTCAACTTCCTTATCCTCATGCATAAGTGCCATTTCTACTAGCCTTTCAAAGGTGGCTCCCATAGGGATGTGGGTCATAGCCAACCCTTGCAACAGTTCATTCAAGCCTCTAACGAACCTCAAAGCTTTCTTCTCTGGCGTGTTCACCAACTCCAAGCCAAACCTTGCTAACTGGTTAAATTTATTGACATACTCCTTCACTGATAAGCTCCCTTGCTTTAATGTCAGGAATTTTTCCATATTTAAATTCTCCTCTGCCCTTGAAAGAAACTTTGCCTCAAACCTTCGTCTGAAATCCGCCCATGAATCAACTGGACGTTCCCCGTTAGTGACCTCCCACCAAAACGAGGCCTCTCCCTTCATTAACCAAGCAGCTAAACGGACTTTCCTCCCATCTTCCACTTCAAAGATATCCAACAATTCCTCAGTCTCCTTAAGCCAGTCTCTGGCCTCCACAAACGTCTCAGTCCCTTGAAAAGTTTTTCCTCCCATAGCCTTAAATTCCTTGCACGTCTTTGCAAAAGTGTCAACACGAGGAGGAGGAGGAGGAATGGGTGCAACTGGGGGTGGAGGAACATCTGCTGGGCCTGCAGTGGTGGCCCTAGCCTCCAAATATCTCCTAAACCACCCTGGAATCGTCACAACTTCTGGGAGATTAAGATCTTCGGCCATGCTGAAACGAAAAAGGAAAGATTCAAAATGGAGAATTTGAAAGATAAAGATAAGGATATGGCTATTTGGGATTATGTTTTTCATAAAAACTTTCTCTAAATAACATGTTTTTGAAAGAACTTCTTCCAAAAATACTTTAGAAAAATATTTTTCTAAAAATTTTATCTGTTCTGGTAACCTTATGCTCTGATACCACGTGTAACACCCCACGTCCATTAATGTCACTCACAAAGGGAATGCATTAACTTCTATGGAGGTTTTAGGTGAATATAGAACAGTAAAATTTCAACAAGACAGATATAAAATAGTACTTGGAAATTTAAAAACTTTATTTCAATTGCAGCAGAAGTCAAAACATGTTTGATTACATCATAACACCATAATCAAAGTCAAGTACAATATCTATCTTGATAAAACAAGTACATAATCCCATTACATAAATAGCCATTAAAAAGAAAGATAACAAGCTGGACTTTACTTCAGCAGTCCAAGCTTTCCAAGAGATAAGCAATCCAATCAGACTCCACTGGAACTTGGCCCAACCTGAGGACCTGAAGGGAGAAAAGGATGAAAAAGAGGGGGGGTCAGACATAAAGTCTGGCGAGTATGATAATTCTACAATACTATTATCAAAATAACTGGACTAAGGCATAAGCTGGAAAACAAGGAAATGTCTATGAAAGAGCAGATTAAGGACATAGACAATCGCTAAAGGAAACGTTATAGGCGCTCCTAAATACTAAAGGATAAACACTATACTGCACCACACCAATCACCCTAAAGATTGATTCCACTTAGCTTCACTTAGAAACTTTCTTAATGGCTTTACGTACTCCTAGCTGACTACATAGGTGCCGCCTGCCCCTATCTCCACTAGGTGTACCCCACTTTCCATTTTTCAATCGGCTCCCTACTCATAGATACCCGTGTTGGCCCCAAAGTGGGGTGTATCATTCCCCTAAAGTGGCAATCTGATATAACGGAGATGCACGGCTTATACCTACACAATGCAACAACGTCTTACCTACCAGCCCGGGTCCACACACGCATATGAAACCCATTGGACTTGCGTTGCCACCGCTCCCTGTTTTGGCCTCTTATAGTCAAACCCAGTATGCGTGTCCCGTCCTCGACTTGGGTCGAGCCCACAAAGATACGTTTTGGGATACTGGTTGAAATGGGCCCCCATTATTTCCCACAAGCATTCCACCTAAGCTTGTCCCATTAGTCCATCCACTTAACCCACTTAGTCATGTTCATTTACATGTGTATTTGGTTAAGTCTAATCGTATTTCAAATGCCTCTAAAGGCAACCACTAGATTCCTCATGCCACCCAAGGCACCTACTTAACCCCTATGTCCCACCTTCCATGATTATCTGGCTAAGTATTTCTTAATTCATTAAGGCCATAACCTCATAAAGACCTCTCACATTAAACTGGCATTTATGGCAGCTGGATTTGCCGGGCGGGTCCGGGCAGTCTTACACCACAAAAGAGTCTAACCTCGTGTCTTTACAACGGTTATGCTTTAGTTTGGGCCTAGGACCTCTCACATTGGGCCGACATTTGTGACTACTGGATTTGCCGGGCGGGTCCGTGCAGGTTTACGTCACAAACGGGTCCAACCTCGTGTCCTAAGCATTGATTATTATTAATAATCCACTTTCCCCAATTTTAATAATTCCCTACTTGAATTATTAATTAATTCCAAATTTAACAATGTCCATAATTGACTCAATTATGGACATCCATTTAAGGCATGCAAAATCATATCAATTGCACCCCAATTTATTAATTTCCTAATATTACCCCTACCCCACGTTTGAACGTTTATTCGAAAAATGTATGCTTGACCCTATTAGTCTAACTCATTGCATAAAAGAAAATATTCACAACAACAACATATATATATGTGACTAAATAAATCATAACAAGGGGTAAAACTTGCATACATTACAACTTGCATAAGGTTATATATGTCATGGATCTAAGGATGTCAACTTATTCATATATCACATAATATGATTTTGATCAAATTTCATAAACTTGTATAGGACATGTGTGAATCAACATTATTAACAATATGGTTTTATATGGGTACACCTAACTCAATAGGCAAATTCCCAAAAATCAAAATTCATTTAATCATAGATTCATGTATATGGGTACACCTAACTTAATAGGCAAATTCCCATATTCAAGATCCAATTAATTTGTAGATTCATGTATATGGGTACACCTAACCCAATAGGCAAATTCCCATAATCAAGATCTATTATAAAAAAACATAAACTTTAAACATGATCCAATTCGCATAAATACTAACATCATGATTTTACAACTTGTATGATTCAACACAACTTAACATGACATCATTATCATATAACATAAGTATTTCAACATATGTGATAATATGAGATCTACAACATATATAAGATTTACAACATAGCATATCATAATTTGCAACATAGCATGATATGATTTACAACATAGCATAACATGATTAATCACATATGACATAGCATAGGATTATTTACAACATAATCACTACAACATAACAACATATATATGATAACATAATAGCATAACAAGAGATCCACAACATAATTTACAAATACATAACAATTCATATCACTTTGTTGTGATCCATTCATAACTTAATCAAATTATTTTATAATAATATTGTGAGATTCATCATACTCACAATTTTAAAGAAGAGAAATAGAAAGAGAGAGAGCTTTTGATTTGATTTGAGTAGATTTAGTTTGTAGATTAAGCCTTCTTCTTCTTTAGTTTGTGACGGCTATGCTGAACTCCATGGCAACGGCATGTCGGTAGCTCTTCAATTTTTCAAGTGATTTAGGGTTAGAGTCTACCCACTTATTTATAGATGTTAGGATTTATTTAGGCCATTAGATTTAACCTAGAAATAACCGCAGCCATTCAGACCAGATGGGGTTTATCTTATTGACTCAGCAATGAGTCAGAAGTGACTCAGCAAACACTCAGCAAATTAATAAACTTCTATTCATGTTTACATTAACTGCCCATATATATAAATATATATATACACACGCACCTATTCATGAATTCAAATTAATCCATAATTAACTTATGACCATTTCTACACATTAATTTTCCAATTAATGTCTTAATTCCATTTTTTGCCTTTTAGGGCAATTCACATATCTCAAATTTGTTATATGCATTTTTAAGGCTATTTCATGCAAATTCTCAATATTAATTCTTTTAATTTGTGAATATTAGTATTAACAGAAATACGGGGTGTTACAACAGTTCCCAAAATCTCTTGCAAACTCTTCCAAAACCCACTCGTGAAATTGGATCTCGATCACTCACTATGCTCTTCGAGATACCCTGGAATCGAACTATCCATTTAATATAAAGCTCAACCAACATCGACGTTGTCCTAATCGATCTGACAGGAATAAACCTCGCGCTTTTGGTCAAATGATCCATGATGACTTAGTGCTTTCATTTCCTACCCTGGTTCTGTTACAACCCAAATTTTAACAACGTGTTAAGACAAGAATCAAGGCAGAATTAAATGTTAAAATCTGAATCAGGGAAAACGGGTTGCTCCATTGCGTTCGTCTCGGAAAAATACGCGAAATAGAGTCCGAAATTTCGTAAATCGGAGTCCGTATGACCAAGATGTGGCCTCGCAAAGTTTCACGAAAAATTCAAATTCGAAAACAGATTCAAATTTTTCAGAATTCAGGGTAGGCGGGAAAGATCCCGCCTAGACAGGTCGACAGGGGGGTCGACACTAGGGTCGACCTCCCCCCCCAACCAGGTTGACACTAGAGTCGACCTGGGGGTCGACCTGGGTGTCGACCTCCCTGGTCGGCCAGGTCGGCCTGGTGCACCTGTTTTGGCTCCTGGGTCTTGTTTTGGAGGCTTGTGACGATTTTTGAGGGCTTGGATCTATCCTAGGGTTAATCTAAGGGCCTAAACTACTCCTAATCTCTATAAAAACACCCTAGGACCTAACCTAAATCACTAAAACTCATTCATGCAACGAAGTGCTGCCCAAATGCCACTTGATCATGGCCTCCATCTCCAACTCCAAGAACTTATGCATTAAAATCGGATCCGAATCAAAAGGTGCAAGCTTGCTACACCAAATCGAAGAGAGATCAACGTTGCTACGCAAATTCCATGACGATTCTTCGACAAAGGAGCCACCTTTCTTCGTCAAGACGGATGATGCTCATTCCCTAAGCCTCGCTAGGTAAGTTCTAGCTACTTGTAGATTCTAACGGTGGTTCTAATGTGACATGGAATAAAATGCGATGAAACATAAGTATGCTAGCCTATGTGAACCTAATTTTCCCCTTTTCTATGATCTATGACCTTGGGCTAAGTTTTAGCGACTTAATCATGCCACTCATGTTATGTTTCACCTAGTTTATCTTGCAAGTTTGAATCTTTATCTATGGAATGTTAGCATGAACCTTTGGGAACCATTTGACTTGTGAAACATTGGCAAAGACTTGACTTTGGGGCTTATGCATGTAAATGAACCCAAACCCCTTATGTAATCATGCATGTTTGTGGCCAAATTCCCTTATGATACTATGCATGTTTGTGGCCAAATTCCCTTATGATACTATGCATGTTTGTGGCCAAATTCCCTTATGATACTATGCATGTTTGTGGCAATTCCCTTTGTAACATTATGCATGTTTTGAGGCCAATATGTAGCATAGTATCCTTACTATGTTGGCTCGCTTTTACTTGGGTTGGAAACACTATTTGGGGTAGGATAGACGAGCATGATTATGACATGAAAATTTGATATGGGATTTCATGAAAATATGACACTCATGATAGACCTAAATGGGGATATGACATGTGCGGTAAACATGGGACTTGAAACTAGACACGGGGGTTGTAAGTGTAATATGACACTAGACCAAACATGAAAGTGGCCAACTCGAGGTTGGGTTGAGTTTGTAGCATAAATCTACCCGGACCCGCCCGGCTTAACTAGTGGCTACAAACAATAGGATCCAATGTGATAAGTTGGTCATGTCGCGTTTGAGACCCGAGGTTAGACTAGGTTGTGGTGTAAAACTACCCGACCCGCCCGGCTTAACTAGTAACCATAACAAGGTCTAATGTGAGAGGTTGAGAGTGCATTAATTAAATTAATGCCACATGATAAGGTTAAGTAAATTTGACTAATGACACTTAACCGATATGACACGAATGGGTAGGTTAAGTGGGACCAGGCTTGATTTCTTAATGACACTTAACCATACAAGACAATTAGGGGATGGGGTTAAGTAATTTACGCTTAACTAATCCGACTTGGTAATTAGATGGGGTTAAGTAATTTACACTTAACTAATCCGACTTGGTAATTAGATGGGGTTAAGTAATTTAGACTTAACTAATCTAAACACGGTAATTAGATGGGGTTAAGTAACCTATACTTAACTAATCTAAACACGGTAATTCGATGGGGTTAAGTTAAACACTTAACCAATCTAAACTTGGTAATTCAATGAGGTTAAGCAACCAATACTTAACCAACTTAACATGATAATTTAATGGGGTTAAGTAACTTATAGTTAACCAATTATACATGATGATTTGATAAGGTTAAGTAACCTATACTTAACCAATCTAACATGTGGACTTGATAGGGTTAAGTCACAAGACCTTTTGAATATACTTAACCCTTGTAGTATGATTAGTGGATGAGGTTAAGCTAACCCGTACTTAACCAATCCGGCTCGATGATCTGATGCGATTTAGATAATTTATGCTTGATCAATCTAACACGATAATCTGATAGGGTTAAGACAAACCAATACTTAACCAATTTGACTTGATAGGGTTAAGTCATGCGCTTCTTGGTATACTTAACCAACTTGTAGGGCTAAGCCTTGAACTTAAATACTTAGCCAATCTTGACATGATTCGTAGGCGGGCTAAGTCATGAACCTGAATAACAACACTTAACCCAATAGACAAAACCCTAGTGAGAGGAACTAGGTAGAAAACCGTGGTTAATCAAGGGTAACGGGGAAAAGAAGCTAAGCGGTAAACCTTAGTTAAGTATAACTAAGTAATAATTCTTAGCCAAGGACATGGGACTAGTTCATGAATGGCTGAGTAACCCGATATGGTAGGTCATCGCTTAAACACACGAGGAGGAGCAAATTATCCGACTTGGATAAGGGCTCCAATGAACTGGGTGACGAAGAGGTAGCTTTGGGGGACGTGAGGGTACTCTTGGTATCCCTCTGTGAGGTGGCAGGTGGTCCATGAAACCCGGCCTCACAGAGGTTAAGGTCTGCGATAGAAGAGCCAAGAGTATGCCTTGGTTGCTATGCGAGCGACCTAAAGACTGGGATGGATTAGCGTGGAGTCGACGATACTTGATTTTTCCCTGGATAGCACGTCGCCGACTACCTACCATCTTTAGTCAATCGTATACGAACGGAAAGGCAGAGAACTCCCAACAGACCATGTTCTTGCTATCGAGTCATGGGTGAGGTTGGCCCATAGGAAGTGGGGCTATAGTGGGGCCGGGATGTAGTTCTCATACATGACTTTTCTTGGATTGCCTTTCAGTAGTTGAGGGAGGGGTCACGTGGGACCATAGCCACGGATACAAAAACAGACCTTGATATCTGCATTAGCAGATGACTTAAAGCTCCCGACCGAGTTCCGTATTTCTTGATTTGCCCTGGCACGGAACTCGGATGGCACATTGAGATACATGTGCGTCTAGACATGGAAAACGATTCACGATACATACGTGGGATAAAGGGCGCGGTTGATGGGTGGCATAATCCCTAGTGGCCCTAGTTGGCCTGAACCCAAACCGAGACACGGGAACGTTCATTAGGTAGCATAATCCCTAGTGGTCCTAGGTGGCATAAATCCTAAGTGAACACGCGATAGTTCAAGGTAAGAAAACATAACCAGATCAAGGGTAGCAGTCCAAAACAACTTCAAGGATAAAATGGTACTACGTTGAGGTGGTATAGATTTACATGGGGGAAGCCCGTACGGCCTATGGCAAAGGACTGAACTTATACATGGAAAGAAACATACGAGTTGGGAAAACCTACATATGCTATATATTAGGTTGACATGGACCATTACATGACATTGGGCAAGGGGCATTCGTAGTTAACACATGACGCGGGTTGAGATACTAGTACGAGAGGTGCAGAGCAAATATACATGTTAGAACCATGAGAAATATACATGATGGATACCGTGGGATGTTATACATGACAGATACCTTGGGATAGTATACTTGGTAGAAACCTGATGATGTGATACCTTGATTCATCTTGACACCGTAGTTTATCATGATACCTTAGTTTATCTTGCTACAGTAGCCCATCCGGTTATCTTGGTTTAGCCTATCTATCTTGTCGTCATCCTTATGTTTACTTTTGGTTTATGCATGTCATGTTACCTTTACCTATTTTTATACTGGAAGTAGATAGGACTTACCAGTCTTTATGACTGACCCCGTTTTGTTTCGCCTCTTTGTCTTCCGTTTCCCCCCCAGGTTTTCAGGGAGGAAATGCTGTTGTTTAGTTCGGACCTCTTATGCTTGGAGGTCATCATGTATAGCTTGGACTTCTCTTGGCTATGGCTGCTTCACCGCTTTATTTTAGGGAATAAATTTATGAAAAGGTTTTATGCTTCTTTATTATTGCAAGACAGGTTTTGATGTATTCTGATGTAAAAGGCTTTAGACCTTGTTTTATAAGGTAAATGAAATTTGTTTTACTTCCGTTGTTTTATATATGTTCTGTCTTGTAATATTTCTGCGCATGTTTACCTCGATAATGCTTCACCAAACCTAGTGTATTCCCTTTGTGAGTGACCCTAGCGGAGGTGGGGTGTAACATTTGGTATCAGAGCAGAAGGTTACCAGACTGGGCAAAAGTTTTTAAAACCTTCTGAAAAGTATTTGAAAAACCGTTTACAAAGAAGCATTTTTCAAGAAAAGTTTTTAAAGGCTATTCCCCATTAGCACTATCCTTTGTTTCCTTGATTGAATCTCTTTTCCTTTCTTTCCTCCATCGGTAGTCACAGTAGTTTTAACTGCAACTAATCCTTGTCTAGCCACGTAAGTGTTTTCCGTGCGATGGAGGAAGTTCTCGAGAGACCTGTTGCCGCGTTATAAGAAAGGATAGCAAGAACAAGGATAAGGGACACAAGCTTAAGGATAGGAAACTTGTTGGTATGGCTTAAGCCACAATGGAGGAAAACGGGACGGATAGTTAAGAATTATGGGACAAGGATAAGATCATCGAAAGGGCAATTGTATACTCTCATTTCTAGCGTATCTCGTAAGGATGGTAACGATCTTATTAAACGTTTAGCTTTTCCTCTCTATCATCCCGTCAGGACTTTGTTTTGATCATAGCATCATTTAAGTCTGCTTCGATAGTTAAGTCTCTGCACCTTAGTACTAGCATGGTAGAAGATCCCACTTTAGTCCCAAAAATCTGGTTGGAGAGTCGGTCCATTTATTCATGACTTGTTTGGATTTGAGAACGTCTATGCCAAGTGTTGAGATTAGAAGCAATGCTTCTATTGTTGAGCTATGGATGGATTCTAGGGGTAAAGTGGTTATCCAGTAAAGGATACCATTCTCGGTTTTGAAAAGAGGGTAGTCAGACTCTTGGCTTGCTTTGGTAATACCTTCGAAGTCTTGTGTAACCTTTTGGGTTCTGTCATGGTTAGTTACCTAGAATCTCTTGATGCATTTATCGGAAATTTCTGATCCAATCGAGTAACGTTCGCCAATAAGACGGATGGTTCATTCCGCTTGAGCATGGGTTATAGGAATCACCCTAGTAAGTGCACGTGGTAACATGGATTGGCATCGGTAAACGAGATCCAGAATTCACTAGTGAATTTTGGAGAGCTTGCATGAGTACGCAGATATGGTTGAGCCAAGTATACTAGGGAAAGAATAAGTGAAAGTGGAACGAGAGGCGATAGTGAAATGAGTTCCAACTCATACCTTGGAAATATGAATCAAGGAGCTACGAAATCATGAAGTCAAAAGGCGGTCAAGGCACAATGGAATTAAGCTCAAGGAATTGCGGCTTAGACGCGCGCATCATGTCTCTTTTTAAGAGTACATTTTTGATCCTTGGTCCACCTATAGAGCTTGCTTGCACGCTATCGCTTGGTGGATATCCTCTCGGTCCTATTTATGTTGCAAACCCCATAAAGAGTTTGTCTTGTTTATCTCCTCGACTCTATCTTGGGAAACTTAGGTAGAACCCTATGGATGTAAACATATATTTGAAACATGTTATGATTGATATAGTTGCAAATGATTGCAAGTGGTTGCTCGTGGATGCGCGAATACACATTAGATACTAGATTGACGCGGTCACGTTTCATGTTGCATATGCACGAGTATTTATACTTGTTTATGGATGAAATTGGATGTGTTATCATGCGGATGTTGCATATGAATGAATTTTTGTGCACGCATATAGTACTTATATGACTAGGACTATTTGCATACATGTTGGACTCATGGCACTAAACATATTTTGCATTAGAAAGATCATCCAGGCCTGATCATTAGCATTAGCTAAGGAGCATATACACACACGTTTTGCATATGTTCATATGGCATTAGAAATCGTCTAAGGATAATGTTTTCCTGTGGATGATGTTTTGAGTAGATGGATGATGGATGGTAGGATGCGTTCTTCCTAACTTGGAGATTTCGGGGACGAAATCCTTAAAGGAGGGGAGAATGTAACAACCCGAATTTTAACAACGTGTTAAGACAAGAATCAAGGCAGAATTAAATGTTAAAATCCGAATCAGGGAAAACAGGTTGCTCCATTGCGTTCTTCTAGGAAAAATACGCGAAATAGAGTCCGAAATTTCGTAAATCGGAGTCCGTATGACCAAGATATGGCCTCGCAAAGTTTCACGAAAAATTCAAATTCGAAAACAGATTCAAATTTTTCAGAATTCAGGGTAGGCGGGAAAGATCCCGCCCAGACAGGTCGACAGGGGGGTCGACACTAGGGTCGACCTCCCCCCCCCCAACCAGGTCGACACTAGAGTCGACCTGGGGGTCGACCTGGGTGTCGACCTCCCTGGTCGGCCAGGTCGGCCTGGTGCACCTGTTTGGCTTCTGGGTTTTGTTTTGGAGGCTTGTGACGATTTTTGAGGGCTTGGATCTATCCTAGGGTTAATCTAAGGGCCTAAACTACTCCTAATCTCTATAAAAACACCCTAGGACCTAACCTAAATCACTAAAACTCATTCATGCAATGAAGTGCTGCCCAAATGCCACTTGATTATGGCCTCCATCTCCAACTCCAAGAACTTATGCATTCAAATTGGATCCGAATCAAAAGGTGCAAGCTTGCTACACCAAATCGAAGAGAGATCAACGTTGCTACGCAAATTCCATGACGATTCTTCGACAAAGGAGCCACCTTTCTTCGTCAAGACGGATGATGCTCATTCCCTAAGCCTCGCTAGGTAAGTTCTAGCTACTTGTAGATTCTAACGGTGGTTCTAATGTGACATGGAATAAAATGCGATGAAACATAAGTATGCTAGCCTATGTGAACCTAATTTTTCCCCTTTTCTATGATCTATGACCTTGGGCTAAGTTTTAGCGACTTAATCATGCCACTCATGTTATGTTTCACCTAGTTTATCTTGCAAGTTTGAATCTTTATCTATGGAATGTTAGCATGAACCTTTGGGAACCATTTGACTTGTGAAACATTGGCAAAGACTTGACTTTGGGGCTTATGCATGTAAATGAACCCAAACCCCTTATGTAATCATGCATGTTTGTGGCCAAATTCCCTTATGATACTATGCATGTTTGTGGCCAAATTCCCTTATGATACTATGCATGTTTGTGGCCAAATTGCCTTATGATACTATGCATGTTTGTGGCCAATCCCGTTGTAACATTATGCATGTTTTGAGGCCAATATGTAGCATAGTATCCTTACTATGTTGGCTCGCTTTTACTTGGGTTGGAAACACGATTTGGGGTAGGATAGACGAGCGTGATTATGACATGAAAATTTGATATGGGATTTCATGAAAATATGACACTCATGATAGACCTAAATGGGGATATGACATGTGGGGTAAACATGGGACTTGAAACTAGACACGGGGGTTGTAAGTGTAATATGACACTAGACCAAACATGAAAGTGGCCAACTCGAGGTTGGGTTGAGTTTGTAGCATAAATCTACCCGGACCCGCCCGGCTTAACTAGTGGCTACAAACAATAGGATCCAATGTGAGAAGTTGGTCATGTCGCGCTTGAGACCCGAGGTTAGACTAGGTTGTGGTGTAAAACTACCCGGACCCGCCCGGCTTAACTAGTAACCACAACAAGGTCTAATGTGAGAGGTTGAGAGTGCATTAATTAAATTAATGCCACATGATAAGGTTAAGTAAATTTGACTAATGACACTTAACCGATATGACACGAATGGGTAGGTTAAGTGGGACTGGGCTTGATTTCTTAATGACACTTAACCATACAAGACAATTAGGGGATGGGGTTAAGTAATTTACGCTTAACTAATCCGACTTGGTAATTAGATGGGGTTAAGTAATTTACACTTAACTAATCCGACTTGGTAATTAGATGGGGTTAAGTAATTTAGACTTAACTAATCTAAACACGGTAATTAGATGGGGTTAAGTAACCTATACTTAACTAATCTAAACACGGTAATTCGATGGGGTTAAGTTAAACACTTAACCAATCTAAACTTGGTAATTCAATGAGGTTAAGCAACCAATACTTAACCAACTTAACATGATAATTTAATGGGGTTAAGTAACTTATAGTTAACCAATTATACATGATGATTTGATAAGGTTAAGTAACCTATACTTAACCAATCTAACATGTGGACTTGATAGGGTTAAGTCACAAGACCTTTTGAATATACTTAACCCTTGTAGTATATTAGTGGATGAGGTTAAGCTAACCCGTACTTAACCAATCCGGCTCGATGATCTGATGCGATTTAGATAATTTATGCTTGATCAATCTAACACGATAATCTGATAGGGTTAAGACAAACCAATACTTAACCAATTTGACTTGATAGGGTTAAGTCATGCGCTTCTTGGTATACTTAACCAACTTGTAGGGCTAAGCCTTGAACTTAAATACTTAGCCAATCTTGACATGATTCGTAGGCGGGCTAAGTCATGAACCTGAATAACAACACTTAACCCAATAGACAAAACCCTAGTGAGAGGAACTAGGTAGAAAACCGTGGTTAATCAAGGGTAACGGGGAAAAGAAGCTAAGTGGTAAACCTTAGTTAAGTATAACTAAGTAATAATTCTTAGCCAAGGACATGGGACTAGTTCATGAATGGATGAGTAACCCGATATGGTACGTCATCGCTTAAACACACGAGGAGGAGCAAATTATCCGACTTGGATAAGGGCTCCAATGAACTGGGTGACGAAGCGGTAGCTTCGGGGGACGTGAGGGTACTCTTGGTATCCCTCTGTGAGGTGGCAGGTGGTCCATGAAACCCGGCCTCACAGAGGTTAAGGTCTGCGATAGAAGAGCCAAGAGTATGCCTTGGTTGCTATGCGAGCGACCTAAAGACTGGGATGGATTAGCGTGGAGTCGACGATACTTGATTTTTCCCTGGATAGCACGTCGCCGACTACCTACCATCTTTAGTCAATCGTATACGAACGGAAAGGCAGAGAACTCCCAACAGACCATGTTCTTGCTATCGAGTCATGGGTGAGGTTGGCCCATAGGAAAGTGGGGCTATAGTGGGGCCGGGATGTAGTTCTCATACATGACTTTTCTTGGATTGCCTTTCAGTAGTTGAGGGAGGGGTCACGTAGGACCATAGCCATGGATACAAAAACAGACCTTGATATCTGCATTAGCAGACAACTTAAAGCTCCCGACCGAGTTCCGTATTT
Organism: Allium sativum; assembly: GCA_030737875.1. Classification (NCBI taxonomy): domain Eukaryota; kingdom Viridiplantae; phylum Streptophyta; class Magnoliopsida; order Asparagales; family Amaryllidaceae; genus Allium; species Allium sativum. The sequence goes on along the minus strand of CM060919.1, from coordinate 843,632,262 downwards.
CTTGATTTGCCCTGGCACGGAACTCGAATGGCACATTGAGATACATGTGCGTCTAGACATGGAAAACGATTCACGATACATACGTGAGATAAAGGGCGCGGTTAACGGGTGGCATAATCCCTAGTGGCCCTAGGTGGCCTGAACCCAAACCGAGACACGGGAACGTTCATTAGATAGCATAATCCCTAGTGGTCCTAGGTGGCATAAATCCTAAGTGAACACGCGATAGTTCATGGTAAGAAAACATAACCGGAACAAGGGTAGCAGTCCAAAACAACTTCAAGGATAAAATGGTACTACGTTGAGGTGGTATAGATTTACATGGGGGAAGCCCGTACGGCCTACGGCAAAGGACTGAACTTATACATGGAAAGAAACATACGAGTTGGGAAAACCTACATATGCTATATATTAGGTTGACATGGACCATTACATGACATTGGGCAAGGGGCATTCGTAGTTAACACATGACGCGGGTTGGGATACTAGTACGAGAGGTGCAGAGCAAATATACATGTTAGAACCATGAGAAATATACATGATGGATACCGTGGGATGTTATACATGATAGATACCTTGGGATAGTATACTCGGTAGAAACCTGATGATGTGATACCTTGATTCATCTTGACACCGTAGTTTATCATGATACCTTAGTTTATCTTGCTACAGTAGCCCATCCGGTTATCTTGGTTTAGCCTATCTATCTTGTCGTCATCCTTATGTTTACTTTCGGTTTATGCATGTCATGTTACCTTTACCTGTTTTTATACTGGAAGTTGATAGGACTTACCAGTCTTTATGACTGACCCCGTTTTGTTTCGCCTCTTTGTCTTCCGTTTCCCCCCCAGGTTTTCAGGGAGGAAATGTTGTTGTTTAGTTCGGACCTCTTATGCTTGGAGGTCATCATGTATAGCTTGGACTTCTCTTGGCTATGGCTGCTTCACCGCTTTATTTTGGGGAATAAATTTATGAAAAGGTTTTATGCTTCTTTATTATTGCAAGACAGGTTTTGATGTATTCTGATATAAAAGGCTTTAGACCTTGTTTTATAAGGTAAATGAAATTTGTTTTACTTCCGCTGTTTTATATATGTTCTGTCTTGTAATATTTCTGTGCATGTTTACCTCGATAATGCTTCACCAAACCTAGTGCATTCCCTTTGTGAGTGACCCTAGCGGAGGTGGGGTGTTACAGGTTCTAGGTAGTCCATCGATAAAATCCATCGATATCTGCTCCCACTTCCATATAGGAACTTCTAATGGCGGAAGCAGTCCACTCGGCTTCTTCTATTCAGCTTTCACCAACTGACAGTTCATGCATTTGGAAATGAACTTTCCAACGTCCTTTTTCATGCCTTCCCAGTAGTAGGCTCGCCTTATGTCCTAATACATCTTGTTATCACTGGGATGAATCGTCATCTTCGAGTGATGAAATTCCCTCAGAACCTCATCTCTTAATCCGTCGATATCAGGAACAACCAGTCTTCCTTTCTTTCAAAGCCAAACCTATTGATCAACCATGAATTCCTTATCCTCTGGTTCCAACTTCCGGATAATCTCGACAAGCTTTGCATCGTGCTTATGGCCCTTGCCAATCCTTTCAATCAGAGTACGTCTTATTGATAAGCTTGCCAACATTTCAGGTTCCAACTCACACCGTGGTCTAAAATCAAATTCTACCAAGTACTCAAGGTGCTTCCATTCCGAAAACATCGCTCCCAAACTTGCATGTCTTCGACTCAATGTATTTTCCACTGCGTTACCTTTACCAGGAGTATTGGCTATGCCAAAATCATACGATGCCAGAAACTCTAACCACCGTTACTGCCGAAGATTCAGATCCTTTTAGGAGAAAAGATACTTTAACGACTTGTGATCCGTAAACAACTCGAATTGAACTCCCAATAGGTAATGTCTCCACATCTTTAGAGCAAACACAATCGCTGCCAGCTCCAAATCATTAGTTGGATAATTCCTTTCATGCAGCTTCAGCTGTCGACTCGCGTAGGTTACAACTCTATCCTTCTGCATCAGTACTGCTCCAAGTCCAGTATCGCTTGCATCTGTGTACACCACCGTCTCTTCATTCCCACTTGGAATGGTCAAAATAAGAGCACTTGTCAGTCTCTCATTTAGGATTCCAAAAGCTTGCTCACACTTCGCATCCCGTGTGAACACTCAATTCTTCTTCGTCAATCATGTTAATGGTGCATCTATCTTGAAGAAATCCTTGATAAAACGACGATAATATCCCGCCAACCCAAGGAAACTCCTAACATCCATTGCATTCTTTGGACTATCCCAGTCCTAGATTGCCTCCACCTTAGCGGGGTCAACCGATATTCCATTTCCAGAAACAACATGGCCTAAGAACCTCACTTCTCTCGTCCAGAAATGGCATTTTGAAAACTTAACTATCAGCTAATGCTTTCGCAAGATTTCCAAAATAACTCTCAAGTGCATCTTAAGCTCTTCCTCATTCCGCGAGAAAGCCAGAATATCGTCCACGAAAACAAGCACAAACTTGTTCAGCTAACCTCTGAAAACTCTACTCATAAGATCCACAAAATACGTTAGCGCATTAGTCAACCCAAATGGCATCACCAAATATTCGAAGAAACCAGATGGTGTCGTAAAAGCAATCAATACACTATCCTTTGCCACCTCAACTGGTGGAATCTCGTTGCCAAATCCATCTGAGAAAACACTTTGGGCTCGTGAAGCAGATTGAACATGTCGTTTATCCTTGGCAATGGATACTTTTTCTTATTGGTCACCTGGTTCGGCTCACGATACCCACACACGATCTCAATGATCCTTTAACCTTGTTTCGCAAAGACAACTAGTGCACCCCATTCGGATGCACTTCTCTGAATAAATCCTTTTCACAAAAGGTCATGTACTTATACAAATAAATCTCATTGTTCCTTAGGCGCCATCCTCCTAAGAGGCATGAAGATAGGGCTAGCACCTTCGACAAAATTGATTCTGAACTCAATTCACGATGTGGCAACCGTTTGACCTTGTCAAAGACATCATTAAAATCACTTGCGATCGGCACCAATGGCAAGTCTTCCCGTGGAATCACAAGTGAAAATAAATAGTTCACGAAGACACCATCTTCGGGTGTAACAATCCGGAAATTATGAGCCAATTTAAATTTTTTTTATTTTGGCGAATTTAATGAATTTTGAATATTTAAAATGGATTATTTTAAATAATGATGACGAGAAATTTATTTCGAATAGAATCAGAACATATATATTTATTCGAATCGTCGTTAGAGTATAAACATTTATTTTTAAATATAAAAGGAATTGAAAATTGCGCAGCAGTTTGAAATTTCGATTTCGAATTTCAAATGAATGCATAGGATTCAAAATAAACCGGATTTTAGTGAAACGGAAAATATTAGAATCTAATTGAAAATATCTTTTCAATGAATCCGGAAAATCAAAATTTCGTAGCGGGAATAAAAAGTTACGTCCAGTTGAAAATTCAGAATGGTCGCTATAGAATTCTGGCCCTATAAAATGGCCATTTTTCAAACGGTCTCGGAATCTGACAAAATTAGTTTTGTTAGGACCGTATCGTCAATACGAAGCTAGAAAATATTTTTCGGGAATTTTTAGAGTCCGTATGAGGCCCCGGTAAATTGAATGTGCGTTCAAATTCAATATATAGAGTTATATTTTGATTTGAATGAAAATTGATCGTAAAGATCAAATTTTCCTTCGTGACATATCCCATTGTGTTCGGAATGGGGGTAATTATCTAGGGACGACAGTCGTTAGGTTCGATTCGGGGTTCGGTGAAAAAGCACCTTTAAGGAAATTTAAATTAAATTAAATATTATTATTCTATAATCCCTCTCACCCCTTTCCTCTTTACTCAATCAAACCCCCCCTTCTTTCATGTTCATTTCCAAATCGAAAAAAGGGGAAAAAAAGCGAAGGCCGCTGAAGCCTCGTCGCCGCCCACCGAAGGTTCACCGCGTCGTTTCCCCCCCATCGAGGCTCCTCCGCCCTCGCGCCTCCCTCTCGTCGTTCGAACGCGATATCCCCAAGGAAACCGCTCAGCCCCGATACTCTAAACCACCCTCTAACGCCACTGCTACCCTCCCCCGTTTCCCTGTCTTCTCTCTCCTCCTTTTCCTGAACGGAAACCCGCGCCTGAAGTCCCCAGCCTCCACGACGCCGTTGCCACTCCCCTTGCCCATCACCACGCCTCCGTTGTTAAAACCGCGCCCCTTCTCGCTAAAAGAAAGAAGCTCTAAGTTTTTATTAATTTTTTTTTTAGTATTTACCTTTTTACATAGAACAGAATGGATGTTTACAGCGAAAAAGAATTGATTTTTATAGGAAAAGAATAGATTTTTAAATAGTGAAAAGTTTAGATCTTTAAAAATGAAAAGTTTAGATCTATAGAAATAAGAAGGTTCGATTTTTATATTAATGAAAAGTTAGATTTTTATATATGAGATTAGCGAAGAAAGGTTGAATCTTTACAATGTATGCAACGTTATATGAAAATATAATTTTTATATGATGTAGAGATAATAAAAATATGATTTTTATATTGTAGAGATAATAAAAATATGATTTTTATATTATAGAGATAATAAAAATATGATTTTTATAATATATAGATAATAAAAATTTGGTCTTTATATATATAGCAAAAAAAAAGTCTGATTTTTATTATATATATGTTGAGATAAAAATGTGATTTTTATAGCGTCGAAATAAAAGTTCGATCTTTATATAAGAAGTAGAAATATAAAAATATAATTTTTATATAGAAAGAAGCGTCGTAAAAATATATGAAGTAGAAATAAAAATGTGATTCTTATTTATTGGAATGAAGCAATAAAATATAATTTTTATTATGAACAGCGTGGTAAGGACTGGATTGGAATTTCTAACAAATCCAAACGGTTCAGAAGTTCAGAAATAAGAATGGCGGAGTGGAACCCTCTGTGAGAACTTCTCACTTTAAATCTTGTTTTCTAGTTAAAAATATAAACTAGGATGCAGAAGGTACTTAACAGCACCCGAAACCCGTTGTCCACAGACCATGGATGACTTGTTTGATTTTGTTGTGTGGTGAAAATTGATTGTGATGTGGAATGAATGGAAATGTACTCATGTGTTGAAGTAAAATATTATATAGTTAAAAATGTAAATTTAACATGAAGGTGAATAAATAAATATTCATTTACAAATCAGACGATTTGTTTATGTACACTGATTTGACTGATATTGATTGGGACAATAAATTTTACACGTCGCCCAACTACACAAATAAAAATATGTGTTTGTTGATTTGAAATCCCACACGGGTGTTGGGATGATATTTGGCGTACACTAATCCCAGTAGTATGTCGATCGTTTGGTTGACAGGCTGTTGTAAGCGTTAAATATTTATATTTATGGTTATGCAGTTGTGTGGTGCACTCTGGATGATGGTTGATTATTTATCGTTGCTATTATATACATGTGTTCTATGGAATCCATATAAATAACATTATATGGTAATTGATTGGGTCTCATTCCAACTTAGAAAATAAAGAATATTTTAAATTAATATTCAAAACAGGAAAATAAATATTCATGTGTTTAATAAACAAAATAGTCGTGTGTTGACGATACTCATGTGTTGAGAATATTCATGTGTTGGAACTATTCATGTGTTGAAACTATTCATGTGTTGAATAAAATATTTATATAATAAAATTCACATTTTTATTGTAAGTAAGAATTAATAAATACTCATGTGTTGAATAAAGTAAATATTCATGTGTTGAAGAAAATATTCATTTGTTGAACAGAATAACGAAGTTATTGAAATATATAAAGCCATGTTGATTGGATTTGCGCCATTTTGACGCGAACGATATTTATATCGATTTTATTCGTTTTTGTAATGAATATAGAAAAGAAGTGATTTCAAAATATTACATTTTGAAAATATTATCATTTATATATTAATGATACGGAATACTCAATTTTGATTTAAAAATTGAATATGAAGTTGAAATAGTTTTGAAAATGAATTTAAAACAATTTATAAAATACGTTTTGAATTGAAATCGATGAAATATATATAATATATATATTGTATATATTAAATGGCCTGAATAGAACGTGCCGCGCCGCAACCGTTCGCGAATTTCGACCATTGACTTCGAATTGACTTTACGGGAGATCCGACCGTCGGATTCTCCTGAAACCGGAACATTGGGTTCGTATCGAAAAGAGCTTTCCAATGAATATTATAAATTTGAAATCTAATGGATGAATTTGGAATTACGTCCAAATCAAATTTGGAAAAGGTCATTGTAAGTGCAGTTTGACGACCGTTATTGGAAATCGACTGTACGAGCCTTGATAAAAATATAAATAATTTGTGTAAAATCATAATATATGAATTGGAAAGAATTAGGGTGAAAAATCCCATATTTAAAAAGGATAAAAATATAGTTTTATCGAAATGAACTAATTATGAACTAGAATTATAATCCAATATTTTTTATTAAATAAATTGGATTTGAAGCGGTTTTAAAAATAATTGAAATGGATTTGAATCGAAATTATCTTCGGAATATTTCAATGTTGGATTTCGTGATTATACATATATGGTTGTGGAAATTTGAAAGATATATTTATATCGTTATTTCCAATACGATATTTGTTGGTATCAGAATTTGATATTGAATATAAGCCGATATATTTTCTATTCAAAGCCTTGTATTTAATATCAAATGGGATTTTAGGTTCGTCGTGAATGGTGTCTTAAATAACATTATTCTTGAACCCAGTTTAGAAAAGAATAAATCTTTTAATTAAGATTTAGTAAAATTGTCCAGTTAATTAGTATTTAATTGGAATTGAATTTAAATTGGTTTTGGGGTTTACCGTGAGCGGTGTTTTGAATAACACTGTTCTTTAACCCGATTAACAATGGAATGTGATTTTGGGTTTATCGTGAATCGTATTTTAGATGACATTAGTTCTTTAACCCAGTTAAAGATAGGATATTGATTTTTGGGAAGATTAAAACTAAGTGGAGTTTTAATGAATCTTTAATTAGATAAAAGTGATCGAGAATGGAGTATCACCAGTTTTGCTCCAAGCGATAGTTAAATCTTTAATTATATTTGAACGTGAAATGGTAATTAATATTTACCGATAACACCGTGGTGTTAGATATGGAGTATTACCAGTTTTTCTCCATGGGATGAATAGGTTGGGATTGGGAAATAAAATAAATAATTACTTCGGTGTGGTTCACTAATCCCGACTAGTTTGGAAAACTTTAACATGGTTTGAAATGATATCCAAAGGAAGATTAAAGAATAATTAGAAGATAAAAATCTCCCCAACTTAAAACTTTTCGTCCCCTAAAAGGAACAAAGTCGAAAGTTGTTTTACAAATCAAATCAGCTTTCATTCTGGCTTCCATTCTCCAACTTTTCAGTTTCTAAGAATTTTCAAATTCTTCAAAAATTTGGCTAACACCCTAAATTTTCGAAAAATTTCGCCATAACCTCCTTTGTACGGGGAGGGGTTTGGAAATTTATTGGGCCGCATTAGGTACCCAATAAATCCTAATAAGCATGCACATATTTATAGTGATATATTCCCGTGTCCACAAGGGAGTGTGTATAGATCATTACTCCAGAGAATAAATTCTTGTCACCCTATAAATGGTTTTTGTGCCTTAATGACCAGAGAGACGTGTTTATTGTCATCTCCAGACCCGTGTGGGGTTTTTATTAATCTTTTAATTTACCATTACTTTTTATATGGTCCATATCAGTCATCAGTTCAACCTATAAAATAAAGTCATCGCCATACAAGCCTCTCGCTCGTATGGTAAATCTTCAACCTCGTCACACAAGCTCCAAATGCTTATGTGGTATATGGTGAAGTATGCCTATCTTCAAGAAGTATGTCATGTAGTGTAGTTCAAAATTAATTGTTACTATCCTATGGCGACATTTATTATTACACACAGAACAACCAGTACTCCGCATCCACTGGAATTCACAGGAGTTGATATAATAATAAAATTGCGCATCCAACTCATTAAGGTTTACCTATTTGTCCGGTACGCAAATAAATTCTTTACTCAACAGCTAATCCATTTACCTGTTCAAACAGATATAATGCACATGTATATATTTCTATCTATTTTCTAATCAGTTTAATGTGTGATTTAATTATATGAATTTAACCTCATTCTCTTATTGGTTAAATTAGTTATCGTTCTAATAATTTGATTAATCAAATCCACCATCACACAACGCAACCAACAATCAATTTGTTTTTAACTTTTCAAAATCATACTAATTAATTCATATACTCTTTTAACATCATTCAGATATATAATTAAAAGTTTACATCCATGCAAAGAAAACAACAACAAAGTAGAGAACCACATGGAAATGTAAAATATGGTAAATGTTCCTGGCACCAGAGTCAATCAGAGACATCTACCCTGCACTTAGGATTGGCTTTCTTAATTCTTTCCTCAGTTTCCCAAGTACAGTCTCGCGGATCTCCACTCGATTGCACTTTGACTAAGTGAACGTTTTTGTTCCTCAGCTCTTTGGTTTGTTTGCCAATGATCTTCATCGGCTCTTTTCTAACTGCTAATTCTGGAGTGATTTCCAAATCCTGTTGTGTGGCTTCTTCTACAACGAGATCTGGATCATGCATATGCTTTCGCAGTTGAGATACATGAAATACATCATGCACTCCAGGCAACCAATCAGGCAATTGAACCCTATATGCGAGAGTTCCAATCTGTTCAAGAATAGGAAACGAACCAATAAATCTGGGTGCCAATTTCCCCGTTTTACCGAATCGGATGACTCCTCTCATCGGAGATACCTTCAAATATACATAATCGCCAACAGCAAATGATATATCTCTTCTTCTCTTATCTGCATAGCTCTTCTGTCAGCTTTGAGCGGATAGTAATCGTTTCTTAACGAAATCGACTTTGTCCGCAGCATCGCGAATCATATCAGGCCCCAATACGAGTCTATTGCCAGGTTCTACCCAACAAGTAGGAGATCGGCATAGTCTACCATACAATACTTTGAATGGAGACATTTTCAAGCTCGCCTGGTAGCTGTTATTATATGAGAATTCAGCCAAATGCAAACGGCCTTCCCATGATCCGCCAAAATCAATAATACAAGCCCGTAATAGATCTTCAAGGATACGATTTACCCTCTCAGTTTGGCCATCTGTTTGAGGATGATATGCAGTGCTCAAGTTCAGTTTCATTCCCAATTCTTCTTGGAATGCTTCCCAGAATTTACTAGCAAAAATCGGGTCACGATCGCTAACGATACTCATGAGAACTCCATGCAGTCTAACAATTTTCTAAAATATATCTACGCCAGACTCTGAGCAATTTTTTTCGATTTGACAGGTATGAAATGTGCGGTTTTCGTAAAATGATCTACGATCACACAAATACTGTCATTTCCTTTCCTGGTTTTGGGCAAACCATCTATGAAATCCATAGAAATCATTTCCCACTTTCCACCTGGAACTTCCAAAGGTTGCAACAATCCAGCGAGCTTCTGCTGATCGCTTTTGACTTGTTGACAAGTAGAACACCGGCTAACATATAAAGAAATGTCTCGTTTCATAGATTTCCACCATAAAGTGCATTTGATGTCATTATACATTTTGCTCACCCCTGGACGGATACTAAGCTTGGCTTTGTGACATTCATCTAATACTTCTCTCCGGAGTTCAGGAATGTTTGGCACACATATTCGGCCTTTTAACCTAAGAATCCCCTCGTTATCTATCTGAAAACTTGAGGGCTCGCCTTTCTGAATTCCCGTCATCCTTCTGAAGAGCAGATATGTTATCAATCAATGAAGGCGTGATGATAAGACTGGCGATAATCACATTCTTTCTGCTGAAAGCATCAGCCACAACATTGGCTTTCCTCGGAGTATATAAAAAATCAAGATCATATGCCGCGATAAATTCTAACCAACGCTGCTGCCTCATATTCAGATCTGTCTGGATGAATAAATATTTCAATGATTGGTGATCAGTGTATAATTCAAACTTCTCACCCAATAGATAATGCCTCCAGATTTTCATAGCAAACACGATAGCTAGCAATTCAAGATCGTGAGTAACATAATTCTTTTCATGTGGTTTCAATTGACGGCTTGCATAAGCGACTACATGGCCTCTTTGCATTAACACTGCACCAAGGCCTTCTTTAGAAGCATCGGCCCAGACTTTCAAATCCTGGTTGCCGTCAATAATTGTGAGCACTGGAGCAGTCATCAATTTTAACTTCAGCTCTAGGAAAGCTGCCTCACATTCGGGAGTCCAGTTGAATCTCGAATGTTTCTTAGTAAACTTCGTTAAGTGACTGGATATCCTCGAAAAATTCTTAACGAACTTCCGATAATAACTGGCCAACCCGAGAAAACTTCTGACTTCTATAGGCGTACGAGGATGTTTCCAATTCAGAATAGCAGTGATTTTACTGAGATCCATTGAAATTCCTTCTTTTGACACGATGGCCAGGAAATTTGACTTCTTCTTGCCAGAATATGCATTTGGAAAATTTTTCTTTTATAACATTCTTTCTGAGAATTTCTAACACTTGTTCCAACTGTTTTTCATGCTCGCTTTCTGATTTAGAGAAGATCAGTATATCATCAATGAAAACCAGAACAAATTTATACAATACTCCTCTGAATACCCGGTTCATTAGATCGACAAAATAATCTGGAGCGCTACATAAGCCGAACGACATTACTAACCACTCTTAGAATAAGTCTGGACCTCTGAATGCTGTCAAAGGAACATACTCTTTGGCAATACAAAGCTAACAGAAACCTGTAGCTAGGTCCATTCGTGAAAACACTTGGGCTCCATTCAATCGGTCCAACAAATCATCAATCCGTGGCAATGGATATTTGTTCTTCGGCGTCTGCTTATTTAAGTCACGATAATCCACACATAGTCTGAGAGTACCATCTGACTTTGGGACAAATACCACAGCTGCTCCCCAATCAGAGAAACTAGGCCTAATTAGACCTTTCCATACAAGTTGTCGGGTTTGATTGTCTAACTTTTCTTTCTCCTTCAAGGTCATTCTTCGAATAGCGTGAACTACTGGCCTTGCATTCGGAACCAAAGAGATTTTATAATCAATTTCCCTCTGCGGAGGTAAGCTAACAACTTCTTCGAACACGTCCGCATAATTCTTGACAATTGGGACATTTTCAATGTCGACCGAAATATTCTCAGGAACGACAGGAACTGGTTCTAGTTGAGCAGGAGAAATATCTAAAGCTGCCCAGAAATCCTTTCTATCAGAATTCGGGCCTTCACATGGAATGGTTATATATTCTCCGAACTTTGTTTTCGCCTTAACAACTCTCTCGGCACATTTAACCTCAGCTTCATATTTGGTTAACCAGTCTAATCCCAGGATAGGATCAAACTCTGTAAAATTCATGACTATCGCGATAGTGGGGAACCGGTAACGGGAAAAAGAGACAGGCACTCCACAAACCAAATTAAGATCAAGGGAGCCCCCAACCGGATTATGAACAGTCATGGGTGTTTTGAGCTTTTTCAAATTCAAATCCAGTTTCTTAACCGCATTCTTTGCAACAAAGTTTCGCGGTGCGCCTATATCATACAATACATTAGCTGGAATATCTTTGATAGTAAGCGTGCCTTCTAAAACATCTGGCCTTTCCTGACTAGATGAGGGTGCAGGGACTTCTGCTACTTTATTTACTTGAACCTTTTCAGATTTCTTTAAGAGCTGACAATCTTTTTCAAGATGACCAGTCTGACGGCAATGACTGCATTTTCTATTCTCTTGAAACTTGTTCTTGGGTTTAGATTTATCCTTCTTCCTTTCATTCCAAGATTTACAATTTATCGCCTAATGTCATCGCCTATCGCAGCTTGAGCATGTAGCAGTCGTTATTGGCACTTCCTCAGATTCAACCTTTTTCTTATCGACTCTAGGCTTCTTTTTGAACTTAGACTTCGTACTGGCCTCATGCTGTGTACTCTTCCCTGGGCTATTAGCTTCAAATTTCCTTTTGTTGCTCGAACTAACTTACGCTTTATCGACCAAAAGACCTCGATTATTTAGATCTTCATACTGATAAGCCATGTATATCATTTCAGAAAAAGGAAACTTCACATGCCCCATTACTTTATTCTGGTATTTTCTTTGAAGACCATTAATAAACCTCAGATTCTTCCTCTTTGGATCTTGAATTAGATGAGGGGCAAAATGAGAAAGTTCATTGAATCTCTTATGATATTCTGGGATATTCATATCTCCTTGTATCAAATAATAGAATTCATCACATAACCGCTCAGTTGCTTCTGGAGGAATAAATTTTTCACTGAAAAGTTCTTTGAATCTATCCCAGGTGATATCACCTTCTGGATTATCTTTAACAATCAAATCCCACCAGAACAAAGCCTCGTCTTTGAGTGCCCAAGATGCTATAAATCTTTTCTAGTCATCCCTCAGGTTTGAACCTTCAAAGATTTTCTCAGCAGTGCGCACCCATGCTTGTGTTTGAATAATAGATTCATTACCTGAGAACGGTACTCCACCCAGATTTCTATATTTCATAAATAGAGCTTCTATATCTGGGTCAGTATTACTTCTTCAGTTTCTGGCACTCATTTTCTGCAAATAGCAGACCATGTGTCAGGTCAACAGAAAAGATAATTTAAAGCATAGAGACATATACTTGAATATAAATGTGTCTATGGAGGTGTAATCCATTCTGCTATACTCATACTAGGATATTACTGATCCTGTCTGTAATGAGTTACTCGTCCTAGAACACTACTAGTTCTATTTCTGACGAGTTCGTTAATATGTTATATTCCAGAACTAAGCTTAGCCAAAGCTCTGATACCACGATTGTGACAACTCCATTCCCCGATAAGACGGTGCAAGGGTAATCTTTGGAAAATAACACATAAACAGATAACAGCTATACAGAAATAATTAAATACAGCAGATAATGTACAATAGAATACACTGGATAAACATAATCATCAGAGTCACGCAGTATATAGGATCATACTTAGTACAAATAGTACATATACAGTTCAGCTATACATAAATGTCTACAACGGAAAACAAAACATAATATGTACAACAGGAGCTGAACAACATAAAAAGAGATAAATGATAGAATCCATCTTCAGCTCCAACTATCCAAACAGAGCCTGCTGAAACCTGAATACACGGCTGCCCGTGTAGAAATAGGGGCACTCGAGTTTGCAAGTGAAACAAACTACGAGTCAGTCATGGGACTGGTATGAGAAATCTACTTAACTTACTTTTCAATATGGCTAATCACAGGACCACGCCACATTCGTGGAACGGGTTTACTCCATTGGATTTTCAGTGCTTTAAAACAAGTAAATCTTTTAAACATCGCAATGCTTTTTTTAAAAATGAAGCCATTATAAGACTCGGTTCACATTACACAATGCAACACAAACCGGAGAATAGAGTTTTACCTTATAATGGCCAAAATATGCTTGATATGAGCAAAGCAAATCATTTAATATTATTTCTAGTGTATATATGTTTCAAACACAATTTCAATCATAACTATCAATCATAGATGGCATGGGCACCATATATCATGTCGTCATATATATATATACAATCAAAATGCACGATGTCATATTTGGAAATTGGGTTTCCATCATGAACCAAGGAAAAAGATAGTCCTTACCGAATTCGAGATGCTCTAGCCCGCCCCTCAGGATCAGAATGCATCAACCCTTGGATCGTCAGGATCGGTCCATCAATGTGGATTAAAATGCCTTAATACTGCGTTTCCCCGCCCTATGGGGCATCATTGGTCATATTAGACAACACCATCGGCTCTGAAGAGACCGAAGCAAACTGAGGTCTCGCTTTCCATCATCCACATAAGTAAAATACCCGGGCGTGCAAAACCCAAAGCACCACTCCTAGCTAGAAGGAAATGCATGTCCTCCCTGAAGTCCGTCTCCCGTTTCTGGCTCATACCGGGGTGTGAGGCTCGCGAAACAACGCTATACACAAAGCTATGCCACACAGGCCATGCTTTGATCATCAACCACAAAACTTTGCTTTTCAACAGAAGCCTTGATCATCTGCCACATAGGCATGCCACACAGGCAATTCACTCCATGCGACTGATTTCTATCGATATATAACCTCTGAGCTCGTACGTCTCAGAGAAGGGCATTAAGAAAGAGAATAAATTCTCCGCCGCCAAACAGATATAAATTTAATAGAGATCAATCATCACAGTACAAAATCCAGTGTCAGACACACAGTCCATTTACAAGTTCGTTCTGGATCAGAACAAAACTGGAGGCACTCAATTCCTCACATATCCGTATAATCAACAAGTACGTCCGGATGGCTACTACTTCCGCCCCTTCAAGGTAGCTACTCCTATCATGAGCATCAGTAGCACCCCTCCATTCAACGTGAAGATCATCGGTCTTGCACCGTCTTCATATCTTCGACTTTCACTCGTCGATCAATTATTTGAAATGAGAATCAACTCGGCCTTTTCAAATAATTCACGTATATTTAGAATTTCAAATCAATTCATTTCAATGGTTAAATTATTCGACATCACTAATTCTGTTCTTTAATGTAATTTCACGCCAAACACATTCAACCATCACATATCACATAAACCAAGCAAATTCAGTTTATTTCCATTCCATATCGTTTATAATATTTTATCACGATTTATCACTATTTTTATTTATTTAAAAATAGACAATTCATTCAAATGACGCTTGAGGCCATAACGCGACCGTGGCGCTGTTTTACTTCAGATTTGATTTACACATATCTGAAAATCTAACCGTTGGATCTTCACAAATTTTATATCATTAGAAAGATCTTTTCAAAACGAATCCAAAGGTTTCAGTTTTGGGGAAATCCGACGGTCGGATCTCTTGGTACAGTCGTTTGAAGTTACGATTTCAAATTATGAACTGCAGCGTCGTTATTCGATTTAATTATATATATATATAATCGATTCTGGCGCTGTTTTTCTTCAGATTTGAATTAAACATTCCAGACAATCCAACCGTTGGATCTTCACAAAGTGGGTGTCATTGGAAAGATATTCCCAAAGCGAACCCAATGGTTTCGGTTTCGGGAAAATCCGATGGTCGGATCTCCCGCAATAATCGTTTGAAATCACGGTTTCAAAAAACGAACTGCAGCTTCGTTATTCGATTTATTTTAATTATATTTATATAAATATAATTCTTCCTTCGATTTCAAAACTATCTTCACTTTATATATTTGAGAAAAATGCTATTTTTATCATCAAAAATATTTATTCAACGCATCACCATTTTTAACACTTCATATTCACAATAAAAATGTAGATTTTACTGTTCAATCTATATGTTCGACACATGAACGTTTTTAACTTCACACATACGATAAAATATGATTTTCATTGTAAAACAATTTATTTCAAAATACGATTATTTTATATAGTCTATACATAAGGTAAAAGTGTTATTTTTGGTGTTAAAACAATTCATTTAAAATACTAATATTTTATGTAGGCTATATATATAATAAAAATGTGATTTTTATCTTTCAAATAATTTATTCAACACTTAAACTCATTCAACACATGAATTTCTACTCAACACATGAATTTCTATTCAACACACGAATATAGTTTCAACACATGAAAATAATTCTAACACATGAATATTATTGAAAATTTCGGCAGCATAACGGCAGGGTAGTTAAAACCGGGACCGTCCCTAGTACGGCTCCTCGCTCTACCTTAAAACCTCGCGGTTTTTGACAATGGGGATTTCATGCATCTAATTCGTACGCAGACGAGCATGTTTATTTTTCTTTTCCACAAACTAATCCTATGTGGTTTCATCCAAAATAATACTCAACCACAAACATGTATTTTTCAACCACAATCAATCATTCATGATTTTCACCAATTTTCACATCAACCAATAATCCAAACAATATCACAACCAACAAATATCGTCCATGGTCTGTGGACGAGGGGAGTATATATATATATTCGTATATAAATATATTTCAATTTCATTTCACTTCATTTCAACGCATATATAATTTTTACAACGCATATATAACTTATACATCGAACATACAACTTATACAACGCTTATACATGAGGTGTACAACGCTTATACATGTCATACATCTACTATATAATTTATACATCGTTGTTTTCCATATCGTTTATAAATTAGAAATCTCACCTTGGGTTTCACTCCACCAAAAATAGCAAAAGGCTCAGAAAAATATGCGGTCTCTTCTAGAATGTAGAAGACGTCCACACGAGTCCACTATCTCTTGTTTCACTGAATTTCGACCATATAGCAAAAGGATATGACTTTTGTAACAACCCGTGTTTCGATAACGCGTTAAGACAAGAATCAAGGCAGAATTTAATTTTAAATTCTGAATCAAGGGAAACGGGCTGTGCCATTGCGTTCGTCTCAGAAAAATACACGAAATAGAGTCCGAGTTTTCGAAAATCGGAGTCTGTATGACCAAGTTATGGCCCGTCAAAGTTTTCAGAAAATTCAAATTCGAAAACAGATTCGAAATTCAAACCGGGGGGGGCAAGGCGGGAAAATTCCCGCCCAGGCCAGGGGTGTCGACTGCCCAGTCGACACCACCACACCCCAAGTCGACTGGGGTGTCGACTTGGGTGTCGACACCACCCCATTTTGGGGTCTGGTCGGCCTAGTGCACTTGTTGGCTCCCCTGGTCATGTTTTTGGGCCTGGTTCGAAATTTGAGGGTTCAGATTCTTCCTAGGGTTGATCTAAGGGTCTAAACTAACCTAATCTTCTATATAAGCACCCTAAACCTAACCCTAAATCCTCATTATTCAATCCTACAACTAAACTATGCCAAAATTTCTAATGATCATGGCCTACACTCAAAACCTTAGCCTCCATCCTCTTGTCATAAATTCTATCTTCATTCACATGAGAGATTACATGATCATATGAGTGTATGAGAGTTTCTATGTTCATATGAGAGCTTCTAAACTTGATTTCAAGGCAAATCTTCATCAAAGCAAGGATCTTTCTTATTATTTTCTCAAGGGTTTTATTGGAGCTTATTGATTTGGGGTTTTTGCTAGTGTGGGTTCGTCTCAATCTTTTTACATATTGATTTGTGCCCTCATAGCATTGTAAGCCCCCTCCTACTCTTAGATATTAACTATGAAGTTAAATGTTCATGTTGCAAGTTTGGGTTTGAACTTAAGTATGATTCATGCTTTGAAACTATCATGTTATGCATAGATTTATCTTATGCATGTTTGTAAAGTTATCATCTTGATTTTGTGGGCTAAAAGCTATAAGCTTTATGTGGGATGTTGCATTATGCAACATGAGAACTCTCATATCCCTTAAGTTAACTTGCATATAATGCTATATGCGGACTCCTAGTCATCTTTCTTTGTCATCTATCACCTTGATTCACCTATGTGCTAAGTTTGGGGTTATGCATGTTTTTGAGGCTTGATAATGTAACATGCAAGTTAATGAACACATTTATGTCTCATATGCCACCATGTCTAACTTATGGCCTTATACCCCTTTTGTCATGCTTTTGCCAAGCTCCTTCTTAAAATCCATTATACGTTGTTGCGAATGTATATGCGAGCTTAAAAGCGTTGGGGTTACGTTGGGGATAAACTTTAATGACATCAAACATGATTTGGGTAAATTGGTATAAACATGACAACATGTAATTTTGGCTATGAACATGGAACTTGAAAACTAGACATGTATGGGTTGTAAGTGTAATATGACACTAGACTAAATATGAAAGTGGCCAACTCGAGGTTGGGTTGAGTTTATAGCATAAATCTACCTGGACCCGCCCGGCTTAACTAGTGGCTACAAACAATAGGATCCAATGTGAGAAGTTGGTCATGTCGCGCTTAAGACCCGAGGTTAGACTAGGTTGTGGTGTAAAACTACCCGGACCCGCCCGGCTTAACTAGTAACCACAACAAGGTCTAATGTGAGAGGTTGAGAGTGCATTAAGTAAATTAATGCCATATGATAAGGTTAAGTAAAGTTAACTAATGACACTTAACAGATATGACACGAATGGGTAGGTTAAGTGGGACCGGGCTTGATTTCTTAATGACACTTAACCATACAAGACAATTAGGAGATGGGGTTAAGTAACTTACACTTAACTAATCCGACTTGGTAATTAGATGGGGTTAAGTAACTTAGACTTAACTAATCTAAACACAGTAATTAGATGGGGCTAAGTAACCTTCACTTAACTAATCTAAGCACGGTAATTCGATGGGGTTAAGTTAAACACTTAACCAATCTAAACTTGGTAATTTAATGAGGTTAAGTAGCCAATACTTAACCAACTTAATAGGATAATTTAATGGGGTTAAGTAACTTATACTTAACCAATTATACATGATGATTTGATGAGGTTAAGCAACCATACTTAACCAATCTAATATGAGAGCTTGATAGGGTTAAGTCACGAGACCGTTTGAATATACTTAACCATTATAATACGATTAGTGGATGGGGTTAAGCTAACCTATACTTAACCAATCCGACTCGATAATCCGATGAGGTTAAGATAATCTATGCTTAACCAATCTAACACGATAACCTGATAGGGTTAAGATAAACAAATACTTAACCAAATTGACTTGATGATTGAATAGGGTTAAGTCATGAGCTTCTTGGTATACTTAACCAACTTGTAGGGCTAGGACTTGGACTTGAATACTTAGCCAAATCTTGACATGATTCGTAGGGAGGTTAAGTCATGAACTTAAATGACAATACTTAACCCATTAGACAAAACCCTAGTTCAGGGGACTAGGTGGAAGACAGGGGTCCACAAGGATAACGGGAAAGGAGACTAAGTGGTAAACCTTAATTTGGGAAACTAAGTAATAATTCTTAGTCAAGTGATTTGGACCAGTTCACAGATAGATGAGTAACCCGATACGGTAGGTCATCGCTTAAAACACGAGGAGGAGCCAATTATCTGACTTAGATAAAGGCTGCAACGAACCGGGTGACGAAGCGGTAGCTTCGGGGGACGTGAGGGTACTCTTGGTATCCCTCTGTGAGGTGGAAGATGGTCCATGAAACCCGGCCTCACAGGGGTTAAGGTCTGCGGTAGAAGAGCCAAGAGTATGCCTTGGTTGCTATGCGAGCAACCTAAAGACTGGGATGGATTAGCGTGGAGTCGACGATACTTGTTTTTGCCCTGGATAGCACGTCGCTGACTACCTACCATCTTTAGTCAATCGTGTACGAACGAAAAGGCAGAGAACCCCCAACAGACCATGTTCTAGCTATCGAGTCATGGGTGAGGTTGGCCCATAGGAAAGTGGGGCTATAGTGGGGCCGGGATGTGGTTCTCATACATGATTTTTCTTGGATTGCCTTTCAGTAGTTGAGGGAGGGGTCACGTGGGACCATAGCCACGAGTACAAAAACAGACCTTGATATCTGCATCAGCAGACGACTTAAAGCTCCCGACCGAGTCCCGTATTTCTTGATTTGCCCTGGCACGGAACTCGGATGGCACATTGAGGAACATGTGCGTCTAGACATGGAAAACGATTCACGATACATACGCGGGATAAAGGGCGCGGTTGACGGGTGGCATAATCCCTAGTGGCCCTAGGTGGCCTGAACCCAAACCGAGACACGGAAACGTTCATTAGGTAGCATAATCCCTAGTGGTCCTAGGTGGCATAAATCCTAAGTGAACACGCGATAGTTCATGGTAAGGAAACATAACTAGATCAAGGTTAGCAGTCCAAAATAACCTCAAGGATAAAACGGTACTACGTTGAAGTGGTATAGATTTACATAAGAAAGCCCGTATGACCTACGGCAAAGGACTGAACTTATGCATGGAAAGAATCATACGAATCAGGAAACCTACATATACGATATATTAGGATGACATGGACCATTACATGACATTGGGCAAGAGACGTTCATAATTAACACATGACGCGGGCCGGGATACTAGTACGAGAGGTGCAGAGCGAATATACATGATAGATACCTTGTGATATTGTACTTGATAGAAACCTGACGATGTGATACCTTGACTTATCTTGACACCGTAGTTTATCATGACACACTTGTTTATATTGGTACAGTAGTTCATCCTGTTATTTTGGTTTAGCTTATCTATCTTGTCATCATACTTATGTCCATCTCAGTTCCTCATGCCAGTTAACTTTACTAGTTTATATACTGATAGTGGATAGGGCTTACCAGTCTTTATGACTGACCCCGTTTTGTTTCGCCTCTTTGTCTTCCGTTTCCCCCCAGGTTACAGGGAGGAAATGCTATTGTTAGTTCGGACTTCTTCTGTTTGAAGGTCATCATGTATGGCTTGGACTTTTCTTGGCTATGGCTACTTTACTGTTTCACTTGGGGAATAATTTATGAAAAGGTTTCATGCTTCTTTACTATTGCAAGACAGGTTTTGATGTATTCTGATGTAAAAGGCTTTAGACCTTATTTTATAAGGTAATGAAATTTGTTTTACTTCCGTTGTTTTATATATATGTTCTATCTTGTAATATTTCTGTGCATATTTACCTCGATAATGCTTCACCAAACCTTGTGCATTCCCTTTGTGAGTGACCCTAGCGGAGGTGGGGTATTACATTTGATATCGGAGCAGAAGGTTACCAGACTGGGCAAAAGTTTTTAAAACCGTCTGAATTTTTTTTTGAGAAACCGTTTACAAAGAAGCATTTTTCAAGAAAAGTTTTTAAAGGCTATTCCCCAAAAGCCATTAGCACTATCCTTTGTTTCCTTGATCGAATCTCTTTTCCTTTCTTTCCTCCATCTGTAGTCACAGTAGTTTTAACTGCGACTAATCCTTGTCTAGCTACGTAAGTGTTTTCCCGTGCGATGGAGGAAGTTCTCAAGAGACCTGTCACCGAAGTTATAAGAAGGGATAATAAGAGCAAGGATAAAGGACACGGGCTCAAGAATAAGCAACTTGTTGGTATGGCTTGATCCACAAAGGAAGATAAGGACAAGATCAGCTAGAGGGAAATTGTATGCTCTCATTTCTAGCATACCCAAGAGGAATGATACCGTTTCTGTTAAAGGCTTAGCCTTTCTTTTCTATCATCCCGTCCAGAATTTGTATTGATCATCGCATCATTTAAGTCTGCCTCGATAGTTAAGTCTCTACACCTTAGTACTAGCATGGTAGAAGATCCCACTTTTGACCCAAAAATCTGGTTGGAGAGTCGGTCCATTTATTCATGACTTGTTTGGAATTGAGAGTGTAAATGTCAAGTGTTGAGATTAGAAGCAATACTTCTATTGCTGAGCTATGGATGGATTCTAGGGATGAAGTGGTTATCCAGTAAGGGATGCCATTCTCGGCTTTGAAAAGAGGGTAGTTAAACTCTTAGCTTGCCTTGGTAATACCCTCGAAGTCTCGTGTAATCTTTTGGGTTCTGTCATGGTTAGTTACCTAGAATTTCTTGATGCATTTATCGGAAATCTCTGATCCGATCGAGTAACGTTCGCCACTAAGGCGGATGGTTCATTCCGCTTAAGCATGGGTTATAGGAATCACCCTAGTAAGTGCACGTGGTAACATGGATTGGCATTGGTAAACGAGATCCAGAATTCACTAGTGAATTTTGGAAAGCTTGCATGAGTACGCAGATATGGTTGAGCCAAGTATACTAGGGAAAGAATAAGTGGAAGTGAAACAAGAAGCAACCGTGAAATGAGTCCCGACTCATACCTTTGAAGTAGGAATCAAGGAGCTACGAAATCACGAAGTAAAAGGCGGTCAATGCACGATGGAATTAAACTCAAGGAAATGTGGCTTAGACGCGCGCATCATGTCTCTTTTTAAGAGTATATCGTTGATCCCTGGTTCTCCTGTAGAGCTTGCTTGCATGCTATCGCTTGGTGGATATCCTCTCGGTCCTATTTATGTTGCAAACCCCGTAAGGAGTTTGTCTTGTTTATCTTCTCGATCCTATCTTGGGAACCTTAGGTAGAACTCTATGGATGTAAACATGTATTTGAAACATGTTATGATTGATATGGTTGCAAGTGGTTGCTCGTGGATGCACGAATACACATTAGATACTAGATTGACGCGGTCACATTTCATGTTGCATATGCATATTTACGCTTGTGTATAGATGAAATTGAATGTGTTTGCCATGTGGATGTCGCATATGAATGAATGATTGTGCACACATATAGTGTTTATATGACTAGGACTATTTGCATGCATGTTGGATTCATGGCACTAAACATATTTTGCATTTATAAGATCACTCAGGCCTGATCATTTGCATTAGATAAGTACATACACACACACCTTCTGCATGTATTCATACAGCATTAGAAATCGTCTAAGGACAATTGTTGCTTGTGGATGATGTTTTGAGTAGATGGATGATGGATGGTAGGATATGTTCTTCCTAACTTGGAGATTTCAGGGACGAAATCCTAAAAGGAGGGGAGAATGTAACAACCCGTGTTTCGATAACGTGTTAAGACAAGAATCAAGGCAGAATTTAATTTTAAATTCTGAATCAAGGAAAACGGGCTGTGCCATTTCGTTCATCTCGAAAAATACACGAAATAGAGTCCGAGTTTTCGAAAATCGGATTCCGTATGACCAAGTTATGGCCCGTCAAAGTTTTCAGAAAATTCAAGTTCGAAAACAGATTCGAAATTCAAACCGGGGGGCAAGGCGGGAAAATTCCCGCCCAGGCCAGGGGTGTCGACTGCCCAGTCGACACCACCACACCCCAAGTCGACTAGGGTGTCGACTTGGGTGTCGACACCACCCCATTTTGGGGTCTGGTCGGCCTGGTGCACCTGTTGGCTCCCCTGGTCATGTTTTTGGGCCTAGTTCGAAATTTGAGGGTTCAAATTCTTCCTAGGGTTGATCTAAGGGTCTAAACTTGAGACGACCCGATTTCCCGTTCTCACGGAAACAAGGTTATCTTTGGAATATAACACAGAAACAGATAATAGCAGAACAGAATGAACAACAAAATATACTGGATAAAAGTAATCATCAGAGTTACACATTATACAGGATCTTACTTAGTACAAATACAGTTCAGCTATACATAAATGTCTACAGCGGAAATAAACAAAATATATACAATAGGAGCTGAACAGCATAAAAGGAAATAAATGATAGAATCCATCTTCAGCTCCAGCTATCCAGAAAGAACCAGCTAAACCTGAATACAAGGCTGCCCGTGCGGAAAAAGGGGCACCCGAGTTTGAAAGTGAAACAAACTACGAGTCAGTCATGGGACTGGTATGAGAAATCCACTCAACACATATATAATTGGCTAATCACAGGACCACGCCACTTTCGTGGAACGGGTTTACTCCATTGGATTGCCAGTGCTTTAAAACAAATCTTTCGTTTAAAACATCGCTATGCTTTTTATAAAAATGAAGCCGTTATAAGACTCAGTTCCCATCACACAATGCAACGCAAACCGGAGGATAGAGTTTTTACCTTATAACGGCCAAAATATGCTTGATACGAATAAAACAAAGGCATTTGATATTATTGCTAGTGTTTATATGTTTTGAAAACAATTTCAAATCATAACTATCAATCATAGACGGCATTAATGCCCCATACCACTATGTCGCCATATATAGGTATACAATCAAAACCGCACGATCACGTACTTGGAAATTGGATTTCCGTCATGAACCAAGGCAAAAGATAGTCCTTACCGAATTCGAGACGCTCTAGCCCGCCCCTCAGGACCCAGACTCAGGTGGGCCCTTGGATCGTCAGGGCCGGTCCACCGATGTGGATTAAAATTCCTGAACCTGCGTTTCCCCACCCTTTGGGGTGTAGACGAGCCAACGAATGACTCCATCGGACCCGGATCGTCCGATCAAACCGAGGCGCCTCGCAACAGCAACAACCACATAGGTGAAAAGTATATAAATGTCAGGGCTGGTAGGTCACTGACACCACCCTAGCTAGAAAGAAACGCAGGCCCTCCCTGAGGTCCTTCTCCCGTTTTAGGTTCATACCGGGGTGTGAGGCTCGCGAATTCACGTTATACACAAAGCTACGCCACACAGGCGGTGCTTTGATCATCACCACAAGACTTTGCTTTTCAACAGTAGCCCTGATCACTGCATCTTAGCATGCCACACAGAATAAATCCTATGTCAGACACACAGTCCATTTACAAGTCCGTTCTGGGTCTGAACGAAACCGGAGGCACTAAATACCTCGCAAACCCTTCGATCACCACGTACGTCTGGACGATCACCACTCATTATCCATATTTCGGGATGCCTCCCAATCAGGACCTCGGTTACCATCCAAACGAGGTGAAGATCTCCGGTCTTCGACCATCGTCTTCATCTTCGAATTTCAATCGTCGGTCGATTATTCGAAATGAGAATTAACTCGGCCTTTCCAAATAATTCACGTATATTTAGAATTTCAAATCGATTTATTTCAATGGTTAAATTATTCGACAACACCAATTGTGTTCTTTAATGTAATTTTCACACCAAACACATTCAACCATCAAAAGCCACACAAATCAAGCAAATTCAGTTTATTTCCATTCCATACCGTTTATGGTATTTTATAACTATTTATCGCTATTTTTATTTATTTTAAAATAGCCATTTTATTCAAAACGACGCTTCGGGCCATAAGGCGGCCGTGGCGCTGTTTTTCTTCAGATTTGATTTACACATATCTGAAAATCTAACCGTTGGATCTTCACAAGGTTGGTGCCGTTGGAAAGATTATTCCAAGGCGAACCCGACGGTTGAGATTTCGGGAAAATCCGATGGTCGGATTCCCCGCACTAGTCGTTTGAAATCACGGTTTCGAAATACGAACTGCACGGCTTCGTTTCGTTTTAATTTTATTTATATTTATATAGTTATATAAATATAGTTCGTTCAACAATTCCAATATCGTTTTAACTTCAAATATTTTTCTAACACCTTAAATTTTGGAAAAATTTCGCCATAACCTCCCCTGCACCGGGAGCATCGGGAAATCGCAAATAGCGTTCCCGGTCCTTCTAATCTCAAAAAGAAAAAGAAGAAGCCAAGCGGCTAGCCAACAGGCTCAAAATCATCACCCAAACAAATCAGTAAATGTGTACCTATTTGTCGGGCACAAAATTTTATTCCTCTTCTCTAGCCCCTTTGCTATAACCTGTTCAATGAATATTGCATGTACATATATATACAGTTCTTATCATTTATCATTTTCTATTCAACTTCATATTTGATTTCTATTTGGTTTAAAAACACCATTCGTTCTAATGTTACATAAATAGGCGCAAATCATTTCATTAGCTAATTAATGAATATTTCAACTCATATATGTTTATTTTGAACAAGTGGCTATTTTTAACACTTCACATTTCAACGATTTATGCATACAATAAAAATGTGATTTTTATTGTAAAACGATTCATTTCAAAACACTATTTTTCTATATAGTTCATATAGTCGATAAAAGGTGATTTTTATTATCAAACAATTTATTTCAAAATATGAATACCATTCAACACATGAATTTCTAAACAACGAATGAATATCAATTCAACACATGAATGTTTTCTATGGTTTCTATATATAGATAAAAATGTGATTTTTATTATCGAACAATTTATTTCAAAATATGAATACCATTCAACACATGAATTTCTAAACAACGAATGAATATCAATTCAACACATGAATGTTTTCTATGGTTTCTATATATAGATAAAAATGTGATTTTTATTATCGAACAATTTATTTCAAAATATGAATACCATTCAACACATGAATTTCTAAACAACGAATGAATATCAATTCAACATATGAATGTTTTCTATGGTTTCTATATATAGATAAAAATGTGATTTTTATTATCGAACAATTTATTTCAAAATATGAATACCATTCAACACCTGAATTTCTAAACAACGAATGAATATCAATTCAACACATGAATGTTTTCTATACAATGAATAAATATAATTTAAGCATATGAAAATAATTCAAACACACAAATATTATTCAAAATTTCGGCAGCATAACGGCAGGGTAGTTACACCGGCACCGTCCCTAGTACGGCTCCTCGCTCTACCTTAAAACCTCGCGGTTTTTGACAATGGGGTTCATGCATCTAGTTCGCACGCAGGCGACATGTATATATTTATTTCGTTTCCACAAACTAATCCTATGTGGTTTCAACCAAATATTTCACAACCACAAATGGGTATTTTTCAACCACAATCAACCAATATCTATCACAAACAATCCCAAACAATCATTCGCTATCAACCAATTATCACAACAATTTCAATCAATAAATATCGTCCATGGTTTGTGGACGAGGGGCGTATATATATATATATATATTTATATTTATATATAGCAATTCACTTTTACTTCACACGTATATAATATTTTTAAAACAGAAATCTCACCAATAGCTATCCAGTACCACGACTCTTCCTTTAGAGAAATCTTCGCCTTTTTGTCGCTTCGTTGCCTGTATTCTCTACATATGTAAAAATCGAATTTTTACTATGTTATTCAATATATAAAAATCGAATTTTTACTTTGACTTTCAATATATAAAAATATGATTTTTACTTCGACTTTCAATATCTAAAAATATGATTTTTCTTTCGACTTTCGATATATAAAATATGATTTTTCCTTTCGACTTTCGATATATAAAAATATGATTTTTCCTTTTTAAAGTTCAAATCCTTTTTCGAAAAATCAGTTTTAACCTTTCTTTTAAAACAGTTTTAATCTTTTAAAGAAAATCAGTTTAAAATACTTTTAAAAATCAGTTTAAAATACCTTTTAAAAATTCAGTTTTACTCTTTTAAAAATTCAGTTTTACTCTTTTTATAAAATCAGTTTTACTATCCTAAAAAGAAAATCAGTTTTAAACTAATTAAAATTCAGTTTTGAAATCATAACTAAAATCAGTTTTTACTTTTAATTAAAATCAGTTTTCAAATCTTTTTAAAAATTAGTTTTAAAACCTGTTTAAAAATCAATTCAGTTTTAACTTCTAAAATAAAATCAGTTTTAATTTTTAAAACAAACAGTTTTATACTTTTAATAATACAAATCAGTTTTTATTTCTTTTATAAAATTCAATTTTAAAATTCTTTATAAAAATTCAGTTCATATAAAATAAAAATAAAATAAATAAAAACAAACTTACAGAGGAGGGGGGGTTTCTGCAGCTCGTCGGCGGCAAGCTTCGAGGGGCGGCGCTAGGGCTTCGAACGGGCGGCGGCTTCGAGCTTCGACGGAGAAGGCGTTGACTTCGGGGGGGGGCGGTCGGATTGAAGGAGGAGGAGGGCGGTGGATCGATTCGCTAGCGATGGAGGGAGGACCGGTCGGTCGGTCTCCGTCTTCGACGAGGGTTTTTTTTTTTTTTTTTGATAACTGAATCGGGGGGGGCAATGAAGATAAAAGGGGGGAGAAAATTATATTTTATTTTTATTTTATTTTATTTAATTATTTATATTTTGCAAAAAGGTTGACTTTTACATACGACCTCGAAACGAGGCCTACCGCCTGTCGTCCATAGCGTTTTACCCCCATTCTGAACACAATGGGATATGTATCGCAAGCTGATTTGATCGTTACAGTCAGTTTCCTTTTGAATTTACATTTAAATCACTATATTGAATTTTAAACGTACATTTCAAATTACTGGGGTCACATACTAACTAGAAAAATTTCAGAAAAATATTTTCTAGCTTCGTATCGTCGATACGGTCCTAACAAAACTAGTTTCGTCGAATTCTGAGACCGTTTGAAAAATGGCCAATTTCCAGTCGATTAAAATCAACTGAAACTGGTCAAACGCGTTTTCTTTTGCCACGCTCACATATTGATTCGAAAAATTATGAAATTTGAAACCTAGCAATAACTTGACCCTGCGGATCCAACAAAAGTGGTTTCGTCGAAATCCGAGGTCATTTGCAAAATGTCCAATTTTAAGGGCCTGAATTTCATAGCGACTATTCAGTATTTTCAACTGGACCTATCTTTTGATTCCCGCTATCAAATTTCGATTGGTCGGATTCGTTAGAAAGATATTATCAATCAGATTCCATTATTTTTGGTTTCACTAAAATCCGGATTGTTTTGCACCCGGTATATTCAATTGAAGTTTGAAATCGAATTATCGAACTACCGCGCCATTTTCAATTCTATATATAATTATAATTAATTATATTGGTTTTCAAATGTCGATTTTAACTCAGTTTTCATCGCCATTATTTAAAATATTTATTTTAAATATTTAAAAGCCATTATTTTAGTCAATTTAAAAATTTTAAATTGGTTCAGATTTTCTGGGTCGTTACAATCTCCCCCACTTAAAACTTTTCGTCCCCGAAAAGGAACAAAGTCGAAAGTGGTTTGATAATTCTACGATCTCACACCACAACAACCAATCCAATTTTTTTTAACCTTCAAAAATATACTAATCAAATTTTATATTCCTTTAAAAATCATTCAGAGTATAGAATAAATAGTGCACATCCATGAAAAGGAAATAACAACAGAATAGAGAATTGAATGGTAGTGCCAAGTAGGGTAAATGTACCTCGCACCGGAGTCAATCAGAGATATCTACTCGGCATCTAGGATAAGCTTTCTGAATGCTCTCCTCAGTTTCCCAAGTACAATCTCGCGGATCTCCACTCCATTGCACTTTGACTAAGTGAACCTTCTTGTTCCTCAGCTCTTTGGTTTCTTTGCCGATAATCTTTAGCGGCTCTCGCCTCACAGCTAATTCCGGAGTAATTTCAATATCCTGCTGAGCTGCTTCTTCCACGACCAAGTCTGGATCATGAACGTGCTTTCGAAGTTGAGATATATGAAATACATCATGCACTCCAGGCAACCAGTCTGGCAATTTAACTTTATATGCGAGAGTTCCAATTCGTTCCAGAATAGGAAACGGACCAATGAATTTGGGTGCCAACTTTCCAGTTTTACCGAACCGGATAACTCCTCTCATCGGCGATACTTTCAAATATACATAGTCGCCAACTTCAAAGGATATATCTCTCCTTCTTTTATCGGCATAGCTCTTTTGTCGGCTTTGAGCGGCGAGTAATCGCTTTTTGATAAAATCGACTTTGTCGGCAGCTTCTCGAATCATATCAGGACCCAACACAAGTCTATTACCTGGCTCGACCCAACAAGCAGGAGATCGGCACGGTCTACCATACAATGCTTCGAATGGCGACATTGTCAGACTCGCCTGGTAGCTGTTGTTATAAGAGAATTCAGCCAAATGCAGATTGTCTTCCCATGATCCACCGAAATCTATAACACAAGCCCGCAATAGATCTTCTAAGATGCGATTCACCCTCTCAGTCTGACCGTCTGTCTGAGGATGATAAGCGGTGCTCAAGTTTAACTTCGTTCCGAGCTCGACTTGAAATGCTTCCCAGAATTTGCTAGTGAAAATTGTATCTCTATCACTTACTATACTGAGCGGCACTCCATGTAGTCTAACTATTTCCCTGAAGTAAATCTGCGCCAGACTCTGAGCAGTTCTGTTTGATTTGACAGGTATAAAATGGGCGGTCTTCGTGAAGCGATCTACGATCACCCAAATACTGTCATTTCCTTTTCTGGTCCTGGGCAGACCATCTATGAAATCCATAGAAATATGCTCCCACTTCCAACTAGGAACTTCCAGTGGTTGCAATAGTCCAGCCAATTTATGTTGGTCGCTTTTAACTAGCTGGCAAGTAGGGCATCGACTAACATATATCGAAACGTCTCTTTTCATAGCCTTCCACCAGAAAGTTCTTTTGAGATCGTTATACATTTTGGCCACACCAGGATGGATACTCAGCTTGGACTTGTGACACTCGTCTAACACTTCCCTTTTTAGCTCAGGAACGTCAGGAACACAAATCCTTCCTTTTAACCTCAAGGTCTCGTCGTTATCTATTTGAAAACACGAGGGTTCGCCTTTCTAAATCCTTTTGATCATATCTTTAATAAAGTTATCCTCCTTCTGAAGAATAAATATTATGTCAATCAAGGATGTTGTGATAATAAAGCTGGCGATCATTACATTCTTTCTGCTTAACGCATCGGCCACGACATTGGCTTTTCCTGGAGTGTATATAATTTCAAAGTCATATGCTGCAAGAAACTCCAGCCAACGTTGCTGCCTCAGATTTAAGTCCTTCTGAGTGAACAGATACTTTAACGACTGGTGATCTGTAAACAGTTCAAATCTCTCGCCCAGAAGATAGTGTCTCCAGATTTTCAAAGAGAATATGATAGCCAATAACTCAAGATCATGAGTTACATAGTTCTTCTCGTGTGGCTTCAGTTGACGGCTAGCATAAGCAATTACTTGGCCCCTTTGCATTAACACTGCGCCAAGGCCTTCTCTAGAAGCATCAGTCCATACTTTTAAATCCTGGTTGCCATCGATGATGGTTAACACTGGAGCAGTTGTTAATCTCAACTTTAGCTCTTCGAAAGCTTCCTCACTCTCTTGAGTCCATTTGAATTTAGAATGCTTCTTTGTAAGCTTCGTTAAATGACCAGATATCTTCGAAAAGTCTTTAACGAACTTCCGGTAATAGCTAGCCAATCCGAGAAAACTGCGGACTTCAGTGGGAGTACTAGGTTGTTTCCAGTTCTGAATAGCTGTGATTTTACTTGGATCCACAGCGATTCCTTCTTTCGATACGACGTGGCCCAGAAATTTTACTTCATCTTGCCAGAAGATACATTTGGAAAACTTGGCTTTCAATACATTCCTCCTGAGGATTTCTAAAACCTGTTCCAGATGCTTTTCATGTTCGGCCTTTGATTTAGAGAAGATTAGAATATCATCAATAAAAACCAGAACAAATTTATTCAATACTCCCCTGAATACCCTGTTCATTAGATCGACAAAGTAAGCAGGAGCGTTACATAAGCCGAACGGCATTACTAACCACTCGTAGAATAAGTCGGGGCCTCTGAACGCTGTCATTGGAACACACTCTTCGGCAATTCGAAGTTGATGGAAGCCCGTAGCTAGGTCCATCCGTGAGAATACTTGCGCTCCATTTAATCGATCCAACAAATCATCTATTCGCGGCAATGGATATTTATTCTTTATGGTCTGCTTGTTTAGATCGCGATAATCCACACATAGACGTAGAGTACCGTCAGATTTTGGGACAAATACCACTGCGGCACCCCAATCAGAGAAACTAGGCCTGATTAGACCCTTCCATACTAGCTGTCGTGTTTGATTGTCCAATTCCTCCTTCTCTTTCAAGGACATTCTTCGAATAGCGTGAACTACCGGCCTTGCATTGGGAATTAAAGCAGTCTTGAAATCTATTTCTCTCTGCGGAGGTAAGCGAACGACTTCCTCAAACACATCCGCATAATCCTTGACGACAGGAATATCTTTAATGAGGTCAGGAATATTCTCAGTGATTTCAGGGATATTTTCTATTTGGGCTGGAGAAACATTCAAAGCTGCCCAGAAGTCTTTTCTATTAGCATTCTGACCTTCACAGGGAATGGTTATATAATCACCTGATTTAATCTTCGCCTTTACGACTCTGTCGGCGCATTTAACTTCAGCTTCATATTTGGTCAACCAGTCTAACCCCAAGATAAGATCAAACTCTTTAAAATTCATGACGACTGCGATGGTAGGAAACCGATAACGAGAGAAAGAAACTGGCACTCCACAAACCCAACTGAGATCAATGGAACCCCCAACCGGATTCTGGACAGTCATTGGTTCCTTGAGCTTTTTCAAATTCAAATCCAGTTTCTTAGCTGCATCTTTGGCAATGAAGCTTCTTGACGCGCCTGTGTCAAACAGTACTTTAACTGGGATGTCTTTGATAGTTAGCGTGCCTTCTAAAACATCTGGTCTTTCTTGGCTAGCTGAGGGCCCAGACGCTTCTGCTACTTCATTTATTTGAACTGCTCCAGATTTCTGAGATAGCGGGCAGTTTTTCGCGATATGCCCAGCCTGATGGCACTTATGGCATCCTCTGCCTTCAGGAACCTTCTTACTGGGTTCTAATCCTCTCTTTCTTCGTTTGTTCCAAGATTTGCAACTTATCGCCAAATGTCCTTTTCTATTGCAGCTTGAGCACGTGGCGGTTGTTATTTGTTCGTTCCCAGATTCAGCCCTTTTTCTCTTGGCACTGAGCTTCTTATTGACCTCAGACCTTGTACTGGCTTCAGGAATATCAGCTTCAGACTCTGCTTTGTCACTACAACAGACTTCATCTTCGTCGCGTAACATTCCTTTCTTATGGAGATCTTCATACTGATAAGCCATATAAATCATTTCAGAAAAGGGAAGCTTCACGTGCCCCAATACTTTATTCTGGTATTTCCTTTGAAGCCCGTGAATAAATCTCATATTTTTCCTCTTTGTATTCTGAATCAGCTGGGGAGCAAAGTGAGCAAGTTCATTGAATTTCTTATGATATTCGGGAATGGTCATATCACCTTGTATTAGATAAGAAAATTCATCACATAATCTCTCGGTTACTTCGGAAGGAGTAAATCTTTCTAGGAAAATCACTTTGAATCTGTCCCAGGTGATATCACCTTCTGGATTATCTTTGATGATTGTTTCCCACCAGATTAAAGCTTCTTCTTTGAGCGCCCAAGATGCTACTAACCGTTTCTGGTCATCTCTTAGCTGGATATGCTCAAAGATTCTTTCGACAGAACTCATCCAAGCTTGAGTTTGAATAATAGATTCATTGCTCGAGAATTGGGCTCCACCCAGATTTCGATATCTCTTAAATAGAGCCTCTAGATCGGGTTCTGAATTCCTTATGTTTCTGGCACTCATTTTTCTAGTACTTCTGCAATTAGCAGATCAAGTGTCAGGTCACAGAAAAGATAGTTTAAAATATAGAAACACATACTTCAATGTAAATGTGTCTATCGAGGTGTAATTTCATTCTGCTTTACTCATACTAGGATATTGCTGATCCTATCTGTATAGAGTTACCCGTCCTAGAACACTACTGGTTCTATTTCTGACGAGTTCATTCAAATGTTATATTCCAGAACTAAGCTTAACCAAAGCTCTGATACCACGATGAGACGACCCGATTTCCCGTTCTCACGGAAACAAGGTTATCTTTGGAATATAACACAGAAACAGATAATAGCAGAACAGAATTAAATAAATACACCAGAATGAACAACAAAATATACTGGATAAAAGTAATCATCAGAGTTACACATTATACAGGATCTTACTTAGTACAAATACAGTTCAGCTATACATAAATGTCTACAGCGGAAATAAACAAAATATATACAATAAGAGCTGAACAGCATAAAAGGAAATAAATGATAGAATCCATCTTCAGCTCCAGCTATCCAGAAAGAACCAGCTAAACCTGAATACAAGGCTGCCCGTGCGGAAAAAGGGGCACCCGAGTTTGAAAGTGAAACAAACTACGAGTCAGTCATGGGACTGGTATGAGAAATCCACTCAACACATATATAATTGGCTAATCACAGGACCACGCCACTTTCGTGGAACGGGTTTACTCCATTGGATTGCCAGTGCTTTAAAACAAATCTTTCGTTTAAAACATCGCTATGCTTTTTATAAAAATGAAGCCGTTATAAGACTCAGTTCCCATCACACAATGCAACGCAAACCGGAGGATAGAGTTTTTACCTTATAACGGCCAAAATATGCTTGATACGAATAAAACAAAGGCATTTGATATTATTGCTAGTGTTTATATGTTTTGAAAACAATTTCAAATCATAACTATCAATCATAGACGGCATTAATGCCCCATACCACTATGTCGCCATACATAGGTATACAATCAAAACCGCACGATCACGTACTTGGAAATTGGATTTCCGTCATGAACCAAGGCAAAAGATAGTCCTTACCGAATTCGAGACGCTCTAGCCCGCCCCTCAGGACCCAGACTCAGGTGGGCCCTTGGATCGTCAGGGCCGGTCCACCGATGTGGATTAAAATTCCTGAACCTGCGTTTCCCCACCCTTTGGGGTGTAGACGAGCCAACGAATGACTCCATCGGACCCGGATCGTCCGATCAAACCGAGGCGCCTCGCAACAGCAACAACCACATAGGTGAAAAGTATATAAATGTCAGGGCTGGTAGGTCACTGACACCACCCTAGCTAGAAAGAAACGCAGGCCCTCCCTGAGGTCCTTCTCCCGTTTTAGGTTCATACCGGGGTGTGAGGCTCGCGAATTCACGTTATACACAAAGCTACGCCACACAGGCGGTGATTTGATCATCACCACAAGACTTTGCTTTTCAACAGAAGCCCTGATCACTGCATCTTAGCATGCCACACAGAATAAATCCTATGTCAGACACACAGTCCATTTACAAGTCCGTTCTGGGTCTGAACGAAACCGGAGGCACTAAATACCTCGCAAACCCTTCGATCACCACGTACGTCTGGACGATCACCACTCATTATCCATATTTCGGGATGCCTCCCAATCAGGACCTCGGTTACCATCCAAACGAGGTGAAGATCTCCGGTCTTCGACCATCGTCTTCATCTTCGAATTTCAATCGTCGGTCGATTATTCGAAATGAGAATTAACTCGGCCTTTCCAAATAATTCACGTATATTTAGAATTTCAAATCGATTTATTTCAATGGTTAAATTATTCGACAACACCAATTGTGTTCTTTAATGTAATTTTCACACCAAACACATTCAACCATCAAAAGCCACACAAATCAAGAAAATTCAGTTTATTTCTATTCCATACCGTTTATGGTATTTTATAACTATTTATCGCTATTTTTAATTATTTTAAAATAGCCATTTTATTCAAAACGACGCTTCAGGCCATAAGGCGGCCGTGGCGCTGTTTTTCTTCAGATTTGATTTACACATATCTGAAAATCTAACCGTTGGATCTTCACAAGGTTGGTGCCGTTGGAAAGATTATTCCAAGGCGAACCCGACGGTTGAGATTTCGGGAAAATCCGATGGTCGGATTCCCCGCACTAGTCGTTTGAAATCACGGTTTCGAAATACGAACTGCACGGCTTCGTTTCGTTTTAATTTTATTTATATTTATATAGTTATATAAATATAGTTCGTTCAACAATTCCAATATCGTTTTAACTTCAAATATTTTTCTAACACCTTAAATTTTGGAAAAATTTCGCCATAACCTCCCCTGCACCGGGAGCATCGGGAAATCGCAAATAGCGTTCCCGGTCCTTCTAATCTCAAAAAGAAAAAGAAGAAGCCAAGCGGCTAGCCAACAGGCTCAAAATCATCACCCAAACAAATCAGTAAATGTGTACCTATTTGTCGGGCACAAAATTTTATTCCTCTTCTCTAGCCCCTTTGGTATAACCTGTTCAATGAATATTGCATGTACATATATATACAGTTCTTATCATTTATCATTTTCTATTCAACTTCATATTTGATTTCTATTTGGTTTAAAAACACCATTCGTTCTAATGTTACATAAATAGGCGCAAATCATTTCATTAGCTAATTAATGAATATTTCAACTCATATATGTTTATTTTGAACAAGTGGCTATTTTTAACACTTCACATTTCAACGATTTATGCATACAATAAAAATGTGATTTTTATTGTAAAACGATTCATTTCAAAACACTATTTTTCTATATAGTTCATATAGTCGATAAAAGGTGATTTTTATTATCAAACAATTTATTTCAAAATATGAATACCATTCAACACATGAATTTCTAAACAACGAATGAATATCAATTCAACACATGAATGTTTTCTATGGTTTCTATATATAGATAAAAATGTGATTTTTATTATCGAACAATTTATTTCAAAATATGAATACCATTCAACACATGAATTTCTAAACAACGAATGAATATCAATTCAACACATGAATGTTTTCTATGGTTTCTATATATAGATAAAAATGTGATTTTTATTATCGAACAATTTATTTCAAAATATGAATACCATTCAACACATGAATTTCTAAACAACGAATGAATATCAATTCAACACATGAATGTTTTCTATGGTTTCTATATATTGATAAAAATGTGATTTTTATTATCGAACAATTTATTTCAAAATATGAATACCATTCAACACCTGAATTTCTAAACAACGAATGAATATCAATTCAACACATGAATGTTTTCTATACAATGAATAAATATAATTTAAGCATATGAAAATAATTCAAACACACAAATATTATTCAAAATTTCGGCAGCATAACGGCAGGGTAGTTACACCGGCACCGTCCCTAGTACGGCTCCTCGCTCTACCTTAAAACCTCGCGGTTTTTGACAATGGGGTTCATGCATCTAGTTCGCACGCAGGCGGCATGTATATATTTATTTCATTTCCACAAACTAATCCTATGTGGTTTCAACCAAATATTTCACAACCACAAATGGGTATTTTTCAACCACAATCAACCAATATCTATCACAAACAATCCCAAACAATCATTCGCTATCAACCAATTATCACAACAATTTCAATCAATAAATATCGTCCATGGTTTGTGGACGAGGGGCGTATATATATATATATTTATATATAGCAATTCACTTTTACTTCACACGTATATAATATTTTTAAAACAGAAATCTCACCAATAGCTATCCAGTACCACGACTCTTCCTTTAGAGAAATCTTCGCCTTTTTGTCGCTTCGTTGCCTGTATTCTCTACATATGTAAAAATCGAATTTTTACTATGTTATTCAATATATAAAAATCGAATTTTTACTTTGACTTTCAATATATAAAAATATGATTTTTACTTCGACTTTCAATATCTAAAAATATGATTTTTCTTTCGACTTTCGATATATAAAATATGATTTTTCCTTTCGACTTTCGATATATAAAAATATGATTTTTCCTTTTTAAAGTTCAAATCCTTTTTCGAAAAATCAGTTTTAACCTTTCTTTTAAAACAGTTTTAATCTTTTAAAGAAAAACAGTTTAAAATACTTTTAAAAATCAGTTTAAAATACCTTTTAAAAATTCAGTTTTACTCTTTTAAAAATTCAGTTTTACTCTTTTTATAAAATCAGTTTTACTATCCTAAAAAGAAAATCAGTTTTAAACTAATTAAAATTCAGTTTTGAAATCATAACTAAAATCAGTTTTTACTTTTAATTAAAATCAGTTTTCAAATCTTTTTAAAAATTAGTTTTAAAACCTGTTTAAAAATCAATTCAGTTTTAACTTCTAAAATAAAATCAGTTTTAATTTTTAAAACAAACAGTTTTATACTTTTAATAATACAAATCAGTTTTTATTTCTTTTATAAAATTCAGTTTTAAAATTCTTTATAAAAATTCAGTTCATGTAAAATAAAAATAAAATAAATAAAAACAAACTTACAGAGGAGGGGGGGTTTCTGCAGCTCGTCGGCGGCAAGCTTCGAGGGGCGGCGCTAGGGCTTCGAACGGGCGGCGGCTTCGAGCTTCGACGGAGAAGGCGTTGACTTCGGGGGTGGGGGCGGTCGGATTGAAGGAGGAGGAGGGCGGTGGATCGATTCGCTAGCGATGGAGG
Source organism: Allium sativum (assembly GCA_030737875.1). Lineage (NCBI taxonomy): Eukaryota > Viridiplantae > Streptophyta > Magnoliopsida > Asparagales > Amaryllidaceae > Allium > Allium sativum. The sequence continues at coordinate 843,594,516 of CM060919.1, read as the reverse complement.
GAGGAGCGGTCGGTCGGTCTCCGTCTTCGACGAGGGTTTTTTTTTATTTTATTTTATTTTGTTTTCTGATAACTGAATCGGGGGGGGCCAATGAAGATAAAAGGGGGGAGAAAATTATATTTTATTTTTATTTTATTTTATTTAATTATTTATATTTTGCAAAAAGGTTGACTTTTACATACGACCTCGAAACGAGGCCTACCGCCTGTCGTCCATAGCGTTTTACCCCCATTCGGAACACAATGGGATATGTATCGCAAGCTGATTTGATCGTTACAGTCAGTTTCCTTTTGAATTTACATTTAAATCACTATATTGAATTTTAAACGTACATTTCAAATTACTGGGGTCACATACTAACTAGAAAAATTTCAGAAAAATATTTTCTAGCTTCGTATCGTCGATACGGTCCTAACAAAACTAGTTTCGTCGAATTCTGAGACCGTTTGAAAAATGGCCAATTTCCAGTCGATTAAAATCAACTGAAACTGGTCAAACGCGTTTTCTTTTGCCACGCTCACATATTGATTCGAAAAATTATGAAATTTGAAACCTAGCAATAACTTGACCCTGCGGATCCAACAAAAGTGGTTTCGTCGAAATCCGAGGTCATTTGCAAAATGTCCAATTTTAAGGGCCTGAATTTCATAGCGACTATTCAGTATTTTCAACTGGACCTATCTTTTGATTCCCGCTATCAAATTTCGATTGGTCGGATTCGTTAGAAAGATATTATCAATCAGATTCCATTATTTTTGGTTTCACTAAAATCCGGATTGTTTTGCACCCGGTATATTCAATTGAAGTTTGAAATCGAATTATCGAACTACCACGCCATTTTCAATTCTATATATAATTATAATTAATTATATTGGTTTTCAAATGTCGATTTTAACTCAGTTTTCATCGCCATTATTTAAAATATTTATTTTAAATATTTAAAAGCCATTATTTTAGCCAATTTAAAAATTTTAAATTGGTTCAGATTTTCTGGGTCGTTACAAAACTAACCTAATCTTCTATATAAGCACCCTAAACCTAACCCTAAATCCTCATTATTCGATCCTACAACTAAACTATGCCAAAATTTCTAATGATCATGGCCTCCACTCAAAACCCTAGCCTCCATCCTCTTGTCATAAATTCTATCTTCATTCACATGAGAGATTACATGATCATATGAGTGTATGAGAGTTTCTATGTTCATATGAGAGCTTCTAAACTTGATTTCAAGGCAAATCTTCGTCAAAGCAAGGATCTTTCTTATTATTTTCTCAAGGGTTTTATTGGAGCTTATTGATTTGGGGTTTTTGCTAGTGTGGCTTCGTCTCAATCTTTTTACATATTGATTTGTGCCCTCATAGCATTGTAAGCCCCCTCCTACTCTTAGATATTAACTATGAAGTTAAATGTTCATGTTGCAAGTTTGGGTTTGAACTTAAGTATGATTCATGCTTTGAAACTATCATGTTATGCATAGATTTATCTTATGCATGTTTGTAAAGTTATCATCTTGATTTTGTGGGCTAAAAGCTATAAGCTTTATGTGGGATGTTGCATTATGCAACATGAGAACTCTCATATCCCTTAAGTTAACTTGCATATAATGCTATACGCGGACTCCTAGTCATCTTTCTATGTCATCTATCACCTTGATTCACCTATGTGCTAAGTTTGGGGTTATGCATGTTTTTTAGGCTTGATAATGTAACATGCAAGTTAATGAACACATTTATGCCTCATATGCCACAATGTCTAACTTGTGGCCTTATACCCCTTTTTGTCATGCTTTTGCCAAGCTCCTTCTCGAAATCAATTATACGTTGTTGCGAATGTATATGCGAGCTTAAAAGCGTTGGGTTTACGTTAGGGATAAACTTTAATGACATGAAACATGATTTGGGTAAATTGGTATAAACATGACAACATGTAATTTTGGCTATGAACATGGAACTTGAAAACTAGACATGTATGGGTTGTAAGTGTAATATGACACTAGACTAAACATGAAAGTGGCCAACTCTAGGTTGGGTTGAGTTTGTAGCATAAATCTACCTGGACCCGCCCGGCTTAACTAGTGGCTACAAACAATAGGATCCAATGTGAGAAATTGGTCATGTCACGCTTAAGACCCGAGGTTAGACTAGGTTGTGGTGTAAAACTACCCGGACCCGCCCGGCTTAACTAGTAACCACAACAAGGTCTAATGTGAGAGGTTGAGAGTGCATTAAGTAAATTAATGCCACATGATAAGGTTAAATAAAGTTGACTAATGACACTTAACCGATATGACACGAATGGGTAGGTTAAGTGGGACCGGGCTCTATTTCTTAATGACACTTAACCATACAAGACAATTAGGAGATGGGGTTAAGTAACTTACACTTAACTAATCCGACTTGGTAATTAGATGGGGTTAAGTAACTTAGACTTAACTAATCTAAACACGATAATTAGATGGGGCTAAGTAACCTTCACTTAACTAATCTAAGCACGGTAATTCGATGGGGTTAAGTTAAACACTTAACCAATCTAAACTTGGTAATTTAATGAGGTTAAGTAGCCAATACTTAACCAACTTAACAGGATAATTTAATGGGGTTAAGTAACTTATACTTAACCAATTATACATGATGATTTGATGAGGTTAAGCAACCATACTTAACCAATCTAATATGAGAGCTTGATAGGGTTAAGTCACGAGACCGTTTGAATATACTTAACCATTATAATACGATTAGTGGATGGGGTTAAGCTAACCTATACTTAACCAATCCGACTCGATAATCCGATGAGGTTAAGATAATCTATGCTTAACCAATCTAACACGATAACCTGATAGGGTTAAGATAAACAAATACTTAACCAAATTGACTTAATGATTGAATAGGGTTAAGTCATGAGCTTCTTGGTATACTTAACCAACTTGTAGTGCTAGGACTTGGACTTGAATACTTAGCCAAATCTTGACATGATTCTTAGGGAGGTTAAGTCTTGAACATAAATGACAATAATTAACCCATTAGACAAAACCCTAGTTCAGGGGACTAGGTGGAAGACAGGGGTCCACAAGGATAACGGGAAAGGAGATTAAGTGGTAAACCTTAGTTTGGGAAACTAAGTAATAATTCTTAGTCAAGGGATTTGGACCAGTTCACAGATAGATGAGTAACCCGATACGGTAGGTCTTCGCTTAAAACACGAGGAGGAGCCAATTATCTGACTTAGATAAAGGCTCCAACGAACCGGGTGACGAAGCGGTAGCTTCAGGGGACGTGAGGGTACTCTTGGTATCCCTCTGTGAGGTGGCAGATGGTCCATGAAACCCGGCCTCACAGGGGTTAAGGTCTACGGTAGAAGAGCCAAGAGTATGCCTTGGTTGCTATACGAGCAACCTAAAGACTGGGATGGATTAGCGTGGAGTCGACGATACTTGTTTTTGCCCTGGATAGCACGTCGTCGACTACCTACCATCTTTAGTCAATCGTGTACGAACGGAAAGGCAGAGAACCCCCAACAGACCATGTTCTTGCTATCGAGTCATGGGTGAGGTTGGCCCATAGGAAAGTGGGGTTATAGTGGGGCCGGGATGTGGTTCTCATACATGATTTTTCTTGGATTGCCTTTCAGTAGTTGAGGGAGGGGTCACGTGGGACCATAGCCACGAGTACAAAAACAGACCTTGATATCTGCATCAGCAGACGACTTAAAGCTCCCGACCGAGTCCCGTATTTCTTGATTTGCCCTGGCACGGAACTCGGATGGCACATTGAGGAACATGTGCGTCTAGACATGGAAAACGATTCACGATACATACGCGGGATAAAGGGCGCGGTTGACGGGTGGCATAATCCCTAGTGGCCCTAAGTGGCCTGAACCCAAACCGAGACACGGAAACGTTCATTAGGTAGCATAATCCCTAGTGGTCCTAGGTGGCATAAATCCTAAGTGAACACGCGATAGTTCATGGTAAGGAAACATAACTAGATCAAGGTTAGCAGTCCAAAATAACCTCTAGGATAAAACGGTACTACGTTGAAGTGGTATAGATTTACATAAGAAAGCCCATACGGCCTACGGCAAAGGACTGAACTTATGCATGGAAAGAATCATACGAATCACGAAACCTACATATACGATATATTAGGATGACATGGACCATTACATGACATTGGGCAAGAGACATTCATAGTTAACACATGACGCGGGCCGGGATACTAGTACGAGAGGTGCAGAGCGAATATACATGATAGATACTTTGTGATATTGTACTTGATAGAAACCTGATGATGTGATACCTTGACTTATCTTGACACCGTAGTTTATCATGACACACTTGTTTATCTTGGTACAGTAGTTCATCCTGTTATTTTGGTTTAGCTTATCTATCTTGTCATCATACTTATGTCCATCTCAGTTCCTCATGCCAGTTAACTTTACTAGTTTATATACTGATAGTAGATAGGGCTTACCAGTCTTTGTGACTGACCCCGTTTTGTTTCGCCTCTTTGTCTTCCGTTCCCCCCCCCACCCCCCAGGTTACAGGAAGGAAATGTTATTGTTAGTTCGGACTTCTTCTGTTTGAAGGTCATCATGTATGGCTTGGACTTTTCTTGGCTATGGCTACTTTACTGTTTCACTTGGGGAATAATTTATGAAAAGGTTTCATGCTTCTTTACTATTGCAAGACAGGTTTTGATGTATTCTGATGTAAAAGGCTTTAGACCTTATTTTATAAGGTAATGAAATTTGTTTTACTTCCGCTGTTTTTTATATATGTTCTGTCTTGTAATATTTCTGTGCATGTTTACCTCGATAATGCTTCACCAAACCTAGTGCATTCCCTTTGTGAGTGACCCTAGCGGAGGTGGGGAGTTACAACTTTTATAAGTTTGCAACGCTTTTATTTGTTGAAATCAGTTTAAATTAAAATAGGTCATACCTTTCACGCTGAGGTTCAAAACTAGGCTAAGGATTTTCTTCCAATCCGTTGCTCGAAGGGCGAGTCAGGTCCTGCCACGTTATCAAGATCGGAGTCGCGTACCACCGTTGGAGGAGGCGTCGAACTCGGTTGAGGTAGGAGGGAGGAATCAGGGGCGATACGGCGGACTTTCCCGAGCTCGATTCAGGCACAATACTCAACGAGGGAAGGCGAGGGTCATATGGATTTGGAGATGAGAGAATTCTCTACAAAAAACCCAACTGTGCCATGGTGTTTTGGTGCGTGTGGAGGGAGAAATCAAGGAGAGAAGAAACGAGCAGCAACCGCCGTTAATCATCTGGAGCGGGGAGAGAGAAAGGAGTTTTCGTTTTTTTATAAATTTTCTGATTGGCCGGGAGTTATATAAAATTTTAAAAAGGGGTTTTCTAATACGAACTCCAATCCAAACCCAACGACTGTTGTCCCTAGCTAAATACCCCCATTCCGAACACAATGGGGTATGTTTCATAGGCCCATTCGAGTGTTTCAGTCAGTTTTTCTTCAAATTAAAATATAAAACATTCAATATTTGATTTGAACGTACATTTCAATTTGCCAGGGCCACATACTGATTCTAAAAATTCCAGAAAAATAAATCTAGCTATGTTTTGATGATAGGGTCCCAACAAAACTAGTTTTGTCGAATTCTGAGATCGTTTGAAAAATGGTCATTTTCTGGTCGATCCAATTTAACTGAAATTGACCAAACACATTTTTCCTCGCCACGCTCACATATTAACTTCAAAAATTATGAAATTTGAAACCTAGCAATAATTTGCCATCCCGGATCCAACAAAAGTGGTTTCGTAGAATTCCGAAGTCGTTTGCAAAATGTCTATTTTCAAGGGCGATATATTCTCTATAGCGACCTTTCTGAAAATTCATTTGGCCATATCTTTTGACTCCCGCTATGAAACTACAATTTTTAAGATTCGTTAGGAAGATATTAATAAACAGATTTAAATATTTTTGGTTTCACTAAAATCCATTTTATTTTGCAACCGTTCAGTCAGTCAAAGTTTGAACTGAAATTTTGAAACTGCCGCGCCATTTCAGGCCATGTTTCTAATTTAAAATAATTATATTTATTTTCAAACATCGATTCAAACATTCTTTTCATCATTATTATTTAAAATATTTATTTTAAATATTCAAAATCCACTAAAATAGCCAATTTAAAATTTTTAAACTGGTTCAGATTTTCCGGGTTGTTGCATTTATCTTTGATAAAATTAATGGGAACCTTTCCCTAAGAATGTGAATATTTGAATAAAAGAATATTCTGAATTGTAATGAGGTGTATGTTGTGTTTGTGTAATACTTGTTTATTATATACGCGGGTTATTTGGAAAGGCCGGGTTTATACCCATTCTGAATAGCTGATTCGACTATAAGTCGAAGATGAAGACGGTGGTTGAAGACCAGAGGTCTTCACATCGTTTGGATGATTATTGATGATCTTGATTGGGATGTACACCCAAGAGGAGGGAATCAGTTGGTGATCGTCCAGACGTACTTGGAGATCGATGGATATGCGAGGAATAAGCTTCCTCCGGTTTCGTTCAGACCCAGAACGAACTTGTAAATGGACTGTGTGTCTGACATTGGATTTTAGTCTGTGCGATTTATTTCTATTAAATATATATTTGTTTGACGGCGGAGAATTTATTCTCTTGCTTAACGCCCTTCTCTGAGGCGTACGAGCTTAGAGGTTATATATCGATAGATATTAGTCGCATAGCATGAATTGCATGTGTGGTATGCCTAAGTGGAAAATGATCAAGCTTTTGTTGAAAAGCAAAGTCTTGTATTTGATGATCAAAGCACGGCCTGTGTGGCACAGCTTTGTGTATAGCGTTAATTCGCGACCCTCACACCTCGGTATGAGTCAAAAACAGGATAGTGACTGCAAGGTGAGCATGACATTTCTTTCTAGCTATGGGTGTTGTCAGTGACCTAGCAGCCCTGACATTTATATACCTGTGTGGTTGTTAGAATGCGAGGCGCCTTGGATATAGGTCTGATAGGACCGGGAAACGTATGTTCAGGAATAATTAATCCTCAAAAGTAAGAGAGGACCGGCCCTGAAGATCCATGATTGCTGTGTGTGGTCCTAAGACATTTGCTAGAGTATCTCGAACGGAGAGGAGCTTGCCCCTTGCCTCGACTCATGACGGAAATCCAATTTCTAATACTTGACTTTGCGGTTTTGATTGTAGAGCCTAGTATGGCGACATAGTGGTATGGGGCACTTATGCCGTCTGTGATTGATACTTATGATTGAAATTGTTTTGACACTATACACTTATGGTAATAATAAAAGATGAAATTTAGCGTATCAAGCATTCTTTGGCTATTATAAGGTAAAACCCTATCCTCCGGCTTGCGTTGCATTATGTGATGGGACATGGGTCTTATAATAGCTTCATTTTCTTTATTTAGCATTGCGCTGTTGTTTTATGCGCTGGTATTCTTGGGAAGAAACCCGTTTCGTGTTATACGGCGTGGTCCGTTGATTTACCAAACTTTAACAATCAAATATAATAACTGTTTTAGTTCTCACACCAGTCACATGACTGACCTGGAGTTTATTATTTTAACCTAAACTCTGGGTGCCCCTATTTTCCGCACGGCAGCTAGTAGTTTTGGCTTTGCAGATTTATATTCACAGGATCCTGGTTTATAGCTGAAGTGATATTCGGAAAGCTCTGTATCCATGTATTTCTTTCAGTTTTGTTTTGTATTATTTTTCCGCTGTAGTAATGTATTTAAATCTCTGATATTTATCAAATGTGTAATATTTATTCATACTCTGTATATTCTTGTACTCTGATGGGAATTGTTGTAACAAACAATGAAATGTTCTTCTGTTTGTGTTCCGATTTGTCGTGTTCTCAAAAAAATCAGGGGTTTCGAACGGTCTTATTCGGTTTAGTGATCGATTCGGATCGAGCAAAATTCCATGTTATTACCTTTTGTATCAGAGCTTTGGTTTACAGAGATCAAGAACAGGACACATTAGAACCAAACGAAAGGATTCATCAGAGATTGGACTAGTAGTGTCCAATAAGAATAACTCGTTAGAGATGGGATCGGTAGTATCCTAGAACGAGTGTGAAAAGTATATTTTTAAAATTAAAACGAAAACAAAATTTATTTTGAAAATTTAAACCATTTTATACATATTTTAATATTTTATTTGTATTGAATTTGGACAATCGAGTATATATAGATTTTGCATATACGCGTCTTGAATGTATATTCAAAGTTTTAATATACTGGATAGATATAGAATTGCACTTTAGTAGCCCGGAGATGTTCTGATGGTGGTTCGAAACATCATCAACATTTATGTTCGAGCTTCGAAAGTGTGATATCTATATATTTCCATTAGACTGGTGTGAGAACCAAAACTAGATAGGATATATTGTTGTGAATTGGCATCAAAAACATGATTTTCTGTATATATATCAAGATTATGAATTTGAAACATTAATTCGCTAATTGATTGATGGTTGTGTTCTATGATTATTGTTTTGATTAATTAAAATTTTGAACCATTTAGCCTAATGGAACCAAATTTTGAACTGTATTGGAAAATGATTACAATTGCATGCATATACATGTATATACATTGAACAGGTCATAGCAAGGAGGCTAGAGCAGAGGAATAAAATTGTTTGCCTGACAAATAGGTACATTTTTATTATATTTCTTGGGGAATTGATGATTTTATGAGCTGATTGGCTTTTTATTTTTCTTTTGGATTGGTGAGGGCCATGGAAGGCTATTTGAAATATCCCGAAGCTCTCGGTGTAGGGGAGGTTATGGAAAAAAAATTGAAAATTTAGGGTGCTAGCCAAACTTTTGAAAAAATTGAAAAGTTCTTAGAAACTGAAAAGTTGAAGAACTTAAGCCGTAATGAAAATAATGAAAGTTGAATTGGTTTGTAAAACAACTTTCAGCTTTGTTCCTTTTCGGGGACGAAAAGTTTTAAGTGGGGGAGATTGTAACAACCCGGAAATTCTGAGCCAATTTAAAATTTTTATTTTGGCGAATTTAATGAATTTTGAATATTTAAAATGGAATATTTTAAATAATGACAACGAGAAATTTATTTTGAATAGAATTAGAACAAATATATTTATTCGAATCGTCGTTAGAGTATAAATATTTATTTTTAAATATAAAAGGAATTAAAAATGGCGCGGTAGTTTGAAATTTCGATTTCGAATTTCAAATGAATGCACAGGATTCAAAATAAACCATATTTTAGCGAAATCAAAAATATTAGAATCTAATTGAAAATATCTTTTCAACGAATCCGAAAAATCAAAATTTCATAGCGGGATTAATAATTTACGTCCAGTTGAAAATTTAGAATAGTCGCTATGGAATTCTGGCCCTTTAAAATGGCCATTTTTCAAACGGTCTCAAAATCTGATGAGATTAGTTTTGTTAGGACCATGTCGTCAATACGAAGCTAGAAAATATTTTTCGGAAATTTTAGAGTCCGTATGTGGCCCCGGTAAATTGAATGTGCGTTCAAATTCAATATATAGTGTTATATTTTGATTTGAACGAAAACTGATCGTAACATTCGAATTGGCCTTCATGACATATCCCATTGTATTCGGAATGGGGTAATTAGCTAGGGACGACAGTCGTTGGGTTCGATTCGGGGTTCGAGTGAAAAAGCACCTTTAAGGAAATTTAAATTAAATTAAATATTGTTATTCTATATTCCCTCTCACCCCTTTCTCTTTACTCAGTCAACCCCCCCTTCTTTCACGTTCATTTCAAAATCGGAAAAAAAAAGGAAAAAAAAGCGAAGGCCGCTGAAGCCCCGCCGCCGCCCACCGGAGATTCACCTCGCTGTTTCCCTCCATCGAGGCTCCTCCGCCCTTGCGCCTCCCTCTCTCCGTTCGAACGCGATATCACCAAGGAAACCCCTCAGCCTCGAAACCCTAAACCTTCCTCTAACGCCACAGCTACCCTCCCCCGTTTCCCTATCTTCACTCTCCCCCTTTTCCTGAACAGAAACCTTCGCCTGAAGCCCCCAGCCTCCACGACACCATCGCCACTCCCCTTGCCCATCACCACGCCTCCGCTGTTAAAACCGCGCCCCCTCTCATAAAAGAAAGAAGCTATAAGTTTTTATTTAATTTTCTTTTTAGTATTTACCTTTTTACATAGAACTGAATGGATGTTTACAGCGAAAAAGAATTGATTTTTATAGGAAAAGAATAAATTTTTAAATAGTGAAAAGTTTTGATCTTTAAAAATGAAAAGTTTAGATCTTTAGAAATAAAAAGGTTCGATTTTTATATTAATGAAAGGTTGGATTTTTATATATGAGATTAGCGAAGAAAGGTTGAATCTTTACAATGTATGCAACGTTATATGAAAATATAATTTTTATATGATGTAGAGATAATAAAAATATGATTTTTATATTGTAGAGATAATAAAAATATTATTTTTATAATATATAGATAATAAAAATTTGGTCTTTATATATGTAGCGAAAAAAATTCTGATTTTTATTATATATATGTTGAGATAAAAATGTGATTTTTATAGCGTCAAAATAAAAGTTCGATATTTATATAAGAGGTAGAAATATAAAAATATAATTTTTATATAGAAAGAAGCATCGTAAAAATATATGAAGTATAAATAAAAATGTGATTCTTATTTATTGGAATGAAGCAATAAAATTATAATTTTTATTATGAACAGCATGGTAAGGACTGGATTGGAATTTCAAACAAATCCAAACGGTTCAGAAGTTCAGAAATAAGAATGGCGGAGTGGAACCCTTGGTGAGAACTTCTCACTTTAAATCTTTTTTTCTAGTTAAAAATATATACTAGGATGCAGACGGTGCTTAGCAGCATCCGACACCCGTTGTCCACAGACCATGGACGACTTGTTTGATTTTGTTGTGTGGTAAAAATTGATTATGATGTGAAATGAATGGAAATATACTCATGTGTTGAAATAAGATATTATATAGTTAAAAATATAAATTTAACGTGAAGGTGAATAAATAAATATTCATTTACAAATTAGATGATTTGTTTATGTACACTAATTTGACTGATATTGATTGGGATGATAAATTTTACACGTCGCTCAACTACACAAATAAAAATCTGTGTTTGTTGATTTGAGACCCCACACGGGTGTTGGGATGATATTTGGCATACACTAATCCCAATTGTTTAGTGGTATGTCGATCGTTGGGTTGACAAACTGTTGTAAGCGTTAAATATTTATATTTAACGCTTATGCAGTTGTGCGGTGCACTCTGGATGATGGTTGATTATTTATCGTTGCTATTATATACATGTGTTGTATGGAATCCATATAAATAACACTATATGGTAATTGATTGGGTCTCATTCCAATTTAGAAAATAAAGAATATTTTAAAATAATATTCAGAATAGAAAAATAAATATTCATGTGTTGAATAAACAAAATAGTCATGTGTTGACGATACTCATATGTTGAGAATATTCATGTGTTGAAACTATTCATGTGTTGAAACTATTCATGTGTTGAATAAAATATTTATACAATAAAATTCGCATTTTTATTGTAAGTAAGAATTAATAAATATTCATGTGTTGAATAAAGTATATATTCATGTGTTGAAGAAAATATTCGTTTGTTGAATAGAATAACGAAGTTATTGAAATATATAAAGCCGTGTTGATTGGATTTGCGTCATTTTGACGCGAACGATATTTATATCGATTTTATTCGTTTTTGTAATGAATATAGAAAAGGAAGTGATTTCAAAATATTACATTTTGAAAAGAGCAAATTAGTTTAAAGGACAAACATATAATAAACTTTTAAAATTAAGACGCAACTTTAAGTTTTTAGGCGGAAGGACAGTCCTCACCTTCTTCTTTTATTTCCTCCACCGTCGATTATCAACAGCCGCCGTCGCTCTCGATTATCAACAGCCAAGTCATCGCACCCCCAAAAATAGCTGTCGCCTTCCAAGCCGCCGCCTCTTCAAGCCGCTGCCATCGCCTGAAGCCATCGCCTGAAGTCGCCGCCGTCGTCTGAAGTCGCCATCGCCTAAGCATAAAGTTGTCGTTGCCTAAGCTAAATGAATCCCTAATCGTCGTCGTTTTTGAAGCATTTCGCACCCTCATCATCGTTGATCTGAATTTAAAAAAAATCAGTACCACGTCCACTACTCAATCATCAATGATCTGAATTTTACAAAAAATCATTGATACCAAAAATGCTAAATCAACTTAGCATTAAATCATGATAAGGTCATATTAGTTTTTCTACAGTTCAAAAATACAAAATTGTACAATCGTTGATAATGTCATACTAATTGAAGGAAATATGACCTCTTGATTCATTTTTTGCATTGCACAACATGCACAAACTTTGATAGTTTATTTCCTGATTCATCAATCTATCAGTGATGTGCAGTCTATTCAAAAGTAATTCATATGCACGAAGGACGCTCTAGAATTCTTGAGTTCCAATTTATGAAGGATCATTCTACTTTATAACAGCATCAAAAATGCTAAATTCAATTATCATTTCGTGTATGCAATATATCTTATAGAATCTTAAAAATACAATGATATATTTAACTATCATTTAGAATGTTATACACATGCTAGGTCACTTTCAAAAATACAATGCTAAATTCAACTATCATTTATCATATTTATACATGTTATTTCTCTTTGTGAAACACAATACTATATATGCTAGTTCGCTTTAAAAATGTAATGCTATATTTAGCTATCATTTATCATATTTTTATACATGCTGGTTCACTTTAAAAATGTGATGTTGAAATCAATTGTCATTTATTATGTTTTGTACATTCTAGTTTACTTTAAAATACAATGCCATATTCAATTATCATTTAGCATATTTAAATGTTCTACTTCCTTTTAAAAGATACAATGCTAAATTCAACAATCATTTATTATATTCTATACATGATAGTTCATTTTACTAATAAATACTATACTCAAACATTATTTTGCAAACCCTACACGTGCTTACTCACTTCAAAAATATAAATGATAAATTCAACTATCATTTACTATATTTTATCCATGGTAGCTCACTTTAAAAATACAATGCTATATTCATCTACCATTTAGCATATTGTACATATTTTATTTCACTTTAAAAAGTACAATGCTAAATTCAACTATCATTTACCACTTTAAAAATATAATGCAATATTCAAATATCATTCATCATATTATATACAGGCTAGTTCACTTTGAAAACGTAATGATATTTTTATCTATCATTTATCATATTTTATAATGTTAGTCATTTTAATATAACAATTGAGTAATGACAGACATACATATCATTAATTTAGCATCCATTGTAATTAGTGCAGAATATGCTAGGTTAATTATGTGCAGGATATTCTAGATAAATTTAGCATTATAGCATTGATCTGTATTTAATGGATTGATTTATATTTATAGCATTAATTTATCATCCATCTTTATTTAGTGTATGAAAATGCCAAGGTAACCTAGCACTATAGCGAATGACCGAGCTCTTGAAAATTATATGAAAATGCTAGGTTAACCTAGCATTATAGGGCATGACCGAGCCCTTAACCAATATATGAAAATGCCAGGTTAACCTAGCATTATAGCAAATGACTGAGTCCTTGAAAATTGTATGAAAATGCTAGGTAAACATAGCATTATAGGGCATGACCGAGCCCTTAACTAGTATATGAAAATGCCAGGTTAACCTACCATTATACTGAATGATCGAGCCCTTGAACAATGTATGAAAATGCTAGCTTAACTTACCATTATGGCGCATGACCGAGCCCTTCAACGGTGTATGGAAAATGCTAGGTTAACCTAGCATTACAGGGCATGATCGAGCCCTTGACAAATGTATGAAAATGCTAGATTAATCCAGCTTTATATTGCAGAAAAAATAATAGCTATTTATATGAATAAATATTAAACAGGAAGAAAATGCTAAATGCACATAGCATTAAAATCTAAAAAAAAAAAATCATAACAATGTATCTAAAATCATACCCTTATTCTTGTCTACTGATTGAAACCAAGTCAGACATATTAACGCAAATAACCTGAAAATTGATAAGGAAATAAGATCGACAAAATATAACAAAAGCAAGATGAATTAGTTAACCGAGCGAGTACACACAAGGCCTAATCGGGTTCAAGCAACGATTCTGCACCCAGTCGGATTAGTTATCCGATCAGGTGCCCGCGACACGTAAAAGACTTCCGCATGTAAGGCCTAATCGGGTATCGATGACATGTAAAAGACTTCCGCACACAAGGACTAATCGGGTACTCCAGCAACGATTCTACATCCAGTAGGAATGAGTTAACCAACCGGGTACCCGTTACACATAAAAGAGACTTGCGCACACAAGGCCTAATCGGGTACCTGTGCCACATAAAAAACTTTCGTACGCAAGGCCTAATCGGGTACTCCAATAACGATTCTGCACCCAGTAGAAATTAGTTAACCGAGCGGGTACTCGTGACACGTAAAAGACTTCTGCATGCAAGGCCTAATCTGGTACATATGACACGTAAAAAACTTCCGCATGCAAGGCCTAATTGGGTACTCCAGCAAAGAATCTGCACCTAGTAGGGATTAGTTAACCGAGTGGCTACCGGTGACACGTAAAAGACATCCGGATGCAAGGCCTAATCGGGTACCTATGATACGTAAAATACGTCCGGACATAAGGCCTAATCGGGTACTGATGCAAGGATTCTGCACCCAGTAGGAATTAGTTAACCGAGCGAGTACCCGTGACACGTAAAAGACTTCCGCACGCAATGCCTAATCAGATTCCTATGACGCGTAAATACTTCCGCCCACAAGGCCTAATCGGGTACTCCAGCGAAATTCTACATCCAGTAGGAATTAGTTAACCAAGCGGGTACCCGTAAAACATAAAAGACTTCCACACGCATGGCCTAATCGAGTACCTATGCCACGTAAAAGACTTCCGCACGCAAGGCCTAATTGGATACTCCAGCAACGATTCCGTACCCAGTAGGAATTAGTTAACTGAGCGGGTACCCATGACGCGTAAAAGGCTTCCGCACGCAAGGCCTAATCGGGTACCTATGACACGTAAAACACTTCTGCACATAAGGACTAATCGGGTACTCAAGCAATGATCTGCACCTAGTTAGATTAGTTAACCGAGCGGGTGTCCGCGACACGTAAAAGATTTCCCCACGGAAGTTCTAATCGGGTACCTATGACATGTAAAAGACTTCCGCATACAAGGCCTAATCGGGTACTCCAGCAACGATTCTACACCCAGTAGGAATTAGTTAACCGACCGGGTACCCATTACACGTAAAAGAGATTTCCGCACACAAGGCCTAATCGGGTACCCGTGACAAGTAAAAGACTTTCGCACGCAAGGCCTAATCGGTTACTCCATCAACGATTCTGCACCTAGTAGAAATTAGTTAACCGAGCGGATACCCATGACATGGAAAAGACTTCCGCATGCAAGGCCTAATTGGTTGCATATAACACGTAAAGGACTTCCGCACGCAAGGCCTAATCGGGTACTCCAGTAATGAATCTGCACACAGTAAGGAATAGTTAACCGAGCGGCTACCGGTGACACGTAAAAGACATCTGGATGCAAGGTCTAATCGGGTACCTATGACATGTAAAAGATGTCCGGACGTAAGGCCTAATCGGGTAATGATGCAACGATTCTGCACCCAGCAGGAATTAGTTAACCGAGCGAGTACCCATGACATGTAAAAGAATTCCGCACGCAATGCCTAATCGGGTACCCATGACACGTAAAAGACTTCAGCACGAAAGGCCTAATCGGGTACTCCAACGATGATTCTACAATCAGTAGGAATTAGGTAACCGAGCGGGTAACCGTGACACGTAAAAGACTTCTGCACGCAAGGCCTAATCGGGTACCTATGACACATAAAAGACTTTTGTACGCAAGGACTAATCGGGCACTCCAGCAACGATTCTACACTCAATAGGAATTAGTTAACCGAGCGGGTACTCGTGACACGTAAAAGACTTCCGCACGCAAGACATAATCGGGTACCTATGAAATGTAAAAGACTTCCACACGCAAGGTCTAATCGGGTACTCCAACAACGATTCTGCACTCAGTAGGAATTAGTTAACCGAGCAGGTACCGGTGACACGTCAAAGACTTCCGTACGCAAGGCATAATCGAGTACCCATGACACGTAAAAGATGTCCGGACACAAGGCCTAATCGGGTACTTCAGCAACGAATCTGCACCCAATAGGGATTAATTAACCGAGAGCCTACCGGTGACACGTAAAAGACATCCGGATGCAAGGCCTAATCAGGTACCTATGACACGTAAAAGATGTCTAGATGCAAAATTTAATTAGGTACTTCAGCAACGAATCTGCACCCAGTAGGAATTGATTAACCGAGCTGGTACCTGTGACACGTAAAAGCCATCCGGAAGCAAGGCCTAATCGGGTAACCATGACACGTAAAAGACGTCCGGACGCAAGACCTAATCGGGTACTTAGACAACGAATCTGCACCCAGTGGGGATTGATTAACCGAGCGGGTACTGATGACATGTAAAAGACATCCGTACACAATAAACCAATCACCAGATCAACACAAGCATCAACTCCTAGCTTCAAACAAGCTTCAGTTGTGGTAAGTAAAATCTGTACACAACATGGTATGAAAATTATGAAAGGGAAAGAATGCTATATTCAACTATCATAGTAGAATGAAAATGGGGAAATTTGATGTTGATAGTTTGTATTATACTAAAATTCTATATACAACTATCATTATATAAAAAAATGATGTTTAATATCTTAATATTAGGTGTGCATGCTGATTATCCCTTGATGTCGTTGTAAAATTCCATATGCTCCCCTAGCTGAAATGCATTATGGTTTCTATACTTTTATGTTGGAGCATCATGTACAACTAATGCTTTAAACCAAATGCAAATACAAAACCGGATTTGTCTATACATGTCATAGTTGTATAATAAGTGTTGTCAAATGTGAAAAACCATTTAGTACGCCTCTCAAATATATGTCATCATGCACTATACAATATGAAACCATATAACTAAAACGATATGTACAATCAACATCATATTCAAATAAAGAATAATAAAACCACAAACACAATCAATAGAGTAATCAAAAACAGAAATAAATCACACATCATGCATTGTACAACCAATATAAAGTATAAATGAAACGATATATACAACTAGCATTATAATGTAACAAATGATAATATAACCACAAACAAAATCAATAGAGAAAATCAAGTAGAATAAAAATTAGACGATATTTGCATGGTATTTAAACAATTGAAAAAATCGAATTACATGGCAAAATGTATAATACATTAAACTACAGGAGAACATGGAAAACCAGTAATTCTCCATTGATTACAACTACATGAATGATTTTGAAGATCAACAACTTGTGACTTCCACGACTTAACTTCAAAAATAAACTCTGATGATTTGAAAACATCCCAACCAAAACCATCATCAACTAATTTTGATAAATGGTCCTCCATGATAGGACAAAAAACTATTTTCCATAACGCACATTTCTCCCCCCTTCTACCAATTTGCTGCATAATTTTACTGTATGAAATGATATATACAACTACCATTATGCAACAATAATTATATAATCATCGGACTAAAAGAAATAAACCACTATCAAACTAAATAACAATATCATGGACTCTTCATTATTAAATATCATGGACTAAAACGATAGTTAAACATACCATTCAAATACAAATGACAATAAAATTTAAAAACCATATTTAAGATAATAATCATACCTTAATGCGACCAACATTCGCGAATTTCATGCTTAACTTCATTTAAAAAAGAGTTCATGCTAGGACAGGTGGAATATGAATTATCATTATACTCAAAAACAACTAGCAAGCTTGTTGAATCACAGGGGTAACATCATCATTGCAAAACAAATGTGTACAGTTATTATTAACAAAACAGAAAATGTTATATCCACATAGCATACCAGGGTAAAATAGCTCCAATCCACCGCCGTTAAATGACAATATAAACATAAAATGATAGTTAAACATACTATTTGAAACAAATAACAATAAAATTTAAAAACCATATTTAAGCTAATAATCATTCCTTAATATGACCAACATTCACAAATTCCATGCTTAACTTCAAATAAAGAAGAGTCCATGACATGACATGTGGAATATGAATTATCATTATACGAAAAAACAACTAGCATGCTTGTTGATTCACAGAGGTAATATCATCACTGCAAAACAAATGTGTATAGTTATTATTAACAAAATAGAAAATGCTATACACACATAGCATATCAGGGTAAAATAGCTCCAATCCACTGCTGTTAAATGATAATATACATAGAAAATGATAACTAAATCTACCATTTGAATACAAATAACAACAAAATTTAAAAACCATATTTAAGATGATAATCATACCTTGATGCGACCAACATTCACAAATTTCATGATTAACTTCAAATAAAGAAGAGTCTGTTCTAAGACAAGTGGAACATTCACAAACGATAGCAAGCTTGTTGATTCACAAAGGTAATATCAGTTATTATTAACAAAACAGAAAATGCTATACACAAATAGCATATCAGGGTAAAATAGCTCATATCCACCTCCGTTGTTCATCTGAAATCGGCCGTCAACATCATCGCTCAAGTTGTCATCGATCTGCAAAGTAGTCGCTTGATTGATTCGAGATCGATCGATCAAATTTGCAACGAGCTCAACCTACAACCGTCGTCTTCAAATTGAAGTCTTCTCCAGATTTGACAACGAAAAAAACACAACTTCATATCAATTTGGATTTAAAGGTGTCGACTTTAGATTGTAGCGCACGATTTGAAATTGAAGATTGATTTGTTTTTGCCTTTTGATCGGCAGAATTTAGAATGGAGGGTGAAGAAGAAACACACGATTTAATTTTCTGTGAAAATTTTCCTTCAGCCAAATATTAAAACATGCATGTCCTTCTTTTATAAAAATAATTAGCGCGTCCTATAAACTAAAAAACGCGACAAGTATTTCCTTCAACCGATTTTCCTGTTTTGAAAATATTATCATTTATATGTTAATGATATGGAATATTCAATTTTGATTTAAAAATTGAATATGAAGTTGAAATAGTTTGGAAAACGAATTTAAAACGATTTATAAAATACGTTTTGAATTGAAATCAATGAAATATATATAATATATATTATATATATATTAAATGGCCTGAATAGAACGCGCCGCACCGCGACCGTTTGCGAATTTCGACCATTGACTTCGAATTGACGTTACGGGATATCCGACCATCGGATTCTCCTAAACCGGAACCATTGGGTTCATATCGAAAAGAGAATTCCAATGAATATTAGAAATTTGAAATCTAACAGTTGGATTTGGAATTATGTCCAAATCAAATTTGGAAAAGGTCGCTGTAAGTGCAGTTCGATGACCGTTATTGGAAATCGACTGTACGAGCCTGATAAAATTAGTAAAAATATTAATAATTTGTGTAAAATCATAACATATGAATTGGAAAGAATTGGGGTGAAAAATCGCATATTTAAAAAGGATAAAAATATTTTTTTATCGAAATGAACTAGTTATGAACTAGAATTATTATCCAATATTTTTGAATAAATAAATTGGATTTGAAGTGGTTTTAAAAATAATTGAAATGGATTTGAATCGAAATTATCTTCGGAATATTTCGATGTTGGATTTCGTGATTATACAGATATGGTTTTGGAAATTTGAAAGATATATTTATAACGTTATTTCCAATACAATATTTGTTGGTTTCAGAATTTGATATTGAGTATAAGCCGATATATTTTCTATTCAGAGCCTTGTATTTAATATCAAATAGGATTTTGGGTTCGTCGTGAATGGTGTCTTAAATAACATTGTTCTTGAACCCATTTTAGAAAAGAATATATCTTTTAATTAAGATTTAGTGAAATTGTCCAGTTAATTATATTTAATTGGAATTGAATTTAAATTGGTTTTGGGGTTTACCGTGAGCGGTGTTTTGAATAATACCTGTTCTTTAAACCGATTAACAATGGAATGTGATTTTGGGTTTATCGTGAACCGTGTTTTAGATGACATTGGTTCTTTAACCCAGTTAAAGATAGGATATTGATTTTTGGGAAGATTAAAACTAAGTGGAGTTTTAATGAATCTTTAATTAGATTAAAGTGATCGAGAATGGAGTATCACCAGTTTTGCTCCAAGCGATAGTTAAATCTTTAATTAGATTTGAACGTGAAATGGTAATTAATATTTACCGATAAAACTGTGGTGTTAGATATGGAGTATTACCAGTTTTGCTCCATGGGATGAATAGGTTGGGACTGGGAAATAATATAAATAATTACTTTGGTGTGGTTCACTAATCCCGACTAGTTTGGAAAACCTTAACATGGTTTGAAATGATATCCAAAGGAAGATTAAAGAATAATTAGAAGAATTTATCTTTGATAAAATTAATGGGAACATTTCCCTAAGAATGTGAATATTTGAATAAAAGAATATTCTGAATTGGAATGAGGCGTATGTTGTGTTTGTGTAACACTTGCTTACTATATGCGCGGGTTATTCGGAAAGGCCGGGTTTATACCCATTCTGAATAACCGATTCGACGATAAGTCGAAGATGAAGATGGTGGTTGAAGACCGGAGGTCTTCACATCGTTTGGATGATCATTGATGATCTTGATTGGGCTGTACACCCAAGAGGAGGGAATCAGTTGGTGATTGTCCAAACGTACTTGGAGATCGATGGATATGCGAGGAATAAGGTTCCTCTGGTTTCGTTCAGACCCAGAACGAACTTGTAAATAGACTGTGTGTCTAACATTGGATTTTATTCTGTGTGATTGATTTCTATTAAATATATATCTGTTTGGCGGCAGAGAATTTATTTTCTTGCTTAACGCCCTTCTCTGAGACGTACGATCTTAGAGGTTATATATCGATAGATATCAGTCGCATGACATGAATTGCCTGTGTGGCATGCCTAAGTGGCAAATGATCAAGGCTTTTGTTGAAAAGCAAAGTCTTGTGGTTGATGATCAAAGCACGACCTGTGTGGCACAACTTTGTGTATAGCGTTAATTTGCGAGCCTCACACCTCGGTATAAGTCAAAAACGGTATAGTGACTGCAGGGACAACACGACGTTTCTTTCTAGCTATGGGTGATGTCAGTGACCTACCAGCCCTGACATTTATATACTTTTTACCTATGTGGTTGTTGGAATGCGAGACGCCTTGGATATAGGACTGATAGGACCGGGAAACGTTTGTTCAGGAATAATTAATCCTCAAAAGTAATAGAGGACCGGCCCTGAAGATCCAGGATCGCTGTGTGTGGTCCTGAGACATTTGCTAGAGTGTCTCGAACGGAGAGGAGCTTACCCCTTGCCTCGACTCATGATGGAAATCCAATTTCCAATACGTGACTTTGCGGTTTTGATTATAGAGCCTAGTATGGCGACAGAGTGGTATGCGGCACTTATGCCATCTATGATTGATACTTATGATTGAAATTGTTTTTACACTATACACTTATAGTAATAATAAAAGATGAAATTTAGCGTATCAAGCATTCTTTGGCTATTATAAGGTAAAACCCTATCCTCTGGCTTGCGTTGCATTGTGTGATGGGACTTGGGTCTTAATAGCTTCATTTTCTTTATTTAGCATTGCGCTTTTGTTTTATGCACTGGTATTCTTAGGAGGAAACCCGTTCCTTGTTATACGGCGTGGTCCCTTGACTTACCGAACTTTAACAATCAAATATAATAACTGTTTTAGTTCTCACACCAGTCACATGACTGACCTGGAGTTTATTGTTTTAACCTAAACTCTGAGTGCCCCTATTTTCTGCACGGGCAGCTAGTAGTTTTGGTTTTGCAGATTTATATTCACAGGATCCTGGTTTATAGCTGAAGTGATATTCGGAAAGCTCTGTATCCATGTATTTCTTTCATTTTTGTTTTGTATTATTTTTCCGCTACAGTAATGTATTTAAATCTCTGATATTTATCAAATGTGTAATATTTATTCATACTCTGTATATTCTTGTACTCTGATGGGAATTGTTGTAATAAACAACGAAATGTTCTTCTGTTTGTGTTCCGATTTGTCATGTTCTCAAAACAATTAGGGGTTTCGAACGGTCTTTGTTGGTTTAGAGATCGATTCGGATCGAGCGAAATTCCTTGTTGTTACATTGGGCTTACATCGAATCATAACCATTCACCCTTCCACATTCCCGACTGTCACCTCGAGCTTTTCGTAATCCACTTTTGCGGCATACCTCTTGAGCCAGTCCATACCCAAAATAATCCCAAACCCAGCGAAATTGGAAAAAAAGCAATCACATACAAAGGAGCAACCATGACTCGACAACACTAGAACATGAAAAATCATACATAAACTGGACGAACCCCCAACTGGATTAGTCATGATCAATGGTCTATCACAAATCTCGGGTTCCAAACCCAAGCGGCGCACAAGCTCGTTACAAATGAAAGAATACGATGCTTCAGTATCAAACAACATGTGAACGGAAACATAGCAAACAGAAAGAATGCCTTAAACAACGACACTCTTCCCTTTCTCCTTCGCCGTAGGAGCCCTTGAAGACGATGGCACAACCTCCACAGCATAAGCCTTCACAATATGCTTTCCCTTAGCTGGTTTTGGACAGTCCTTCTTGAAATGCCCAGGCTCGCCACAGTTGTGACACTTCCTCTCGGCTTTCGGATTCTTGCAATCCTTGGAATAGTCGCCCTTCTGCTGGAAATTATAGTAATTCACTTCACCTTTCTACTTCTTCTAGCCATCTTTTCCTTTCTGTTGTTGTTGCTTCCTCTTTTTGTTATTACAACCCTGCTGTGATTTCAGCTCTTCTTTAGCTGCAACAACAGTCTCTTCCTTGGGAAACAAACTCTCGTGCCTTAGAGCTTTCTCCACAATCTTCTCATAAGTATCCTCTAATGATCAACAAGTTGATCCCCAAGATACTTTTCCAAGACCATGACAAACTTCTCGTTCTTCTGATAAGTTTCTAGACATATGAGTGGGCATACTTTGACAAGGGTTCGAAGTCAGAAAAAAACTCAAGCACTGATCGACCATTCTGCCTATGCTCAACAAACCTCTTAAACAGAATAGACTTCTAAACGGTAGAGATAAACTTCATCTCAAAATTGACTTGGAATTTCTCCCATGAGATACCATCTTCTGGGGTTTCTAGAGTGACAGAGTTCCACCAATCCATAGCTCTGCCCTGTAGCTGTCTTGATGTAAGCTTCTTCTTATCACATCATCAGTTCCCAAGTCTTCAAAGATCTGAATGCAAGTATCAAGACACCATTGAATCTCTACAATTAGCTATGTCCCTTTTAAACGACTTCCCTCCTAGAGTAGTGAAATCTTTGCATTGATTCGCGAAATCCACAGCCCTAGGCACTTGCACTTGAACTCCTACATCTACCATGGCAGTCTCCTAAGCAGGTACCCTACTCATGATCGTTGCCATCATGGCCTCGAACATAGCTGGGTAATTTGGTATACCGCCATTGCCCCCTACAGGAATAGTCTTCTCCCTAGTAGTGTGTCTCGACGTTCGAAGACTCATTCTAAATCTGAAAAATAGAATGATTAGTCCACATCTGGAAAAAACTGCAAATGGAGTTCAAATGCTAATATACTATACACTAATATATAGTATATATCCATCGTAAATCTACAAAATCATGTGTAATTATGTTTTTGAACATTAGTTAAAATCAATAACCTCACTCTGATAACAAATGTGACAACCGCCCATAACTCCTACACTTCACATGGGAAGTAATGCGTTGAAAGACGTGTCAGGAAGCTATGAACGATCATCAGTGGTAGGATAACACAAGTGAAACCTGTCGTATAACTCACAGCACAAGGATAAAATATAATAGGACATATACAACAGTCAATAATAGTGAAGCAGAATTGAGAAGAATCTTAAACTTTTTCATATTACCATGAAATATACATACAATCTTGGATTACACTATAAGAGTTTGTACAATGAGCCTCACTACAAGTCACTCAGAGAATACATCAACACAGCAGCGGAAAAAACAACAAATAGTAGGTAATAGGAAACTAATACGTAAGCCTCCAGCTCGTCAGCAATCAACAACATCGTCCTCATCAAGATCAACTACTTGTCACCTGCTACTCAGTCTTCCTATCCAACACATGGATGAACAACCCAAGGTAATAAAAGAAACATAAAACGTTGAGTCAGAAAACAGACTTAATGAGAGATAAACAACTATCGAACACCATCAATAAAGTATATGAGAATAGGAAGATTAACCAACAAATCTACCAACATCAATAGAGAAGAATCCAAACCCGCCTTCCCCACATCTGACAGTGATAACCTTTACAACAATCAAGTAGAAGCAAACAGTACATTCACTGAAACCAGTTATCAAGCGTAGACAATCCTAATCGATATCGACATTTCCCTAGCACAAGCCCCGAAGGCCTAAACCAACATCAGACAAGCACCCAAGAGTTATCCCTTTTGATGTCGGACAATCTACACAAGACGATACAAGCAAAACATTCATCATCCATGACTCCGGCTATCACCACCAATCCTGCTTTGAAACCATCGTTGATCGTATGACCGTCCCAACATCATGTCGTCCGTCAAGGGCTAATGGTAAACCCCGGTTCTAGCAAAAACTACATACGCCATCGTGACACGTATATTTAGGCCCATCATGACTGCCCATGGTATTCGACCACTCAACCGATCTTCTAGGCGTCCCTATTATACCCCTGCTTTGAGTCTGCTAGAACCTACGACAATGATAATTCCTCGGCCTTCATAACTCTAGTCGTCATCACCGGCGACTATCCATAAGCTCAAAACATACTTGAGCAGCCATTATCCACGAGCTCAAAACACACTTGAGTCGTCTGCATATTCGTTGCGTTTCGCCGATCAACAAACGCTTCATAACACTCGAACATTGCATCTTGAATTCACGTCGAAGTCACGATCATCGTCGATCCAAAAACGTATGTCGTTTGGTCGATATTCAATTCACAGCGTTTCATTCAACCTTTTACAGTATTTCAGAAATGTTATCAAATCCCTTGGATCGTTCTAGACCCATCTACTCTATTTTTATACCATAGCGCTTCTGAACCCTTTCCACAACGTTTTCAAAACGCTACTGATCCATTGCCAAACGCTGCTGACCCGACTTCTTACTTTGGACCGACTCATCAATACAAACGACCCGACTCCATTTATTGGGCGACCCAAACCATCTTGAGCGACTCAACCACATAAACTACCCGACCACTTGGACGACCCGGTCATGTGCCAATGACACTCGACCCATCAACACTAGCCGACCCATCAGCACATGTATACAAACGACCTTTATTTCTAACGACCCGACTTCATGTTACGTCATCAACGATCGGACTTCTACCTCGAACGACTCAAACGCCTTGACCCATCTTTTCTTGCGTAATAAGTCAAATGACCCAATGCCAAACTTGTCTGATCCATCTCCAATCCGTCACCAAACGACAACTTTGATGCAAACAACTCATTCAAATCGATCAACTTCAATGATTCAATTAGCAACACTTTGTGCAATCATCAAACAACATTATCACAACAAGTATCATCATACATTCCTATAGAATTCACCAAATCATGATAAGACAATGAATGAACAAAATAGTGGATATAAATTTTGCACAAACATATGAATTAACACAAGAATTACCGATTTAAGTTGCTAGATTAGATCCTGTGGTGGTTCGGATGGTAACATACTTACCATGATGTTGATCTAGGTGAAACAACTTGAAATGATGAAAAATAAGATTAAACAACCCATATACTTGATTGAATCCATGTGAGAGATGCTTATCACTCACCAAATCTTCACAATAACTTGAAATCAACTAATCTCTAATCCAGACAGTGAAGAACAATATCCAAAACTCTTAATTTGATGTGATCTCTTCTCTTTTGGTGTAGATCTAGCCTCCCTTGATGTAGATCTTTAATCTTCCAATGTAGATCAAGAATTTTAATGGAGGAAAGATGTATTTGATTGAGCAAGGAGGATCACAAGCTCAACCAAATGAGAAATGAAGAAACTAGACCATTCTCCTTGCCTCTACCCCTTTATTTATAGCAAAACCATCAGCCCACTAATGACTAATTAGTCTGTTCAGAAATTGTGTAGCACTAAAACAACAATTTGTCCCAAACCGCTCAACCAAATCTTTAATGTGACAACTCTATGAAAAGTTATGCCTTGTACAAAACTAATAGGGCCAAAATATGAGAATGATCCGACCCTCAGGGAATTGAATAAAAATATTTTACGATCCTACGATGCGTAAAATGCTTACACGTTTTGTGTTTATTTGAGGCGTGATCTTATGAGATACCCTTTATTTCTTAAACTTTATTAAATCGTTTACTCACACCAGTCCAGTGATTGACCCAGAGTTTATTTTCTTTGATTTCCCTAAACTCTTGGGTGACCAAATTTGTACATGCAGTCGCGTAGTTCAGGACTTTACATATATACTGGAGGAGCTTGGAGCAGAAGGCTTCAGCGTTAGCTATATAGAGTTTATTTCCGCTGTGATGTATATGTGTTGTACTCTGATGATGTATGTAAGTATAGAGACAGTTTTGTATTTCAAGAGTTGTATAATATATTTTATTCGTTGTGCCGTGAAATTTGAGTTTTCTCTAATTCTGTTATGTTGTGTTCTTTCTTTTTTCTTTTATCTACTCTTTTCTTTCTTTCTATTTCTCACCCTCTGACTTCTTTCTATAAATGATCCGGTAATTTCCGGTGCTTGTTTAGTTGACATGTGATACAGATTTTGTATTTGTGTCGATAACCAGGATCGCGAATTGGTCGGTTCGTTACATTATGACTACTGGAGCCACAAAGAAGTTACATATGTATAGTTAGTGGATTACTATGGAATGACTCAGTCGATAGCTTTCTATCGGTTACTATAATAAAGATCAAACAGAAAATACCGACGTGGCTTATTTGCATAGTTATCTTGGTTTAGAGTACTGTCATTCTTCAATATGAAAACTCTACTTCAGTTGTAGTCAAATCATGATGTTAGAGTGATTATAGTTGGATATACTGGAAGTGAAGCATTATTCCAAAAAGGATATGTCTCTTAGTTTTTTCGAATTAGCATCACCATCAGTCAAGTCAACTCAAGGTCAAAGTCTTTGAATAGAGCATTTCGATTGATAATAGCTATAGTTGTTGAGCAAAGGACATTGTATTTGAATATGAGCGATACTAGAGTTTCAGTCATTACCAAATCACATAAGCCCAAAGGCATATAATTTTGATGAAGAAAATTGTATAAATAAAAGTCATAATCGAATATCGCTTAACAAAGTGAAACTGGATTTTACCGACATCAAGTAAGTGATAATTCTGGTAAAATTATCAAACCATCTATTAAGTGACGTGTGAACGTCAATATTTGAATAATTTGATATTAATTATTAATTAAATTTACAACTGACGAGTCATAAAACTGAAAAGATGAATTATTCTTTGACCAAACGACTTGATTAATACGTAGTTGCTATAAACTAATTAAACGAATTACTATTTGCAAAACATTATTTTTAAATTTTGATCTCTTTTTGGTGAACAAATATTGTTATATGTATTTATAACATTTATAAATATATTAATCAATATATGATATAACTAAATTGGACTTAATTGCGAAATATTTTACCCAGACCCTAAATGCCTTTGAAGCCAATGGAGCATTGTAAGGGTCACAGGCAGTCATGCATGTAAAGGTGTCATAGATCGTTGAAACTAAATAGATCAACCAAACTAATTATGATTGGTCGATTTGATTTAGTTTTGCTAGTAAATCGATTGGTTTTGATTTTATATTCCATTAATTCATTGGTTTGGTTTAGTTTCGAATAATTAAAAATCCATCAGTAAATTAGACCAAATTTAAAGATAAATTATCTTAGGAAAAACAAAATTATAACTAGCAACCATATATTAATTACGATAGTTTTATAATAATATTTTTCTATCAATTCATGTTAATAATTTTAGATGGGGAGTTTGTTTTCAAAATGGTTGCATAATATTGACTCGGTTATTTTTTTCCAATCTTATATTATATTAACAACCAAAAGACCAATTTTTTTCTTTCAACTAAATAAAACAATCAAAATAAATATTATCGACTTGTTGGCTTAGATTTAAATTGATTAAAAAAAAAATTGACTTTGTTTCGTTCATGTTTATTAAATAATTATTTTGATTTCAACATTTCTTAAAACATACTACTCATTTGCTCATCCCAACCAGCACGAAGTCAACTTTTGGCATGAGATATAAAGAAAAAACCATGGATAATCCTCATTTCTTCGGCAGATACTCTGTTATTTTTTATTTTATTTTTAAAAAGGGGGAAAAATATAAAAAAAGGATTTTTGAAACTAGTTTATTGCTAAATATGGTTTCCAAAAACACTCTTAGATAAAATAATAGTGCTAAAAGACACGTCAGATTAAAAAAAAATGGATTTTAAAATTTTCATTGTAAAAATTCATATACAGACTCATACTTAGAAAAGGAAAAATAAATAAGACAACCGCCACTACTTCCAAGCCAATTCATCCTACTAGAGGAGATGCTCCAACACTAATCACGAAAAACCACAAGGCCATTAGCTTGAAGCAATATCCGATGCTCCCACATTATAATTTACAGGCGGTTCGTGCACTATCGCTTGCATTGCCCTTTCTCACCATAAATAAAACTGATATAAGAAAAGGTAGCATTATTTGAAATATTCTTATCCTTCTTCGAACCATTCTTAACATTCTATGAATTATATAGAGAAAAGCACAACAGATCCGAGATTAGAACAACAATACAAGACTAATCTACATGGCTATATACAACTAAACAAGGAACTCGATCTATAGCCCAACCATTGTACTCGTTACACTTTCAAAGAAAATACTGGTTACAGCTTCTAGCTACAGATACTACACCAAATCGAAGGAAACGTTTATTAATGGACCTGTGTCCTTGTTACAGAATGACAATAATCAGATAAATGGTTGTAGCAGACGTGCACTTTGCTTATCACTGCATTAGAACCTTGTATGCTTCATTTTCCATCTCATACACATACTCATAACCTAGTGCCTTGGCTTCTCTCTCAAATTCTTCGATGTCTTTGCCCAGTACTTGAATCCCAACTAATACATTGGCACCCGTCTCCCCCTATAAATAGAGTGAATTAGCGAGAAAGAGAGAGAGAGAGAGAGAGAGAGGAAGGGACGAAAGAGTTCTAAGATCACAGGCTCACCTGAGCACGATAGTGGAATAAACTGATATTCCAACGCGGACTGAAGGCATCCAAAAATTTCATTAGAGCACCTGGCCTTTCAGGGAAGATGAATCGGCAAAGCAGTTCGTTTTTAACGTTTGATCGACCTCCTACCTAGACGAAAGCAAATTCCACGTTAGTTGACACTTTATCTCAATCATTTTTTTAGCATGCTGGAACCTAGGTAAGTATATGAATAAAATAATATGCAAAACTAGTAGATTGTGTGATGAACAAGTTATATATTAACATAATAAAACTAGTTTCTTGTATTTAGATAAATGTAAAATCATGCATCCTCAGCTTCTGTCATACTGTTATCTGCGCCGCTATATTCTTCGAGTTTTGCCATTATAAACGCATGCATATCTTTTAACACCAAATACAGGTTTCATCTTGTTACCACCATACATATGAATGCTAGGGATACCTAGATCTTCCTAGCTATTTGTAACCATAATTGAATGATAAACTTATGAATCTGAAAGAAGAATACAAGGCTGAAAACATACTAGATATCTTAGATGGTCCTTTGCTAAATCATTGTTCGTAAGGTTCATTGTTCGAAGATTTGATTGCTCCATGCAGCTTATCATTTCCGCAAGTTCACCTTCGGTATGAACTCCAACACTGCAAAAGCAAAGAAAATTGAATAGCAAATTTTAAGCTGCTACCATACGCAAAAACCATTAAGAATTTTAAGATTCTTTGTCGACAAAAGCATCCCAATGTAATATGTAAAAACATTATTTTTCCGTAGATGAACCAAATGGATATTACCTGTAAACAACAAGTGCGTCTTCTCTACGAGAGTTATATCTGTAGTTGAACTCTGTAATATTAATGCTACCAACCTGTAACACAAGTTAAATCGGAGATTTCAACAAACTTTGACACTGTGTTATCATAGCGATCGCTATAGCACGCTATAGCACCAAATAGCGCATAGGTTGCGCTATTCCACTTCTTATAGCGCAGGGGTCCCTTATAGTGCAGAAATAGCGTGCTATTTTATCATTGCGCAGCATAGCGCATAGCGATAAATAGAGCGCTATTTTTCTTTTCTCTTTTTAAGGTTTGGAGAGTGTGTAAAGAAGCCCGGTCTGGCCATTTAATTTGAATAATAATGTAAGAGGTCCATTTTGTTTCCTATTTAGACAATAAAGTAACAAGTGAATCAACTTCTAACCTAAGGCAAAATTACTTTCTTCTTCAAATCAATTTCTGCTGCTAGAAAAGCTGAAGCTGACTTCCATCAGTTTGTTTATTCCTTATTCATTTGATTTCGTGATTGACTTTACTTTTGTTTTCTCCTTCTCCAAATCCGAATTTTAAAACTATCCATGTCTTTTTTTCTGAGACATTTTCCCCCCTTTTATCTACTTTCTAGATGGACATACAGGTTTCTTTTTGAACATACAGTTTCAGATTTCTTTCTTCTTCTTTTTTTTTTTTTTTTTTTTTTTTTTTTTGGAGATATTTTGACTACACTGCTTTGACATAGCTTATTTGGATTATGGCTCTAAGCATGAAAAAGATGTTCACAAGGTGGAATAGAATGCAGATATCCCTCCATTCTCATATTTTGTTCTAGCCCATCAATTTAAAGTATACTAGCATTAATTGAAAGACAGTGACAACCAAATGACAGGTTTACTTTAGATTGAGTGATGTCGTTTGTTATGAGATGGAAGAAAACAAATACAACATTCAGGAATGTTCTGAAAGAAGCATTACCATTTCGGCAAATTGTTTGAAACTTCCAGCTATTTCAGGTAAAAAAGTTGCAAGAACAGCTTCTCTCTTTCTACCAATATCTGCAAGCTCAGTTACCACCCTAAGCTTATCAAAATTCATATTAGCCCCACTGGTTATAGCAACAACAGCTCCTCCTTTCATATTGTAATATTTACAGTAAGCTTCCGCACCGGCTATAGCTAAAGCACCTGCTGCTTCAAGAATGCTTCTCTTCTCCTCATACATATCCTGTTTTTTTCACAAATGACAAGGGCATACAGTAACCGTACTGTTTAGATAAATATTCGCTGTTAAAACCTAAAACATCCATGCACGCATATCAATGTATGTTGAACTCAAGCTCAATTTGACTGGTACATGCATGCATAGGATCAGAAAAGGAGCATTTACCTTTATGGATGCACATATAGCATCACGAGAAACAAGAACCACACCATCTACCAACTCCCTACAGATACGGAAAGTTTCTTTACCAACTACTTTTACAGCAACGCCATCTGCAAAGCCTCCTACTTGATCAAGCATTACTCTTTCTCCATGATATAAAGATAATGCCATTGTATTTGCATCAACAGGCTCCACTCCAATAATTTTAACCTGCATTGAATATTCCATTTTATTTCTATTTTTTTAAAACCAAAAGACATGCTAGATGTTAACATGGAAAACAAATCGGTACAAAGGTAAGTGTATAATGTATATAATTCAGAATAAATTCACCAAAAACACGGTCCGAACTGACCACCCAAAACAAGATTGAACCGAAACAAAAAAACCAACTGGACCCAAGGTCGATGGGTCTCACTTGGGGCGCAGCAAACGCCAAATATCATGATCTGATCCAAAACTAATACAATATATACTCAACCACTAGAAAGCCCAAACAACAAAACATTAAAAAATTACACACATACACACACACACACACACACACACACACAATATACTTCTATTACCTTGTCCAAACCAAATTCTCAATGGGTTGGGTCAGGTTTTGAAAACATACAATTTGAAACCAGTAAGTAAAATCACACAGAATTTCTGACATGACAAAAGACATCCAATCTGGTATAACTGTTTCCCTAGTTACATTATATCCCTACTATTAATGAAAGGAATTGATTGCATACATGCAGTGTTCCTCGTTTCAATCGTCGAAAAGGTTACGTTTTTCATCTTACATCGCTTCTTTACGTTTTGTACATGTGTGCACATATAGAGTGATTCAGTAATTGGTATGGGATTGTTTATACCTTACATGAAGAAATACCGATTTCTTTATAATTCAAATTCCAGTGGAAATGACAATAAAACAAATATTGTTCCACTGATATGATTATCCTGAAGCATACATATAGTAAAAAAGTGTCAGTAAATTACACAAAAACAGAACTGTCTTCAGGAATTTCTTAAAACCGTCAATGTTTGTTTTCCAAGCCTCGCTTTTTTTTGGCGGAGGGGGTTGGGGGGATGTTGTGGTGGGGTAACCAAGAGAGAAACTAAATGTAAATGCAAGGTTCATTCAGAATAAAACAAAACATAAATATCAAAGAGAAAAAAAGAGCATATACCTCCGGTCGTACTCGTTTGACGTATGCAGCAATGCCCGCAATAAGTCCACCACCTCCAATTGGTACAAAGATTGCATGCAATGGGCCTTTGAATTGGCGAAGAATTTCCATTCCTACAGTTCCTTGGCCTGTTATAATATCTGGGTGATCAAAAGGAGGAATAAATGTGCGGCCTTCCTTCAATGCTCTTCGTTTTGCATATGATTGTATTTCATCGTAAGAATCACCCACTAAAACTACTTTGCCCCCTAATTTCTTAACTGATTGCCACTGCGTAAAAAAACGATGGGGGATTTTAGACTTAAACGGATCCCAAAAAATAAAAAGTACACCACAGAGAGAGGAGGAGGACGAAGAGGAGAAGACTTGTGGGTGGGGGGGGGGGGTGGACAGGCCTTGTACCTTAGTGCCTAAATTTGAGGGAACAAACATGGCGGTTCATGGACTTTTTAGTCCTGTATCACATTATACTGACAAAAAAAACAAAGTTTATATTTGCAATATTAAGAGTTTTAAGCAACAAAAAAAGAACTCAACCTTATAACAGATAAAAATGAATGTGTAACACTGTTAACAAAAACTGATAAAGCTTGTCTCGTTTACAAAATATAGTTAAAGTGAACCTTCAATGCATCTTTTTATACATGGAGTGCAGCATTAACCTAAAAATTACATGGTTAGAGTAAATGATGATGATGCAATATAGTAATCACACCTTTATTTCTGGAGTGGTAGTAGGCATTGCAATGACAGCATCACAGCCAAGCTTTCGAGCTGACATGGCAACGCCTTGTGCATGATTACCAGCAGATGAGCAAATGACTCCTTTTTCCAACTGTTCTCTTGAGAGATTAGACATCATATTATAAGCACCACGCAACTTGAATGAGAATACCTACATTTTGTCCATGCATTTACCAAAAATCAAATAAATATACATAAAAGAAATTGGTGTTGCATTGCTCTATCATTCAACAAGTACATCATAAATCCATAAACTAAAAGAAATAATATTAAAACAGTATAATATCAGCATATAAGTAGTTCCATAAGAAAAAAGAACCATAGGGTTGGGTTTCAGTAACTTTGGATTAGAGTTTGGTTGGAGGTAAATAGCATTTTTGAACAAAATATTTGCTAGTAGTTGGTAAGAGATAAGATAGAAATTAAAGATTGTAGTGCATTTTGTAATAATTGATAATTACTAACTAATTGCTAATAACTATATCAAATAATCATTATTATTAATTAATTATTAAGTGTAAGTGCTTAACAATTAATACTAAATAGTTAACCATCAATTTTTTTTAACTAAATAATAATTAATTTGACTTTGACGGAGAAAATACTACTCAACTCAAATAGAACGGTGAATAAAAATTGAGTCAAAATGGAAAATCTAATAAAATAAAATACAAATATAGATCAATATGCAGCAACTAAACTAAAGTGTCTCTAACTTTATAACACTCTACAACGTCTTTGTTGAACTTGTGCATTAACTGACGCTGTTCATGTCAATTTTTTAGCATGTCCATATAGACTTGTGCATTAACCATTTCTTCATAATTAGGATCCGTGCCATATAAGAAACTATATGTCAATTATGTTCCCAAATACCAGACGTTCATTCAACAATTATACACAAACTAACCGATAGTAGTTAAAGATTTCATTATGTAATGTTGGAGCATTCTGGGATTGCGGAAACTCTAGAATGTGCTAGCGTATATTACAGTGAAGCATAAATAACTATCTCTAAGTTAGCATCTTGAATCTACGAGATAATACATAGTAAGTGGTGGATGAGGAAAGATTTCAACTTCTTTAATAGCATGAATCAACAGTCTACTATTATTGTAAATTGTAAAGTTTTTTCTGTTGTTATGTGATTCAAATGTGTCAAGGAGTGTTTCAAATTGAAGATACGTTATAGAACTTCATATTAGAAGAGGCAGGAAGTCAACTGGCGGAAGAGATCAAAAATATGGGAAAAAGAAAGACGTTTTATTGTAAATGTCAGGAATTCAAATGTCTGAGCAAAAAAAATGAAATGTCTGAGATATAGTGGTTCAGATGTCTGACTACGAAAATTCAGATGCCTCAGTTGCTGTAGTTGTTGGATTTTCAGATAAACAAACGTCTCAGCTGCTGCACGTTCTATCCCGAGAGTTCAGTCATATGTCTAAGTTGTCGTTCTGAGAATTTCCAAGGGTTTTTGCTATTTCGTATTTTGAAGGGTAGTTTCACCACTTTGTTGTAGATTTAGTTTTTTCTCTGTCGATGGTACAAATTTTTCTAATATAGATCTAATGATCTGCAGCAATTAGAGCATCTACATTAGCCTTGTAATCATTTCCCTAATTATAGAGATTAAAATTTCAATAAATGTAATCAATAGAAACCACAGCTAAATCAATTTGGAGGTTTTTCTACTTTAAGTGCATTATTTTGTAATCTCTTTAATTGAATGATTGTTTAGACGAAGTTTCCACACCTTGTAACTTTTTAACCATAAAATTGATTTGTAATCTCCTGTGATTGAAATAAAAGATGTTAGATCTCTGTGGACGCATGATACTCATATCTGAACCACGTAAAATCTTTTGAGTCTCTTATTTATGTTATTTGCCTTTTGTGATCACGTATTTGAATTTGAGTTTGCATTGTTACTCAAATAGAATAGAAACTAGATCCCAATAAATCGCTTTCACACATATTATTGTCAAATGCTTCCCTATATTTTTCACCACATTCTCAACCAAATATTATGAAACTAAATGACAAATCAAGATTCATATTTCATGCCAATAACTTCCTCCTACCTATAAATGTCGTTAAGTGATCTTTTCCACGCTTTGTTGAGAAATATTTTGTCTATAGTTCCAACATTTTGAATACTGCAATAACACATCATACATGATCTCACCAGAAACCACACTGATCTTTGAAAATAATACACCATGCAAGACTTACAATCAAACTACTTTACGCTACTGCACGCTCGATTGAAGTTTTCGTCAACAATTATGTGCCATATATTGAATTATCATCTATAAAAGACAAAAACATTATTATCATTTTAGGAATTTCTATAAGTTTAGAGGGAATCAAGTCATACCCATTAGTTAGTATGTCGCAGATACATGTAAAAAATTACTCTCTATTCTAGAAAAAAAAAAAAGACCACTGTTCTTGGGAAGAGGAGCCCCTAACGAACACACTGAATAATCCTTTGGATTCTTAACCTTTCAAACCCTTCCTATCCTCATAATTGAATGAGCATACTCCAACTAAGTAAGATGTTGGCGTTGATACTGGTACATACAGTACTTTCTTCAGTTCAACGTTATTCCACTACTAATAATTCTTTTGCGCGTTCTGGAAAGATGATCACCGCATATGTTTTGTGATGGCATTTCACAAGATGACGGAAAATAAGAATATGCTTTTGGTCATTAAGTTTTCTAGAGGCAGCGATGTTCCTCAACAAGATGATCACAAACTGGTTGATGGTATAGCATGCCAAGAATGATGTTTGATGTTGAGCCGGTGCAACCTTACAAAGATTACAAAGTTATGTGGCAACGTGAACGAAAAAACCTGAAAATGTTGGATACTGCTGTTGAAGCACGCAAATGAACCAAAGCATATTTAAGGGAATTACAAAAGCGTTGTTATTTTGTTTTTCTGTACTAGGCATTACCCATTACTGGAATTTTCTTGTATTCAAATTTAAAGTTAGTGGTATAAATTTGAATTTGTATTTAAAATTGTATTAAGTATGAAATATTAGATGGTACATGTTAAATATTAATCTATTAAATTTAAAAAAAATAAAATTAACTGTTAATATCAAACTACTTGCATAATATACACAATAATCGAAACTTCATTCCGTATCTCTAGTCAATCCCAAACCAACGAAAACGACATCAACCTCTAACTAAACCAACTTCTAATATCAAGTTGTCTGCAAGCACTGTAACATCATGTTGTATGTTCCACAGGTAATGGGAACTGTTAAAGAAATAATCAATTTGGATAAGGGAAATGAAAGATGCTGGAAAAGTATCAGAAACGATTAAAAGATTAAGGTAAGAAAAATACAACCTATACTTAATTTACAGCGTAAATTTATACCAGACCTTCTTCACTTTCTCCTGCACCCTTTTAGAAAATCCCAATCAATTCATCCCGTCTTTCCCTTCTTCACTTAGCATGTATCATTCTAAATCTAAGCACACAAAATTATTGATTAAATTTTTTGTTTGAACAAATAAAATATACTAGATAGCTATATACATTTGTTTGAAACTAGGTTAACACAAGATCTTAAAAACTCTTCAAAAACTTCATCAGTGCCTTAAATATAATGAATGATATCAATATGCATATCCTTTTGTGTTCCTGAAGATTTAGAAGGAGATCGAGAGATGTATGCCCTTTTGTGTTAAAGATTCAAATGGAGATTAAGATGGTGAGATTGATAGGGAGGGATAGATGGAGATTGAGATGGGTTTTCTTTCCCGATAACAATTTGTTAGAAAAAGAAAAGAAAGTGAGGATTTATGTTTTGGAAATGAAAAGAAGAAAATGCCTTGGCGGGAGAGTAGTTTGGCAAGAAAGGAAAGAGAAGGGATCGATTACACAAAGGTGAAGGCTTCATCTATTAATGCCCCTTTGTTTGCGTTACAAACCCCATTATTTTACAACAAAATCTCTCACATTAGTAATTTCTGTAGCCACCACGATTGTTCCAAAATTACCCCTCTTCTTATTAACTTCACCTTTCTTTTTGTACTTTCTATGCTTTTCATGTTTTTATTTCTTCTTTGTTAGGACAAAATCTTTATTTATTTATTTATTTTGGAAGCATTCCTTGACAACTACATAGTGTTTATTGTCTCAATAAAAATTGTTATATATTTTTTATATTTGTTTAGTTTTCAATTAATTCTCTTACTGCAAAGTTTTTGTTGATTTATAAATTTGATTACAATCCATTTAATTTATAGCATGGGAAAACATGTAATTCAAACGTGTTTCATGCACAATCGACGCTAGAGGAGACGAGAGTGGCACGAAATTACAAAGCACATCCAATCCAAATGTAGTTGATAATTTTCTGCTTGTAATATATCTAATAAGATGGTAGAAAAGAAAACTGAAATTAAAATTTTAACATTATACACAGGGTGAAAAGCAATTATAGAGGTGTTAATAGGAAGACCCAAGGTCAAATTAGCAATTTTCATTTAGTTTGATAACAGGAGAGTTGTTAATTTGGGCTTCCCTTTGACAAAATATTTTAATTGAAATTTTACATTTTCTTTATCTGTTCCCATCCGCCACAACTTACTCATTTAACAGTTCCCTAATTGATACAGCATGAGCTCTTTTCCTTTCAGCTACTCAAATCCAATGACCACCACTCAAGCAGGAAACCCAAAATTAAATTTCTATTCAATTTTATGACTTAAACAGATAAGTCTAAACGGGTGGAAAAAATGAAAAAACTTTCCAGTTATTTTTAGACAGACTTACCGGCTGCAAATCCTCTCGTTTGAGCCAAATATCAACCCCCACCTTCTCCGACAACTTAGTGGCTCGTTGCAATGGTGTCTCGACTGCCACATCATACACACGCGACGACAAAGTATTCGTTAAATAACTCATAGCATCGCGCTCCGAATCATCATCGTTCAGATTCTCCAAATTTTTTGTTTTTTCCGAGATTCCGCCCAAGTAACCGCTTTCGTACTGCAGCGAATCAGTGGACACCTTTTTCAATTCGGTAGGTTCGCTTTCGGGGTTTAAAGATTGAATGGGGGCGATGGCAGGCGATAATGTGGCGGAAAGGCGCAGGTTTCCATGGCGGCACGACAAAAAGGAAGGACGATGTAGGTTAGTGGGGAGGCGTAAGGCTGGGTGGGGAACGAGGAGGGATTCCATTGCTTTCGATTTTTTGTGCTTGCTCGATGGATGAAATCATGAAACTGCACAATTCTAGGGTTTATAAAGCTGTCGCCTGTCAGTTTCGATCTCAACCATCCATTGCGTTTGAACTCGTGCGTTAAAGAACATGCTTAAAGCCGCCAGCAGGGGCAATGCAGGAAAGACGAAAGACGGATAAAAAATTAACTGCTCCAGCCGCAGAACGCAAAAGTGGTAGGTGGAACGTATAATTTAAGATATAAATAGTTGTTTGTTAAAGAATATAAGAAAAAAGAAAAACATTAGATAAAGCTCTTTATTCATCTATCTTCATAGATAAATGAGCTCTCTGTCTATAAGCTACACATAGTGAAAATTAAAATAATACCAGTAAATAGTTAGCTTATTTATCATTATACTCAAATATATTACAACACTCCTCTTGAATATGAGTACATAATGATGATAAAAGAGAATTTCTCAATAAAAATCTGGTTATTAAATAATAAATTGAAAAAAAATCATAATCAAAGAAAAAGTGCAACTTAATTTCATGTTGATATAACATATTTTACAATGTTATAATGAGGGTTGATATTTCTAAACCAAGATGATGCTTTATTAAAACTTTTAATAAAGACTAATGGGAAAATATTAATGAAAATAAAAATACACTGCAACAAAAACACCATATTACAACTTTAATTTTACAACGATGGTAAAAGCACCGTTGTAATAAATGTATTTTTACAACTTTTATCCATAAAAGTTGTAATAAACTTATTTTTAACAACTGTGTTATTTTGACAGTTGTAAAAGCCTATCACAACTTTTATTTTTTGACTGTTGTAATATATGACTATTTTAATATAATTAACAACTAATAATTAATATTTAATACATTTATATTGGTTATTTATAAGTAATAACTAAT
This sequence comes from Allium sativum, assembly GCA_030737875.1. Taxonomy (NCBI): domain Eukaryota; kingdom Viridiplantae; phylum Streptophyta; class Magnoliopsida; order Asparagales; family Amaryllidaceae; genus Allium; species Allium sativum. The sequence goes on along the minus strand of CM060919.1, from coordinate 843,554,748 downwards.
AATTACTATTAATAATCAATTAGGAAGTAATAATCAATAATCAATCTGTAATATTTAATACTTAGCAATTAAGAAGAATAATTAAAAAATATAGTTAATATTACATGATTACTATTAAATAGTTAATAATTAAAATATAATAATTAATGCTAATCATTAATAACCAATGATTGCTATTAATAATTAAGAAGTAGAGATTAATAACTAAGAAGAAGAGATTAATAATTAAGATTATGTTTAATAATTAATTTATACTAACGAACGATTAATAAGAAATCTTTAATAATTAAAATGTAATACTTATTATTATTATTTAATATTTAATAGTTATGGGTAATAATTATATTTAACATCCAATATTTCAAAAAAAGTTTAAATTGTTCTAGACAAAACTTATAAAATATTGAAATTTTCACAAATTAATAAAATAAAATCAATGAACTAGAATTTTTATAAAATATCCAAAATTTTGATAAACTAGTTAGTTTTTTTCTTTTTTTCTTATGTTATATTTAACAACTTTTATTATTTACCAGTTGTAATAGACCTCTGTTAATATCTTTTCCATTTGCCCATGGTTATAATAAATTAATGTTAATAATTAATTTTTGACAATAAATAATTAAGAACTAATCATTAATATTAATCATTTTTTAACAATAAATAATTAAGAACTAATCATTAATATTAATAATTAAGAAGTAATAATCAAGTAGTAACATCTAATATTTAGCAATTATTTTTTGATAGTTAGTAATTAAAAAGTTTTTATTAAGAAATTATAAAAACTTATTTTCAACAATTCTATTTTCTACTTGTTAATTCTGAATTATTATATTTGATTTTATAAACTTGGATGAAACTTTAATTATAGCCAATAAAAAATTGGCTTTTCTTGGAGAAAAAAAAACTGGTTGCCCTCTTAACGTGAAAGATGAAATTTTGGCTCCAAGGCATCTCACTAGACGTATTTCTCCTTGTATGTGGGCCGACCTCTCTTCTTTCCTAAACCTAACATCGATCCCCAATTTCTTCCTTTCTCTGGAAAAAATTAAATCTCAACTGACTCCAGCGACTGCAGCTGAACATGAATAGATCTACTGATTTTGGCATATTTATGACGATTGCTGATCCACGATTTGATTTGCTTCCAGCTACCTCCAGTCGCCTACCTTCGGCCGGTTTCGTTTGAGAGCAGCAGGTAAAAACCAATTATGTTGATTTCCGTTTCTGCGGTGCTTAATTTATGAAAATAAGGTGGACTTCTCCATATTCTTCCATTTCTAGAATCACCTCATCAACCCTCTTATGCTAACACGTCAGTTCATCTTTACGTATGACAATTTAATATATCAATTGTTTGGTGTTATTGCTGTTGTCCGGTGGATTTTATGCAGGTGAGAGTTAGTTTTAAGGTGGTTTGTGTTTGTCGGAATTGTGGAGAAGCGTATACTAATATGCCCTTTTGTTTTAAGACTCGGATATTTGTGTGCCAACTGGATTTGCATTGGTTGTTTCTAAAGCCTTTATATTTTGTGTAGTAGTCTAGTCGCTCATGCATTTTTTGCTGTGAAATAAACCATCCAGTTATTCTTCAGTGGAACATTTAGTATTGGTTTGTACTGGACGAGTTAATAGTAATCCATTGAATGTTTTAGTTTACAGCTTCATCAATTGTACTAAAGATTTAGAGCCATAGATCCTCCATTGCTGCCTCTAAAATCAATGATTATCTGTGCAATTTCAATGCAAACAATCACAAGTGTGAGTTCAGCTGCTTCTGTTTTTTGCTGCTACTGTCCATTGCTTATAACATAGAGCAGGTTCCTTCGTTAATTGCTTATACCATAGAGCAGGTTCCTTCGTTAATTGCTTATTTTGGGCATTGTATTTTTAGAATGTCAGGCTTTGATCATTGCAGCCATTTAGTCATCTAATTTTTGTTTGTCAGATTCAAAAAGATATTGTAATATAGTTGAGAATTCAGAAAGCAATGTGTCAATTTCTAATGCTCTAGAATGAAATGTAGATGCTACAGCAAACCCTGTAGACAACGAGTTATCCAGTATATTAGTTATCCAGTATCTAGAATGAAATATCTTTTAGTTATCCAGTTTTGCGTAAATCAATTTCTAAATTTCTTGCCTTATAGCTTGTTTGTTTTTCGTAAATGCACTGTTGTTGACAATTTATAATTGTTACACATAACTCTTATGTTTGTATATTAGAATAGATAACGTTATCTTAGCCCGATAATTCTCCTTTGATCCCACTTTGGATTAGGATTTGCGAAGACGTTAGTAGCATGCATCTAAGTATTGACAGGATTTCATTTGATTTTGATTCATGCTTATGATTAAATTAAATTTTGCTACCAACAAGTTTTAGCTGATGGAATATCCAGTTTTCAATATCTGATACCACTAATTCACTATCAAACGATATGTTGGGTTAGTAAATGTGTATAATATATATCATGGTTCTGCTGAATAATTTGTGGGAACCATGTTAGCCCATATTTTTAGCAGAAATTGCTGAAATAAAATGTTGATATCTATGCTTTATTGGTGCCATCTGTTGTTATTAATGTGCGACTAATGCAAGGCATAATGTTTTTTCCAATAGATACTCGAGTGGGAGTTAGCGTGGGAAAAAGTATGAAAATTTCATTGGTTTGGCTGAAGAATCCAAGATTAAGTAAGGTCGTTTCTACCTCAGAAATAAGGTTTTGTATGCTATATAATTTTTTTCCATAGTTCTGGATAAAGTAGTAGTTTTTAGGCTATGTCTGTCCGGGAAGATATATCATTCTGTCGACAAAACCGATAAATAGAAATGAATATATATATATATGTGTGTGTGTGTGTGTGTGTGTGTGTGCGCGCGCGCGCGCACGTGTGCGTGTGTGTGTGTGTGCATATATATAAATATGTATGTATATGTGTGTGTGTATATATATATATATATATAAATGTGTGTGTGTGTGTGTGTTGTAGCTTGTGTATAGAATGCTACTTATGTTTGATGCTATTAAGATTTGGTATTATTGACTTTAAAAAACACTTTCTGTTTTTTTTTCTAACAATAGACGTATTCTTATGCAACAGGTCTCAGATTACTGCAGTGAACTTGCACCAAAAGGATAAATGGCATAAAGATTTCGTTGTCTTCGACTAGTGTACTCTTGTAGGATATGCATTTTTTTGTGGATGCCTTGTGCTTGTACTAAGTTGCTTTGTAATGGTCAAGTATGTAATAATGTGCGAAATGTTTTCTAAAACTTATTATTTGCAATATCGAAAATTTGAGTATTTTGATAAATTAGTTTGCAAATAATTGTAATATTTGATTTGCTTATATTTAGTGTATAGCTATATTTAGTGTATTGTTCATTTCGGTTGCAAAAGATGTATATTTTTTTAAAATGCAACTTTCAATCACAAAGTTGGATAACAGTTGTAATAGATATTTGGCAAATTCTATTTGGACCTACCAAATAGCTGTATTGCCCCCCTTTTAGATCCAAAACCGTGATGACGAAATTACCCTTTGCTTGCTCTTTTTTTTAAGCTTCAGCCTATCTCGCACTGCCAGTGCGAGGTTGCTTAGCGTACCATGCAGCGGCACTACGTGGTACGCTAAACAACCTCGCAGTAACACTACGAGGTTCCTTAGCGTACCACGCAGTGCCTCTGCGTGGTACGCTAAGGAATCTCGTAGTGTCAGTGCGAGGGAGAATAATTTTGTATTTTTTTTTTAAAAGACGAGGGCAACTCAGCAAAAAAAAAGGGGGATTTCAATTTTTTGGAAATAGAGGAGGGCAACTCAGCTATTTGGTAGGTCCAAATAGAATTTGCCTAGATATTTTTACAACGGTGCATAACTGTTGTAATAAAGTTTATTACAACGGTGGTAAACAGTTGTAAAATATGTATATTACAACGGTGTGCAACGGTGTAAAAAACTTGTAAAAGATTTTAGTCTATTACAACTTCTTAATAGACGACGGTGGCTCCACCATTGTAAAAAGTCTTTTACAACTTTTTTCCACCGTTGAAATATAGTCAATTTGTTGTAGTGATAGTATATTATAACATACTTTTATATTTTATATGTTCCTCGTTATTCGTAACACATTATTCAATTAGTTTGTTGATCGAGACATTTCAATTTTATAAGCCATCTTCCAAAATGTTGATTTTATAAATGCCTTTGTGAAAAGATCTGTCATATTTTTTTGAGATCGAGTTTTTTTCACCACTATGTTATTATCATTTTTAGTTCTTGTATAAAGAAAAGTTAGAAGAAATGTGTTTCGTTCTATCATCCTTAATGAATCATGTCTGAATTTGAGCTACATAAGCTATATTGCGTTTATAAATGATAGTTGATCATTTTGTAATGACCTCAACCAAGCACATTGTTGACTTGCTTTATATAATGTTGATATTTCAGAATGACTGGATAATGTTGCTAACAATGTTTGCTCTGTAGATTGTTATGAGACCGCTTTCGTACTGCAGAAAATTAGTGGACACCCTTTTCAATTCGGTAGGTTCGCTTTCAGGGATTAAATATTGAATGGGGGAGATGGTAGGCAATAATGTGGCGGAGAGGCGCAGGTTTCCATGGCGGCACGGAAAAAAGGAAGGACGATGTAGGTTAGCAGGAAGCGTAAGCTGAGTGGAGAAAGAGGAGGGATTTCATTGCACTTGATTTTTGTGCTTGCTTAATGGATGAAACTGCACTATTTTAGGGTTTATAAAGTTGTTGCCAATTTCGATCTCAACCATCTATTGCAATTGAACTCGTGCATTAAAAAAACATGCTTAAAGCCACCAAGACAGGCAATGTAGGAAAGATGAAAGATGGATAAAAAAATTAACTGCTCCAGCCGCTTAATGACGGAATGGTAGATGAAATGTATAATTTAAGATATAAATGTTTTTTTTTATAGGAAATTGGTTTTTTATTATATATGTCAGTACGTTAGGCACGTCCATTGGACGTATGCAACGAAAACTACAATAAATTTATTTATTGTGAAATAGTAATCGTATGCACAAATAATACTTAATACAAAGAAATATGTAAGCTATCATTTTTTATTGTGAAATATTATGAACAAGTGAAACTAACAAAAAGCTTCAAAGAACAACATGTGCCCTACTCTTTTATTTTCACCATTTTTCAATAATTTTTCTGTCCTGCCTGTTGAGATTTAGCATGTGGCATTTTTGATTTTGTTGCTCGCGGATCTATAAAGCCCTGTGAATACATGAATTTGTTTCACGATTTAAGTCATTTTGCTCCATTCATAATATACTTTTATACTTCAAAATTATAGATAATTTTAACAATTTTATGCCAACAAATCTGTACAACCAATTTTATGTCAAAATTTTCAATTATTTCATGTAATCGACAACGGTTTCAAAGAATCATTCATGTAGATCTAAATAAAGATTTAAAAAACCATTTGTTAGAAAAATAAGAATATGTTTGGAGATCAGTGGATTAACGAAAAAGGGTAGCAGTTACGATACTCATGATATAGGCGGATGTATGGCTTCATATAAAACTATAGCATTACAAAATGTCTTTTCAAGCTTAAATTAAAAGAGTAGAAAATTGTAGATTTTGATAGCTGTGTTATTAAATTGCATTGCATGTCATGTCAAATTAAATATTCGTAAAACACTGAGCTATCGTTAACACCTTAGTATTCTACAAAATTTCATCTAATTTCAAAGAAATTAAAATTTAATAATAATTTTAAGAACATCAATAAACAAAATAGGAAAAAACTTTAATATTTAAAGGAACATGAATTCTGATAGTGTGTCATATGCATGCGAAAAAGCTTTAGTATTATCAGTTAGCTTCTATGGCTGATGCGAGTTCCAGCATGAACCTGAATAGTTCCCCTATATGGCTTCCTTCTACACAACTTCAATATTGATGTAACACAAGGTGGTGCAGTAAAGAAAAGATCCTATGTTGCCAAGGTAGTAGCTAGGACAAACAAATGTGAAGAGTATAACGGTCTGGTCTTTTTCAACCATTTGACAGCGGCTAATACTCCGCCGTGGCATTACACTGGTACCCACCACCTTGTTTTACGGCCAGACTCTCGACTGTCTCGGCCTCCTGTCTAACCAACCCCTCTTGGGATGTGTAGAGGTAAGAGTCCCCCGCTCGCCACCAAACCAAGAGCGAGAACCCCCTATCACGCTGTCTCATGCCAAACAAGGACCGGTGTGAGAACTCAAACAGTTGTTTTTAGGATTTATTTTAAAGTTAGGTAATTCACCGGACCATGCCGCTAATGCGGAACGGGTCTACTCCATGAGAATATCAGTGCATAGAAATTCGCAATGACCTTTCTTAAATATGAAACTAACATAAGGTCTCGTGGCACACACACAATGCAAACGCATACATGGGCGAGGTTTCTCCTTATGCAGTCAAAAATGTTTGATATGTGAACATCCTCTTTCAATACTATAATATAGCGCGAAAACAATTACGAAAGTAAATGTATCAATCCTAGCCAGCATAGGTACCATATACTATACTGACATATAGTATACAATCAAAATCGTACGGGCCCGTAGCGGAGATTGAGTTTCCAACAACGACCAGGCAAAAGAACTTCCTTTCGAACCGAATTTTGAACAACTCTAGAGGGATGTCCGAGGATCAACAGTGATGCTCCTCATGCCAACACAACGTCGCGTTACCCCTTAACCAGGTAACTTAGAGTACGCCTGAGTATGTCATCTCCCGGTTGTTGTCGACCTTTCTAAGCGCGCGCCGACAACAACCACAAAAGTAGATGCTTTTACCACATAGGTTAATACCTGGGCTCCATACCATAGTACACCTTTTATCTAGAAGGAGACAACACCCCACAACCCTACTGCATTTCTTCTTTTTTTGGCCATTTACCGGGGTATGAGGCTTGTCGAGGTCACGATATACACAAAGCTACGCTTAAATAGCCATGCTTTGATCATCCATATTTCTCCACATAACTTAAGTATGCCACATTGTCTATTCACAACTCATCACTGATTTCCATCAATATATAACCTCTAAGCTCATACGTCTTAGAGAACAGTGTTAAGCAAGAAAATAAATTCTCTGTCACCAAGCAGATATATATTTAACAGAGATCGGTGCTACGCAGTCAATTACAATGTCAGACACACATTCCATATATGTCCGTTCTAGGTCTGAACGAAACACCAATCCGAAAATCTCCAAATATATTCAAACCTCATGCCATTTATAACCTCCTATCGGGTGGCCTATCCAACCGAGACATCAGCAATCAATCCAAACAATTCAAAGAATCCCGGCCTTCACTCGTCGTTTTCCAAGTCTTGAGTTGCTCCATAACATCATATTATTACTTGGAATAGTTTTCGGACATACATCCAATCCCAGTCTTTCCAAATAATAAGCACAATTTAAAAACAAAATTATAGAACACATAGGCTCTCTACCAATCTCCTTCTGTCTTGGATTTTGTCAAAATTAAACTTCTTTAAACCCATTCCCAAATTATTACAAAATCCATATTTAACCTTTCTCTTTTAAAACACACCCTTTAAATCTAAAATAATTTAGCCTCAAAACATAATTTAACTTTCCATTTGATAACTCGTTATCAAAAACCCAGTTTCCTTTGAAAATCCTTACCCTAAATTTCAACCATAGTTTCCAATTAAACGGTTCCCAACATTAAATTATGAAATCTTAACTAAAAGATTATACTTCCTTCCCAATTCCTTATTTTTAATTTCCTCAAATCAAAGATTTGATTAAATCCAAATTTCGATATGAATTTCTACAAATCAATCTCATTGGGTTTCAAGAATAATATTATTGAAGATACGATTCACGAAAAAACCCAAATCAATTGATATTGAACATAAATTACACAGAAGTTATATCCACTTATTTTCGATACCAATTCTAATAATCAACGAATACTACAAGTGGAATAATGATATAATAATAATATCTTCCAAATTCCTCAAATAGTATACGTTTACATCACGAAATTTCATATCAAATATCCGAATTTTATTTCTATCCAACTTATCTCAAATTAGATTGAGAAACCTGTATCTTAATTAAAAGATTTATCCAACTCTTTGACATTAGATCTAGATAGAAATATCATCAACTTATACTTAATATTAATCTCCGTATCCAACTCACATTTTAAGCGAAATAACGGTGAACTCCCTTTTAAATTCCTCAAATATTATGAGTCATCATTTACCGAATTAATATCAAGCATCCGAAGATTTATCTCCAACCATATCCAATTATTTAAAATTGAAAAACCCATTTTAATATCAAATTAAATTCTATATAAACCATTTTCATTACTTTTAAATCTTTGAAAACATTCCAAAAATCATTTAAAATGATTACTTATAGTTCAGAAAATAGTTTCCGGGTTAAAAACTTCAAAATAGATTGTTTCCGAAGAAAGCGTTACAATAGTGTTTTCAAAAGCATTATAAAAGTTTTACAAACAGTTATCTTAATTACTTTGATCAAAATATCTTTTATCTTAGTCAAAACTTAAAATTTACAATTCAAAACATTTTTACATAATTTATAATGATTTTACCATTGTTTCATATTTTTAGAAACATTAAAAATGGTTGTTTATGGTTATGGTCGATAACTTCTCTTACAGCGATCTTTTCCAAAATGGTTTTAAACATAACTTGAAAATTATAAACCGAAATTAAAATCCGCTTTCCTTCATTTAAAAGCTCTTGTTAATATAAATCAATTGTTTTTCGTATCTCGGAAAACTGATTTAGATTGCAAAAGTTATAAGCATTTACAGTTTGTAACTAAAATACGTAAATTGCTATTGTGCGACAAGCTCTATTTTGACCGAAATAAAAATTATTCTTCACTACTTCAAAATACCTTAGAAAACTATTATATATTCATTTAAAACCATTCAAAGTAATTTACATTGACTTTCCAAATTATTTTAGGTTCAAAATTCAACTTTTATTTTTTTACTTAATAAATCAAATTCCAATTCATTTCTAAATTCAAATAATTTCAAATTAACCATTCCATTCGTCGGATCAGTTAGGGATAGCCAGAAAGAGCAGGAAACTATATTTTCCAAACCTAAGACTAGACACTATCCTCTCTGTCATTGTAGAGTGTTCCGATTTTTCTTTATTCATTTAAAGAACTTTATCCACATATATGAATTAATACATATGGTCTTTCCCAATTATTAACCTTCAATTTCAATAATAATATTGTTTCTAATTACGAAGGAGATTTGTCGATCACCAGTGTGATACCATAATTATTGTTATAGTGTGTGCAAAACAACATCAACAACCATTATTAACGTCCACAACAACCATTATTAACATGGTTAAATAAATCATAATTGTGCACAAGCGTTATAACACTAACGCTTGATAGTGTGTGTTCCAAACTACGCATCAATCATCCATCATAACAAACATCAACCATCATTAACCACTAATAATCCATCACTATATTTAAGTTAGTCTAAATACTAATTATATATATATATATAAACCGTGGTTAAAGAGTTCTCACCAAACAGCTTTCCAAATTTCCTGGTAGGTGATCCTAGCTGAGTGAATTGTCGGACAGTATTTCAACGCAACGTTTTCTTCCCCAAAATATATATATATTAATCTCTCTCTACCATAAGAAGAGGAGGATGGCGATGAACTTTGGTAAGGTGGTGGTGGAAAAGAGGAAGACTTATGCCATGGGAACCATGGCCATAAGCTTTAAGAAGAAGATGAAAGGGAGAAAATGGAGTGGAATGGTAAAAGAGTGGAGAAAAGGCCTCCTTATATAGGAATGGAGGGTTAAGGAGGTAATGACACATAAGGGGGCAAGTGTAAGGCATGCATGAAAGGAGGCATGCAAAAATACAAGTGTCCTTACACTTGGCTTAAGGCGGGAAAGTGATCTTTTGGTAGCATTTCTTTTAAAATGCTATGAAAACTAAGGACAACACTTAGTTCTAATGCTACTAATTCATGTTATAGTTTGACAAATCCAATCAAATGACAAATAGTGTTAATAAATTCGAACTTATTAATATTCATCCTCATCTGTTAAATTTATAATTCAAATAAATTCTATTATATAACTAATCAACATTATTAAATACATTTAACCATATATATATTTATGTCAAATTCAAATTGAGTAATAAAAATTCCAATTTTAAATTGGTTAAAAATTCTGGATTGTTACATTCACCCCCTTAAAACTTTTCGTCCTCGAAAAGGAAAGGGAATCGTAACTACTCATTCGACATCTTGTAGATTTTCAAGATCAAGATTAAAATTCTTTATACCAAAGCTCGTTGTTCCCATAATGAATATACCAGGTAGAATATTCTAATGGACAACCATATCTATCATGTCCTCTAGCGATAACTTCCAATTGCCCGTTATATTCGATTCATCGTTTACTTGATGAATTACTTATACTTAACCATTTACTATCTTCCAGAAAATTCAGAGGTATAAATTATTCTCTTTGATCTTATCTTGCAAATACAATGGTTATGGGACTTATTCCCTTCCAATTTTCCAAACTTACTATTATTCTTCATACAAAAGAACTTGATCATCTCAGAACTCAGCTTGTCTAAACGTTTTAGTGTAGGTAATTTCTTCTTACTATACCCTCTTGCCAAATATCCTTTAATCAAATTCTGAAACCTAATTCACAAGATATTCATGCTTACTTAAATAATTCCTTTTATGACCGCAATATACTTTAGAACTTATCGACTGTCCAAAATCGCCGATTCTATATTTTAGTTCCTTATATTGTTTAATTTTGGCTATCCTCATTAATTATTCCGATTTCAAGGTTACCAAACATATTTCCTTCACCATTTAGATATATTTTTATTAACATCTTTAACCACCGTAGTCCTTAACCAATATATCATCAAATATCTTATAGTCATATTGTGAAACTGAATTCTCAAGATATTTGCATTTAAATTTAATCAGTTGGGGAGGACTAATTATAAAATATCCTGATTAATTAATTCCAACTTAGCCTTTAAATCATTTTTCAAACTACTTTTTCTATATTTGGATTGCTTAAGTAAATTACAACTTTACGTAGACGTCTTTTAATCAATTGAGAAATTCCAATCACAAGATGTCTGTGCTCAAGTTTTGAATTCCCAAACATTTTCAAAGACCCTATTTCCTTTATATTGAAAATGTATTCTTTCACAATCAATTCCAAAAATTAATTTCAAAGTAATTGCAAATTCTTACTCAAAATTTTGATTTGAGTTTCCAAACTATATATCTTTTCAAAATATGTTTCTTCCTTAAAATATAACTTTTCAAAACTCACTTCATATTTCAAATACGCTTTCTCAAATATTTTACTCTAAAATTTCATTCTAGGGTATTACTAACCCTATCTCTAATGAGATATCATAACTCTGATGAGTTCTTATTTTTGTTCAAATATGTCGTACCCCATTGCTTTGTATAAACCAAAGCTCTAATACCACGTGTGACGGTCTGGTCTTTTTCAACCATTTGATAGCGGCTAATACTCCGCCGTGGCATTACACTGGTACCCCACCACCTTGTTTTATGGCCAGCCTCTCGACTATCTCGATCTCCTGCCTAACCAACCCCTCTTGGGATGTGTAGAGGTAAGAATCCCCCGCTCGCCACCAAACCAAGAGCGAGAACCCCCTATCACGTTGCCTCATGCCAAACAAGAACTGGCGTGAGAACTCAAAATAGTTGTTTTTAGGGTTTATTTTAAAGTTAGGTAATTCACCGAACCACGCCGCTAATGCGGAACGGTTTTACTCCATGTGAATACTAGTGCATAGAAATTCGCAATGACTTTTTTCCAATGAAAATAACATAAGGTCTCGCGGCAAACACACAATGCAAACACACACATGGGCGAGGTTTCTCCTTATGCAGTCAAAAATGCTTGATACTTGAAAATCCTCTTTCAATACTATAATATAGTACGAAAACAACTTTGAAAGTAAATGTATCAATCCTAGCTAGCATAAGTACCATATATTATACTGACATATAATATACAATCAAAATCGTACAGGCTCGTAGCGGAGATTGGGTTTCCAACAATGACCAGGCAAATGAACTTCCTTGCGGACCGAATTTTGAACATGTAACAACCCTGAATTTTGGGGTAAATTTAAAATTTTATATTAAGTAATTTTAATGAGTTTATGATATTTAAAATAATTTATTTAGAATAATAATGATTAAAATTGATTTAAATCGAAGTTAGAATGAATAATTTAATTTTAATTGTAAAAAGAGTTAGAAATAGCGCGGTAGTTTGAAAAGTCAAACTTGAACTTTGATTGACCGTACGGGATGCAAAATTTAAAGGATTTTAGTAAAACCAAAAATTTTGGAATCTATTTAAAAATATCTTTCCAACGAATCCGAAAAATCGAAATTTCATAGCGGGAATCAAAAGTTATGCCCAGTTTAAAATTTAGAAAGGTCGCTATGAAATTTATATAGGTAAAAAATGTTACTTTTTGCATACGAAGGAATTTGGACTCGAAACCACTTTCATTGAGTTCAGAATGACGTTTCTGCATTGAAAAACAGTAAACACTTATATATTTCGAGTTTCGAAAATTATTTGTTTAAAAAGTATTTTTAATATTAAATATATACGCCTTGAAAATAGCCATTCTTCAAACGACCTCTGTTTTCGACGAAGCCACTTTTGTTGGACTTGGAATGTCAAAATATAGTTAAGTTTAATTTTTCATAATTTTTAGAATTAATTTGTGGTCGTGGCAAAAAGATTTCAGTTTTGTCAATTTCAATCAATTTTAATCGACTTGAAAATAGTCATTTTTCAAATAGGCTCAGAATTCAACAAAAATATTTTTTTTTGATTCGTATCGTCAAAACATAGCCAAAAATATTTTTTTCGGGAATTTTTAAAGTTAAATTGTGGCCCCGGTGAATTTTTATATACGTTTGAATTTTTAAAATAAAAGAATAATTATAAATCTGAAAAACGGAGGCTGAGATGACCTTTTGGGCCTGCGGGACATAGTTAGATGGATCCGGAATAGGGGTTATTAGCTAGGAAACACATTCATTGGGCTGAAATTGGACAGAGCTGCTAAACAGGCCTTTTAGTGATTAATTGAATTTAATAATAATATAAATAACCGAACTAAGCAAATCACTAAACCCTAATCTTCATCATGTAGCCGTCGCCTCCATGGTTTTTCATGGCTGAAAATACCCCGTTTTCCCCCGTTAAAATCTCCCTCCTCTCTACGACTTAGACAACAAACTATATACCATATCAAAGTTCTTCTTCTCCTCTACATTTCCATAAGGTTGGATCTCTTCTAATGCCACAAATTCTGAGAACAAGGCACCCAAACCCGCGGCAGAAACCCCCGTCGGCCTCCCCCTAGGCTCAACCGAGCTCGGCCATTGTGGGCCCCCTTGGTGCGCCTTTCCGTGCTCCACGTCGCAGCAAAGTCCGATCGTGCAAACTCTGACTGATTTTAGCAAGAATCCATGACCTAGTTTTGAATTGAATGGGTTAAACGTCGGCCGAAAGCCTGTAGAAGAGGAAGAAAGGATTATTACCTAATCTATTCTAATTAAATAATATTTAATTGTTAACTAATATGATTAATATTTAAATGACCATAACTCTTGCAAATCAAAACAGAAATCAACGAAACCAGTTGCGTTGAACTCGTCTTTCCGAGATCTACAGCATGGAATAAACTAGATCTGAAAAGGAGCAGATGAAATTTTGAGCAAACTTCAGATCTGAATTAAAAGCTCGGTGAGATTTCTATATTTTTAAAAAATTTAAATTAATTATTTATTTCAAATGTGAAATTTATATTTATTTCATGTTCATGATTATATATATAATTATTTTAGTGTTGATTTGTTCTGTGATGACGATTGCTGAGTTATATTGTTGTATGATTGCGATGTATCGTTGGATGAATTTGTGTGTCTCATGTCTGTTAAATTTAGTTCACACAAAAGAAAAGAAAAATCTTATTTTTATTGTATTTGTCATATTAGAATAAAGGAATTGTTTTGATAAATAAAATCTCTTTTGTTTGTCACATTAGAATATAGGAATTGTTTTGATAAATAAAGTCTCTTTTATTTGTCATATTAGAGTATAGAAATTGGTTTACAAATAAAAATCCCTTTTATTTGTTATTGAAATGCATAGAAACATTGATATATAAAATATTCTTTTATATGACATTGAAATACATAGAGGGAAAAAAATGTTAACATATAAAATTCTCTTTCATATGTTATTAGAATGTATAGAAAAGTATAAACAAATAAAAGTATTCTTTTATTTGTTATTAGAACACGTAGAAAAGTGTAAACCAATAAAATACTTTTTATATGTTGTTAGTGTACATAGAAAATGTACACACATGAAATACTTCTTTTTATGTTATAAGTTTATTTAGAAAAATGTAATCACATAAATTATTCATTTGAGTCAAAATATGTTATTGAAACAAGTTACACATTTCGTTGAAATAGAATTAGCATTTTCATTGCTAAGTTAGTTTAGAAATTTTGACAAATAAATTATTCTTTTATTTGTTATAAAAGAAAATGTTTACATATAAATTATTCTTTAAAATACATAGAGTAATGTATACATATGAAATTCTCTTTATACATTATTAGAACACATGGAAAAATGTAACAAATAAAATATTCTTTTATTTGTCATTAGAATACATAGGAAATGATCGTCAAATTAATGTGCCACCGAGTTATGAATTGTTATGTCTAAAATTTAGATTTCAATAAAAAAAAGTTCATTTTTATTGTTTTCATTAAAACATGGTTTTTGTCCAAAATAGTTATTAAAATATAAACATTCATTTTTGCCACTTTAAGTGAATGAATTGAAAATGTTTCATTTTCGTCATTGTAAAAAAAAATGAATGGCTAAACATTCATTTTTATCAGGTAAGTCAAAGTAGACAAAAATACTCATTTTTGTCTAAATTAAAAGAATGAAACAAGATATAGTACTTTTATATTATATTAGGATTGAAATGCAAAATTTAGCACTTTTGTCAATTTACATTAGTTAAAAACAAATTATTCACCTTTGTCGGTTTACATTAGTTGAAACCAAATAAGCATTTTTGTTTACTTATGCTAGTTGAAACAAATTATGCAAATTTTGTCAAATATATTAGTTGAGGCAAAAATGTACATCTTGTCAAATTTAGATGGTTGAAACAAAAAGGACATTTGTGTTAAATAAAAGAATTAAGCACAAATAGCATTTTTATTAACTAGATTTGTGTTATAACAAATGTTCATTTTGTTAGAATGAAATAGATATGATTTTCACCGTCACTTATTAAAATGAAATAGACATTATTTTCACCGTCACTTGGTAAAATGAAATTAACATTATTTTGCACCGCCATTGGTTAGAAATATAAGGAACAATTTTTCTGTCGTTATGTATTAAATTAGAAACGAACATTTTGCACCGTCATGTGTTAATAATGATATGAATATTTTCACCGTCATGTTTGTTATAAAAGAATGAAATTTAATGAAGCAATATTATTAACATTTCTATTGTAATTAAAGGGAAGTAATTAAAAGAATGAAAGCTTATGTTTTTTTTATGAAAAATGGAATTTTAAGTTTATGTTTAAATGAATTAAAAAGATTGAAGTCATGTTACATTTTTAATGTAATAAGAAGAAGTAGATTTTATACGGTAATCTTAATTTCATCTTTAATGTAATAAAAAAAAGAAATATTTTGACATTGTAAAGGGAAAAGTTGCATTTTTAATGTAAATTAGATAAAAGAGAAAGGTTACATTTTTAAAGTAAAAAGAAAGTTTACATTTTTAATATGAATAAGGTTGAAAAGAAAATTTTATATTTTAATGTAATTAAGATTTAAAGAGAAGAAAAATTACATTTTTCATGTGAATAGAATTTAAAGAAGAAAAATTATATTCCATGTAAATAGGACATAAGGAAGGAAATTTACAATTTAATGATTTGAATTTTCATCAAAGAAAGATAGCAGTATGAAATTTACATTTTTATGTAAATAGATTTTCAGTGAAAATTATAACGATGGAAATGTAGTTTTTAAATGAATTAGATTTCATTAAAAGATTAACAAAGTTATTATTTTGTTACATTGGAATTATACAAACAAAAATATTTTCATTTTTGTAGAATTGAGGTTGACACCAAAATATGTTGCTTTTTTGTTGAAATTGAAATGAAACACAAAAATGCTCATTTTTGTTGGAATTGGTATGATAAACAAAATATACATATAAGATGTGTATGTGAACTAAATTAAAATAAAAATTATTGTGTGTTATGTTATATACCTTTACTTATCACGATTATCGCAATAATGAAATGGCCGAAGAAATTATGTATATATCTGATTATATATATATATATATATATATATATATATATATAAACAAATTTTAATTTAACGAATCAAGCGTGGTAGTTTGCGTTTTGGAATTGTATTTTTAAACGGTTATACCGAAATTTCCAACCGTCGGATTTTCCCAAATCTGTAACCGTTAGGTTTGCCTTGGGAAGATCTTTCCAACGTTATGAATTATGTTAAATTCCAACGGTTAGATTTAGAGAAATGTGTAAAAAAAAAATTGGGTGAAAACAACGCCAATGTCGCCTTTTGACTTGGAGCGTCGTTAAATGGAATTTAATTATTTTTATATAAATACAAATAAAGGTTGATCGTTATAAATTAATATCAACGATATGAAATGATTTTTAAATATATGCGAGGATCATTTGAAAAGTCCGAGTTCAATCTCATTTCAAATGATCATACGATGAATGAAAGTCGAAGAGTTGAAGACGGTGATTGAAGACCGGCGATCTTCACATCGAATGGACGACAACTGCTGATGCCCGTGATTGGAGTAGCTACCTTGAAGGGGCTACAGTGGTGGTCGTCCGGACGTAGTGTTGATTAGTACGGATTTGGCTTTCGCTCAGACCCAGAGCATAAGCTTATAAATGGAATGTGTGTCTGACATTGTACTCCTTTATATTGTATTTGTTGATTTTCTGTCGAATGTATGAATGTTTGGTGGCGGAGAATTTATTCTCTTGCTTAACACTCTTTCATATATTTCGGCAAAGGATTGGTAGTGTGATATGGAGTGACGATGTGGCATGCTAAGATGCATATGATCAAGGCTTTATTGAAAAGCAGGCCTTGTGGGATGATCAAAGCATAGCCTGTTTAGGCATAGCTTTGTGTATAGCGTGACTTCGCGAGCCTCACACACCGGCGGAATCTAAAACGGGAGAAGGGAACGCAGGGAGAGCAGCACGTTTCTTTCTAGCTAGAAGTGGTGTTTGGGTTTTAACACGGCCCGACATTTTACTTATGTGGATGATGGAATGAGGCGCCTCGGATGATAGGTCCTATAGGATCGGGAAACGTGTGTTCAGGAATAACTAATCCACGAAGTTGTATGTGTGGACCGGCCCTGCAGCTATCCAAGGGTTCACTGCGGGGGATCCTGAGACATTAGCTAGAGTGTCTCGAATTGGTAAGGAGCTCCTCCCTAGCCTTGACTCATGATAGAAATCCAAACTTCCAATACGAACCCACGGATTTGATTGTATTACTAGTATGGAAGCATAGAATTATGGTATCTATGTGTCCTAGGATTGATACATTATGATTGAACTGTTTTTGAAAAGTTATATACACTAATAATAATATCAAATTCGTTTTTATCGTACCAAGCATGTTTAATCACCATAAGGTAAAACTCTATCCTCTGGTGTGAGTTGCATTGTGTGATGGGACCTGAGTCTTATGGTGATTCCATTTTTCCAAAAGCATTGCGTTGTTTAACGATTTACTTTAAGTTATGCACGACAATCCATTGGAGTAAACCCGTTCCGCGTTAACGGCGTGGTCCTTGGATTTGCTTTATTACTATTAGTTAAATTAGTTAAGAATGCTCACACAAGTCCCGTGACTGACCCGTTGTTTGTTTCCACCTTTGCAAACTCGGGTGCCCTCTTTTCCACACGGGCAGTCGAGTAGTTTGTCTACAGGTCCTTATCTCGAGCAGGATTCTGGATTGAAGCTTAAAGCTGTGTCCAGAGCATAGAAAGTCTTCCGCTGTATTGTATTAAAATATTGTAATTTATCTTCCGCTGTAATTTTATTCCAATGTACTCTGATATTCTGTACTCTGATGTAACATTATTGTAATGTAATAAAAGTCTGTTGTTGTTGTTCTAATGTGTTGTAGCCCAAAGTAAGCGTATCCGGCGATTTCCCGCAAGGGCGATTTTCGGGTCGTTTCAGAACACCTCTAGAAGGATGTCCGAGGATCAACAGTGATGCTCCTCATGCCAACACAAGGTCGGTTACCCCTTAACTGGGTAACTTAGAGTACGCCTGAGTATGTCATCTCCCGGTCGTACTGACCTTTCCAAGCGCGCACCGACAACAACCACAAAAGTAGATGTTTTTACCACATAGATTAATACCTGGGCTCCATACCACAGTACACCTTTTATATAGAAGGAGACAACACCCCATAAACCTGCTGCATTTCTTCCTGTTTTGGCCATTTACCAGGGTGTGAGACTTGCCGAGGTCACGATATACACAAAGCTACGCTTAAATAGCCATGCTTTGATCATCCATATTTCTCCACATAACTTAAGTATGCCACATTGTCCATTCACAACGCATCACGGATTTCCATCAATATATAACCGCTAAGCTCATACGTCTTAGAGAATGGTGTTAAGCAAGAGAATAAATTCTCCGCCACCAAGCAGATATATATTTAACAGAGATCGGTGCTACGCAGTCAATTACAATGTTAGACACACATTCCATATATGTCCGTTTTGGGTCTGAACGAAACACCAATCCGAAAATCTCCTAATATATTCATAACTCATGCCACTTATAACCTCGTATTGGGTGGCCTACCCAACCGAGACATCAGCAATCAATCCAAACAATTCAAAGAATCCCGACCTTCATTCGTCGTTTTCCAAGTATTGAATTGCTCCATAACGTCGTATTATTACTTGGAATGGTTTTCGGACATAAATCTGATCCCGGTCTTTCCAAATAATAAGCGCAATTTAAAAAACAAAATTATAAAACACACAAGCTTTCTACCAATCTCCTTCCATCTTGGATTTTGTCAAAATTAAACTTCTTTAAACCCATTCTCAAATTATTACAAAAACCATATTTAACCTTTCTCTTTTAAAACACACCCTTTAAATCAAAAATAATTTAGCCTTAAAACATAATTTAACTTTCCATTTGATAATTTGTTATCAAAAACCCAGTTTCCTTTGAAAATCCTTACCCTAAATTTCAACCATAATTTCCAATTAAACGGTTTCCCAACATTAAATTTTGAAATCCTAACTAAAGATTATACTTCCTTCCCAATTCCTTATTTTTAGTTTCCTCAAATCAAAGACTTGATTAAATCCAAATTTCGATATGAATTTCTATAACTCAATCTAATTGGGTTTCAAGAATAATATTATTGAAGATACGATTCAGGACAAAACCCAAATCAATTGATATTGAACATAAGTTACACAGAATTTTTATCCACTTATATTCGATATCAATTCTCATAATCAACGAATACTATAAGTGGAATAACTATATTATAATAATATCTTACAAATTCCTCAAATAGTATACGTTTACATCACAAAATTTCATATCAAATATCTAAAGATTATTTCTATCCAACTTAGATTGAGAAACCCGTGTCTTAATTAAAAGATTTATTCAACTCTTTGACATTAGACCTGGATAGAAATATCATCAATTTGTACTTAATATTAATCTCCGTATCCAACTCACACTTTAAGCGGAATAACTGTGAACTCCCTTTTAAATTCCTCAAATAGTAAGAGTCATCATTTATCGAATTAATATCAAGCATCCGAAGATTTACCTCCAACCATATCCAATTATTTAAAATTGAAAAACTCGTTTCAATATTAAATAAAACAAATTAAATTCCATATAAAACTTGTTCATTACTTTTAAATCTTTGAAAACATTCCATAAATCATTTAAAAATGATTACTTATAGTTCAGAAAATAGTTTGCGGGTTAAAAACTTCAAAATAGATTGTTTCCGAAGTAAGAGTTACAATAGTGTTTTCAAAAGCGTTACAAAAGTTTTACAAACAGTTATCTTAATTACTTTGTTCAAAATATCGTTTATCTTAGTCAAAACTTAAACTTTACAATTCAAAACATTTTTACATAATTTATAATGATTTTACCATTTTTTCATATTTTTAGAAACATTAAAAATGGTTGTTTATGGTTATGGTCGATAACTTCTCTTACAGTGATCTTTTCCAAAATGGTTTTAAACATAACTTGAAAATTATAACCCGAAATTAAAATCCGCTTTCACTCATTTAAAAGCTCTTGTTAATATAAATCAACTGTTTTTCATATCTTGGAAATCCGATTTAGATTGCAAAAGTATAAGCATTTACTGTTTGTAACTAAAATACGTAAATTGCCATTGTGTGACAAGCTCTATTTTGTCCGAAATAAAAATTGTTCTTCACTACTTCCAAATACCTTAGAAAACTATTATATACTCATGTAATTCATTTAAAACCATTTAAAGTAATTTACATTGACTTTCCAAATTATTTTAGGTTCAAAATTTAACTTTTTTTTACTTAATAAATCAAATTCCAATTCATGTCTAGATTCAAATAATTTCAAATTAACCACCATTCGTCGGACCAGTTAGGGATAGCCAGGGAGAGCAGGAAACTATATTTTTCAAACCCAAGCCTAGACACTATCCTCTCTGTCATCCTAGAATGTTCCGGTTTTTCTTTATTCTTTTAAAGAACTTTATCCACATATATGAATTCATACATATGGTCTTTCCCAATTATTAACCTTCAATTTCAAAACGAAGGAGATTTGTCGATCACCAATGTGATTCCATAATTGTTGTGTCATAGTGTGTGCAAAACAACATCAACAACCATATTAACATCCACAACAACCATTATTAACATGATTAAATAAATCATAATTGTGCACAAGCGTTATAACACTAATAACGCTTAATAGTTTGTATTCCAAACTATGCATCCATCATAACAAACATCAATGATCATTAACCACTAACAATCCATCACTATATTTAAATTAGTCTAACCACTAATTAAATATATAAATTGTGGTTAAAGAGTTCTCACCAAATAGCTTTCCAAATTTCCTGGTAGGTGATCCTAGCTGAGCGAACCATCGGACAGTATTTCGGCGCAATGTTTTCTTCACCAAAATATGTATATTAATCTCTCTCTCTATCATAATAGGAGGAGGATGGCAACGAACTTTGGCAAGGTGGTGGTGGAAAAGAGGAAGACTTATGCCATAGAAACCATGGCCATAAGCTTTAAGAAAAAGTTGAAAGGGAGAAAATGGAGTGGAATGGTAAATAAAGTGGAGAAAAGGCCTTCTTATGTAGGAATGGAGGGTTAAGGAGGTAATGACACATAAGGGGGCAAGTGTAAGGCATGCATGAAAGGAGGCATGCAAAAATACAAGTGTCCTTATACTTGTCTTAAGGAGGGAAAGTGATCTTTTGGTAACATTTCTTTTGAAATGCTATGAAAACTAAGGACAACACTTAGTTCTAATGCTACTAATTCATGTTATACTTTGACAAATCCAATCGAACGACAAATAGTGTTAATAAATCCAAACTTATTAATATTCATTCTCATCCGTTAAATTTATAATTCAAATAAAATCTATTATATAACTAATCAAAATTAGTAAATATACTTAACCATATATATTTATGTCAAATTCAAATTTAAATTCAAATTGAGTAATAAAAATTCCAATTTTGAATTGGTTAAAAATTTAGGATCGTTACAAAGACATTCTAGAAATTACTAATCGGATGAGTGCTGAGCTTGCGTGTGGAAAGGTTAGTGTTAAAGCATATGTAAAAAAAGTGATTTGCTGGAAATCAAGCTAAAGAACTACAATGCCTTTAAATGTATGGGCACTGCTTAGATGAATGATAAGGGTAAACAAAAAGCTATATCTAACCTTGTCCCAACTGTATCTTCCTTACAGAAGTCACATTCTCTAATCTCCTTCAAACCAGGGTTCTTGAACACGCAAAGCTACAAAAATGACAGTGCAATGGTGATTAAGAGCAACCCATATGCTCACATAGTTCCCCTCTACGGCGTATAAGCCCTCCCCCCTCCCGATGCTTATAACCGAGGATATTGCTCAGGTGGCAGCTGCACCTGGCGTAGAAACAGTAAAGACCCTTCTTACTCATAGTAATAAGAGAGAGATGATGAGAGCACAATTTGATAAAGGCTAGAATCCTTAATGATGCTAGTTGTGTAATGTTTTTTTAGTGGGCATAAGACTAAAGGGATTTATGTTATTGTAATGTGTAATGTAAGGTTGTTATTTGGTTTTTGTGCTGGTCATCCAGTTTGGTATCCCCTACGTTGGAACTTCTATCTTTTATGCTAATATGCTTGTTGCATATCATTCGTATTACCTGTATTTTATTTTATTTTTAATAAGAAGTATTATGGAGCACTATAAAAACCAGTCAGCCTTGCCAGAAAAAGCTGATAGGGTGTATACACCTATTCTAAGATAATGTTCACCGAATTAATAATACTTCGGAATTGATGATCTTAATTGCATTTTGATATCAATTTTGAACCAAAATTCCACAATATCTTGTATAAACATAAAAATTATACAATCAAGTGCTCTCTTTTATTATTTTAATTTACAAATCTCCTGAATTTCTTCTATCATTCACTTTCTACTGAATTTTTCTTAAATTAGAAAATGTCCAAATTCAGAAATTCCAAGTTAAAATAATTAAATAAAACGACTTAAATCACAAACAATAACCTTCAAATTTTCCTTTAATTTAAAGTTTCGTGCACCATGACTTTCTATCATTTCGCGTGCATCCTTCACTATCAGACTATAATAGCAATTTAATATGATGATATTGTGAACAGAACTACTTTTAGGTGAGAAATTAAGGAAAACTGAAACCCTAGATCTTGCAAGGACTAATGCAATGGTACAGTCTTTTTCCAAATGTGTGTACTATTCAAAATGTCTTGAAAACGTGTTTTTCTATGAGTAGGAGGAAAGATACTTTTGAGATGCTTGCCCATATACACCAATTGGTAAAGAAACAAATATGAGAAGAAGAGATAAATTGGTGGAGTAACGGGTAGGAAGAATTTGCTAATTGGTGAAAACGAACATAAAAATTCCCTCATCTACCTGAAGAATAAGTGATGGCCAATTTACTAAATTCCAAAGCTTCATTTATGTATTACTATTATATATAGATATATATAGGTTTAACATCCTTGGTCATACATTTCAAAACAAGCAAAGCAGCACTCAATCTGAAAACTCATTTGTACGGAAATAACTGTACAACCTAGAAATATAAAACCAAAGACAATATTTGCTCTACATCTACATTTTGACTAATAGAAGACTAAAAGAGGATGACACGTGAACAACAAACATCAATCAAGCTTCCATCATGAGATCATAACTAAGTCCCAAAATAAGTGCCCTGGCAAGAAAAAGATAACAATTCTAACCTCTTCACCTTTTTCTTTTTCCTATCCTGGATTTGTTTGCTCATTTCCACCCATGCAAGATTGTATAATACATAAGCAGATGAAGCCGAGTGAAACTTGAAAGGAGTCTCATCAGAGATATCCTTAAGCACTGCCTTAGTCTGGAAACCCACTGACCAGAACCATGAATATCCATTTGATTGTCATCAGGAATTTCAATGTCATTCTCTTCCATCGTTGGTTGCATATCGTCTGTAGTCGCTTCCATATCTTGATTATAAAATTCAAAGGATGGTTCAACCAATACTGATGCCTTTTGGTTATGAGTCAAACTATCAGTAGGACAATCTTTATCCTAAGAAGAAGAAGGAATATCAAGAGGCTAACATTCTAGAGATTGCAATGTTAGAAAATAAAATAGAAGAAACAAGATTGAAGAGAAGTTTTATTATTGATGAATTGCAATTGTAAGATAATACAAACTGTATATAGATGACCTCTATTTATAATACAAGAAATAAATACAAATAAGCTTGAATAATGGGAATGTGACCGTTGTATTGTTATAATGGGAATGTGACAGTTGTATAGTTTTAATAGGCATGTGACCATTGCTATGTTATAATGGGCATGCGACTGTTGCTTTCCCATTATTTCGTTACTCCCCCTCAAACTGAACTAGGGTTCCCATTTCTATCTCCACCTCCATCAACGACTTTTAGATCCTCCCTCAATCTCATAAAATTCTTGGTAGACAAGGCTTTTGTAAGTGCATCAGCTCGCTAATAATACGCGGGGACATGACAAACCGCCAGTTTTCCTGTCTGGGTTTTTTCGCTAACAAAATGAAGGTCAATTTCAAGATGCTTCGTCCTCGAATGTTGAATCGCGTTGAGTGATAAAGAAACTGTGCTCTTGTTATCACACCAAATGATGAGTCTTTGATTTAGAGCAAACCCTAATTCTTGCAACAACGATTCAACCCAAGTAATTTCTGCTGTCAAACTTGATAATGCTCGGTATTCCGCCTCTGTGCTAGATTTGGAAGTGGTCTGCTGCTTTTTAGTACACCAAGAAATAATATTAGAGCCAAGGTAGACACAGTACCCTGAAATAGATTTTCGATCATCAATATCATTGGCCCAATCTGCATCACTAAAACACTGTAAGTTGAGCTCTTTTTCAGGCTTTATAATTATGCCATGATTTTTTGTGCCTTGCAAGTATCATGGAATCAATTTTAGTGCGTTCCAGTGTTCTGATAGGGAGTTCTGCATGTATTGACTTAGCTTGTTAACACTATAGCATATGTCAGGTCTTGTAATCATTGCATATTGCAGTGCTCCAATTATGCTTCTATATTGTTTGGCATTGTCGATAGCTTTACCTTTATATTTCGACAGTCTTAGGTTATCGACAAGGAATTAGCTTGATGAGTTTTTGCCTTTTGAAAAATTTCTGAAATGTAATTTTTTTGAGATAAAATTAATTCTCTATCATTTTTCTTAATAGCTTGTATTCCAAGGAAAATTTTTAGCCTCCCCATGTCTTTTATGGCAAAGTTTTGATTAAGTCTTCATATGATGTTATCTGTTTCTTGATTGTTATCTCCTGTGATCAACATATCATCAACATATACCAAGATATAGATATTTCCATATGTGCCTCTCTTCATATATAGTAAATTATCTGATTTGGCTTGTGTGAAGTTCATGTTGGACAAAGTTAACTTAAGTTTCTCATACCAAGCTCTTGAATTCTGCTTTAAACCATATATTGCCTTATGTAACTTGCATACTTTATTGCCATAGCTGTAGCCTTCAGGTTGATACATGTAAACCTCTTTAGTCGACACCCCATTTGAGAAAGCGTTGTTGACATCTAGCTACCTTATATTCCAACCTTTACTTATTGCAATGGTTAATATGACTCTAATTATTGTGGGCTTTATGAATAGAGAGAAAGTTTCGTTAAAATCAAATCCAAACTGCTGTACATAACCTTTAGCGACCAATCTTGGTTTGCATTTGTCAATAGATCCATCCTCTTTTCTTTCATTCTTGAATATCCATCTACATCCAATAATGTTTTTGTGTTTTGGTGGTGTTACCAAACTCCATGTATTATTTTTCATGAGTGCCTGATATTCAATATTCATGGCCTCTTTACATTTTTTTATTTTATTGCTTACTCAAAGTTGGTTGGTTCTGCTTCAATAACTAAGGTATTGTACACTTTAGGTTTGAAAATCCCACTTTTCGACCTTGTTGTCATGTGATGTCCTGTGTGCATTTGTTGTGGTTGCTGAAGTGTTTCAGTATTGTTGTTTGTTCTTGTGTCTGCGTTGCTGTTGATTTCTGCATCACTGCTGCTCTGCATGTCTTGATTGATCTGATTTATGTTCATACTTTCTGAATTATCATTTGTCCCTGTTGTTTGCGCATTTGTTTCTTCGATGGAGTCATTTTGTATGTTTTTATTAATTATGTCTTGATGATCTTCACTAATGTTATTAGTCAATGATTCTGCAAAAACTTGCTTGAAATTCTCCCCCTTGACAAGATTTTCTACATGATTCTCCTTGATTTCTTGTTTACCTGCAAGGGGAAATATAATTTCATCAAAAACAACGTGTCTGGAAATGTAAATTCTCCCATTTTTGTCTAAGCATTTTTATCCTTTTTGGTTCTGTGCATACCCAATGAAAGTGCATGGGGTTGATCTCATGCTTAGTTTGTGCCTATTGTAGTCTCTTAGGCATGGAAAACATAGACAACCGTATGTTTTCAAAAAAATTATAGTCTGGTCTAATATTATATATCATCCAATATGGAGTTTTGTTATCTAGAACTTTAGTTGGTAATTTATTGATGAGAAAAACTGAAGTGTAAAAAACTTCATTCCAATATTTCATTGGCACTGAGCCTTGAGACATTAATGTTAGACCCATCTCTATTATTTGTCTGTGTTTTCTTTCTACCAGACCATTTTGTTCAGATGTGTGAGGGCAAGTCAATCTATGTTTTATTCCTCTTTTGGCAAAATAATTAGTTAAAGGTTTAAACTCTCTCCTACCATCGCTTTGAAATTTTTTAACACTATAATTGGTTTGTTTTTCAACGTGAGTTATGAATTGTATGACAGTATTACATGTTTCTGACTTATTCTTCAACATATATATCCAAGTATATCTCGAATAGGCATCCACAAAGGAAAGATAGTACCTGTGTCCTTGATATGAATTCAGTGGTGCTGGCCCCCACAAATCAGCAGCTATCTGCTCGAGAGGTTTATTGTATCTAGTTTCAAAATCTCTGAAAGGAAGTTTATGACATTTGCCAATTTGGCAGTGTGTGCATATGTGTTTGGCAGGTTTATGACTTTTGCCAATTTGGCAGTGTGTGCATGTGTGTTTGGCTGGTATACTATTATTAAAAGAAATATTATTATTGCATAAATTAGTTTGAACAACTTCAATACTAGGATGTCCTATTTTCCTATGCCAGAAATCAAGATTACATTGTTTGCCATCTTCATTACATTCATTATTACTTCTACTAACGTTAATACTCCTATTACAAGCATTATTACTTGACTCAACATTATTACACCAGAATTTTCCACTAGTATCCCTAGTCTTCAAGTTGTCAAATTTGTAAAGTCCATCATGTAGATTACCTCGTAATAATATTTCGTAACTCAGTAAATCCTTAACTACGCAAAATTTTGGGTGAAATTCAATAAACACATGATCGTCATTAGCAAATTTTGATACACTTAGCAAGTTTTTATTAATAGAGGGTACTCTAAGAAGTGTGTTTAGATTAAGTTGCCTTTTTCCTATGATAATGCCCTTGCCAATGTGCGTTATATGTGCAGTTTTACTGTAACAACCCGCACCTCCGTTCGCGCAAGATATTGTCCCCAACTTAGCCACCATATAGGTGTCGGGTTTTGTTCCTCAAAAGGCCTCGGCGTTAGTAGGAGATGGGCTCTACTATATAAGTCCACACTTCACACAAGCTTCCACGATGTGGTACTTAGGGGTGTTACATTTACCGTCCTCCATATGTAAAGATTTCGTACCTGAGTAGTTTCTGCTTCCAATGTTGAGATTTTTGAGATTGCTGGTTATGTGATGAGTGGCACCCGAATCCAGGTACCATTCTTCAGAATTGTTGTCTTCACCTTTGCTAGTATCATCATTGCCAATATTTTGATTTTTATTAGCATCATTGTTGTTTATATTTGAGTTCATCATGGCCATATTGATTTGTGGTGCCTTCTGCGTTGAATTAGCATTATTATATTGTTGTCCACTGTCATTATTATATCTGAAATAGCACTTGTTTGCCATGTGACCAAATTTTTGACATATTAGGCACTTTACTCGATTGTTGTTGTTCCATCTTCCTCGTCCTCGACCTTTTTGTGGCTGAAAACCTCCTCTTTGTTGTTGAAGACTCCTTGGATACTGATTTTCTTGTATGTTTGCATTAATGTTGTTGTGTTTCCCTGTGATTGCTTATTTTTAGCTACAACATAATTTGCAGACAACTCATCCTGTGTTGTTTTTCTTTGATCAGTTCTTCCTTTATGAGCAAGGAGCGCAGATCTAACGAACTGTAGATCAGGTAAAGTTTGTTGCGTAGCCAGGACCATTACTAAAGATTCATATTCTTCATCAAGCCCTCCAATAATAAAAAGTATTTGTTCACTATCGCTGATTTTATGCCCAACAGCACTTAGTTTGTCACATATGTTTTTAATTTTTCCCAAATAATCTTTCATGCTAGTATCTTCTTTTCTATAATTTTGAAGTTCCCTTCCATATTGCATGATTCTGGCTGCAGATTGCGAGATGAAAATTTGTTCGATAGTAGTCCAAATTTCATACGACGAGTTGCACTCAACGATCTGTGACAAAAGATTAGGATTTATAGAAGATAAAAGCCATGATGATAATAAGTTATCTTGTCTTTGGTATTTGGTGTATTCTGGATTTGGTACAATATTTCTTTCTTCATCAGTGTAATTATAGGTGGAATAATTAACGTCCCTTTGATGTAATCTAGGAGTCCGTAACCTTTGAGAGCAATCTCCACTTGATATTTCCATAAAATATAATTATCTTTGTTTAACGAAGTGGTAATAAATTGACTTTTGGGTTTGATCAGGTTCATGATGTTTGGAGAGAAGCCATTAGCATTGATGCCAGATACAGCAGAAGTTTCTTCATTATCGTTGGCCATGGCGAGGCAATATTAGATTGCAGCTTTGTGAAGTACAGCGGAGATCAAAAAGAATGATGGCTCAGGATTTTTTTAATGCCTTTCGGCAATTTGGCGATCTGATATCGTGTTAGAAAATAAAATAGAAGAAACAAGATTGAAGAGAAATTTTATTATTGATGAATTGCAATTGTAAGATAACTAAAACTGTATATAGATGACCGCTATTTATAATACAAGAAATAAAAACAAATAGGCTTGAATAATGGGAATGTGACTGTTGTATTGTTATAATGGTAATGTGACTGTTGTATTGTTATAATAGGCATGTGACCGTTGCTATGTTATAATGGGAATGTGACTGTTGCTTTCCCATTATTTCGTTATGCAATGCAGGATCAACTTCCATAACATTCGTAGGTTGGAATCAGAAACTACCTTCTTAGGAACCCAAAGTTTAGCAAACTGACATACCTCGATCAAATGAGCAAAACTCTGGCAATTGGAACATTTAGGAGGAAACCATTCATATTCTACTTGCTACATGACCAGTTAATCATCTTGAGATAATATAAGAATGTGCCAAGGGTAGGAGAAAGAGCTGGAAACTTCAACTAGCACATGAGCAAAAACAAATTTTCAAATTCCGTTAGTGAACTTATCTAGCTTAAAAGGAACACCCAAAACAAATGCAATATGAATTATCCCTTCCTCCGTCCAATTCAAATGGTAATCCAAGTAATCGAACTCATATAGGAATAGTTCACAAAAATTCCTTATTCGATTCCATACAAGTTTCCTAGCATCTCATATCATATTTCCTATTATAAAAGTGAGGTCCCCCTCTAGAATCCAATCACAATCTTCTTTTTTTGTCAAACTTAATTATATAAAATCCATCTTCATTATAGTAGATGATAAAATCCCTAATTGATTTCCACACTATGTGTATGTAAGCTTTTAAAAAAGAGGTAATGAGGTTTGGAATTTGTTTAACCTATATCTTATTATTGTTTTGTGGTTAATGTGTAAAGAAATTTTAAGAGAAATGTGTTT
The DNA here is from genome assembly GCA_030737875.1 of Allium sativum. NCBI lineage: Eukaryota > Viridiplantae > Streptophyta > Magnoliopsida > Asparagales > Amaryllidaceae > Allium > Allium sativum. Next base: position 843,524,652 of record CM060919.1, on the reverse strand, counting down.
TGTCCTACCATCTTTAATGAACTGTAATAACCCGTCCGCATGGGTTGAAATTTCGACCCAAAAAAGGTTCATTGGAACTTAAATCCATTCTAAATGTATTGTTGGTTCCTATAAGAACAATTTAACAGATATAACAGAGCAGACTAATCCAAATCAGAATCTTACATAGCAAAAGGGATAAAATATAATAATATGAAATAGAAGTACCATAAATTAAGAACCACATAAATGTTGTTGCAACGAGTTTCAAATGTCACAAGATCTACATCAATAATAATTATCCCAATAACATAACAACAATAATAATACTACCATAAATAATAACTAATGGGTATTAATGCTATTCTGTCAGGCTTCATACTCCAGGGTACCACTGGTCCAGTGTATCCACCTACTAACCTGTGTATATGTTATGATGAGGGAGGTCAAAACAATAAGTTCTTGTGAATGAAAATCACACAAGTCTAAGGAGTAACAATTTTTATATTCAATAGTATAAATTCTTTACACTATGTCTACGCAATTTACACCAATCAATCGGATTATTTATGAAGCATACTACCCTATGGCCACTTAAGGCCTACGTTGCTTATTTGAGGGTTGATTCTCTATGATCACATAGTACCCTTTGATGCGGACTATCATTGGTCACTTAAGGCCATCCTTTTTATCTTTATTTTTGGGCGGATTCATACTATCACTTAATACCCTATGGAGGACTCTAATCGCTTAAGACCCTTTCTTATACTCGTCAACGCTATTAAATATTCTCTCCACTGTAACACAAGAAATAGTAATATGCCACTTAACATCGGGCTAAGGTAGACACTCATCGTCACTTAAGACCCTACTGGTGGACTCATGCGTTACTATTTAACTGGTATTACGGGTAAACTCCTAGCCATTTAATACTTCCCTTAAACAGGTGATATACACGTAAATGTGTATATTTTATCCGCTTATTTATCTTGTTTTCTCTTTAAAATAATTGGTACTATGTATTTATAGTTGTGTTTTCAGACTATTTAAGATGAATGGATTGACACACTTAACTGTTAAAAAGTTTGAAGAATTGGTGCAAGAAGTGTGTTGATTTTTAGAGATGGATTAAAGCTTGAAGACCTAGAGAAATGTTGATATTCAACCACCTTCTGCCGCATATTTAAAGTCAAGATTCAATGCCTTTTCATGTAGATCGCTTGTCTCAGATGTTATGGAGTTTTTATTCATGCTCAAAATGATTGAAGTTGATGCCGTTTGTTGTCTGCAAGCTATTTTTCCATGACATTTGCATGTCCATTCACATGCCTTCACATTGGTTCATTTGCTATTTGGGCAAAGACTTTTGTCCTACATCTTGTAATTGCCCATTGAGTCTTGGTCATGGCAGCTATAACTACACATGTATCTCTTTCATTTGTTTTTACACTTGGAATACACTTGGAACATTAGTTTTATTCCGTAAGCTCTTCTCTTGGAATAAAACTGTTCTTCTCCCTTTTCTCTTTAGTTTTTGTTTTATTTTATTTATGTATTTTCTCTTCTACTTCCCTTCTTATCATTTAGCTATGTCTAGCTAATCCCCTTTAATTAGGGGGTGATGACGCTTATATACTAGATTCAATATGAATCACATAACCAAAAGGATGAGGACTTTATATATATAGATCAAGATCTGAACCAAGAGTTAGATCTGAACATTCAAAATTTGTGTTGCTAGAGCTGTGCTCCTTCACAAAGTATATTCGAATTCGATCTAACACTTTTCAGATTTAGATCTAATTTTTAGATTTTAGAAATAAAGTAGTGAATCTGTCCTGATAGTCTATGGTTGTTTAAAATCTTAGCTCCTGCATAGGCTATGCTTGTTGTTGTTCACTTGTTTGTTTCTAAAAACCTAATTATCGTTGATTCATATTTGTGACAAAAACATGAGTTAGATCTATATTAATCTGTTTAGCTATTGATGATTATTAATCCAGTTTATGTCATTACTCCTTAATTACTTTCATCTATATTAAAAAAAAAATCTCTTTTTAGTTATTTTCTGTTGTTTTCAAAAATCAAACTTTCAGAATAATCTGACTGGATTTAGTAGTTAGAATAATTTTGGTCCCAGAGTTCGACACTCATCATCACTTAAGACCCCACTGGTGGACCCATGCGTTACTATTTAACTGGTATTACAGGTGAACTCCTAGCCATTCAATACTTCCCTTAAACAGGCGGTCCCCCGTACCTGATTGGCGATACTCTTAGTAGCCCATCCATAGGTAGCCCTCACTTAGCCATTAAATAAGAAGCAGGTACTTACGGAGAACTACCCTACTTATACGCCATTGTTTTAGTAGGACCATTAAATACCATATAAGAGAAAGGAGGACCCAATGACCAAGTAAGGGCGGGTCCTTAAACTTTGGTCCAAAACCAGTGAGTTAACCTTACGAACGAACCTAGTCCTAACCACTAAGTACCCGAACAAGGTAGGTCAGCAACTTAATACCATCTCAAGGCATGCCTACTTCACACACACACACACACACACACACACACACACACATATATATATATATATATATATACACACATGACATCTCAGCCGACCACTTGTAGATGAGTTCTGGGCTGGTTTCTACTATAAGTTGGGTTTAACCTCGCATCTTAGTTTGTAATAATTATAATGGTCCATAACACCTATACCTCTCACATTAAACAGTCTTACTTGTAGATGTTGGATATGGCGGTCGGTTATGGGCAGGCTTATACTACAAGTAATAATTAACATCGCGTCCTTGTGTCATTAATTATAATTAAAGCCCTTAACTCACACACATTTAAATTTTCTATGGGGACATTTTAAAATCCTAATTACCTAATTGTGCTCAGTGCGTATTTAATATGTATTAATATTGCATTAATTACATTATAAAAATGTAAATAGTAATAAATGAGGCATAAATCAAGCGTACATAAAGAACCATCCTAAATTGTTTAAATGTCAATCCTAACAACATAATAAAGGTATGGAAGTTTATTTCCTTAACTTCTTTAATTATAACATAAAGTGTGTATTTACATTTAAATAACAAACAATAGAATAATTTGTAACCAATGTTTGAATGGTTATTTTAATAACAAAATGGAGGCAAGGTGCAATATGTAAAATTCCCTTTTGGTACTAATTCACTTTTTATGTAATTTTCATATACAAAATCTTAATACTTTAGTGGCTTGCAAATAATACGTTTGAAAAAAGTCTATTCTGAAAATAGATGCTTAGACCTATTAAGTTCACAATACTCAAGTTCTTAAGTTTTTCCAACAAAAATACATATGTATTAATAAAGTGAATTTGACCATTTTCAAGAATTATACAAACACCCAAATGTCTTTTCTTTCATTCATCAATAATCCAAACCCAAATACAATCGATTGACCATTTTCATAAACAAATATAAGTTATAAGGAGGATTTGATATTGTTTTATTTTCATACAAATCCAGATCCCTTTTAGGCACAATAATCCAAATCTACACTATCAAAATATAGTAAATATCAAACTTATGAGAATATAGTGTAGAATCTACTAAAAATCTGGATTTTTGCCTTAAGACCAATGTATTCCAACTCTTCCTTATATATATCTATTAGTGAATCAAAGCGCAGAATCTCATATACATAAATATTTAATTTAATTCTAGAGTTTATATATATATATATAAGAATTTAGATCTAAAAAGATAAAATATAGGTTAAAAAAGAGAAGAGAAACCTAACCTGAATTCTAAAATTAAGAAATGGAGAGACAATGTGGAGGTGTAGAGTAGAATTAGGTGGCAGGTTTAGGAAGAGACTAGGGAGTTATATTTATAATTGCAAGTGTGTATATAGACTGTAGGATTAGTTAAATTTAATCTAAATAGTCTATTGTTGCAAAACTGTAAATAAATCCTTTAAAAACAAGCTTCCTCACCCAATAGCTTGAAGTGTGGACGACCCCCTATATACATGAGTGATCGACCCCCATATAGGGTCGGGCCAAGGATTTTATTTCCCTGCACATTTCTTTTTATATTAATTATTTGATTAATGAGATTGATTACTCTTTGTTTCTTGTTTATTCTTGTCCGCTTTGTGTGTGTGTATGTATGTATGTTTATATATATATATGCACACACAATTTTAAATCTCTGAAGAATATTCTATTATGTCAATTAATATTTATCTATATACTTGATTTATATTTAATCAATTTAAATTTCAAACCTTGTGTGTATGTATTTTGCATATAACTTGTTTTATTGACAACTTCTTCATGCAGACTCCGTTTTCGATAAATAAAATATGAAAATGGATCAGAATCTCGCATCAAATACAAAAATAATACTGTCATGGTCCGATTCTTTATCATACAAAATTCTTATTTTTAACCTATATTAATTTATTACTGATTATTATTATTATTTATAATTAATTTAATTATTCTATATCTATTTAGGGTTTATTTTACGGGGTGTTACATTCTCCCCCTTCAAAGAGATTTTGTCCCAAAATCTTTCCGAAGGGGAGAAAAACACAACTCTCTCTAACAACTGTGTTATACACCTATCTTATTTATAAACATCCATAACTCAATGTTATTACGCATTGCATACTGGCTAAAGTGTGATCAGTCCTAGCGTGTAAGTGTAATATGATGTTATATTCATGCAAAACACCCTAACATGCATATAATTTCTATATGAGTGCTTGGTGCATTAGTGTTGCAACCATCTCCTACCAACTAATCTAGAAGCCACAATGTTATTAGAGACTGATACATTAATGATGATGGTTTTGATGATGACAACAACATTGTTTCAACTTTGATTCAATTATTATTGTTATAAAATATATACTAACACTATTTTCTAGAATATATATATATATATATATATATATGTGTGTGTGTGTGTGTGTGTGTGTAGGAAATCTATGCAGGTATTTATTATTGAAGACTGTACAGTTTAGAGAATTAAGATTTCAAAGTAGAAGAGTTCAAGGTTTCAAGACTCATGAGTATCAAGAGTTCAAGAGTTCAAGAATTCTAAAGTAAATGTGTCTAGAAATTCTATTAAAACTCTGGTTAGCACTTGATTCTGATTTCAAATTTAGAATCTGTTTTTAAAATTAATTCTGATTCAAAATCTTTTCAAATAATTTCAAATTTATTTACTTATTTTTAAATCTAGTTTTCAAATGATTTTAAAATTACTTCCTTTTTATAAATATATACTTCTTTATTTTAGAAATATTTTAACTCCTAAAATTTATTTTTAACTCCGTTTCAAATTTATGTTTAATAGATCCTTAACTTAAGTTTTACTTACACACTTATTTCATTAAAATTGCTTAAGTTTTCAAATTACTTGTTTATATTATAATATATTCATAGTTTTATATTTATACTTTTATATCATTTTATATTTAGTTTCTTAAATATATTTTTGGCAAAGTCGTATGGTTTTTAAGGTGACTACAAGCACCTTTTTATTATTACTAATAATAAAAAATACAATATGGTATAGGTGATTGTAGTTAACAATCAGCTACTTCGGTTTTTAAGGTGAGCCGTTCACCGCTTACGAAATTTATAGTGTTCTGCCACTCTACCTACCAGGCTAATGGCACTGGAGCTAGTCTAATTTAACTAGTCTAAAATTAATTACATCCTCATCTGACAAACTCTCCACGTAGGGAGAGAAATATACTTTACATACTACATCGTAGTGGGTAACATTTGAATCCAAGTGAAACAACATAGTTTGTTTGAATTAAAGGACATGGTATCCAATAACTTTCATGACAGGACAACTGTATGCACAATAGTTGAACATGCTAGCTTCATTGCATACTAAACAATTGCCTGCCACACTTTCTTGAGCTTCACACCAAAGATATGAAGCATTTCTTACACGGTTAACTATGTGAATCTGACATAGTGGCCGAGACCGACTTTGCCATGGGAGAGGAAGGAAATAATCGGCATCCACGGATAAATAGTAATTTGAGAGCAAGGCTTCACCTATATCACTGTTAAACCGAAGACCATGCTAAAGCCAGAACTCCAAACCCACGTCAAAACAGCTAAGGCAACAAAAAAGACTCTGCTCGGCGAGATATAACCGAACTGAAAGCATTACGTTGCCCAGACTATGTACAACTAGGCATGACCTTCACCATAGTTCAACGAACATGGGTCAGTGCATAAGCATCTCGTATTATGTCGTTAAACAATGATGAAGTTCTGCCTATACTTAGACCAAACAAACATGACAATCTCAGATAGCAGTAGTATGGAAGGAAAGCAGCGTTTAAAGATAACGTGAATCTGAGTTACAAAATTCCAGTGATGACAACAAAACACCTCAAATAACACAATACTCCCAAAATGCCCAAATCTGACACCAAGTTCGACTAACAAGACGAGTACAAGACTTACATTGAATACCCGATTAGCATAACATACCATCACAGACAGAGTCGAGACGCAAAAACATCAAAACTAACAAGGAGTTGCTACTTATCTATAAGCTCAACGCTAGTGACTGTATCCCCTCCACTGTCGTGTCTGTTGGTTTAAGAACAAGTAACGAGATACATGTAGTTTCCTAAAATGGATGCTATAGTGGAAGGGAATGATTTCAGAGAGAGATTCAGAGAGCATTGAGGTTAAGAGACGAGGTTAAGGTTAAATATTTTTATTATATCTTTATATAAGATTTAAAAATATATTTTACTTTGAAAAGAACGTTTTAATATAAAGAAATATAGTTTTTTTAACTCTGGATTCACCATAATTTATTTAAACATTATTTACTTTGATTTAAGATTCTGGTTTTTAAATTACACTAGCATATGTCAACATACTGGCCAGTAACTTGTTTTCTAAATTTTGAAAAGAAGTGTCTTTGGAATTCAAACCTTTTCAATAACGTTGTGACCATTGGAAACCTATAAATACTTTTAGAATTCCATTTTTTATCAACTTTTCTTCTCCTTCTTCTCTCTTAACATTCCACTATTAGAATACTTTATTTCTTAATTTTATGCACTTATACTCTACCAATTTCAATAAAAAATATATCATTCTTCTTCTCTTTCAATTCTAAATCAAAATATCTCTGAATTCATGTGCTACTCAAGAGTTATAGGTTGCTGTAATCAAAGATCTCAAGATCAAGTCATATTGAGTCAATACTACAAAAACTAATAAGAGAAGGGTGTGGTCTTGTCCCGTTTAAAGTGATTAGGTGTGGTTATGTCCCAGAAATCGACTGGATGTAAAGTTGCGGCCCAAAAATCAGTTAAGTCTCACTGTACTTAGAATCATTTGGGGTGTGACCTTGTAGCCTTGAAATCAAGGATTGTAATTGGATATTGCTGAATAAAAATCTACATCAACCCAGCGTTGTGTGGGACCAGATGTAGGGGAGTATCGAACCAGTATAAAATCCTGGTATGTACGTTCCTTTTACTGCTTTTACTTTTATTTTGTGCATTCTATGATTGATTATGTGTACGTTATTATCTGTGATCTACATACTGTTTTGTTTAATCCAAAAAGATTTCAATAAATTAATAAATTCCATAAAACACTAATCACCCCTCTAGTGTTTAACTTACCTTAAGATCCTTAGTTTGCATCGCCAATAAATGCAACCATAAAATCCTAAAATTTCCAAGAAAGGCTATAAAATTTAAAATTTTCATGCCTTTCATTGAATTTTCTTCCCGTGTACTTGAATCATTCTAAGTAAATATTACAGAGTCTTGAAATCCCGTGCTCCACAATATTTGTGGTGGCACAAGACCCCTAAGGTTCTGTCTTTGTCCTCATTTCTTGATTAGGGCCTACCAAACTTGGCCATAGTGTGAAGGAATCTAATCAAATATAAAAATATAAAAACGTCATGGGATCCTATCAATAGAATAACCATTATTTCCCTAATATTAGGAAAGCCCCTAAAATATAATGCTAACTTTCTAACCTTCACAAGCTGCCTAATCAAATTAGACTTTTTCCCAAAGTCTAATAATAAACTTGGTTCGAGTAGAAATTTATTGATGGTTTTCCACCAACACTCATAGTCTCCTTGAAATACTTCAAGAGTTTTATTCTGACCATCGAAGTAATAAACAAACCCTAAAGATAAATATTATTCATATTATCTAAGAGATCCAAGATGCAAAACTATTCCTTTAATCTTCCAAGCTTTGGTTGTCCCTTCAATTTGCTATCTGGTCTTCAAATAAGGTATGACTGGAAGATTCAAAAGTTTCCTAAACCAAATTGTCTAAATATAACTAACTAATGTTCTAGTCTATACTAATAACTAGAGTATTGTAACAACTCAGAATTTTGACGATAATTAATTTAGTTATTTAATTAAATTCCAAAAATGTTCAAACGATGGAATTTGACCATGAAACTTGCACCCTTGAATTTGTAATGGAATTATAGTCAACTTTCATGTTTGGAACTTCGCGAATGGAGTCTGTATAAGAAAGTTACGAATAAAATACGAAAACAATTGGAAAATAAATAAATAGAATATATATATAAGGTAATATATAATTTTCGCTTCCCTCACTGCCAGGTTGATCAGGGAGTCAACTCGGGCGGTTGACCACAAGATCGACCCTTGGTCCCGCGGCTAGGGTTTGTTTATATATTATATTAACGAACGGATCTTTATTAAATTAAATTTAACGGTCTAGGGTCATTTCTATGCTTATAAATAAAGGGCTAGACCCCCACTCTCTTATTCATGTTTTTTAGAGGCAGCAGCGAAGCTCTGCTATTTCCAATCCTCCAATTTTTCCTAGTACATAAATTATATACACATACAAATTTAATCAACAAGAATTGGAGAGATTAGACTCAAATCTATGAAAAAGAGGCAGTTCTTCGCTTAGGTAATTTATATTATTAAATTTCCTCCTTCTTTTACTATTTTCTTTCTGATCTACAAATCTAAATCTTTATTTGTAATTCCTCTTTGGAAATAAATTGTAGATCTATAGGATTTTAGAATTTTAGACCTAAAATATGTGTTAGGTTCAGGTTTGGATAACTTCCTGGTGAGTGGGAAATTACATACCTTGTTTACAATAAATAAATAAATATATAATTCGTTTGTGTTGAATTCAAATTATATGCCTAAAAGTTATCAGATTTGTTTATTTTTTCAAATCTATAATATTATCAATATAAAATGAGTATTGATTTATAGGCCTTTTAAATTATTATCATTTTGTTGCCTATAATTATTCTTATATTGTTTGCGTTTGATATTATTTGTGGTTATTGTGAACACCTTGGATTTGGAAATCAGCCCCAAACCATTACTAGATTTGTAGTTTTATTCCAGATTCATATAAATTAGGTGTTGAATTGTAATTATGTGGTTTTGGTTAAAATAATAATAATCTTATTTGTGCTTAATGTTGATTATTATTTTTACTTGGTTATTGTAGTTTTGCCCTTTTTTCTTTTTACAATAAAAGATACTATTTGAAATCTATGGGGAACATAAATAATTCATATAAGAGGAGATACGTAAATTCACGTATTTTATATGTAGTTTATAACATCTATTCTACACAAATGTCAACTTGTTTCTTTGTGATTCAAAACGTGTTAATTTTCCCTTTTTAAAATAAGTTTGGACAAAATATACAATAATTACAGTAAATAACCTTTTTACAAGGTTTTGAATCTTAAAACAAGATTAAACACATAAAGGGTTGTTTCGGTCGTTAGTTTAGACTAGAACATAATAAATGAATAAATAATAAAAATATAACTTAGTGACTGCGTTTTAAATAAATATAAGTATATTTACTTTATCCATCAAAATCTACGTAAATAACGCTAATACATTATTACAATAATTATTTGTTGTTATGTGTTTGAATAGTTTCCGTTTTACGGGTATGGAAATATAACCCGTATTGAATGGAAATAATATTATGACCATTATACCAATAAATGAAATTGATTTGTTATATAAATAAAAAGGGTCACAAGCGAGGTAATAACTATTGTAGAGCTGGAAAGTATAGAATTCTGTAGTAGATAAACTTTAGCAAAGGACATGTTTTTGTTTTGTTTCGTCATTGGTCTATTTATTATTTGTCGTCATAAGTGGGAGATGATAGTCTCTTTGATGTCCTCTGGAGAAGAAGCTAGAGACTGGTCGGGTTGAAGGATTCGATTGCTAGAAAGAATAACATTCTTCTCCTAATAAACGAATGGAAAATTTTAGAGTCAGGATCGCCATCGCCCAACCATTAAGTCTTTCCTTCTGACGAAAGAAGCCATACTCGATGCGTAACTCGGGGGAGAAGGCGAGTTGGGCCTAGACCCAGTCTGCCTTGTTAGATGCAGAGGGATCATCGTCGTAAGAAGATCATCCTAGGATAAGAATCTCTTCTACCGAACGAACCTTATCGAAGATGTTCTTAAACATCGATGAATGCCAAAGCTTAAGACAAGATTTAATGCGCTTAAGCTTTAGAGAGAAAACAACAATATGACTACTTAAAGCTGCAGCTAAACAAGAATCTTCCACCATCTGGTGGAAAGTATGATGTGACACCACATGGACTAAAAACGAAATGAGGACGGGTCTGATAAGGCAAGAGGGGGAAATGCAATATTATTCGAGCATGGTTCGAGTAAGTGTGGAAAAAATGAGAGTCAGAGAAGGAGAAAGGAAAATTGAATGAACCTTCTGAACTGGAAACCCGATCAAGTCGGGAAAGGATCCGGTTGGGGCCATCTTTATTGTTACACCAAGTAAAAGTTGATCCAACAAAAGACACTTCTAACACACTTGATTCTATGATGAAAGAGTTAAAATCCTCCATAGCAATGTGGTTTATAAAGGAACAACCCCTCTTTTTCGCATGGCTTGAGATGACATTGAAATCTCCTCCAATAACTGAAGCCTCAAAGCCTAGGTCAGACAAGGACAAAATGTAAGTCCAAAGGGATAAATGCTTGATACAATCGCATCTTGCGTAAACCGATGAAAAAACAAAAGAGGAGGAATAATATACGATCGAACAAATAACTGAAAGAAGTTGATATGATTCAAAGACAAGTTTAACCGCAACGTCTTTAGCCTAAAATATCCAGATCTTATTTGATACGTTGGAAATGCCTCCCCCAAACCCAATAGAAAGAACAATGTCGGTTAACTCCTCATTGCCCACGGAAGGCTCGACCATCGCTAGAGAGTGAGTGCGAATAGTGCGCGGAGTTCGAGACCCGGACCTCGAGCTCCAACGTGATCAACGGGAAGAAGCTTCCACCGTGTGGGAGGACGAATGGCCACTAGCAAAAACCATAGAGGACGAGTTGGACGGAGAGCAAGCGGAGACATAAGCCAATGCTTCTAATCTGGCTGTGCCGAAGTTCTTGGAAAGATGAAATAGTCGATCGTTAATGATGAAAATACCAAGCTTGCTAATACGGGGAATCGAGTAGGAGAAATGAGGCCAAGAAACCACAGAACGAGATGGGACAAAAGATGAAGACAAAGAAGAGGAGGGGAAAATGACATGTAGAAATGATAGGATCCTGCGTTACACCATACTGTGTGGACCCTCAGAAGGCAGAATTTTCATCAATTGACAATTGCGCACTGACGAGAGCATCTTAAAGATGACAGGGCATGCAAAACATGGGATAATGAGTGATAGTGGAAGACCAATAACACTCACACAAATGGGGAACAACCAATCCAAAAAAACCGATGACCCAGTGGAGGTAACCGTATAACTATCAGCATAAATGATCGCTATATAACCACAATCAAAGCCAAGGCCGAAAAAACCAACGTACAAAACCGACAAAAAACAAACCAATCGGCCAACTGCAATAAACCACAACACCCTACCTCCACCAGCAAATCATAGATAGATTTTCCATGGGAAATCCTAGCAAGACAGATAAAATCAGAGGAAGAGAAGAAAAAATCAACAATGGGATCGCCACTCAAGTCCGACAAACTCGAGCACGACACCAGCAACAAGAAAAACACTTCCACCTAAGTCAAACCTCCACAAAATCAGGGACATACCTACATGATCACAGGCAGCCGAACAAAAGAAACACTAAAATGTCTGCCTCGCCAAGCAAGCTGACAAACCCATATTCACCACACGCAAGAATGAAAAGCCATAGGAATAGAAACACAATGGAAGGGGTGGGAACTGGGATGAAGTGCACAAGCACGCCATAGCTGACCTAAAAAAAACATGAGAGTCAAACAACTCAGCATACCGAAAACACACCACAACAGTTAGAGCAACCAAGCAAGGAACATAAGGAAAAATAGAAACAGGAAAAGAATCAGGAGGAAGAGACAGAACCCGACGACGAACAACCGTAGAGAGCTCCGCCCTGTGAAAACCTAATAGCAAGCAATCAAACTAAGTCAAGGATGTCGTCTTCACTACCACGCCAACTCCAAGACAGAGTGGCTGCATCCAGAGACTAGACATATCCCGATGCTCATCAGAGCCAGCACAACTCGTCGCAAACCATTGCCTGTACTTGCCACCCCATAGCCAACGACTGTTGGACACAAGGGAGTCATGAACTGCGTTGCTATCATTAGCAACCTCAACAACAACAATTAACTCCCCAAGCCCAGCAAAATTGTTGCTGGTGAAAAGGGGAGGAAGTGCACGAGCTTGTGCACCTCCCTGAGAAAACAACTCCTCAACCAAATAGCAAGAAACCTTAGGGAAAGATGCTGATGCAACCCTATACACCACCAATGGCCTTCACAAAGACTGATGACTATGGTGGGACTTAGGGGAACCAACATTCGCAACAACCATAGAACACCCTGACAGAGGCTAAGTTAAACATGGAAACGACTTTGGTAGGAAGCGGATAAGGGGGATTAATTCCTATGATCATGCACTTCCTACACCGTTCGTCGCTGCCACATTAGTGTAACTACGGAGAGGACCAAAAGAAGAAGCATAAGTCGGCCTCGACAACCAAGAAACCACCACACCAATAATCATTCTCGGAAGGAATTGGATAAGGGGATCAAATCCCCTATACCAAAACCAATGAAACTCTCCGCAGAAGTAGAGACTTCACTGGCAACAGTAGCACAACAAAGCTCACGCCTCTCTAACGTGAATAACAAGCCTCCATTAGCCGGCAAAGCAGACATAGGTTAATCCCTAAAATCAAAAACACGGAGTCATAACCAAGAAAATCTAACTAACAAGAACAAAACGGTTGCGCAAAATTGCCTCAAAAGACGAAAGCGTAACCACCTTAATAAGAACGGACGATTCACTAATCATAGTGGCAGCCACTGGAGCACCAATAGAGGTGCTAACTGCCTCAATAATCGAAAAAATCACTGTGCAAGGCCTAGAAAGGGAGCCCACAACACAATAGCTCAAATCCATGTCAGGCGAGGACAAGAAGCCCTGAATTGTAAAAAGGGAAAAGTCGAATGGAGATGCCAAAACCAATTGAGCCCAATAGAGATAGAAACAACCCAGAAACTTGAAAAGAAAATCGCAGGAGAAGATATAGTAGGGAAACTGCTTAGAAACAAGAAACCTAAGTCACCATTTACAGGAGAAAAGAAGAGAGATACAAGTACGTCTCTTATATGTTTAATTTCCGCGAAATCGGGTAACATATTTTCTGATACCAAATGTAACAACCTACCTGGAATAGGTCTAAATTCCAACCAAAAAAGGACCATCAGAACTTAGAGCCATTCTAAACGGATCATTGGTTCCTATAAGGAAATATTTTAAGAGATATAATAGAGTATACTAAATCGAAATCGAAACCTTACGTAGTAGAAGGGATAAAATATAACAATATGAATTAGATGTACTATAAATTTAAAACCGTTAAATGTTTTTATAATGAGTTTCAATTGTCATAAGAGGTACATTAATAATAATTATCCCAATAACATAACAATAATCATAGTACTGTCATAAATAATAACTAATAGCTATGTATCCTCTTCCGTCAGGCTCCACACTCCAGAGCACCACAAATCCAGTGTCTCCACCTATTGACCTGTTTATATGTCGTGTGGAGGAAGGTCAGAATAATAAGTTCTAGTGAACGAAAATCACATAAGTTTAAGGAATAACTATTTCCTATATTTGGTTGTAAAAATTCTTCACATTATGTCTACGCAATTCAACAGGAAATCAATTAGATTATTTATGAGGCGGACTATTCTACAATCATTTAAGGTCTACTATACTTATTTAAGGGCGAATTCTCTATAGTCACTTAGTACCCTTCGAGACGAACTACCATTGGTCACTTAAGGCCATCCTTTTTATATTTATTCTTGGGTGGATTCCTACTATAATTTAATACCTATGATGGACCCTAGTCACTTAAGACCATGTCTTATAGTCGTCAATGCTATTGAATATTCTCTCCGTTGTAATACAAGAAATAGTAATCTACGACTTAATACTGGGCTTAGGTAGACACTCATCGCCATTTAAGAACCCTCCGGTGGACACATGCGTTACTATTTAACTAGTATTACGAGCGAACTCCTAACCACTTAATACTTCCCTTATACAGGCGGTTACTTGTACACGATTGGAGAGACTCTTAGTAGCCCATCCCCGGGTCAGCCCTTACTTAGTCCCTAGATAAGAAGTTGACAGTTCCGGAGAACTACCCTGCTCATATGCCATCATTTTACTAGAGGCCATTAATACCATATAAGAGAAAGGCACACCCAATTACCATTTAAGACCTAATAAGGGCGGGTCCCACAACTTTGGTCCAAAACCAAGGTGCGAACCTTAGGAACATACCTAGTCCTAACCACTTTGTACCCAAAAAAGGAAGGTCATCAATTAGTACCTTATTAAGACAGGCCCACTTCCCACACTAATACACACACTCTCTCTCTACACATCTCACATTAAAACGACCACTCGTAGATGCTGGATTTGCCGAGTGGTTTCGGGAAGGCTTCTACTACAAGTTGGGCTTAACCCCGCGTCTTAGTGTAATAATTTTATTGGCCCATGACACCTAGATCTCTCACATTAACCAGTCTTACTTGTAGATACTGGATATGTTTGTTGGTTCCAGGCAGACTTCGACTACAAGTAATGGTTAACCTCGTGTCTGTGTATCACTAATTATAATTAAAGCTATTAACTTACATACATACAAATTTCCTACGTGCGCATTTTAAATTCCTAATTACCTAATAGTAATCAGTACGTATTTAATATGTGTTAATATTATGTTAATTACGTTATATACACACACACACATAGTAATAAATAAGGCGCAAATCTAGCGTACATAATGTCAATCCTAACAGCATAATAAAGTCATACAAATTTGTTTCCCTAACTTCTCCAATTATAACCTAAAATGTGTATTTACATTTAAACAATAGGGAAATAACAAACGTACATAGAATAACTTGTAACAAAGGTTTGAATGATTATTTCAATTAAAAAATAGGGATAAGGTGCAATATGTAAAATCCCTTCTTGGCACTAGTTCACATTTTATGTAATTTTCGTATACAAAATCTTAATACTTTAGTGGCTTGCAAATAATGTGTTTAAACAATCTACTTTGAAAATAGATGCTTAGACCTATTCAATTCACAATACTTAAGTTCTTAAGCTCTTTCCACAAAAATGCATATGTATGAATGTAGTGAATTAGACAATTTTCAAGAATTATACAAACACCCAAATGCCTTTACTTTCATTACATCAATAATCCAAATCCAAATACAATTGGTCGTCCATTTGCGCAAACATATACAAATAATAAGGGATTTGGAGGATTTGAAATTGTCTTATTTTCGTACAAATCCAAATCCCTTTTAGGCACAATAATCCAAATCTACACTATTAAAATATAGTAATAATAAACTTATGAAATTTCCACTCATAGAGATTAGAAGAGGAGATTAGTGGAATATAGTGTAGAATCTACTACAAATCTGGATTTCTGCCTTCCGACCAACATATTCCAACTCTCCCTAATATATAAGAGAATAAAACCTTAGAATCTAGTATATATAACTTAATTTCAGAGTTTATACATAAAAGAATTTAGATCTAGATAGATAGAATATAAGTTAGAAGAAAGAAGAGAAACCTAACCTGAATTCTAAAACTACGAAATGGAGAGACAAAGTGGAGGCACATAATAGAATTAGGTGCAGGGTTTAGGAAGAGGTTAGGGTTATATTTATAGTTGCAAATGTGTATATAGACCATAGGATTAGTAAGATTTAATCTGAACAGTCCATTGTTGCAAAATTGTAAATAAATACCCTAAAAAAAATAAGCCTTCCCCACCCAACAGCATGAAGGGCGATCGACCCCCTTCTGAGGTCGAGCCAGGGAATTTATTTCCCTACGTGTTTCCTTTTATATTAATTATTTGATTAATGAGATTGATTACTTTCTGTTTCTTGTTTATTCTTGTCCCCTTTATGTGTGTGTGTGTGTGTCTATGCACAATGTCAAATCTCCAAGGAATATTCTATTACATCAATTAATATTTATTTATATTCCTGATTTATATTTAGTCGGTTTGAATTCCAAACCTTGTGTGTATATATTTTACATACAACTTGTTTTATTAATAACTTCTTCATACGAACCCCGTTTTCGATAAGTAAAACATAAAAAGGGATTAGAATCTCGCCATGACTACAATAGTAACACTTTCGTGGCCTAATTCTTGATCATCCAAAATTCTTATTTTCATCCCATATTAATTTATTATTGATTATTATTATTTATGTCTATATTTAATTATCATATGTCTATATATGGTGTATTTTACAGGGTTTACATGAACTATGTCTGAATTCGAGCTACATAAGCTATATTGTCTTTATAAATAATATTTAGTTGATCCTTTTGTAATGATCTCAACCACGTACGTTCTCGACCTGCTTTATGTAATGTTGATATTTCAGAATGATTGGATGACGTTGCTACCAATGTTTGCTATGTAGATCGTCATGAAATATCTACATCACTAGTACCAAACACATACTTAGTTCGTGTTCTTGCTTCATGTGGATCAGAAAGATAACCTGCTCCAATATAGCCAATAGTTAATTTGAATTATATACTATGTTAGAATAAAAAAACTCAAATTTGTCACTTCATAAAGGTATCTCATTATATGTTTCATACCATTCCAATGTTTTTTGTTGGTTGTGAACTGTTTCTTGTTAGAAGATTTAATGAGAATTCAATAGTTGGTCTTGTGCATTATGCAAAATACAATAATTCATCAATGACACTAAGATATAACCCAAACCAAGTACATTTTCACCATCTTTTTTTAGCATTGAAGGTCCTTTTAATAACTAACTGACACGACCCAAACCCCTGATCCACGGTGGTAGGGATTGTCTTTGGAATATAACACATTAATCACATCAGCAGATCACATAATATAGCATAATACAAAATATCAGAGAGTAATATACATCATATCATATCAGCGGAAATAAACATCATCATCAGAGTTACACAGTTTATAGGATCCTACTTAGTACATAACAAGTTTCATCAAATAGATAATAAGTTTGCAGCGGAATCAAATATAATTATACATGAGATAGTGTTCTAAAAGTTCAAAGGGATGATAAAAAGATCAATCTTCATCTTCAGCCAAAAGCACCAAATGCTTCCGTGCATATCCAAAAGAAAGCTAATCACCTGTTTACTTGGCTGCCCATGTAAAATATAGGCACCCAAGTTTGCAAGGGAAATACAAACTACGAGTCAGTCATGGGACTGGTATGAGAAATCCTACTATTACTTAACTTATTTAAAAGATAAGGAAAATCACGGGACCACGCCATATGACACGGAACGGGTTTCCTCCACTAGATTGTCAGTGTAAAGGAAAGTAAAATAAAATAAACAATGCAATGCTTTTTAGAAAAATGAAGCCGTTATAAGACTCAGGTCCCATCACACAATGCAACACAAGCTGGAGGATTGAGTTTTACCTTATAATGGCCAAATATGCTTGCTAACATATATAGAAATGTCTCTCTTCATAGACTTCCACTAGAATATGCGCTTTGGATCATAATACATCTTACTCACCCCGGATGAATACAAAGCTTGGATTTGTGACATCCATTGATCACTTCCCTTTTGAGTTTGGGAATATCCTGTAATGACCCGCATTGGCAGAAGTATTATAATTAATTAATTTAATTATATATATAGTGATATAGAGAAATTAATGGTCATGGAATTAAATAATGGTGAATATTTAATTAAAATAATAAATTAAATAATATATTAAATTCTGAAATAATCAGAATTGGCTGAAATGACGATATGGTGTGAACTGGATCATCTGTGATATTTAATTCAGTTTAGAATTGAATTTGAATAACGAATATATTATATAAACGACAGTTGAACGTATAGTTTATAATATAATTATAAACGAGCTCGAAATGGCGCGATAGTTCGCTAATTGGCGATTTGAACTTCAACTGAATGTACATGATTCGTTTTAAGCCGGATTTCTGTGAAACAAGAAACATGTGGAGCTGGTGGAGTATATCTTTCTAGTGGAAGAGAAAAATCGAGATTTCGTCGTGTAGATTTTAAGATATGTCCAAATCAAATTTTAGAAAAGTCGCTGTGGAATTCCTTTATAATTTATAAAGGAATTATTTATAATTTTAAAAAAGAAAATTCAATATAAATCGAATATCGGGTTGACCCAGATTTTGAAATATCAAGTTAGAAATTCATATAGGAATATTCTAGAGCTATATGGTATTCCACTGCGAATATATACGATAATATTAATTTATTTATATTTTATTTAATTATATTTAAATATACTTATATATTTAAATGGGTCATCCAAAGCTTTAAAAATAGCCATTTTTGCAAACGAAGTCGGAATTCGACGAAACTAATTTTGTTGGATCCGCAATGTCAAATAGTTGTTAGATTTCCAGTTTCGTGATTTTTAGAGTCACTGAGTGGCCGCACGGATTTTTAGAGTGAGAAATAGTCAGTATTTCGACGGTTAAAAATACACTGTGTGAGCATACGAAGTCGGAATTCGACGAAACCAGTTTCGTTGGGACCGTAATGTCGAACTCTAGCTGCATGTCAATTTTCGTGATTTTTATGTATTATATGTGATCACAGGAATTTTTAAGGACAACAACAATCAGCGTTGAATTAGAATTGAATATAAAAATCAATACAAAATATCCTAATAACTTTGTCTGATCCTAAGGAAGCCACGTCCACCATCCTTCTCAACCTCACAATGTATTTTAAAACGCCAGAAAAGTATTCTCGTTCACCATAACCAACGCAGAAACAAATGAAGAAAAGAAAATCAAAATCAAATAGAAGAAAAATCTATAAATCCTTAAATAAATATATTTGGGTCCATGGATGCTTTCTCTTCATAAACATATGCCCTTTTCTGGGTTCGGCGTCAACTATTTGGCTGCAAAAATCAAACAGCGACGTCGAAGGTTTGCTACATCACGAGTAGGAAGCGTCAATTCAAGAATCCAAGTTTGTTTCTGGGTTTCTGGCACTAATTCGAGCATATATGGGAATTTCTGGAGAGTCCGATTGAATTGAATCTCGCGAGTTCCTGTGCAAAAGATAAAGTCGGGTTTCGGGTGAAGGGCGCGAGTTCCTTTTTGAGGGTATGACGTGAAAGAGGACCGGAAGAGGAATTCGATGGTGAGGTTGGTTTTCGAAATCACTTTGAAGAAAAGCTGCGGTGGAAGCTTGAAATCACGGCCATGGCCTGTTGCGTTCGATTGATTGGGGAAGAACAGGAGCAGATGGGAAGTTCGAGCTTCATGAAATAGGGATGGAAGGGTGCGGTTTTGTATGGGATGGACCGTGGTGAAGTTGGGTTGTGGATTAAGGAGAGCACGGAGTTGCGATTTGGAATCCATGAGGTCGGGTTTTACAGAAAATGGGATAAGCGACGGGTTCAAGTCATCAGGGAAGAAGGGAGGTAGCCGGTTGTGTCTTGGAAGGTGTTAATGGGCCGGGTTTCTTTTGGTGGTGAGGCCGCTTAACTTTATAATTTTTAGTTTAATTTAAAAATCTAAATCACGTGTTAACTTGTATTTATAATATCGTGACCATACGGAGTCAGATTTATGAACGGTCACATCTGTTGGGACCGTAGGGACGAGGACTTCGAAATGAAACTGACTAGAAGTCCATTGGAGCTCATTTGAATTTATGGCGAAATAAATTGTTTGATTCAAATCAAACAAACGGTTTATCGTTCTTTAACGATGAACTGCCAGTGTGAGTAAATCTCACTAACTCTGAACAGTTTATAATTCCATGTTGTATTTTTAGAACTGTTAAATGTTGGTTGATTGACTGTGTGTTGATTGTTTGATTGAACTGCTAGTCAGTTAGTTGAATTTCTATATTGATTATGTTTAACAAAATATATCATATGGAACTGAAAGTGATGTTATCTATATTGTTTAACATCTGTGATGCAGGGAAACAGGTTGGAGGAATCCAACTGGATTCCTCAACATTTATTTTACTGTTTTTCATATATTGTGATATATGATGTGTTATATAATCTGTTATGGATTATGTGTGTTGGAATGATGTTGATCATTGTTATTCGATATTTTAAATATCATAAAAGACCCTGGGATGTAAAAAGAATTATTTCAATGTATATTGAAATAAAGGGATTTTATAAAATCAACAGATTTTATAAAAGGAAATATTTCAAAAGTAAATAAAAGGGAAAAATGTTTTTAAAACGAATAGAGTTTTATAAAAGGGAAATCATTTGTAAAGTGAAGAACTGTTACTAAAAGTAAATCTTTATCAATGAATAGTTTATTCGAATAGAAAGTAAAAGGAGTTAATCGAATATAGTTTATTCGAATAGAAAGTAAAAGGAGTTAATCGAATATAGTTTATTCGAATAGAAAGTAAAAGGAGTTAATCGAATATAGTTTATTCGAATAGAAAGTAAAAGGAGTTAATCGAATATAGTTTATTCGAATAGAAAGTAAAATGAGTTAATCGAATATAGTTTATTCGAATAGAAAGTAAAATGAGTTAATCGAATATAGTTTATTCGAATAGAAAGTAAAAGGAGTTAATCGAATATAGTTTATTCGAATAGAAGCAAATGAGTTAATCGAATATAGTTTATTCGAAGAAAGTAAAAGGAGTTATCGAATATAGTTTATTCGAAAGGAGTTAAGTGAAATGAGTAAATCAATAGCGTTAGTCAAATAGAGTTAATCCAATAGTGTTAGTCCAATAGAGTTAATTGATAAGGGTAAATCGAATAGAGTTAAGTGAAAAGAGTCAATCGAATATAGCTATTCGAAGGAGGGTTAAGTAAGGAAGTTAATTAAAGAAATATAAAGTGAACTTTGCCTATTTCAAAGTTAGAAATATTGTTCAGTTAAGGTCTGAGAGGTAGTTCTACCCCAACTTGATTGACTTCATTTTTAACTAAGGAATGGTTAAGGTTCGGCAGTAAAGGATGGTTAAGTGAATTTAGTAATTAAAGGAAATGGTTTGAGTTGGCATCGCGATGGTTTGTTTAAACATCTGTCCAAGTCCAATGAAGAAGCTTTGGAAATGTTTTCCCAATAAGAAACCAGAAATGTTTTCTAATAAAGAAAACAAGAAATGGAAATGTTTTCCATTGTTAATAACATATATTTTCCAAATTTAGAAAATAAGAAATATTGAATATAGGGAAACAGGAGATAAGTAAATTAATGAAATAAAGAGATAAATGTTGAATGATGTTTGATCGATATAAATTTCCATTTGGAAATAATATCGTTGTTTGCGCACCTGTTTTTCTTCGATAGTTAAATCACAGACTATCGAAGTTTTGACCATTTTAACGTTGTTAATATGGAGAGACCAGTTGGATTATTATCCAAAGAACAACTCTGTATTGGCATAAGCGTTGCGAATCATATATGCCAAAGGAAATTGAAGACAGAGTTATGCAAAGGGCTATCCTGTTTACAGAATAGTGCCTTCGGTTCATCCTGTTCCTGGATGACTTGTATGGACGGATGTCTAACAGAGTATTTCCAGACGATCACGTATATTGAATTCTCAAACCATACCAAGAGTGGAAGCGGAGAAGGAAACTTCTTTTAGCTAACACATAATGTATGGTTGAGGACGTCAATCGGTGATTTGATGGATTTGATGATGTGGCATTCAAAGTGAATCTGGTGTGATGATAAAGCGTAGCTTCTAGCCTCACATCCGGTAAATGACAGAAATCGGGCAGGCAGCATGTCTAAGTCGGTCGCACCGAAGTAGGGTGTATAATCACCTGATCTAGAGTTTTATTTACTTCTAAAAATCTATTGTTGATGCTGTCCCATTCGGGAAACAGTTGTTGATCCCAACCGTTGGTGATATACATTCGATACACTCAAGCGAAATGAGTGGTCGGTCATGTGTGGCCGGGTTGCAAGATGTTCTTGTTGAACCCAGTGTATTCCTCTCTAGAGGTACACTAGCGAAAGGTGGTTCCATACCTTGTCATAGTTGGAAATCCATTACCCAATACGTGCTTGCGGTTTTGATTGTATACTATATATGTAGAACGTGAGATGAAAGCGTTCTGCTAGATGATTATTATACTGTGGTTGATAGACATTATTATAATATCAAAAGGTTTTTGATATAAAGATAATTTGGATTCTCATAAAGGAAAAACCCGTTCCGTTATACGGCGTGGTCTTATGAGATATCGTTTACTTGTTCAAACTGTTTTAAACTGTTTTACTCATACCAGTCCCATGACTGACCCGGAGTTTATTTTGTTGTTTCCCCTAAACTCTTGGGTGCCTAATTTTGTACGGGCAGTCAAGTAGTCGGGATTTATAGATATACTGGAAGAGCTGGAGCAGGAGGCTGCAGGATCATATAGCTATAGTTTATTTCCGCTGTGTTGTAAGTGTTGTACTTTGATAATGATGTATATTCAAGTACAGATGTATATTTCAAGTTATGTTATATATATTATATGTTCTTCGTTCCGCTATGAGGTTCGTGTTACTCTGATGTTGTGTTCTTCTTCTTCTTCTTCTATTCTAAGTTTCTATCTTATCTTTCCTCACCCTCTAATTTCTTTCACTAATGACTGGTAATTTTCGACGTTTGGTTAGTCATCATTGAGTTTATGGCGATAACCAAAGTCGACAAAATCCCGGGTCATTACAGTTGGTATCAGAGCTTAAGTTAAGTGAATTACCTTGGCTCTGTGGCGTGACTCGATAGAGATAGGGTTAGTAATACCCTAGATAGAGTTGAGTGTATATATACGAGTGAACGTATTTGTTATTGATATAAAAATTGTTTTATATTGTGGAGATTCATTGGTTGAGTTGTTTATGAGTTCTGGTCGATCAGTTTGATCCACTGTATCGCTAGGAGTTACTAAACACTCGAATACGATGGGTCGACACGATATGTTTTGAAAAGAGGGTAAATTATAATAAGTTTACCCAAGGTATATCTTGATATAGAGAAGATATATATATATCAAAATTATAATATAGTGGATATATTGGTTGTTATTATAATCGAGTAAGATTATAAATTAAATGGTTATGTAAATAACCAATCAGAATTCATATAAGTGAAATACGTGATATCAGATGAGTTGAATCTGAAATTTTAAACCAGAAATTGAGTTAAAACTTTGGAGAATTGGATAAGTGTTTGTAAATGGATTTGGATTAAAAATAAGGAAAATTTAAGATCCTGGGAGATTTTAAATTGTTTTACAAGCAGTGTGAATTATATTTTGAAATTAATTTCAAAGTGGAAATGTTTAAAAATGGTTTTATAGTATTGAACTCACTTCGATCGCTGGAAAATAGATTCCGATGATGACAGCTGCATCATCAGTATTCATTTTCGAGTTGTAAGTGATGAATTACTACCAGAGATACTGTTTTGAATTTTTTTTGGGAAAGAGAAGTTGTGTTGAATTTCAAATGGAATTTAAACTGTAGAATTTGAATAATAGAATTTGAATTTTTAAATAGATTTGAAATAATAACTTGTTTTAAAAGAAATAAAACGAGGAGTTCCTTTATAAACGAAGTTTATAAATAGTTCTTTTATAAAGGAAGTTTATAAATGAAGTGAAAAGAATTATCATTGGATAATTCAGAAATAAAAATACAAATGTGAAATTGAAAGGGAAATCTATTTTCCAAAGGTAGAAATATCGATTTCAAATGGAATTGAAATCGAGACTTATTTAAAGAATAAATAAAGAGAGTTTGAAAAGGGGATTTAAATATAGAAAATTCAAAGGGGATTTGAATATAGAAATTCAAATGAGATTTGAATAAAGAATAATTAAATAATGGAAAATGGAATATAGAATTCATATAGAGTAATAATAGAAATTGAATATAGAAATTCAAAGGGAGTTTGAATATATGAAATTCAATGGAATTGAAATAGAGTTTGAATATAGAAATTCAAATGGAATTTGAATATAGAATTCGAATGGAATTCAAATATAGGATTTGAATATATAGAATTTGAATATAGAAATTCAAATGGGGTTTATAATATAAAATTTGAATAGAAATTGAATAGAATTAACTAAGTCGAAGAGGATTAGTTAATCGAGTTTTGAATTTGAAGTTGAACTTTGAAAGGTGAATTGGATTTGTAAATGGATATTCGAAATCGAATTTAGAACTTAAATTTTGAAATTTGGATTCAGATTAGTTAATAAGCAAGTTAAAATATATTTGAACATGTCATGTTCAAATGTAAAAGTGAAATAGACTAAAGAGTTAATTAACAAATTAATTAACGAATTGAGTTAAAACGTTCAGGTATAGTTAAAATAGATTGGGCAGGTATAAATATACATGAGATAGGTATGGATAAGGTATGAAGGTATATAAATAGAATGCTCGACAAAAGGTATGTATTTAATTCATATATGAGATTTTATGCGCCGTATCGGCAAGCCGCTTGGCTTTTTCTTTTGGATTGGTGAGGGCCATGGGAGGCTATTTGAAATATCCCGATGCTCCTGGTACAAAGGAGGTTATGGCAAATTTTTTCGGGAATTTAAGGAGTTGGAATATTTTTAAGATAATTTGATAGTTAGAAATCAACGTATCGATATATATATAGAAGTCGATAAGGAAACGAACTTAGAAATAGAATAGTAAAATAAAAAAGGAAGACTAAGAATAAAATCTAGTAAGAATAGAAAGAGGAAGCGTATACGTGTTTAAAAGTGAATAAGTAGTTGTATGGTATTGATTATTCGAGTAAGTAGTCACATCTGTTTTGACGTTATTAATGTTATTCAGTCAAGGTCTGAGAGGTAGTTATACCCCAACTTGATTGATTTCATTATTAACAAATAAATAGTAAGATTTCAGGCTCGAAGATCAATGTTGAATAAGAGTTAGTTGAATATAGTATTTGGGTTGTCGTAACGATGTTTTACACAACATCCGTTTTAACCCAAATAAGTGTAAGCTTGGAAATATAATAAAGAATATTTCCTAAGTATAGAAATAAACGAGATCGGAAAAGAGATAAGTAATTGGAATATTTTCCAATTATAAATAGCATATATTGTCTAAGGTTTAGAAAATAAAGGAAGCGATATTTGGAAATGTTTTCCAAATAACATAAAAGGCCAATATGGTTATTGAAAATATTTGGTTAACAAATATTGATAAAGAAATAGAGAAGTGATTTAACTAATGGAATATTAATTAAGGGCTCAGTGACATGTTCAAAAGGAAAATTTGATTTTTTTTTGAAAAGAGTAAACTGTTTAAAAACTCCCAGGGAAAGACTGTTTGAATTAAAAACAAATTTAACAGAAATTTGTGAAAGCAAAATTGAATTAAAGTAAAGCCAGTAAAGTGGTAACCGAGATTGAATTAGAATGATATCAAGACAAATTGGATTGTGAGATTCAAATTTGAAGTGTAATGTGATAATAAAGTTAAGAGTTGGGAATCGAGAAGAAACTCGAGTTAAAATGATACTTGGCTTGGTAAAAAGCGAATAGTTGTGTTGAAGATAAAAGCAGATTGGAATTTGATTGGGATGACCCTTGTATCTGCTGAATTAATAACAGGTGGAACGGATATAATGATATGCCGACAAAAAGGTACAAGTTTATATTTCATATGGTATGAGATTTTGATGAGCCAAATTGGCAAGCCGCTTGGCTGTTTGATTTTCTTTTGGGATGGAGATGGCCTAGAGAGGCGAGTTGGAGTTTGACGTATTGACCAGTACAAAGGAGGTGCGGGCGAAATTTTTCGAAAAGTTAAGGTGTTAGAAAATTTTCAGGATTTTTGAATTTTTTTTTGATAAGAATTAATTAATATTTAATTGAAATTAAATTGGTTCAGTTGAAAACTGGAGTTAAGAAGTGAACAAATAAGTTCTACCCAGTCGATAGGGTTGTTCTCTACCTTAGCAATTTCGAGGACAAAATTATTTTAAGTGGGGAAGATTGTAATGACCCACATTGGCAGAGGTATTATAATTAATTTATTTAATTATATATATAGTGATATAGAGAATTTAATGGTCATGGAATTAAATAATGGTGAATATTTAATTAAAATAATAAATTAAATAATATATTAAATTCTGAAATAATCAGAATTGGCTGAAATGACGATATGGTGTGAACTGGATCATCTGTGATATTTAATTCAGTTTAGAATTGAATTTGAATAACGAATATATTATATAAACGACAGTTGAACGTATAGTTTATAATATAATTATAAACGAGCTCGAAATGGCGCGACAGTTCGTTAATTGGCGATTTGAACTTCAACTGAATGTACAGGATTCGTTTTAAGCCAGATTTCTGTGAAACAAGAAACGTGTGGAGCTGGTGGAGTATATCTTTCTAGTGGAAGAGAAAAATCGAGATTTCATCGTGTAGATTTTGAGATATGTCCAAATCAAATTTTAGAAAAGTCGCTGTGGAATTCCTTTATAATTTATAAAGGAATTATTTATATTTTAAAAAAAGAAAATTCAATATAAATCGAATATCGGGTTGACCCAGATTTTGAAATATCAAGTTAGAAATTCATATAGGAATATTCTAGAGCTATATGGTATTCCACTGCGAATATATACGATAATATTAATTTATTTATATTTTATTTAATTATATTTAAATATATTTATATATTTAAATGAGTCATCCAAAGCTTTAAAAATAGCCATTTTTGCAAACGAAGTCGGAATTCGACGAAACTAATTTTGTTGGATCCGCAATGTCAAATAGTTGTTAGATTTCCAGTTTCGTGATTTTTAGAGTCACTGTGTGGCCGTACGGATTTTTAGAGCGAGAAACAGTCATTATTTCGACGGTTAAAAATACACTGTGTGAGCATACGAAGTCGGAATTCGACGAAACTAGTTTCGTTGGGACCGTAATGTCAAACTCTAGCTGCATGTCAATTTTCGTGATTTTTAGGTATTATATGTGATCACAGGAATTTTTAAGGACAACAACAATCAGCGTTGAATTAGAATTGAATATAAAAATCAATACAAAATATCCTAATAACTTTGTCTGATCCTAAGGAAGCCACGTACACCATCCTTCTCAACCTCACAATGTATTTTAAAACGCCAGAAAAGTATTCTCGTTCACCATAACCAACGCAGAAACAAATGAAGAAAAGAAAATCAAAATCAAATAGAAGAAAAATCTATAAATCCTTAGATAAATATATTTGGGTCCATGGATGCTTTCTCTTCATAAACATATGCCCTTTTCTGGGTTCGACGTCAACTATCTGGCTACAAAAATCAAACAGCGACGTCGAAGGTTTGCTACATCACGAGTAGGAAGCGTCAATTCAAGAATCCAAGGTTGTTTCTGGGTTTCTGGCACTAATTCGAGCGTATATGGGAATTTCTGGAGAATCCGATGCAATTGAATCTCGCGGGTTCCTATGCAGAAGATGAAGTCGGGTTTCGGGTGAAGGGCGCGAGTTCCTTTTTGAGGGTATTACGTGAAAGAGGACCGGAAGAGGAATACGATGGTGAGGTTGGTTTTCGAAATCACTTTGAAGAAAAGCTACGGTGGAAGCTTGAAATCATGGCCATGGCCTATTGCGTTCGATTGATTGGGGAAGAACATGAGTAGATGGGAAGTTCGAGCTTCATGGAATAGGGATGGAAGGGTGCGGTTTTGTATGGGATGGACTGTGGTGAAGTTGGGTTGTGGATTAAGGAGAGCATGGAGTTGCGATTTGGAATCCATGAGGTCGGGTTTTACAGAAAATGGGATAAGCGACGGGTTCAAGTCATCAGGGAAGAAGGGAGGCAGCCGGTTGGGTCTTGGAAGGTGTTAATGGGCCGGGTTTCTTTTGGTGGTGAGGCCGCTTAACTTTATAATTTTTAGTTTAATTTAAAAATCTAAATCACGTGTTAACTTGTATTTATAATATCGTGACCATACGGAGTCAGATTTATGAACGGTCACATCCGTTGGGACCGTAGGGACGAGGACTTCGAAATGAAACTGACTGGAAGTCCATTGGAGCCCATTTGAATTTATGGTGAAATAAATTGTTTGATTCAAATCAAACAAACGGTTTATCGTTCCTTAACGATGAACTGCCAATGTGAGTAAATCTCACTAACTCTGAACAGTTTATAATTTCATGTTGTATTTTTAGAACTGTTAAATGTTGGTTGATTGACTGTGTGTTGATTGTTTGATTGAACTGCTAGTCAGTTAGTTGAATTTCTATATTGATTCTTATTAACAAAATATATCATATGGAACTGAAAGTGATGTTATCTATATTGTTTAACATATGTGATGCAGGGAAACAGGTTGGAGGAATCCAACTGGATTCCTCAACATCTATTTTACTGTTTTTCATATATTGTGATATATGATGTGTTATATAATCTGTTATGGATTATGTGTGTTGGAATGATGTTGATCATTGTTATTCGATATTTTAAATATCATAAAAGACCCTGGGATGTAAAAAGAATTATTTCAATGTATATTGAAATAAAGAGATTTTATAAAATCAATAGATTTTATAAAAGGAAATATTTCAAAAGTAAATAAAAGGGGAAAATGTTTTTAAAACGAATAGAGTTTTATAAAAGGGAAATCATTTGTAAAGTGAAGAACTGTTACTAAAAGTAAATCTTTATCAATGAATAGTTTATTCGAATAGAAAGTAAAAGGAGTTAATCGAATATAGTTTATTCGAATAGAAAGTAAAAGGAGTTAATCGAATATAGTTTATTCGAATAGAAAGTAAAAGGAGTTAATTGAATATAGTTTATTCGAATAGAAAGTAAAATGAGTTAATCGAATATAGTTTATTCGAATAGAAAGTAAAAGGAGTTAATCAAATATAGTTTATTCGAATAGAAGCAAATGAGTTAATCGAATATAGTTTATTCGAAGAAAGTAAAAGGAGTTATCGAATATAGTTTATTCGAAAGGAGTTAAGTGAAATGAGTAAATCAATAGCGTTAGTCAAATAGAGTTAATCCAATAGTGTTAGTCCAACAGAGTTAATTGATAAGGGTAAATCGAATAGAGTTAAGTGAAAAGAGTCAATCGAATATAGCTATTCGAAGGAGGGTTAAGTAAGGAAGTTAGTTAAAGAAATATAAAGTGAACTTTGCCTATTTCAAAGTTAGAAATGTTGTTCAGTTAAGGTCTGAGAGGTAGTTCTACCCCAACTTGATTGACTTCATTTTTAACTAAGGAATGGTTAAGGTTCGGCAGTAAAGGATGGTTAAGTGAATTTAGTAATTAAAGGAAATGGTTTGAGTTGGCATCGTGATGGTTTGTTTAAACATCTGTCTAAGTCCAATGAAGAAGCTTTGGAAATGTTTTCCAAATAAGAAACCAGAAATGTTTTCTAATAAAGAAAACAAGAAATGGAAATGTTTTCCATTGTTAATAACATATATTTTCCAAATTTAGAAAATAAGAAATATTGAATATAGGGAAACAGGAGATAAGTAAATTAATGAAATAAAGAGATAAATGTCGAATGATGTTTGATCGATATAAATTTCCATTTGGAAATAATATCGTTGTTTGCACACCTGTTTTTCTTCGATAGTTAAATCACAGACTATCGAAGTTTTGACCATTTTAACGTTGTTAATATGGAGAGACCGGTTGGATTATTATCCAAAGAACCACTCTGTATTGGCATAAGCGTTGCGAATCATATATGCCAAAGGAAATTGAAGACAGAGTTATGCAAAGGGCTATCCTGTTTACAGAATAGTGCCTTCGGTTCATCCTGTTCCTGGATGACTTGTATGGACGGATGTCTGACAGAGTATTTCCAGACGATCACGTATATTGAATTCTCCAACCGTACCAAGAGTGGAAGCGGAGAAGGAAACTTCTTTTGGCTAACACATAATGTATGGTTGAGGACGTCAATCGGTGATTTGATGGATTTGATGATGTGGCATTCAAAGTGAATCTGGTGTGATGATAAAGCGTAGCTTCTAGCCTCACATCCGATAAATGAAAAAATCGGGCAGGCAGCATGGCTAAGTCGGTCGCACCGAAGTAGGGTGTATAATCACCTGATCTAGAGTTTCATTTACTTCTAAAAATCTATTGTTGATGCTGTCCCATTCGGGAAACAGTTGCTGATCCCAACCGTTGGTGATATACATTCGATACACTCAAGCGAAATGAGTGGTCGGTCATGTGTGGCCGGGTTGCAAGATGTTCTTGTTGAACCCAGTGTATTCCTCTTTAGAGGTACACTAGCGAAAGGTGGTTCCATACCTTGTCATAGTTGGAAATCCATTACCCAATACGTGCTTGCGGTTTTGATTGTATACTATATATGTAGAACGTGAGATGAAAGCGTTCTGCTAGATGATTATTATACTGT
Organism: Allium sativum; assembly: GCA_030737875.1. Lineage (NCBI taxonomy): Eukaryota > Viridiplantae > Streptophyta > Magnoliopsida > Asparagales > Amaryllidaceae > Allium > Allium sativum. The sequence goes on along the minus strand of CM060919.1, from coordinate 843,493,591 downwards.
GGTTGATAGACATTATTATAATATCAAAAGGTTTTTGATATAAAGATAATTTGGATTCTCATAAGGGAAAAACCCGTTCCGTTATACGGCGTGGTCTTATGAGATATCGTTTACTTGTTCAAACTGTTTTAAACTGTTTTACTCATACCAGTCCCATGACTGACCCGGAGTTTATTTTGTTGTTTCCCCTAAACTCTTGGGTGCCTAATTTTGTACGGGCAGTCAAGTAGTCGGGATTTACAGATATACTGGAAGAGCTGGAGCAGGAGGCTGCAGGATCATATAGATATAGTTTATTTCCGCTGTGTTGTAAGTGTTGTACTTTGATAATGATGTATATTCAAGTACAGATGTATATTTCAAGTTATGTTATATATATTATATGTTATTCATTCCGATGTGAGGTTCGTGTTACTCTGATGTTGTGTTATTCTTCTTCTTCTATTCTAAGTTTCTATCTTATCCTTCCTCACCCTCTAATTTCTTTCACTAATGACTGGTATTTTTCGACGTTTGGTTAGTCATCATTGAGTTTATGGCGATAACCAAAGTCGACAAAATCCCGGGTCATTACAGTTGGTATCAGAGCTTAAGTTAAGTGAATTACCTTGGCTCTGTGGCGTGACTCGATAGAGATAGGGTAGTAATACCCTAGATTGAATTGAGTGTATATATATACAAGTGAACGTATTTGTTATTGATATAAAAATTGTTTTATATTGTGGAGATTCATTGGTTGAGTTGTTTATGAGTTCTGGTCGATCAGTTTGATCCACTGTATCGCTAGGAGTTACTAAACACTCGAATACGATGGGTCGACACGATATGTTTTGAAAAGAGGGTAAATTAAAATAAGTTTACCCAAGGTATATCTTGATATAGAGAAGATATATATATATATCAAAATTATAATATAGTGGATATATTGGTTGTTATTATAATCGAGTAAGATTATAAATTAAATGGTTATGTAAATAACCAATCAGAATTCATATAAGTGAAATACGTGATATCAGATGAGTTGAATCTGAAATTTTAAACCAGAAATTGAGTTAAAACTTTGGAGAATTGGATAAGTGTTTGTAAATGGATTTGGATTAAAAATAAGGAAAATTTAAGATCCTGGGAGATTTTAAATTGTTTTACAAGCAGTGTGAATTATATTTTGAAATGAATTTCAAAGTGGAAATGTTTAAAAACAGATAGCGGGAATAGGAGATAGGCACTCTACAATATAAACAAAGAACAAGAGAACCTCCTATCTGATTGTGGATGCTAATAGATTCTTCAAGATTTCTCAATTTTAAATTTAACTTCTTAACTATGTTACCTGAAATAAAACTTTGTGATGCTCTCGTATCAAATAATACTTTAATAGGAACATTCTTAATTGTAAGTGTACCTTCCAACACATCTGGTTTACCTTCTCCTGTAGAAGTTGCTGGAGTGTCTGCCACATTATATACATGTGCCATTTCGGACTTTTTTAGCAATAGGCAAGTCCTACTAATATGCCCTATCTTATGGTAGTTGTAGCATTCTCAAGTATCCTGAGATTTTTGACTAGGGATGGATTCATTACTTTTTGGCCTTTTAGGAGCATTACATTCTCTAGACCAATGGCCATACTGGTCACAGTTGTAGCATTTAACCTTTGCTCGCTTATCTTCTCGAGACTTAGCTGCTTCAGTGTTGCTCGCTCCAGGCTTCTTGTCGGGAAGCTTTCTCTTGTTGCTAGCTTGACTTCTCTCCATGACCGCTTGAGAATTCCTCTTATCAATAGTCTCATGTCTGCAAACCATCTCAACAACCTTAGCAAATGGAAGCTCTATGTGCTATGTCACCCTGCTATGATACTTCCTCTGAAGACCCTCAATGAACCTCTTGTTCTTCTTAGCTGGGTTATGAATTAATTCTGGTCCGAAACGAGAGAGTTTATCGAACCTTTTGACATACTCATGAATAGTCCTGTCACCATTCTGGAGATTAGCAAACTCATCATACATGCGCTCAACTTCTTGTTGCAGGACAAACTTCTCTTCAAAAATCTCCTTAAACCTTCCCCAAGTCATATCAGTTCCCGGATTACCCACTGTCACTGCTTCCCAACAGATTAAGGCATCATCCTTAAGTAACCACGATGCTAAAAGCCTCTTTCTGTTATCTTCCAATTCTAGGCCTTCGAAGATCCGTTCGCAAGGCCTCGTCCAAGCTTGAGCTTCAATAACAGTTCTGATGCCTGTGAATGGCGCTCCGCCCAAGTTCCTATATTTCTTCGCGACAACATCAAGATCAAATTGTTGCTGCGGCGATTGTTGCAATGCGGGCTCATTATTAGCCACTGATCCAACTTCATCAAGATCAGGCTGATTATTAACAACGTGGACATTACCCCCTCCTTGTCCTCTGCCTCTACCTCCGCCTCGTCCACTCATTTCCTTTCAGTTCCGCGGATAGCAAGAAAAGAGTCAGGCCAACAGAAAAAATATCTTAAGGAATAACAAAAGCATAAAGACATATGCATGAATAATGATGATGTAATAATAAAGTTATATGCTATACTGATGTACTCACTCTAGGATATTACTAATCCTATCTCTAAGAGTTACTCGTCCTAGAATACTACTTATTCTATCTCTGACGAGCTGTTTTATATGTTATCTACCAGAACTAAGCTTAACCAATGCTCTGATACCATGCCTGACACGAATCAAACCCCCGCTTCATGGTGGCAAGGTTGGTCTTTGGAAAATAACACATTAATCACATCAGTAGAATACAGAATATAGCATAATACATAAAAATTAGAGAATAATTTACATCATATCATAAAAGCGGAATCGTAATCATCAACATTAGAGTTACAAAGATACATGATCCTACTTAGTACATAATAAGTTTCATCAAGTAAATAATAAGTCTACAACATAATCAAATATAAACATGAATAAGATAGTGCTTAAGAGTTCAGAAGAAACGATAAAAGATAAGTCTTCGTCTTCAGCCAAAAGAGCACCCAATGCTACGATGAATATCCAAAAGAAAGACAATCACCTGTTCACTAGGCTGCCCATGTAAAAATATGGGCACCCGAGTTTGCAAGTGAAAAACAAACTACGAGTCAGCCATGGGACTAGTATGAGAAATTCTATAGTTACATAACTTAATTAAGAATAAGGCATAGCACAGAACCACGCCGTATGTCACTGAACGGGTTTACTCCATTGGATTATCAGTGCATAAAATAAAGTAAATCAAGTAAATAACGCAATGCTTTTTAGAAAATGAAGCCTTTATAAGACTCAGGTCCTATCACACAATGCAACGCAAGCCGGAGGATATAGTTTTACCTTATAATGGCCAAACATGTTTGATATGTAGAAAACATAAATCATTTGATATTATTATTAGTGTCTAGACAGTTTAAAACACTTTCAAAAATAAACGTATCAATCATAGACGGCATAGTACCCCATCCTACTATGTCCCCAACAGTATACAGCTAAAATCGTAAAATGTCGTATTGGAAATTGGATTTCCATTTATGAGTCGAGGCAAGGTATCTTCCTCACCCGTTTCGAGACACTCTAGCGAATGCCTCAGGATTGCATGCTTGGGCAACCCTTGGATAGCGTTAGAGCCGGTCCACACTTAACATTTGTGGATTTGTTATTCCTAAACTATACGTTTTTCGGTCCTATCGGACCTCCAAAATGGTCAGTACGTCGACCAATCATATCCCAGGCGCCTCGCAATCCATCATCCACATAAGTAAAAAAATGTCTAGGCTCCATGCCATGACATCACCCATAGCTAGAAAGAAACGTCTGTCCTCCCTGAGGTCCTCATCCTGTTTTTGACTCACACCGGGGTGTGAAGCTCGCGAATTAACGCTTACACAAAGCTACGCTATTTAAAGCCGTGTTTTGATCATCAACCACAAGACTCTGCTTTTCAACAAAAGCCTTGATCATTGCATCTTAGCATGCCACACTGACAATTCATGCTATACAATTAATGACTATCAATATATAACCTCTAAGCTCGTACGTCTCATAGAAGTGTGTTAAGCAGGAGAATAAATTCTCCGCCACCAAACGGATATATATTTAATAGAAATCAATCAACACAGAATGAAATCCAATGTTTGACACATAATCCATTTATAAGTTCTTTCTGGGTCTGAACGAAACCGGGGCACCTTATTCCTTGTCCCATATGTCCAATACAGGAGAGAGGTCCTTGCATATCCGGACAATCAACAAGTACATCCGGACACCTACCACTTTAACCCCTTCAAGGGAGCTACCCATATCCAAGGCATCAGTAGTAATCCATTCAATGTAAAGATTACCCATCTTGCATCATCTTCATTGTCTTCGACTTTAGGTCGCTGTTTAACTATTTGAACTGAGATTCAACTCGGTCTTTTCAAATAATTCTCGCATAATATTTCAAATCAAATTCTTTCCCTTAGTTAAATCATTGGCCTTCACCATTCGTTACCTTATATAAAAAGGTTTAATCGAGAATTTAATTCGTCCATCGAATTAAATACTCAAGTCATATCGTATCCATAATTCATTTTATATGTTTTCTTGCCAAATTGTACTTAACCATTTTGTTTTACAAACCAAGAAAAATTTGTTTGCACACATTCTAAATCTCTTAAAAAGTTTAAAACGATTTATTAAGCAATCCGTAAAAATATTGAGCTGTTGAAATCTGTGAATTAGAGGAACTGAAAAGTGACAAACAAAGGCCAAACGGTCCAGGCTTCGACTGGAAGAAAGCCTAGATCAAACTAGATTGTGGACCGAGGTCCTCTGGTCCACAACAGTTTACTAGTCGACTGGTCCATAATGTACTAGTCGACTGGTCAGAACTGGGCTTCTGCCCAGTTCTTTACCGGTCGACTAATCGACTGGCGGCTGTTAATCAGCCTGACCAGTTTTTTCTCTCTTTATTTTCTTCTATCCCTTCGAGGAATCGATTTCGGTGAACTATGGACTTGATCACATTGATAATAATACTTCATTAGCTCGTCAAAACAACTCAAGAACACCAACAAACATGCACACACATATATTCATGAGATTACAATGATTTTGATTATAAATTCAAAAGTGAACCAATTTCTTTAACCAAAGCAAATTTAAGTGATTCGAGTGACTTGTGAAGGCTTAGGACTTTGCCGGGGCGACAATAGAGCTTCACATGACCACCAAATCCACTCATATCATAAGAATTAGATTGTGTGGCCAATTTTCATCATAACTTCTCCTTTCTTTTTCATTTCAATGGAAAATGAATACATGCAATTGACTATGTTACACTAGCCTACTCAATTCACTAGCATATGAAAACTCAAATGAATTCAAAATCACTCTTTTACAAGTTATAAGCTTGTGGCCTAAGTGTGTGTTCGTGAATAACTCACCTATAACTTACACAATCATATTTTCATTGCACTACTTAGCATTTAACATCATATTGAAGTTATATGATCTGTCAATAGTCATTTTATCAACCCAAACTTAATCATCTACTAATTGTTGACTAACTCTAGCCCTTTTTGGTCTAAATTTCTCACCTTTGCTTGAAATATGAAAGGAGAGGCTCCAAATCAAAGCAAGATCAATCTCTATTCAATAAGAACCCAAGAATCCTCAACCTAAACACACATGCACAAATCTTCTAAGAGTTAGGCTTAGCAATACTCAAAAATAAAAGAGAAGACAAGTCAGAGAAGATGGAGAAGATGAAGAGGAGGCTTACCAAAGCTTCTACACTTGATTTCCTCTAGAATTTATCTTCTAATTGCCAAACCTAGCTTAGGAATTTCTATTTCCCATTCCTTTCCCCATTTTCTATTTTTTCTTAAGTCTTTTGAATGAATGAAGAGGAGAGGCTCATTTGGGGTACTTAAGTAAGTGGCTAGGTTTAGCCAACCAAACGCAACCCATGTCCCAAATTCCACCAACTCGAAATACATCGAAGCTTATAGTTTTCGAACATCTAAACGATGTTTTGAACTCAATGGAAGTGGTTTCGTGTCCAAATTCATTCATGTGTAAAAAGTGATACTTTGGTCATACACCCAAATGGAAAAGACCAAATCTCACTAACTCAAAAGGTATCGTTGTTTATAGTTTTAAACAAACAAACGGTATTTTGAACTCAATGGAAGTGAGTTCGAATCCAAATTCATTCATGTACAAAAAATAATATTTTGGGGCTATATATAATATTAAATATATATATATATAAATTCCATAGCGACTATTCTAAATTTTAATTTAGACATAACTTACAATTTTTAAAGTGAAATCTCAATTTCTTACGTATGGTCGAAAACCATAATTCAGAATATTATGTCGTTTCTTGTTTTATCAATTCTGATTTATATTGAAATCTATACAATCATTCAAAGTTTAAAATCGAATTTTTAAACTACAACGCCATATTAAGCTTGTATTATTTAACATTTATATTTATACGTTCTAACTTCGATTAAATTAAAAAGTTGTTTATTCTCAAAATAATTCGCCTAAAATATGTAATTTTTATGAAAATAATTTAAAAATAAATTTTAAATTGGTTCCAAAAATACAGGTTGTACAATGACCCTACTACTATTCCCAAAGTATAATGCCGAGATAGGACGTTTACACATATTTTTGCAAAGCCTTTATACCAGAGCTTGGCTGGTTACTTTATCGAGTTTAGACTCCTAATTACCAAGTTTCTATATTCATATACTTTCATTCGCTTATCCTTCATTGTTTATTGCTTCACTATCAATGATAGATAGTGTGGATTCTTCCTGATCGCCTAAGACCCTAGGCGGACCGATTGGTCACTTATGATTTATCGATACTTTACTTAACGTTAACATGAACTAGAGGGCACTAGCTATGGGCCCTAATAATTAAGGCTTTCGTCGTTCACGCATATACCGTTGTCCCGCATAAGGTGAGAGATGGTATTTTATCGTTCGTTATACATATAGTTGACCATATTAGATAACCTCCTTAGTCGCTTATTACTTCCCGTAGGATAGGTAGCCATATCTAACATTTTAGTTTCCAGGTTTGGTTAGGCCCACATACACATGTCATTTAAGACCCCTAAACTGAAAGACCTATTACCAGGCGGACTCTTCAACCCTAGCCGCTTAAGACCCAAGAATTGGACTATACGCGAAGGTTATTTGTTCGTATCCCATTAGCCTTCTATACCTTCCCCTATTTGGGATAAGGTGGGCTACATTATTAAGTCATTTTCGTTTAGTCCCTCTACATGGAAATGCAATATGTACACGATTCATTTTCATCATGGGTTCATATGGTTAATAATATTTTACATTATTAACCTACTAAGTCCAACTATATTTTGTATTATAAGGTCTATTTTTGTTGATATAAATAAGGAAGGTTATATCCCCTTATGACAATCACAGATTCCCTTATGACACCCATTTATTTTATTTCTATTTTATTGCCCTTTATGACGATAATGGTCATATTTTTCCTAAGGCAACTATTCATCAGTCCCAAGGTATTTATTTGTTGTACCCAATCGACAATTACTATTCTTATTTATTTATCTATTTATTTATTGACTGTTATATATATATATATATATATATATATGCATCAGGCCTCTCACATTAAATTGACTACTGGTGGATGTTGGATTTTCTAGTCGGATCCGGGCAAACTTCTACCACAAGTTAAAATTAACCTCGTGCCTTAATATATTTATTCTTACACATTAGACCCCTCACATTAAGCTAACTACCTATGGTTGTTGGATTTTCCGGTTAGTTCCGGGGAGGCTTATACCACAAATTGAGCTTAACCTCGTGTATAAATGCGTTTATAATTCAAATTTTCTAATTAGGTTTACAACATTTATCCTAATTGATTTTAGGAATTGTAACCATTTTCCTTTCACATTTATTTCTCCCAATCAATATTGATTACAACTGTTATTTATTGATTTGTGGTCTTACTTATACCAGTTAATTATATTGATTGCTACAAATGGTCACCACAAATACATTTATTCAATAAGGATTACATTTACATATAATTCCATAATTGAACCTTACCCAAACATTCAACATTCCATACAATGTATATTTTACCGTTTTATGCTTCGTGCGGTCAATGTAGTTATTATTATTTTTATTATTCTTATTTTAAATTAATGGTTTGGTCTAATCAATTAACCAAACATTTATTTTTATATTCAATCTTGCCAAAAAGGTTTCAAATCTCACAAAAGACCATTAGCCGTAATCATTGTAAAAAATGCCTAATTAGTAGAATTGACATAATTCCAAATCACAAGAAATATATGTAAATATATATTTTGGAATAGTCGATGCTAATTACGTACAAATATATGTACTTATATTTATACTTACATCTGCACCACTTTTCCCTTTTTAATCCTTTTTATCATATCTCTTGTGATTTCAAAATAATGCCTTTTTATTCAAAGGAGGAAGACGACATGTTTACAATGATTAAGACAAAACCAAACAATATTGAATACAAACAGGAATATTTCTTTTATCATTACAATCACATAATTTACCAATTTCATCTTTTTACCCACATTCACATATTTTATTATTCAGCACCGAACTAAAGATCTGGAATATAACTTCATCTAATTTGTGTTTAATGGGACTGATTTCCAGATTCGCAGTGCTATATAACATGTACAACATATTTCATGACATAACTGTAGGAATATGTGTGAACAAGTTTAAGAATCCTACAATTTATGTTGTACATAACCACAACTTATAATTCACAAGTTCTAACCATGTTTATAATCAGATCTGATGGTTGCCAATAAATTCATAATATATAAATGAGTAGATCTGAGAGGGAATATACATAAAAACATAGATATAATTTATACGAAATAGATAAGTTATTATAACTGTATTCGTAAATTTCTCACTCACCTTATAGCCTCCAAATCCAAAGTTTGAACCCTTTAGGCCTACAATCCCCAAATTCTTATAAATCTACAATTTATTTGGAAAGGAAAAAATTCCAGATCTGTAGAGATGTAGGAAAACAGGAAAAGAGGGGAGAATATGATTTGGAGCATCACTTTGCATTATTTTCCATTAGATCTGCTTATCCTCTCAATTTCGTATTGTAACGTCCCATATTTTTAACGGTCGAATAATTAATCTATTTAATTATTTAAATAATGGTTTGGTAATTTTAATGACTTGAATTAAATAATATTTATATTTAATTAATATGAATAACTGAATAATATATTTAATTCTGAAAAATTGAAATTAAGTTGAATTGACAATTTTGTGTGAATGGGATAGTGTAAGGAATTTGTTTGAGTTTAGATTCGAATTATAATAATGAATCTATTCAATAAATGGCGTTATAACATATTATTTATAATATAATTTAAATTGAGCCCATAATGGCGCGGTAGTTCGTAATATTGAATTTTAAACTTCAATTGAATATACAGAATCCATTTTAAGTCTGATTTCCGTGAAATAAGAAATGTTCAGATCTGGTGATCTATATTTTTCTAATGGAGGATAAAATCGAGATTTCGTCTATTAGATTGTGAGTTATGTCCAAATCAAGTTTTCAAATAGTCGCTATATCACTACAAGAAAATGAGGTCTTTACCTACCAATTGTAAGCATATGTAAAACTAACATAATGATGGGTAATATATTGTAACTACCAATATTGAAATGGTAGAAATTGGTAGGTAAAGGTTAGTAGAGAAAGAGCTTTTACCTACACTTATTGATATTGGTGGGTAAAAAAATCAATGGACCCCACTATGTTATGACTCAAATGATGAGTCATTAGATGATGTGTTTGATGATTTGTATTCCTACATGGTTGCTGACATCGCTGATGATGTGTCATCCTACATGGTTGCTGACATGATTGTCGTAGTAGTATACACATGACATATATTAATGTCGACACTTGGCATTTAATGGTTGGTTCATGTGTCAAACAATAATTTGTCCATGTGTCATCATTTGATTAGTGCATATGACATCATTTTTTTGGCTATATGGCATTATTTGATTAGTCCATGTAGCATTATTTGATTTGCGAGGTGGTATTATGTCATTGTTCTACATTATATAACGTTATTGTACCACATAGCATTACTGTAATAGCACACATGTCATCATTTTATTTGTTTATTTGACGATTCATATTTTGGTCAAACTGAATGGTTATGTGTAGGTAAAATGTAGTAACAGTTATTTGCGACTGTTCTATATTAGAAATAAACTGAAAAAACATACAATAATAAAATATTCATTGCTAACATTCCATATAATGTTCAATACTACAATTAGTCATAAAGTTAAACTTTTAAGGTTACCCCAACTAAAATGAAGAACTTCATATTGTTTATTACATAGCAAATTAATGTAAATAAACTAAGATTCATCTTGTGATAATTTTCCAAGTACACGCATCTTCAGGGACCATTCTCCACTCTTTACAATGAAATGTACTATGATTCCAAATAATGAATCCAATCTCATTATTACTTTCTCGACATTAGTACAAATTGGTTGATGACTTTCTACATCAAAAATCGCCAACAACTTTCCAGTTGATACTGCCTTAGCTATAGTTGCAGTTGTCAAGGCATGAGTAGCTCCACTTGTGTAGTTTGAATAAGAAAATCAATGGTTGGTTCAACTTGTTGACTTTGAGTAGTAGATCGAGTGGTGCGACGACCAAGTGCCATGATAAAAATTCTGTGAAATAAACAAAAAATAAAGTGAATAAAGAGGGAACACATCATTGAATTGTTTAATGAATAAACAAAAAATAAAGTGGTGTGATAACTTACTTTTTGTTGGAAAACCAACATGTTTAATGAATTTTTGTTAATAACAAATGAATGTCTAAGCTTAATTAGTACATGAACATATTGGAAGGAATGGAGGAATTGAACTCATTGAAATCCAACCAATTAGTTTTACACCAAATCAAATCAGAGATTAGTAGAAAGTTATCAAATGAGATCAACATCAAATCAGATTAAATTATCATTGAAAATGAAACAAGTTTATGAGAATCAATTAACATTAAAATTTAAGAGATAAAATAACATTAAATAAATGCAATATAGCATGAAAGAAAGAAATTAACTTCAACCGAAAATGGTAACATAATAATGTTGATTAATGCTAATTTGTACAAGTGTAAGCAAGGCTAATGTTAACAAAACAAGTATGAAATAAACGAAAAAATAATTAAAGAAAAAGACGGAAGATAATTAACACAAACTCTTGATATATATACAAACAAAATGGAATTAATTCATATGTCTATAAATATAGATCTAATATTAAAATGGAATTGAATGTATATCATGTGTAGAATAACAGATAATAAAGAAAAGAATAATAAGACGATATACATGAAATTTCAATACCAACCTTTTGTCCTGATATAAATATTTGAACTAGTGTGGAAGATGAAGGTAAATGTTATTAGTTTCAACAATTTTGTATATATGATCATATGATGAAGACGATATAGGAAAGGAAGAAATACCTGATAAAAGTCTTATGAATGGAGAGTCTTATGAATGTAATTAATTCCCTTATATGCATGAATCTCTTCCTTATATCATTGAATTTATTCCTTATATATCATGGGTAAAATAGCAGAGAATAAAAAAATAAAATAAGAGGATATACATGAATGTAATTAATTCCCTTTTATGCATGAATCTCTTCCTTATATCATTGAATCTATTTCTTATATATCATGTGTAAAATAGCAGAGAATAAAAAAAAAGAATAAGAGGATACACATGAATGTAATTAATCCCTTATACGCATGAATCTCTTCCTTATATCATTGAATCTATTCCTTATATATCATGTGTAGAATAGCATATAATAAAAGAAAAGAAGAATAAGATGATATAGTAAAGGACAGTGAAGAACCTGATAGTGTTTATTGCTTGAGAATAAAGAGTCTTATGAATGTAAATAATTCCCTTATATGCATGAATCTCTTCCTTATATCATTGAATCTATTCCTTATATATCATGGGTAAAATAGCAGAGAATAAAAAAATAAAATAAGAGGATATACAGCATGTAATTAATTTTCTTATATGCATGAATCTCTTCCTTATATCATTAAATCTATTTCTTATATATCATGTGTAAAGTAGCAGAGAATAATAATAAAAATAATAATAAGAGGATATACATAAATGTAATTATTTGCCTTATATGCAAGAAACTCTTCTTATATCATTAAATCTATTCCTTATATATCATGTGTAGAATAGCATAGAATAAAAAAAAAAGAATAAGAGGATATACATGAATCTCTTCCTTATATCATAGAGCAAATGAATGTATAAACTTAATAAGATCCGATATGGAAAACAAGAAAGCCATTTGTTACCGTAAGATGATTTTACTCAATTTATGTTGAGTACTGCAGTTTCAAGGATGTTTACCTTCTTTCTTTATTTGTCGTTTTCCATCTGTACCACTTTCTCTGTATATTATTATAGATCCTGTGTCCACTTCATAAACAATGTCTCGAAAGCAAATAAAATTCAAATGGTAAGTAAACCAATGTCATTTGGGTAAGCCAAAAAATGTAACCAATGCGTACAATCATTTACCCCCAGTTTTACCAAAAAATGTGCCATACATGGATTAGTTGGAATGTAAAAAAATATTTGAATTCATATTTGGTTAATTCTATTTATACACCAAAAACTACTAAACATATATCAAAAATTATAATAAACTGTTATGCACCATATATTACTTTACGTACACCGTTTTTTACTATTCGTCTGTCAAACTTATAACACAATTACCTAAAATTAGAAATTCTTTGCATCAAAGTGAGTAAAATTTAACAAAATGAAATTTATTTCTTGTACTAATATTGTATCTTTTATAAAAAAATCGAAAAAAATTAATTTCAACAAAATTATTCTAATTTTACAAAATAAATCAACACTTCTAAATTAGGCCATTATTTTTGAATGTTTTCTTAATTGAAATTTTAGATTTCATGATTAAATAATTCATTAACATCTTCATTAAAATATTTAGTTTTCCTAGAGTTTCAATACTTCTAAGAATAATTTGACTATTTATGTGCAAAATTTTAAAAAACCAATTATGAGAAAAGGGTAATTTAGTAATAGAATTTTATAGAAAAATAATGGTGTATGATAAGTTATTTCCGGTGTATAAATAGAACTTGCCTTCACAATTAACTATTTAAATATATTAGATAGAGAACTCATATCCATAAATAACATGATATTTTGTTGTTATTGTGCATATTCATGTGTGAATAAAAAGGTAAAAATAAATATTTATTGGGGTATTTCATGACACAGTTTTTAGAAAGAGATGGAAATCAATTAAGTTTTAAAATAAGAATGTGTCACTTGTTTTAGAAAGGGATGTAAACATAGCAATTATAATAAATAGTTATCATCAAAATTATTGGTATTTATTTGTAGTGGTAGCTTTTATGGTTTACACGGCCAATCAAAAGAGACTATGTGGATTGAGGCCATAAAGACATCACGTGGATTGAGATTTGTACCATTAGATTTGATTTAATATAAGTTGTTAAATTTATAGCCAGAGAGGATGGTATAGATTGTGTCTATGCAATAAACTAAAGAAAATATCTTTCAGTCATTTCAGATGATGACATATTAGTGTGAAATTGGGAAACATTTTAGAAAATTTAAAGTTAAAGCTTTTGTAGTCAATTGCTTGGAAAAAATAACAATGTATGATAAGTTATTAACAAATGATTAATTAATATTAATTATTTACAATTTATATTTTTTTTATTAATTCATTAACTTTAATTATTTCATATTTCAAAATAATAATTAATAAAGAAATTATTTTACAAAAAACATTACCAGGATATGTAAACAAAATCTGCAATTCAAATTTTTTTGCTAGAATATACTTTTTTGACACATCATCACACAACTCAGCATTATTTTTAAAATGGAAGTTTAAAATGATATGAGAAAAATGTAGGGGCTAATTGCAAAAAAAACCTTCTGTATATGTATAGATAATACATTTTACCTACATATAATTATTGGTAGATAATCATCCTTTAACAATTTTATAACATTGACAATATTTACCTACCAATAAATTTTACCAATGAATATTGGTAGATAAAGGTTCTATTTACCTACCCATATTTATTGGTAAGTAAAATACTGGTAGGTAAAGGTCAAATTTCTTGTAGTATATGGAATTCGTTTATAATTTATAACGATTTATTTATATTATAGATGGATTTTTAATATAAATGGAATATCGATTTAACTTGGATTTGAAATATCGAGTTATAAATCCCGATATGTATATTTTGGAGCTGTATGATATTCTATTGTGATATATATGATAATACTAATTTATTAATATTAAATTAAATTGTTTTAAATATATTAATATTTAAATTGGTTTATTTTAGACCTTAGAAAATAGTATTTTTTTACAAACACCTCCGTTTCCGACGAAACTAATTTTGTTGGATCCGGAATATTCAATTATTGTTAGATTTCAATTTTCATGATTTTTGTAGTCAGTATGTGGCCATGCAGGATTTTAATGTGAGAAACAATCAATAATTTGACTTTAAAAATACGCTGTGTGAGCAAAAGGACTCGGAATTCGACGAAGCAAGTTTTGTTGGGTCCATAATATCAAACTGTATTTGCATGTCCATTTTCATCAGATTTGGGTATCCTATGTGATCGTACAGATTTTTAGAAGACAAATACAAATTGTGATAACTATATAAATAAAAAAATGAATGTAGCTTCTAACACAAGCCAAATATATCCTATACAATACCCTTACCATTCTAAACCTAACTCATTTTTCCACGGTCAAATAATCACGCGGCCACCAAGAAGAATTAAAACAGTAAATTCTTGAGTTTGGAAAATCAAAACAATTCAAATATATTCCTATAAGTCGCAAAATATATATGTATAGATTCGTATGCTAATTCTCTTCATTCTGGTATAACATTTCTTGGGTTCGAACTAGTTTCATTTGCTGTTTGTTTTAACAGCGACAGCCTAGGGTTTGGTTTGGCGAGCGATTAGGGGTTCGATCGAAGAAATGAGTGTTGGGGTAGGGTTTGCTGCATCGAGTAGAACTGGTACACGAAAATTGGTGAAATTCAGTTGAAAATGGTGTCGATATTTTGCACTGTAGCGTGCGACCTGGGGTGAAGACGCAAAACGGAGATGGGGATCGAATGGCAAGTGAAGGGTAGAAATGGAGAGAGGAGATGAAGAGAAAGGTCATGGCATTTTTAGTTTGACATTAAGGTGGAAGGAGGAGATAGGAGCAATAGAAGATGCCGCAATGGCCACTGTGTCATACAGGAGCTCGCGAATTTTATTTTGGGAAGAAGGCTTGGCGGGTTTGTTTTCCATAGGCCAAATGGGTTGCTTAAATTTTGGTGGTAAGGCCTGGTTACAATTAAATATGGGTTGCTTAAATTTTGGTGGTAAGGCCCGGTTACAAATAAATCTAAGTTAAATGTTAATTTAAATAATGTATTAAATTGTAAACTCAATAACTTCTGTATACATGGTCCAAATTCAGCGAAACAAGATCCGTTGGGATCATGTGGACAAGGGCTACACCATGGAACTGATTCGGAGTGAATTGGAGCTCGTTAAATTTATAGCAAAATAAATTGCCTGGATCAACGATAGTTTATCGTTTTTTAACAATAAATGTCCAATGTGAGTAAATCTCACAAACTCCTATCAGTTTATATTTTTGTAATGTATTTTTAGAATTGATAAATGTTGGTTGATTGTTGTGTGTTGACTGTTTGGTTGAACTGCTAATTAATTGGTTGAAATTATAGATCTGGTTATATATATATAGCGTTAACCAAATATTGATTCTGTTTATCAGAATATTTCATATAGAAATGAAATTGATGTTATTTATGTTGATTAACATCTGTGGATGCAGGGAAACAGGTTGGAGGGATCCAACTTGATTACTCAATATTTATAATACTATTTTTTTCTTCATATATTGTGATACATGATGTGATATATAATCTGTGATTGATTATGATGAAACTGGTTGTAACAACCGGAAAATCAAAACCAATTTAAAATTTTATTTTAAGGAAAATTTTGCTAGAAAATGTGTCAAAAATTAAAAATTCCATCATTAATTTAAATTATTGAAAAATAAAAAAATAAATATAAAAAGAAGTTTTTAAATAAAATTAGGATGTATTTAATGAGATTTATAAATATATGCTGATAAGTTGATTTAAAATAATATGTAGATTCTAGATGAAACAAATTATGACAAAATGTCGTTATGTTATAATAGGCATTGTTAGAGAAAAATGTCATTTTGTAAATTTGTCATTGTTAGATAAAAAAATGTCATCTTTAATACATTCCTTGTCTATCCAAAGTGTAACGTTCGTTAATTAATTTATTTTAAATTGTGAATAGCTACATCTGTTTTAAATGTCCTCCTTTCCTCATTAATATGCATTCATTTCTTTCTATTTAATTTATTTCCCTTTATGATTTACTTTTGAATTTTGAATGAGAAATAAGTTTTGCCACCTCAGCCTTAGTCATCCACATTTATTTTATTTGTAATTTGGATAATATGAAGAGGCATCTCAGGAAAATATCTCATGTATTTATTCTCTCCTCTTTCCACTCTTTTATCTACCATTCAAATTCATTTAGAAACAAATCTATTCCCTCTATTTCTCCTTTTCTTCACCCCTTCTCTTTATACCTACAATCTTCAAATCTCAAAATAAAATATAAGCCTGCAAAATTATATGCATATTTCTATGATTTATTCTTATTAGTCCAATTGAATATGTCCCCTAAATTATGTTATTTAATATTAAGTGTTTTGAAATTTAAAATGTCACATAACTTTTTTATAGCCATAATTAAATAATAAATTATGCATTCGTTACCTTCCATTATTCTCTTTCTTTGTGTACTTTTCTTTTGAATTTTGAATAAGAAATAAATGTTAATAAATGTTGATTAGATTAACATGTCATGTCTAGTTAACTAATTTATTCATTTGTAACCTAATACATATGTAGAGACTCAAGTGAGGAATGAAATAAAGTATATAACCAAATATATATAGACATTATATGAAAATATGTATAAACGTTATATGAAAATATACATATACGATATATGAATATACATATACGCCATGTTTTATACCTTTTATAAATACAAGATAAAAAATAAGATATACAATTATTAAATTAAAATACTATTTAATATATTATTATTATATATAGATTTTTATCTCAAATAGATTAACACCTTATCCCTATCAATTAATTTAATTCTTTTGTAACATATAAAATATGGATTAGCGGGCCTTTTCTGAATTAAAGAATTAAATTAAATATAATTATATAAACCCCATCCAATTAGCCCTAACCCGAATTCTCCAAACAAACAGCCGCCACCCTTTGAATTTAATGGCTGAGACGCTCCCTCCTTCATTCCCCCGTAACTTCCCATCCACACTATAAAATCAAAGGCTTCCAAAGGCAAAATTGAAGAAAAAAAGGGAGATGAACAACTTCAACGGTGGCCGCTTTCTGATGGTGCATGCTGATCGGTGACGCGGTGGTTGTAGGAGGTGCGACGGTGGAAGATTGAAGTCGACGGTGGGTATGACGTAAAGAGGAAGAAGGCGGCCAGTATTACAGAAGGAATGAGGACTAATATTCTAATTTAGGTTAAAAGAATTTTAATTATTAATTGTTATATTAATTATCCAATGTTTAAATGATCGCATTTTTTTTATATAATATCAGAATTGAGTAATTCAAATTGCATTGGAATCGTGAAAGTAAACGCTACAATGTGGAGCAGATCAGAACTGAAACACAGGCCGTATGGATTTTTGATAAAATTAAACATATTTTTAATTTTATTAAAAATAATCATTTTATCGATTTCTGAAACCGATCAAGATGAGATTTCTTATTTAAATAATTAAAATTAATTAATTATTATCACGTTGAGTAATTCTTACATATACGCTGTTAAATTCAGTTGGGTGTTGTACGCGATTTGATGTGATCTGTTTGATCTGTTTGATCTAATAGAATACAATGGAATTGTTGAAAATGGTTCTAAAAATTCATTTTTACTTGTCATGTTATATATAGAAATTTGTGTACAAATAAAAATTCATTTTTATTTGTTATGTTATATATAGAAATTTGTGCACAAATAAAAATCCCTTTTTATTTGTCATGTTAAAATATAGAAATTTGTGTACAAATAAAAATCCCTTTTTATTTGTCATGTTATATATAGAAATTTGTGTACAAATAAAAACTAATTTTTATTTGTTATGTTGTATATAGAAATTTGTGTACAAATAAAAATCCCTTTTTATTGGTCATGTTAAAATATAGAAATTTGTGTACAAATAAAAATTCATTTTTATTTGTCATGTTAAAATATAGAAATTTGTGTACAAATAAAATCCCTTTTTATTTGTCATGTTATATATAAAAATTTGTGTACAAATAAAAATTCATTTTTATTTGTCATGTTAAAATATAGAAATATGTGTACAAATAAAAATCCCTTTTTATTTGTCATGTTATATATAGAAATTTGTGTACAAATAAAAATTCATTTTTATTTGTCATGTTACAATTTAGAAATTTATGTACAAATAAAAATCCCTTTTTATTTGTCATGTTATATATAGAAATTTGTGTACAAATAAAAATTCATTTTTATTTGTCATGTTAAAAATATAGAAATTTGTGTACAAATAAAAATCCCTTTTTATATGTCGTGTTATATATAGAAATTTGTGTATAAATAAAAATTCATTTTTATTTATCATGTTAAAATGTATAAATTTATGTACAAACAAAAATTCATTTTTATTTGTCATGTTAAAATATAGAAATTTGTGTATAAATGAAAATCTCTTTTTACTTGTCATGTTATATATAAAAATTTGTGTACAAAGAAAAAACCCTCTTTATTTGTCATGTTAAACATAGAAGTTGTTATACAAATAAAAGGATTCTTTTTATTTATACATATATAATATACAATTGTGTTGAAAATAAAATTCTCTTTTTATTTGTCATATAAAATTCAGAAAACATGTAGACAAATAAATTCTTTTTTATTTGTCATTAAAAACATTGAACTTGTTATGAAAATAAAATATTCTTTTTTATTTGTCATCAAAACATTGAACTTGTTATGCAAATAAAATATTCTTTTTTTATTTGTCATTAAAAACATTGAACTTGTTATGCAAATAAAATATTCTTTTTTATTTGTCATCAAAAACGTTGAACTTATTATGCAAATAGAAAAATTCTCTTTTTTTATTTATTTATTTGTCATTAGAAACATAGAAGATGTTACACAAATAAAAATTTCTTTTTATTTGTCATATTAGGGTTGCACAAATAAAATTTTCTTTTTATTTTTCATATGAACATAGGCATTGTACAAAAATAAAAAAATTCTTTTTTATTTGTCATATTAGGAATTGTACACAAATAAAAATTTATTTTTATTTTTAATATATAAAATGACTCATTAATAAAATAACATGTACATTGGAAATTGTTTAGAGATTAAAAGGGACATTTTACTTGTGCATTTAGATAAAAAGCGATTATAGGTTAAAACAGGATTTGTAATTAAAATGTTACATTTTACATGATAGTAAAATAGGAAAATGTTTAAGTACTGATATATGCTTTGTTTGTTGAAACCATTATTTTAATATGTTAATGAAATCGTTGAACAATTTATATTTTTATATATATTTATACAGATAGATATAAGTTAAAACTAAAGGAATCGCGCGGTAGCTCGCGTTTCGTAAATGTAACTTTAAACGGTTATACCGAAAGACCTACCATCGGATTTTCCCTAAACTAGAACCGTTAGGTTCACTTTGGAAAGATCTTTCCAACGATATTAAATTTTTTAAGATCCAACGGTTAGATTTCGAGAAATGTGTAATTCAAATTTGGATAAAAATAGCGCCAATGCAGCGTAACGACCTGAAACGTCGTTCGAATTAAATAGGCTATTGTTATATGAATAAAATAGCGAAAAATCGTTATAAAATAACACTAACAATATGAAATGTTTTAAATTACATATATTCAAAAATTATTTGGAAAGACCGAGTTAAATCTCATTTCAAATAATTATACGACGATTTAAAGTCGAAGACATTGAAGACGGTGGTTGAAGACCGACGGTCTTTACATCGAATGGGCGACTACTGATGCCCTGAATTGGGTAGCTCTCAGTAAAGGGTTAAAGTGGTAGTTGTCCGGACGTGCTTGTTGATTGTTCGGATATGCAAGAACCTGTCTTTCGAATTGGGCATACGGGACGAGGAATAAGGTGTCTCTGGTTTTATTCAGACCCAGAACAGACTTGTAAATGGATGTGTGTCAGAAATTGGATTTTGCTCTGTGTTTATTGATTTTTATTAAATATATATCTACTTGGTGGTGGAGAATTTATTCTCTTGCTTAACACCCTTTTCTAAGATGTACGAGCTTAGAGGTTATATATTGATAGACATCAGTCGCATGGTGTGAATTGTCAATGTGGCGTGCTAAGATGCAAATGATCAAGGCTTTTGTTGGAAAGAAGAGCCTTGTGTTTGATGATTAAAGCAAAGCTTTAATTAGCATAGCTTCGTGTATAGCGTAACTTCACGAGCCTCACACCTCGGTAAGAGTTAGAAACGGGATAAGGGAACGCATGGAGTGCATGATGTTTCTTTCTAGCTAGAAGTGGTGTCATGGTATGGAGCCCAGACATTTTTTACTTATGTGGACAATGGAATGAGGCGCCTCGGATATTGGTCGCTACTGGCCAAATGATAGGTCCTGCAGGATCCAAGGGTTCGCCAGTGTTCGAGCCCTGAGACATTTGCTAGAGTGTCTCGAATCGGTAAGGAGACCATCCCTAGCCATGACTCATGATGGAGACCCAATTTCCAATACGACATTACGAATTTGATTGTAAACCTATATGGCGACATAGTATATGGTATCTATGCCGTCTAGGATTGATACATTTACTTTGAAAATGTTTTAAACTGACTAGACACTAATAATAATATCAAGTTTTATACGTATCAAGCATTTTTGACCATTATAAGGTAAAACTCTATCCTCTGGCTTGCGTTGCATTGTGTGATGGGACCCGAGTCTTATAATGGTTTCATTTTTCTAAAAAGCATTGAATTGTTTAAAAGATTTACTTATTTTATGCAGTGGCAATCCAATGGAGTAAGCCCATTCCGCGTTAGTGGCGTGGTCCTATGATTAGGCTTATTATTAGATAAGTTAAGTAAAAATTTCTCATACCTGTCCCATGTTTGACTCGTAGTTTGTTTCACTTGCAAACTCGGGTGCCCTTATTTTCCACATGGGCAATCGAGTGGCTTGTTTTGCAGATATTTATTTGTTGAGCAGGATTCTGGATCGAAGCTTAAAACGTTGTCCAAAGCATTGATAGTCTTCCGCTGTGCTAGTTTATTCATTTCCACTGCATTGTATTACATTTATTTTAATTTAATCTTTCGATGTATTATTAATTTTTAATGTACTCTGATATATATTCTATACTCTGATGTTACGTTATTATGATAAGTCTTCTGTTGTTGTTATGATGTGTTGTGTGCCCAGAGTTAGCTTATCTGACGATTTTCTGTGAGGGAGATTTTCTGGTTGCTATAGTTAGTATCAAAGCTTTGTTTAACTCAAATATTTGGGGGTACAACATGTTTGAACTGAACAAAGACTCATCAAAGGTAGGATTAGAAATATCCTATAAAAGAATACTCATTATAGATAGGATCGGTAGTATTATAGAATGAGAAAACTCGTTAGAGATGGGGTTAGTAATGCCCTAGAATGAGTTGAGACTGACAAGTTTATAATTAATGTATTTGTGATTATATATAAATAACCCGATCTTAGAAAATTTGATTTTTGAATATATAAAAGTTACATATATTTGAAAAGCTAAACAACTAATTGATTGATGATTGTGTTTTGTGATTATTAGTTCAACTAATAAAATTATTGAAACCAATAAAAGAATGAAAGTTGAGTTAATTAGGTAAACAACTTTCAGCACCGTTCCTTTTCGAGTATGAAAAGGTTTTAAGTGAGGGAGATTGTAACAACCCGGAAAATCAGAACTAATTTAAAATTTTATTTTAAGGAAAATTTTACTAGAAAATGCATCAGAATTTAAAAATTCCGTTATTAATTTAAATTATTAAAAAATAAAAAAATAAATATAAAAAGAAGATTTTAAATAAAATTAGGATGTATTTAATGAGATTTATAAATATATGCTGATAAGTTGATTTAAAATAATATGTAGATTCTAGATGAAATAAATTATGACAAAATGTCGTTATGTTATAATAGGCATTATTAGAGAAAAATGTCATTTTGTAAATTTGTCATTGTTAGATAAAAAAATGTCATCTTTAATACATTCCTTGTCTATCCAAAGTGTAACATTCGTTAATTAATTTATTTTAAATTGTGAATAGCTACATCTGTTTTAAATGTCCTCCTTTCCTCATTAATATGCATTCATTTCTTTCTATTTAATTTCTTTCCCTCTATGATTTACTTTTGAATTTTGAATGAGAAATAAGTTTTGCCACCACAGCCTTAGTCATCCACATTTATTTTATTTTCAATTTGGATAATACAAAGAGGCATCTCAGGAAAATAACTCATGAAACGACCCGAACTTCCCCGGTAAGGAAAGCCCGGATAGAGTTGAGGACAACACACAAAAGAACGCAGACAGAAGTACATTTCATTGTATATTACAACAATTCCATCAGATTACAAGAATATACAGAGTATAAATAAATATTACAGTTCATAAAATATCAGAGATTACAATAAATTACATAGCAGCGGAAAATAATACAATACACAACTAGAAGTAATACGCGGATACAAAGCTTTCTGAGTATCGTTCCAGCTGTAAATCAGGATCCTGTGAATATAAATCTGCAAAACCAAAATAACTAGCTGCCCGTGTCAAAATAAGGGCACCCAGAGATTAGGTTAAAACAATAAACTCCAGGTCAGTCATGTAACTAGTGTGAGAACTAAAATAGTTATTAATCTTTATTTTAAAGTTAGGTAAATCAAGGGACCACACCGTATAACATGGAACGGGTTTCCTCCCAAGAATACCAGTGCATATAACAACAGCGCAATGCTAAATAAAGAAAAATGAAGCTATTATAAGACCCAGGTCCTATCACACAATGCAACGCAAGCCGGGGGATAGGGTTTTACCTTATAATAACCAAAGAATGCTTGATACGCTAAATTTCATGTTTTAAATTTTTAATCATACTCCAACTGTAAATTAGTAAGAGAATGATTCCCTAAGTATTAACCCCGAAGGCCGAAACCAACATCAGACTAATACCCAGGAAACCACCCATCTTAGCTCGTTTCCAGTTAGTTTCTGATTTTATATACAATCATAAATATCAATCATAGACGTCATGGGTACCATATATCATGTCGCCATATATGGGTATACAATCAAAACTACAAAATGTCGTATTGGAAGTTGGATTTCCATCTGTGAACCGAGGCAAAAGATAGTCCTCACCGGCTTCGAGACTCTCTAGCCCGAGCCTCAGGGTCAGAGCGCATCGACCCTTGGATCCTCAGGGCCAGTCCACCGATGTGGATTAAACTTAAACCCTGAACATGCGTTTCCCCTCCCTATGGGGCGTAAATGATCCAACGAATGACTCCATCGGACCCGGATCGTCCGATCAAACCGAGGCGCCTCGTAACAGCAACAACCACATAAGTCAAACTCGTCAGGGCATGTAAAACCACTGACGCCACTTCTAGCTAGAAAGAAACGCATGCCCTCCCTGACGTCCTCTCCCGTTTTGGTACACACCGGGGTGTGAGGCTCGCGAATCAACGTTACATAAAGCTACGCCACACAGGCCGTTCTTTGATCATCAACCACAAGACTTTGCTTTTCAACAGAAGCCTTGATCCATTGCCACTTAGGCATGCCACACAGGCAATTCATTCCGTGCGATGGATATCCATCAATATATAACCCCTGAGCTCGTACGTCTCAGAGAAGAGCGTTAAGCAAGAGAATAAATTCTCCGCCGCCAAACAGATATATATTTAATAGAAATCAATCACACAGACTGAAATCCAATGTCAGACACACATTCCATTAACAAGTTCGTCCTGGGTCTGAACGAAACCGGAGGCACCTAGTACCCCGCATATCCATCGATCTCCAAGTACGTCTGGACGATCACCAACTGATTCTCTCCTCTTGGGTGTACGGCCCAATCAAGATCATCAGTAATTATCCAAACGACGTGAAGACCTCCGGTCTTCAACCACCGTCTTCATCTTCGACACCACGTCGAACCAGTTATTCAGAATGGGATAAACCCGGTCTTTCTGAATAACTCGCGTATATAATAAACATGTGTTACACAAACACCACATACGCCTCATTCCAATTCATCAGTCACTAACCGTAAATTAACAAGAGAACAATTCCCCAAATATTAACCCCAAAGGCCGAAACCAACATCAGATCAATACCCAGGAAATTGTGACGACCCCAAACCCCGAGTTGACGGAGACAAGGGTAACCTTTGGAATATAACACAGAAACAGATAACAGCAGAACATAATTAAGTAAATACACCAGATAATGAACAAATAGTACACTGGACATAAGTAATCATCAGAGTTACACAGTATACAGGATCATACTTAGTACAAATACAGTTCAGCTATACATATATGTCTACAGCGGAAAACAAACATAATGTACAATAGGAGCTGAACAACATAAAAAGAGATAAATGATAGAATCCATCTTCAGCTCCAGCTATCCAGAAAGAACCAGCTAAACCTGAAAACAAGGCTGCCTGTGTAGAAAAAAGGGCACCCGAGTTTGAAAGTGAAACAAACTACGGGTCAGTCATGGGACTGGTATGAGAAATCTACTCAACACATTTATAATATGGCTAATCACAGGACCACGCCACTTTCGTGGAACGGGTTTACTCCATTGGATTGCCAGTGCTTTAAAACAAATCATTCTTTTAAACATCGCTATGCTTTTTATAAAAATGAAGCCATTATAAGACTCAGTTCCCATCACACAATGCAACGCAAACCGGAGGATAGAGTTTTTACCTTATAATGGCCAAAATATGCTTGATATGAATAAAAAAAAGGCATTTGATATTATTGCTAGTGTTTATATGTTTTGAAAACAATTTCAAATCATAACTATCAATCATAGACGACATGAGCGTCCCATGCCACTATGTCGCCAAATATAGGTATACAATCAAAACCGCACGATGTCGTATTTGGAAAATGGATTTCCCTCATGAACCAAGGCCAAAGATAGTCCTTACCGACTTCGAGACTATCTAGCCCGAGCCTTAGGGTCAGAGCGCATCGACCCATGGAGCGACAGGGCCGGTCCACCGATGTGGATTAAAATTCCTGAACACTGCGTTTCCCCGCCCTATGGGGCGTAAATGAGCCAACGAATGACTCTATCGGACCCGGATCGTCCGATCAAACCGAGGCGCCTCGCAACAGTAACAACCACATAAGTCAAACTCGTCAGGGCGTGTAAAACCACTGACGCCACTTCTAGCTAGAAAGAAACGCATGTCCTCCCTGAGGTCCTTCCTCCCGTTTCTGGTTCATACCGGGTGTGAGGCTCGCGATTTCATGTTATACACAAAGCAACGCCACACAGGCGGTGCTTTGATCATCACCACAAGACTTTGCTTTTCAACAGAAGCCCTGATCATTTGCCACTTAGGCATGCCACACTAGCAATTCATGCCATGCGACTGATGTCCATCGATATACAACCTCTGAGCTCGTGCGTTTCAGAGAAGGGCGTTAAGCAAAAGAATAAATTCTCCGCCGCCAAACAGATGTATATTTAACAGAGATCAATCAACACAGAATAAAATCCAATGTCAGACACACAGTCCATTTACAAGTCCGTTCTGGGTCTGAACGAAACCGGAGGCACTATATACCTCGCAAACCCATCGATCACCACGTACGTCTGGACGATCACCACTCATTATCCATATTTCGGGATGCCTCCCAATCAGGACCTCGGTTACCATCCAAACGAGGTGAAGATCTCCGGTCTTCGACCACCGTCTTCATCCTCGGCTTTCAATCGTCGGTCAATTATTTGAAATGAGAATTAACTCGGCCTTTTCAAATAATTCACGCATATTTAGAATTTCTAATCAATTTATTTCAATGGTCAAATCATTCGACAACACCAATTTTGTTCTTTAATGTACTTTTCACACCAAACACATTCAACCATCAAATAACACATAAATCGAGCAAATTCAGTTTATTTCCATTCCATATCGTTTATGATATTTTATAACGATTTATCGCTATTTTATTTATTTTAAAATAGCCAATTTATTCAAAACGACGCTTCGGGCCATAACGCGGCCGTGACGCTGTTTTTCTTCAGATTTGATTTACACATATCTAAAAATCTAACCGTTGGATCTTCACAAAATTTACATCATTAGAAAGATCTTTTCAAAACGAATCCCACGGTTCCAGTTTCGGGAAAATCCGATGGTCGGATCTCCCGGTATCATCGTTTGAAGTTTCGATTTCAAAATACGAACTGCAGCGACGTTATTCGATTAAATATAATTATGTATATATATATAAATATAATCGATTCTAGCGCTGTTTTTCTTTAGATTTGAATTAAACATTCCAGACAATCCAACCGTTGGATTTTTACAAAGTTGGTGTCGTTGGAAAGATATTTCCAAAGCGAACCCAACGGTTGCGGTTTCGGGAAAATCCGATCGGATCTCCCGCACTAATAATTTGAAATCACAATTTCAAAATACGAACTGTAGCATCGTTTTTCGATATATTTCAATTCTATTTATATATATATATATATATATATATATATCGATTCTTCGATTTCAAAACTATATTCTTTTCATACATTTGATAAAAATGATATTTTTATCTAACTGTCTTCTATTTCACACTTCACTATATTTGACAACTCATGTATATAATAAAAATGTGACTTTTATTGTAAAACAATTTGTTTCAAAACACTATTATTTTATATAGTTCATATAGGTAATAAAATAGGATTTTTATTTATAAAACAATTTCTTTCAAAACAAGATTATTTTATATAGTTCATATAGGTAATAAAAATAGGATTTTTATTATAAAACAATTTATTTCAAAATATGAATACCATTCGACACATGAATTTCAACTCAACAAATGAATATCGTTTCCACACATGGAGGTTTTCTGTTCAACGAATAAATATAGTTTCAACAAATGAAAATAATTCAAACACATGAATATTATTCAAAATTTCGGCAGCATAACGGCAGGGTAGTTAAAACCGGGACCGTCCCTAGTACGGCTCCTTGCTCTACCTTAAAACCTCGCGGTTTTTGACAATGGGGAATCATGCATCTAGTTCACACGCAGGCGGCATGTATATTTATTTCATTTCCACAAACTAATCCTATGTGGTTTCAACCAAATATTTATCAACCACAAACGGGTATTTTTCAACCACAATCAATCAATATCAACCACAAACAATTCCAATCAACCAATCACTATCAATCAATTTTCACACCAATCACAACCAATAAATATCGTCCATGGTTTGTGGACGAGGGGCGTATATATATATTTATATATAGCAATTCACTTCTATTTCAACACATATATAATTTTTACAACGCATATATAACTTATACATCGAACACACAACTTATACAACGCTTATACATGAGGTGTACAACGCTTATATAACTCATACATCGACTATATAATTTATACATCGTCGTTTTCCATATCGTTTATAAATTAGAAATCTCACATTGGGTTCCACTCCACCAAAAATAGCAGAAGGCTCAGAAAAACATGCGGTCTCTTCTAGAAGGTAGAAGACGTCCACACGAGTCCACTGTCTCTTGTTTCACTGAATTTCATCTAGAAACGAAAAAGATACGATTTTTACAAGGTTTGCAACGGTTTAAAGGTGTTAAAACAGTTGAAAATAATAAAGCCGTATACCTCGTTTTGATGTTCAAAACTAGGTCTTCAATTCTTGACCAAACCGTGAAGTATTACCACGATCGGACCACGCAGCGTTGACCAGCCTCGAGAGGCGCGCCTGAGGTGCTGACGACGTCGAACTCGGAGGCTCCTGGGCGGCGCGATCGGCCTTCGAACGACGGAGCTTCACGAGGTCGGTTCTGGCGATATACACAACGAAAAAAAATCAAACTATATATGGATTTGAAGCTCGTCTGACGATCTACAAAAACCTCAACTGGGGCATGGGTTTTTATTGAGAGTGGAAGGAGAAAACGAAAGGGAAAGCTTTGAAGAGGAGCCGCCGTTCGTATCAGGGAGAGAGAAAGGGATTTTTCCCTTTTTTTTTATTAAATTCTGATTGGTCGGTGGGTTTTAAAAGGTGTTTTCTGACACGACCACCAATCTAAACCCAATGACCGTCGTCCCTAGCGTTTTACCCCATTTCCGAACACAATGGGATATGTTTCGTAGGCCCATTCGACTGTTTCAGTCAGTTTCCATTCAAATTAAAATATACAACATTCAATATTCGATTTGAACGTGCATTTCAATTTGCCAGGGCCACAAACTGATTCGAAAAATTCCAGAAAAATGATTCTGGCTATGTTTTGACGATACGGTCCCAACAAAACTAGTTTCGTCGAATTCTGAGACCGTTTGCAAAAAGGCCCATTTCTGGTCGATCCAATTTAACTTTAATTGACCAAAACACCTTTTCCTTTGCCACTCTCACATACTAGCTTCAAAAATTATGAAATTTGAAACCTAGCAACAACTCCACATCCCAGATCCAACAAAAGTGGTTTCGTCGAATTCCGAGGTCGTTTGCAAAATGGCCAATTTCACGGGCTATATAAATTCCATAGCGACCTTTCTGAAATTTCATTTGGCCATAACTTTTGCTTTCCGCTATGAAAATTCGATTTTTCAGATTCGTTAGAAAGGTATTCACTAACAGATTTAAATATTTTTGGTTTCACTCAAATCCGTTTTGTTTTGCACCCGGTACAGTCCAACAAATTTTGAATTCAATTTTTTGAAACTGCAGCGCCATTTCAGGCCTTGTTTATAATTAGAATTAATTATATTCGTTTTCAAACGTCGGTTCAAACTCACTTTTCAATGCTATTATTTAAAATATTTATTTTAAATATTTAAAATCCATTATTTTAGCCAATAATTTTTTTTTAAATTGGTTCAGATTTTCTGGGTCGTTACAGAAATCATTCTTCTTAGCCAACCTACAGTTAGTTTCTAAATTTCACATTCTTAGGGAAAGGTTCCCATTAATTTTATCAAAGATAAATTCTTTTAAATTTATTCTTTAATCTTCTTTTGAATATCAATTCAAACTAATTGGGATTAACGAACCTTACCGAAGTAATCATTTGTTTTAATTTCCCAATCCCAACCTTTTCATCCCATGAAGTAAAACTAGTAATACTTCATATCTAACACCACGGTGTTATCGGTAAATTCAATTACCATTTCACGTTCAAATCTAATTAAAGATTTAACTATCGCCTGGAGCAAAACTGGTGATACTCCATTCTCGATCTTTTCAATCTAATTAAAGATTCATTAAAACTCCACTTAGTTTTAATCTTTGACTGGGTTAAAGAATCAGTGTCATTTAAAACACGGTTCACGATAAACCCAAAATCACATTCCATTTCAATCAGACCCTAACCATAAATTAGCAAGTGAGCAATTCCCTAAGTATTAACCCCGAAAGCCGAAACCAACATCAGATCAATACCCCAGAAACCATTCATCTTAACTAACTCCAGTTAGTTTCTGATTTTCTTAACTCCTTTGGGTCTAAGAGTAGTATTATTGAAGATACCGTTCACGACAACCCAAAATCACATTCCATTAATTATCGGGTTAAAGAACAAGTGTTATTTAAAACACTGTTCACGATAAACCCAAAAATCAATACTAATTCAATTCCAATTAAATATTATTTAATTGGTACACTTCATTAAATTTAAATAAAAAGATTTAATCTTTTCCTCAGCTGGGCTTAAAAACAGTGTTAATGAAGACACCATTCACGATGACCCCAAATCACATTTGATATTAAATACAAGGCTCTGAATAGAAAATATACCGGCTTATATTCAATATCAAATTCTACGAACAACAAATATCGTATTGGAAATAATGATATATATATATCTTTCAAATTTCTATAACAACATCTGTATAATCACGAAATCCAACATCGAAATATTCCGAAGACAATTTCGATTCAAATCCATTCCAATGCAATTATTGGAAATTCTGGTTATTTTCAAAACCATTTCAAATCCAATTTATTTATTTTAAAAATAAATAAATTACTATTCTAGTTCAAAACTAGTTCATTTCGATAAAAATCTATTTTTATCTTTTCAAATATGGAGTTTTTCATCCCAATTCTTTCTAAATCATTTCTTATGATTTTACACAAATTATTACTATTTTTAATAATATTATCAAGGCCCGTACAGTCAATTTCCATCAACGGCCATCGAACTGCACTTACAGCGACCTTTTCCAAATTTGATTTGGACATAATTCCAAATCCAACCGTTAGGTTTCAAATTTCTAATATTCTTTAGAAAGCTCTTTTCGATACGAACCCAACGGTTCCGGTTTAGGAGAATCCGACGGTCGGATCTCCCGCAATATCCATTTGAAGTCAATGGTCGAAATTCACGAACTACCGCAGCGCGTTCTATTTAGACCATTATATTATATATATTATATATATAATATATACTTCGTCGATTTCCTTTTAAAACGTATTTTATAAATCGTTTTAAATTCGTTTTCGAAACGATTTCAACTTCATTTTCAAATTCAAATCAAGATAGAATTTTTCAATATAAATTCGGTTTAAATTCATTTCAAATTGATTTAATTCAAATTGATTTCTAATTCAATTTCAATTCTCTTTCAATTCAATTCAATTTCAATTCGAATTCATTTCTATTCAATTTCAATTCGAATTCATTTCTATTCAATTTCAATTCGAATTCATTTCTATTCAATTTCAATTCAAATTCATTTCTATTCAATTTCAATTCGAATTCATTTCTATTCAAAATATCAGATTTTGAAATCACTTTTGATATTCATTATAAAATGAATAAAATCGATATAAATATCGTTCACGTCAAAATGGCGTCAATCTAATCAACACGGCCTCATATATTTCTATTTTCAAATATTCTATTTTGAATATTTCTTTTTCAAATATTTCTATTTCAAAACTGGAATGAGTCTCAACCAATTACCATATAATGTTAATTATATGGATTTTCTACCACACGTATATAACAACAACGATAAATCATCAACCATGATCCAAAGTGCGTTTTACACTATATAATCATCAAATATAAATATTTAACGCTTATAACAGTCTGTCAATCAATCGATCGACATACAACTAAATAATTGGGATTAATGTACGCCAAATATCATCCCAATACATGTGTGGGGTTTCAAACAATCAAACACAGATTTTATTTGTGCAGTTGGGCGATGTGTAAAATTTATCGTCCCAATCAATGTCAGTCAAATCAGTGTATATAAACAAATCGTCCGATTTGTTTATAAATATTTATTTTATATACACGTTAAAAATTATATTTTTAACTATAAAATATTTTCCACTATAAAATATTTTATTTCAACTATATAAATATTTTATTTCATTTCACATCACATCACGCAATCAACTACACATCAAAATCAATCAAACAAGCATACAAACCGTCCATGGTCTGTGGACGATGGGTGTCGGGTGCTACTAAACACCGTCTGCATCCTAGTATATATTTTAACTAGAAATAAATTTAAAAGTGAGAAGTTCTCACAGAGGGTTCCACTCCGCCTTGCTTTGTTGTTGAACTGCTGAATCGTCTGGATCTGTCTGAAATTCCAATGCAGTTCTTTTCACGTTGTTCAAATAAAAATTATATTTTTATTGCTTCATTTCAATAAATAAAAATCATATTTTTATCTCTACTTCATATATATTTCACAACGCTTTTATTCTATATAAAAATTATATTTTTATATTTATTTTCTTATATAAAGATCGGATTTTTTTTTCAACGCTATAAAAATCATATTTTTATTTCAACATATATATAATAAAAATCAGATTTTTATATCGCTACATAAATAAAGATCAAATCTTTACTAATTATATAATATAAAAATCGTATTTTTAACATCTATATCATGTAAAAATCATATTTTTAATCTTCACATCTAATAAAAATATCGCCTTTCTATAATATAAAAATTATATTTTTAACCTTTCTATATCATAAGGAAAAATTTAATTTCTTCGTTAATGAAAATCATAACTTTCAATAACTAAAAATAATCGTTTTCACAAATGAAAAATCATATCTTTTCTTGTTTTATAAAAATCTCCACTTTTTACTTTTAAAAATCAAATTCATTGCATCAATGCTAACATAAAACTGATTTTTACCTTTTAAAATTAATTACTTTAAAGAAATAATAGTAAATAAACGAAGAAAAACAACTTGCAGTTAGAATTTGGAGGAGGGGGGCTGTCTCAAGTCTGTCGCAGGGGGAAAGGTGGTTGGGGAAGTCGCGGCCAAGTGGTCGGTGGGCGGAAATCGAAGTGGATGGGGGAGGGGGTTTGGGTTTAGGCAAGATCGAAGAAGAGAGGTCGGGAGGGAAGTGGATGATCGGAGGATGGCGGGGGGGGGCGTCACGCGCGCGACGGCGCGGAGGATCTCCAGGGCCGCTAGGGCATCGAGCGGTTTTTTTTATTTCGATTGAAAGTATGGAGAGAGAAGAGGGAGAGAGAGTTAGTGAGGGTATATTATATAATTTAATATTTTATTCTATTTTAATTTTCAAAAGGTTGACTTTCCATTCGAATTCGAAACGGGACCCAACGACTGTCGCCCCTAGCGTATTACCCCCATTCCGAACACAATGGGATATGTATCGTGAGCCAATTTGACTACCACGATCAGTTTCCGTCAAAATCAAAATATAAATCTGTATATTCAATTTTAAAGTACATTTCAATTTATCGGGGCCACATACAGACTCGAAAAATTCCAGAAAAATTATTCCTAGCTTCGTATTGACGATACGGTCCTAACAAAACTAATTTCGTCGAATTCTGAGATCGTTTGAAAAATGGCCATTTTCCAGTCGATTAAAATCAAGTGAAACTGGTCAAACGCGTTTTCCTTTGCCACGCTCACATATTGAATCGAAAATTTACGAAATTCGAAACCTAGCAATAACTTGACATCACGGATCCAACAAAAGTGGTTTCGTCGAAAACCGAGGTCATTTGCAAAATGGCTATTTTTAAGGGCCAGAATTCCATAGCGACTATTCTGAAATTTCAACTAGACATATCTTTTGATTCCCACTATGAAATTTCAATTTTTCGGATTCGTTGGAAAGATATTCCTAATTAGATTCAAATATTTTTGGTTTCACTAAAATCCGGTTTATTTTGCACCCGGTACATTCATTTGAATTTTGAAATCGAATTATCGAACTACCGCGCCATTTTCAATTCCTTTTATAATTATAAATAATTATTTATATTCTAACGTCAAACTATATAAATATATACATTCTAATTCCATTCAAAATAAATTTCTCGTCGTTATTATTTAAAATAATTCATTTTAAATAATCAAAATTCACAAAAATTTCCAAAATAAATTTTTTAAATTGGCTCATATTTCCGGGTTATTACAATCTCCCGCACTTAAAACTTTTTGTCTCCGAAAAGGAACGAAGCCGAAAGTTGTTTAACAAACCAACTTAACTTCCAGTATTTTGACTATGGCTTAAGTTCTTCAACTTTTCAGTTTCTAAGAACTTTACAAATTTTTCAAAAATTTGGCTAACACCCTAAATTTCCGAAAAATTTCGCCATAACCTCCCCTGCACCGGGTGCACCGGGAAAATCCCGAAATTGCCATACAGGCCCTCTGATCTCAAAAAGAAAAAGAAAAAGCCAAGCGGCTCATAAAATCATCATCACCCAAACAAAACAGTAAATTATGGTAAACATGTACCTATTTGTCGGGCAAACAATTTTATTCTTCTGCTCTAGCCTCTTTGCTATGACCTGTTCAATGTAAGTACATGTATATGCAAGCAAATGCGACCAAATTTCAATACAATTCACTTTTTGGTCAATTTGGCTAAATGGTTAAAATTTTAATTAATCAAGCCATAATCAAACAACACTGTAACGACCCGGATTTTTAGTCGTTGAATTATGAATATTTAAATTTGATTTAAATATTTTATTTGAATTACATATAAGAATCTATAAGGAATTTATTTAATGAAACGATATTTGAGTGTAACCTGAGCAGACGATCGAATTAGGCCGCGAAACCAATTCCGTTGAGTTCGTATCATCGATTAGAGTCAGAATAGGTATATAGTTTGTTATTTTTGGAGATCGTGTAATTTGGTGTTCGAAATGGTATTGCGGTGCGCGTAAAAATAGCCTACCGGGGAAACAGTCTCAGAATGCGACGAAACTAGTGCCGTTGGGTTCGTATCGAAAAGTTATTATCGTTGTTCGCAGTTTCAAGTTGATTTGATTTAACTGGTGATCGTGAAAATTTTAAACGCGTGTTGATTTCTGGTTTTATAAAGGAATTTTTTTCAAACGATGTCGGAATTCGACGAAACTTGTCCCGTTGGGTTCAGAATACCTTTTTACACCATGATTAGCTTTTAAATCAGTAAACAGACTGTTC
Source organism: Allium sativum (assembly GCA_030737875.1). Classification (NCBI taxonomy): domain Eukaryota; kingdom Viridiplantae; phylum Streptophyta; class Magnoliopsida; order Asparagales; family Amaryllidaceae; genus Allium; species Allium sativum. The sequence continues at coordinate 843,458,442 of CM060919.1, read as the reverse complement.
ATTCATATGATCATTCGTTCATTCCTCTGGATGTCAATTCATTAGACCTATACCCTATCCGTATCATTTTTAAAAGGACTATAGGACCAGCTAGAGAACGTGCCATCCAAACAAATGAAGGGTGCTTGCCAAGTTATTGAGAACAATGGCTGCACTTGTTTTCAAACGAATCAGCTTGCCTGCCAATATTCTTTAAAACCGTGTGTGCCACGAAATGAATTCCATGTTTGCCAAGCTCTTCAATACCGTGGGTGGCAAGCTTTACAAAACTGTGTCTCCCAAGGAAAAACTCAGCTCTGTGCCCCTCAAGTTTCTTTTTCCCCTTTAAATACTGTACCACCCTTTCTTTTTTGTTTCGAGGCAGAATAAAACAAACGGAAAAAGAAAAAAATCAATATAAAAAACAATAAACTCCTCTTTAATACCATTCCCAAACCCATTATCAAATCCCTAAGCCCAAATCCCTTTTTCCATCTTCATTTCCAGTTTAGAAGCTAAACTAATAGTCGCTATCCTCACAAAGAATCGAACCGATCTCCTCCATCTCGAGATATTTCGACCGAGCTCTTGAAGGGAACATCCTTGGCGTGCCCACCGCTGTTCTTGACCAGAGGCGCGTGGTTTTCGGTGTTTGCAGTTGGCAGTGGGGACCTCCTCAAGTGCTCGCTGTTTTGGAGCAATCCGTGGAAGTTGGAGGGTCTCGAGTGGAAAGGAGGGGTGGCGTGTATGGGAACAAAGAGGGATAGTGGAGCTGGAAATTTGGACGTGGAAATGTGTCTTGGGTGATGGAGTGTTGAAACGTGGGGTCATACAGTAAGTGTGGTGTGAGCAGTTCATTGGTGAAGAATAACAGGTGGTAGAGGGGGAGTTTGGGGGTACGTTTGTTTGTCGGTTTGCTGTAGGGAAGTGGATGGAAATTCAGTAATGGGTACAAATGAATATATAAAGAAATGGAGTGGAGTTTCCTACTGTGAGGGGGAAAAGATGAGAAATGGAAGTAGTGATTTATGGGTGCTGTGTGTCTTGCGGTTTGGTTCTGGAAGAGGAGGCTGGGCGCAGCTTCGATAGCGAGAATGGCGGCTCTGGCAACAGACAAGTGGCGCAGTATGGGGTCAAATGCTGGAGCAGAAATCGTATTGGTAAAAAAAGAAAGTCGAGTTTATTTTTGTAGAAGAAGGGATCTGGCTTTTACTGTTAATACCTGATTGATGAAGGGCTGGTGTTTTCGATGGGTGTCTGATGACGGTGGTTGAGGGGTCAGGAGTTCAGCCATGGCCTTGGAGGAGTGAGGTGAAGTTGCGGTGATGGGTCAGTGCGTGGTTCATGTAAAAAGAACCAACAAACAAATCGTTAACAAATGAAACCAGTGGAAGGGATTAATCGTAACCATTGGATCAATTTTGACAGCCTGATACTTAGGGGTTATCGTGAATATTATCGAAGTCTGAACAAGGAGAAAAATGCACCATTCGACCAGAATCTAATTGGAATTGGTCGAGGAATACAAAACGTAATTTGCTTAATTAATTATTTAATAAACCAGTTAGTTAATTTAATCATATAAGTACGACGGTCATATCTTGTACATATACTATCAGATTTGGACGAAAACGGTCGCAATGGAATTATAGCGACAAGATCTACATTTTGAAACTGAGGTGGTTGGAAACCGAGCTACTGGGACTTCGCAATAAAATCAAACACCTCTTTGATTTTAAATGGAAACAGAGGCAGAATCATCAACCATGAGACTAGGTGAGTAACTCACTAACTCTGTTTCGTTTATATTTTTACATAAACGAGTTTAAAATTTATTTTAGACTGTTTGATGGTTGATTGGTTGAAATAGTCGATAAAATCGGTTGATATGATTGCAATCGTTGATCGATTATGAGTTTTGACACTTCATATCGATGTGATTAACATCTGTGGATGCAGGGAAACAGGTTGGAGGAATCCAACTGGATTCCTCAACATTTGTATTACTGTTTATTCTTTATCATGATACATGTTGTGATACACATATACTGTGATTGATTTTGTTGTGATGAATTACACTGGCCCTATAATTTTGGTGTTTAATACCATGAAGTATTTTCAAATGTAGGAAAGAAATTTAAAAAGAAAATTTATTTTCGAAATTAGAAATAGAATTTCAAATAGATTTGAAGGTAGAAAACTTGTTCAAGTTATAAACGATAATTATGGAAGAAGGGAAATAAATTTTATTGGAAACTAGTATTTGACATGAAATCGGTATTTATTTATTGAATGTAAAATCGCTATAAGGCTTTAAGGAGTGATTTTAAATAGAAATTTGCTTTTACCAATTAACTGAGAGGATCAAATTATGATTCAACGTTTTAAAGTTCAATGAAGTATTTATATTGGGATAAATTGAAAAGTAGTAAAGGTTTTGAAACCGTTATTTGTCAATTAGTTCTAATCTTTGCAGTTGTAAAAGAAATTGTGAACGATATTATAAATATTTAGGACTTAGAAATGAGATTTTCTATGGACAAATTTTAAATAGAAGTTATAGATGAAATTGGATTTGAAATGATAAAAGCAAATGGATTTGATGTATTACCGGTTAAAGTGGATAATGGTCAAAGCAAATATGTTGCAAACGAGATATCTAAAAGAAATTTAGATTTTAAATATGAAATCGAATTGGATTTTGAATAAGGGGAATGGATAATCGTTTAAAATGAAAACGATGAGTTTTATTCCAACATTTGGAATAGTAATTGTAATAAAAGTTTTGTAAATTCTAGATAGCGATTTTACGCTACCGTTATAATAAGTGTTGGTAGATTCTAAACAGCGATTTTTAACGCTGTCGTTATAATAACTGTTTTAATAGCAATCTTAACGCTATGGTTATGATAAGTGTTCTATAATTTTAGACAGCGATTGTAACGCTGTTGTTAAAAGCAATGTTTTATAAATCAAATATTTGGAAACAGCGATTATGACGCTGTTGCTATAATAAATGCTTTGAAAATTTAAACAGCGATTTTAACGCTGTTGTTATAGTAAATGTTTTGTAAATCTAAAACAGCGATTGTAATGCTGTTGTTATAATAAATGTTTCACAGCGATATTAATACTACCATTATAATTAATGTTTTATAAATCAAATACAGCGATTATGACGCTATCGTTATAATCAATGTTTTTCCATAAAAGAAGTTGATTCTTAGATTGAATCTAAGAATTTCGTAAGGGATGTTTTCGTTAGAAGTGGTGAGCTCTGACTATTTCAAAGTTAAGAATGTCATTCAGTTAAGGTCTGAGAGGTAATTATACCCCAACTTGACTGACTGCATGATTGACGGAGAAATGGGTAAGGCTCGATAGCAAGGATGGGTTAGTGGTATCATTAGTTAACGAATGATTTATGATTTGAGTTATAATAACGATGTTTATAACATCAGTTTAATTCAAAGGATTTAGAAATGTTTTCTAACTAGAATAAGAGATATTTTCTCAATAAAGGAATTACAATATTGGAAATGTTTTTCAATAATCGAGAGAGAAAATAGAGCTTTGAAAGAACGCGAAAGATGGGAAATGGGATTTTGAACTGATAATATAATAAAGAACTAATATAAAAAGGGCCCAGTGTTCTTTGATGTTTGATGGATAGAATTTCCATTTGGAAATAGGACTGTTGATTTTATGGATGTTGCTTTGATAGTTAAATCACCAACTATCAAAGTTTTGATTTATTTTATACCTTCGTCGTCAATACGGAGAGACCGGGATCAGATCCAGTATCTGAAAACCACTCTGTATAGACGTTACCGTTGCGATCGAATATGATGAAGTAAATTGAAGGCGGAGTTATGCAAGGGCTATCCTGTTTATAGGATAGTGCCTTCGGTTTGTCCAGACCCAGGACAACTTGTATGGACGAGTGTCTGACAGAGTATTTCCAAAGCGATTACGTACGTTGATTCCTTCAAACGTACGAAGTTGATGGCATAGAAGGGAAACTTCTTTAGCCTAACAAATCTGAGTATTTTTGTGGGAATCAATTAGTGATTTCCGATGGATCTGACGATGTGGCATTCAAAGTGAATGGTGGCCAGATGTTCTGGAAGATAATTCAAACCTCAAGCCTCATCAACCCGGAATTGGACAAAAATCGGGCAGGTAGCATGGCTATGTGGGTCGCACCCATTAGGATGTATAATCACCTATCTAGAGAAATTCCATTTGTTCTTTAATCTATCGATGCTGTCCCTTTCGGGGAACGGTTGCTGATCCCAACCGTTGGTGATATACATTCGATACACTCAAGCGAAATGAGTGGTCGGTCATGTGAGGGCCGGGTTGCAAGATGTTCTTGTTGAACCCAGTGTATTCGTCTCTAGAGATACACTATCGGCAGGTGGTCCCATACCTTGTCATGTTGGAAATCCAATCTCCAATAAGCGCCCTGCGGTTTTTGATTTAATATTATATATGGAGCGTGAGATGCAAGCATTCCGCTAGATTCTATTTATTTGATGTAGACATTATTATAATATCACCAGATTTTGATATTAAAAATGTTTTTGGTTATCGTAAGGTAAAAACCATCTGTGTTTATGTGTGGACCGGTCTTACGATTATCATTTCTTTTGAAAGGATTTTGAAAGTTAAACCAATGGTTGGAGTTTACTCACACCAGTCCCATGACTGACCCAGAGTTTATTTTGTTTGTTTTCCCTAAACTCTTGGGTGCCCAAATTTGTACGGGCAGTCAAGTAGTCGGGAGATTTCAGATTTCACTTGGAGGAGCTCGAAGCAGGAGGCTTCACCAGTTAGCTATAGACTATCATATTTTTCCGCTGTGTACTATGTTGTATTTGGAAACAGGTGTTGATAACTGTTCCAACGATAACTGTTGTGCTCTGATAATGGTATGTATATATACAGTTACTGATTTGTATTTCAAAGTTTATGTATTTAATATATTTTTATTCGTTCCGCTGTGAGTTTATGATCTTCGTTTTCTTCTATTCTAATATTTCTTTCTATCTATTTCTCATCCTCTAAATTCTTTCTTATAATGATTCGTATTTCTGTGCAATTTGAGTTGGACGTGTGGTGTTATTAGTCAACTCGAAGGGTACGGATTCGCGGGTCGTTTCAGTTGGTATCAGAGCTGAAGGTTGAGCGATAACCTTGGCTCTGTGGCGTGACTCAATAGAGATGGGGTTAGAAATACCCTAGATTGAGTTTGAGAGTATATATATGAGCGCGTATTTTTAGATTTGATATAAAAATTGTTTTATATTGTGTTGGCGGTTTGTTGAGCGGTTTATGAATTCTGGTCGATACAGGAAGTACAACTGTATCGATAGGTGTTTCTAAACTCTCGAACAAAACAATTTGACATGGTATTGTTCTAAAGATGGGTAAATGAAATATTTTGCCCAAAAATTATTTTGATATAAAAGGAATAATTTTTGAATTATTATATATGGATATGTTGATTGTTATTACAATCAAATGAAAATTATGAAATATTGAAATGGTTATACAAAACCAAAATGAATTTGTACGGGAGTTGAATATACCAATAAACCGAATTACAATTAGATTTAGACCAGAAATTTGGAATTTATATCCCTGATGTTTAAAAATATTTCCTGAAGTATTTTAAAAGTGATATAATGTTGCTTTTAAGGATTTTGAACAAGAATGGTTTTAAATGAATTTTAAAAGTGGTAAAGCACTGAAATCACTTCGGTGGCGAGAAAATAATTCTGATAATGGGTCGCGACATTATCAGTATTCATTTTCAAGTTTTTGAGTGACGGATTGCTACCATATAAATTTGTTTGAAAAAGACAGGATGATTTAGAAATTCAAATGTTTTGAATTGAGTTGATTATAAATATATAAATATATGTGATTTCAAACTCATTTGAAATAAAACCCAGGAGTTTGAATTCTGAAACTGTTTAACTTGTATAAGTTGAATAAATTGGTGGAAATAAATCAAATGGATTGAAATTTAAGTTAAATGGAAATTGAAACTCAAATGGAATAAGTGGATTGATTCCTGAAGTTGAGATCAGATTTGAATTGATAGAATTGAAGTGGACTAATCAGAAGTTGATTAGAGATTTCAAAACTGGAAGTTGGATTGATTTGGAACCAACTAGAAATGGATATATCATGCTGAGCAGATATTGAATGGAAGCAAATGCAAGAGATAGAAGTATGCCCGACAAAAAGGTACATGTTGAAAAGGGTCGGGCGTGTACGCGACTTGTGCAGGATCTATAATATGGCTATGCGGAAAGTATGTGATATACTAACTTGTATATTTACAATAGTTATGCAGGTAAATATTTAATGTAAAAAGATCTCACAGAAGCAATATCACAGATAAGCAAGTATAGCAAATGCAGTAAATAGGAAAAATCACACCAGGGATTTTTATACTGGTTCGGAGCACCGTCCTACGTCCAGTCCCAGACTTCTATCTGGATTTTCACTAAACAACAACCTCACTTCACCCGGAGGAAACAGGTTTACAATACCCGAGCAGCCGAACGGGATTTCACGCCTCTAACAGCACGAGGACTTCAACACTTGCCTCTTATAACACGAGGACTTCAACACTTGCCTCTTATAACACGAGGACTTCAACACTTGCCTCTTATACCACGAGGACTTCAACACTTGCCTCTTACAACACCGAGGACTTCAACAATAATAGGATTTTGACTTTGAATGTGTTCTTCCTTCAACACTGATTTGTCAACAATTGAGTACACCCTTCCTATAATCTTATCCTCAAATGTAATTTGATGTTTAGTAAGATTAGGAAGTAAAATATCGAGTTGAATCACAAGTGTATGAAATATGCTTGGTGATTCAAACGATTATTGAATGCTTTTGAGTGCTTTTTGAGTGAAAAGAATAATGCAAGATAGATCAGAAAATAGAGAGTAAATTCGGTTAATTCAGGTAATTTGAATGATTGCAAATTCATGTATTTATAAAGATCAAGTAGTTGCAATTATTGGTGAAGAGTTGCAATCAAAAGAAGTGTTTATTCATGAGAAGAAATGGATGCAACTCTTGAAGAAAGAAGATGACTTTTCAATATAACGGTCAAAATTCAAAAACCTGTTGACCTATAGAAATTTATAGGTCGACAAGTTTTTAGCCGTTGGAATTTCAAAAACCTGTTGACCTATAAAATTTTATAGGTCGACCTATTTTTGACCGTTACAATTTAAAAACCTGTTGACCTATAAAAAATTGTAGGTCGACATGTTTTCGGTCATATGCATAAAAAAATGCTTTTATAAGAAATATTTTAAAGCAATTAGAAGTATGATCATTTGAGGATAGATTTTAACATTTTTTACTCTAAATAATCAACTTCTAACCTATGAAGTCATCTTGTCTTCTTTTTGTCGATGTAGAAGCTTCTTCTTGTCATAAATCAAAACAACCCGTGAAGCTTTGACTCAACATTCTCCCCCTTTTTGATTGATGACAACATGGCTTATATTGTTTCTTATATGCTCCCCCTGTATATATGCTCCCCCTGAATTATATAATCTGCATGACATTTGTTAGTAATATTTTCTCCCCCTTTGTCATCGACAAAAAGGGTGATTACAATAATAACACATGAATAAACGGTAGAACGAAATACATAGATTGTCATACATATTACAAGCCAAACCAAAATAGACACACCGGAAGTACCAGGAAGTAGAATAGTTAAATACATAAGCAAATTAAAAGGTTAAAATATAACTATGAGATGATTATTGTGAAGGCCAGTCCGAATCACTATCATCCTCGTCATCTTTGTTTTCTTCCTCTTCTTGTTCCTCATCGTCGCTGTTATCATTGTCCTTTTCAACATCGTCATGAGCTTCTTCTTCAATATATGACATTCCACGACCACTGGTATGTTGAGTACTCGCTCCAGAGCTAGTACTTTCTTCAGAGGAAGACCATGTAAAAGTAGGTGGCATAGGTCGTTTTCCGGGATCTTGAGCAAGGGTTGCGGAAGTTGAAGCGCAAGAGATTGCTTCCCAAATTGTACTGAAGAAAGACTTTAATTTGTTGAACCGTTTATCGAGTTTGGTGTCCAAGCGGTCGAGTTTATTATCGGTACGTTTTAGTCGAGCTTCGAGTAAGAATTGATTACGTGCAATTTGCTCAAGAGTTTCCTTAGTCGAAGAAGTAGGAGGCGGAATTGTAACATCTTCAGGCCTTTGCCTTGGGATTTGAGAAGAAGATGTTTGTGGAGGACCTTGTTCAACATAGTGTTCAAACGGAATAATACTGATAGCAGGAATCGGTAACTTCATCCTATTTTTAGAAGCTTTATCAATACATTTTGGTATTGATATTTTAGATTCGGGAGATCTTACGCCACATTCCATGAGACAGCGCATGATATATTCGTTATAAAACAAGTGTGGCCTTGTACGTTTATTTACCAGTATAATCTCATCGAAAATCATGTCTATCCAATTTACCCTGATATTTGCAAAAATGGCATACAGGGCTTTAAAGTTTTCTCTATACACTACATCAAAGTTACCAGTCCTTGGAAGAAGAGTATGTGTGATACAAAGATGGAGAAGTCTGGCCGATGGTCTTAGATTGATACCCTTAATACTTGACTTATGGTCTTCAATAAAAAGATGACTATTTCTATCTCGTATATGTATAGGGCAAAATTCACTACTAAATTGAATACCTTCGTTGTGGGTTCGGAGTATTTCCGCCATCCGGTCTTTGGAAAGAAAGACGTGTTGACCACAGACTACGGACCATAAGCAATTATCCGAGTTTTGGGGTTTAAATTTGTCTAAATTGAGATTGGCATAAAAAAGTTTTATCAAGGTATGACTTATCTCAATATTATTGTCTTCAAAATCTAGTAGAGACTTTATACCCGCTCTTCTTGATAATTCACTAACATCGTAAAGGACGAAATCAGAGAATTTTAGAAAGGATCCGTGGTGAATTGTATAGTCTTTCATCTTGTTCCATCTAGTCACAGCAAGAGGATCCATAAGCCATTGCTTGATTTGAGAATCAATAGGTTGGACAGGGGTTTGAGAAGATGTGGTTTTTGACTTCTTATGCTTAGGAGCCATTGAAGAGATTGGGGAAATTGAAGAAGGACTAAGAAAAATTCTTAAGAGTTATGGATTTTGAAGATGATGAGAATGAATAAGTAAGGATGTTTTATGAAGAGATGAAAGGATTTTAAATATTGAATGGATGGATTATAATGAAGAGATGTAATTAATCAAATAGAAACCAACGTGTCTAACAGGGATTTGAAAAAAATAAGGTCGGTCGACAGGTGGATTAGGGACTGTCGACAGGTTGAAGTTCTGGAAAATATAAACTAAGGATTATGTTTAAACCGGTCGACAGGGAAAATATGGGCGGTCGACAGATGTAATCTCTGGAAAAATATAATCCATGAATTATGTGCAGACCGGTCGACAGGAAAATATAGGCGGTCGACAGGTTTACTTTCTGGAAAAATATAAACCTTATATTATGTGTAGACCGGTCGACAGGTAAACTTTCTGGAAAAATATAAACCTTATATTATGTGTAGACCGGTCGACAGGTAAACTATTGGCGGTCGACAGGTTTTCTTTCTGGTTGAAAAATGATAGCGTTGTATTACTGGATCGGTCGACAGCCTAATATGGTGACGGTCGACAGGTACTGATTAATTTTGTTTTTACCAAATGGTGTGAATAAAAATAAAAATAAAAATATTTATTCAAAACAAAAGTGAATACAAAACAAATACGAATTTTATTTTTAGAAAAACTCTAAAGAATTTATCTTCTAGGCTCCCATGGATTCTTTGGTTCCCAAGAATTGTATCTTTCACTAGCTCCTTCATTATTTTGATAATTTCTATCCCAAGAGTTTGGAGTTCGTGAAGATGTTGGTATAGGAATTGGTTCATGTATGCCATGCCTGTCAGAACCACAGAAGAGAGAAGCTAATCGTTCGAGGTATGTCAAACGTGAAGTCGTGAGTTTTTGCTCGTAAAACATTTGTTGCTGATAGTAATGTATTTCGTCGATCTTTTCTTTGGTTCGGGGAGAGCAAAATAAAACTTTCTTGCTTCTCTTAGGAGTGGGGGTGGTTCCTGGCGTTCGAGATGGTGGATGATAACCTGGTGCATGCTCTGGTGTTATTGGGGAGTTATGTTCCGTTGGTTCGGAACTTGTGATTGAAATGTAGGAGTTTTCGGCACATTTTTCACAAACGTGTGCCATGAGGTAAAAGAAAAAAAAAATATAAGAGTTTTTAGAGAATGTTTGTCTGATAGCACTAAAAAACAAAACGCATTTATATAGAGAGAGTTTTCTATTTTAAGGAAAATAAAAAAACTGGTTTGCATTAGCTTTACCGTAGAAAAACTCTCTGCTATTTATAGTAAAAAAGAAAAGTCATTGGTTTCTAAATACGAACTCTTGTTATATTAAACAATATTATCCTTCGAGTTCTTTTCTGGAAACCAACCCTAGCTCTCTACGTAATTTGACAAAAATTGATTCTAGTAGAGGCTTTGTGAATATATCAGCTAGTTGGTTTTCTGTATTAACGTATTCAAGATTTATATTTCCTTTTTCAATGTTATCTCTTAGAAAATGATGTCGAATGTCAATGTGCTTAGTACGAGAGTGATTAACTGGGTTTTTTTGATAAATTTATTGCACTTGTGTTGTCACAATATATAATAGAGTTTGTTAAGTTCATACCAAAATCTCTAAGTGTTTGTTGCATATATATAATCTGTGTACATGCCAAAGCTGCTGAAATATATTCTGCCTCGCATGTCGATAGTGAAACACAATTTTGTTTCTTACTAAACCAAGAAACAAGTGATTTTCCAATGAAATGGCACGTACCACTTGTACTCTTTCTATCCGTTCGTGATCCTCCGAAATCAGCATCACTATATGATACTAATTCGAATGCACAATCCTTAGGATAGAAAAGACCAAAATCTTTGGTGTTATTAAGATATCGAATAATTCGTTTCACTGCTCGTAAATGCGATTCCTTGGGATCAGCTTGAAAACATGCACATAAACAAACACTCATCATAATGTCAGGACGACTAGCTGTTAAATATAAGAGAGAACCTATCATACTTCGATACGTCTTTTGGTCTACACTCTTCCCACTTTCATCTTTTTCAAGATGACTAGTTGTACTCATCGGAGTCGGTTTTCCGGAAGTATTTTCAAGTCCGAATCTTTTAACAAGATTTTTTCAATATTTCTCTTGATTTATGAAAATACCATTTGGAAGTTGTTTAATTTGAAGACCAAGAAAGTATGATAACTCTCCCATATGTGACATTTCAAATTCTTTGGTCATGATATCTGAAAATTCCTTACAAAGTCTCTCATTTGTTGAACCAAAGATTATGTCGTCCACATATATTTGAACAACAAGTATATCTTTGTGCGAATGTTTAATAAATAATGTTTGATCAACCTTTCCTATTTGGAATCCAGAGTCGATAAGATGACTTCGTAGTCGTTCGTACCAGGCACGTGGTGCTTGTTTTAAACCGTACAAAGCCTTCTTAAGCTTAAAAACATGATCTGGATATTTTTCATGTTTAAATAAGGTTGGTTGTTCAACATATACTTTTTCTTTTATAAAACCGTTTAGAAACGCACTCTTGACATCCATTTGATATAATTTAAAATTATGATGACAAGCAAACGATAGAAGAATTCTGATTGCTTCTAGTCTAGCGACAGGTGCAAAAGTTTCTTCATAATCGATACCCTCTTCTTGATTATATCCTTGAGCTACTAACCGTGCTTTGTTCCGAGTTATGTTTCCTTGTTCATCGACTTTGTTTTTATAAACCCATTTAGTTCCGATAACTGATTGATCGGATGGCCTTGGAACAAGTTCCCATACATCATTGCGTTCGAACTGATTAAGTTCTTCTTGCATAGCAATGATCCAATATTCATCGGTAGCAGCTTTTTTAGGATTCTTAGGTTCGATGTTTGAAATGAATGCAACATGTCCCATTTGGTTAAGTTGACTTCTAGTTCTAATTTGAGATGAAACTTCTCCAATTATATTTTGAGCCGGATGATCTCTCAATATTCTTGGAGGGGATCTTATTCTAGTTGGAGAAACTATCTCAGGAGGTTGAGGAATATCGTTGATAATTTCGGAGTCAGAATCCTCATTTGTGACAACAGTGTCATTTATATTGATATTTTCGTCATCATCAATTTTTATATTAGGAAACTGATAGTATTCATCGAAGGATATATGAAGTGATTCTTCGATAATTTTGGTTCTTTTATTGAATATACGATAAGCTTTACTATGATCTGAATAACCAACAAAGATTCCTTCGTCAGCTTTTGAATCAAATTTACCAAGATGATCTTTCGTGTTTAAAATAAAACATTTCGAACCAAAAACTTTAAAGTATGAAATATTTGGCTTTCTTTCATTAAATAATTCATATGGTGTATTTTTAGTTAGAGGTCGAATGGAAACTCGATTCAAAACATAACATGCAGTTGCTATAGCTTCTGCCCAAAAATGCTTTGGTAACATGCTTCCATTTAATAATGTTCTTGCACATTCTTGCAACGTTCGATTTTTCCGTTCTACAACCCCGTTTTGTTGTGGAGTTCTAGGAAAGGAAAAATTGTGTGATATACCTTTCTTTGCACAAAAATGTTCAAATTCATTATTTTCGAACTCTCCGCCATGATCACTTCTTATATTCTTTACTTTAAGTCCCTTCGATTTTTGAATACGTTTGACGAAAGATTTGAATTTTTCAAAAGTGTCACTTTTATTTTTAAGAAACATAGCCCAAGTATATCGAGAATAGTCATCAACGATTACAAATACATACCGATTATGATTTATGGATTGTATTTGAGTAGGTCCAAATAAATCCAAATGTAATAATTCAAGTGGTTGTAATGTCGAGATTACTTTCTTAGACTTAAATGATGACTTGGTTAGTTTTCCAATTTGACATGCGTCACAAAGATTGTCAACTTTGAAACTTATATTTGGTAAACCTCTGACTAGATTATTTTTAGCTAGCTTGTCAATAGTTTTAAAGTTTATATGACAGAAACGTTTGTGCCATATCCATGGATCATTTTCCTTAGCAATAAGGCACATATTTGAATTTTGATTAAAATTCATATTTAAAATATATATATTTCTGTCTCTATAGCCTTCAAAAACTAAATTTTTATCTTGGTCGAGTATGTTACATTTTTCATTTGAAAAGGAAATCGTAAACCCTTTGTCACATAACTGACTAATGCTTAGTAAGTTATGTTTTAGATTTTTAACTAGCATGATATTAGTAATAAGAGGTAAATTAGGAGTACCGTAATTGCTCACATCGCCTTTGCCGATGATGAAGCCTTTTGAATTGTCTCCAAAAGTGACTGAGCCTCCATCAAAATATGTAATATTCGTTAATATGCTCTTGTCTCCAGTCATATGCTTCGAGCAACCACTGTCCAGAATCCATTTTCCTCTTTTCTTAAGTGGGACCTGCAAAAATAATATTAAGCCCATGGTACCCACTTTTTATAGGGTCCTAAGAGTTAGGTCTTAGGAATCCAAACCCATATGGGTCCGGTATCCCCTTTATATAAATAATTTGGATTATGATGCACAGTACTTAAAAATTTTTGAATGTACTTGTTCCTAATCAAATTATTATTTGTTTTAGGAACCCATACTTTTATAAATTTAACATCCTTCTTTTGAGATTTCACAATCGGTTTTGTTTTGGAATATAATAGACTAAGATTTTTCTTAGCTTCAGTTTCTTGCACTACCTTATTTTTCCTTTTTCTTTTACCAAGATGTTTCTTGATAACTTGTTTCTTATATCCCAATCCATGTTTATTAGAAACTGATTGTGAATTCTCAATAATTTTAGTCAAATTTTCTCGACCTTTGTTAAAGTTAGAAACATTTTTAGAGATGTTATCTAACTTTGTTTGTAAACTAGCTTTTTCAAGGTCTATAATCTTGACTTTTGCTTTAAGCTCATGATTTTCAGCAATGAGAATATCATTTTTCTCTTTTTGAACTTCAATTTCTTGAGTTAAAAGAGATAACTGAGAATTAGAATTAGAAGATAATTCTTGTTCCTTTTCTAGTTCCTCTTCTAATATTTTCTTTTCATCTTTTAACATATCTCGTTCTAGTTCTGCTCTATTCAACATTGCTTTGACTTCTTTTAATTCATGTTTTGTATCTTTAAATTTAAACATTAATTTATCATAAATATCAAGCATATCCTCAAAAGTAGGAATTTGTACCTCATCCTCTGTTGCCATAAAACATACATTTGCTTGTTCAGTGTCTGATTCACTATCGCTGTCAGATGAAGATGAGTCTGAATCATCCCATGTTACTGAGAATGCTCTTTTCTTCGATTTGTCTTTCTTGAATTTTTCGAATTTCTTCTTTTTCTCTGGACAATCTTTATGCATATGTCCCTTTTTGTGACAGTTGAAGCATTCCAAAGTTGAAGAAGATGGTTTGTTTGATCCAAACTTCTTTTTGTCGTATCGACTAGCCTTTCTTTGTTTCAAAAACTTCTTAAAACCTTTTGCAATAAGTGCTAAGTCTTCATCTTCAGAGTCTGAAATGTCTTCATCTTTTTCGGCATGAAAAGCAACATTTTTCTTTTCTTCTTTTTGTTCTCTTCTAGCCTGTAAATTTGCTTCATAGGACATTAGATTTCCTATCAACTCATCTGGCTTCATGGTAGAAAGATCATTAGCTTCTTCTATAGCTAATACTTTTCCTTCCCATTCATTAGTCAGTGAGTGTAGGATTGTTGAAACTACATCAAAGTCAGAATATTTTTGTCCTAACCCAATAAGAGCATGATGAATAGTTTGAAACCTTGAATACATCTCATTGATTGTTTCATTTGGCTTCATTTTGAAATTTTGGAATTGACTTTTCAACAAAGCTATTTTTGCTTGTTTAACCTTGTTAGTACCTTCATGAGTTGTTTTTAGCGTTTGCCAAATTTGATAAGCAGTGGTACAGATACTAACACGGTTATACTCATTTTGGTCTAATGCACAAAACAACATATTTATTGCTTTTGCATTTACTGCTGCTGCTGTTTTCTCAGCAGGAGTCCATTCTGCATACTCAGTAGTTGGATTAACTATTTCTTTCTGAGTAGCATTCCAAGCATCATAACTTGTTGATTGCATATAGAAAGCCATACGTGTTGCCCAATAACTATAGTTTAGGCCATTAAAGAAAGGAGGTCTTTGTGTAGATTGACCTTCTGTGTAAGTGGTGTTACTCGTGCTAGTGTTATTTGCCATATTATCAGAAAATATCAAATAACTGTGTTACGGTTATATGATGACCTTGCTCTGATACCAATTGAAAAGGGTCGGGCGTGTACGCGACTTGTGCAGGATCTATAATATGGCTATGCGGAAAGTATGTGATATACTAACTTGTATATTTACAATAGTTATGCAGGTAAATATTTAATGTAAAAAGATCTCACAGAAGCAATATCACAGATAAGCAAGTATAGCAAATGCCGTAAATAGGAAAAATCACACCAGGGATTTTTATACTGGTTCGGAGCACCGTCCTACGTCCAGTCCCAGACTTCTATCTGGATTTTCACTAAACAACAACCTCACTTCACCCGGAGGAAACAGGTTTACAATACCCGAGCAGCCGAACGGGATTTCACGCCTCTAACAGCACGAGGACTTCAACACTTGCCTCTTATAACACGAGGACTTCAACACTTGCCTCTTATAACACGAGGACTTCAACACTTGCCTCTTATACCACGAGGACTTCAACACTTGCCTCTTACAACACCGAGGACTTCAACAATAATAGGATTTTGACTTTGAATGTGTTCTTCCTTCAACACTGATTTGTCAACAATTGAGTACACCCTTCCTATAATCTTATCCTCAAATGTAATTTGATGTTTAGTAAGATTAGGAAGTAAAATATCGAGTTGAATCACAAGTGTATGAAATATGCTTGGTGATTCAAACGATTATTGAATGCTTTTGAGTGCTTTTTGAGTGAAAAGAATAATGCAAGATAGATCAGAAAATAGAGAGTAAATTCGGTTAATTCAGGTAATTTGAATGATTGCAAATTCATGTATTTATAAAGATCAAGTAGTTGCAATTATTGGTGAAGAGTTGCAATCAAAAGAAGTGTTTATTCATGAGAAGAAATGGATGCAACTCTTGAAGAAAGAAGATGACTTTTCAATATAACGGTCAAAATTCAAAAACCTGTTGACCTATAGAAATTTATAGGTCGACAAGTTTTTAGCCGTTGGAATTTCAAAAACCTGTTGACCTATAAAATTTTATAGGTCGACCTATTTTTGACCGTTACAATTTAAAAACCTGTTGACCTATAAAAAATTGTAGGTCGACATGTTTTCGGTCATATGCATAAAAAAATGCTTTTATAAGAAATATTTTAAAGCAATTAGAAGTATGATCATTTGAGGATAGATTTTAACATTTTTTACTCTAAATAATCAACTTCTAACCTATGAAGTCATCTTGTCTTCTTTTTGTCGATGTAGAAGCTTCTTCTTGTCATAAATCAAAACAACCCGTGAAGCTTTGACTCAACACATGTTTACAATATTACTTGGGTTTGATGATTTTATGGGCCTATGAGGCAAGCCGCTTGGCTTTTTGATTATCTTTTGGATTGGAGAAAGCCTAGAAAGGCGAATTGTGGTTGTACCGATTGAGCCGTGCAGAGGAGATGCTGCCGAAAATTTTCAAAATCTCAAGTGTTAGAAAATTTTCAGAATTTTGGAAATTTTTTCGTTAGTAAGAATAAATAAATATTTTAATTAAAATAAATTGGTCCATTTAAACCAAAGTTAAAAAGTAAACTAAAGGATTTTGGACCTAGTTAATAGGGTATGTAGCTTCTTTTCATACCTCAGCAATTTCGAGGACGAAATTATTTTAAGGGGGAAGGAATGTAACGACCCGGATTTTTAGTCGTTGAATTATGAATATTTAAATTTGATTTAAATATTTTATTTGAATTACATATAAGAATTTATAAGGAATTTATTTAATGAAATGATATTTGAGTGTAACCTGAGCAGACGATCGAATTAGGCCGCGAAACCAATTCCGTTGAGTTCGTATCATCGATTAGAGTCAGAATAGGTATATAGTTTGTTATTTTTGGAGATCGTGTAATTTGGTGTTCGAAATGGTATTGCGGTGCGCGTAAAAATAGCCTACCGGGGAAACAGTCTCAGAATGCGACGAAACTAGTGCCGTTGGGTTCGTATCGAAAAGTTATTATCGGTGTTCGCAGTTTCAAGTTGATTTGATTTAACTGGTGATCGTGAAAATTTTAAACGCGTGTTGATTTCTGGTTTTATAAAGGAATTTTTTTCAAACGATGTCGGAATTCGACGAAACTTGTCCCGTTGGGTTCAGAATACCTTTTTACACCATGATTAGCTTTTAAATCAGTAAACAGACTGTTCATTCATATGATCATTCGTTCATTCCTCTGGATGTCAATTCATTAGACCTATACCCTATCCGTATCAATTTTAAAAGGACTATAGGACCAGCTAGAGAACGTGCCATCCAAACAAATGAAGGGTGCTTGCCAAGTTATTGAGAACAGTGGCTGCACTTGTTTTCAAACGAATCAGCTTGCCTGCCAATATTCTTTAAAACCGTGTGTGCCATGAAATGAATTCCGTGTTTGCCAAGCTCTTCAATACCGTGGGTGGCAAGCTTTACAAAACCGTGTCTCCCAAGGAAAAACTCAGCTCCGTGCCCCTCAAGTTTCTTTTTCCCCTTTAAATACTGTACCACCCTTTCTTTTTTGTTTCGAGGCAGACTAAAACAAACGGAAAAAGGAAAAAATCAATATAAAAACAATAAACTCCTCTTTAATACCATTCCCAAACCCATTATCAAATCCCTAAGCCCAAATCCCTTTTTCCATCTTCATTTCCAGTTTAGAAGCTAAACTAATAGTCGCTATCCTCACGAAGAATCGAACCGATCTCCTCCATCTCGAGATATTTCGACCGAGCTCTTTAAGGGAACATCCTTGGCGTGCCGACCGCTGTTCTTGACCAGAGGCGCGTGGCTTTCGGTGTTTGCAGTTGGCGGTGGGGACCTCCTGAAGTGCTCGCTGTTTTGGAGCAATCCGTGGAAGCTGGAGGGTCTCGAGTGGAAAGGAGGGATGGCGTGTATGGGAACAAAGTGGGATAGTGGAGCTAGAAATTTGGACGTGGAAATGTGTCTTGGGTGATGGAGTGTTGAAACATGGGGTCATACAGTAAGTGTGGTGTGAGCAGTTCATTGGTGAAGAATAACAGGTGGTAGAGGGGGAGTTTGGGGGTACGTTTGTTTGTGGGTTTGCTGTAGGGAAGTGGATGGAAATTCAGTAATGGGTACAAATGAATATATAAAGAAATGGAGTGGAGTTTCCTACTGTGAGGGGGAAAAGATGAGAAACGGAAGTAGTGATTTATGGGTGCTGTGTGTCTTACGGTTTGGTTCTGGAAGAGGAGGCTGGGCGCAGCTTCGATAGCGAAAATGGCGGCTCTGGCAATAGACAAGTGGCGCAGTATGGGGTCAAATGCTGGAGCAGAATTCGTATTGGTAAAAAAAGAAAGTCGAGTTTATTTTTGTAGAAGAAGGGATCTGGCTTTTACTGTTAATACCTGATTGATGAAGGGCTGGTGTTTTCGATGGGTGTCTGATGACGGTGGTTGAGGGGTCAGGAGTTCAGCCATGGCCTTGGAGGAGTGAGGTGAAGTTGCGGTGATGGGTCAGTGCGTGGTTCACGTAAAAAGAACCAACAAACAAATCGTTAACAAATAAAACCAGTGGAAGGGATTAATCGTAACCATTGGATCAATTTTGACAGCCTGATACTTGGGGGTTATCGTGAATATTATCGAAGTCTGAACAAGGAGAAAAATGCACCATTCGACCAGAATCTAATTGGAATTGGTCGAGGAATACAAAACGTAATTTGCTTAATTAATTATTTAATAAAACAGTTAGTTAATTTAATCATATAAGTACGACGGTCATATCTTGTACATATACTATCAGATTTGGACGAAAACGGTCGCAATGGAATTATAGCGACAAGATCTACATTTTGAAACTGAGGTGGTTGGAAACCGAGCTACTGGAACTTCACAATAAAATCAAACACCTCTTTGATTTTAAATGGAAACAGAGGCAGAATCATCAACCGTGAGACTAGGTGAGTAACTCACTAACTCTGTTTCGTTTATATTTTTACATAAACGAGTTTAAAATTTATTTTAGTCTGTTTGATGGTTGATTGGTTGAAATAGTCGATAAAATCGGTTGATATGATTGCAATCGTTGATCGATTATGAGTTTTGACACTTCATATCGATGTGATTAACATCTGTGGATGCAGGGAAACAGGTTGGAGGAATCCAACTGGATTCCTCAACATTTGTATTACTGTTTATTCTTTATCATGATACATGTTGTGATACACATATACTGTGATTGATTTTGTTGTGATGAATTACACTGGCCCTATAATTTTGGTGTTTAATACCATGAAGTATTTTCAAATGTAGGAAAGAAATTTAAAAAGAAAATTTATTTTCGAAATTATAAATAGAATTTCAAATAGATTTGAAGGTAGAAAACTTGTTCAAGTTATAAACGATAATTATGGAAGAAGGGAAATAAATCTTATTGGAAACTAGTATTTGACATGAAATCGGTATTTATTTATTGAATGTAAAATCGCTATAAGGCTTTAAGGAGTGATTTTAAATAGAAATTTGCTTTACCAATTAACTGAGAGGATCAAATTATGATTCAACGTTTTAAAGTTCAATGAAGTATTTATATTGGGATAAATTGAAAAGTAGTAAAGGTTTTGAAACCGTTATTTGTCAATTAGTTCTAATCTTTGCAGTTGTAAAAGAAATTGTGAACGATATTATAAATATTTAGGACTTAGAAATGAGATTTTCTATGGACAAATTTTAAATAGAAGTTATAGATGAAATTGGATTTGAAATGATAAAAGCAAATGGATTTGATGTATTACCGGTTAAAGTGGATAATGGTCAAAGCAAATATGTTGCAAACGAGATATCTAAAAGAAATTTAGATTTTAAATATGAAATCGAATTGGATTTTGAATAAGGGGAATGGATAATCGTTTAAAATGAAAACGATGAGTTTTATTCCAACATTTGGAATAGTAATTGTAATAAAAGTTTTGTAAATTCTAGATAGCGATTTTACGCTACCGTTATAATAAGTGTTGGTAGATTCTAAACAGCGATTTTTAACGCTGTCGTTATAATAACTGTTTTAATAGCAATCTTAACGCTATGGTTATGATAAGTGTTCTATAATTTTAGACAGCGATTGTAACGCTGTTGTTAAAAGCAATGTTTTATAAATCAAATATTTGGAAACAGCGATTATGACGCTGTTGCTATAATAAATGCTTTGAAAATTTAAACAGCGATTTTAACGCTGTTGTTATAGTAAATGTTTTGTAAATCTAAAACAGCGATTGTAACGCTGTTGTTATAATAAATGTTTCACAGCGATATTAATACTACCATTATAATTAATGTTTTATAAATCAAATACAGCGATTATGACGCTATCGTTATAATCAATGTTTTTCCATAAAAGAAGTTGATTCTTAGATTGAATCTAAGAATTTCGTAAGGGATGTTTTCGTTAGAAGTGGTGAGCTCTGACTATTTCAAAGTTAAGAATGTCATTCAGTTAAGGTCTGAGAGGTAATTATACCCCAACTTGACTGACTGCATGATTGACGGAGAAATGGGTAAGGCTCGATAGCAAGGATGGGTTAGTGGTATCATTAGTTAACGAATGATTTATGATTTGAGTTATAATAACGATGTTTATAACATCAGTTTAATTCAAAGGATTTAGAAATGTTTTCTAACTAGAATAAGAGATATTTTCTCAATAAAGGAATTACAATATTGGAAATGTTTTTCAATAATCGAGAGAGAAAATAGAGCTTTGAAAGAACGCGAAAGATGGGAAATGGGATTTTGAACTGATAATATAATAAAGAACTAATATAAAAAGGGCCCAGTGTTCTTTGATGTTTGATTGATAGAATTTCCATTTGGAAATAGGACTGTTGATTTTATGGATGTTGCTTTGATAGTTAAATCACCAACTATCAAAGTTTTGATTTATTTTATACCTTCGTCGTCAATACGGAGAGACCGGGATCAGATCCAGTATCTGAAAACCACTCTGTATAGACGTTACCGTTGCGATCGAATATGATGAAGTAAATTGAAGGCGGAGTTATGCAAGGGCTATCCTGTTTATAGGATAGTGCCTTCGGTTTGTCCAGACCCAGGACAACTTGTATGGACGAGTGTCTGACAGAGTATTTCCAAAGCGATTACGTACGTTGATTCCTTCAAACGTACGAAGTTGATGGCATAGAAGGGAAACTTCTTTAGCCTAACAAATCTGAGTATTTTTGTGGGAATCAATTAGTGATTTCCGATGGATCTGACGATGTGGCATTCAAAGTGAATGGTGGCCAGATGTTCTGGAAGATAATTCAAACCTCAAGCCTCATCAACCCGGAATTGGACAAAAATCGGGCAGGCAGCATGGCTATGTGGGTCGCACCCATTAGGATGTATAATCACCTATCTAGAGAAATTCCATTTGTTCTTTAATCTATCGATGATGTCCCTTTCGGGGAACGGTTGCTGATCCCAACCGTTGGTGATATACATTCGATACACTCAAGCGAAATGAGTGGTCGGTCATGTGAGGGCCGGGTTGCAAGATGTTCTTGTTGAACCCAGTGTATTCGTCTCTAGAGATACACTATCGGCAGGTGGTCCCATACCTTGTCATGTTGGAAATCCAATCTCCAATAAGCGCCCTGCGGTTTTTGATTTAATATTATATATGGAGCGTGAGATGCAAGCGTTCCGCTAGATTATATTTATTTGATGTAGACATTATTATAATATCACCAGATTTTGATATTAAAAATGTTTTTGGTTATCGTAAGGTAAAAACCATCTGTGTTTATGTGTGGATCGGTCTTACGATTATCATTTCTTTTGAAAGGATTTTGAAAGCTAAACCAATGGTTGGAGTTTACTCACACCAGTCCCATGACTGACCCAGAGTTTATTTTGTTTATTTTCCCTAAACTCTTGGGTGCCCAAATTTGTACGGGTAGTCAAGTAGTCGGGAGATTTCAGATTTCACTTGGAGGAGCTCGAAGCAGGAGGCTTCACCAGTTAGCTATAGACTATCATATTTTTCCGCTGTGTACTATGCTGTATTTGGAAACAGGTGTTGATAACTGTTCCAGCGATAACTGTTGTGCTCTGATAATAGTATGTATATATACAGTTATTGATTTGTATTTCAAAGTTTATGTATTTAATATATTTTTATTCGTTCCGCTGTGAGTTTCTGATCTTCGTTTTCTTCTATTCTAATATTTCTTTCTTTCTATTTCTCATCCTCTAAATTCTTTCTTATAATGATTCGTATTTCTGTGCAATTTGAGTTGGATGTGTGGTGTTATTAGTCAACTCGAAGTGTACGGATTCACGGGTCGTTTCAAACACAACCATCAATCAATTAGTTGATTATCATTCCAAATTCATAACTTTGATACATAGTCAAAAAATCACATTTTCGATGCCAAATCACTACAATAGGCCCTATCTAATTTTGGTTCTCACACCAGTCAATAGGAAATATATAGAAATCCCACCTTCGAAACTCGAACATAAATACTGATGATGTCATGACAATCATCAGTACCATCTCCGGGCGACTAGAGTGTAATTCTATATTTATCCATTATATTAAAACTTCAAATACACGTGGATCAGACGTGTACGCAAAGTCTATATATACTGGACTGTCCAAATCAATACAAATAAATATTCAAATACGTATAATTGATTTAAATTTTCAAAACAAAAATTGTTTTCACTTCTATTTATCAAAAACACTACTCTTCACACTCGTTCTAGGATACTACTGATCCTATCTCTAACGAGTCATTCTCGTTGGATATTACTAATCCAATTTCGGATGAATTCTTTCGTATGGTTCTAATGTGACTTGTTCTCTGAGCTTTGTAAACCAAAGCTCTGATACCAGCTGAAACGACCCGAACTTCCCCGGTAAGGAAAGCCCGGATAGAGTTGAGGACAACACACAAAAGAACGCAGACAGAAGTACATTTCATTGTATATTACAACAATTCCATCAGATTACAAGAATATACAGAGTATAAATAAATATTACAGTTCATAAAATATCAGAGATTACAATAAATTACATAGCAGCGGAAAATAATACAATACACAACTAGAAGTAATACGCGGATACAAAGCTTTCCGAGTATCGTTCCAGCTGTAAATCAGGATCCTGTGAATATAAATCTGCAAAACCAAAACTACTAGCTGCCCGTGTCAAAATATGGGCACCCAGAGTTTAGGTTAAAACAATAAACTCCAGGTCAGTCATGTGATTGGTGTGAGAACTAAAATAGTTATTAATCTTTATTTTAAAGTTAGGTAAATCAAGGGAGCACACCGTATAACACGGAACGGGTTTCCTCCTAAGAATACCAGTGCATATAACAACAGCGCAATGCTAAATAAAGAAAAATGAAGCTATTATAAGACCCAGGTCCTATCACATAATGCAACGCAAGCCGGGGGATAGGGTTTTACCTTATAATAGCCAAAGAATGCTTGATATGCTAAATTTCATGTTTTAAATTTTTAATCAGACTCCAACTGTAAATTAGTAAGAGAACGATTCCCTAAGTATTAACCCCGAAGGCCGAAACCAACATTTAACTAATACCCAAGAAACCACCCATCTTAGCTCGTTTCCAGTTAGTTTCTGATTTTGTATACAATCATAAATATCAATCATAGCCGACATGGGTACCATATATCATGTCGCCATATATGGGTATACAATCAAAACCGCAAAATGTCGTATTGGAATTTGGATTTCCATCTGTGAACCGAGGCAAAAGATAGTTCTCACCGGCTTCGAGACTCTCTAGCCCGAGCCTCAGGGTCAGAGCGCATCGACCCTTGGATCCTCAGGGCCAGTCCACCGATGTGGATTAAACTTAAACCCTGAACATGCGTTTCCCCGCCCTATGGGGCGTAAATGTGCTAACGAATGACTCCATCGGACCCGGATCGTCCGATCAAACCGAGGCGCCTCGTAACAGCAACAACCACATAAGTCAAACTCGTCAGGGCGTTAAAACCACTGATGCCACTTCTAGCTAGAAAGAAACGCATGCCCTCCCTGACGTCCTCTCCCGTTTTGGTTCACACCGGGGTGTGAGGCTCGCGAATCAACATTACACAAAGCTACGCCACACAAGCCGTGCTTTGATCATCAACCACAAGACTTTGTTTTCAACAAAAGCCTTGATCCATTGCCACTTAGGCATGCCACACAGGCAATTCATTCCATGCGATGGATATCCATCAATATATAACCCCTGAGCTCGTACGTCTCAGAGAAGGGCGTTAAGCAAGAGAATAAATTCTTCGTCGCCAAACAGATATATATTTAATAGAAATCAATCACACGGACTGAAATCCAATGTCAGACACACAGTCCATTTACAAGTTCGTTCCGGTTCTGAACGAAACCGGAAGCACCTAGTACCCCGCATATCCATTGATCTCCAAGTACGTCTGGACGATCACCAACTGATTCTCTCCTCTTGGGTGTACGACCCAATCAAGATCATTAGTAATTATCCAAAAGACGTGAAGACCTCCGGTCTTCAACCACCGTCTTCATCTTCGACACCACGTCGAACCAGTTATTCAGAATGGGATAAACCCGGTCTTTCTGAATAACTCGCGTATATAATAAACATGTGTTACACAAAAACCACATACGCCTCATTCCAATTCATCAGTCACTAACCGTAAATTAACAAGAGAATAATTCCCCAAATATTAACCCCAAAGGCCGAAACCAACATCAGATCAATACCCAGGAAATTATGACGACCCCAAACCCCGAGTTGACGGAGACAAGGGTAACCTTTGGAATATAACACAGAAACAGATAACAGCAGAACAAAATTAAGTAAATACACCAGATAATGAACAAATAGTACACTGGACATAAGTAATCTTCAGAGTTACACAGTATACAGGATCATACTTAGTACAAATACAGTTCAGCTATACATATATGTCTACAGCGGAAAACAAACATAATGTACAATAGGAGCTGAACAACATAAAAAGAGATAAATGATAGAATCCATCTTCAGCTCCAGCTATCCAGAAAGAACCAGCTAAACCTAGAAACAAGGCTGCCTGTGTAGAAAAAAGGGCACCCGAGTTTGAAAGTGAAACAAACTACGGGTCAGTCATGGGACTGGTATGAGAAATCTACTCAACACATTTATAATATGGCTAATCACAGGACCACGCCACTTTCGTGGAACGGGTTTACTCCATTGGATTGCCAGTGCTTTAAAACAAATCATTCTTTTAAACATCGCTATGCTTTTTATAAAAATGAAGCCATTATAAGACTCAGTTCCCATCACACAATGCAACGCAAACCGGAGGATATAGTTTTTACCTTATAACGGCCAAAATATGCTTAATATGAATAAAACAAAGGCATTTGATATTATTGCTAGTGTTTATATGTTTTGAAAACAATTTCAAATCAAAACTATCAATCATAGACAACATGAGCGTCCCATGCCACTATGTCGCCAAATATAGGTATACAATCAAAACCGCACGATGTCGTATTTGGAAATTGGATTTCCCTCATGAACCAAGGCCAAAGATAGTCCTTACCGACTTCGAGACTCTCTAGCCCGAGCCTCAGGGTCAGAGCGCATCGACCCTTGGAGCGACAGGGCTGGTCCACCGATGTGGATTAAAATTCCTGAACACTGCGTTTCCCCGCCCTATGGGGCGTAAATGAGCCAACGAATGACTCCATCGGACCCGGATCGTCCGATCAAACCGAGGCGCCTCGCAACAGTAACAACCACATAAGTCAAACTCGTCAGGGCGTGTAAAACCACTGACGCCACTTCTAGCTAGAAAGAAACGCATGTCCTCCCTGAGGTCCTTCCTCCCGTTTCTGGTTCATACCGGGTGTGAGGCTCGCGATTTCATGTTATACACAAAGCTACGCCACACAGGCGGTGCTTTGATCATCACCACAAGACTTTGCTTTTCAACAGAAGCCCTGATCATTTGCCACTTAGGCATGCCACACTAGCAATTCATGCCATGCGACTGATGTCCATCGATATACAACCTCTGAGCTCGTGCGTTTCAGAGAAGGGCGTTAAGCAAAAGAATAAATTCTCCGCCGCCAAACAGATGTATATTTAACAGAGATCAATCAACACAGAATAAAATCCAATGTCAGACACACAGTCCATTTACAAGTCCGTTCTGGGTCTGAACGAAACCGGAGGCATTATATACCTCGCAAACCCATCGATCACCACGTACGTCTGGACGATCACCACTCATTATCCATATTTCGAGATGCCTCCCAATCAGGACCTCGGTTACCATCCAAACGAGGTGAAGATCTCCGGTCTTCGACCACCGTCTTCATCCTCGGCTTTCAATCGTCGGTCAATTATTTGAAATGAGAATTAACTCGGCCTTTTCAAATAATTCACGCATATTTAGAATTTCTAATCAATTTATTTCAATGGTCAAATCATTCGACAACACCAATTTTGTTCTTTAATGTACTTTTCACACCAAACACATTCAACCATCAAATAACACATAAATCGAGCAAATTCAGTTTATTTCCATTCCATATCGTTTATGATATTTTATAACGATTTATCGCTATTTTATTTATTTTAAAATAGCCAATTTATTCAAAACGACGCTTCGGGCCATAACGCGGTCGTGGCGCTGTTTTTCTTCAGATTTGATTTACATATATCTAAAAATCTAACCGTTGGTTCTTCACAAAATTTACATCATTAGAAAGATCTTTTCAAAACGAATCCCACGGTTCCAGTTTCGGGAAAATCCGACGGTCGGATCTCCCGGTATCATCGTTTGAAGTTTCGATTTCAAAATACGAACTGCAGCGTCGTTATTCGATTAAATATAATTATATATATATATATATATAAATATAATCGATTCTAGCGCTGTTTTTCTTTAGATTTGAATTAAACATTCCAGACAATCCAACCGTTGGATTTTTACAAAGTTGGTGCCGTTGGAAAGATATTTCCAAAGCGAACCCAACGGTTGCGGTTTCGGGAAAATCCGATCGGATCTCCCGCACTAATAATTTGAAATCACAATTTCAAAATACGAACTGTAGCGTCGTTTTTCGATATATTTCAATTCTATATATATATATCGATTCTTCGATTTCAAAACTATATTCTTTTCATACATTTGATAAAAATGATATTTTTATCTAACTGTCTTCTATTTCACACTTCACTATATTTGACAACTCATGTATATAATAAAAATGTGATTTTTATTGTAAAACAATTTGTTTCAAAACACTATTATTTTATATAGTTCATATAGGTAATAAAATAGGATTTTTATTTATAAAACAATTTCTTTCAAAACAAGATTATTTTATATAGTTCATATAGGTAATAAAAATAGGATTTTTATTATAAAACAATTTATTTCAAAATATGAATACCATTCGACACATGAATTTCAACTCAACAAATGAATATCGTTTCCACACATGGAGGTTTTCTGTTCAACGAATAAATATAGTTTCAACAAATGAAAATAATTCAAACACATGAATATTATTCAAAATTTCGGCAGCATAACGGCAGGGTAGTTAAAACCGGGACCGTCCCTAGTACGGCTCCTCGCTCTACCTTAAAACCTCGCGGTTTTTGACAATGGGGAATCATGCATCTAGTTCGCACGCAGGCGACATGTATATTTATTTCATTTCCACAAACTAATCCTATGTGGTTTCAACCAAATATTTCTCAACCACAAACGGGTATTTTTCAACCACAATCAATCAATATCAACCACAAACAATTCCAATCAACCAATCACTATCAATCAATTTTCACACCAATCACAACCAATAAATATCGTCCATGGTTTGTGGACGATGGGCGTATATATATATATATATATATATATATATATATATATATATATATATTTATATATAGCAATTCACTTCTATTTCAACACATATATAATTTTTACAACGCATATATAACTTATACACCGAACGCACAACTTATACAACGCTTATACATGAGGTGTACAACGCTTATATAACTCATACATTGACTATATAATTTATACATCATCGTTTTCCATATCGTTTATAAATTAGAAATCTCACATTGGGTTCCACTCCACCAAAAATAGCAGAAGGCTCAGAAAAATATGCGGTCTCTTCTAGAAGGTAGAAGACGTCCACACGAGTCCACTGTCTCTTGTTTCACTGAATTTCATCTAGAAACGAAAAAGATACGATTTTTACAAGGTTTGCAACGGTTTAAAGGTGTTAAAATAGTTGAAAATAATAAAGCCGTATACCTCGTTTTGATGTTCAAAACTAGGTCTTCAATTCTTGACCAAACCGTGAAGTATTACCACGATCGGACCACACAGCGTTGACCAGCCTCGAGAGGCGCGCCTGAGGTGCTGACGACGTCGAACTCGGAGGCTCCTGGGCGGCGCGATCGGCCTTCGAACGACGGAGCTTCACGAGGTCGGTTCTGACGATATACACAACGAAAAAAAATCAAACTATATATGGATTTGAAGCTCGTCTGACGATCTACAAAAACCTCAACTGGGGCATGGGTTTTTATTGAGAGTGGAAGGAGAAAACGAAAGGGAAAGCTTTGAAGAGGAGCCATCGTTCGTATCAGGGAGAGAGAAAGGGATTTTTCCCTTTTTTTTATTAAATTCTGATTGGTCGGTGGGTTTTAAAAGGTGTTTTCTGACACGACCACCAATCTAAACCCAATGACTGTCGTCCCTAGCGTTTTACCCCGTTTCCGAACACAATGGGATATGTTTCGTAGGCCCATTCGACTGTTTCAGTCAGTTTCCATTCAAATTAAAATATACAACATTCAATATTCGATTTGAACGTGCATTTCAATTTGCCAGGGCCACAAACTGATTCGAAAAATTCCAGAAAAATGAATCTGGCTATGTTTTGACGATACGGTCCCAACAAAACTAGTTTCGTCGAATTCTGAGACCGTTTGCAAAAAGGCTCATTTCTGGTCGATCCAATTTAACTGTAATTGACCAAAACACCTTTTCCTTTGCCACTCTCACATACTAGCTTCAAAAATTATGAAATTTGAAACCTAGCAATAACTCCACATCCCAGATCCAACAAAAGTGGTTTTGTCGAATTCCGAGGTCGTTTGCAAAATAGCCAATTTCACGGGCTATATAAATTCCATAGCGACCTTTCTGAAATTTCATTTGGCCATAACTTTTGCTTTCCGCTATGAAAATTCGATTTTTCAGATTCGTTAGAAAGGTATTCACTAACAGATTTAAATATTTTTGGTTTCACTCAAATCCGTTTTGTTTTGCACCCGGTACAGTCTGACAAAGTTTGAATTCAATTTTTTGAAACTGCAGCGCCATTTCAGGCCTTGTTTATAATTAGAATTAATTATATTCGTTTTCAAACGTCGGTTCAAACTCACTTTTCATTGCTATTATTTAAAATATTTATTTTAAATATTTCAAATCCATTATTTCAGCCAATAATTTTTTTTAAAATTGGTTCATATTTTCTGGGTCGTTACAGAAATCATTCTTCTTAGCCAACCTACAGTTAGTTTCTAAATTTCACATTCTTAGGGAAAGGTTCCCATTAATTTTATCAAAGATAAATTCTTTTAAATTTATTCTTTAATCTTCTTTTGAATATCAATTCAAACTAGTTGGGATTAACGAACCTTACCGAAGTAATCATTTGTTTTAATTTCCCAATCCCAACCTATTCATCCCATGAAGTAAAACTAGTAATACTTCATATCTAACACCACGGTGTTATCGGTAAATTCAATTACCATTTCACGTTCAAATCTAATTAAAGATTTAACTATCGCCTGGAGCAAAACTGGTGATACTCCATTCTCGATCTTTTCAATCTAATTAAAGATTCATTAAAACTCCACTTAGTTTTAATCTTTGACTGGGTTAAAGAATCAGTGTCATTTAAAACACGGTTCACGATAAACCCAAAATCACATTCCATTTCAATCAGACCCTAACCATAAATTAGCAAGTGAGCAATTCCCTAAGTATTAACCCCGAAAGCCGAAACCAACATCAGATCAATACCCCAGAAACCATTCATCTTAACTAATCTCCAGTTAGTTTCTGATTTTCTTAACTCCTTTGGGTCTAAGAGTAGTATTATTGAAGATACCGTTCACGACAACCCAAAATCACATTCCATTAATTATCGGGTTAAAGAACAAGTGTTATTGAAAACACTGTTCACGATAAACCCAAAAATCAATACCAATTCAATTCCAATTAAATATTATTTAATTGGTACACTTCATTAAATTTAAATAAAAAGATTTAATCTTTTCCTCAGCTGGGCTTAAAAACAGTGTTAATGAAGACACCATTCACGACGACCCCAAATCACATTTGATATTAAATACAAGGCTCTGAATAGAAAATATACCGGCTTATATTCAATATCAAATTCTACGAACAACAAATATCGTATTGGAAATAATGATATATATATATATATCTTTCAAATTTCCATAACAACATCTGTATAATCACGAAATCCAACATCGAAATATTCCGAAGACAATTTCGATTCAAATCCATTCCAATGCAATTATTGGAAATTCTGGTTATTTTCAAAACCATTTCAAATCCAATTTATTTATTTTAAAAATAAATAAATTACTATTCTAGTTCAAAACTAGTTCATTTCGATAAAAATCTATTTTTATCTTTTCAAATATGGAGTTTTTCATCCCAATTCTTTCTAAATCATTTCTTATGATTTTACACAAATTATTACTATATTTAATAATATTATCAAGGCCCGTACAGTCAATTTCCATCAACGGCCATCGAACTACACTTACAACGACCTTTTCCAAATTTGATTTGGACATAATTCCAAATCCAATCGTTAGGTTTCAAATTTCTAATATTCTTTAGAAAGCTCTTTTCGATACGAACCCAACGGTTCCGGTTTAGGAGAATCCGACGGTCGGATCTCCCGCAATATCCATTTGAAGTCAATGGTCGAAATTCACGAACTACCGCAGCGCGGCGCGTTCTATTTAGGCCATTATAATATATATATATTATATATATTATATATATAATATATACTTCGTCGATTTCCTTTTAAAACGTATTTTATAAATCGTTTTAAATTCGTTTTCGAAACGATTTCAACTTCATTTTCAAATTCAAATCAAGATTGAATTTTTCAATATAAATTCGGTTTAAATTCATTTCAAATTGATTTAATTCAAATTGATTTCTAATTCAATTTCAATTCTCTTTCAATTCAATTCAATTTCAATTCGAATTCATTTCTATTCAATTTCAATTCGAATTCATTTCTATTCAATTTCAATTCAATTTCAATTCAAATTCATTTCTATTCAATTTCAATTCGAATTCATTTCTATTCAAAATATCAGATTTTGAAATCACTTTTGATATTCATTTTAAAATGAATAAAATCGAAATAAATATCGTTCACGTCAAAATGGCGTCAATCTAATCAACACGGCTTCATATATTTCTATTTTCAAATATTCTATTTTGAATATTTCTTTTTTCAAATATTTCTATTTCAAAACTGGAATGAGGCCCAACCAATTACCATATAATGTTAATTATATGGATTTTCTACCACACGTATATAACAACAACGATAAATCATCAACCATGATCCAAAGTGCGTTCTACACCGTATAATCATCAAATATAAATATTTAACGCTTATAACAGTCTGTCAATCAATCGATCGACATACAACTAAATAATTGGGATTAATGTACGCCAAATATCGTCCCAATACCTGTGTGGGGTTTCAAACAATCAAACACAGATTTTATTTGTGCAGTTGGGCGATGTGTAAAATTTATCGTCCCAATCAATGTCAGTCAAATCAGTGTATATAAACAAATCGTCCGATTTGTTTATAAATATTTATTTTATATACACGTTAAAAATTATATTTTTAACTATAAAATATTTTCCACTATAAAATATTTTATTTCAACTATATAAATATTTTATTTCATTTCACATCACATCACGCAATCAACTACACATCAAAATCAATCAAACAAGCATACAAACCGTCCATGGTCTGTGGACGACGGGTGTCGGGTGCTACTAAACACCGTCTGCATCCTAGTATATATTTTAACTAGAAATAAATTTAAAAGTGAGAAGTTCTCACAGAGGGTTCCACTCCGCCTTGCTTTGTTGTTGAAGATCAGATATATTTTCTTATATAAAGATCGGATTTTTTTTCAACGCTATAAAAATCATATTTTTATATCGCTACATAAATAAAGATCAAATCTTTACTAATTATATAATATAAAAATCGTATTTTTAACATCTATATCATGTAAAAATCATATTTTTAATCTTCACATCTAATAAAAATATCGCCTTTCTATAATATAAAAATTATATTTTTAACCTTTCTATATCATAAGGAAAAATTTAATTTCTTCGTTAATGAAAATCATAACTTTCAATAACTAAAAATAATCGTTTTCACAAATGAAAAATCATATCTTTTCTTGTTTTATAAAAATCTCCACTTTTTACTTTTAAAAATCAAATTCATTGCATCAATGCTAACATAAAACTGATTTTTACCTTTTAAAATTAATTATTTTAAAGAAATAATAGTAAATAAACGAAGAAAAACAACTTGCAGTTAGAATTTGGAGAAGGGGGGCTGTCTCAAGTCTGTCGCAGGGGGAAAGGTGGTTGGGGAAGTCGCGGCCAAGTGGTCGGTGGGCGGAAATCGAAGTGGATGGGGGAGGGGGTTTGGATTTAGGCAAGATCGAAGAAGAGAGGTCGGGAGGGAAGTGGATGATCGGAGGATGGCTGGGGGGGGGGGCGTCACGCGCGCGACGGCGCGGAGGATCTCCAGGGCGGCTAGGGCATCGAGCGGTTTTTTTAATTTCGATTGAAAGTATGGAGAGAGAAGAGGGAGAGAGAGAGTTAGTGAGGGTATATTATATAATTTAATATTTTATTCTATTTTAATTTTCAAAAGGTTGACTTTCCATTCGAATTAGAAACGGGACCCAACGACTGTCGCCCCTAGCGTATTACCCCCATTCCGAACACAATGGGATATGTATCGTGAGCCAATTTGACTGCCACGATCAGTTTCCGTCAAAATCAAAGTATAAATCTGTATATTCAATTTTAAAGTACATTTCAATTTATCGGGGCCACATACAGACTCGAAAATTCCAGAAAAATTATTCCTAGCTTCGTATTGACGATACGGTCCTAACAAAACTAATTTCGTCGAATTCTGAGACCGTTTGAAAAATGGCCATTTTCCAATCGATTAAAATCAAGTGAAACTGGTCAAACGCGTTTTCCTTTGCCACGCTCACATATTGAATCGAAAAATTACGAAATTCGAAACCTAGCAATAACTTGACATCACGGATCCAACAAAAGTGGTTTCGTCGAAAACCGAGGTCATTTGCAAAATGGCTATTTTTAAGGGCCAGAATTCCATAGCGACTATTCTGAAATTTCAACTAGACATATCTTTTGATTCCCACTATGAAATTTCAATTTTTCGGATTCGTTGGAAAGATATTCCTAATTAGATTCAAATATTTTTGGTTTCACTAAAATCCGGTTTATTTTGCACCCGGTACATTCATTTGAATTTTGAAATCGAATTATCGAACTACCGCGCCATTTTCAATTCCTTTTATAATTATAAATAATTATTTATATTCTAACGTCAAACTATATAAATATATACATTCTAATTCCATTCAAAATAAATTTCTCGTCGTTATTATTTAAAATAATTCATTTTAAATAATCAAAATTCACAAAAATTGCCAAAATAAAAATTTTAAATTGGCTCATATTTCCGGGTTATTACAATCTCCCCCACTTAAAACTTTTCGTCCCCGAAAAGGAACGAAGTCGAAAGTTGTTTAACAAACCAACTTAACTTCCAGTATTTTGACTACGGCTTAAGTTCTTCAACTTTTCAGTTTCTAAGAACTTTACAAATTTTTCAAAAATTTGGCTAACACCCTAAATTTCCGAAAAATTTCGCCATAACCTCCCCTGCACCGGGAGCACCGGGAAAATCCCGAAATTTCCATACAGGCCCTCTGATCTCAAAAAGAAAAAGAAAAAGCCAAGCGGCTAGCCAATCGGCTCATAAAATCATCATCACCCAAACAAAACAGTAAATTATGGTAAACATATACCTATTTGTCGGGCAAACAATTTTATTCTTCTGCTCTAGCCTCTTTGCTATGACCTGTTCAATGTAAGTACATGTATATGCAAGCAAATGCGACCAAATTTCAATACAATTCACTTTTTGGTCAATTTGGCTAAATGGTTAAAATTTTAATTAATCAAGCCATAATCAAACAACACAACCATCAATCAATTAGTTGATTATCATTCCAAATTCATAACTTTGATACATAGTCAAAAAATCACATTTTTGATGCCAAATCACTACAATAGGCCCTATCTAATTTTGGTTCTCACACCAGTCAATAGGAAATATATAGAAATCCCACCTTCGAAACTCGAACATAAATACTGATGATGTCATGACAATCATCAGTACCATCTCCGGGCGACTAGAGTGTAATTCTATATTTATCCATTATATTAAAACTTCAAATACACGTGGATCAGACGTATACGCAAAGTCTATATATACTGGACTGTCCAAATCAATACAAATAAATATTCAAATACGTATAATTGATTTAAATTTTTAAAACAAAAATTGTTTTCACTTTTATTTATCAAAAACACTACTCTTCACACTCGTTCTAGGATACTACTGATCCTATCTCTAACGAGTCATTCTCGTTGGATATTACTAATCCAATTTCGGATGAATTCTTTCGTATGGTTCTAATGTGACTTGTTCTCTGAGCTTTGTAAACCAAAGCTCTGATACCAGCTGAAACGACCCGAACTTCCCCGGTAGGGAAAGCCCGGATAGAGTTGAGGACAACACACAAAAGAATGCAGACATAAGTACATTTCATTGTATATTACAACAATTCCATCAGATTACAAGAATACACAGAGTATAAATAAATATTACAGTTCATAAAATATCAGAGATTACAATAAATTACATAGCAGCGGAAAATAATACAATACACAACTAGAAGTAATACGCGGATACAAAGCTTTCCGAGTATCGTTCCAGCTATAAATCAGGATCCTGTGAATATAAATCTGCAAAACCAAAACTACTAGCTGCCCGTGTCAAAATATGGGCACCTAGAGTTTAGGTTAAAACAATAAACTCCAGGTCAGTCATGTGATTGGTGTGAGAACTAAAATAGTTATTAATTTTTATTTTAAAGTTAGGTAAATCAAGGGAGCACGCCGTATAACACAGAACGGGTTTCCTCCCAAGAATACCAGTGCATATAACAACAGCGCAATGCTAAATAAAGAAAAATGAAGCTATTATAAGACCCAGGTCCTATCACACAATGCAACGCAAGCCGGGGGATAGGGTTTTACCTTATAATAGCCAAAGAATACTTGATACGCTAAATTTCATGTTTTAAATTTTTAATCAGACTCCAACTGTAAATTAGTAAGAGAACGATTCCCTAAGTATTAACCCCGAAGGCCGAAACCAACATTTGACTAATACCCAGGAAACCACCCATCTTAGCTCGTTTCCAGTTAGTTTCTGATTTTATATACAATCATAAATATCAATCATAGCCGACATGGGTACCATATATCATGTCGCCATATATGGGTATACAATCAAAACCGCAAAATGTCGTATTGGAATTTGGATTTCCATCTGTGAACCGAGGCAAAAGATAGTTCTCACCGGCTTCGAGACTCTCTAGCCCGAGCCTCAGGGTCAGAGCGCATCGACCCTTGGATCCTCAGGGCCAGTCCACCGATGTGGATTAAAATTAAACCCTGAACATCGGGGTGTGAGGCTCGCGAATCAACGTTACACAAAGCTACGCCACACAGGCCGTGCTTTGATCATCAACCACAAGACTTTGCTTTTCAACAAAAGCCTTGATCCATTGCCACTTAGGCATGCCACACAGGCAATTCATTCCATGCGATGGATATCCATCAATATATAACCCCTGAGCTCGTACGTCTCAGAGAAGGGCGTTAAGCAAGAGAATAAATTCTTCGCCGCCAAACAGATATATATTTAATAGAAATCAATCACACGGACTGAAATCCAATGTCAGACACACAGTCCATTTACAAGTTCGTTCCGGTTCTGAACGAAACCGGAAGCACGTAGTACCCCGCATATCCATCGATCTCCAAGTACGTCTGGACGATCACCAACTGATTCTCTCCTCTTGGGTGTACGACCCAATCAAGATCATCAGTAATTATCCAAACGACGTGAAGACCTCCGGTCTTCAACCACCGTCTTCATCTTCGACACCACGTCGAACCAGTTATTCAGAATGGGATAAACCCGGTCTTTCTGAATAACTCGCGTATATAATAAACATGTGTTACACAAACACCACATATGCCTCATTCCAATTCATCAGTCACTAACCGTAAATTAACAAGAGAATAATTCCCCAAATATTAACCCCGAAGGCCGAAACCAACATCAGATCAATACCCAGGAAATCATTCTTCTTAGCCAACCTACAGTTAGTTTCTAAATTTCACATTCTTAGGGAAAGGTTCCCATTAATTTTATCAAAGATAAATTCTTTTAAATTTATTCTTTAATCTTCTTTTGAATATCAATTCAAACTAGTCGGGATTAACGAACCTTACCGAAGTAATCATTTGTTTTAATTTCCCAATCCCAACCTATTCATCCCATGAAGTAAAACTAGTAATACTTCATATCTAACACCACGGTGTTATCGGTAAATTCAATTACCATTTCACGTTCAAATCTAATTAAAGATTTAACTATCGCCTGGAGCAAAACTGGTGATACTCCATTCTCGATCTTTTCAATCTAATTAAAGATTCATTAAAACTCCACTTAGTTTAAATCTTTGACTGGGTTAAAGAATCAGTGTCATTTAAAACACGGTTCACAATAAACCCAAAATCACATTCTATTTCAATCAGACCCTAACCATAAATTAGCAAGTGAGCAATTCCCTAAGTATTAACCCCGAAGGCCGAAACGAACATCAGATCAATACCCCAGAAACCATTCATCTTAACTAATCTCCAGTTAGTTTCTGACTTTCTTAACTCCTTTGGGTCTAAGAACGGTATTATTAAAGATACCGTTCACAACAACCGAAAATCACATTCCATTAATTATCAGGTTAAAGAACAAGTGTTATTTAAAACACTGTTCACGATAAACCCAAAAATCAATACCAATTCAATTACAATTAAATATTATTTAATTGGTACACTTCATTAAATTTAAATGAAAAGATTTAATCTTTTCCTCAGCTGGGCTTAAAAACAGTGTTAATGAAGACACCATTCACGACGACCCCAAATCACATTTGATATTAAATACACGGCTCTGAATAGAAAATATATCGGCTTATATTCAATATCAAATTCTACGACCAACAAATATCGTATTGGAAATAACGATATATATATATATATATATATCTTTCAAATTTCCATAACAACATCTGTATAATCACGAAATCCAACATCGAAATATTCCGAAGACAATTTCGATTCAAATCCATTCCATTGCAATTATTGGAAATTCTGTTTATTTTCAAAACCATTTCAAATCCAATTTATTTATTTTAAAAATAAATAAATTACTATTCTAGTTCAAAACTAGTTCATTTCGATAAAAATCTATTTTTATCTTTTCAAATATGGAGTTTTTCATCCCAATTCTTTCTAAATCATTTCTTATGATTTTACACAAATTAGTACTATTTTTAATAATATTATCAAGGCCCGTACAGTCGATTTCCATCAACGGCCATCGAACTGCACTTACAGCGACCTTTTCCAAATTTGATTTGGATATAATTCCAAATCCAACCGTTAGGTTTCAAATTTCTAATATTCTTTAGAAAGCTCTTTTCGATACGAACCCAACGGTTCCGGTTTTAGGAGAATCCGACGGTCGGATCTCCCGCAATATCCATTCGAAGTCAATGGTCGAAATTCACGAACTACCACAGCGTGGCGCGTTCTATTCAGGCCATTATATTATATATATTATATATACTTCATCGATTTCCTTTTAAAACGTATTTTATAAATCGTTTTAAATTTGTTTTCGAAATGATTTCAACTTCATTTTCAAATTCAAATCAAGATTGAATTTTTCAATATAAATTCGGTTTAAATTCATTTCAAATTGATTTCTAATTCAATTTCAGTTCTCTTTCAATTCAATTCAATTTCAATTCGAATTCATTTCTATTCAATTCGAATTCATTTCTATTCAATTTCAATTCGAATTCATTTCTATTCAATTTCTATTCGAATTCATTTCTATTCAAAATATCAGATTTTGAAATCACTTTCGATATTC
Organism: Allium sativum; assembly: GCA_030737875.1. Classification (NCBI taxonomy): domain Eukaryota; kingdom Viridiplantae; phylum Streptophyta; class Magnoliopsida; order Asparagales; family Amaryllidaceae; genus Allium; species Allium sativum. The sequence continues at coordinate 843,419,500 of CM060919.1, read as the reverse complement.
ATTATAAAATGAATAAAATCGATATAAATATCGTTCACGTCAAAATGGCGTCAATCTAATCAACACGGCTTCATATATTTCTATTTTCAAATATTGTATTTCAAATATTTCTTTTTCAAATATTTCTATTTCAAAACTGGAATGAGGCCCAATCAATTACCATATAATGTTAATTATATGGATTTTCTACCACATGTATATAACAGCAACGATAAATCATCAACCATCATCCAATGTGCGTTCTACACTGTATAAGCATCAAATATAAATATTTAACGCTTATAATAGTCTGTCAATCAATCGATCGACATACAACTAAATAATTGGGATTAGTGTACGCCAAATATCATCCCAATACCCGTGTGGGGTTTCAAACAATCAAACACAGATTTTATTTGTGCAGTTGGGCGATGTGTAAAATTTATTGTCCCAATCAATGTCAGTCAAATCAGTGTATATAAACAAATCGTCCGATTTGTTTATAAATATTTATTTTATATACACGTTAAAAATTATATTTTTAACTATAAAATATTTTCCACTATAAAATATTTTATTTCAACTATATAAATATTTTATTTCATTTCACATCACATCACGCAATCAACTACACATCAAAATCAATCAAACAAGCATACAAGCCGTCCATGGTCTGTGGACGACGGGTGTCGGGTGCTACTAAACACCGTCTGCATCCTAGTATATATTTTAACTAGAAATAAATTTAAAAGTGAGAAGTTCTCACAGACGGTTCCACTCCGCCTTGCTTTGCTGTTGAACTGTTGAATCGTCTGGATCTGTCTGAAATTCCAATGCAGTTCTTTTCACGCTGTTCAAATAAAAATTATATTTTTATTGCTTCATTTCAATAAATAAAAATCATATTTTTATCTCTACTTCATATATATTTTACAACGCTTTTATTCTATATAAAAATTATATTTTTATATTTATTTTCTTATATAAAGATCGGATTTTTATTTCAATGCTATAAAAATCATATTTTTATTTCAACATATATATAATAAAAATCAGATTTTTATATCGCTACATAAATAAAGATCAAATCTTTACTAATTATATAATATAAAAATCGTATTTTTAACATCTATATCATGTAAAAATCATATTTTTAATCTTCACATCTAATAAAAATATCGCCTTTCTATAATATAAAAATTATATTTTAACCTTTCTATATCATAAGGAAAAAATTAATTTCTTCATTAATGAAAATCATAACTTTCAATAACAAAAAATAATCGTTTTCACAAATGAAAAATCATATCATTTCTTGTTTTATAAAAATCTCCACTTTTTACTTTTAAAAATCAAATTCATTGCATCAATGCTAACATAAAACTGATTTTTACCTTTTAAAATTAATTACTTTAAAGAAATAATAGTAAATAAACGAAGAAAAACAACTTTCAGTTAGAATTTAGAGGAGGGGGGTTGTCTCACGTTAGTCGTAGGGGGAAAGGTGGTTGGGGAAGTCGCGGTCAAGTGGTCGGTGGGCGGAAATCGAAGTGGATGGGGGAGGGGGTTTGGGTTTAGGCAAGATCGAAGAAGAGAGGTCGGGGGGAAGTGGATGATCGGAGGATGGCTGAGGAGGGGGGGAGGGGCGCACGCGCGCGACCGCGCGGAGGATCTCCAGGGCGGCTAGGGCATCGAGCGGTTTTTTTTTATTTCGATTGAAAGTCTGGAGAGAGAAGAGGGAGAGAGAGTTAGTGAGGGTATATTATATAATTTAATATTTTATTCTATTTTAATTTTCAAAAGGTTGACTTTCCATTCGAATTCGAAACGGGACCCAACGACTGTCGCCCCTAGCGTATTACCCCCATTCCGAACATAATGAGATATGTATCGTGAGCCAATTTGACTGCCACGATCAGTTTCCGTCAAAATCAAAATATAAATCTGTATATTCAATTTTAAACGTACATTTCAATTTACCGGGGCCACATACAGACTCGAAAAATTCCAGAAAAATTATTCCTAGCTTCATATTGATGATACGGTCCTAACAAAACTAATTTCGCTGAATTCTGAGACCGTTTGAAAAATAGCCATTTTCCAGTCGATTAAAATCAAGTGAAACTGGTCAAACGCGTTTTCCTTTGCCACGCTCACATATTGAATCGAAAAATTACGAAATTCGAAACCTAGCAATAACTTGACATCACGGATCCAACAAAAGTGGTTTCGTCCAAAACCGAGGTCGTTTGCAAAATGGCTATTTTTAAGGGCCAGAATTCCATATCGACTATTCTGAAATTTCAACTGGACATATCTTTTGATTCCCGCTATGATATTTCAATTTTTCGGATTCGTTGGAAAGATATTCCCAATTAGATTCAAATATTTTTGGTTTCACTAAAATCTGGTTTATTTTGCACCCGGTACATTCATTTGAATTTTGAAATCGAATTATCGAACTACCGCGCCATTTTCAATTCCTTTTATAGTTATAAATAATTATTTATATTCTAACGTCGAACTATATAAATATATACGTTCTAATTCCATTCAAAATAAATTTCTCATCGTTATTATTTAAAATAGTTCATTTTAAATAATCAAAATTCACTAAAATTGCCAAAATAAAAATTTTAAATTGGCTCAAATTTTCGGGTTATTACATCTCATGTATTTATTCTCTCATCTTTCTACTCTTTTATCTATCATTCAAATTCATTTAGAAACAAAGTTATTCCCTTTATTTCTCCTTTTCTTCATCCCTTCTCTTTATACCTACAATCTTCAAATCTCAAAATAAAATAAAATAAAATAAAAGCCTGCAAAACTATATGCATATTTCTATGATTTATTCTTATTAGTCCAACTGAATATGTCCCCTAAATTATGTTATTTAATATTATGAGTTTTGAAATTTAAAAAGTCACATAACTTTCTTGTAGTCATCATTAAACAATAAATTATGCATTCGTTACCTTCCATCATTCTCTTTCTCTATGTAATTTTCTTTTGAATTTTGAATAAAAAATAAATGTTAATAAATGTTGATTAGATTAACATGTCATGTCTTGTCAACTAGTTTATTCGTTTGTAATGTACTACATATGTAGAGACTCAAGTAAGGAATGAAATAAAGTATATAACCAAATATATATAGATATTATATGAAAATATGTATAGGCATTGTATGAAAATATACATATACGATATATGAATATAAATATATGCCATGTTTTATACCTTTTATAAATACAAGATAAAAAAATAAGATAGACAAATTATTATATTAAAATACTATTTAATATATTATTATTATTATATATATAGATCTTTATCTCAAATAGATTAACACCTCATCCCTATCAATTAATTTAATTTTTTTGTAACATATAACATATGGATTAGCGGGCCTTTTCTGAATTAAAGAATTAAACTAAATATAATTATATATACCCCATCCAATTAGCCCTAACCCTAATTCTCAAAACAAACAGCCGCCACCCTTCGAATTTAATGGCTGAGACGCTCCCTCCTTCCTTCCCCCGTAACTTCCCATCCACACTATAAAATCAAAGGCTTCCAAAGGCAAAAATGAAGAGAAAAGGGAGATGAACAACTTCAACGGTGGCGGCTTTCTGATGGTGCACGCTGATCGGTGACGCGGTGGTTGTAGGAGGTGCGGCGTGGAAGATTGAAGTCGACGATGGTACGATGTAAAGAGGAAGAAGGCGACCGGTATTATAGAAGGAAGGAGGATTAATATTCTTATTTAGGTTAAAGTAATTTTAGTTAATTAATTTTCGTATTAATTATCCAATGTTTAAATGATCGTAATTCTTTCATATAATATCAGAATCGAGTAATTCAAATTGCATTGGAATCGTGAAAGTAAATGCTACAACGTGGAGCAGATCAAAACTGAAACAGAGACCGTACGGATTTTTGATAAAATTAAACATATGTTTAATTTTATTGAAAATAATCATTTTATCGATTTCTGAAACCGATCAAAGTGAGATTTCTTATTTAAATAACTTAAATTAATTAATTAATATCACGTTGAGTAATTCTTACATATACACTGTTAAATTCAGTTAGGTGTTGTATGCGATTTGATATGATCTGTTTGATCTAATTGAATACAATGGAATTGTTGAAAATGGTTATACAAATAAAAATTCATTTTTATTTGTTATGTTTTATATAGAAATTTGTGTACAAATAAAAATTCATTTTTATTTGTCATGTTATATATAGAAATTTGTGTACAAATAAAAATCCCTTTTCATTTGTCATGTTAAAATATAGAAATTTGTGTACAAACAAAAATCCCTTTTTATTTGTCATGTTATATATAGAAATTTGTGTACAATTAAAAGTTCATTTTTATTTGTTATGTTATATATAGAAATTTGTGTACAAATAAAAATCCCTTTTTATTTGCCATGTTAAAATATATAATTTTGTGTACAAATAAAAATTCATTTTTATTTGTCATGTTAAAATATAGAAATTTTTGTACAAATAAAAATTCATTTTTATTTATCATGTTAAAATATAAAAATTTATGTACAAATAAAAATCCCTTTTTATTTGTCCTGTTATGTATAGAAATTTGTGTACAAATAAAAATTCATTTTTATTTGTCATGTTAAAATATAGAAATTAGTGTACAAATAAAAATCCCTTTTTATTTTTCATGTTATATATAGAAATTTGTGTACAAATAAAAATTCATTTTTATTTGTCATGTAAAAATATAGAAATTTGTGTACAAATAAAAATTCATTTTTATTTGTCATGTTAAAATATAGAAATTTGTATGCAAATAAAAATCCCTTTTTATTTGTCATGTTATATATAGAAATTTGTGTATAAACAAAAATTCCTCTTTATTTATCATGTTAAATATAGAAGTTGTTATACAAATAAAAAGATTCTTTTTATTTATACATATATAATATAGAATTGTGTTGAAAATAAAATTCTCTTTTTATTTGTCATATAAAATGCAGAAAACATGTAGACAAATAATTTTTTATTTTATTTTATTTGTCATTAAAAACATTGAACTTGTTATGCAAATAAAATATTCTTTCTTTATTTGTCATTAAAAACATTGAACTTGTTATGCAAGTGAAATATTCTTTTTTTATTTGTCATTAAAAACATTGAACTTGTTATGCAAATAAAATATTCTTTTTTATTTGTCATCAAAAACATTGAACATGTTATGCAAATAAAAAAAATTCTCTTTTTTTTTATTTGTCATTAAAAACGTAGAAGATGTTACACAAATAAAAATTTCTTTTTTATTTGTCATATTAGGAATTGTACACAAATAAATATTTCTTTTTATTTTTCATATGAACATAGACATTGTACACAAATAAAAAATTTCTTTTTTATTTGTCATATTAGGAATTGTACACAAATAAAAATTTCTTTTTATTTTTCATATGAACATAGGCATTGTACACAAACAAAAATTTCTTTTTTTTTCATATGATCATAGGCATTGTACACAAATAAAATTTTTCTTTTTATTTGTCATATGAACATAGGCATTGTACACAAATAAAAATTTCTTTTTATTTGTCATATGAACCTAGGCATTGTACCCAAATAAAAATTTCGTTTTATTTGTCATATGAACATTGGAATTGTACACAAATAAAACAGGAAAATACCCTGAAGGACAAAATGAACAAAAAATTGTTCCATAAAGACGAGAGGATAAAATTTTGTCAATAAGGACAAATTTTAATGTAAAGGGTGGAATTATAGTGGGCCCCTGAATTCCTCCCTTTAGACTAAAATTTGTACTTATGGATAAAATTTTACCTCCTTGTCCTTATGGAACAATTTTTTGTTCATTTTGTCCTTGAGGCAAAAAATCTCCAAATAAAACATCCTTTTTATTGTGTACACAAGAAATATAGAATTTGTGTAAAGCAATAAAACATTCTTTTTATTGTGTACATAGGAAATGTAGAATTTGTGTAAAACAATAAAACATTATATTTATTATGTACATAGGAAATGTAGAATTTGTGTAAAACAATAAAACATTCTTTTTATTGTGTACATAGGAAATGTAGAATTTGTGTAAAACAATAAAACATTCTTTTTATTGTAAACATAGGAAATGTAGAATTTGTGTAAAATAATAAACATTCTTTTTATTGTATGCATAGAAAATGTGGATTCTTCTTTTTATGTATACATATGACAGGTAGGAATTGTGTAGACAATAAAATTTTCTTTTATTGTATATATGTGAATATAGGAATGGTCAAAATTTTGTAAACATTAAAAAGAAACATTTTTAATGTATAGCATCATTCATTATTTAAAATAACATGTTTTCTGGTAAATTTTGTAAACATTAAAAAGAAACATTTTTAATGTATAGCATGATTCATTATTTAAAATAAAATGTTTATTGGTAAATTTTTGTAAATATTAAAAAGAAATATTTTTAAAGTATAAAATGATTCATTATTTAAAATAACATGTTTATTGTCAAAATTATGTAAACATTAAAAAGAAACCTTTTTAATGTATAAAATGACTCATTAATAAAAATGACATGTACATTGGAAATTGTTTAGAGATTAAAAGGGACATTTTAATGTTTATTTAGTTTCATTAAAAATGTCACATTTTACTTGTACATTTTAGATAAAAAGGGATTATAGGTTAAAAAAGGATTTGTAATTAAAATGTTACATTTTACGTGATAATAAAATAGGGAAATGTTTAAGTACTAATACATGCTTTGGTTGTTGAAACCATCATTTTTAATATGTTAGTGAAATCGTTGAACGATATATATATATATATATATATATTAAAATTAAACGAATCGCATGGTAGTTCGCATTTCATAAACGTAACTTTAAACGGTTATACCTAAAGATCCGACCGTCGGATTTTCCCTAAACTGGAACCATTAGGTTCGCTTTGGAAAGATCTTTCTAACGATATTAAATTTGTTAAGATCCAACAGTCAGATTTTGAGAAATGTGTAATTCAAATTTGGATAAAAACAGCGCTAGGGCCGCGTAACGACCTGAAACGTCGTTCGAATTAAATAGGCTATTTTTATATAAATAAAATAGCGATAAATCGTTATAAAATGATATTAACGATATGAAATGTTTTAAATTACATATATTCGAAAATTATTTGAAAAGACCAAGTTAAATCTCATTTCAAATAATTATACGATGATTTAAAGTTGAAGACGGTGGTTGAAGACCGACGATCTTCACATCGAATGGGTGACTACTGATGCCCTGAATTGGGTAGCTCCCAATAAAGGATTAAAGTGGTAGTTGTCCGGACGTACTTGTAGATTGTCCGGATATGCGAGAACCTCTCTTCTGTGTTGGACATACGAGACAAGGAATAAGGTATCTCCGGTTTCTTTCAGACCCAGAACGGACTTGTGAATGGATGTGTGTCTGACATTGGATTTCGTTCTGTATTGATTGATTTCTATTAAATATATATCTGCGTTGTGGAGGAGAATTTATTCTCTTGCTTAACACCATTCTCTAAGACGTACGAGCTTAGAGGTTATATATTGATAAACATTAGTCGCATGGCATGAATTGTCAGTGTGGCATGTTAAGATGCAAATGATCAAAGCTTTTGTTGAAAAGAAGAGCCTTGGGGTTGATGATCAAAGCACAGCTTTGATTAGCATAGCTTTGTGTATAGCGTAACTTCGCGAGCCTCACACCCCGGTAAGAGTCAGAAACGGGATAAGGGAACGCAGGGATTGCACGATGTTTCTTTCTAGCTAGAAGTGGTGTCATGGTATGGAGCCCAGACATTTTTTTACTTACGTGTATGATGGAATGAGGCGCCTCGGATATTGGTCGCTACTTGCTAAATGATAGGTCTGATAGGACCGGGAAACGTGTGTTCAGGAATTGCCAATCCACTAAAGTATTTGTGGACCGGCCCTGTAGGATCCAAGGTTCGCCAGTGTCAGAGCCCTGAGACATTTGCTAGAGTGTCTTGAATCGGTAAGGAGACCATCCCTAGCCTTGACTCATGATGGAAACCCAATTTCCAATACGATATTACAGATTTGATTGTAAACCTATAAATGGCGACATAGTATATGGTAGCTATGCCGTCTAGGATTGATACATTTACTTTGAAAATATTTTAAACTGACAATACACTAATAATAATGTCAAGTTTTATATGTATCAAGCATTTTTGACCATTATAAGGTAAAGCTCTATCCTCCGGCTTGCATTGCATTGTGTGATGGGACCTGAGTATTATAATGGTTTCATTTTTCTAATAAGCATTGCATTGTTTAAAAGGTTTACTTATTTTATGCATTGGAAATCAAATGGAGTAAACCCATTCCGCGTGAGCAGCGTGGTCCTGTGATTAGCCTCATTATTAGATAAGTGAAGTAAAGATTTCCCATACACCAGTCTCATGATTGACTCGTAGTTTGTTTCACTTGCAAACTCGGGTTCCCTTATTTTCCCCACGGACAGTTGAGTGGCTTGTTTTGCAGGTATTTATTTGTTGAGCAGGATTCTGGATCGAAGCTTAAAGCGGATTCCAAAGCATTGATAGTCTTCCGCTGTGCTAGTTTATTCATTTCCGCTGCATTGTATTACAATTATTGTAATTTAATCTTCCGCTGTATTATTATTTTTCAGTGTACTCTGATATATGTTCTGTACTCTGATGTTAGTCATTATGATGTAATAAAAGTCTTCTGTTGTTGTTCTAATGCGTTGTGCGTATCCAGCGATTTCCCGCGAGGGGGATTTCCGGATTGCTTCACTGGTCTTGTTATTTGGTATTTTAAATACCAAAAGAAATACTAGAATATAAAAAGGGAATTTTCAAAGTGTATATTGAAAAGGAAATATTTGGGAAATAAATAGAATTATAAAAGGAAATTGGCAGGATATAAAAGAAATATGAGATGATGGATTTAAAGGATATTTTTAAATAGAAATCTGTTTTAACAAATAAATGGAGAAGATTAATTTATAAATAATGTTTTATAAATTAAGTAAAATAATTTATCATGGAATAAATTGAATATATAAGTCTGTATTTACATAGAGGAGTAGAAATCGGTTTTAACACCGATATTTTAAATAGAAATTGAACTTAGCATTTATAAAGGGAATTATAAATGAGACTTAAGTGTAAGAAGTAAAAAGGAGATTTTGTTTAATTAGTTCTATAAATAGAAGTATAAATAGAATTTGGAAATGGGATATTATTTTAAAATACAAAATCAAACTGATTGATTATATAAAAGAAATATTATTCACATTTGATGTGAATAATGGATTAAAATAAATATTATATGAATTAAAACATTTATAGAGGAAATTGGATTTTGAAATAGGAATTTGAATGAGATAGGAAATGGTGATCAAATAAAATAGTGGATTCTATTTTGGGAGAAATAGATTGGTTGGGAATTTATAAAATGATCGATAAACAAAAATTGCACCTGTAATAATATATATATATTGAAATCAAGTTTTGATTTGATTAAATAAATTCTATATTTCTATAAAAGAATAATATTCACGTTTTAAATTGAATAATGGTTTTTAAAGCAAACGTTTTGTAGATTTAAAATAGTCATAAAAGGAAACTGATAAATGTTGGGAAGTACTAAATTCAAAAATGAATTTAGAAATTGAGTTAACCTGAATGGTAAATTATTCTGGGGTTCGAAAAGTATATCAAATATAGTTTATTCAAAAGAGAGTTATCGAATATAGTTTATCTGAAAGAGAGCTATCGAATATAGTTTATTCGAAAGAGAGTTATCGAATATAGTTTATTCGAAGAGAGTTAATCGAATATAAGTTATTTGAAGAGAGTTATCGAATATAAGTTATTCGAAGAGAGTTAATCGAATATAAGTTATCCGAGGAGAGCTAATCAAATATAGGTTATTCAAGAGGGAGTTAATCGAATATAGGTTATTCGAGAGGGAGTTAATCGAATAACGATTATTCGAAGGAGAGTTATCGAATAGAGATTATTCGAGAGAGAATTATGCATTAGATTTTGATTGTATCAAATGTAGGAAAGTACTATTTACTTTATGGTTTTTAAACCAAGATTTTATTTATTTAATAAATTTATTAATTATTATTTATTCAAATTAATGAATAAAAGTTATATTTGAAGTTAGATATTTCGAAAGTAGGGATTATAACATTATCGTTATAACCAATGTTTTTTTATAAAAGAAGTGGAATCGTAAACTGAATCCGAGAGTTGCGTAAACAATGATTTGATAAGAGGTTAAGAAACAGAGTTAAGGAAATTAGAAACTAACTGGACATTAGTTAAGTTGGATGATTTTCCGGATATCGATCTAATGTTGGTTTCGGCCTTCGAGGTTGATATTCAGGGAATCTTTCTCTTACTAGTTTATAATTAGAGACTGATGGATATCGGGAGATAATGATGTGTGAAAAAGAAATGGAAATGTTTTCCAATGTTAATAACGTATATTTTCTAAATTTAGAAAATAAGGATTTACGAATACAGATGAATAAATTAATGATAAATTAATCTAAAGGGGAAAATGTTGATTGATGATTGATCGATAAAATTTCCATTTGGAAATAAGATCGTTGTGTGTATGGATGTTTCCTTTGATAGTTAAATAACCGACTATCAGAGTTTTGACCATTTTTCGTCGTAAATACGGAGAGATCAAAATCAAATTTATTATCTGAAAACCACTCTACATGGACATTAGCATTGCAAATCGAATATGATGAGGATAGTGGAAGACGGAGTTTATGCAAGGGCTGTTCTGGCAATCCTAGGTAGAAATTTCCTAAGATGGGTTTACAGAATAGTGCCTTCGGTTTGTCTAGTCCCAAGACAACCTGTATGGTAGAATGTCTAACAGAGTATATTTAATAGATCACGTAAGTTGATCTCTTCAAACGTATTTACGTTTAGTGGCAGAGGAATTCGTTTCTCCTAGCTGTATATCCGTGATATTTTTGGAGAAATCAATTTGTGGTTTGGCGGGTATGACAATGTGACATTCAAAGTGAATAAATGTGTGATCTGTCAGTGATAAGCATGGCCTTAAGCCTCACAACCAAGAAATGGTATAAAATTGGGTAGGTCGTATGACTAAGTGGTTATCTGCCAATTAGGGTGTATTGTCTCCTGATTTAGAGAAATTTTATTTACTTCTTTAACCTATACGCTGTCCCTTTCCGGAAACGGCTACTGATCCCAACCGTTGGTGATAATACATTCGGTACACTCAAGCGAAATGAGTGACCGGTCATGTTTAGCCTGGGTTACAAGATGTTCTTGTTGAACCCGACGTATTCCTCTCTGGATATACACTATCGAAAGGTGGTCCCAACCTTGCCAGTTGGAATCCATTACCCAATAAGCGCTTGCGGATTTTAATTATACATTATGTATGTGGAACGTGAGATGAAAGCGTTCTGCTAGATGATTATTTAGTTGTGGTTGATAGACGCTATTATAATATTAAAAGATTTTATATATAATGATTATCGTTTCTTTCAAAAGGATTTCGAATGTTAAATCAAGTGTTTTGGATTCTCATAAGGGAAAAACCTGTTCCGTGTTACACGGTGTGGTCTTATGAGATATCGTTTATTTTCGCAAACTATTTTAAATTGTTTACTCATACCAATACCATGACTAACCCAGAGTTTATTTTGTTTTGTTTTCCCTAAACTCTTGGGTGCCTAAATTTGTACGGGCATTCAAGTAGTCGGGATTTTACAGATATACTGAGAGCATGGAGCAGGAGGCTTCAGGATTTTATAGCAATTGTTTATTTCCATTGTGTTGTAAGTGTTGTACTTTGATAATGATATGTATATTCAAGTACTGATTTGTATTTCAAAGTTATGTTATATAGTATATTTTATTCGTTCTGTAACGACCCGCATTCTACGCATCAGAGGATCGTAGAATGTTTATTTCTTTCACATACGAAGTCGTATGGTCATGTAACTTTGGGAGATGACCATTGGGGTCATTTCCCATGTTCACGATTTTTGCCGATTTTTAAATGACCATTTTGCCCCTAGCTGATTTTGTTTCGGCCATAACTTTTGATTGGAAAGGAGTTTTGACCTAAAACAACTTCCATTATATCCTTATGATGGTTTACCTTTCCGTAAAGTGGTCATATGTGAAAAACGGACGTACCATTTGGAAGATATGGATGAATTAAGGTTTAGAAGGTGAAAACGGCTTAACCGGGCTTAATTGGGTAATTAACAGCTAGGCCCAGAGAGGGATTTCGGGATTTGGAGTATTTAAGGGCTGTTAGGGTTTAGAGAACGCCCTTTTCTCATTTTTTTTAGCTGCCACTTATCATCCCTCTCAACTTAGTAATGGCCTCCAGCATCTAAAACACCTCTAAACCATTTCTAATTGAAGATTTGGCTAAATAGCACCAAAGCAAGGTTAGAACTGCTATTAGACATTAGTATTCTTGCCAAATAGAGAATCATTTCAGATCTACAGTTTATTTGTGGCAAAGGTGAGTGATTTTCACAGTTTCTCACTAATTGTGGTTAATTAAGGTAATTAGTGTTAATTAATGAACTTAAACATGATTAAATTCTAGAAAAATGTTTAGAAATTTCGAAATATTGTTTTATGCCTCTGTTAGAAATTTGGGTTAGTTTGGTTAAGTTTTACTAATCCTATCATTAGTTTTGCTTGAACATGCTTAAGGGAAAATATGGGGGTTTGGCTATGTTTGATCCGTTTTAACCTATCAAATTATTGTTTTGGTGTTAGTGGCCAATTTTATATGTTGCTATGACTGTATGATATGCTTTGTGATTGATTAGAAAAGTTAGATTGGTCGAAAACGCCGTCGAATGGGGTAAAACAGTCGCTGGAATGAAGTGTAGGAAATTAACCGAACCGGATCGGATCGGAGGGGAAGCACGAACCGAACCGCTTTCCCCCTAAACTGTTGCATCACGAGCCAATCTGGGGAACTGGGGAGATCATGACCGAACCGACTCGCTCATGGTGATGGGGACCGACCCGACCACTCGCACTTGAAGCTCCACGATCTGACCCGCCAGTACCTGGAGTTCTCCGAACCGATCCGACCTTGGCATGGTGGCACGACCCGCTTGAGAGAAGGAACCCCGACCTGAACCGATGCCACTCATGAACTGGAGCATACACCATGAACCGAGATGAATGGAAGAAGAGTACAAACCGTGAACCATTGCTTCATCCGATCCGAACCCAATGGGGGCATCACGACCCGACCCGGGGAAAAGTTGAATTGCACGAACCGATCTGAGGCAGGGAATCACGAGTCGAGCTGGTGAGCACTATAATTCACGAACCAGAGGAAGTATCTGAACCGAACCACTTCAGGTGGTATGATCCGAAGCAAAGTGAGATGAAGGACCGAACTGATCTGGAGATGATGACCAAAACCCGAGATTCAAAGGTAGTCCAAATGGGAAGTTTGCACTCAGGATCCAGATGGGAACCAACAAGTGAACTTCATGAGTTGGACTTTGCTGCGGGACGTGTACTAAGGAGTTTTCAATGTCCATAACTTTGATTCACCATGGAAAGACGGATATTGGCTACGGATTAATGCAGTGGGGTAGTTATTACCTCATGGGGCAGAGTGATCGTAGCATGGCTATGAGCCAGTGCAGTGGAGTCGCCATGACTTCATTGGGTAGAGTGGACATAGCAAGGACTAGTGGCTGTAGATTAGTGCAGTGGGGTTGCCATGACTTCATGGGGCAGAGTGATCATAGCAAGCAATAGAGTGATCAAAGTGGTGGATATCGTATGCTTTATGCACTGAGTGAGAGATGAGAGGATGGTTGTTATGCTTGATTGTTTGACATCATTATTACATGCACACCCCCACCCCCGTATCCTTTACACCATATGTTAGTGGCACCTTAAAGTATTGTACAGTATGTAGTGCTAACTCTTTGGTTGCAGGTCCAGGTTCATGTATGGTTTAGTATACCTATTATTATTCTGTTTTGCTGCTTATCGCTCATACCATACTTTTGTCTGACCCAGAGTTTTATGTCTCTTCTTGTTACTCTGGGTGCTATTAAATGGGCAGACTAGAGACAGGTTAGCTGGTTGTGCATGAGTAGCTGTCCGGGGATGAGCAGGAGGCTTACACGTAATATTCTTTATATATTCTCCCTGTGTCGCTGTTGGTCACTACTTTGGGCATTAGTAGTGTACCTTTCCTTTCTTTTGCTTTAGGGACAGTTTTAAAGTTGTAATAATGGTAATGGTTCATAACCTGTATTTGGATTTTCCGTTGCTGAGATGTTTAGTTTTCAGCTTATGCACTGTCTCTCCTGTTTTATGTCAAAATATGTTATTATTATATTTTATTCCATGCGCTGTGAGATATGCTACAGGTTCCTTATTAGTTCAAATTCCTTTCCTTTCCTTTCTTTGACGACCGTCCCGTGCTGGTTGGACATCGACACAGCGCACTTTCATTGGAAATGTCGGTTGGTGCGGGGCAGACCGTCACATTTGGTATCAGAGCTCTAGGTTGCTTAGTTAACCTAGGGAAAGACACCAGGGAGAGATAGTACGTATATGGGAGCGTGTATTTGTTATATTTTGGTTTTCAAAAGTTATATATATATATACTATTAGTATAGCTAAGGATAAAGTCGCACTGCACTGGCACCACAAAGAGGATGGCTTATCGTTTCTCTTTACAGATTGAATGATGAGCCGATATACGAAGGGTGCTGGTAGAGGAGCCAATAATGGGAATGCTCCAGACATGAGGACTATGTTCACTGACTTCATGAGAGAGATGCTTAGGGACATTCAGAGGGTTGTTCCTAATGCTGCTAATGGTGGTGGTGCAGCGGTGCAGGCGCCTAGGGCCGATTTCGCCAAGCTATGCAAGGATTACACTAGTCTTGGTGGAAATCCATTCCACGAAACGGAATCGGCCACGGATGTTCAAGGTTGGTTGGATAGCTGTGAGCATATCTTCGAAGACTTGGGTATCGAGGATGCGATGAAGAGGAAGCTAGCATCTCGTCAGCTGCACGGACGGGCGATGAATTGGTGGAATGTTATTAAGGCAGCTGCTCTAGAGGACCAAGTTACATGGGATCAGTTTAAGGCCCGATTCAGTGATAAGTTCATCCCAGTTGCCCAGAAGTCAGAGTTGTCTAGGAAATTTCTGGAGCTTAAGCAGAATGGTATGGCAATCTCGGAGTACATTGCAGAGTCCGATACTTTATCGAAGTATGGATTATTTCTTATCGACACTCCCGAGAAGAAGAATGAGAAGTTCATAACTGGTTTGGATGGATACTTAGGGGAAAGGATTATTAACCACATCGATGAGACGTTTGAATCGATTGTGGGAAGGCTTTGAGGTCAGAGAGTCTTTACCCTAAGACGAAGACTGAGGTTGCATCTGCTGAGGAGCCAAAGCCGCAAGCAAGCGGCGGAGGCATGAATGGTTCTCAGAATAAGAGAAAGCAGAATCAGACCAAGGATGGCCAGAAGAAAAAGAATAAGAAAGATGTTGAGTACTTTAGCTGTGGCAAGAAGGGCCATTATGCTAAAGAATGCCGAGCGAAGCCAGCAGACAGGAAGTGCTTCAACTACGGCCAAGTGGGATATCACAAGGATAAGTGTCCGCAACCCCCTAAAGAAAAGCAGATTGTGAAAGCATATGCTTTTAATGTTGTTCCCTCTTCGTCGAATGCCCCAACTGCGGTGGAAAAGGGAAAGAATGTCGTCATTCAAGGTATGCTTTCTGTTTATAATGTTCCTGTTCAAGTATTGTTTGATACCGGATCTTCCCATTCCTTCATATCTAATGACCTGGTAGATAGTTTGGAATTGGAACCCGAGATAGTCGATAAACCTTTAGCAGTGACGAACCCGATTGGTGGTTCGACTAGCCTTAGCACGATTTATCGAAATTTGGTTTTATTGAGTCATGGATACATGTTTGCTTGTGATTGCTTTGTTTTGGGCTTTACTGGGTTTGGCATTATTTTGGGAGTCGATTGGCTCCAAAGATACGGAGTGGTGGTAGACTGTGAGGGCTTTTTGGTGACAGTTAGAGCGGATGATGGCCGGAGGGTAGTGTTTGGTGGTCTACCTAATAATGGGTTAATGGCTAGTTTTCTAAATTCCCTCGACATCCCGCATGATGAGTTGTCAGATGTGCCCATGGCGGGCCAGTATCCGGACGTCTTCGAGGAAGTGACCGGACTTCCACCACACCGAGAGATTGAGTTCCGTATTGATTTAGTGAAAGATGCCAGACCTATAGTGATGCCACTTCATCGTATGGCACCAATGGAGCAGCGAGAGCTCGGGGTGCAAGTGAGCGATCTTTTGAAGAAGGGATTTATCAGAAGAAGTATCTCCGAGCACTAATTGTGTTTGCTACCAAGACAGATGGTTCCCTTCGATTATGTGTGGACTACCGCGAATTGAATAAGGTGAAGAGGAAGAATAAGTATTCTCTACCGCGGTTAAATGATTTGTTTGATCAGTGGAGTGGCACGAGAGTGTTCTCCCAATTGGATCTCGCGACTGGTTTTCATCAGCTTAGAGTGGAAGCTGAGAGTATAGCTAAAACGGCATTTCGAACGCCGTCTGGATTTTATGAGTGGTTGGTCATGCCATTCGGGTTGACCAATGCACCAGCATATTTTGTGGATCTTATGAATAGGGTATTCCGAGATCAATTGAATAAGTTTGTTCTTGTGTTCGTGGATGATATCTTAGTCTATTTGAGGACAGAGGAAGAACATAAGGAACACTTGAGAATAGTGATGGAGGTGTTGAGAAAACACCAATTGAAAGCAAAGTTTTCTAAGTGTCACTTCTAGAGGAGGGAAGTGAGATTCTTGGGCCATGTTGTTTCAGAGAATGGTATTGCTGTGGACCCTGCGAAGGTGGCTACGGTACAAGATTGGTCTACGCCCAAGAATGCAACAGACGTAAGAAGTTTCTTAGGATTGGCTGGATATTATCATAAGTTTATCCAAGACTTCTCCAAGATAGCAGCACCGTTGACTCAGTTGACCAAGAAGAATCAAGCTTTCGTCTGGGACGAAAAGTGCGAGAATGCGTTCAAGAGTCTAAAGGAATAGTTGATATGTGCACCAGTGTTAGTCATCCCTAAGGGGAATGAAGAGATGACAATATATACAGATGCATGTGGTACCGGACTAGGTGCTGTATTGATGCAAGGAGGTAAGGTTGTAGCTTATGCTAGTAGGCAACTAAAACCACACAAGAAAAGATATCCTACCCATGATTTGGAATTGGCAGCGATCGTGTTCGCATTGAAGATGTGGAGACATTATCTCTTGGGAGAAAGATTCGAGTTGTTTACCGATCATAAATCGTTGAAGTATCTCTTCTCTCAGAAGGATCTAAATCTCCGATAGCAAATATGGTTAGAATTCTTGGCTTCCTACGATTTTAATATCGCATACACATTAGGAAAGGGCAATGCGGTAGCTGATGCATTGAGTAGAAGACATGCCAGTTTAGGGGCTATGTTTCTAGAATGGAAGCAACTGGAGTACATCGCTGGGTATGATTTCAGATCAAAGTGTGAATTTGATCCAGAAGTATTAGCAAGTTTGACGATCAGACCCAATTTGATTGAGCGGATTGGTTCCAGCCAGAGGAACGATCCTAACCTTTTGGAAATCATCTCAAAGTTAGTGATGGGAATCGACGAAGAGATGAACAAGTATGGGCTTGATCGAGATGGATGGCTTAGAAAGAATGGAAGACTAGTTGTACCCAATGTCAATGGATTGAGAGATGAAGTGCTTAGAAAATGTCACCACTCAAAACTGACTATACACCCCAGTGGTAACAAAATGTATCGAGACATGAAGCAGACCTACTACCGGGAAGGGATGAAAAGAGACATTGGGAAGTTTATATCTAAATGCATGAATTGCTAGCTAGTTAAAGCTGAGCAAAAGAAGCCTAGTGGTTTGTTACAACCATTAGAAGTTCCAGAAGGGAAATGGGAACAAGTCTCAATGGATTTCATTGATGGGTTACCAAGAACTAGGTCGGGCCATGATAGCATTTAGGTGATTGTGGACCGATTAACCAAAAGTGCAAGGTTTATACCCGTCAAGTCGAACAGAACGACAGCTAAGTTAGCGGAATTATATATAAAGTGGGTTGTGAGATTTCATGGAATACCCAAAGGCATTGTAAGTGACTGGGATCCATTGTTCACTAGTGGATTTTGGAAGAGCTTACAAGAGGCGTTAGGATCAGAATTACATATTAGTACCGCGTACCATCCTCAAACCGACGGTTAGACAGAGAGGGTGAATCGTATATTGGAGGATCTCTTGAGAGCTTGTATATTAGATTTTGGTGGATCATGGGATGACCATTTGCATCTAATAGAGTTTGCATAAAATAACAGTTATCAATCCAGTATTGGTATGGCTCCATTTGAAGCTTTGTACGGAAGACCGTGCAACTCACCATCATGTTGGCTGGAAACCGGTGAGAAATTTGTGCTTGGGCTAGATGTAATAAGAGAAACCTTAGATAAGATCAAGATTATCCGACAGCGAATGAAGGCTACCCAAGATAGACAGAATAATTATGTTGATAAGAGGAGAAGAGATTTAAAGTTCTCCATTGGCGACTTGGTGTTTATCAAGATTTCTCCGTTAAAGAGCGTGATACGATTTGGCAGGAGAGGCAAGTTAACACCAAGATTTGTTGGTCCATTCCCAGTTCTTGAGCAAGTTGGGAATTTGGCGTATAAAGTTGAATTACCAGAGAAGATGGCAGGAGTTCATAAGTATTCCATGTTTCCCAGTTAAGGAAATTCGTGCACAACACTAGTGTGACTATTTTACCTAATCAGTTGGACGATATCGAGGTTGAACCCGAGGAGGTTGGGAACCGCAGACCTATGCGCATTGTTGGGAACGATACGAAGCAGCTTCGGAGGAAGGCGGTGAAACTAGTCAAAGTTCAGTGGGGCAAGGACGAGAATGACTGTACTTGGGAGACAGAGGAGAGCATTAAGAAGACGTATCCAGAACTCTTTGCCTGGTAAGATTTTAATTGCGACTTAGTTTTCCGCATGCTAGGATAGACTTGTTTGTTTGTTTTTGTATGTTTGGTTGTTGTGAATGATTGGTAGGCATGCAGGATCCTTTGTATGTTTTGGGTTAAGGAATTTCGGGGACAAAATTTCTTAAGGGGTGGGGGGGGGGGGGGGGAGAATGTAACGACTTGCATTCTACGCATCAGAGGATCGTAGAATATTTATTTCTTTCACATGCGAAATCGTATGATCATGTAACTTTGGGAGACGACTATTGGGGTCACTTCCCATGTTCATGATTTTTGCCGATTTTTAAATGACCGTTTTGCCCCTAGCTGATCTTGTTTCGGCCATAACTTTTGATTGGAAAGGGTTTTTGACCTGAAACCACTTCCATTAGATCCGGATGATGGTTTATCTTTCCATAGAGTGGTCATACATGAAAAATGGACTTACCGTTTGAGAGATATGGCTGAATTAAGATTTAGAAGGTGAAAAACGGCTTAACCAAGCTTAATTGGGTAATTAACAGCTAGGCCCAAAGAGGGATTTGGAGTATTTAAGGGCTGTTAGGGTTTAGAGAACACCCTTTTCTCATTTTTCAGCTGCCACTTATCATCCCTCTCAACTTAGTAAGGGCCTCCAACATCTAAAACACCTCTAAACCACTTTCTAATTGAAGATTTGGCTAAATAGCACCAAAGCAAGGTTAGAACTGCTGTTAGACATCAGTATTCGTGCCAAATAGAGAATCATTTCAGATCTACAGTTTATTTGTGGCAAAGGTGAGTGATTTGCATAGTTTCTCACTAATTATGGTTAATTATGGGTAATTAGTGTTAATTAGTGAACTTAAACATGATTAAATTCTGGAAAAATGTTTAGAAGTAGAAATTTGGGTTAGTTTGTTTAAGTTTTACTAATTCTATCATTAGTTTTGCTTGAACATGCTTAAGGGAAAATATGGAGTTTTGGCTATGTTTGATCCGTTTTAACCTATCAAATTATTGTTTTGGTGTTAGTGACCAATTTTATATGTTGCTATGACTGTATGATATGCTTTGTGATTGATTAGAAAAGTTAGATTGGTCGAAAACGCCGTCGAATGGCGTAAAACATTCGCTGGAATGAAGCGCAGGAAATTAACCGAATCGGATCGGATCGGAAGGGAAGCACGAACCGAACCGCTTTCCCCCCAAACCGTTGTATCATGAGCCAATCTGGGAAACTGGGGAGATCATGACCGAACCGACCCGCTCGTGGTGACGGAGACCGACCCGACCGCTCGCACTTGAAGCTCCACAATCCGACCCGCCTGTACCTGGAGTTCTCCGAACCGATCCGACGTTGGCATGGTGGCACGACCCGCTTGAGAGAAGCAACCCCGACCCGAACCGATGCCACTCACGAACTGGAGCATACACCACGAACCGAGCTGAAGGGAAGAAGAGTACGAACCGCGAACCGTTGCTTCATCCGATCCGAACCCAATGGGGTCATCACGACCCGACCCGGGGAAAAGTTGCAATGCATGTACTGATCTGAGGTAGGGAATCACGAGTCGAGCTTGTGAGCACTATAATTCACGAAACACAGGAAGTATCCAAACCGAACCACTTCAGGGGGTACGATCCAAAGCAAAGTGAGATGAAGGACCGAACCGGTCCGGAGATGATGACCAAAACCCGAGATGCAAAGGTAGTCCAAATGGGAAGTTTGCACTTAGGATCCAGATGGGAACCAACAAGTGAACTTCATGAGTTGGACTTTGCTGCGGGACATGGGCTAAGGAGTTGTCGATGTCCATAACTTTGATTCACCATGGAAAGACGGATATTGGCTACGGATCAGTGCAGTTGGGTAGTTATTACCTCATGGGGTAGAGTGATCATAGAATGGCTATGAGCCAGTGCAGTGGAGTCGCCATGACTTCATGGGGGCAGAGTGGACATAGCAAGGACTAGTGGCTATGGATCAGTGCAGTGGGGTTGCCATGACTCCATGGGGCAGAGTGATCATAACAAGGAATAGGGTGATCAAAGTGGTGGATATCGTATGCTTTACGTATTGAGTGAGAGATCTGAGGATGGTTGCTATGCTTGATTGTTTGACATCATTATGACATGCACACCCCCACCCCCGTATCCTTTACACCATATGTTAGTGGCACCTTAGAGTATTGTACAGTATGTAGTGCTAACTCTTTGGTTGCAGGTCCAGGTTCAGGTATGGTTTAGTATACCTATTATTATTCTATTTTGCTGCTTATCGCTCATGCCAGACTTTTGTCTGACCCAGAGTTTTATGTCTCTTCTTATTACTCTTGGTGCTCTTAAATGGGCAGACTATAGACAGGTTAGCTGGTTGTGCACGAGTAGCTGTCTGGGAACGAGCAGGAGGCTTACACGTACTATTCTTTATATATTCTCCCTGTGTCGCTGCTGGTCACTACTTTGGGCATTAGTAGTGTGCCTTTCCTTTCTTTTGCTTTAGATACAGTTTTAAAGTTGTAATAATGGTTATGGATCATGAGCTGTATTTGGATTTCCGCTGCTGAATGTTTAGTTTTCAGCTTATGCACTGTCTCGCCTGTTTTATGTCAAAGTATGTTATTATTATATTTTATTCCATGCGCTGTGAGATATGCTACAGGTTCCTTGTTAGTTCAAATTCCTTACCTTTCCTTTCTTTGACGACCGTCCCGTGCTGGTTGGACATCGACACAGCGCACTTTCATTGGAAATGTCGGCTGGTGCGGGGCGGGCCGTCACACGTTCCGCTGTGATATTTGTGTTACTTTGATTATGTATAATTCCTGACGCCTAGTAGGTCGACAGTGGCAGTCGACCGCCTGGGCCTCAGATTTCCCAGATCGGCTTAGTCAAATAAGGTAAATTATAATTATAAATTCCGATTTATTTATTTTTCGTCCATTTTCGTATTTCGTCCGTAATTTTTTCATACGGACTGTTCACGAAATTCCGAACATGAAAGTTCACCAGAATTCCGAGATGAATGCATCGGTTAAAGTTTGGTGGCCAAATTTCGTCGTTTGCGGAAATCCTACTTTTGAAATTCTAAGAATTAATTTATATTGACAAAAATTCGGGTTGTTACATTGGCTTTTGTTAATGACACCCTACTTGTTTGTACCATTTTGAACTTGAACTATGTTAGCACTTGCATTTATGTTCTTTGATTTGCTGACCTTTGACCACACATATAACTCTGATTATACCTAAAATAACATTTAGTAGCAGTGTTCCCCAATTTTTCACAGATTTGGCATTTATGTCTGGTGTTGTTATTCCACCTTCTTCTGCCCTTTCCTCTATTTGAATATCCACCTCTTTGATTGGTTTGATCATTTCTTGATTGACTTGTATTCTTGTTCTTGATATTTGTATTATAGTTGATGGATAAATATGAATCTTGTGTTTTTTTTGTTCTATTCTTCCTTCATGAGAAAGCAATGTTGAGTGCACAATCTGCATATCAGGAACGTTTCTTTTTGATGGCATAATTGCAACAACAGCTTTATACTCATCTTCCAGTCCATTCAAAATGGTGAGAACTTGTACATTCTCGGGTATTTTCTTCCAGATTCAATTAAGTTGCAAAGTTTCTTAACTTTTGTTAAGTATTTTGTCATTGGTTCACTTTCCTTTTTTAATATTCTGGAGTTGTCTTCTATAGTGCATCACTTTGGCTGTTGACTGAGTACTAAGTACTCCTTCAATATTAGTCCAAATCTCATTAGCACACTTACACCCGATGACTCAAGGAAGTAAGTTGGGGCTAATTCGAGATAACACCCTAGAACTTATTAACCTATCTTTCCTATAATATTTGGTACGGCTTTCATTAACAACCACTATGTTAACAGTGTCAGTGATAAATGTAGGAGGAATCAGGAGAGTACAATGGACAAAACCTTCAAGATCATAATCTTGGACTATTGTTTCAATCTTCAATTTAAAAGATATTTTTCTTCATCAAGATGCACAATGATCAGTCAACTTTGAGGACTGATCACTATTTTGACAAGTTTTTCAGCATCAGACTGCACATTTTGATGTTCTGGTTGGGTCGAGAGATCAATCCCAGAAGTTGTAGAAATATTATCATCAACCATGATTAAAACCTAGGGAAGAAAAGGTAAGAAAATCAACTAAGACTTTAGGTACGAGATTAAATTCTAATAAAAAAATATATTGAACACAAAAATACTGCAGATGAAACCAAATTGATGATTGAAAATGAAATTCTGGATGGCACTGCAGTAAAATCCCAATTTTTGAATGAATTCTTGAGAATTAAACGCCTTTCTTGATTTTCTGAAAGCAAGTTTTTTTTTGAGATAAGTGCAGACTTGAATTCTTTGAGGATTCAGAGGCAAGACATGAAATCTTAAGACTAAACTTTCTTTTCACAAACCCAAATGATAAAAAACTTAAATTGATGGGTTTAAAACCAGTATTCAATGATCAAAGAATATATGATAATGAAATGCTTAAAAAAAATTTGACAGAAAAAAATACAAAGAGAAAATCAAATGGCAGTTACGTAGAAAGGTCTGATACCATGTTGAATTATCAAAAGAATAATGGAAATGTACTTGATTGAAGAAGATGGTAATGAATTATGAAGAGAATTGTTTTATTGATTTCTGTAAAATGATTCGAATTATAATCAATAATACAATCAGTACGTATATTGTCTTATATATGCAAAGTGATAAATGGGCTCACACATGGCTCAAATATTGCTTCAGGTGCAGCCTACATACAAAGTAAAATAAGACAAGAGAAATCGTTTTCTTTCGACACTTGATTCATAATGTTCGACCCTTCAACCTTGCTCTTGATTAACTTCTTTTATTTTTCCATACCCATTTTAATTCATAAACATTTAATTACTTGATATCTATTTTAATTTTCCGTTTCGTCTCCTTACCTTTTGTCCAAGTTGTATTATAACACAATTCCTTTCGTGTTATACAAACCTCTTTTTTATCATAAATGAAGACATTGTTGCAGTCTTGCAAACTTCAACTCAAGGTTAGAGAACTCGATTTCGGTTTTGGTCATTTTAAATTTCATTAGTTTTGGATAATTTCGTAAATTTCAGAAGTTTCGGTTTTGATTCAGTTTCTGTTGTGAAACACCCCACCTCTGTTAAGGTCACTCACAAAGGGAATGCCTTAAGTTCGGTGGAGCATTATAGGTAAAAGATGCAGATAAATTTCAAGACAGACAATTAAAGCATCGGAAAATAAATAAAACTTTATTTCATCGATAAACAGCTTGTACAAAGATTGTTTTACAATACCAAAGTATCCTATCTTGCTTACAAAAATAAAGAAGCATAAAATGATTTCCCCAAATAAAGCATGAGTCAGCCATAGCAGTAGAAGAGAGAGTCCAAAGCAACACGTCAAAGAGTCTTCAAGCTTGGAAAGAGTAACGGTCCAAACAAACCTGAGCTATTCCCTCCCTGACTACCAGGGGGAACGGAAGAAAAGAGGCAAAAGCAAACTAGGTCAGACATAAAGTCTAGTAAATCCAATGATTCTTAGTATATAAACGAGGAAAAGGGTCATGATGTGAATAAACTAAATATAAGACTAAACCATAGTAACAAGATAATATGGGATAAGCATGGGATATGGCAAGATGAACTGAATGTACTGATAAAATGAATGCGCTTCTACTCCTTCTCTGCTTCACTACTACCCTATTTATACTGATTTCTATATCTCTGCACTACCTAACTGGTGTCCAAACTAGTAATCTATGATCATATGATAACGTGATCCCAATCCCCGTAATTGCGGTTGCCTTTAGGTGTGCTTCTATTATGGGGATTCCGTTTATTACCTAGATTTAATCTAGGGCTTATTGTCGAGTGCTTCCTAGATTTAACCAGGGTTTACGCTACCCAGGGCCACTGGGGTTTATGCAACCTATTGTAGGCTTCTCAGATTCAAGGTTTACGCGACCTAGGTCCAACTAGGGATTATGCTACCTACTTTGTATTATCTTTCCATGTGTCTGTCGTCCCTCTCTTGCGTGTAGATACTCCGTGCTGGCCCCACCATAAGGTGTATCAAGTCTTATGATAGCAACCCGACATGATTCAAGATGCACAGTGTATAACTACTGGTACCCAGTGCCTGTTTTTTCCCACTCCGGAGTACGTGCACGCCCGTAAACCGTCGAAACCTACACTGATGTACCCTCTGCCGTTATCTTTGACCGCTTATAATTAGCCCAGTAATCGTGCCCCACCCTACCAAGTTTCAGGGTACCATGATACTTCTATGTGGGTTACTGCTGAAATGGGTCCCCGCTACTAGGGTTTCCTGCTGGTTAAGTTTGTGGGCCTATATATACAAATACTACCCACCTATACGAGATGTACTTAACCTCCCACCGATTCTAGCATGTTTTTTTAACGGTTAAGTTTGTGGGCCTATATGTACTAATATTACCACCTACACGAGATGTTCTTAACCCTCCCATCAGTCCGAGAATGTTTATATAATGGTTAAGTTTTGTAGGCCTATATTTACTAATATTACCCACCTACCCGACGTGTACTTAACCTCATACTCGTCAAGTTGTGTTGGTTAAGTGGTTCTTATTAACTTAACCTTTCTTGCTTATCATGTTGGATTGGTTAAGTGTGATTTATTAACTTAACCCTGTTCATTCATCAGGTTATATTGGTTAAGTATTTCCTATTTAACTTAACCCCGTTCGCTCATCAAGTTATATTGGTCAAATGTCATTAATCAATTCGAGTTGACTTAACCCATCCACCCATCACGTCATGTTGGTAAGTGTTTCCTTCTGGTGTTGACTTGACCCTACCTCAATTCATGTTATATTGGTTAAGTGTTGTTCTCGTGTTAACTTAACCCTTCCCATACCTCATGTTATATAATTGGTTAAGTGTTTTCCTCTTGTATTACTTAACCCCACCACATGTCATTATAAATTTTGGTTAAGTGTAAATTTAGTTAACTTAACCCTATCATCTGCTTAATTAACATGTTACAACGGCTAATTGTTCTAAATTTACTTAACCTCACCCTCTTGTCTAATTAACATGTTATGACGCTTAAGTGTTCAAATTTTACTTAACCTCACCCACTTGCCTAGTTAACATGTTATTACGGTTAAGTGTTTCCCTATTTACTTAACCTCACTATTTCTAGCTTGATTTATTCATGAGCCTTAATTAATTAATTAATTAAAGCACCAACCACGCACATTAGACATATATTGTTGTGGTTACTGGATGTGCCGGTCGGTTCCGGGCAGGTTTACACCACAACTCAGTCTAACCTCGGGTCTTTCTGGGCTTGATGCACTAACCAACCACATTAGACATGTATTGTTGTGGTCACTGGATGTGTCGGTCGGTTCCGGGCAGTTTTACACCACAACTCAGTCAAACCTCGGGTTAGGCATATTCGTCTTTTACTAAATTTACTATTTATGTAAATTTTCCGTAAATCAATTTAGCCTAGATCATATTCAACTGTCATGCAAATTAACATACTTATATTCTATGCCCTAAACTTGATTTACCAATCAATTAACCCAACTTGCAGTTTATACCAATTTAGATCTAATATTCCCCTTTTACAATTCATGCCCAATCTAGATTAACATTCCAATTTACAGTTTATGTCAAAACTAGATTTAATATTCTAGTTTTACCGTTTACGTACAAAACTTGGTTTACATGCCAATTACATACTTTGCGGCCAATTAAAATTTATCAATTTATGCCCAAGTCTAATATGCATGTAAATCATTCACTATTATAGCCAATTTAGATTTATGCCAACATATTTATTATGCCAAACTAACTTAATTAAGCTACACCCAAATTCCCGCGCCGTAATCGTACGTATAACATGATTTCACAAGTTTCTAATTACTCATGAAATGATACTAATAGTATCAAAGCAAGGAATAGGGGATAAGCACGAGAATTGACATAAAAGAATAGCCATGCAAGAATGAACCAAATACAAAAATAATGGTTCCAATGGGTTTGATGTACATAACAGTGAATAGGGATAAACTAGACAATTTACACCCCAAAAATGAGATCCAACATAACTAAGGGAATAGGCATAGGTGATTTGGTCCAACATAATGCCAATTCGAAGTACAATCTAATAGGTAAATGGGAATAGGCATAAGTCACTGACTACAATAGTTATAGGCAATTAACCACAACAGTCACGGGCGACTAATCACAATAGTTTCTTAATCAATGTCATAGGCAATAGTCTCATAGTCATGAATCATATGCAATAGTCTCAAAATTATGGATCATAGTCATAGTCATATGTAATGTTCTCTTTGTCATGAATCATAGTCATATGCGATAGTTTCATGGGCAACAGTTTCATAGTCATAGTCTTAGGCAAAAGTCCCATAATCATAGTCATTGGCAATTAGCCACAATAAGTTCTAGGCCACAATCGAGAATCAGATCCAAAGGCATAGATAACGTTAGATTTGACATAAGCATGAATCAAAGATAATTAACTCGCAAATAGGCACAGTTCTATATTTTAATTTATTACATCCACAAGTCCAATTACACGTTCAAATCTAAGGATAACCGAACTTACAGTGATCGATTTAGAAAAGGATAATAAGATAGTGTTGCGGTGATTTGCTATGATTTGTGTGACGTTGCTCGAAGCCGTTTAATTAGCTTTTGCTTCCCTTCTTGAAGCTTTAACTTGATTTAAATCTCCAAATTGAAGAAGAAATATAACTTGTTTTTAGTGGAGAATAAGATCTATTTTAATTAGGATTGAGGCAGAGTTCAGGCGTACTGAAGTTGTGTGGAGAAAGTGAAGTTTGGAGGCGTTTAAATAGCGTAGAACTCATGAATTTTGTCTAGAAAGGCGTCTGAATACAGAAAAATGCATCTGTCCATGGATCTGGAAATGGAGGGGGGGGGGCGGAGGAGGTCGACCCTAGTGTCGACCTGTTTAGTCCGGTCGACCCCTAGGTCGACCCAAGTGTCGACCTGGGTCCTGGGCGGGAATTTTCCCGCCCAGCCCAGGTGTCTGTTTTGAATTACGAATTTTGAATTCTGGGCTGATTTTTACTGAAACTTCTAAAGGCCATATCTCCTTCATACGGAGTCCGATTTACGCAAACTTGGACTCTATTCCAAGCAGAATTTCGAGATTAACGCAATGGCATAACCCGTTTTCCATAATTCTCACATTTAAAATTAATTATACTTCATTTTGTTACTCTTCTGTTTATAGAAAACTCGGGGTGTTACATTCTCCCCTCCTTAAAGGATTTCGTCCCCGAAATCTTCAAGTTAGGAAGAATGTGTCCTACCATCCAATCACCCATCTACTCAATCTTCATCCACAAACATCCATTTTCCTTAGAAACCTTCTAATGTTGTATGAACACATGCAAAAGTGTGTGTATATGTTCCTTATCTAATGCAAAGATTAGGCGGTCCACTGATTCAGTTGACCTCCTTGATGCGAATTATGTCAGTGCCATGAGTCCAACATGTATGCAATTTTCCTATTTGATACATATCATTTCTATATGGGTGCACAACCATTCACCCAAATGCAATGTCCATATGACAACTCATCAAGTTTTAATCCATAAACCAATACATATATGCATATGCAATATGGAAGTGACTGAGTCGATCTAGTGCCTAATGTGTGTATATGCATCCATGAGCAACCACTAGCAAACACTTGCAACCACTTGCATCCACCAAACATAACATGTCTCAAACACATGTTTACATCCATTGGCTTCTACCTAAGGATCGAGGATAGGACCGAGAGGATATACTTAAAATCTAAAGACTAGCATGCAAATAGATTTGACAGAAAAAGAGGAATCAAGGATATATCCTCAAAAAGGGTAAGATGCGCGTATCTAGTCTTCAGTCTTCTAAATCGCATCTTCTTGAGCTTCACTCCACTGTACCTTAACTAATTTGACTTCACGATACCAAGTGTATATGATTATAGGTCTCTCTTCTACTTAGCTTATCCATCATGTCACGATTCTGAGGGTCTAAAGCTAAAGGTTGCTAGTACTTTTTACCTCTCTTAAAGTCAGCCTTACTTAGGGTGCCAGCCCATCCGTTTATTTCTCATGCAAACCATCCTAGTCGAACTCGACATCCCTTAAGTACAAACCCCAAAGGCCTAAACCAATATCAGACAAGCACCCAAGGGATACCTCCTCCGAATTTGGACGATCTATGTGAGATGATACTAACAAAACAACCAAACCATTGAGCATTTTACTGATTCTGGCTATCCTCGCCAATCTTGCTCCAGAATTATCATTGATCGCATAACTAGCTTTGCCGTGTCATCTAGATACATGCGGAAGTCTATCTCGAGTTTTAGGGGGAAAACCCCTACCCTAATCAAAATATCTTGCGTGCTCATGGACTACCCCAACGGATCGAAAATCGTCGATAGATAAGTAAAGTGATTCTAGGTAGCTAAGACAAACTGATCCCTTAGGATCGTACGAAATCTCAAGGGTATTCCCGAGGTAAGTCGAAAGTCTAACTACCCTTGTTTCATAATTACTAGCTAACCTATCAATGCCTAGAATCAACCCATAGCCCAAAAACATAAGCATAAATATAGCTATTCTCAAATCCTCACAAGTCAAAAATAAATGGGTTGAACCAGCAATTGGATTTGAGACTATAATGGGATCCTCTACTACACAATATCTAGGGTGCAGGGACTCAACTATGGAAGCAGATATATACGGATGTGAAGTGCTAAAATCGAAAGGAGTACTAACAGGATAATCAAAAAGGAAAAACTCTTTCAACCGAAATCTTACTACCTCTCTCTCTCAAGTATGCTGGCGGTGAGAGCATGCACT
The DNA here is from genome assembly GCA_030737875.1 of Allium sativum. Lineage (NCBI taxonomy): Eukaryota > Viridiplantae > Streptophyta > Magnoliopsida > Asparagales > Amaryllidaceae > Allium > Allium sativum. The sequence goes on along the minus strand of CM060919.1, from coordinate 843,389,425 downwards.
CTCCTTTTGGAAAATCCTGTCCCTTGTTCTTGCCCTTGTCCTCAATTATATGACCTATTATACCCTAGTAAAGATACTTCCTCTTGTCTTAGGTTTTACTATTTTTTTTCCTCCCCTCCTTTGTGAACCAAGTCCATATCCATGGGTTCTTCATCCTTGTGTTGTGCTCCGTAGCCAGACCCCCTCATTCCCAACTTTTCCATCTTGTGTAACTTGTTGACATGTCTCTCGAAAGCTGCTTCCATTGCGCGGAGAATCCTACAAAGCTCAAAAGAAAATTAGCCACAGGTGAAACTGCTACGGCTACAGATGGAAGTTGCGCACTTGTTTGCCCTTTGACAAGTGTCGTAGTCTTGTCGAGCCTACGAAACCATGCCGCGATGAGGTTACCTCCTAGAAAGCCAGGAGCCCCAGAGACTTAGGAAAGAAGGAAACAAAGATTCAAATAGAGGATCGAAAGATAGTGCATATGGCTTTGGGGAATATGCCTTTAAAACAAAACTTTTCTTTTGAAAATGATTCTTTTAAAACCATTTTGAAAATAATTTTTCAAATCTTTTATCTGATCCGGTAACCTTCAGCTCTGATACCAAGTGAAACACACCACCTCTGTTAAGGTCACTCACAAAGGGAATGCCTTAAGTTCAGTGGAGCATTATAAGTAAAAGATGCAGATAAATTACAAGACAGACAATTAAAGCAGCGGCAAATAAATAAAACTTTATTTCATTGATAAATAGCTTGTACAAAGATTGTTTTACAATACCAAAGTATCATGTCTTGCTTACAAAAATAAAGAAGCATAAAATGATTTCCCAAATAAAGCATTAGTCAGCCATAGCAGTAGAAGAGAGAGTCCAAGGCAACACGCCAAAGAGTCTTCAAGCTTGGAAAGAGTAACGGTCCAAACAAACCTGAGCTATTCCCTCCCTGACTACCAGGGGGAACGGAAGAAAAGAGGCAAAAGCAAACTAGGTCAGACATAAAGTCTGGTAAATCCAATGATTCTTAGTATATAAACGAGGAAAAGGATCATGACGTGAATAAACTAAATATAAGACTAAACCATAGTAACAAGATAATATGGGATAAGCATGGGATATGGCAAGATGAATTGAATGAACCGATAAACTGAATGCGCTTCTACTCCATCTCTGCTTCGCAACTACCCTGTTTATACTGATTTCTATATCTCTGCACTACCTAACTGGTGTCCAAACTAGTAATCTATGATCATATGATAACGTGATCCAAATCCCCGTAATTGCGGTTACCTTCAGGTGTGCTTCTATTATGGGGATTCCATTTATTACGTAGATCTAATCAAAGGCTTATTATCGAGTGCTTACTAGATTTAACCAGGGTTTACGCTACCCAAGGCCACTGGGGTTTATGCTACCTATTGAACGCTTCTCGGATTCAGGGTTTACGCGACCTAGGTCCAACTAGGGATTATGCTACCTACTTTGTATTAACTTTCCATGTGTCTGTGTCAGTCGGCCCTCTCTTGCATGTAGATACTCTTTGCTGGCCCCGCCATAAGGTGTATCAAGCCTTATGATAGCAACCCGACATGATTCAAGATGCACAGTGTATAACTACTGGTATCCAGTGCCTGCTTTTTCCCACTTCGGAGTACGTCACGCCCGTAAACCGTCGGAACCTACACTGACGTACCCCCTGCCGTTATCTTTGACCGCTTATGATCAGCCTACTAATCGTGCCCCACCCTGCCTAGTTTCAGGGTACCATGATACATCTATGTGGGTTACCGCTGAAATGGGTCCCCATTACTAGGGTTTCCTGCTGGTTAAGTTTGTGGGCCTATATATACAAATACTACCCACCTATACGAGATGTACTTAACCCTCCCACCGATTCTAGCATGTTTTCTTAACAGTTAAGTTTGTGGGCCTATATGTACTAATATTACCCACCTACACGAGATGTCCTTAACCCTCCCATCGATCCAAGCATGTTTATATAATGGTTAAGTTTTGTGGGCCTATATTTACTAATATTACCCACCTACCCGGCGTGTACTTAACCTCCTACTCGTCAAGTTGTGTTGGTTAAGTGGTTCTTATTAACTTAACCTTTCTTGCTTATCATGTTGGATTGGTTAAGTGTGATTTATTAACTTAACCCTGTTCATTCATCAGGTTATATTGGTTATATATTTCCCATTTAACTTAACCCCATTCGCTCATCAAGTTATATTTGTCAAGTGTCATTAATCAATTCGAGTTGAATTAACCCATCCACCCGTCACGTCATGTTGGTTAAGTGTTTCCTTCTGGTGTTGACTTGACCCTACCTCAATTCATGTTATATTGGTTAAGTGTTGTTCTCGTGTTAACTTAACCCTTCCCATACATCATGTTATATAATTGGTTAAGTGTTTTCCTCTTGTATTACTTAACCCCACCACATGTCATTATATATTTTGGTTAAGTGTAAATTTAGTTAACTTAACCCTATCATCTGCTTAATTAACATGTTACAATGGCTAAGTGTTCTAAATTTACTTTACTTAACCTCACCCTCTTGTCTAATTAAAATGTTATGACGGTTAAGTGTTCTAATTTTACTTAACCTCACCCACTTGCCTAGTTAACATGTTATTACGGTTAAGTGTTTCCCTAATTACTTAACCTCACCATTTCTAGCTTGATTTATTCATGAGCCTTAATTAATTAATTAAAGCACCAACCACTCACATTAGACATATATTGTTGTGGTTACTGGATGTGCCGGTCGGTTCCGGGCAGGTTTACACCACAACTCAGTCTAACCTCGGGTCTTTCTGGGCTTGATGCACTAACCACCCAAATTAGACAGGTATTGTTGTGGTCACTGGATGTGTCGGTCGGTTCCAGGCAGTTTTACACCACAACTCAGTCTAACCTCGGGTTAGGCATATTCGTCTTTTACTAAGTTTACTATTTATGTAAATTTTCTGTAAATCAATTTAGCCTAGATCATATTCAACTGTCATGCAAATTAACATACTTATATTCTATGCCCAAAACTTGATTTACAAATCAATTAACCCAACTTGCAGTTTATACCAATTTAGATCTAATATTCCCCTTTTACAATTCATGCCCAATCTAGATTAACATTCCAATTTACAGTTTATGTCAAAACTAGATTTAATATTCTAGTTCTACCGTTTACATCCAAAACTTGGTTTACATGCCAATTACATACTTTGCGGCCAATTAAAATTTATGCCCAAGTCTAAAATGCATGTAAATCATTCACTATTATAGCCAATTTAGATTTATGCCAACATATTTGTTATGCCAAACTAACTTAATTAAGCTACGCCCAAATTCCCGCGCCGTAATCGTATGTATAACATGATTTCACAAGTTTCTAAGTACTCATGAAATGATACTAATAGTATCAAAGCAAGGAATAGGGGATAAGCACGAAAATTGACACAAAAGAATAGCCATGCCAGAATGAACCAAATACAAAAATAATGGTTCCAATGGGTTTGATGTACATAACAGTGAATAGGAATAAACTAGACAAGTTACACCCCAAAAATGAGATCCAACATAACTAAGGGAATAGGCATAGGTGATTTGGTCCAACATAATGCCAGTTCGAAGTACAACCTAATAGGTAAATGGGAATAGGCATAAGTCACTGAATACAATAGTTATAGGCAATTAACCACAATAGTCATGGGCGACTAATCACAATAGTTTCTTAATCAATGTCATAGGCAATAGTCTAATAGTCATGAATCATATGCAATAGTCTCAAAATTATGAATCGTAGTCATAGTCATAGGCAAGTCTTATAGTCATAGTCATACGTAATTTTCTCTTTGTCATGAATCATAGTCATAGGCGATAGTTTCATGGGCAACAGTTTCATATTCATAGTCTTAGGCAAAAGTCCCATAATCATAGTCATTAGCAATTAGCCACAATAAGTTCTAGGCCACAATCGAGAATCAGATCCAAAGGCATAGATATTGTTAGATTGGACATAAGCATGAATCAAAGATAATTAACTCGCAAATAGGCACAGTTCTATATTTTAATTTATTACATTCACGAGTCCAATTACACGTTCAAATCTAAGGAACCGAACTTACAGTGATCGGTTTAGAAAAGAATAATAAGATAACATTGCGGTGATTTGCTATGATTTGCGTGACGTTGCTCAAAGCCGTCGAATTAGCTTTTGCTTCGCTTCTTGAAGCATTAACTTGATTTGAATCTCCAAATTGAGGAAGAACTATAACTTGTTTTTAGTGGAGAATAAGATCTATTTTAATTAGGATTGAGGCAGAGTTCAGGTGTACTGAAGTTGTGTGGAGAAAGTGAAGTTTGGGGGCGTTTAAATAGCGTAGAACTCATGAATTTGGTCCAGAAATTCGTCTGAATACAGAAAAATGCATCTGTCCATGGATCTGGGAATAAGGGGGGTGGTCGACCCTAGGGTCGACCTGTTTAGCTAGGTCGAGCCCCAGGTCGACCCTAGTGTTGACCTAGGTCCTGGGCGGGAATTTTTCCGCCCAGACCGGGTGTCTGTTTTGAATTACGAATTTTGAATTTTGAATTCCAGGCTGATTTTTACTGAAACTTCTGAAGGCTATATCTCGTTCATACGGAGTCCGATTTACGCAAACTTGGACTCTATCCCAAGCAGAATTTCGTGACGAACGCAATGGCGTAACCCGTTTTGCTTAATTCTCACATTTAAAATTAATTATACTTCATTTTGTTGCTCTTTTGTTTATAGAAAACTCGGGGTGTTACATGTTGAAATTTCGATTTTCATTTTTTATTTTACTTAACTTGTAAAACAAAAACCAAAACTTATTAATTCTTTTATCCAACAAAAGTAAATACCCAAAGTAATACAACACATACAGTTTACATTTGTTTCAGAATACACTGGCATGCTTATTTGTTTTCCTGCTGGGTGTAAAAGCCAAATAAAATATTGGCTCAACAGCCCAAAATAAGGTCAATCCAACATAGTTCTCCTCGATATTTCTTTATTCCAGCTAACGCATAAATTAGGACATCTTGGATCAAAACAAAAAAATAAACCAAAAATAAATTATAACATCGCGATTACTTCACTGTATTTCAGTTCAGCTTTGACTTTGTCTTCAATTCGACTTCATCTAGGCCATCGATTCGACATCATTTTCAATCCGACTTCGAATTTGCCTTCGCAGTTTCCCGAACAAGGTATCGTTGAATTACCTTTTTTGATTTCTTACATCTATTTTGCACTTCAATTTTTTTTTCTCAGTTGATTTCGAAACCAAATTTTAGTCCTAATCTAGGCTCAATGATTTACGCCGAAATTTTGGGTACCAGCCCATACCTTTAACCTTGCAGCTTCAACTAGTTTCTTTCCATCAAATCCTCCAGCTATGGCATAATACAAATTTGATGTTAATAATTCATTCAACGTTATAAGCGTGCCATAATAAGGAGTTTTTCATAGTAGAAAATAAAATAAAATTCTGACGTAGTAGTAGCCTAGTTGGTTTCTTACTTTGAACATTTTAACTCGCTTTCCGGAATCTACTATTTTTTTTAGTTTTATCTTCAAGACTATAATTCCCTATTGGAAAGTGTATAGCATAACTAAAAGTGAAATAGGGTTCTGGTATAACACCGATTGTGATAATATATATCAAAGGGTACAAAGGCAAAGTCCATCACATAAAAGCCCAATACTCACTGAACAACCCAGTGATGTGTATTATTTCTTTTGACCGTTGTACCAAATACAAGTTTGCATATTCAGACTTGCTGTATCATTTCAAACATAATCAAAAATCATTCTGAAGCTTTTAATAAAAGAATTCAACTCTGTTTAGTTTTATATTACATCTGTTTGATAAATATTATAAGAATCACATCCAAATTCTTATATGGTATCAAAGCTTTAAAGCTTTATAACATATCAAATCGATCCAATTTTTTGTTGTTTAAAGATTTTAACCCAGAAGAGAATTATCATCACTTGGGTTTAATCCTCTCATCTGAGTTGAAAACTCGTCATTTGAGAGTTAGCCTTCATCAGACCAGTGCCTCGCTAAATCTATTGATTGGCTGAATCAGATTTGAATTGCGCAAGCCTGAACAGTGAAAATCAAAGAAAGGTCAACTTCTACCAGCAAGAAAACCAAGAAATCAATTCAAGAAAGTGCCATACTAGAGTCAGTCATCAGACAATTGTCATCATTTGATAGACAACTAGTTGCAACATACCTGAAGCTTTATTCAAGGATTTCGGCATTAAGAAGGTGATCAACCTTCAATTATCACTATTCTTCAATTCTAAACATCCTGTTCATATTTTTCTTTCATCATGGTGGATTCATCTCTGATCTTAGGTCAAAGCCTCGTCTAATCCACCTTTTCCTCCACTACAGCAGTTGAGCAACTTGTTAAAACCATGATAAGTCCGCAGAGCCAACTCATCACAACAAAACTTGATGAAAACAACTACTTCTTGTAGAAGTTTCAGATACAAACTTCAATCGAAGGATATGGTTTAGAGGGACATCTATATGGAACCCTGCAAGTGCCAACAAAATTCATTACTGATCAAGATAACAAAGTGATAGTAAATGAAGAATTCACTAAATATAATTGGCAAGATAGGCTAATAAGTGCTTGGTTACTATCATCAATAAGCAACAATCTTCTATCTCAAGTAATAGGATGCAACTCTGCAAATGAAATATGGGACAACATTGAAAAGAATTTCAATTCTCAATCTTCAGCTAAAATCACGCACTATAGAGGGCAACTACACAATTCAAGAAAAAGACAATAGTAGCATGAGAGAATATCTTGCAAAGATCAAAAGTATATGTGACAAATTAAAGGCTGTTGGACAAAAGGTACCATAATTTGAACATGTACTAACTATTTTACATGGATTAGGCAATGAATATGAAGCAGTCGAGGCTATAATTTCATCTCAAAGAATCACTCCTCCAATAGAGGAAGTTCACTCAATTCTTTTGGCACATGAAGTCAGATTAGAAAGCAAGAAATCTCAAGAATCTGAATTATCAATTAACTATGCTAACAACATTAAAGCCATAGACACCAGGAACAACAATCAAACACAAAGAGTTGGTTTTTGTGGTCGTGCCAGAGGCAAGTGAGAAACAGTAACCCTGGGAATAGACCTAAGTGTCAAATTTGTGAAAGAATTGGACACACAGCTCTTAAATGTTACTTTAGGTTTAATCAAAATTATACTCCAAATTAGGCTACTACAAATCAGAGAAATCCTAATGTGAATGTGGCAAATGTTCAATATGATCAAAGTACACAAAACGACAACAGTAGTCAATCAGATGTTGCAAAGATTGAACACATAAATGATGAAAGTTGGTACCCTGATTCAGGAGCTACAAACCACCTAACAAGCAATCTGGAGAATCTAAACATTGGGTGTAAAGAGTACAGAGGTAATGAATCTGTTAGCATGGGAAATGGTAATAAGTCAATTTTTTATCTCATACTGGTAGTGGGTACATTAATGGTAACAAACAATTGATATTGAATAATATGTTAAGAGTGCCAAATATAAAGAAAAATCTCTTAAGTGTGTCTCAATTTGCTAATGAAAATCAAGTATGTTTTGAATTTTATCCAAAATATTTCTTGGTTAGGGACATACTCACTAGGCATATTTTATTGAAGGGCAATGAAATAAAGGGGCTATACAAGTTCACTGCCAACAACTACAACAATTGTGTGAAAGAAAATCTACTGTGTAATCATAGTGAAAATAATGATCAAAAGCAGTGTAATATCATAAATATATGGCACAATAAACTTGGTCATCCAAGTTATGATGTTGTAAAGAAAATTCTTGTTGAGAACAGTGTTAAATTTGATAATAATCTTACATCTTCTGTTTGCAAGTATCGTCAGATGAGTAAAAGTCATAAGCTACCTTTTAATGCATTTAAATCAGAATACACAGAACCTCTAAATCTAATTGCCACTGATTTATGGAATCCTGCACCAATCACTTCAGATTATGGATACAAGCATTATATAACATTTGTAGATGCATTTAGTAGATACACTTGGACATACTTTATGAAATCTAAATCTGATACATGTGATATAGTTATACACTTTATAACTCAGATTGAAAAACAGACAAACTCAAATGTTAAAATATTCCAATCTGATATAGAAACTGAGTATAAGCCACTAAAAGACTACAAAATAGGGGAATAGTTCATAGAATCACATGTCCTTACACATCTGAGAAAAATGGTCTTGTTGAAAGAAAACACATACATGTGGTAGAAACATGTTTGACACTACTGGCTAATGCTAAAATGCCACTAAAATTTTGGTCAGAATCATTTAGTACTGCTGTTTATTTAATAAACAGATTGCCTACTAAAGTTCTTAAGGGAATTAATCCATATGAAAAGCTATTAAATGTCAAACCAGACTACAACTACTTGAAAACTTTTGGATGTCTATGTTATTCATATATTAGACCATACAATAAACACAAATTAGAATTCAGATCTAGACCATGTACTTTTATTGGGTATGCTCAAAACCAAAAGGGATACAAATGCTTTGGTGAAAATGGTAAAATTTTCATAAGCATACATGTTGTGTTTAATGAAGAAATATTTCCATATTAGTTTGAAAGTATAAAATCCATAAATAAAGCATATGGTTCAAGTGTATCCATAATATATATACCTGTATATTCTGAAATATCAAGTGCAGGTGAACCAGTGTGCATCAATGACAAAACAGTATCATCAAGTAATGATATTGTTCAGCATTCAAGCCACAACAAAGAAACACCTGTAACAGACAACAATAATCAGGATTTCAATAACTTGGAAGACAGTGATGAAGAAAACAATCAAAGGCAGAGTCAGATGCGATCAACCTTACACACCACAACAAGCCACATCCATACACTCAATCATAACAAGAGCAACAAGTGGGATATTTAAAACCAAACTCTTTACTGCTGTAACCTTACTCAAAGAGCCAACAAGCTATGATCAAGCTAAAACAGATAGCAATTGGAAGGCAGCAATGAATGAAGAGTATCAAGCACTCATGCAAAATCAAACACAGAGTTTATTCAAGCCACCAAAAGACAAAAATATAATTGGGTGTAAATGGACTTTCAGAATTAAAAAGAACCCAGATGGGAGCATTAACAAATACAAAGCAAAATTGGTTGCAAATGGTTACACTCAACAGCAAGGCTTTGATTACAAAGAAACATTTTCCCCAGTGGTTAAATCATCTACCATCATAATTATTTTCAGCATTGCTATAAGTAAAGGATGGTCAATGAGACAACTTGATGTTAATAATGCATTTCTTAATGGATTACTTAAGAGGATGTGTATATGAGTCAACCACAGGGATACTGTGAAAAACCAGATTATATTTGCAAGCTAAACAAGGCCATCTATGGGTTGAAACAGGCCCCACGTGTATGGTTTGACAAATTGAAAAACGTATTGTATTCAATGAATTTTCAATATGCCAAATCAGACAACTCTCTATTCATAAAAGCTAGCAGACACTCTACTATCTATATTTTAAATTATGTTGATAATCTTGTTGTCACACAAAATAACACCGATGAAATCAACTCAATTTTCAAAGAACTGGACAAACAATTTTCTATCAAAGAACTTGGACAACTGAGTTACTCTTTGGGAATATAAGTTATTACAAAATCATCAACATAAATTGTTCTATCTCAAAGGAAATACTTAGGTGAGCTACTAGAAAAGACACGAATGAGCAATGCAAAGGGACATCCTACACTAATGATTAGCATTCAACATTATTCAAAACAAAGGGGATAACCCATATACAACATAAAATAATACAGAAGTGTAGTTGGTGCTTTACATTATGCAACTATCACTAGACCTGACATTGTGTTCAGTGTTAATAAGGTTTGTCAATTTATGCAGGCTCCACTGGACAGTCATTGGAAAGAAATGAAGAGAATTCTAAGATACTTGAAAGCTACAATAAATTATGGACTGCATATAAAGGCAAACGACAATTTCAACATCACTGGCTATACTGATGCTGACTGGGCATCAGATCCTGATGACAGGAAGTCAACTACAGGGTATTGCATCTATATTGGAAATAACATTATGTCATGGTGTTCTAAGAAACAATCCACTATATCTATATCAAGTTCAGAAGCAGAGTACAGAAGTGTAGCTAATGCCACATCAGAAATAATGCGAATTAAATCACTATTACCTGGGCTAAGTATAAAGTCTGACAAATCGATATTATGGTGTGATAACCAAAGTGCTGTGTACATGTCATCAAATCCAGTGTTACATTCTAGAACTAAACATATCGAGATTGAGATTGATCAACATTTTGTTAGAGAAAAAGTGCTTAAAGGAAATCTAGAAGTGAGACATGTACCTGCTACCCACCAGCGTGCTGACACATTAACAAAGGCCCTATCATTACAGAACTTCTCAAAGTTTCAAGAAGAATTAAAGGTGGCAGAAATCACTCATAGTAAAGACAAAGCAAGATTCACCAGAGTTCATCAGTCAGAGAACAGCTAGAAAGACAAAGGCTTCACAACTGAAAACCCTAAAAGCAGAAAGATCTACACAAATAAAAATAGTATCACTCATACTTGTAGATCTGAAGGCAAAAGAGCAGCTGAAACCACTCATGATAAAGACAAAACAAGACTCACCAGAGTTCATCAGTCAGAGAACTACCAGGAAGATAAAAGCTTCGCAACTGAAAACCCTACAAGCAGACAAATCAGCGAACATAAAACCAGTACTACTCAAGCTTGTAGATCTATAGACAATCGAAGTAAAGAGTATAAAGAGAAAGTTATTTCATCCATCAATTTGAGAACTGAAACGAAGAATTTGGGAGATCGTTATAGCAAAACCCTAACATCGTTTTAAGGGGGAGTAAAAGTGAAATAGGGTTTTGGTATAACATCGATTGAGATAATATATATCAAAGGGTACAAAGGCAAAGCCCATTACGTAAAAGCCCAATACTCACTGAACAGCCCAGTGACCGTGTAATTTTTTTTTTTGAACATTGTACCAAATACAAGTTTATATATTCAGACTTGCTGTATCATTTCAAATGTAATCAAAAATCATTTTGAAGCTTTTAATAAAAGAATTCAACTCTGTTCAGTTTTATATTACATCTGTTTGATAAATAATATAAGAATTCAACCCTATTGTAATTGTTGTAAAATTTTGAAATTAGTTTTGGGATATGGGTTTGTTTTTTGAAGAGGGAAGCAAGAACGGAAGAAGATAAGGAGTAGGGGTTAGTCCCTTTTTGTAGAATATAAAGGAATTTGTCTCTATATAGGTAAAGCTTGATATATGATATCAAAAGAAAGAAGAGAAGGAGCTATAAGGCGATGGGCCTTAGGCATGAACTTGGCATAGATAATAAAATTTAAAATGTCAAAAGATAGGCCTTGGGGTCTCGTGATCCATTAGGCCGCGGAAACAAATCAGTCGACAGACAAAACTCAACCAGTCGACCGTTTTGGCCTCTGGTTAAAAACGGTCAACCGGTGACATTTGGGCGGTCGACCTATTTCAACGCGAAGGGATGCAACGCTTCAGAAGCGTTGCAAAACTGAAAGGGTGCATATGTTTCTGATTCGAACAGAAATGACTGTTGCAATTAAACAGTTGCAACGCTTGGCTAATGGATGCCTCCTCTTGTCACCTATATATATAATTGCGCAAAATCATTTCAAATATCTCTGAATTTCGATCTTCTTCTTCCTAAGATATTCTGCAACACCGTTATACTATTGCAAAATAGTTCTGTCCGTAACACTTCTAAAGTGTTACAAATCTGAAAGTGTTGCAGAATAGCAAACTTCTTCTTCCTCTTCATTCTATTTTCGATTCTTGCATCATCAGAAAACTAAATCTACAGTGTTCTTTGTCGAATCAAAATCGTACAAATTTTGAATCCGATTTTGCTGTTTCAAGGCTTCATTGAATCCTGAAGTCAATAGTTCGATAGCCCTTTTGTACCTGGTGGATTGAACTATTGTCTGAAAGAATTTGCTACGCAAATCCTTGAAGTCAGAAGTACGGCAATCATTCTCCTCCATTAGCGTCTCAAACCATGAAATCCCCAATAAATTTTCAGACAATACTTCAACCATTGAAGGTTTGAGCGCATTGCAAGTGATGAATCAATATTTGACAAAATTTGAGCGAGTTGATGAAGAAAATTTCACTCGTTGGCAAGAGACCATGAAATTCTTCCTGATCACGGTCAAATTATTTCACATTCTCGAAGATGGATTGGGGAAAATACCGGAGGAAACCGATAAGGATAGTGCGGAAGTAAAAGCTAAAAAGGCAGAGCACAAAGAGGAAGATTTTCTATGCAGAGGCCACATTCTGAATGCACTGTCTACTCCGATATACAATGCTCATAGGACCTTGGACACCGCGAAGGCACTCTGGACTGCATTAGAAAGAAAATATCGGATCTCCGAGGAAAGAAATAAAAAATTTCTTATATGCAATTTTATGGATTTCAAAATGGTCACCAACAAGTCCATAATTGGACAAGTAAGTGAAATTCTACTGTTGGTATATCAACTTAAGGATGCCGGTATTGATCTCCCTGAATCATTTGTTGTTGGAGTCATTATTTCAAGACTCCTGAATTCTTGGAATGATTATAAGAAAAAAATTAAAACATGCGGAAACAGATTATGATTTAGATGGTTTACAGCGTCATCTTCGTATTGAAGAGGATTCTCGTAAACGCGAACTAGATGATAATCCGCAAACTGAGTCTCAATCTAAGGCTAATAATGTAGAAATTAACGATAAAGTTGCACTGTCATTTGGATTCGTTGTTAATGATGCAGATAAATGTATCTATAGCAAATCGGATAACAACGATTATGTTATAATATGTTTATACGTTGATGACATGTTGATATTTGGTTCCAATATATCCTGTGTGAATGAAACTAAAAAGTTTCTATCTTCTAAATTTGATATAAAAGATCTAGGAGAGGCTGATGTAATTTTAGGAATTAAAAACATTAGGAAAACGGGGGAGTTATTACTAACTCAATCTCATTACATTGAGAAGTTCCTAAAGAAGTATGATCACCACTATAATGACAAACCAGCACCAACTCCTTTAGATCCAAGTATAAAATTAGAAAAGAACATGGCACGTACCATTTCTCAATTAGAATATTGCAGTATTATTGGGAGTCTTATGTATGCTATGCATTGCACTTGACCAGATATCGCACATGCTATAAGTGTATTGTGTCGATTTACGAGTAATCCAAATTTTGAACACTGAAAAGCCATTTCCAGAGTCTTAGCTTATTTGAAGGGGACCATAAGCTATGGTTTATCTTATAAAGGATATCCTGCTGTAATAGAATGGTATAGTGATGCAACCTGGAACAATGTAGAATCCAAATCCAAGTCTATGACTGGTTGGATATTTACATTAGGGGACGCTGCTGTGTCTTGGGCTTCAAAGAAACAAACTTGTATATCTGATTCAGCTATGTTATCAGAATTGATTGCATTAGCAGACGCATGTAAGGAAGCGGAATGGCTTAGAAATTTGTTAGTAGAAATCCCATTATGGAAGAAGCTATCTCCAACAGTCTTGATTAATTGTAATAATCAAACAACGATATATAATGTTTCTGATAAAACATATAATGGAAAGTCTAGAAATGTGAGCCTAAGACATCACATGGTCAGACAGTTACTCAAAAATGGAGTTATAACTGTTGACTACATAGAAACGAAGAAAAACTTGGCTGACCCACTTGTCTTCCAAAGGCTATGGTTTCTATAAAGTCTAAAGAAATAGGACTAAGGTCTGTGAATGAAGATTGATCATCCTTAACAGAAACCCAACTTGTCTCTTGAAAACGATAGACAAAGTTCAATGGGTACCAACAAGTTAAGGAAATGATTATGGAACACTAAATCAATAATCCCATAATGTTTAGTGTTGGATTCTGCATGAACAAAGGATGGATAAATATCCTTAATAAGTCTAGAAACCCTAAAAGGTGTCTCGCAGAAACACTTTAAGTGACTTAACTATATGAGTATGGAAATCAGGCCGTTTCCTAGGAAAGTAAGACCGCTTTCTAAGTAGACTCATAAACCAGGATTTAAGCACATGGCCATTAATGTGCTGAGCAATACAGAACACTCTAACTAAAGAATACAACATGTGTGATTGTTTTGGCTTTATCATTAAAGGATACTTGGTTCAAGATTCGTTCGCCATAGAATCTCGATAGAGCTTTGAACGGTTTACACTAAGTAAAAGTTCAAATCCAAAAGATACTTTTATTTATGTGTTGTTTCCACGATGATGCAAATCTTGATCTTAGAACTACATAGGCTTGATCCCACTTGGGTATGTAGGAAGTCACACCAGTGATTCAGCCGTCCACTTTAATTTATTTTGAAAATTGGGGGAGATTGTTGTAAATTTTCAAAATTAGTTTTGGGATATGGGTTTATTTTTTGAAGAGGGAAGCAAGAATGGAAGAAGATAAGGAGTAGGGATTAGTCCCACATTGTAGAATATAAAGGAGTTTGTCTCTATGTAGGTAAAAGCTTGATATATGATATCAAAAGAAAGAAGAGAAGGAGCTATAAGGCAATGGGCCTTAGGCATGAACTTGACATAGATAATAAAATTTAAAATGTCAAAAGATGGGCCTTAGGCTTTGGGGCTTTGGGATCTCGTGATCTGTTAGGCCGCGGAAATAAATCAGTCGATAGGCCAAAAATCAACCAGTCGACCGTTTTGGCCTCTGGTTAAAAACGGTCGACCGGTGACATTTGGGCGGTCGACCGGTTTCAACCCGAAGGGATGCGACGCTTCAGAAGCGTTACAAAACTGAAAGGGTGCATATGTTTCTGATTCGAATAGAAATGACTGTTGCAATTAAACAGTTGCAACACTTGGCTAATGGATGCCTCCTCTCGTCACCTATATATAGAATTGCGGAAAATCATTTCAAATATCTCTGAATTTCGATCTTCTTCTTCCTAAGATATTATGCAACACCGTTATACTGTTGCAAAACAGTTCTGTCCGAAACACTTCTAAAGTGTTACAAACACTACTAGAAAAGGCTGGTATTCCAACGCCTGTTTTCCAACGGTTTCCAACGGCTCCTTAATAGCCGTTGGCGGGCGTTGGAAGCCGTTGGAAATGAAGCCGTTGGCGGCCGTTGGAAGCCATTGGAAAATTTCCTGCATATCAACAGAACCCGCGACCTGCTTTCATTATGTCTTCCCCAAACCATTTCTTCATCTCCAATTCACCATTTCCCAACCTCCAATTCCGCTGCCACCACCCACAAACGGCCGCCGACAGCCTACGACGTCATCTAGGAGCATCTCTAGCCCGTCTCCACCCTCCTACCTCTCCAAATCCGGTAATTTCTCTAAACCTAGGGTTTATTGATTTAGAAATTAATTTAAGCTATGATTGATCTCTACTTGTTAGTGTATGTATATTATGTCATGTTATCCCCTAATTGCTATTTGTATCACCATAATAATCAAGTTATTAGCAATTTCAAAATTTTCTAATTTAGTATATTGTGTTTGTTAAGGTGGTTTTGGTTAGTATTGAGCGTATGTGTGTGATAGAGTTTGCAAATAGAATAATTTATGCAAATAGAAAGTATATATTATGTTGACTAGAAAAATTGATGTTGGCAATGCTCATATTTTTTTTATGTTAGTAGAAAAATTGAAAAACACTTGTAGAAAAATTGATGTTAGTAGAAAAATTGATTTTATTAATCATGGATTAGATTTTAATTTCAAATTAGTATGGAATCCAACAATCAAAAAACTTCAAAAAAAAAATACCACTTGCGGACTTGTGCAATTTTTTTGTGTTTTTAATAGAATAAACAGGTGTCTTTAATAAACAATAGATTTATGGTTGAATTTTTTTGTGTCTTTAATAAGTAACAGGTGTATCATCAAGTAATGCTGCCACTTTTGCGGATTTCTAGTGCAGATTTCTAGTGCTGGAATGACTCTCAGTCTTCTCCTAGTTGTTGTTGCATTTTTTGTGAAGGTAAGTTTCAACTCTTTGAAGATGTCATTAGTATTGAACGTATGTGTGTGATAGAGTTTGTGAATAGTATAATTTATGCAAATACAAAGTATACAATATGTTGAGTTTGCAAATTGATGTTAGTATAATTTAGGGGACCAACTATGGTGGTTTTGTGGCGTAATGTAGGGCGAAGATGCATTGAATACGGTCGAGCTCATGATGCCGAGGAGCACTAAAGGATATGCTCAAGGTATGGATTTCTGAATCATTTCCTTTTTCTTTTGGAACTTTGTTTGTAAATGCTTTTTTGGACATAATTTGTAAAAATATCGTATGTAACCAGATTATTAGTTCAGCATCAAAATTTGAAAGTTGTGCTTGTAGAATGTATTACTTCCTTCCATATGTGTTTTCTGGTTGTCTATTTTTTTTCATTGATAACACCTTTGGGATTTGCAGACCAACATCAGAGCTATTAACAACATTCGTATGACATGCCTTTGCCTCGGTGGGATGTGGAATCCGAAAGATAAACAAGGGTAAACTTGATGCTACTCTTTTCTAATTTCCTAGTATATAACTTGTTTTATGTTTCTTTTTAAGTTTTCAAAAAAAATAAAAAATGAAAGCTTGCTTCTTAAAGCTGAACAATAGTGTATGTTAGTTAAAATAAGGTATAAGCATACATCACTGGATTATAAGTTGATATTTATTTTGTGTTTTCATTTTGCAGTTGTGCGAGAACACTTAGTGAAGTAAAGAATGGATAGCCATCTCTAGGCCGAGTTCAACATTACGATGCAGGTAATCTTGTCTTCTTCAGTTGACCCTATTTTTTCCTTAACCTCATACATCAATAGTTACTTTTAATGGAATATATATGTGTTTCAGTTGCATCATTCAAGAAGAAAAATATAAGTTATGCGTAGCTGTGAAGCACAAATAGCATATATGTGCTCAAGGTATGGCCTTTGTTTAAAATTACACTCTGCAATTTTTTTTTGTTTACTAGTAAATTTTCTTTTACTTGTACTTAGTGAGAAATATTAAGGACTGATTATAGGCTTTACATCAAACTCGTTATGTGCAACAATAGCATATTATATAGATCGGTAAACCTTCACATAGCTAGAATAAACACTCAGCAACATGACATAGCTTATTATGACTGAAAGGTAATAGACTTTCTTTTATATATATATAAAAAAAAAAAAATCAGTTTTTCTAACGGCTTCCAACGGCTCAGAGCCGTTGGAAACATTCCGTTGCATCCGTTGGAAGCCGTTGGAAGTCGTGAACGCTATTCCAACGGCCACTCCAACGGCCTCCAACGGCCGCCAACGGCTATGAGCCGTTGGAATAACCCTCTATTCTAGTAGTGAAATCTGAAAGTGTTGCAGAATAGCAAACTTCTTCTTCCTCTTCATTCTATTTTCGATTCTTGCATCGTCAGAAAACTAAATCTAGAGTGTTCTAGGTCGGATCAAAATCGTACAAATTTTGAATCCGATTTCGTTGTTTCAAGGCTTCATTGAATCCTGAAGTCGATAATTCGATAGCCCTTTTGTACGTGGTGGGTTGAACTATTGTCTGAAAGAATTTGCTACGCAAATCCTTGAAGTCAGAAGTACGGTAATCATTCTCCTCCATTAGCGTCTCAAACCACGAAATCCCCAACAGTAATCGGGATTATTTTAGCTTTGTATTTGAATATATATATATATATATATATATATATATATATATATATATATATATATATATATTACATGCATGCACTAAAGAATAAATCTGTCCTCCAACCTTGCATCTTTCATACTCCAACTGTTTAAGTTGGTGAAATAGTTAGGCGTACGTACCTTAGGAATAGGATATGGCACAATACATGCCATTTATTTCTGACCCCATCACGTTTGTGTGTTTGTATCTGTTTGGAAAGGACAACATTAAATCAATTACTAATGTCGGCTGTATAAGATCAACCTTACAAAGTTTATCTACCTACCTTCTCCCTGTCTACACAGGTTACTTATACCTGCCCTGTGCTATTTTTGACTTCCAGTCACAGGGTTGAGCAAAAACCGAACGCACCTAAATGTAGTTAATTTGTCTGTATTCGCCTACAGTTCAAAAACTATTATCAAGCATCTTAGACAAATTTTTTTTTCCCTCCATGTATACTTGCAGTAAAATGTGTTCAATATTTTGGTTTGTTACGTTTCTCCTCCAGCTCTTCTCACATTTATTTTAACCTACATGCATCTGTGTATTGATGATACAAGTTTTTTTTTTTTATAATCCGATGGTACGCAAAGCTATAGTTTGTTAACTGTATTACACAGGTTTTCTTCTTTTCCTCCGTGATAATTTACCTTCCCAGCAACATGGATCCGAAGTCAGTAAGGAAATCTACATGCAGGTACGCACGGTACGTATATACGGCTGGTGCCTAAATTCAGATGAACTTCCCTTTTAACTCCCATACTTTAGTGCTACATTACCTCAAACGTAACTCCTGCTATTCAATCAATGTACGTTGTTTTAAGTTAATTGTGTGTGTCCTGTCTTGCAAATGCATTTCATAAGGGCTAAATGCAACTTCTTTGTTTTTCTTTGAAGAGGGCATGAGGAGTAAGCAAATTAAGGAGTTGTTACAACTTTAAAGTTCTTACCGTCCAGAGTTAGAAATTTTTCCTCTCCTTTACTTGTGTACAAATGCATGCTCAAAAAATCTGCACCCAACTTATGTTGGCTCAGCAACTGCAAATTTGATGAGTACACTGTGGCCTTCCCAAAGTATTTGTTATGCTGCCAAAGGAGAATGATACATTTACCGACTTATGAGCAACCTCCTGTCTGTTTGATGGGACTTTTGGATCACAACGGTGGAATTTAATCCAGAAATTTTAGTCATAATACTCGAGCATATAACTCCATGTTTGTTTTTAATATCCATGTGATGTTGTATTGACAAATGAGTTTACAACCGTTGTGGCCTATATGTTTCTAGACTAAACGATTAGAATTATCAGTAGATTTAGGCATGTCAATGGGGCGTGGCGGGCACGGGCGGTAATCCCCCATCATCCGCTCCATTAGGTAATTTTTTGACTCGTGCCCGTCCTTACCCGCACGGATACCCATTAAACCGATTTTAAGAAGTTGCAGTTATTTATGGGTATTCGCGGATATTCATGATATTTTTTTTCAATTTATTTTTTAATCATCTATTGATAGGCTTCGAGTTCAGTTGCCATTTAGGTGCATGAAGCTAAGGCTGAAAAAGAAAAGTTGAAAGGCAGTCTTGTTCAAAAAGAGGAAAAGAATGGATAGCGCAGTGATGTAGACAGGGGTGGTGGAGTTTAGAAGTTGTATACTTAGATAATGGGTAAGGGGAGTAGATGATCAGATATGAATTAAGAAGATTCAGGGGATTAGAAGGAGAAGACAGAATGCAGCAGTATTGGAGAAAGAAGAAACAGTAGCATGCAAGAACAAAAAGAAGTAACTAAAAATAAGATTCCTTTTATTTCTTTATTTATTTATTTTTTTTTTTTTTTTATTTTTTTTTTTGAATACATGAAAGAAAAGCTTGGCCAAAAAATACAACAAACAAATACTTTACAAACAAGACACTGCCAAGCTTTTCATTGCCACGCTTAACTAACAAGACATGCAAAACAAGATAACACCTAACAATAACTGCAATCAAGACTCCAAAAGATCCCCAGCAAAGAGCAAACACAATTCACACCACAACAAATCAAAGTTGAACCATCCGCTCAAACTGCAAAAGCGTCACCAAAGAGATACAAAGCACCGAAGCCAACAGCAGGCATCGAAGCCATCCTGAAAAGAACAACTTCCTACCAACTTTAAGAGAATTAGGGGCACAAAATTAGAGGCTTAAAAAACATTTAGCATCTAATTATACTGTATTTGGGGCAAACTTAATATTAGCCTTTACAAATAACTATAGAAGCAATTAGAGACGTATCTACAAATAATTAAAGGCATTAAATGAAATTGGCCCTGTATTATAACTATCAAGGCCAAAATGAATGCCTTTAATGTTCACTAAATTTTTGGCACATGTGGCGCTAAATTTTGAGATACCTGGTAGAAAATCCATCGGACTTCAGATGGTTTTTCATCTTCCCTCAATTTCATTTTCTATAATCTTTCGTCAGAAAAAAAAAAAAGGTCAAAAGAAAAATTGAAGTTAAAGAAGTCTCTTGCTTGATCCAATCGAAAAGTCTCCTTAATTGAACGTCCTGGTAAGTATTTATATGAAATTCTATTTTGAATACTGTTTTAAACCATAGTCGCAAGATTTTTTTTATGGGAAATCTAGTATCTAATCAAATTAGATGCTAATCTTGCGCTTATTTGACCTATACTGCTTGTTTTTTTTTTTTTTTTTTTGCAAGGCAAGCGGGTTTGAATGGCTCCAACCATCTTTATTAAAAAACAAGAGAATTACAAAAACTCCAAGACATTACAAATCAAGTAGAAGAAATAATAGAACGGACCAATATATGTTTAGCAATAGATTCATTCTTAAACACCCTATTGTTCCGTTGCATCCACAAAAGATATAACGTCTTCTTCAAAGCTTTCAAAAGTAGACAACCATTAATGTTCTTCCATCTAGTAAATTTAAAAATTAGAAACCATTCCTCGGACGAAGAAGCCGCCGGCGAGTGCAAGCCAAAGTGGAAGAGTACCCGATTCCAGACAAAACCTGTGTATATACATTCAAAGTACAGGTGCTTCAAAGTTTCTGGATGGATACCGCAGAAAATACATGTATCATTGTCAATGATACCCTTTGCATGCAACTTACTTCTCGTGTTCAGTCCATTCTGTAAAATTCTCCACAACATAAGATTCTCCTTTGGTACACTTTGTCATCCACACTCTCGAGTACCACGGAAAATTCAAGTTATTAGACATCAAAACTTTATAAACAGAGCTGATAGAGTGGAATTTACCATTCCATAGAGAAGTGCCAGTGTTGAAATTGAGCTTTGCTTTCAAAATCTTTGTCCAAATAGTTCTAATGACCGCAGAACTACAATTGGGTAACGCTAAAGCTCCATTAACAAATAACTGAGAAAGAATTGCATCTTCCCTGATACCAGTAGAGCATCTAACGATGTAATCAACTTCATCCCCAAGTATAGTCCCCTTATCCACCCACGGATCATACCAGAAAGAGACATGTTCCATCCGCATCAGGCCACTTTGAAACATAGGAAGGAACATGCTACGATGATTCAATATATTCCGCCATGTCCAGCTACAGTCAGTAGGAGTCGCCATTGTCCAGAAATGATCACTTTTGATAAGATAAATTCTACACCAGTCAGCCCAAATGTTGGTATTAAAACACTGAAGCTTATCAATTCTTGCGGAGAGAGCAGCTCTATTCCACTGTTTTAGATTTATTACTCCAAGACCACCAGACGAATAAGAACAGCAAACTCTCTTCATGGAAATCGGAGATATTTTTTTGGAATAAGGGTTACCGTGCCAGAGAAAATGGCCAAGAGCAGCGGATACCATATCAGCAACTTTAGAAGGGATAATAAATAGTCTTGCATAGTATGTGCACATCGCAAACGCTACTGACTTGACAATAATCAATTTGCCCGCCATAGAGAACCTTGATGCCGGCCATGTTGATATTTTCGCAATAATGCTCTCAAATAATGGAAGACAATGTGATGCACGCAATCTGGACGAGCACAGAGGGGCACCCAAATACTGTTCCTCATCATGCATAGGGGAAAGACTAGTAAGATTATACATTGCAGCTTTCCTTTCATCCGATATCCCACCACATTTCATTTTTGATTTGCTCATATTAATAGATAATCCAGTCAAAATTTTGAATGAACCAAGAATATCCATAATACCATTGACAGATTTTAGGTTTGGTTTAGTAAATAGCAGTACATCATCCGCAAACAAAAGAGAGCATATACTTGATCGTTTACAGTTAGGATGGAAATCTATCTTCTTAGAGATGTAGGCGTTATGAGTAAGAATAAAGAATAATTCCATAACACAAACGAATAAGTACGGGGATACGGGGTCTCCCTGCCGTAGACCTTGCTTTGATTTAAAGTACCCAAAAGTATTACCATTCATGCATAGAGAAATCTGCACAGTAGAGATGCATGAATAAATCCAAGAGAGAAAAGGGATCAGGAAGTTCATTTTGAAAAGGATATAGATGATAGTGTCCCATCTAACCGAGTCATATGCTTTTTGTATGTCTAATTTAAGGACACATCTAGGAGATATAGAACTTTGGTTATAACCTCTCATCAATTCAGTGGCCAGTAAAATGTTGTCTGCTATATCTCTATTAGGAAGAAACGCACTCTGGTTCGGAGATATGTTATTCGAAATAGCATTCTTCATTCGAGTGGCAAGAATTTTAGCAATACACTTGTATATCACATTATAACAAGCTATAGGGCGGAAATTACTGACAGATTGTGGATTTTCAACTTTTGATATTAATGCTAGTCTAGTCGAATTAATGCAACCTAACATTTTGCTGTGTAGGAAAAAATTTTGAATGCCTTTAATAACTTCGGCACCTACCACATACCAACATTTCTTAAAGAATAGCGCATTAAAGCCATCCGGGCCAGGCGAGCTAGAATTCTTCATAGAAAAAATGGCTTTTACAATTTCTGCTTCCCCAATTTCCATAATTAACTCGTTCTTAATAGCATCAGAAATTGACGGAAAGATAGTATGAGAAAAGGATTCTAAATTGATAGAGAAACTTTGATCATTACCCAATGACGTTGCGAAATAATCCAGGAATGCAGATTGAACAGCATCAGGATTTGTACACAGAATTCCATCTTTATCGGTAATAGATGATATATTAGAAGCAGATTGTTGAATCTTCAACGCACTATGAAATGTTGTCGTGTTCTTGTCTCCATGAAGCAACCACCTAGACTTGTTCTTTTGGTTCGCCATTTTTGCTTCTTCAGATATTGCTTTAGAGAGATCAACAGTGAGCACCTTTTCAGCTTCAGAGAGAGATATAATAGCCGAAGAGTCGGTACACCTTTGAATATCATTTTGGGTCTGATGCAGAGCATACCTAATTGATTGAGAAAGAGAAGACCCATTCCCAAAGTTTGCTTTCGACCAGGTCCTCAACACGCCCTTCAATCTTTTGAGTTTTTCCTGTACAATAAACATGGGGTTACCTTGCACATGAATGTTCCAACAGATAGAAACAATGTTTAAAAAATCAGGATGATCAACCCAATTATTAAAAAATGAAAATGAGGATTGTCTTCTAACAACTTTCTTGCCCCAATCCAACACAAGGGGAGAGTGATCAGAAAGAGAAGAGGGGTGGAATAAGGGTACAAAGGTTAGGCCAAGATGAAACAACCGAGTAATTTTGGTATGATCTATCAAGTTTGCAGAAGGTTCTAGGGCCATTTCTAGCTCGATCATTCCATGTGAATAGCGCACCAGAGGAAGGGATTGGTAGCAGATTAGCATCGAATATAGCGTTGTTCAGCGGTCTTGTTTGTCTAAATGTCAGGGGGCGGCCTCCGCGTTTATCAGAAGAATGTTGCATACAATTCCAATCTCCAATACATATCCAAGGGGTAGAATCATGTTGGAGTGATGGGAGGGAGTCTAGAAACGTTTGCCTGTTGGCAACACTATTCTCAGCATAAATGAAGGTTACAAGGAAAATATTATTGGTTGGTATATGATGAATTTTTGTGTGAATGAACTGCCTATGAACAATGAGAGGATTCAAAAAGAAGGTTTGAGGGTTCCATATTAACAAAATCCGGCCAAAAGGAGCTTGGGCAAGATTGTGAAGAGAGTTCCATGAAGGTTGAATATTGTGAATCGCTTTAGAGGTGGTAGAGTAATTAAGCTTTCTCTCGGCAATGGCCATGAGATGGATGTTATGAGTCAGAATCAAATTCTTGATTTCAAGTTGTTTTGGAAGCGGATTAGCTCCTCTAATGTTTCAAAAAGAAATTTTGTCAATCATTGGGATGAGAGAGAAGATGATGCCCTGGTTTTTACACCAGAAGAATATATAATGGGTTTATGATGAGAGGGCAAGGACAAGATAGATTCTTCGAAGGTGTATTCAATCGATTTATCAAGATCAGAGGACGCGGAAACATTCTTTTTTGGTCTCCCTCTACTTCTCTTAGTAACTCTGTTCCTAGGAATGGGAAAGGTTGGAGATTTGGCTATTTTTGATTCAGAGGAAGATACAGGAGGAAGTCGAACAATGGACGAAGTGGGATGATTATTTATATCCCCAAAGATATGATTTGGGAGAGATAGAGAAGAGTAGGGGGATTTTGGCTGTTGAATAGAAACTCGTGAAGGGCTCATAGCGGAAAGGTCAACAATCAAAGGGACAGCTTGCATTTGGGATGAGATATGCACAAGGGGAGCAGAGTGCACTATGGGACCAGTGTGCACAAGAAGTTCAGTTTGCACAGATTGGTGATGAGGAGGATCTAAATTTAACATTTCGAATTGATTACTGGTTTTTACAGAACTGGTAAGACAAACAGAGGGGGATTTAGAAGTAGATTCAACATTCTTCCTAGAAAGTCTGCTATTTGCTGCAAATGTGAATATGCAATCCCCATTACTCTCAGGATTTGTTGCCACTTTTTCCAATTTATCCAAATTAATCCCAGCACAGTGAGAACCTACTTCCCCTTCATTATTTGTATTTTCTTTTTGTCCATCAAATTTTTTCCCAAACGATACTTCAACACCATTCTTTACTTCACTCTCCTTATCTTTGTTCACCATTCTCCACATTTTCTTGGGGTTTCTAAATCTTTTCCTTTGAACCACCGTGAAACCCCTTTGAATTTCTTGCTCTTCCTCATCATTCATTTTGTCATATTTTACATATTCCCTTTTACTTTCTTGCTTTTGGTTATTCACCCCTCGTTCAACAATTTTAACTGCATTATGCTTTTCACAGAGAGAAGTAGCATGCCCAAATATCTTACATTTAGTACAAATTAGTGGTTTCCAAGTATATTCCACTACCACATCAGGACATGTTTCATCACCCACCACAAGAACATCAGGAAGCTCCTTATCCGTACTCACTTCTATTAGACATTTAGCATACTCAAATCTTTTCATTTTTTCAGTATTCTCATCGTAACATAACACCTTTCCTATATGACAACCTAGCCAATTAATTCCCAAAAGAGACCAAAACAACATTGGAATTCGATAGAGATGTACCCATATAGGAACGGTTCTTACAGCCGCATTAGCAGAGGATAAAGATGGTGTGTAGTTTGCGATGATAAACATCTGACCTCTGATGAACATTGGGTCCTTTTTCAACACTGTAAATTTGTCCTCCTGGTTTGCAAATTTGAAGAAAAAATTTTGCTTGTCGTAAAACATTTCAAAATCCCCCTTCAGTTTCCAGACCCGATCTAAATGCTGTTTTACTGCCATGTAGTTAACGTTGCCCGCAAGGAAAGAACCCACTAGACAGTCAGTCCAAGCACTCGATCCTTCATCCATGACAGTTTGAGGTGGTGGCACAGATTTACCCTCATAGTTAACCTCAAAGTGGACTGGAGAATAATCCCTAGCATTCTTAGGTTTAGAGTAAAAGAGAGAGGAAAACTTCACAGGAGAGGACGACGAGATAGGAGGAGGAAATGGAGGGGTAGAAGAAGGAGGAGGGGGAGGGGAGATCGGATTGGGAGGCGGAGGAGAGGGAGGAGGAGGGATAGGTAAGGGAGGCATGATGGGGATGGGTGGGACGGCAGCAGCGATGGGAAAGGGAGAAAGGACATAAGAAGGACGAGACAAGATGGAGATGTCAGAAGACATTAATGCACTTCATGTTGTCATATCAATTTTCTTTCCCTCACAAGTTTCGTTTCTTTTTTCCTTCTACTACTTGCTTTATTATCTATTCATATTCTTTTCATTCAAGTTCTTTGCGAAGGAAGAAAACATTTTGGATTAAACAATAAACGCCCAATTTCCTACAATTTAATTGTCATATTTATATTTTTCTTCCTGGTTAACAAAATGCGTCAATTGGTCATTAGTATTATCTTTTTTTCCTTCAGTTTATGCAAGAGAATTTCAATTCAAAACTACTTGCACGTAAGTAGTATGTTTAAATGTCTAAAAAAGTGTACAGCTGTGTTTCTCAATCCAGTACATTTTTTTAACTTAAGCAGCTAAAAGTAAATTAAAAAGTTGATGAAATTTGTTGTGGATTGTTATCAACTTAATACATTGTATAACTTATTAACTAAAACCTGTAGCATAGTAGATGGATGTGTGATAAAATAATGTATTTCTTTTACATAACTTTACTGAACGGATTTTTTTTTTGAATGTTGCACAAATTCAATATTTGATATCGATAATATTTTGTACTCTGATTCAGTTAGCCTGCTTTATGTAAATGAACCACAACAGTGTGAATACATGAAACACCTTATAATTGACAGGATCAATATGGTAGAGAGGAAAACAATTTCATGAATAAAACCAATGAGTGACATTATTTACTTATAGAATCTTACATGTTTAACATTATTTGCAAACTACTTCTAATGGAGAGGATTTCTCTCTGATATTTTAATATCCTTTTTTGATGGCTAATTGTGATATGAGTATATCAAATATTGGAAAGATAAAGAAATAATGAGATTTACTAGATGTTGCATGCATCATAACGCATGTTATGATAAGAGTAACTTGCATGTTATTGTTATTGAGTGATGCATAAATATATAGCAACTTGTTATCTATTACATGAAATAAAAAACAGGAACTAATCGTCGCTTTCGTGGACACCTAGCAAAGTAACCATTTCAAAATGCTTTATACCGTAGATTTCCTTTTTTTGTTTCCTTCACGCCAACCGCTCAACCCCACTTCTCATTCAATTCATTAGCCAGTTACTATTTCTTCACCGAATCTATATTTTACTTTTTTTTGTCTCTCTTCTTCCTTCAAATTTCGACCTTTGCTTCTTGATAACAAAAATTCCTCCAACCCTTATGCTTTATCTCTACCGGTTGTCTTTATTTATTCTTCCATTTCCATTCCTTGGTGATTTCCATTTAACCTACTAATCCCTACCTATTATTTTCATTACCATGACAAAGATCTATACCCAAGGGTGTAAAGCAGAAAGAGCATGTGTTCGATTTAGATTAACATTTCAAAATCCATGGTCGACAAAGCAATATAGGTAGGGTAATCGATAGACTTGACTTCAAAATCCATGTTTTGATCTATTTTCTGTTTCTTTTTTGTGCTTAAAAAGGGTTTGCTATTTAATTTTATGATAAATTCCTTTTCTTTCCATCATCCGTTCACTATTGCCAAAAGAATCTTTAAAGAGCTGAATATGCCAATTTTATCAGTCTCACGTTCTCATTGAACAAAATAGCTCACGCATACAAAAAATTTCATACAAACATGTTCATATTTATGAATATAACAAGTCGCCGTTTTGAGATCTACAGGATTAGTTGCTATAAGGTATTCTTTTACTTGCTGTTTAGACGGCCAATGAAGCAATAATCTATATCTCAACTTGGGCAGTGGACACATTAATGTAATGGATATTTGAAATTGACAAAATATCCAAAGTCATTGTTTTTTGTCTTCTTTCTCTCTTACCATGTAAAGTTAAGACATTTTGATGTTTTTTTATTACTGTTATCCATTTTGGTAAGTTGATAACATAGTGCATTTTTTACAGTTGTACCTCATCAGCATGTAGTTATCGATGTCAGAAAGTATAGCATAACACATGGTATACCCTATATCCATGGTGAGTTTTTAAGCAACTATACAGGTTATTTAATTTTGCTGCAAACTTACTGATAGTTCGATTTTTTTCTATTTTGAAATATTTCCTATTGCGCTTTCATCGTCAGGATTGAATGACTAGTTTGTTTATGTTACTAAAATTGTTAATATTAGAGGCACTAGGTTATAGGCAAAACAAATGTTACGCCTCCATTGCTCTATGCTTATGGGTCAAAAACGATTTTGCCCCTATTCATTGTCAACCAAGACAAAAGCATACATTTGTAATATCTTTTTTCTTTTCTGTCCATGCCACGTCTTAAACCACAATTCTATGCCGAACTCCAAACCGATTCGTCGCCCATCTTATTGCGGCTAGCAGCAAAACCTAAGAATTTTTTTCTCTTAAATTAAAGAATAGCAACCATCGCTGAAATCTACTACCAAATTTCTATCTTAAATCAAAAACCCTAGTTCACTGATTTATGAAAACAAAGGGGATTTTGTGATAAGGTGTGCCAATCCAGTCGATTTGAAATCCGACTGATTCAACTGGTACGAGTTTAATCAATTTCACCAATCTCTAATCCCTTTATTCTTCAGCTTTACCATGACCTAGTTCTTCATTCAAGTACTTTGATGAATTAGTACAAGCTAGGACACTGTTCAATCTCC
The DNA here is from genome assembly GCA_030737875.1 of Allium sativum. Lineage (NCBI taxonomy): Eukaryota > Viridiplantae > Streptophyta > Magnoliopsida > Asparagales > Amaryllidaceae > Allium > Allium sativum. The sequence continues at coordinate 843,360,734 of CM060919.1, read as the reverse complement.
TTCAATTGTCAGGTACTAATTCAATTTTCATTAGAAACCGATTCAAGAAGACTCTAGCTCTGATACGAATGACAATTAAAAAGTAAATTTTTATATTTTTCAATTCAGATTTAGATCTCATGTCTGGTGAGTTATACTTCTTTTTTCATTATAATTTTTCTATGTTTATTGTTGAATGAAGCCTAGTTCCTTATGAAATTAATCAATTTTGGTTATTTATTCATTGAAAATGCAATAAACACACAAGTTACTTATTGGGTACTGAGCTTTATTTGTTTGTAAACTTATATAATGACATATGATATAGTTTGCAGCTTTGTTCTTAACATATCATTTTTAGTATAAAGCTTGCAGTCTTGCACACAAGTTTGAAAAATGTGTATGTAGCAGTTAATAAATTTACATCCAGTGTCAAATTTAACTATAACTTTAGCATTCAGTATCAAAAATTAATTTGATTTCTATAGAACGTTGGTGGTGCTTTCTCAGGCATTCGAGTAACTGATCTAATAATTATATTATACATAGAAGTAGTTGCAGTTTGGCCAGACATAATTTTTTATTGTTATTTAAGTTAATGGTTACTATAGAGAATTATTGGTTAACGCAACGTACAAATGCTTAATTTTAGTATGACATTCATGTAGCCAAATGTAAGTAAATATTATAATAGATACAGGCATTGTGAATTCAGTTACATTGGAAGCTCAGACCGAGCATTCCTTTAATCAAGATTTATGCATTAATTGACATCATATTTTATTGTGCATAGATGGTGGAAGCTGCATTATATAACATTTGTGGAATCCTGCACCAATCACTTCAGATTATGGATACAAGCATTATATAACATTTGTAGATGCATTTAGTAGATACACTTGGATATACTTTATGAAATCTAAATCTGATACATGTGATATAGTTATACACTTTATAACTCAGATTGAAAAACAGACAAACTCAAATATTAAAATATTCCAATATGATGGAGGAACTGAGTATAAGCCACTGAAAGACTACAAAATAGGGGAATAGTTCATAGAATCACATGTCCTTACACATATGAGCAAAATGGTATTGTTGAAAGAAAACACATACATGTGGTAGAAACATGTTTGACACTACTGGCTAATGCTAAAATGCCACTAAAGTTTTGGCCAGAATCATTTAGTACTGCTGTTTATTTAATAAACAGATTACCTACTAAAGTTCTTAAGGGAATTAATCCATATGAAAAGCTATTAAATGTCAAACCAGACTACAACTACTTGAAAACTTTTGGATGTCTATGTTATTCATATATTAGACCATACAATAAACACAAATTAGAATTCAGATCTAGACCATGTACTTTTATTGGGTATGCTCAAAACCAAAAGGGATACAAATGCTTGGGTGAAAATGGTAAAATTTTCATAAGCATACATGTTGTGTTTAATGAAGAAATATTTCCATATTAGTCTGAAAGTATAAAAACCACAAATAAAGCATATGATTCAAGTGTATCCATACCATATATACCTGTATATTCTGAAATATCAAGTGCAGGTGAACCAGTGTGCATCAATGACAAAACAGCATCATCAAGTAATGATATTGTTCAACATTCAAGCCACAACAAAGAAACACCTGTAACAGACAACAATAATCGGAATTTCAATAACTTGGAAGACAGTGATGAAGAAAATAATCAAAGGCAGAGTCAGAGCGATCAACCTTACACACCACAACAAGCCACATCCATACACTCAATGATAACTAGAGCAAAAAGTGGGATATTTAAAACCAAACTCTTTACTGCTGTAACCTTACTAGAAGAGCCAACAAGCTATGATCAAGCTAAAACAGATAGCAATTGGAAGGCAACAATGAATGAAGAGTATCAAGCACTCATGCAAAATCAAACACGGAGTTTATTCAAACCACCAAAAGACAAAAATATAATTGGGTGTAAATGGACTTTCAGAATTAAAAAGAACCCAGATGGGAGCATTAACAAATACAAATCAAAATTGGTTGCAAATGGTTACACTCAACAGCAAGGCTTTGGTTACAAAGAAACATTTTCCCCAGTGGTTAAATCATCTACCATCATAATTATTTTCAGCATTGCTACAAGTAAAGGATGGTCAATGGACAACTTGACGTTAATAATGCATTTCTTAATGGATTACTTAAAGAGGATGTGTATATGAGTCAACCACAGGGATACTGTGAAAAACCAGATTATATTTGCAAGCTAAACAAGGCCATCTATGGGTTGAAACATGCCCCACGTGTATGGTTTGACAAATTGAAAAATGTATTGTATTCAATGAATTTTCAATATGCCAAATCAGACAACTCTCTATTCATAAAAGCTAGCAGACACTCTACTATCTATATTTTAAATTATGTTGATAATCTTGTTGTCACAGAAAATAACACTAATGAAATCAACTCAATTGTCAAAGAACTGGACAAACAATTTTCTGTCAAAGAACTTGGACAACTGAGTTACTCTTTGGGAATAGGAGTTATTACAAAATCATCAACATAAATTGTTCTATCTCAAAGGAAATACTTAGGTGAGCTACTAGAAAAGACACGAATGAGCAATGCAAAGGGACAGCCTACACTAATGATTAGCAGCCAACATTATTCAAAACATAGGGGATAACCCATATACAACATAAAATAATACAGAAGTGTAGTTGGTGCTTTACAGTATGCAACTATCACTAGACCAGACATTGTGTTCAGTGTTAATAAGGTTTGTCAATTTATGCAGGCTCCACTGGACAGTCATTAGAAAGCAATGAAGAGAATTCTAAGATACTTGAAAGCTACAATAAATTATGGACTGCATATAAAGGCAAACGACAATTTCAACATCACTGGCTACACTGACGCTGACTGGGCATCAGATCCTGATGACAGGAAGTCAACTACAGGGTATTGCATCTATATTGGAAATAACATTATGTCATGGTGTTCTAAGAAACAATCCACTGTATCTATATCAAGTTCAGAAGCAGAGTACAGAAGTGTAGCTAATGCTACATCAGAAATAATGCGAATTAAATCACTATTATGTGAGCTAAGTATAAAGTCTGACAAATCGATATTATGGTGTGATAACCAAGGTGCTGTGTACATGTCATCAAATCCAGTGTTACATTCTAGAACTAAACATATCGAGATTGAGATTGATCAACATTTTGTTAGAGAAAAAATGCTCAAAGGAAATCTAGAAGTGAGACATGTACCTGCTACCCACCAGCGTGCTGACACATTAACAAAGGCCCTATCATTACAGAACTTCTCAAAGTTTCGAGAAGAATTAATGGTGGAAGAAATCACTCACAGTAAAGACAAAGCAAGATTCACCAGAGTTCATTAGTCATAGAACAGCTAGAAAGACAAAGGCTTCACAACTGAAAATCCTAAAAGCAGAAAGATCAACACAAATAAAAATAGTATCACTCATACTTGTAGATCTGAAGGCAATAGAGCAGTTGAAACCACTCATGATAAAGACAAAGCAACTCACCAGAGTTCATCAGTCAGAGAACTACCAGGAAGACAAAAGCTTCGCAACTGAAAACCCTACAAGCAGACAAATCAGCGAACATAAAACCAGTACTACTCAAGCTTGTAGATCTGAAGACAATCGAAGTAAAGAGTATAAAGAGAAAGTTATTTCATCCATCAATTTGAGAACTGAGACGAAGAATTTGGGAGATCGTTACAGCAAAACCCTAACATCAATTTAAGGGGGAGTAAAAGTGAAATAGGGTTCTGGTATAACATCGATTGAGATAATATATATCAAAGGGTACAAAGGCAAAGCCCATTACGTGAAAGCCCAATACTCACTGAACAACCCAATGACCGTGTATTTTTTTTTGACCATTGTACCAAATACAAGTCTATATATTCAGACTTGCTGTATCATTTCAAATGTAATCAAAAATCATTCTGAAGCTTTTAATAAAAGAATTTAACTCTGTTTAGTTTTATATTACATCTGTTTGATAAATAATATAAGAATTACATCAAAATTCTTATAATAATTAAACTGAAACACTAGTTACAACCCTTCTCTTTTTATGTCCTCTTCTTCTATAATTTCTTCTCTTTCTTCGCTTCCTCCTCCGTGCTCACTTTGAACTGAAACCTAGCGTACATATATTTAATTCCGCATGGTTTGGTTGCCAAACTGGAAAACAAGTTCCTCCTGCAGGTAGGTTATTTGGATGAGTTAGGCCTTCTGCAAACAATAAATTCATTGCAAAATTTATGCCTTTTTTAATAGACAACTTATTACCCTATTGTAATTGTTGTAAATTTTCAAAATTAGTTTTGCGATATGGGTTTGTTTTTTGAAGAGGGAAGCAAGAATGGAAGAAGATAAGGAGTATGGGTTAGTTCCTTTTTGTAGAATATAAAGGAGTTTGTCTCTATATAGGTAAAAGCTTGATATATGATATCAAAAGAAAGAAGAGAAGGAGCTATAAGGCAATGGGCCTTAGGCATGAACTTGGCATAGATAATAAAATTTAAAATGTCAAAAGATGGACCTTAGGGCTCTTGGGGTCTCGTGATCCATTAGGTCGCGAAAACAAATCAGTCGACAGGACAAAACTCAACCAGTCGACCGTTTTGGCCTCTGGTTAAAAACGGTCAACGGGTGACATTTGGGCGGTCGACCGATTTCAACCCGAAGGGATGCGATGCTTCAGAAGCGTTGCAAAACTGAAAGGGTCCATATGTTTCTGATTCGAACAGAAATGACTGTTGCAATTAAACAGTTGCAACGCTTGGCTAACGGATGCCTCCTCTCGTCACCTATATATATAATTGCGCAAAATCATTTCAAATATCTCTGAATTTCGATCTTCTTCTTCCTAAGATATTATGCAACACCGTTATACTGTTGCAAAATAGTTCTGTCCGTAACACTTCTAAAGTGTTACAAATCTGAAAGTGTTGCAGAATAGCAAACTTCTTCTTCCTCTTCATTCTATTTTCGATTCTTGCATCGTCAGAAAACTAAATCTAGAGTGTTCTAGATCGGATCAAAATCGTACAAATTTTGAATCCGATTTCGATGTTTCAATGCTTCATTGAATCCTGAAGACAATAGTTCGATAGTCCTTTTGTACCTGGTGGGTTGAACTATAATCTGAAAGAATTTGCTACGCAAATCCTTGAAGTCAGAAGTACGGTAATCATTCTCCTCCATTAGCGTCTCAAACCACGAAATCCCCAACAGTAATCGGGATTATTTTAGCTTTGTATTTGAATATATATATATATATATATATATATATATATATATATATATATATATATATATTACATGCATGCACTAAAGAATAAATCTGTCCTCCAACCTTGCATCTTTCATACTCCAACTGTTTAAGTTGGTGAAATAGTTAGGCGTACGTACCTTAGGAATAGGATATGGCACAATACATGCCATTTATTTCTGACCCCATCACGTTTGTGTGTTTGTATCTGTTTGGAAAGGACAACATTAAATCAATTACTAATGTCGGCTGTATAAGATCAACCTTACAAAGTTTATCTACCTACCTTCTCCCTGTCTACACAGGTTACTTATACCTGCCCTGTGCTATTTTTGACTTCCAGTCACAGGGTTGAGCAAAAACCGAACGCACCTAAATGTAGTTAATTTGTCTGTATTCGCCTACAGTTCAAAAACTATTATCAAGCATCTTAGACAAATTTTTTTTTCCCTCCATGTATACTTGCAGTAAAATGTGTTCAATATTTTGGTTTGTTACGTTTCTCCTCCAGCTCTTCTCACATTTATTTTAACCTACATGCATCTGTGTATTGATGATACAAGTTTTTTTTTTTATAATCCGATGGTACGCAAAGCTATAGTTTGTTAACTGTATTACACAGGTTTTCTTCTTTTCCTCCGTGATAATTTACCTTCCCAGCAACATGGATCCGAAGTCAGTAAGGAAATCTACATGCAGGTACGCACGGTACGTATATACGGCTGGTGCCTGAATTCAGATGAACTTCCCTTTTAACTCCCATACTTTAGTGCTACATTACCTCAAACGTAACTCCTGCTATTCAATCAATGTACGTTGTTTTAAGTTAACTGTGTGTCTCCTGTCTTGCAAATGCATTTCATAAGGGCTAAATGCAACTTCTTTGTTTTTCTTTGAAGAGGTCATGAGGAGAAAGCAAATTAAGGAGTTGTTACAGCTTTAAAGTTCTTACTGTCCAGAGTTAGAAATTTTTCCTCTCCTTTACTTGTGTACAAATGCATGCTCAAAAAATCTGCACCCAACTTATGTTGGCTCAGCAACTGCAAATTTGATGAGTACACTGTGGCCTTCCCAAAGTATTTGTTATGCTGCCAAAGGAGAATGATACATTTACCGACTTATGAGCAACCTCCTGTCTGTTTGATGGGACTTTTGGATCACAACGGTGGAATTTAATCCAGAAATTTTAGTCATAATACTCGAGCATATAACTCCATGTTTGTTTTTAATATCCATGTGATGTTGTATTGACAAATGAGTTTACAATCGTTGTGACCTATATGTTTCTAGACTAAACGATTAGAATTATCAGTAGATTTAGGCATGTCAATGGGGCGTGGCGGGCACGGGCGGTAATCCCCCATCATCCGCCCCATTAGGTAATTTTTTGACTCGTGCCCGTCCATACCCGTACGGATACCCATTAAACCGATTTTAAGAAGTTGCAGTTATTCATGGGTATTCGCGGATATTCATGATATTTTTTTTCAATTTATTTTTTAATCATCTATTGATAGGTTTCGAGTTCAGTTGCCATTTAGGTGCATGAAGATAAGGCTGAAAAAGAAAAGTTGAAAGGCAGTCTTGTTCAAAAAGAGGAAAAGAATGGATAGCGCAGTGATGTAGACAGGGGTGGTGGAGTTTAGAAGTTGTATACTTAGATAATGGGTAAGGGGAGTAGATGATCAGATATGAATTAAGAAGATTCAGGGGATTAGAAGGAGAAGACAGAATGCAGCAGTATTGGAGAAAGAAGAAACAGTAGCATGCAAGAACAAAAAGAAGTAACTAAAAATAAGATTCCTTTTATTTCTTTATTTTTTATTTTATTTTTTTATTTTATTTTTTTGAATACATGAAAGAAAAGCTTGGCCAAAAAATACAACAAACAAATACTTTACAAACAAGACACTGCCAAGCTTTTCATTGCCACGCTTAACTAACAAGACATGCAAAACAAGATAACACCTAACAATAACCCAACATGTCATACACAAGAACAAACTAACATCAGACACTACACACCCTAGAAACAGCAGCAAGAAGCACAGTTAGAACGCTTCAAACACCAGCAAATAAGAACTGCAATCAAGACTCCAAAAGATCCCCAGCAAAGAGCAAACACAATTCACACCACAACAAATCAAAGTTGAACCATCCGCTCAAACTGCAAAAGCGTCACCAAAGAGATACAAAGCACCGAAGCCAACAGCAGGCATCGAAGCCATCCTGAAAAGAACAACTTGCTACCAACTTTAAGAGAATTAGGGGCACAAAATTAGAGGCTTAAAAAACATTTAGCCTCTAATTATACTGTATTTGGGGCAAACTTAATATTAGCCTTTACAAATAACTATAGGGGCAATTAGAGACGTATCTACAAATAATTAAAGGCATTAAATGAAATTGGCCCCGTATTATAACTATCAAGGCCAAAATGAATGCCTTTAATGTTCACTAAATTTTTGGCACATGTGGCGCTAAATTTTGAGATACCCGGTAGAAAACCCATCGGACTTCAGATGGTTTTTCATCTTCCCTCAATTTCATTTTCTATAATCTTTCGTCAGAAAAAAAAAGATCAAAAGAAAAATTGAAGTTAAAGAAGTCTCTTGCTTGATCCAACCGAAAAGTCTCCTTAATTGAACGTCCTGGTAAGTATTTATATGAAATTCTATTTTGAATACTGTTTTAAACCATAGTCGCAAGATTTTTTTATGGGAAATCTAGTATCTAATCAAATTAGATGCTAATCTTGCGCTTATTTGACCTATACTGCTTGGTTATTTTTTTTTTTTTTTTTTTTTTTTGCAAGGTAAGCGGGTTTGAATGGCCCCGACTATCTTTATTAAAAAACAAGAGAATTACAAAAACTCCAAGACATTACAAATCAAGTAGAAGAAATAATTGAACGGACCAATATATGTTTAGCAATAGATTCATTCTTAAACACCCTATTGTTCCGTTCCATCCACAAAAGATATAACGTCTTCTTCAAAGCTTTCAAAAGTAGACAACCATTAATGTTCTTCCATCTAGTAAATTTAAAAATTAGAAACCATTCCTCGGACGAAGAAGCTGCCAACGAGTGCAAGCCAAAGTGGAAGAGTACCCGATTCCAGACAAAACCTGTGTATATACATTCAAAGCACAGGTGCTTCAAAGTTTCTGGATGGATACCGCAGAAAATACATGTATCATTGTCAATGATACCCTTTGCATGCAACTTACTTCTCGTGTTCAGTCCATTCTGTAAAATTCTCCACAACATAAAATTCTCCTTTGGTACACTTTGTCATCCACACTCTCGAGTACCACGGAAAATTCAAGTTATTAGACATCAAAACTTTATAAACAGAGCTGATAGAGTGGAATTTACCATTCCATAGAGAAGTGCCAGTGTTGAAATTGAGCTTTGCTTTCAAAATCTTTGTCCAAATAGTTCTAATGACCGTAGAACTACAATTGGGTAACGCTAAAGCTCCATTAACAAATAACTGAGAAAGAATTGCATCGTCCCTGATACCAGTAGAGCATCTAACGATGTAATCAACTTCATCCCCAAGTATAATCCCCTTATCCACCCACGGATCATACCAGAAAGAGACATGTTCCATCTGCATCAGGCCACTTTGAAACATAGGAAGGAACATGCTACGATGATTCAATATATTCCGCCATGTCCAGCTACAGTCAGTAGGAGTCGCCATTGTCCAGAAATAATCACTTTTGATCAGATAAATTCTACACCAGTCAGCCCAAATGTTGGTATTAAAACACTGAAGCTTATCAATTCTTGCGGAGAGAGCAGCTCTATTCCACTGTTTTAGATTTATTACTCCAAGACCACCAGACGAATAAGAACAACAAACTCTCTTCATGGAAATCGGAGATAATTTTTTGGAATAAGGGTTACCGTGCCAGAGAAAATGGCCAAGAGCAGCGGATACCATATCAGCAACTTTAGAAGGGATAATAAATAGTCTTGCATAGTATGTGCACATCGCAAACGCTACTGACTTGACAATAATCAATCTGCCCGCCATAGAGAACCTTGATGCCGGCCATGTTGATATTTTCGCAATAATGCTCTCAAATAATGGAAGACAATGGGATGCACGCAATCTGGACGAGCACAGAGGGGCACCCAAATACTGTTCCTCATCATGCATGGGGGAAAGACCAGTAAGATTATACATTGCAGCTTTCCTTTCATCCGATATCCCACCACATTTCATTTTTGATTTGCTCATATTAATAGATAATCCAGTCAAAATTTTGAATGAACCAAGAATATCCATAATACCATTGACAGATTTTAGGTTTGGTTTAGTAAATAGCAGTACATCATCCGCAAACAAAAGAGAGCATATACTTGATCGTTTACAGTTAGGATGGAAATCTATCTTCTTAGAGATGTAGGCGTTATGAGTAAGAATAGAGAATAATTCCATAACACAAACGAATAAGTACGGGGATACGGGGTCTCCCTGCCGTAGACCTTGCTTTGATTTAAAGTACCAAAAAGTATTACCATTCATGCATAGAGAAATCTGCACAGTAGAGATGCATGAATAAATCCAAGAGAGAAAAGGGATCAGGAAGTTCATTTTGAAAAGGATATAGATGATAGTGTCCCATCTAACCGAGTCATATGCTTTTTGTATGTCTAATTTAAGGACACATCTAGGAGATATAGAACTTTGGTTATAACCTCTCATCAATTCAGTGGCCAGTAAAATGTTGTCTGCTATATCTCTATTAGGAAGAAACGCACTCTGGTTCGGAGATATGATATTCAAAATAGCATTCTTCATTCGAGTGGCAAGAATTTTAGCAATACACTTGTATATCACATTACAACAAGTTATAGGGCGGAAATTACTGACAGATTGTGGATTTTCAACTTTTGATATTAATGCCAGTCTAGTCGAATTAATGCAACCTAACATTTTGCTGTGTAGGAAAAAATTTTGAATGCCTTTAATAACTTCGACACCTACCACAGACCAACATTTCTTAAAGAATAGCGCATTAAAGCCATCCGGGCCAGGCGAGCTAGAATTCTTCATAGAAAAAATGGCTTTTACAATTTCTGCTTCCCTAATTTCCATAATTAACTCGTTCTTAATAGCATCAGAAATTGACGGAAAGATAGTATGAGAAAAGGATTCTAAATTGGTAGAGAAACTTTGATCATTACCCAATGACATTGAGAAATAATCCAGGAATGCAGATTGAACAGCATCAGGATTTGTACACAGAATTCCATCTTTATCGGTAATAGATGATATATTAGAAGCAGATTGCTGAATCTTCAACGCACTATGAAATGTTGTCGTGTTCTTGTCTCCATGAAGCAACCACCTAGACTTGTTCTTTTGGTTCGCCATTTTTGCTTCTTCAGATATTACTTTAGAGAGATCAACAGTGAGCACCTTTTCAGCTTCAAAGAGATATATAATAGCCGAAGAGTCGGTACACCTTTGAATATCATTTTGGGTCTGATGCAGAGCATACCTAATTGATTGAGAAAGAGAAGACCCATTCCCAAAGTTTGCTTTCGACCAGGTCCTCAACACGCCCTTCAATCTTTTGAGTTTTTCCTGTACAATAAACATGGGGTTACCTTGCACATGAATGTTCCAACAGATAGAAACAATGTTTAAAAAATCAGGATGATCAACCCAATTATTAAAAAATGAAAATGAGGATTGTCTTCTAACAACTTTCTTGCCCCAATCCAACACAAGGGGAGAGTGATCAGAAAGAGAAGGGGGTGGAATAAGGGTACAAAGGTTAGGCCAAGATGAAACAGCCGAGTAATTTTGGTATGATCTATCAAGTTTGCAGAAGGTTCTAGGGCCATTTCTAGCTCGATCATTCCATGTGAATAGCGCACCAGAGGAAGGGATTGGTAGCAGATTAGCATCGAATATAGCGTTGTTCAGCGGTCTTGTTTGTCTAAATGTCAGGGGGCGGCCTCCTCGTTTATCAGAAGAATGTTGCATACAATTCCAATCTCCAATACATATTCAAGGGGTAGAATCATGTTGGAGTGATGGGAGGGAGTCTAGAAACGTTTGCCTATTGGCAACACTATTCTCAGCATAAATGAAGGTTACAAGGAAAATATTATTGGTTGGTATATGATGAATTTTTGTGTGAATGAACTGCCTATGAACAATGAGAGGATTCAAAAAGAAGGTTTGAGGGTTCCATATTAACAAAATCCGGCCAAAAGGAGCTTGGGCAAGATTGTGAAGAGAGTTCCATGAAGGTTGAATATTGTGAATCGCTTTAGAGGTGGTAGAGTAATTAAGCTTTGTCTCGGCAATGGCCATGAGATGGATGTTATGAGTCAGAATCAAATTCTTGATTTCAAGTTGTTTTGGAAGCGGATTAGCTCCTCTAATGTTCCAAAAAGAAATTTTGTCAATCATTGGGATGAGAGAGAAGATGATGCCCTGGTTTTTACACCAGAAGAATATATATTGGGTTTATGATGAGAGGGCAAGGACAAGATAGATTCTTCGAAGGTGTATTCAATCGATTTATCAAGATCAAAGGACGCGGAAACATTCTTTTTTGGTCTCCCTCTACTTCTCTTAGTAACTCTGTTCCTAGGAATGGGAAAGTTTGGAGATTTGGCTATTTTTGATTCAGAGGAAGATACAGGAGGAAGTCGAACAATGGACGAAGTGGGATGATTATTTATATCCCCAAAGATATGATTTGGGAGAGATAGAGAAGAGTAGGGGGATTTTGGCTGTTGAATAGAAACTTGTGAAGGGCTCATAGCGGAAAGGTCAACAATCAAAGGGACAGCTTGCATTTGGGATTAGATATGCACAAGGGGAGCAGAGTGCACTATGGGATCAGTGTGCACAAGAAGTTCAGTTTGCACAGATTGGTGATGATGAGGATCTAAATTTAGCATTTCGAATTGATTACTGGTTTTTACAGAACTGGTAAGACAAACAGAGGGGGATTTAGAAGTAGATTCAACATTCTTCCTAGAAAGTCTGCTATTTGCTGCAAATGTGAATATGCAATCCCCATTACTCTCAGGATTTGTTGCCACTTTTTCCAATTTATCCAAATTAATCCCAGCACAGTGAGAACCTACTTCCCCTTCATTATTTGTATTTTCTTTTTGTCCATCAATTTTTTTCCCAAACGATACTTCCACACCATTCTTTACTTCACTCTCCTTATCTTTGTTCACCATTCTCCACATTTTCTTGGGGTTTCTAAATCTTTTCCTTTGAACCACCGTGAAACCCCTTTGAATTTCTTGCTCTTCCTCATCATTCATTTTGTCATATTTTACATATTCCCTTTCACTTTCTTGCTTTTGGTTATTCACCCCTCGTTCAACAATTTTAACTGCATTATGCTTTTAACAGAGAGAAGTAGCATGCCCAAATATCTTACATTTAGTACAAATTAGTGGTTTCCAAGTATATTCCACTACCACATCAGGACATGTTTCATCACCCACCACAAGAACATCAGGAAGCTCCTTATCCGTACTCGCTTCTATTAGACATTTAGCATACTCAAATCTTTTCATTTTTTCAGTATTCTCATCGTAACATAACACCTTTCCTATATGACAACCTAGCCAATTAATTCCCAAAAGAGACCAAAACAACATTGGAATTCGATAGAGATGTACCCATATAGGAACGGTTCTTACAGCCGCATTAGCAGAGGATAGAGATGGTGTGTAGTTTGCGATGATAAACATCTGACCTCTGATGAACATTGGGTCCTTTTTCAACACTGTAAATTTGTCCTCCTGGTTTGCAAATTTGAAGAAAAAATTTTGCTTGTCGTAAAACATTTCAAAATCCCCCTTCAGTTTCCAGACCCGATCTAAATGTTGTTTTACTGCCATGTAGTTAACGTTGCCCGCAAGGAAAGAACCCACTAGACAGTCAGTCCAAGCACTCGATCCTTCATCCATGACAGTTTGAGGTGGTGGCACAGATTTACCCTCATAGTTAACCTCAAAGTGGACTGGAGAATAATCCCCAACATTCTTAGGTTTAGAGTAAAAGAGAGAGGAAAACTTCACAGGAGAGGACGACGAGATAGGAGGAGGAAATGGAGGGGTAGAGGAAGGAGGAGGGGGAGGGGAGATCGGATTAGGAGGCGGAGGAGAGGGAGGAGGAGGGATAGGTAAGGGAGGCATGATGGGGATGGGTGGGACGGCAGCAGCGATGGGAAAGGGAGAAAGGACATAAGAAGGACGAGACAAGATGGAGACGTCAGAAGACATTAATGCACTTCATGTTGTCATATCAATTTTCTTTCCCTTACAAGTTTCGTTTCTTTTTTCCTTCTACTACTTGCTTTATTATCTATTCATATTCTTTTCATTCAAGTTCTTTGCGAAGGAAGAAAACATTTTGGATTAAACAATAAACGCCCAATTTCCTACAATTTAATTGTCATATTTATATTTTTCTTCCTGGTTAACAAAATGCGTCAATTGGTCATTAGTAATATCTTTTTTTCCTTCAGTTTATGCAAGAGAATTTCAATTCAAAACTACTTGCACGAAGTAGTATGTTTAAATGTCTAAAAAAGTGTACAGCTGTGTTTCTCAATCCAGTACATTTTTTTAACTTAAGCAGCTAAAAGTAAAATAAAAAGTTGATGAAATTTGTTGTGGATTGTTATCAACTTAATACGTTGTATAACTTATTAACTAAAACCTGTAGCATAGTAGATGGATGTGTGATAAAATAATGTATTTCTTTTACATAACTTTACTGAACGGATTTTTTTTTTGAATGTTGCACAAATTCAATATTTGATATCGATAATATTTTGTACTCTGATTCAGTTAGCCTGCTTTATGTAAATGAACGACAACAGTGTGAATACATGAAACACCTTATAATTGACAGGATCAATATGGTAGAGAGGAAAATAATTTCATGAATAAAACCAATGAGTGACATTATTTACTTATAGAATCTTACATATTTAACATTATTTGCAAACTACTTCTAATGGAGAGGATTTCTCTCTGATATTTTAATATCCTTTTTTGATGGCTAATTGTGATATGAGTATATCAAATATTGGAAAGATAAAGAAATAATGAGATTTACTAGATGTTGCATGCATCATTACGCATGTTATGATAAGAGTAACTTGCATGTTATTGTTATTGAGTGATGCATAAATATATAGCAACTTGTTATCTATTACATGAAATAAAAAACAGGAACTAATCGTCGCTTTCGTGGACACCTAGCAAAGTAACCATTTCAAAATACTTTATACCGTAGATTTCCTTTTTTTGTTTCCTTCACGCCAACCGCTCAACCCCACTTCTCATTCAATTCGTTAGCCAGTTACTATTTCTTCACCGAATCTATATTTTACTTTTTTTTTGTCTCTCTTCTTCCTTCAAATTTCGACCTTTGCTTCTTGATAACAAAAATTCCTCCAACCCTTATGCTTTATCACTACCGGTTGTCTTTATTTATTCTTCCATTTCCATTCCTTGGTGATTTCCATTTAACCTACTAATCCCTACCTATTATTTTCATTACCATGACAAAGATCTATACCCAAGGGTGTAAAGCAGAAAGAGCATGTGTTCGATTTAGATTAACATTTCAAAATCCATGGTCGACAAAGCAATATAGGTAGGGTAATCGATAGACTTGACTTCAAAATCCATGTTTTGATCTATTTTCTGTTTCTTTTTTGTGCTTAAAAAGGGTTTGCTATTTAATTTTATGATAAATTCCTTTTCTTTCCATCATCCGTTCACTATTGCCAAAAGAATCTTTAAAGAGCTGAATATGCCAATTTTATCAGTCTCACGTTCTCATTGAACAAAATAGCTCACGCATACAAAAAATTACATGCAAACATGCTCATATTTATGAATATAACAAGTCGTCGTTTTGAGATCTACAGGATTAATTGCTATAAGGTATTCTTTTACTTGCTGTTTAGACGGCCAATGAAGCAATAATCTATATCTCAACTTGGGCAGTGGACACATTAATGTAATGGATATTTGAAATTGACAAAATATCCAAAGTCATTGTTTTTTGTCTTCTTTCTCTCTTACCATGTAAAGTTAAGACATTTTGATGTTTTTTTTATTACTGTTATCCATTTTGGTAAGTTGATAACATAGTGCATTTTTTACAGTTGTACCTCATCAGCATGTAGTTATCGATGTCAGACAGTATAGCATAACACATGGTATACCCTATATCCATGGTGAGTTTTTAAGTAACTATACAGGTTATTTAATTTTGCTGCAAACTTACTGATAGTTCGATTTTTTTCTATTTTGAAATATTTCCTATTGCGCTTTCATCGTCAAGATTGAATGACTAGTTTGTTTATGTTACTAAAATTGTTAATATTAGAGGCACTAGGTTAGAGGCAAAACAAATGTTACGCCTCCATTGCTCTATGCTTATGGGCCAAAAATGATTTTTCCCCTATTCATTTTCAACCAAGACAAAAGCATACATCTGTAATATCTTTTTTCTTTTCTGTCCATGCCACGTCTTAAACCACAATTCTATGCCGAACTCCAAACCGATTCGTCGCCCATCTTATTGCGGCTAGCAGCAAAACCTAAGAAAATTTTTCTCTTAAATTAAAGAATAGCAACCATCGCTGAAATCTACTACCAAATTTCTATCTTAAATCAAAAACCCTAGTTCACTGATTTATGAAAACAAAGGGGATTTTGTGATAAGGTGTGCCAATCCAGTCGATTTGAAATCCGACTGATTCAACTGGTACGAGTTTAATCAATTTCACCAATCTCTAATCCCTTTATTCTTCAGCTTTACCATGACCTAGTTCTTCATTCAAGTACTTTGATGAATTAGTACAAGCTAGGACATTGTTCAATCTCCTTCAATTGTCAGGTACTAATTCAATTTTCATTAGAAACCGATTCAAGAAGACTCTAGCTCTGATACGAATGACAATTAAAAAGTAAATTTTTAGATTTTTCAATTCAGATTTAGATCTCATGTCTGGTGAGTTATACTTCTTTTTCCATTATAATTTTTCTATGTTTATTGTTGAATGAAGCCTAGTTCCTTATGAAATTAATCAATTTTGGTTATTTATTCATTGAAAATGCAATAAACACACAAGTTACTTATTGGGTACTGAGCTTTATTTGTTTGTAAACTTATAAAATGACATATGATATAGTTTGCAGCTTTGTTCTTAACATATCATTTTTAGTATAAAGCTTGCAGTCTTGCACACAAGTTTGAAAAATGTGTATGTAGCAGTTAATAAATTTACATCCAGTGTCAAATTTAACTATAACTTTAGCATTCAGTATCAAAAATTAATTTGATTTCTATAGAACATTGGTGGTGCTTTCTCAGGCATTCGAGTAACTGATCTAATAATTATATTATACATAGAAGTAGTTGCAGTTTGGCCAGACATAATTTTTTATTGTTATTTAAGTTAATGGTTACTATAGAGAATTATTGGTTAACGCAACGTACAAATGCTTAATTTTAGTATGACATTCATGTAGCCAAATGTAAGTAAATATTATAATAGATACAGGCATTGTGAATTCAGTTACATTGGAAGCTCAGACCGAGCATTCCTTTAATCAAGATTTATGCATTAATTGACATCATATTTTTTTGTGCATAGATGGTGGAAGCTGCTAGCTGATAACATCATATGTTATCTTGTAGTGATGGTAAAAGGAACACATCTTAGATTTGGAGTAGCTGGTGTAAAGCTTTTAAACCATTATTATAGAAATTAATTTGAGGCTTAAACGATTTACTACTCGCTAGGTTGATCGCTGAATTTTTCATGGGTTGATAATAGCCTATGTTATTTAATGAATATGGCTCACTCCAAGTTTATCGGAATGTTTGATGCTTCTTTTTTCATCCGAGTTAAGGAGTGATAAATGTTGATTCTTGCATCAGCGATAGCATGGGAATCATTCCTTGATAAATATCACTGGTTTTTTTGTAGTAGAGATGCATCTAACGAACAACTTCAGATTATCTTTTTAAAAAATCCATGAAATTACGATTAGGTAAGGTGGTTATACTTTTGAGTACGTTGGCTAGAATTTTTTTCCAAAGGGCTTGTTACGATGAGAAGAATGTCGAGCATGAAGAAATTTAGATGTCAAAAAAAATGTTTATAAGCTATATGGCTAGGTTAATAAATAAACGGCAATAAGCATATTAAGGTATCAGTCTTATGCTGATGAAATCTAATAGAATAACGACATGAAATACACTGATGGCATGGAGCTCGTTTAAGCGATATCCACTTTTCTATTATATGTTTTTGATTTCCCAGACCGCAATTAAAATATTATTATATTATTATATAGTAATTTTCAAATGTACCAAATTTAGTATATATCTTCTTTTTCTTTTTTCCTTTTTTGTAGAAAAATAGAGAAAATATTTGAATAAATGGATACCACTGTGATTTGCTTTTGCAAACCTTTTGCAATGTATATTTTGGTGGATGACACTTCAACCACCTTATCAACTACTTTGGTTTACGGAGTGTCTGAACACTGTCTCTTGTTGATATCACAAAATCTAGATCGAGTCCAAAATTTTCCCATATATTTTTCTAAAAGTATTACAAAATAACTGAACTGATATATTTATTTACACTAAGTCTATTCTGTTTTTTCTTTAACACATTACCAACACAGCATAGTAATTAAGCTTGAATAATATTCAGTTTTATCGTTCTGAAAGTTTTAACCATTTGTTTCTGTTTAGATTTCAGGATCTTTAATCATTTATTTTTGTAGGAGTTTTAAAGATGTGTGGTGTGACATTATAGTACAAATTGATATTCCATATTTACAAAAAGGGTTATATATTATAAGTCTTATGCTAATTTTATTCTATAAATTAGTTCTTGTTTTAATGTTTTTATTTGAGCAATAACTTAACAAAACTTTATTATTAATAATGATATTCAACCACATTTTTTGAAGAGAAGCAGGTGCTTTTTTCCCCTTAAAGGTATCACTACATATTGTAGGATCTAAGGGAAAGGTATCAATTTAACATGAATTTGTACATTGAATGTTTTTTTCAATAGTAGTGGAATCCACTATTTAATATACTCTTTGTTTTGAAAAATCAAAGCATTTGGTTGCCTTAAAATCCGATTGATGTTTTTCTTTTTCGATATGTATTTTTCAAAAGTCACAATAGATGAAGACAAAGTTGAAAACACAATCTATCATGGGAAAACACAAACCTAAAATCAAGAAAAAGTTCTTTTTAAAATTTTCATGTTAAATTATTCTTTAAACTAATTGTATATCGCTCCTATCTCGTCCATGTCTTTTGAAGTTAGATGAAAATGCAGCACATTAACCTCAAAATTTTGAAACCAAATGAATCCAAAATGCCCCAACCATTAAAGCTGAAGTGTAATATATATGTATAGTCTATACATGATTGTGCTTAACGAAGTTGTTTTTTTAATATGAAACATGCCTAGTTTGTTGATATCGATAAACGAACGTTTTGGTCTGCCGACGAGTTCATTCCGAGTAGCTTAAAATCTTTATCCTTGTACGGTTAGAATAATCAGAATCCAAACCTAGTCCAGATCAATTGGTATTTAAATTGACTAGCCAGACATGAACCATCTTGTCTTTTGAGTCTGTTGGTAACGTCCACATACTGATATACATCACTCATGGTTACGACGTAGGTGTACTTTAAACTTATAGTGATTCTTTTCCGAACTTATACACAAAGAATGCTATCACTTAAATATGCAACTACATTAGCATGCTAGTAGATAAAGTATTAAACAAACGACATAAAACTAATAGATAAAGTATCACTTAAACAAACGACATAAAATTTTAACGTATATATTTATATACGTCGTCGATAGAATATAAATATTTATTTATAATTATAAAAGGAATTGAAAATGGCGCAGTAGTTCGAAAATTCGATTTCAAAGTTCAAATGAATGTACAAAATTCAAAATAATCCGGATTTTAGCGAAACTAAAAATATTAGAACCTAATTGAGAATATCTTTCCAACGAATCCGAAAAATCAAAATTTCATAGCGGGAATCAAAAGATATGTCCAGTTGAAATTTCAGAATAGTCGCTATGGAATTCGAGCCCTTGAAAATGGAAATTTTGCAAACGACCTCGGTTTTCGACGAAATCACTTTTGTTGGATCCGTGATGTCAAGTTATTACGAGATTCCAAAATTCGTAATTTTTCGAATCAATATGTGAGCGTGGCAAAGGAAAACGCGTTTGACCAGTTTCAGTTGATTTTAATTGACTGGAAAATGGTCATTTTTCAAACGGTCTCAGAATTTGACGAAATTAGTTTTTTTAGGACCGTATCGTCAATACGAAGCTAGAAAATATTTTTTGGGAATTTTTCGTGTTAGTATGTGGGCCCGGTAAATTGAAATACGCGTTCAAATTCAATATATAGAGTTATATTTTGATTTTGACGAAAACAGATCGAAACGATCGAATCAGCTTTCGAAACATATCCCATTGTGTTTGGAATGGGGGTAATACGCTAGGGACAACAGTCGGTGGGTTCGATTCTGAGTTCGAACGAAAAAATTACTTTAAAGGAGTAAATAAATTAATTAAATAAATATTAAATGGGGTCAACCCCCCTTTTTTCTCCTATACCCACGATCAGGCCCCCCCCCCCCCACGTTCATTTCAAATCGAATAAAGAAAGAAAAAATGGCGCTCGACGCCATCGCCTGAGCCACCCACCGACGGCGAGCCTCGCCACACCTCCTCCCCCAATCGCCTCCACTTCCTCTCCTCTCCCCGTCGATCCTCTCACTCTCCCTCCTCTACAAAACCGCAAGCCCCAATCGATGAAAACCCGACGCCCTGAGACCCTGGAGCCATCCGCCCCACCTCCGACCGGCCGACGCCTCCCCAGTCCCCTCCACATCGCGAGCAACTTCCGGCCCCCTCTTCAGACTCATTCGACGGAAAACAGAAAGATAGGGGTGATTTTTTATATTTTTTCTTTATATAAAAACTGATTTTTCCTTTATATAAAAACTGATTTTTCCTTTATATAAAAACTGATTTTTAGGTGATATAAAAACTGATTTTTATTAGTTACAAAAAGATTAGATTTTTAGACAAGAAAAGATGTGATTTTTGAATTAGAAATGTTAGGATTTTTGTAGATATGAAAGTTAGAAGAAAATATGAACTTTATTTATATGAATAACCGAAAAAGATTCGATTTTTAATTACATATGAAAAGAGCGATTTAAATATATAATTTTTATATTATAGAAAGGTTAAAAATATGATTTTTATATTGTAGAAAGAATAAAGATACGATTTTTATATTATATAGATAGTAAAAATATAATCTTTATATATGTAGCAGAATAAAAATCTGATTTTTCTTATATATATGTTGAAATAAAAATGTGATTTTTATAGCGATGATATAAAAATTCGATCTTTATATATGAAATAGAAATATAAAAATACAATTTTTATATTGAAAGAAGCGTTGTAAATACATACGAAGTAGAAATAAAAATATAATTTTTATTTATTGAAATGAAGTGATAACAATATAATTTTTATTATGAACAACGTGAAAGGACTGCATTAGAATTGAAAACAGATCCAGACGATAAAGTAGTTCAACAGCAAAGCACGACAAAGTGGAACCCTCTGTGAGAACTCCTCACCTTTAATTTAAAATTCTAGTTAAAAATATATACTAGGATGCAGACAGTGTTTAGTAGCACCCGACACCCGTCGTCCACAGACCATGGACGGCTTGTATGCTTGTTTGTTTGATTTTGATGTGTAGTTAATTATGTGATGTGAAATGAAATAAAATATTTATATAGTTAAAAATATTTTATAGTTGAAAATAGAATTTTTAACGTGTATTTAAAATGAAATAAATATAAACAAATCAGACGATTTGTTTATATACACACATTTGACTGATATTGATTGGGACGATAAATTTTACACATCGCCCAATTGCACAAATAAAATCTGTGTTGGATTGTTTGAAACCCCACACGGGTATTGGGATGATATTTGACGTACACTAATCCCGATTGTTTAGTTGTATGTCAATCGATGGATTGACAGACTGTGTAAGCGCTAATTATTAATATTTAATGCTTACGCAGTGGTGTGGTGCACTCTGGATGATGGTCGATTATTTATCGTTGTTATTTTATACATGTGTTGTAGAAAATCCATATAATTAACATTATATGGTAATTGATTGGGCCTCATTCCAGTTTTGAATAGAAATATTTGAAAAAGAGATATTTGAAATAGAAGGATTTGAAAAAGAAATATTTGAAAAAGAAATATTTGAAATAGAATATTTGAAAATAGAAATATATGAAGCCGTGTTGATTAGATTGACGCCATTTTGACGTGAACGATATTTATATCGATTTTATTCATTTTTCAATGAGTATTGAAAGTGATATCAAAATTCGAATTAAATTGAAATAGAATTGAAATTCGAATTAAATTGAAATGAATTGAAATTCGAATTAAATTGAAATGAATTGAAATTCGAATTAAATTGAAATTGAATTGAAATCGATTTGAAATGAAATTAAAACGAATTTATATTGAAAAATTCAATCTAGATTTGAATTTGAAAAGGAAGTTGAAATCGTTTTGAAAACGAATTTAAATGATTTATAAAATACGTTTTAAAAGGAAATCGATGAAGTATATATTATATATATTATATATATATAATATAATGGCCTGAATAGAACGCGTCGCGCCGCGGCAGTTCGCGAATTTCGACCATTGACTTCGAATGGACATTACGGGAGATCCGACCGTCGGATTCTCCTAAAACCGGGACCGTTGGGTTCGTATCGAAAAGAGCTTTCTAACGAATATTAGAAATTTGAAATCTAACGGTTGGATTTGGAATTATGTCCAAATCAAATTTGGAAAAGGTCGTTGTAAGTGCAGTTCGATGACCGTTGTTGGAAATCGACTGTACGGGCCTTGATAAAATTATTAAAAATAGTAATAATTTGTTTAAAATCATAAGAAATGATTTGTGAAGATCTGTGATGAAAAATCCCATATTTGAAAAGATAAAAATAGATTTTTATCGAAATGGACTAGTTTTGAACTAGAATAATAATTTATTTATTTTTAAAATAAATAAATTGGATTTGAAATGGTTTTGAAAATAACCAGAATTTCCAATAATTGAATTTGAATGGATTTGAATTCGAAATTGTCTTTGGAATATTTCGATGTTGGATTTTGTGATTATACAGATATTGTTCTGGAAATTTGAAAGATATATTTATATCCTTATTTCCAATACGATATTTCCAATACGATATTTTTTGGTCGTAGAATTTGATATTGAATATAAGCCGATATATTTTCTATTCAGAGCCTTGTATTAATATCAAATGTGATTTGGGTTTGTCGTGAATGGTGTCTTCATTAACACTGTTCTTAAACCTAGTTGAGAAAAAGTTTAAATCTTTTTATTTAGATTTAATGAAGTGTACCAATTAAATGGAATTTAATTAGAATTGAATTTGAATTGATTTTTGGGTTTATCGCGAACGGTGTTTTAAATAAACTTGTTCTTTAACCCGATAATTAATGGAATGTGATTTTGGGTTGTCGTGAACAGTATCTTCAATAATACTGTTCTTAGACCCAACTGAGTTAAGAAAATCAGAAACTAACTGGAGATTAGTTAAGTTGAATGGTTTCTTGGGTATTGATCTGATGTTGGTTTCGGCCTTCGGGGTTAATACTTAGGGAATTGCTCACTTGCTATTTTACGGTTAAAGGCTGATAGAATGGAATGTGACTTTGGGTTTATCATGAACCATGTTTTAAATGACATTGGTTCTTTAACCCAGTTAAAGATTAAAACTAAGTGGAGTTTTGATGAATCTTTAATTAGATTGAAAAGATCGAGAATGGAGTAACACCAGTTTGGCTCCAGGCGATAGTTAAATCTTTAATTAGATTTGAACGTGAAATGGTAATTGAATTTACCGATAACACCGTGGTGTTAGATATGAAGTATGACCAGTTTTACTTCATGGGATAAATAGGTTGGGATTGGGAAATAAAATAAATGATTACTTCGGTGTGGTTCGCTAATCCCGACTAGTTTGAAGTGATATTCAAAGGAAGATTAAAGAATAAATTTAAAAGAATTTATCTTTGATAAAATTAATGAGAACCTTTCCCTAAGAATGTGAAATTTAGAAACTAATTGAAAAATAGTTAAGATGAATGGTTTCCTGGGTATTGATCTGATGTTGGTTTCGGCCTTCGAGGTTAATACTTGAGGAATTGTTCTCTTACTAATTTACGGTTAGTGACTGATGAATTGGAATGAGGCGTATGTTGTGTTTGTGTAACACTTGTTTATTATATACGCGAGTTATTCGGAAAGACCGGGTTTATCCCATTTTGAATAACTGATACGACGATAAGTCGAAGATGAAGACGGTGGTTGAAGACCGGAGGTCTTCACATCGTTTAGATAATTACTGATGATCTTGATTGGGTCGTACACCCAAGAGGAGGGAATCAGTTAGTGATCGTCCAGACGTACTTGGAGATCGATGGATATGCGGGGTACTAGGTGCCTCCGGTTTCGTTCAGACCCAGAACGGACTTGTAAATGGACTGTATGTCTGACATTGGATATCATTCTGTGTGATTGATGGATATCGGTTGCATGGAGTGGTTTGCCTATGTGGCATGCTAAGATACAAACGATCAAGGCTTCTGTTGAAAAGCAAAGTCTTATGGTGGATGATCAAAGCACGGCCTTTGTGGTGTAGCTTTGTGTAGCGTTGATTCGCGAGCCTCACACCCCGGTTGTGAACCAGAAACGGGAGAGGACCTCAGGGAGGGCATGCGTTTCCTTCTAGTTAGAAGTGGCGTCAGTGGCTTTACACGCCCTGACGAGTTTGACTTATGTGGTTGTTGCTGTTGCGAGGCGCCTCAGATATATCGGTGACTATGTGAAGCCAATGGAGTCATTCGTTGGCTCATTGACACCCCAAAGGGTGGGGAAACGCAGTGTTCAGGCATTTTAATCCACATCGGTGGACCGACCCTGACGATCCAAGGGCCCACCTGAGTCTGGGTCCTGAGACACGGACTAGAGCGTTTCGAATCGGTAGAGGACTATCTTTTGCCTTGGTTCATAGATGGAAATCCAATTTCCAAATACGTGACTTTGCGGTTTTGATTGTAGAGCCTAGTATGGCAACATGATATATGGTACCCATGCCGTCTAAGATTGATATTTATGATTGAAATTGTTTTGACACCATACACTTATAGTAATATTAAAATAATCTGTTTTTCAACGTATCAAGCATTCTTTGGTTGTTATAAGGTAAAACCCTATCCTTCGGCTTGCGTTGCATTGTGTGATGGGACCTGGGTCTTATAATAGCTTCATTTTTCTTTATTTTGCATTGCGCTGTAGTTTTATGCACTGGTATTCTTGGGAGGAAACCCGTTCCGTGTTATACGGCGTGGCCCCTTGATTTACCTAACTTTAAAGTAAAGATTAATAACTGTTTTAGTTCTCACAAGCAGTCCCATGACTGACCTGGAGTTTATTGTTTTAACCTAAACTCTGGGTGCCCTTATTTTGAGACGGGCAGCTAGTAGTTTTGGTTTTGCAGATTTATATTTACATGATCCTGACTTACAGCTGGAACGGTACTCGGAAAGCTCTGTATCCGTGTATTACTTCTAGTTGTGTATTGTATTATTTTCCGCTGCTATCTATTTATTGTAATCTCTGATATTTATCGAATGTATTTTATTTGTTTATACTCTGTATATTCTTGTAATCTGATGAATTGTTGTAATAAACAATGAAATGTTCTTATGTCTGCGTTCTAATTTGTCGTGTTCTCAAAACAATCAGGGGTTTCGAACGGTCTTGGTCGGTTTAGCGACTGATTCGGATCGAGCGAAATTCCTGGTCGTTACAGGGTCTGATGGAAACGTATTACTTCATATTAGGTATTATTTCAACCCACATAGTGAGCCAAGGTCTTCCTTTTTTTTCCAAGATCAACTGCTCTATAAACATTGTCATTGTCCTCTGATAGATATTTAATATGTTTTATGTTCTTCAAAGTAGTATAGTCAATATTATACTTATGTAATAAAGTTGACATGCACAGATATTTGAATGGAGCTTACATAATCATGGTCAATTTATTTGTTCCAGAGACTGCAACAGGTAACATGCATATATTAGGTATTATTTCAACCCGCACAGTGAACTAAAGTCTTCCTTTTTTTCAAGATCAACTGCTTTATAAACATTGTCATTTTCCTCTAATAGTATATTTAATATGTTTTATGTTCCTCAAAGTAGTGTAGTCAATATTATACTTATGTAATAAAGTTGACATGCGCAGATATTTGAATGGAGTTTACATAATCATGGTCAAGTTCTTTGTTCCAGAGACTACAGCAGGTAACATGCACAATAGTTTTGGAAATGAAATACATGTTCACATTTTAGTATGTTCCTGAGTGGTTTCATTCATCACTAATAATAACATGGATACGGTTTATGCGTTTAGAAACTTTTGCCTTCAAGACAGTGTTAATAGTAACGAGCGATGGTATGTATTGAAATGTTCTACAACCAGAGAGGGATGAACAATGAAAACATGAAATATCATTGGATTCTACTAGGAAAAGATCACTAGAAAATTAAAATAAGCGATTTGCATCAAGTATAAAATATTATTTATTGAGTGAAAAATGAATTACGAAATATGTATACTACAACTGACTTCGTATCATTTAAGTTTGAATCATTTTGAGGACTGCATAACCAATATTCATGAAATTTCAAATCAAAAAAACGTGTATTAATTTTGATTATTGAATTTAACCTTTTAGTGAAATATTTTTTTTTTCAAATGAAAAAATTATCAAAATGTATATAATGTTTATTATGTTCAATCTTGCAGTCTATTATGTTGTTACACTATTCTTTATACTTAAACTCTTAAAGTGGTATTTACTATAAAGTAAGTAAATGAAAATAAAATTAAAGTCAACAATTTTTTACTATGACCATTGTTATGTTGTATATTATATAGAATTTTCATTTAAGGGTATCATTCAACAAATATTATATGTTGATAGCTTTACGGTCACAAACTTGTTCCGTTATGAATTTCCCCAGTGGTTTAGTTGGTGAAAATTTCAAAAGAAATATTCTCATTGTTCAATTTGTGTGTGCTGATTCTTATTAGGTTTTTTCCCACATTTTAGAATTAGGTCCGAAGAGTTATGCTTAACATTTAGAAATTTCTCCATTGTTGCAACAAATAGTACAGTTTTCATTTGAAAATTTGTGCAAAATTTTATCATTTTGACTTTGTGTTGTAGAATGCACACTTTAATTTGTTAGAGATTATAATGTTACATAAGTATCATTCATGTATTACACATCTTAGAAGTGAGCATCGGATTAGTGAACTACCTCCTGTGGAGTCAAGAACATGTTAATGAGGAACTAAAAATAATGATACATAGGATTAGAAGAATGTTGTTCCCTCAGTTTTAATTTCCTGCAAATATGTTTTCATAATACATATAACAAAATTTTGGAGCTTTATGAACAAGTATTTATCACTTAATTTGAAATTTTGCTCATTCCATGTGTAGTTTACCATGTTATGAAATAATAAATTTATTTGCAGCATTAAGACTTCAACCCATTTGTCATATTTACTGTGAATAATGTCTCTTCTTCTCCTGGTTTATGATTTAAAGGAATAGTAGCAAAATAATTTATGTCCAACTAAGGATTTAAAGTTGAGATTTTATTGATGCTACCGTCACAAGGTAGAGTCAGTTTTATTTCAGTGTATATGATGTACTTCTTCTTGAATTTAAGACGTATTTAAACAAGATGTATGTCCGGTAACCATTATATTTTTAAGTGAAGATATTCAATGAAACATCTGATCTTGTAGTATTCATCGTTGTGTTGGTAATTTTTTGTAAAATTTGTAGCAAATGTTAATTTGTTACAATTTAAGTATTGTTGACATTATTTTGATCATTTATCTCATGAGAATTATTGAACAAAAATAATTTATGTGACAAGAATGCATTATTGGTTTTGTGTGCGCATCAGATTTTGATTTGAATATGCCAAAAGCGGTTGTTTCTAGCTTATTAAATACGTGGCACATTTGGGGCGTTTATTACTGTTTGTACTAGTTTTCTATTTTATTAATCCTATGTGCACGTTTAGTAGTTGAGGCATTTCTTATTGTCTATACTAGTTTTCCACCTTATTAATCCTACATGGCACATTGACTAATTGGGGGCAAATTATGTGTTCTATCTGCCTTTAATTATTAATAGGGATCCCTTTTTCTAGGGTGGTTACTAATCAGCCTCTCCTTGTTATAGAGGCAGATTAATATAATTATGTGCGTCTATTCTGGTTAATTGAGGCAATTTTGTTTGCCCTCAATGTTTCTAAACTTAGTAGTGACTTCCAAACCAAAACTCAAAATCCCAAACTGAAAAAGAACAAATGCTGCCTTGAACCAAAACAAAACCAAAAACTAGCAGCAAGTATCAAACCAAGATAAGCTTCATCAACCAGAAAGGAACTAGAATCACAAAATAAATCATTTTTTAGTAATAGCTCCATTGGAAACTCCGCCCGAATTACTTCATCCGCCTTTTGCTTTTCTTGTTTTAGATCGATTTTGGATTTCTTGCATAAGTTTACGCCATTCTGGGTTTTCCTCTACCAAGGGCTCATCATTAAAAAGTTTATTAATCTCGTTGTATTTTCTGGGTCTAAAGTTTGTTTTCCTCTTTTTGAAGCTATTTGTAAAACTATAAGAACTATTAGAGTCATTCATAATAGCATCTTTACTTACAACATCCTCCCCGTTTTGAAAATCATTGCAAACACCAAATTGCATACCTATATTCTCCTTACATATTCCCAAATCATCATCTTCATTACACGCAGTTTTTTCAACCTTCTCTGAATCAGCTTCGGTAACATAAATCCCCACGTCCACAGCCTTATCTATCGTACTTTCTGATTTAAGCAAAGAACTCGCATTCTCATCCACATTATGAAATATGAATACCCATTTCTCTATATGCTTATATAAATAAAAGAGAATAGGGCTTGTAAACATAGTCTGTGGCTAAGCCAAGGCACAATATTATATATGTGTCAAAAATTGGGCTTAGTACCTTAGAACTCTTGGGGTCCATGACACAATATTGTATTAGTGTCAAAGATTGGGCTTTGTGCCTTGAGACTCTAGGGGTCCATGATACAATATTATATTAGTGTCAAAAATTGGGTTTTGTGTCTTGAGACTCTTGGGGTCTTATGGTTAAATAGGCCGCTAATTGCAGCTTGGGGGCCTATTTTGCTTAAACGAGTTATTTAGATCATTTTCGATCTGTCATGTCCGTTCAATTGAATGGATACATCCGTTTCATTTTAAATGTATACGCATATTCATGCACCGTTTGGTTAAAGGGTCGCAACCTTTTCAAGGGTCATTAATGTTCAGATGGAACCTCTTCCAGCCTATAAATACATGGCCCACAACGAGACAGAATACACATTAGTTATTCTTCTCAATCTGCTACTTCTTCTTCAGAGTGCACTCTGTTCTAGTTTCTATACTCTACTTTAGTTCGTTAGAGCTCCGTTTGCTAGCACTACGCTATGGGGCTGGTCCGTTTTATCTTGGGAAACAAATTGCAATTACGTCAGTCAGTACATACGATGACAATATTGTTTCAAGGAAACAGATCTCTGTATTATGGACTCGGACAAAATTGAAAGGATCTCCTTTGCTGGTTACGATCTTTGTACCCTCCTTTATATTGCACGTTCGGTTGCGCTTTCTATCGCTGGTATAAATGCAGTTTGATGTGACAGTCGCTGCATATCTGAGTTAACAGTGATTGTTGATACTATTTATTTTGTAATACAATTGTGTATTCACAAAATTATTAACAATCATGAGTTGATTGTTGTGATTGTCGATTTCGTAGTACAATTTGCTACTTCCTTCTAACAATCTTGAAACAATATTGATTGATGCAGACAACAACCTCGATATCGTAAAATAGCAACAATAATTTTGCATTGACGCAGACGGTGACCAACGCTCTGCTTGTGTCAGTGCTTCCAACAATGGCTCTGTCTCATGGACCAGAGAAGTTCAATGACATTAATTTTAAGCGTTGACCATAGAAAATGTTGATTTATTTAACAACATCGGGACTTGCCAAATTTCTGACTAAAAATATTCTTAAAAGATCAAAAGCAAATTTGACTGAAATTTCAAAAAGTCATTGCTGATATGGATTCATGCGCAGTAGTATCAGAATGCAGTCTTTTCTAAAGAATGATTTGTAGACATATGAGCTACTCAACATATATGTGCCAATAAGTGGATGTTTAGAACCTATGAAACTGCAACCGATGATAAACAACCTTTCATGGGTAATTCATCTTCATCAAATATTGTAGGCAAAGGAATAGTTGTGTTGAAACTAAATTCTGGAAACAAACAAACTTTAAATGATGTTCACTATGCTCCAGAAATTCGTATGAACCTGGTTTCAGGATTGTTGCTCAGCAAACATGGATTCAAATTAATCCTTGAACTTTAAAACAAAGTGTATGTAAGAAGAGGATATGTGTGTGATGGTTCGTTTAAAGAAAATGTAACCACTATTGTACCACACACTGATATGAATAGAAGTGAATCTTCTGTTTATATTGTTGACTCTTCCAACATGTGGCATTCTAGATTAGAGCATGTAACCTTTGATACATTGCGGAAATTGATTAATCTAGAATTTATACCTAAGTGTAACTTAGACACCAATTATAAATGTCAAATTTGTGCAGAAGCAAAATTGACAAGAACCTCGTTTCATCATGTTGAATGAGAAACTGAGCCTCTAGATATAATACATACAGATGTATGTGATTTGAAAATGTGTCGAACTAGAGGTGGAAAAAGGTATTTCATTACCTTTATTGATGACTGTCAGTTATATGTATCTTCTTAGAAGTAAGGATGAAGCATTTGATGTGTTTAAACAATACAAAGCAGAAGTTGAGAATCAACTCAACAAGAAAATCAAAACTTTAAGAAGTGATAGAGGAGGAGAATATGAATTCCCTTATGAAGAATTTTGCGTTGTACATGGTATAATACAAAAAACTATAGCACCATATTCACCTCAATCCAATGGTATAGTCAAACGAAAAAAATAGAAATCTTATAGAAATGATGAATGCTTTACTGTTAAGTTTTGGCTTGCCAGATAACTTTTGGGGAGAAGCTATCCTTTTGACAAACCATATTTTAAATAAAATACCTCGAAAGGAAACATCAAAATCTCCTCATGAACTTTGAAAAAATAGACCACCATCCTGCAAATACCTAAAAGTGCGGGGGTGTCTTGCCAAAGTAGAGATACCAAACCAAAGAAGGTCAAAATTAAACCAAAAACAGTTGATTGTGTATTCATTTGGATATGCAAAAAATAGTGCCACATATTGATTTTTGGTATACAAATCTGAAATTGATGATATTCATGAAAATACCATCATTGAGTCGAGAAATACTAGATTTTTCGAACATATATTCCCCTATAAACAGGGTACTGAAAATCATACACCTAAGAGACCAAGGGAAGATGAAGTTCCTAATTCTCTTGATGATGCTAAACAAAATAACACTCAACAAAGTAGTTCTGAGCAGCAAGTGGAGGAACCAAGAAAAAGTAAAAGGTCAAGGATTTTAAAAACCTCTGGACCAGAATTTATAACTTTATGTTAGAAGATGATCCACTGACATATAAACAAACTATGTCCTCCAAAAATGCCTCTTATTGGAAAGAGGCAATTAACAATGAGATTGAATCCATTATGTCCAATCATATATGGAATTAGTCGATACCTCAAGGATGTAAGATCTTAGGTAATAAATGAATATTTAAAAAGAAATTGAAACCTGATGGTTCAATATACAAGTACAAAGCTCGTCTAGTAGTCCAAGGATTTAGACAAAAGGAAGACCTGGACTATTTAGATACATATTCACCAGTGACGAGGATAACGTCAATTAGAATGCTTATTGCAATCGCATCCACACATGACATAGAAGTACATCAAATGGATGGTTAAAATTGCATTATTGAATGGTGAACTAGAGAAAGAAATCTATATGAAATAATCTAAAGGATTTCTAAGCTCAAAAAATGAGAATAAATTTTGCAAACTAGTAAAATCACATTATGACCTTAAGCAAGCTCCAAAACAGTTGCATCAGAAGTTTGATAAAGCTATGTTATCAAATGGATTAATGATAAATAAATCAGATAAATGTGTGTACATAAAATACACACATGTTGGATATGTCATTGTTTGTCTCTATGTTGATGACCTGTTGATCCTAGGTAATAATAAAGCCATAATAACATCTACAAAGGATGTGTTATCCTCTAGACTCGATATGAAAGACCTATCATTGGCTGATGTGATATTGGGTGTAAGAATTATGAGAACACCACAGGGATATGAGATCCCAATCGCATTACATCACCAAAATACTTGAAAAATTCAAGCAATATAATATAACTATTGCAAAATCACCAGTAAATGTGAACTGGGTAATAAATACAGGTGATGGTATCTATTAGTTAGAATACTCTCGTATAGTAGGAAGTATCATGTATGTTATGAACTATACTAGACCTGATATCGCATATGTTGTAAGCAAACTAAGTAGATTTACCCGCAATCCTGGTAAACATCATTAGAAAGCGATATCAGAGTTCTAGGATATCTAAAGTATACGCAAAGTTATGGTCTACACTATGCAAACTATCCTTCAATAGTGGAAGGATACAGTGATGCAAATTGGATCACTGGATCACATGATACAAAGTCTACAAGTGGAAATGTGTTCACATTAGGAAATGGAGCAATTTCATGGAAATCATCCAAACAAACTTGTATCGCTAGATCTACTATGATTTTATTGCACCACATAAGACTGTAGAAGAAGTAAAATGGTTTCGAAGCTTCTTGGAAGACATTCCTAATTGGAGCAAACCTATGCCTCCAATATGTATACATTGTGATAGTCAATCAGCTATTGGAAGAGCTAATAGTACACTATACAATGGTAAATCTAGGCATATCCGTCATAGACATAAAATAATAAGACAACTTCTCTCTAACGGGGTTATCACAGTAGATTACATTCTATCTAAAGATATAACATAGCGGATCCACTTACAAAAGGCTTGTCACGAGAGAGAGAGAGAGTTCAAGCCTTATCGATGGGAATGGGGCTAAGGCCTACAGACTAAAGGTTTTTCAAAAAATGGAAACCTCAAATAGTTGACTGTAGATCCCAAGATCTAGGTTCAAAGGGACAACGAAGTTTAAGAGAAACTTGATGGCGCTGTTATACACAAACCCTTCCTACGATAGTCATGCATTATGTGTTGAAAATGATAAGTATTAATACTTTTAATGATGTATGTATTTGAGGAATTAGAGAGTACCCTTTACAGAATCACCTACGTAAGTGCGAAGGTGCCGCTTCAAAGAGAATTATGAGGCCAAATTCTCTAAGCAATTATGAGACCAGGCAGGTGTTCAGGGAAGAAATGAACACATACAGAGAATGAAGGATTATAAGAAACATTTATCATGTGTTATCTACTTTGGAATTACACAAAAGGCTTACAATTCAAGGACAATCTATGTCTACTGATTCGCCTATGATTCAAAAAGGTAATCACTATAAATGTTCAAGGCCCAAGTGCTACTTTAATCGATGCAATAAATGATTCTTGAAAGTAGGAATGACTACTCATTCATGCGAGGGATTGTTGGAAATGAATGAGCAAGAGAAAGAGGAATTTTGGAGAAGAGAGGAAAGCAAACCAAAGTCCCACATTATGAAATATGAATACCCGCTTCTCTATATGCTTATATAAATAAAAGAGAAGAGGGATTGTAAAAATAGTGTGTGGCTAAGCCAAGACACAATATTATATTAGTGTCAAAAATTGGGCTTAGTACCTTGGAACTCTTAGGGTCCATGACACAATATTATATTAGTGTCAAAAATTGGGCTTTGTGCCTTGGGACTTTTGGGGTCCATGACACAATATTATATTAGCGTCAAAAATTAGGCTTTGTGCCTCAGGACTCTTCGGATCTTATGGTTAAATAGACTGTTGGTTATAGCTTGGGCCTGTTGCGTTGAAACGAGTTATTTTGATCTGTCATGTTCATTTAATTGAATGGATATTACCGTTTTATTTTAAATGCGTACGCACATTCATGCACCTCTTGGTTAAAGGATTGCAACCTTTTCAAGGGTCATTAATGTTCAGATGGCACCTCTTTCATCCTATAAATACATGGCCCACAATGACACAGAATGCACATTAGTTATTCTTCTCAATCTGCTACTTCTTCTTCAGAGTGCACCTCTGTTCTAGTTTCTATACTCTACTTCAGTTCGTTAGAGCTCCGTTTGCTAGCACTACGCTATGGGGCTGGTCCATTTTATCATGGGAAACAAATTGCAATTACGTCAGTGCATATGATGGCAATATTGTTTTAAGGAAACAGTTCTCTGTATTCTCGACTCGGACAAAATTGAAAGGATCTCCTTTGCTGGTTATGATCTTTGTACCATCCTTTTTATTGCATGTTCGGTTGTGCTTTCTGTCATTGGTATAAATGCAGTTTGACATGAGAATCGCTACATATCTGAGTTAACACTAATTGTTGATATTATCTATTTTGTAATACAATTGTGTATTCACAAAATTATTAACAATAATGAGTTGATTGTTGTAATTGTCGATTTCGTTGTACAATTTGCTAATCCAACATATTTTGAGATTTAGACATTTTGGAGTGGTGAACTCCTTTTATTGATAATTTAACTCGTTTGAGATGTATATGATAATTTTGATGATTTTGGTGTTATATTTCCATTGTAGCTCGAGTATGGTGATATACTTAGACTAGATCTAGTCCTCGAGACTTATATATTTATCCCTTCTGTTATGTCATGTGAACTAAAACTAATTAATCCCTTTACATTATATTCACAACTCTTAGGGTAAAGAGTTGTATATCTTGTGCTTATTTATTTCTTATATTGATTTGTAAACTAGACTGACCTGTGTGTATTCCTCAGGTCAGACTGAGATGTTTCAAGTGTAGTTGCTGAGCTCGGGGTTAGCAAGTTCTCTTTAAGCTATCTTCACCGTAGTTTCATTCACTCGAGTTTATGTAGTCGAGTTCGAATAGTAGAACTTTCTATTATTTCATTATTGTATCATATTGTAAGCAAGTGAGGTTTATCTTTTCTTTTTGTAGCACATGTATCTGTTGTACTCTATCGATGTAATATTATGTGACTGTTCTGTAATCTGTAATGGTGTATTTATATGTATCATGTTCTGAGCTGATTTTGGAGCCACCACAGAATTGTACTACATAAAGTATTAAGTATGTCGAGCCTCTTGAAAAAAATTGCAATGACTTTATCGACGTACTTAGGACTTGCTAATGCAATTCTATGAGTAGTCGCCCTTAACCAGCCCTATTCTCCGCTCTAATAGACAGTATTACCTATAATGCTCTTTATTAGGGTGGGTCTTGGGGTTGGGCATTACAAACTTCTTATAAATTGTTAAATAAAAGCATGCACACAAGTACCCAACAACAATCATTTTTGCATTAGCAAAAAATCGAACTCAATACGGGAATGGGTACCCACGAACATGGATATGTAATATCTGTACCTGCCCCACTAATTAAAGGGTATTAAAAAATTCGTTTAATTTACCCATGGACACTCATTTAGTAATTCGTTTCATGTCCATGATGGATTTCATCCTTGAGTAACCACGAGTACGGATTTTTTTTCCATATCTAATTAGATTGGCTCTTTGCTGCTTACAACCGGCAAGCTAAAATTATAACAATATGTAATTATTAACAAACTTAACTAGTGTTATGATTCGAATTTAAGATGATTTTTGAAATTTAATTTTTAAATATTGAATTTGTAATGTTGAGTGATAGGTTTGACTGCATTTATCAAAAAATAAAAATTTCTTTAAAAAAATAATAATCAAATTTTGTTCAAATCTATTCAAAGCTTGAATTTTGATTTAATTGTTTAAAATTTTGTTTATGATTCTACATAAAACTCTAAAATGATCCCGACTTTTCGTTTAATTAAATCGGAGTTTGCTTCGAACTTTCAATTTATATTTTGGAAAACGCACATAAAAGACAATGTTTGTGTGTTTAAAATTTTCTTCCATCTCTTAGCCCTTTTCTATATTACCAATGGCTTCTTGAGAAATCTTTAATCACTACTACGTCATGCTTCGTCATAAATTTTACATTTGAATTACAAAACGTCTTCTAGAGAAAAAAATTACGTATTCTTTTTCTCAAATTCTCGTTTTCTTTTCCTCAAAGCTTTTATATGCATTCTCCTTCTTCTCTACAATCCATCCTCCCTCTTCTCTATGGATCTAAATTCTCTAAAATTTATATTTTATTTTCCTTCTACTCCTTTCATTTTATTTTTCTTGTTTTTTCTCTAAAACAAAGAACAATAACCAACCTTTTACCTCCTCTCTCCCTCTCTACCCTTGGCCACCACATCCTTGGGCCCACTATCATGTCCTTCAACCATCCCGAGCCTGGGCACCTTTGGCCACACCCTTTAGCTCTAAAAACCCTAACCCTAGATCCCTAGAAGCCTAATCTTAGTCTATTTCCTTAAAACCATAACTCCCCTCTCTTCTTTGCATCTCATCACCACTTATTACCATAACCGTCACTACCAGACCCATCCGGACCTGATGGAGAACTTGGCTGCACCTTGCACTCTTTGCACGAACCCATCCCCTCGAGCAAAGCCCGAAAACATAGCCTTAACCCTAGTACCCACGCTCTAATTTTTTCTGCATTTTTCCGGATTTTACATCCTCTTCTCACAAATGTAACTTGCTTTTATAAACTCCAAAATTATTTTTTCCTTTTTTCCAAATTTGGTGTAATTGAGTTAGTTGCAAATTTCAGCGAAATTTGTTTTCAAATTTTCAGTTTTACTATTTAAAATTGCAAATCTTTCCGATCAAGTTTCAGACTTTAATTTTCTAATTCGAAAATGTCCTTAACTGTTTCATTCTTATCACCTTCATAAATAGTCCCATTTTAGTTTACTTTTTTCTTGAATTGTAGAGGAAAGAATTTGTAATAATTTTCCTATTGAGCACTTTTCAAATTCGATGGATAACGTGTCCAAAGATCAATTTTCAAAACAACCAATTTTTTTTTGTTAAATTTTACATAAATCTAAGCCCATCTTTCTTATCCAAAACCCAACTGCTCTATTCTTTTAAATTTCTTGAGATGGTGTTGTGTGTTTCTGCATTGGCATAAATATCATCTCATAGCCATGAAGATGAGAACCACTCACTCACGATATATGTTATTTTGTTAAGTGAATTGATTTACATGAAATGTAATTAAAATATTTGCTATAGATGTAGATATGTTATTATTGACACATCACACAGATTGTGTTATTGTTTGAAACTTTTCTGTGTATTAGAAAAGCGCAAATTTATCATAAATTACTACAAGCGCACAAGTGTGTAGTATGCAGGTTAAACACAAGGAGGAAAATTAAAATTTATTATTTGTATAATTTCGTGGGCACGTTTGAAGAATTTGGAGGATTTGATTTAAATAAATAAAAAATTGAGATTGAAATTTGATTATAAACAAATCTAATTGAACTGACTACCAAATCACAATTATCAATTGAAACAGGAAAAACATGTAAACTACTATTGAACTCACATAGGTTCAAATCTAATCTAATCTATATTAAATTTAATACTACTGAGGAAAGTTGAATAAAATGCAGAAATCAAATTTATAGAATAAAAATAACAAACAGAAAGTAAAATTAGGATTACCATTGAATCTAATAAGATAGTCAATCACTAATGAGAAAAGTAAACTGCAATAATAAATTATGCTCTACCAAATCTAATTGAATAGACAACACAAATTTACTAGACCCAATAGGAGTATAGAAAAGAGAAGAAAAACTCTCAATTCTTAGATAAAGTTTACAATGAGAATACATGGGCATTTATAGGATAGTTAACCAACCTAAACCCTAATACAATCACAAATGGGCCTTAGCTAAATCAGATAAGTTTTAAATATGGTAAGTTTTGAATCTGGTAAGACTTGAATCTAGTATGTTTTGGACTTTCCTCTTTTCATCTTGCTTCCTTGACAAGCCTTCCTTAATTTATGATATGCATATTTTTTCTATCATTTATTTTCTTGCCCAAAAAGCAATTTGATGTGAGATCTTCATCTACGGATCTTCACACTTTTACATGTTAATCAATTATGTTAAGATGTAAATATTTACTTGTGACATATATAATGATTAACACATAACACAATATTTGAGACGACCCGAACTTCCCCGTGAAGGAAAGCACAGATAGAATTGAGGACAAGACAAATCAGAACGCAGACGGAAGAACATTTCATTGTTATTACAACAATTCCATCAGATACATGAATATACAGAGTATAAATGAATAAATTACATTCAATAAATATCAGAGATTACAATAAATTACATAGCAGCGGAAAAATATACAAAACACAACTGAAAGTGATACACGGATACAGAGCTTTCCGAGCATCGTTCCAGCTGTAAATCAGGATCCTGTGAATATAAATCTGCAGAACCAAAACTACTAGCTGCCCGTGTCGAAAATACTAGTGCATAAAACAAAACAGTTATTTAAAACTTTACTTTAGAAGAGAGTAATTCAAGGGACCACGCCGTATAACACGGAACGGGTTTTCTCCCAAGAATACTAGTGCATAAAGCAAAACAGCGCAATGCTTTTTGGAAAAATGAAGCTATTATAAGACCCAGGTCCCATCACACAATGCAACGCAAGCCGGAGGATAGAGTTTTCCCTTATAATAGCCAAACATGCTTGGTACGTTTAAAACAAATCATTTGATACTATTATAAGTGTATAGTGTCAAAACAATTCAATCATAAATATCAATCATAGACGGCATGGGTACCATATATCATGTCGCCATACTAGTTCTACAATTAAAACCGCAATATCACGTATTGGAAATTGGATTTCCGTCATGAGCCGAGGCAAGGGGCAAGCTCCTCTCCGCGTTCGAGACACTCTAGCAATGCCTCAGGACCCCACTCTGATCCTTTCGAACCTCCAAGGCCGGTCCTCTCTTACTTTTGAGGATTAGTTATTCCTGAACACACATTTCACGGTCCTTACAGACCTATATCTGAGGCGCCTCGTATCCAACAACCACACATGTGAAAAGTATATAAATGTCAGGGATGGTAGGTCACTGACACCACCCTAGCTAGAAAGAAACGTCATGCACTCCTTGGGTCCGTATCCCATTTTTGACTCATACCGAGGTGTGAGGCTCGCGAATTCACGTTATACACAAAGCTACGCAACACAGGCCGTTCTTTGATAATCAACCACAAGACTTTGCTTTTCAACAGAAGCCTTGATCAATTGCCACTTACGCGTGCCACACTGGCAATTCACTCCATGCGACTGATGTCCATCGATATACAACCTCTGAGCTCATATGTCTCAGAGAAGGGCGTTAAGCAAGAGAATAAATTCTCCGCCGCCAAACAGATGTATATTTAATATAGATCAATCAACACAGAATAAAATCCAATGTCAGACACACAATCCATTTACAAGTCCGTTCTGGGTCTGAACGAAACCGGAGGCACTTTCCTCGCATATCCATCCATCTCCAAGTACGTCTGGACGATCACCAACTGTTTCCCTCATCTTGGGTGTACAGCCCAATCAAGATCATCAGTAATCACCCAAACAATGTGAAGACTTCCGGTCTTCAACCACCGTCTTCATCTTCGACATCTCGTCGAATCGGTTATTCAGAATGGGTATAAACCCGGCCTTTCTGAATAACCCACGTATATAATAAACGAATGTTACACAAACACAACAAACGCCTCATTCAAATTCAGAATATTCTTTTATTCACAAAATCACATTCTTAGGGAAATGTTCCCATTAATTTTATCCAAGATAAATTCTTCTAAATTTATCCTATAATCTTCCTTTGGATATCATTTCAAACCATTTTATGGTTTTCCAAACTAGTCGGGATTAGCGAACCACACCGAAGTAATTA
Source organism: Allium sativum (assembly GCA_030737875.1). NCBI lineage: Eukaryota > Viridiplantae > Streptophyta > Magnoliopsida > Asparagales > Amaryllidaceae > Allium > Allium sativum. The sequence goes on along the minus strand of CM060919.1, from coordinate 843,320,990 downwards.
TTTATTTTATTTCCCAATCCCAACCTATATATCCCATGGAGCAAAACTGGTGATACTCCATTCCTAACACCACGGTGTTATCGGTAAAATTAATTACCATTTCACGTTCAAATCTAATTAAAGATTTAACTATCGCTTTGGAGCAAAACTGGTGATACTCCACTCTCGATCACTTTTCAGATTTGATAATTTAAATTATCAATTCACATTTTAATCTAATTAAAGATTCATTAAAACTCCACTTAGTTTTAATCTTCTCAAAAATCGATATCTTGCCTTTAACTGGGTTAAAGAACCAATGTCATCTAAAACACGATTCACGATAAACCCAAATCACATTTGATATTAAATACAAGGCTCTAAATAGAAAATATATCGGCTTTATTCAATATCAAATTTGAAACCAACATATATCGTATTGGAAATAATGATATAAAATATATCTTTCAAATTCCCATAACAATATCTGTATAGTCACGAAATCCAACATTGAAATATCCCGAAGATAATTTCGATTCAACTCCAGTCCAATCCACGTATTGGGAATATTGATTATTTTTAAAATCACTTTCAAATTCAATTTATTTATTTCAAAAATAAATTGATTTTAATTCTAGTTCAAAACTAGTTTATTTCGATAAAAATCTATTTTTATCTTTTCAAATGTGGAATTCTCCAGCTTAATTCTTTCCAATCCATATATTATGATTTAACACAAATTATAGATATTTTTAATAATTTTATCAAGGCCCGTACAGTCGATTTCCATCAACGGCCATCGAACTGCACTTACAGCGACCTTTTTCGTATTTGATTTGGACATAATTCCAAATCCAACCGTTAGATTTCAAATTTCTAATATTCGTTGGAAAGCTCTTTTCGATACGAACCCAACGGTTCCGGTTTTAGGAGAATCCGATGGTCGGATCTCCCGTAATGTCAATTCGAAGTCAATGGTCGAAATTCACGAACTGCCGCGGCGCGGCGCGTTCTATTCAGGCCATTATATATATAATATAAATATATATTATATATATTTCGTCGGTTTCCTTTTTAAAACGTATTTTATAAATCGTTTAAATTCGTTTTCAAAACCATTTCAACACTATATTCAATTTCAAATCGATTTGATTTCGATTCAATTCGAATTCATTTCAATTTTATTTAATTCAAATTCAAATTCGTTTCAATTCAATTCAAATTCTCAATTCAAATTCTAATTCGCTTCAATTCAATTCAATTTGAATTTACCTTCTATTTGATTCAATTCGAATTCGTTTCAAATTGATTTCAATTCAATTTCAGTTCGTTTTAAATTCCATTCAAGACGATTTCAATTCGTTTTAATTTAATTCAATTTAATTCAATTTGAATTCATTTCTATTTTATTCGAATTCAAATTCACTTTCTATTCAATTCAAATTCTAATTCGTTTTCTATTCAATTCGAATCGAATTCATTTTCTATTCAATTCAAATTGATTCAATAAAATTTCAATTTGAATTTTTATCCAATTCAATTTGAATTTCATTTCAAAATATCAGATTTTGAAATCACTTTTCAATATTCATTGTAAAACGAATAAAATCGATATAAATATCGTTCACGTCAAAATAGCGCATCTCTAATCCACACGGCTTTATATTTTTCAAAAACTTCTTTATTCTATTCAACAAATGAATATTTATTCTATTCAACACATGAATCTATATTTCTTTCAGCACACGACTATTTTTGTTATGTAAAATATTTTATAAAACTATGGTATCTATCGTTTGATTTTAATTAGACTCCATCGTAAAGTAGTTCTAATTTTAAATATGATAAAGATGTGAATTTTATTATTAAAATATTTTACTCAACACATAAATATTTTCAACTCAGGAACATCGTCAACACATGACTATTTTTATATTCAACACATGAATCTTCTTTTATAATATTCATTATTTTCCCGATTGGAATGAGGCCCAATCAATCACCATATAATGTTAATTATATGGATTCCATACAACACATGTATATAATAGCATTGAAAAATAATCAACCATCAACCAAAGTGCACTACACTGTATAAGCATCAAATATAGATATCTAACGCTTATAACAGCCTGTCAATCAATCGATCGACATATTTAATCAATCAGGATGGGTGAACTTCAAATTTCATCCCAACACCCGTGTGGGGTTTCAAACAATCAAACACAGATTTTAGTTGTGCAGTTGGGCGATGTGTAAAATTTATCGACCCAATCAATATCAGTCAAATCAGTGTATATAAACAAATTGGCCGATTTGTTTATAAATATTTATTTATTCACTTTCACGTTAAAAATTATATTTTTAACGATAATATATTTTATTTTAACACATGAATTTCTATTCATTTCATTTAGGAAATTAAAATGATATTTTTATTTTTCTAATTTATTTTAGGAAATTTCGGCGGCATAACGGCACGATACTAGAAACGGGACGAGGCCTAGCCTTATCCCCGGTCTAGTGAAGGCCCACGCCATTCACACATCAATCAAATTAATTTCATTTCACCAAACAATTCAATTCAACCCAAATAATCTAACCAACTACACAGCCAAACAAACAAGTCCATGGTCTGTGGACGATTGTGTCGGGTGCTACTAAGCACCGTCTGCATCCTAGTTTATATATATAACTAGAAAATGAAATTGAAAGGTGAGAAATTCTCACCAATAGCTATCCAATCATCTGGACTCTTCTTTTGTAGAAGTCTTCGTCGTTCTCGCCTTTCTATCACCTTTGTTGCCCGTATTCTTTACATATGTAAAAATCGAATTTTTACTTCGCTATTCAATATATAAAAATCGAATTTTTACTATGCTATTCAATATATAAAAATCGAATTTTTACTATGCTATTCAATATATAAAAATCGAATTTTTCTATGCTATTCAATATATAAAAATCGAATTTTTACTTTACTATTCAATATATAAAAATCGAATTTTTACTTTACTATTCAATATATAAAAATCGAAATTTTACTTTACTATTCAATATATAAAAATCGAATTTTTACTTTACTATTCAATATATAAAAATCGAATTTTTACTTTACTATTCAATATATAAAAATCGAATTTTTACTTTGCTATTCTCTATATAAAGGTCTCGCCTTTTCAACTATAAAGATTTCGCCTTTTCAATTTTAAAGATTTCGCCTTTCTATTTCTAAAGATTTCGCCTTTCTATTTCTAAAAATTTCGCCTTTCTATTTCTAAAAATCTCATATTTTTAAATATAAAAATTTCATCTTTTCCTTTATAAAAATCTTATCATTATATTTTTTTTCTAAAACAAAATAAAATTTTCTTTTCTAAACAAAGTGTATTTTCTCCTTTCAAAACAATGTTTATTTTATATAAAAAATCCTACTTTTGAAACAATATATATCCATATATAATTTTTGATTTTCGTGATTCAAAATGTCATCATTATATGATAAAAATCTCATTTTTATCATATTCTAAAAATATAATCTTTTCTATTTTAAAAATAAAAATCAAACTTCACTTTTAAAAATAAAATCAAACTTCTCTTTTACTTCCAAAACAATGTTATGATATATAAAAATCACAACAACTAAAAAGAGACAAGAAAATAAAAATAAATAAAAAGAGGACTCACAACATACGAAGAGGAGAGGGGGGTTTGTTTGGCGTCGGTGGTGGTAGCATGGCGGCGGGCTGGTGGTCGGGGTTGACCAGAGGGGGCGACGGCCGTTGTGGGGCTAGGGTTTGGCTCGGAGGGGCTACGTCGGGTCTTGGGGGTTTTGGGGATCTCGAGTTAGGCGAGAGGACGGAGAAGGAAGAGGAGGCGGGGGAGAACTGAGGGCGGCGGCGCAATTGCTGAGGGAGGGGCGCCTCGCGCGGCGGTCGGCGCCGTTGGGGGGGGGGGGAGTCTCGTCGATCGCTTCCCCTTTTTTTTTATTTAATCTGAATCGGGTTTGAAAATAAAGGGGGGGGGGCAGAGGAATATAGAGAGGAGAGAGAAAAGGGTTTTAATTTTTAATTATTTTATTTTCTAGTCAAAAAGCAACTTTTATTTTCGACCTCAAAACGAGGCCCACCGCCTGTCGTCCATAGCGTTTTACCCCCATTCCGAACACAATGGGATATGTATCATAGGCTGATTCGAACGTTTCTATCAGTTTTCGTTAAAATCAACATATAACTCTATATATTGAATTTGAACGCGCATTTCAATTTACCGGGGTCACATACGAACTCGAAAAATCCCAGAAAAATATTTTCTAGCTTCGTATTGACGATACGGTCCTAACAAAACTAGTTCCGTCGAATTCTGAGACCGTTGGAAAAATGGCCATTTTCTAGTCGATTAAAATCAGCTGAAATGGTCAAACGCGTTTTCCTTTGCCATGCTCACATATTGATTTGAAAAATTATGAAATTTGAAACCTAGCAATAATTTGACATCACGGACCCAACAAAAGTGGTTTCGTCGAAATCCGAGGTCGTTTGCAAAATTCCCATTTTTAAGGGCCTGAATTCCATAGCGACTATTCAGAATTTTCAACTGGACGTATCTTTTGATTCCCGCTATGAAATTTCAATCTTTCGAATTCGTTGGAAAGATATTCTCAAATAGATCCTAATGTTTTTGGTTTCACTAAAATCCGTTTTGTTTTGCACCCGGAACATTCAATTGAAGTTTGAAATCGAATTATCGAACTACCGCGCCATTTTCAATTCTATTTATAATTATATATAATTATTTATATTCTAACGACGATGTATATAATATATACGTTCAAATTCTATTCAAAATAAATTTCTCGTCGATATTATTTAAAATAATCCATTTTAAATGTTCAAAATTCGTTAAAATTGCCAAAATAAAAATTTTAAACTGGCCCAGATTTTCGGGTTATTACAATATTTTGCTTTGTTAAGATGTAATTGTGCACTTATGGCATATATACTGTGATTGACACATGACATTTGAATTATATGCTATTTTATAGGTTATGTGGCATATGTTGACTTTATTTTATACCTGGTATGTTATGTTGTTTACATGTTGAAATCACATTGCAAGTTCCTATGAAATCACTATGGGTCGAAACAATACATACTCGAACCACTAAATAGTTTATAAAACATTTTTGACATTGATTTGGGATCGGTTAAAATGATAAATACAGGGAAATATAATTATTTTGGGTTGAAATGAAATATGCCTTGATCACCTGACCATAGGATAGAAAATTATACACAGACATAGTTGATCAAATAAAATTATTTTTCAATGTCTACAAGATTTTTAAATTAAAATTATTTTATAAATTTAATAATTACATAACTAATTTCAATTTAAAACTATTTTACAAATTTAACTATTACATATTTTATAACTATCTAATTTAAACTATTTTATAAATTTAATTATTATATATATTATATAACTATTCATTGTAATTTAATTTATAAATCTAACTATTATATATTTTGTAAATATTTTGATCAATTTATTTTGTAATATAACAATTATAACTATTTTTAAAACTATTTTCAAATTTTCATATTAAACTTACTATTTTTAAATATAAGTATATTTCAATCTAAAAATTAAGTCCAAATTATTTAAATATAAATATTTTTTTGGATAATGATGTCTATAATATTGAAATATAAAATCAAAATTTGAATTTTTGTAATGAACCGTTTTGTAATATAAGATTTGAAATTTGAAACTGAGTCCAATATTTAAATAAGAAAATTATAAATAAAATCAATAATTTGAAGTAAAGTGGTTTATGACATTCAAATACGATGTTTATTTTAAACTTGATTAACTAAGGCGTGAAATAAGTTTTGGTTATTAAAGAGGCCGGAATCAGTATTAACATACTCTTTGTTAATACTGATACAATTTTAACAGCTGTGCACATGATAGTGAATCCAAAATGAAGTAGGATGGTTTGACGAACACTACTGGAACGAAGTAAGAGAACGATGATGGATAACTGTGACCTTTGACATGTAATTAAAATGACTAAAACAATAGCCATACCTTGGCCAAGTGAGGTTGCAACTCCGACCGGACATACTTACTCGAAACCAAATCTCTTACTTTGTGATTGATTGAGCGTCATTAATTATGAGAGTGTTGTCCGAGGTGGACGATAGTAACTACTATGCGTTCCCACCAGCCAAGTCCGCAATTCAGCAGAATTTTATCATGGGTATAGCCTTGTATGCCTTATTATATTATCTTGATTGAGCACACCACGATTTTAATTTGTGTCATACCTATGGAATGCTCCCTAATAGCCCACCATTTTACGATGGCGTTTACAATACTGTATAGACTACAATGCTTATAAAAGTATCATAAGGTCCTTAACGCTATTTTCAATAATATTTTTATGGCAGACATTATTATAATGTCGTATTGTATAATATGTAAATAGTTTAACGGATTTTCAAAGGATGGTGATCTCTAACAGCTTTTAAGTTGCTGATGCATTTTTTTGAACATTTCACTTGAGTTTATTTACTTATATGCAAAGTTTAGTTGTGATCTGAGTGTTTTACTTTATTCTCGAGTCATATCTATTATTTAAGTTTAAGATTACACCTTTTGAAGCCTTATCTCTATCTATTTATTTTAGTTATTTCTTTACACTACTACAAATCAGATGATTTGCATCGGTTGTTAACTAAAAGGCTTTACTGCAATTAACCCTAGGTAAAAGATACAACAACTAAATATGTTTACTAAATAGGATTAGGAGGCTACGACCATGCACATCTCAACATAAAAAGGTCCTAATCAATGGTACCCTTCCTGTAATAACCCGAAATTTCAGAACCAATTTAAAATTTTTATTTTAGCAATTTTAATGGATTTTGAATATTTAAAATGATTTATTTTAAATAAAAACGATTTAAAATTTATTTAAATCGAAGTTAGAACGTATAAATTTATTTTAGTTATAAAACGAACTCGAAATGGCGTAGTAGTTTGAAAATTTGATTTTAAATTTCAATTGAATGTACAGAATTCAAAATAAATCGGATTTCAGTAAAAATAGAAATATTTGAATCTGTTTAATTATATCTTTCAAACGAATGTGAAAAATCCAGATTTCATAATATAAATTAAAAGTTATGTCCAATTTAAAATTTAAATTCAAATAGAACTGAAATCTTCAAATAAAGACAGATGGAGTGGAAACGAATGTGAGTACTCTCTCTCACTCAAATTATTTTATAATTATTATATAATAGGTTGCAGACGGGGCTTAGTAGCTCCTGACACTACTTTTTGTACAAACCATGGATGATTTGTGTGGTTTGATTGTATTGTGGGAAAATTTGACTGTATTGTGATAATGATACTGAAATAGAGTAAATAAAATATTTATATATGCGTTGTATAAATTATTTATATATGCAATATATAAATTATTTATATACACTGTATAAAATTCTCCTGAAATAAAATAAATGTTCATTTACAAGTTCGGCGGCTTGTTTATGTACACCTATTTTATTGATATTGATTGGGAGGATAATATTTTACATATCGCCCAACTGCACAAATAATAATCAATATTTGTTGTTTGAAAACCCCACACGGGTACTGTGATGATATTTGACATACACTACTCCCAATAATTAGTGGTATGTCAAACGATGGTTTGACAAACTGTATAAGCGTTATTTATTTATTTTAATGCTTATACAGTTGTAAAATGCACTCTGGATATTGTATGAATTTTTAATGATTGTTTATCATTATTGTCGTATACATGCGATGTATGAAATCTATATAACTGAAATTATATTGTAATTGATTGAGTCTGATTCCAGTTCATAATTAATGAATATTTTAAAATAATATTAAGTAAATATTGAAATGTGAAGCCGTGTTAAGTAATTAAACGCCATTTTAACACGAACGGGACTTTCTGTTGATTTAATTCATTTTATAATGAATATCGAGAATTGATTTCAAAATCTGATATTTTGAAAATATTATCATTTAAATATTATAATGATATAGAATATTCAATTTTGATTTAAAATTGAAATAAAAGTGGAAATATTTATGCACCGGTGTTCTCCGGCTGGCGTTGCATTGTGTGATGGGACCTGAGTCGTATAATAATTTCATTGTTCTTTATTTAGCATTGCGTTGTTTGTTTTACGCACCGGTATTCTTGGGGGTAAACCCATTCCCTGTTATACGGCATGGTCCTGTGAATTACCTAACTTTAAAAATAAAGATTAATAACTGTTTTAGTTCTCACAACAGTCCCATGACTGACTCGGAGCTTATTGTTTCAACCTAAACTCTGGGTGCCCATATTTTCCACACGGACTGCTGGTAATTTTGGTTTTCGCAGATAGTTCTTTTCCTAGGATCCTGGACTACAGCTAGAGCTATATTAGGAAAGCTTTGTATCCGTGTATTTCATTCAGTTGTGTTAGTCATTGTATTTATACTTTTAAATTTCCGCTACTTTGTATTTTAAATCTCTGACATTTTTCTTATGTATAATTATTCATACTATGATATTTTGTACTTTGATGTAAATTATTGTAATAGCAATGAAATGTTTTATTATTTATGTTTTGATTTTCGTGTTCTCAAATTTAATCTGGGCTTTCCCGTAAGGGCGAGTTTGGGTCGTCTCAGCTTGGTATCAGAGCCTTGATTTACAAAGTTAGAGAACAAGACACATTAGAACCGGACGAATGAATTCATCAGAGATAGAATAAGTAACATCCTATAAGAATGACTCGTTAGAGAAGGGGCTAGTAATACCTTAGAATGAGTTTAAAGAGTGTTATTAATTAAAAACAAATTTAATTTTGAAAATTATATCTTATTATTCGTATTAGACTATATTGTTTTATATTGATTTTGGACTATCAAGTACAAGGAGATTTTTTATATATGTCTGATCCATGTGTATTTGAAGTCTCAAATATACTGGGTAGGTATAGAATCACACTCTAGTCGCCCGGAGATGATTCTGTTGATGGTCTAAACATCATCACTATTTATGTTCGAGTTTCGAAAGTGGGATGTCTATATATTTCCAATCGACTGGTGTCAGAACAAAAACTTAGAAAGGGTTAATGTTTGTGATCTGGCACTAAAAATATGATTTTTGAGTATATATAGAAAAGTTATATGTTTGAAAATTTAATCAACAAATTGATTGCTGGTTGTGTTGTTTGATTATTAGTTTAACTAATAAAAACACTGGAAAAATAAATCCAATATGAGAATGAAAAATTGAATTGAACCAAATCAAAACCAATATGAAAATGAAAGGTAAATTTAGCCAAATCGAGTCAAATATTGAACTGAATTGAAAATTGATTGAATTGGCATACATACACATGTATATGCATTAAACGTGTCATAGCATGGAATCTAAGAAGAGGAATAAAATTTTATTCCCTACAAATAGGTACATGTTTACTATATTCATTAGGTTTGATGATTTTATGAGCCGATTGGCAAGCCGCTTGGCTTTTTATTTTTATTTTTGATTGATGAGGGCCCTATGAGGCAAGTTGTGGTTTTACCGATAGGGCTGTACAAAGGAGGTTATGGCGAAATTTTTCAGAAATTTAGGGCGTTAGCCAAATTTTTGAGAAATTAGAAAATTCATAGAAACTAAAAAGTTGAAGAATGAAAGCCAGAATGAAAGTTGAGTTGGTTAGTTAAACAACTTTCAGCTTCGTTCCTTTTCGAGGACGAAAAGATTTTAAGTAGGGGAGATTGTAACAACCCGGAATTTCAGGACCAATTTATAATTTTTTCATTTCAGCAATTTTAATGGATTTTGAATATTTAAAATGATTTATTTTAAATAATAACGATTTAAAATTTATTTAAATCGAAGTTAGAATGTATAAATTTATTTTAATTATAAAACGAACTCGAAATGGCATGGTAGTTTGAAAATTCGATTTTAAATTTCAATTGAATGTACAGAATTCAAAATAAATCGAATTTTAGTATAACCAGAAATATTTGAATCTGTTTAATTATATCTTTCTAACGAATGTGAAAAATCCAGATTTCATAATATAAATTAAAAGTTATGTCCAGTTTAAAATTTAAATTCAAACAAAACTGAAATCTTCAAATAATGACTGACAAAGTGGAAACGAATGCGAGAACTCTCTCTCACTCAAATTATTTTACAGTTATTATATAATAGATTGCAGACGGGGCCTAGTAGCTCCTAACACTACTTTTTGTACAAACCATGGATGATTTGTGTGATTTGATTGTATTCTGGGAAAAATTGACTGTATTGTGTATTGTTATTGTGATATTGAAATGGAGTAAATAAAATATTTATATATGCGTTGGATAAATTATTTATATATGCGATATATAAATTATTTATATACGCAATATAAAGTTCTCCTGAAATAAAATAAATATTCATTTACAAGTCCGACTACACCTGTTAAATTGATATTGATTGGGACGATAATATTTTACCATCGCCCAACTGCACAAATAATAATCAATATTTGTTGTTTGAAAACCCCACACGGGTATTGGGATGATATTTGATATACACTAATCCCAATAATTAGTGGTATGTCAATCGACGGTTTGACAGACTGTATAAGCGTTATATATTTATTTTAATGCTTATACAGTTGTAAAATACACTCTGGATGTTGTATGAATTTTTAACGATTGTTTATCATTATTGTCGTATATATGCGATGTATGAAATCTATATAACCGAAATTATATGGTAATTGATTGAGTCTGATTCCAGTTTAGAATTAACGAATATTTTAAAATAGTATTAAGTAAATATTGAAATGTGAAGCCATGTTAAGTAGTTAAACGCCTTTTTAACACGAACGAGATTTTCTGTCGATTTTATTCATTTTATAATGAGTATCGAGAATTGATTTCAAAATATGATATTTTGAAAATATTATCATTTTAATATTATAATGATATAGAATATTCAATTTTGATTTGAAATTGAAATAGAAGTGGAAATCATTTTAAAATGAATTTATGAATGAATCTATAAAATATGTTTTAAATGGAAATTGACGAAATATATATAATATATATAATGGCCTGAATAGAACGCGCTGCGTAGCGACCGTTTACGAATTTCGACCATTAATTTCAAACTAACGTAACGGGAGATCCGACCGTCGGATTTTCCTAAAATCGGAATAGTCGGGTTCCTATCAAAAAGAGCTTTCCAATGAATACAAGAGATTTGAAATCTAACGGCCGGATTTTAAGATATGTCCAAACCGGTGTTGGAAAAGGTCGTTATGGATGTAGTTCGGTGGCCGTTATTAGAAACTGACTGTACGAGCGATATTAAAAATATAGAAAAATTACGTAAAATCATAATAAATGATTTGGAAAGATTTTGGATGAAAAATTTAAGTTTTAAAAAGATAAAAAATATTTTTATCAAAATGAACTAGTTAATAACTAGAATAATAATCCAATTATTTTTAGAAATAAATGAATTGGGATTTGGAAATGGTTTTAATCTAACCAGAATTTTCCAATATAAAAAATGGAATGGATTTGAATAGAAATATTTTCAAAAATATTTCGATATTGGATTCCGTAATTATACGGATATTATGGAGGAATTTGGAAGATATATATATACACACATATCGTTATTCCCAATACGATATTTGTTGATTTTAAGAATTTGATATTAAATATAAGCCGATATAATTTCTATTCAGAGCCTTGTATTTAATATTAAATTGGATTTTGGGTTTGTCATGAATGGTGTCTTTGTTAACACTGTTCTTAAACCCCGTTGAAAAAAAAAATCTTTATTTAAGATTTAGTGAAGTTTACCAATTAATTAATATTTAATTGGAATTGAATAAAAGAATTGGATTTTTTGGGTTTATCGTGAACGATGTTTTAAATAACATTGGTTCTTTAACCCAATTAACAGTGAAGATATGATTTGGAATTTATAATCTTTTAATTAAGATTAATGGAATTTTCCAAAGTAAAGATTTCCAATTTAATATATTAAATTGGAATTGAATGGAATTCGATTGGGTAATAATCGAGATGAGCTTTTGTAGAGGAACACCGTTACTATATGTGGAATTTAAAAGGCTTTATCGTTATTCCATTTATAGTATTGATTTGATATGAAAATTTATATCAACTATATATTGTTATGATTTCCATGTAGATTCCATTTTGATGGAAGATGATTTTGGGTTTATCGTGAACGATGTTTTAAATGACACTCGTTCTTTAACCCAGTAAAGACAGGATTTATTTCCTAAATTTGACTAATCATTAAATATTGATTTTTAGAGATTAAAACTAAATGGAGTTTTAATTAATCTTTAATTAGATTGAAATGGGAATGGGATAATTTAAAGTATCAAATTCAAGAAAGTGATAAAGAATGGAGTACCACCAGTTTTACTTCATGCGATAGTCAAATCTTTAATTAGATTTGAATGTGAAATGGTAATTGAATTTACTGATAACACAGTGTTGTTAGATATGGAGTATTATTAGTTTTGCTCCATGGGATGAATAGGTTGGGATCGGGTAATAAAATGAATGATTGCTTCGGTAAGGCATTAATCCCGACTAGTTTGATAAACCTAAATTTTGTTTAAACGGTGAAAACATACTATAAAATCTTTTGAAATGATTTCCAAAGAAATGGATTAAACAGTGTGTTTAAAAGTGATAATCCTTGATAAGAATAATGAGAACCTTTCCAGAATAAAGAAATACGAATAAAAGAATATTCTGGATTGGAATGAGGCGTATGATGTGTTGTTATAGCACTTGATTATAAGATACACGAATTATTCGGAAAGACCGGGTATAACCCATTCTGAATAATTGGTACAACGACTAACAATCGAAGAGATTGAAGACGGTTCAGTCTCGACGATCTTTACATCGAATGGATGGGTTGCTACTGATGCCCACGATTGGAGTAGCTACCTTGAAGGGGCTAAAGTGGTAGCCGTCCGGACATATTTGTTGGTTGTTCGGATATGCGAGGGCCTCTCTCCTGTATTGGACATATGGGATGAGGAATAAGGTGCCTCTGGTTTCGTTCAGACCCAGAACGGACTTGCAAATGGATGGTGTGTCTGACATTATATTCCTTTATACTGTATTCGTTGATCTCTGCTAAATATATATCTGTTTGGTGGCGGAGAATTTATTCTCTTGCTTAACACCCTTCTCTGAGACGTACGAGCTTAGAGGTTATATATTGGCAGAATTAGTGGTACGTTATGGATTGATAGTGTGGCATGCTGAGATGCAGCGATCCAAACTTTTGTTGAAAAGCGAAGTTTGGTGGATGATGATCAAAGCATAACTTTAATTAGCATAGCTTTGTGTAGCGTTAATTCGCGAGCCTCACACATCGGTATGATGGTGAACTGATGGTTAGATCAGTATACTTTCGATATGAGGATGGATTTGGTCGGCCAAGATAGGTCGGGTGTGGTCGCTACATACCTGGTAGGGATAGGGCACACCCCTCGATTCCCAGAAGGATAAAGTATATGGCATTTTCTCATGCACGGGATGTAAGCCATTGAGATACTTGATATCTTGGATATAGTGCGGATGTGCATTACGGCGTTTTCTCATGCACGCGACATAAGCCATTGAGTATTGCGCTTCGTGATCGATCTTTCGGATCAGCAGACATCATGATGGAAATCCAAACTTCCAATACGACATTTTACGGTTGTAGTTGTATACTATTGGCGGCATAGTGGTATGGGACATTCATGTCGTCAATGATTGATACATTTAAATTTGAAGTTGATATCTTCACTTATAGTAATAATAAAAGATAAATTTCGCGTACTAGGAATATTTGGCAATTATAAGGTAAAACTCAATCCTCCAGTTTGCGTTGCATTGTGTGATGGGACTTGAGTCTTATAATTGCTTCATTGTTCTTTATTTAGCATTGCGTTGTTTATTTTATGCACCGGTATTCTTGGGGGTAAACCCGTTCCGTGTTATACGGCGTGGTCCCATGAATTATCTAAATTTAAAAATGAAGATTAATAACTGTTTTAGTTCTCAGACCAGTCCCATGATTGACTCAGAGTTCATTGTTTTAACATAAACTCTAGGTGCCCATATTTTCCACAAGGGCAGCTGGTAGTTTTGGTTTTCGCAGATACTTCTTTTCCTAGAATCCTGGATTACAGCTGGAGCTATATTCGGAAAGCTTTGTATCCGTGTATTTCATTCAGTTGTGTTAGTCATTGTATTTATACTTTTAAATTTCAACTACTTTGTACTTTAAATCTCTGATATTTTTGTGTTGTATAATTATTCATACTCTGATATCTTGTACTCTGATGTAAATTGTTGTAATAACAATGAAATGTTCTATTGTTTATGTTCTGATTTGTCGTGTTCTCAAATTCAATCCGGGCTTTCTCGTAAGGGCGAATTTGGGTCATCTCTGCTTGGTATCAGAGCCTTGGTTTACAACGCTAGAGAACAAGACACATTAGAACCAAACGAAAGAATTCATCAGAGATAGGATTTGTAACATCCAATAAAAATGACTAGTTAGAGATGAGGGTAGTAATACCCTAGAAAATGAGTTTGAAGAGTGTTATTTATCAAAAACAAATTTAATTCTGAAAATTATATCTTATTATACGTATTTGACTATATTATTTTATATTGATTTTGTACTATCAAGTATAAGGAGATTTTTTATATACGTATGATCCATGTGTATTTGAAGTCTCAAATATACTGGGTAGATATAGAATCACACTCTAGTCGCCCAGAGATGATTCTGATGATGGTCTAGACATCATCACTATTTATGTTCGAGTTTCGAAAGTGGTATGTTTATATATTTCCAATCGACTGGTGTGAGAACAAAAACTTAGATAGGGTTAAAGTTTGTGATTTGGCACTAAAAATATGATTTTTGAGTATATGTAGAAAAGTTATATGTTTGAAAATTTAATCAACAAATTGATTGTTGGTTGTGTTGTTTGATTATTAGTTTAACTAATAAAAATATTGGAATAATAAATCCAATATGAGAATGAAAAGTTGAATTGAACCAAATTAAAACCAATATGAAAATGAAAAGTAAATTTAGCCAAATCAAGTCAAATTTTGAACTGAATTGAAAATTGATTGAAATTGCATATATACTCATGTATATACATTCAACAGGTCATAGCACGGAAGCTAAGAAGAGGAATAAAATTGTATGCCTAACAAAAAGGGACATGTTTACTATATTCATTGGGTTTGATGATTTTATGAGCCGATTGGCTTTTTCCTTTTCATTTTGATTGATGAGGTCCCTGTGAGGCAAGTTGTGATCTTTACCGATAGGGCTGTACAAAGGAGGTTATGGCGAAATTTTTCAGAAATTTAGGGCATTAGCCAAATTTTTGAGAAATAAGAAAATTCTTAGAAACTGAAAAGTTGAAGAATGAAAGCCAGAATGAAAGTTGAGTTGGTTAGTTAAACAACTTTCAGCTCCGTTCCTTTTCGAGGATGAAAAGATTTTAAGTGGGAGAGATTGTAACAACCCGGAATTTCAGAACCAATTTAAATTTTTTATTTTCGCAATTTTAATGGATTTTGAATATTTAAAATCATTTATTTTAAATAATAATGATTTAAAATTTATTTGAATCATAGTTAGAACGTTTAAATTTATTTTAATTATAAAACGAACTCGAAATGGCGTGGTAGTTTGAAAATTCGATTTTAAATTTCAATTAAATGTACAGAATTCAAAATAAATTAGATTTCAGTAAAACCAGAAATATTTGAATCTGTTTAATTATATCTTTCTAACGAATGTGAAAAATATAGATTTCATAATATAAATTAAAAGTTATATCCGGTTTAAAGTTTAAATTCAAACAGAACTAAAATCTTTAAATAAAGACTGACAAAGTGGAAACGAATGTGAGAACTCTGTCTCTCACTCAAATTATTTTACATTTATTATATAATAGGTTGCAGACGGGGCTTAGTAGCTACTGACACTACATTTTCTACAAACCATGGATGATTTGTGTTATTTGATTGTATTGTGGGAAAAATTGACTGTATTGTGTATGGTGATTGTGATATTGAAATGGAGTAAATAAAATATTTATATATGCATTGTATAAATTATTTATATATGCGATATATAAATTATTTATATACGCTGCATAAAGTTCTCCTGAAATAAAATAAATATTCATTTACAAGTCTGACGGCTTGTTTATGTACACCTATTTAACTGATATTGATTGGGACGATAATATTTTACACATCACCCAACTGCATAAATAATAATCAGTATTTGTTGTTTGAAAACCAACACGGTATTGGGATGATATTTGACATACACTAATCCCAATAATTGGTGTTTTGTCAATCGATGGGTTGACAGACTGTATAAGCATTATTTATTTATTTTAATCCTTATACAGTTGTAAAATGCACTCTGGATGTTGTATGAATTTTTAATGATTGTTTATCATTATTGTCGTATACATGCGATGTATGAAATCCATATAACCGAAATTATATGGTAACTGATTGAGTCTGATTCCAACACAGAATTAGCGAATATTTTAAAATAATATTAAGTAAATATTGAAATGTGAAGCCGTGTTAAGTAGTTAAATGCCATTTTAACACGAATGTGATTTTCTGTCGATTTTATTCATTTTATAATTAATATTGAGAATTGATTTCAAAATCTGATATTTTGAAAATATTATCATTTTAATATTATAATGATATAGAATATTCAATTTTGATTTAAAATAGAAATAGAAGTGGAATTCATTTTAAAATGAATTTATAAACAAATTTATAAAATACGTTTTAAATGGAAATCAATGAAACATATAATATATATATATATATATATATATATAATGGCCCGAATAGAACGCGCCGTGCAACGATCATTCACGAATTTTGACCATTAATTTCAAATTGACGTAACGGGAGATCCAACCGTCGGATTTTCCTAAAACCGGAACCATTGGGTTCATATCGAAAAGAGATTTCCAATAATACAAGAGATTTGAAATCTAATGGTTGGATTTTAAGATGTGTCCAAATCAGTTTTGGAAAAGGTCGCTATGGATGCAGTTCGGTGGCAGTTATTGGAAACCGACTGTACGAGCGGTATTAAAAATATGGAAAAATTATGTAAAATCATAATAAATTATTTGGAAAGATTTTGGATGAAAAATTCCTCTTTTTAAAAATAAAAATATATTTTTATCCAAATGAACTAGTTAATAACTAGAATAATAATCCAATTACTTTTAGAAATAAACTGGGATTTGGAAATGGTTTTAATCTTACTAGAATTTTCCAATATAAAAATTGGAATGGATTTGAATAGAAATAATCTTTGGAATATTTCAATATTGGATTCCGTGATTATATAGATATTGTTGAGTAATTTGGAAGATATATATATATATATATATATCATTATTCCCAATATGATATTTGTTGGTTTTCAAAATTTGATACTGAATATAAGCCGATATAATTTCTATTCAGAGCCTTGTATTTAATATCAAATTAGATTTTGGGTTTTTTCGTGAATGGTGTCTCTATTAACACTTTTCTTAAACCCAGTGGAGAAAAAAATCTTTTATTTAAGATTTAGTGAAGTTTACCAATTAATTAATATTTAATTGGAATTGCATAAAAGAATTGGATTTTTTGGGTTTATCGTGAACGATGTTTTAAATAACATTGGTTCTTTAACCCAATTAACAGTGAAGATATGAGTTGGAATTTATAATCTTTTGATTACGATTAATGGAATTTTCCAAAGTAAATATTTCCAATTTAATATATTAAATTGGAATTGAATGGAATTCGATTGGGTAATAATCGAGATGAGCTTCTGTAGAGGAAGACCGTTACTATATGTGGAATTTAAAAGGCTTTGCCATTATTCCATCTATAGTATTGATTTGATATGGAAATTTATATCGACTATATACTGTTATGATTTTCGTGTAGATTCCATTTTGATGGTAGATGATTATGGGTTTATCGTGAACGATGTTTTAAATGACACTCGTTCTTTAACCCAGTAAAGACAAGATTTATTTCCTAAATTTGACTAATCATTAAATAATGATTTTTAGAGATTAAAACTAAATAGAGTTTTAATAAATCTTTAATTAGATTGAAATGGGAATGGGATAATCAAAATTATCAAATTCAAGAAAGTATCAAGAATGGAGTACCACCAGTTTTACTTCATGTGATAGTTAAATATTTAATTAGATTTGAACGTGAAATGGTAATTGACTTTACCAATAACACAGTGGTGTTAGATATGGAGTATTACCAGTTTTGCTCCATGGGATGAATAGGTTGGGATGGGATAATAAAATGAATGATTACTTCAGTAAGGCGTTAATCCCGACTAGTTTGATAAACCTTAATTTGGTTTAAACGGTGAAAAGATACTATAAAATCTTTTGAAATGATTTCCAAAGAAAAGGATTAAACAGTGTGTTTAAATGTGATAATCTTTGATAAGATTAATGAGAACCTTTCCATAATAAAGAAATACGAATAAAAGAATATTCTGGATTGGAATGAGGCGTATGATGTGTTGTTATAGCACTTGATTATAAGATACGCGAGTTATTCGGAAAGATCGGGTTTAGCCCAGTCTAAATAATTGATACGACGACTAACAGTCGAAGAGATTGAAGATGGTGCAAGAATGACGATCTTCACGTCGAATGAATGGGTTGCCGCTGATGCCCATGATTGAAGTAGCTACCTTGAAGGGGCTACAGTGGTAGCCGTCTAGACTTATTTGTTGATTATTCGGATATGCGAGGGCCTCTCTCCTGTATTGGACATATGGGACGAGGAATAAGGTGCCTCTGGTTATGTTCAGACCCAGAACGGACTTGCAAATGGATGGTGTGTCTGACATTGTATTCCTTTATACTGGATTCGTTGATCTCTGCTAAATATATATCTGTTTGGTGGCGGAGAATTTATTCTCTTGCTTAACACCCTTCTCTGAGACATACGAGCTTAGAAGTTATATATTGGCAGAATTAGTGGTACGTTATAGATTGATAGTGTGGCATGCTGAGATGCAGCATTAATGCGCCGTTTAATTAGCATAACTTTGTGTAGCATTAATGCGCGAGCTTCACACATCGGTATGATGGAGAACTGATGGTTAGATCAGTATACTTTCGATATGAGGATGGATTTGGTCGGCCGAGATAGGCCGGGTGTGGTTGCTACACACCTGGTAGGGATAGGGCACACCCCTAGATTCCCAGAAGGATAAAGTATACGGCATTTTCTCATGCACGGGATGTAAGCCGTTGAGATACTTGATATCCTGGATATAGTGCGGATGTGCATTACGGCGTTTTCTCATGCACGGGGCGTAAGCCGTTGAGTATTGCACTTCGTGATCGATCTTTTGGATCAGCAGATATCATGATGGAAATCCAAACTTCCAATACGACATTTTACGGTTGTAGTTGTATACTATTGGCGTCATAGTGGTATGGGACATTCATGTCGTCTATGATTGATACATTTATATTTGAAGTTGATTTCTTCACTTATAGTAATAATAAAAGATAAATTTCGCGTACTAGGCATATTTGGCAATTATAAGGTAAAACTCAATCCTTCGGTTTGCATTGCATTATGTGATGGGACTTGAGCCTTATAATAGCTTCATTGTTCTTTATTTAGCATTGCGCTTTTTATTTTATGCACCGGTATTCTTGGGGGTAAACCCGTTCCGTGTTATACGGCGTGGTCTCATGAATTACCTAAATTTAAAAATGAAGATTAATAACTGTTTTAGTTCTCACACCAGTCCCATGATTGACTCGGAGTTCATTGTTTTAACCTAAACTCTGGGTGCCCATATTTTCCACAAGGGTAGCTGGTAGTTTTGGTTTTCGCAGATACTTCTTTTCCTAGAATCCTGGATTACAGCTGGAGCTATATTCGGAAAGCTTTGTATCCGTGTATTTCATTCAGTTGTGTTAGTCATTGTATTTATACATTTATATTTCCGCTGCTTTGTATTTTAAATCACTGATATTTTTCTGTTGTATAATTATTCATACTCTGATATCTTGTACTCTGATGTAAATTGTTGTAATAGCAATGAAATGTTCTATTGTTTGTGTTCTGATTTGACGTGTTCTCAAATTCAATCTGGACTTTCCCGTAAGGGCGAGTTTGGGTCGTCTCAGCTCCTTTCCATTCATCACTCTCTATAAACTCACATCATGTACCCACTAGTTCTGAGCCATCCACTGCCTTAAATGGGTCGTCATTAATCTTCCACGGATAATATCCTGATAGATATATATCTGACGATCTTTACTTCACTGTAAAGTAACCCAGTATTCACAGGCCTTGTTCTTTTTCTACTACGAAGTAAGACAGCTTACTGTACCTTTTTATATCTCAAGAAGTGCTAAAAAAGATTTCCGCTTATTATAAACCATGTCATAATTCAGTTATAAAAATCCAAAACCTAATCTTACATTCCATTTCCTCTTCATTTCAATTATATAAGTTTCGGGTCTTTCCTTGAGAATTCAATCCTTTACCATTATAGTACTGATTTTTATAGGAGCTCGATTCTTATGAGAATTAACAATTCGTTTTCATTTAACTTGTACCCGTTGTTAAATCTGTGTTTATGCAGAATCCTTCTCTCTATCCTTTCCACATGTACTACACAAGCTCTTAAATTATATCAAAGTTGTCTCAATTAAAATAACAACAACTTGGGAGACATCATTTTAAAATTTCTTTTTTTTTTCAATTCCCATACACTATTGTATAACCTTTCAGTGTTGATCATTTCTTGCTTCTACTGCTTAATTTCTCTCTTAAGACTTCCTACCATTTCTACGCAAATTTAATGGTCCATTTCCTACCAAAACAATTCCTAAAGGCTCTCCTTAGTGTCCCAAGCACACTACTGGAATCATTCCACTATGCCATCTTTATTCTCTAAAAATTATCTTCTAAAATCCTTTCTTCAAAATATAAAAACAAGGACATATATTACATTGTTCATTCACTATGGTTTTCTCTTTTTCAAAAGGGTTATGCATAACTCAGTGAAAGCTACTTAGCTATTTTAATACACATTTCTTTTTCTAGAGGAACTATTAAGATCAAATTTCTAAGAATCTTTTTTAAAGACGACTTTCGTGTTATGTGTAAAATAACAAGAAGACTTTATTTTTATTATTCTTCATTTCTTTGTTAAAATAGGTACCATAAAATATGGTGCTTCACCTTTATTTTGTACACCTATTTCGTTACTAAATTCCTTGTTACTTTACAAAACAGTTTACTTTCAAACTTATTAATTCATAAAATCTTATCTTACACTTCTTGTTCCAATGAGTTAAAGTGTTTCACAACCCATACTTAATGAAAACTCCTATATTTCTTTTCAAATAAATATAACGTCTCAAATTTTCAAAAAATAGTTTAATGGAACTCTCTGGATTTAAAATATTAAATTTTTTGGAAACTTTATATTCAAAACTTGAAAACTCTCTCAAACCTTTTTTTTTTCGAGTTCCTAAAAGTTTTCAAATTATGAGGGCCAGACTCAAAGCGGATTCTTAACTTCCATTTCCAAATAGCTGTTTCATTCAAGACAATTTATTTCTATATCGAAACCTAAGTCTAGCACATTCATGCACAACTTAGATGTCTGATTCATTTATCTTCTCACCTTTGCTTAACCACTCATGTTGCTTAACCGTACAACTTACTTTATTTTTGAATTTTTTTGTATATTTCTCTCAAAATATTTGTATATTAATCTCGATATTTAAAAAATTTAAATTTTGTGAAAACTATCAACTTTCATATTTGAAACTTGACAACTCTTATCAGAATCTTTTTCTTTGTATCTATATTTTTTCAAGTTCTATTAAAGGTTTAATTATGGAGCTCAGTACAAAGTGTTCATTAATTTGCATTCCTAAATCCTTTACATGAAATTATTTCCTTCATCTGAATTCTCTTGAACTCTAATACTTCCATATCTATGTCCAAACTAAAGTTTGAGTCTGTCGCCATCTTTGCTTCAAATATTTGTATATATTCCTGTTGACCCGGTTACAACCCCGATAGGTACTCACAACAAAATTAATGTAAAGACCAAAGTTGTATGATCTTGGAATTAGATGAGACTTCACCAGAAAGACCATAAGGCCTGATTAGGCCACTACTAGAGTTTCAAGCACCAAAAACATATATGCATAGGCCAGTACCGACCCATCATTGGTCGACACCGACCTATATGCGCAACCCTTATGGACCCATGACCCATTCTATTCTCCTTGCGATACAAATAGGAGGCTATGTAAGAAATTCCATATCAAGCAGGCTTGTTTAAGTATGATCACTTGATGGACTGAAAGGCGGGATCACATGACAAGAAGTAAAGTTCAATACAATATCAAACCAAGTCCAACCAATACCAAACTAGACCTAGGAGATAAACAAGACACAAGCATCACAAATATGGAGGCCAAGGAGAAAAATATACTAACCACATGGTACGGTACCAACGCATTTAGTTAGTATATTTCTACGTGAGATTTTCGAGGGTAGGTCAACATGTTGTTCTAAGGCCTCCTACAAGCGCACTTGGCCCGAATCCCTGCATAACACCTATAAATACCCCCAAACTCCAATATGAATGGGGATGGATCGGATTTCCTTGCTCTGCCAAAGCTCTGCAAAGTTATATCTTCACCTTTTACTGCCATTATTCTTTTGCTATAGCAAAGCTTCTTCTCTAGAGATAGCTTTTCTAGGTCACCTAGGCTGGTTATCGTGATTCTCTAATAACCTATAGTACTAGTGATTGTATGTTATTACCTTCTTTGGAGATCTTTGTAATCATATGTATTATATTGTATCTAGCATGGAAAGGATTATAATAATATTTTTCAAAGTTGATTTAGGCTTGATATCAGGCTGAACCGCTATAAAATTGTCTTCTTCTTTCCTACTCACTATTTCTATCCCGTTTTCATTTACTTTTATTATTTTATTCTATTCCCCCATCACAGGGTGTTGCTTTCGAAATTAATCAGATGTTATTGTCATTTTTGGAGTTAACATTTGTACTTTCACTGAGAAATGAATATGAGGCCTTGGTTTGTTCTTCTACTATAGATCATTAAGGTCTACAAGGAAGATCCATGGAATAGGTTGCATTGAAAAATCGAAGCTTGGTAGATATTATGACTCCGCCTTGGAGGAACATATGTAAAGCATATCCGAAGCGGCTGCAATTTCTGGAAAACATGGCTGATAATACTCAGGTTTCCCATGTAGATGATAACCTTGGAGCAATCAAACTCCGAGAGAAGCTGTTACCTAATAGAATTTGATAGTGTAGTAAAAGGAATAAACTAGAAGTTTGAGGCCACAAACCATATGTTGATGGAAAAATTGGATGCTCTCTTAACAACCAGGCCAAACCCGAGAAATGATAGAGTCGACATTGATTTGGAAGAACAAGGACATTCTTCAGCTTCAAACCGAAAGAGGGAAGATCTAAAAGGTGCTCCCGGATAGCATGATCATAATGTTGCAAGAACCAATGCAGGAAGGAGTGGTGGCGTCATTCCCAGAAACCTAAGTATGGGAGGTAATCAGAAGCGACATGCTAATTTTGGCAATGAACTTTATAGGATGTCAGTTTCTAATGATAATATAGGAAACGATGCTAATGCTGACAGTGAAGGAGTCGATATTGACGGGAACAAGCGGAAACAGCCTATGAGACGCTCTTCCCAAAAAATCAAAAGCACCACCGGATGGGCACCTCCACAAGTTGGGGGATTAGGATCCCGACCTATTAGCCGAGGCCGTCTTCCTAACCAGATAACCAGGAAGGCAGTTGGCGTCCGCCCCATGGAGCAAAACATTAATGAAGAGTATATCTCAAAACTGATAAAACATATTATAAAGGAAAGTTTTGCTAGGAAAGAGGAAGCCTGGGGTTTTGCTCTCAGCAAGACTCCTTTCACTAGCAAGATATTGAAAGACAATTATCTTAAGAAATTTGTCCCACCAACGGTGTCAGAATACAATGGAACAAAAGATCCTAGCTTGATTCTAGTTAAGTACAACTGTCATATGAACGATGCTCGAGCAACTGATGAATTGAAATGCCGATATTTCCTGGTGTACTTGGAAGGAGTAGCATTATAATGGTTTAAAAGCTAGCCCCAAATTTTGTCGACAAATTTGAAGACTTATCTCGAAAGTTTAAGCAATAGTTAGGTTATATACCTCAAAGGCAAAGGGCATCATGTGAGATGGCTCAAAATTCGAAAGAACCCTTGTAGTATTTTCTGAATCGATTCAACATTGCGGTAATAGAGGTTGGTAACTCAGAGCCAAGTAAGATGCTAATGGCTTTGGTTTGAGCTATTGATAAGGAAACTGAATTTGGAAAATGGGTAAAGATGAAAGAACCTAACACCCTAGAGAAGTTCTACAAGAAGGTCGATGAGTTATTTAGATGGAAAGAGGCAAAACCGATAGACAAGGGTGCTGTCATTTCTGTGCAAAACCATCTTGATAACAGTCACAAGGAAGTTGAATCTACCCAAGAAGAAGGAAAAAGGGAGGAGGTCAGAAAAGAGCTAATGAAGGAGAAGGTAGGGGTAAAAAGGATGAAAAATGCCTTTGATACTACAAACCTCTAGATTTCGCAAATCTAAATGACACACCTAAAAATATCTTCTTGGCCACAAGTGAGCGGGAACGGTATATAAAGCCACCTCCTTTGAAGATGACTAAGAATCAGAGGAATTCTGGTAGGTTTTGCTACTTCATAATCAGCCGGGACATAACACTAATGAGTGTAGACACTTAAAGAATTTGATGGAAAAGCTTATTAGTAAAATAAGTTACAGCAGTATGTCAAGAAACCTCAGGTTCTTCAGCTGTCCCTAACAACTCAGGGGCGAGTTGTCCCAACAAACCAACCAGGACCCATCAATCGAAAAGGAATTGGAATAATGGAAAATTGGTCATTCATACCATTTCAGGTGGGCTGCACCCTGAACAGAAGAGTTGGTGAGAGATGGAAAGATACTTGAGTTCTCTGAAGTATGCTCCAAAGGACGAAAATTGCCTTGTTTAGGAAGATACGACCCTGACAAAGCAACAAAATAAATTCAATGACGATATAGTTTTCAGATCTAGGGATACAGAAGGGATCAAAGCTCCTACGCTCAATCCGATGGTAGTGATAATTGGCATTGGGTTGGCTACATTGAGAAGGGTACCCGATGATTGTGGAGAATCCGTGAATATTCACTTCAGAAAGATGTTTAACCTAATGACAATAACAGATGTGTCAGCTTGTCAAGCCAAAATCTAAGGTTTCTCTAGCGAGCTGCAACAACTTATTGGAACAATCGATCTGCCTATTGAGCTCGGAGTGGGAGAAAGGAATGTGGTATTGATCTAAACTTTTGTCATTGCTGATGACGTATCGACATATAATGCATTCCTCGGCAGATTTGCATTAATGGATTTCAAAATCGACCTAGCACCATGGTGCATCATGATGAAATTCCCAACTGAGAATTGTGTTGGAGTAGTTAAAGGGGATCATAACTCTGCTCGGGAATGATATATAACCGAACTACGAGAAGCCAAGAGGAAAGAAAAGAAGAAGGATTTGGAAGGACCCCTACGCATTCAAAAACCCGTCTTATAGCAACTAAAGGGCAACTCCTGCATTGGATAACACAGTCTTGCTCAGAAAGCCATGGATCCTTGGAAAAACGGTGCAGAGGTAACAGGACAACGCTAGCAGAAATGACGATATTTGTTTCAGTAGACCCTAAGTATCCAACCCGAATGTTGAGCATCAGATCAAAGCTTGGTACGAGAATACAAAAGAGTTGATTGTTTTTCTATAAGCTAATTTGGATGTGTTCGCTTGGAGTAACGCAGTGGAATTTTGCCAAAAGTGGCAAGTCATGCTTTGAATATCGATCCTCGACATACCTAGTAAAACAAAAAAAGGAAAACTCAAGGTCCAAAGAGATCAATGGACTTGAAGGAGGAAGTCGACCTTTTAGGGATAACGAGTTCATTAAGGAATCAACATATCTGGACAGGGTGTCTAATCCGGTTTTGGTCAAGAAAGCGAATGGCAAGTGGCGAGTATGTATAAACTTTTTAGATCTAAATATGGCATATCCTATGGACAGCTTCCTATTACTACGAATTGACTAACTTGTCGACGGAACAGCAAGACATGAACTATTATCCTTCATTGATGCATATTCGGTGTATATTCAAATCATGATGCATGAGTATGACCAGGAAAATTCCAGTTTTATTACAGACTTGGGATTGTATTGCTACAAAGTTATGCCTTGTGGTCTAAAGAATGACGGGGCAACCTACCAACGGCTCGTTAACATGATGTTCAAATCCCAAATCAGCAGGACAATGGAAGTGTGCATCGATGACATGCTCGTCAAGACGAAAAAGGAAAAGAACCACATGGATAACTTAGCTGAGATGTTTGCAATTCTAAGGAGGTATGGAATGAAGTTAAACCAATCAAAATGTTCATTCGGCGTATCATCCGGAAAGGTTCTAGGATTCATGGTTAGTGCGAGGGGGCATCAAAGCCAACCCGACGCAAGTAACGGCCTTAAGGGATGTAAGGCCTCCTCGCAATAAAAAGGAACTTTAAAGTCTCATTAGCAAGATTGTTGCATTAAGCTGGTTCATTTCAAAGGCGACCGACAAATGCATAACCTTCTTCGATGCTTTGAAAAACGAAAATGAAAACTTTGGGTGGATAACAGAATGCCAATCAGCATTTGAGGAGCTTATATGGCAGCCCCACCAATGATCTCTAAGCCTAACGATGGGGAACTGTTTACTTATTTGGCAGTATCCTCCCATGCCTTGAGCACAACTTTGATACGAGAAGAATCGTGAATCCAGTGGCCAGTGTACTATATCAGCAAACGATTTACCGGGGCAGAAAGGAGTTATCCAAAGCTTGAAAAACTTTTTTTACTGATTGCACCAAGGAAATTGCGACCCTATTTCCAAGCCCATCTGATTTAGGTACTAACGAATG
Source organism: Allium sativum (assembly GCA_030737875.1). NCBI lineage: Eukaryota > Viridiplantae > Streptophyta > Magnoliopsida > Asparagales > Amaryllidaceae > Allium > Allium sativum. The sequence goes on along the minus strand of CM060919.1, from coordinate 843,293,728 downwards.
AGCCATTAAAGCAAGTCCTGTTTAGACCGGAGACGTCAAGACGTTTGTTAAAGTGGAATTTCAAGTTAAGCCTATATGAGATAACCTATTGTCCTCAGAGAGCAATCAATGGCCATGATATGGCCGACTTTATTGTAGAATTCACTTTACGGGAAGAAAACGAGGAAGAAATAGTAGAATAAACACTCAATGGAAACTGTATGTAGACGGAGCTATGAATGAATGTTATTCAGGCGCAGGAGTAGTCTTGAAAACCCCCGAGGGACGGTCGGTCTGCTATACTTTGCTATCGGAATTCCCAACAACTGATAATGAGGAATACGAGGCTCTGATAGCTTGATTAAGGATAGCAAGAGATAAAAATCTCAATACTCTCCAAATATTCAATGACTCTCAACTCGTGGTATGTTAGGTTCGAAGAGAGTTTCAAGCAAAAGGAGGAAATTTGGCTCCTAACCTATCAAAAGCATAGGAACTTATTGATCACTTTGAACATTATATTATTACACACATTCCGAGAGAGGAGAACATGAAGGCTGATTCACTCACAAAATATGCTAATTTAGGAGAAGCTCAGCTGTTAGGACTGGTACCGGTATAAATCCTCAATAATCCAAGTACTGAAGAAATGGAGATTGAGTATGTTATGGAGACATCAGAAGAACTAAAGTCCTGGATGACCCCCTATATCTAACTAAAGGAACACTCCTTATAAGTCAAACGGATTGGAAAAGGCTGTTTAGGAAAACCCCAAGGTTCATCGTGCAAGACAAAAAACTGTATAAAAGGGGATTTTCTATGCCGCTATTGCGATGTGTGACTCGAGAAGAAGCTAGAAGAATTTTTTTCGTGGTACATGAGGGAGAATGTGGAGATCATTCTGGTGGTCAGACTCTGGGAAAGAAGATACTCCGATATGCTTATTTCTGGCCCGAAGTGAAAAGAGATGTTGTAGATTAAATTTAGAAATGTGATAAATGCCAGAGTCGACAAAATTCCAAGGGGGGGCGCCATCCGAACTGACACAAATGGTTAGCTCATAGCCATTCACAATAAGAGGCATCAATTTGATCGGAGTACTACCTATAGCCAAAGTAGGCGCTAAATATGTAATAATTGCAGTGAACTACTTTACAAAATTGGCAGAAGGGGAGTCGCTGGCCATGATTACCACTAAGAATGTTATTAACTTTTCCACTAAAAACATCGTTTGTAGGTTTGGTGTGCCGCAAAATGTCACCGCTAATAATGGGACGCAATTTGAGAGTGGAGAGTTTCTAGATTTCTGCAAATGATATCACATTCAGAAGAGTTTCGCAGCTATAGCTCACCCACATGCGAATGGACAAGTGAAGGTTGTCAACAAGATTATCAAATCCACCATCAAGAAGTGACTAGTGAAAGCCAAAGGTGGATGGGTCGATGAGTTACTACTTGCTCTTAGGCCAATCGAACAACTCACAAACCAACAACCGGGCATTCACCATTTTCCTTGGCATTCGGCGCTGAAGCAATGATTCTGATAGAGCTAGAAGTTCTGACCCATCGGACAATTCACTTCAATCAAGTTGATAACGAGCAGTTGATGCTGGAAGCTCTTGATTAGTTAGAAGAAATAAGGGAGGAAGCAAAACTCAGACTAGCAGCACATCAGAGAAAAGTCTCAAATAATTTCAACTATATAGTCCGTCACTGCATCTTTGAAGTCGACGATCTAGTCTTGAAAAAGATAATAAACAACACAGGTGTGTTCGAGACAAGTTGGGATGGACCTTATGTGATAGGGAATAAACTCTCTGATTGCTCATTCAAGCTAACCACAAAATATAGAATTCCAATTCCTCGAGCTTAGAATTTCGATCATAAACTATTGCTTGGAAGTTGTATATATTGTTTATTACCTTTCCTTTTGCTATTTAAAATAAGCCACCGCTCAAGTTAGGGCTTTGTATTGGAACATATGCTATTTAAGTAATTAATAAAATATGTTGTTGGATGATTATGACTATATGCTTTAGGCATTTATGTGTTTTACTTAAAATTTCATTATCTTATTTTAAGATTGCAAAACACTAAAAATTCAATTTAAAATTTGCAAGCAACAAGTCCAAAAATGTAAGCATGATTTATAAGAAGAATCCTGCAACCATCAGGAAAGCTGCCCTCAATAAGGACTCAAGCATAAAAAAATAAATAAACATGAATGTTACAAAAGGCCAAGTCCATAAGGGTAAGCATGAAGTGATCGCTAATAATCACGTTACTATAATCCAATATAAAACCTCGCTCCAATGAGGCACCTGATATACATCGTGATAAAGTCCGGCCTCGGGAAATGTGACCAGCGTAGACTGGCCCCAAACACGGATAAAGGCACATGACGATCGATCAACATTGAGTGAGAAAGACCTCATTGTTATGAGGCACACTCGATCTACATCGTGATAACGTCTGTCCTCGGGAAATGTGACCAGTGCAGACTGGCCCTAAAACCGGATAATGGAAAATGACGATCGATAAACATTGAGTGAGAAAGACCTCCTTGTTACGAGTCACTTTCGATATACATCGTGATAAATTTTGGCCTTGGGAAACGTAACCAACACGGACTAGTCCCGAACCCGGATGAAGGCACACGACGATCGATGAACATTGAGTGAGAAAGACCTCATCCTTGCGAGGCACTCTTGGTATACATTGCGAAGAGTCTAGGCTTCGGGTGATGCGACTGACGCTAGTCGGTTCTGACTTCAATTAAATCTATAACGGCACCGACAAACATCAAGTAGGAAAAGACCTTGTCTTTTTGAGGCACACTCGATATACATCACAATAACGTCTAACTTCGAAAGAATATATGAAAAGAATATGTTGATTCTTACCAAAGGCTCACGATGATCGACAAACATCGAGCGGATAACGGAACATGCCAGCAAAACAAGACATCATACAAAGAAGGTCTAGGTTAAAGTGGCTGCTATACCAGTGACGACCCATGCTACAGGGGCTACGCTACCCTCAATAACTTCCATTATCTATAAGACGAGACATATCACAGGGTCATCTCAAGTACCAAGTCAAGATAAATACTTACAGAAGAAAATAACATTCGAGAGTTGCAACTAAAGCAGAATATAAAAACAGAAAATGCACCAGAAAGTGTTACAAACTATGTAATACAAAGGTATAGCACAAGAAAGACATGTTTTTGTTAAGACAACCATTTACAAAACCATATGAAAACATCAAAGTAAGAATGTCAAAAGTGAGGACCGACGCTCGCACAGTCACGACCAAGAAAACAAAAAAGCAAGCAAAGGCTGGAGGCATTAGTCCTTCCTCTTCCCACTGTTAGAAGTCTCGCTTGGTATAAGATTCAGCTTAGCAGGCCTAGTCGATGTTATGGTGGTAGAAGCAGGCAAGCCAAGACTAGAGGGTTAACCTCGTCGTCAGTAACAAAGGCAGCCATTGACTTCTTGCGCGCACTATGCTTCCTGCCACACCTCATCATGGATCCCTTATAACTCCTCGATCTGCCTTCCACGTCTCTTTCTCGTCAATAGGGTCTTCACTGCCTCCTGAAGAGACTATCGGGTCATCTAAGTCCTGCAAAGAAGCAAATTTCCCAGCATGTGAACCTGGATGGGAGGCAGGAGTGGAAGCTGAGGAAATGATAATAAGGGCCATAATTGTCTGAGAAGCGGTCATTCCTGGCACGGCCTCGGTAGTAATGATCAGCAAAGGGTTAAAAATAGCAGTAGCCCCTGTTGAGTCGCCAGCGGATAGGAAAGCGCTGTATAGGGTCCAATCCTAAAACAATTAAGCATTATTCGAGTAAATCATCAAACTCGTATGTGGGAAGGAAGCGGCTCCCCAAATCACAGATAGTATCATCATTACCTACTTCTGAGGACAATCGCACTGCCATCTAAAAGTCATGAGCATCCTGACCATTTCCCTCGTCGCTTGACATATTCACCCAGCATTGGCATCATTGGTAGCAATAGTCTGAGGGAGGGCGGACTCTTGTAGTTATACCGATGAAGGAAACAATGGAAAGTGTGATATCAACAGGAGTGGCGGTAGCGCAGGCAAACTCCATCCTTGCTTCCTATTCTACTATGTTCCCTCTCTTCCTTTGCAATTTTAATTCCTACACTATTGCTTCTTCTTTCCTTCTACTCTTTCAGTCTTGTTTCTAGAAGTTATAATACTGACAGCTTCAAATTTTTCCTTTTGGTTCTCTTCTTATACCCGTGAAGGTGTAGCTAGCTACCATATGTTTGCTTTTGTGGTTGAATTGATTTTTTCATCCATAAAATCTCTTCTCTTCTTGCTTTCTTCCATTTCTTGATAGCTTAGAGGTTCATACTAACAAAGGGACAAATATATAAAAGAGATGTTATGTACTTTGGTTGTCACTTATCTAAAAAATTGTTGAAAGCTTTTGAAACGTGGTGTCTTCCTATATGAAAATTCGTATGTCGTATCTTCATATATGCTTTTGATTAGTGATATCGGTACGCTCATGAGGTTGTCCTTCCATCCTTGGTTGCTCTACTTATTCTTCCTTTTCAAAGTAAGACAGACAATCATACTAGTCTTCTTATATGTGCTTATCCCATGAATCTGAACTCTACATTGTGACTAATGAAAACCTTTGCTTGTAATTTCGTTGTACTACTTGAGCCTTTATATCTTAAAAAGTAGATAATGAATACATACTTTTCAGTTTTGTCAACCACCTTAGTTCTCATCTCCCCGAGCACAAAAACATGAGCAATGCTCCCAGAAACTTTAGGAGGAGATATTCCAATCATTTTTCTACGCCATGCTCCTTGAGATCTCTTCTCAATACATAACTCATATTGGAGAGGTATTTGTTAAATACACTGTGCAAGCCACTACTTAGACATTCTCTTACTTTTTATCATGTTATAAGCCATGTTAAGTTTGGTTCTATCTTTCTGCCTTTTACTCCATTTCGTTAAGGGGGTCTCGGCACCGTTAAGGGATGAAAATTTACGCGAACTTCACAATACTTTTGGTACTCATTTTACGTAAACTATCTTCCTTGGTTAGGTCTTATGGCCTTAATGAGAACACTGCTTTCCGTTTCAACAATGGCCCCGAGCTTCTTGAAATTTTTAACACTTTTGGCTTTTCCTACAAGAAATATACCAATATTTTTGTTGAAAATCATCAATAAAGATAAGAAAATATTTTTGTGTCAAAAGAGTTTAGTTTAATTGGCCAATAGACATATGTGTGTGAGAGATCAAGCAGCTTTTTATCTTTCGATGTTGACTCCTTCGGAAAGCTTCTTCGACGTTGCTTTTCACATGCAAAAATCTAATTCTTCACAAAGTTGATTTGGTTGTTAACGCACCAGAAACCCCTCACCATCTCCTTCTTTGTTAGAAGTTTAAGCCTGCTAAACTAAATATCCAAAGCTTAGATGCGAAAGCTACGATGACTCACTATTGCAACCCTTTAGAAACTTTGGAATATTATATTGAATATTTAGTAGGATTTTTTTTTCAAAACTTATAACATATAGGTCACTTTCAAACTAATTACAAAAATAAACCACTTTTTTTTAACTGGCGTTATACCAGATAAAGCCAACTTTTTTTTATTTTACAAAGGAGTCATCCCAAATAACGCTAGTATATGGGATAACGATGGCGTTATTCCAAATAATGCTAGTTGGCATTATCTGGGATAACACTCTGACGATTGCTCACTGCCTATAAAAGAGGCAGTGAGCAGTTAATTTAGCGATATCTCGGATAATGCTACTGAGTGGTATCTGAGATACCTCTATGTTGATTGCTCATTGCCACTTTGGAGGCAATGAGAAAATTAGGCCGCCGCAACACAAGATAATAACAAAGCAAATTCCGAACCGACTAAGCTGTACACATATACTATTTTGACGAACATGACAACTACATAACCACCAACAAAATATAATCATATCCAAAATACATAATGAACAAAACAATAACATATCCAAATTACATAACGATCTTAAGGTTGTACATAAACCATGACAACTACATATCTACCAATAAAACTAGAACATATCCAACCAACTCAAAACATCGTACGCAATCATTACATAGATAAAACCATAGCAAATTGTTCATTAAAAGTTTTAAAAAACTTTCTAATCACTTCAATTTTTCTCAAAAGCTGAGGCGTTTTTCCTTTTGGCCGTGCTTGAAATATTTCCTCCTCTGGTGTTGACACCTCCTCTTCCTGGTTACCCCCCTCTATATGTTCTGCAGGAGGTTGTGAACATCCGACTGGTACGGAATGCTGCGAGGACGACTCACCGGAAGCTTGATCCTTCTTGCCTTTCCTACGACTTTCATACTTCTTTCGCGGTGAGGGAGCCGAAGGTAGCTGAAAAACATCCAATTGAGTAGTTGGTGGAGGAGGTGGTGTAGGAGGCCGTGGTCTATCCATTTTGTTCTTAGATAGACAAGAACGTATAATATGTTTAATCGAAAAGTACTTCCCTTTTCTTTTCTTTGGAATTTCTCGCTCCAACTCATCCACTAACTCAAGTGTGCGATAAACACCATCCGCTTGTAAACAAATACAAGAAGTTGTATCATTTGGAAGTCTTATATACCTTTAAAATTTAAAATGTACCACATTCCTTTCAAGGGAGCTCTAGGTGCGTAGGAAAGAGGAAATGTTGGAGGATGTGGTTGTGGTCTTGGCAACACGTACCGATGCGTAATGTTCCATTACCATGTCATGCACTCTTGCTCGGTTAGCGGGGAATCATATTCTTGTTCCTCACACGCATAACATTTGTCCTACAAATAAAACATAGTATCGTACTACTCATCGTTTACTTTAACTTGATAATGAGGAGCGGAAAGAGGAAGATGTTGACGAAATCCAAACTGCCACATGACTCTATCTGGAAGATGATATGCACAGTCTATCAATGAAAACAAAAGCAATTTGGCTCTTCATAGTTCTCTAGACTTGGTGCATAGTGCGAGTAGCGCCCATAGGTCTTCTTCACTGTAGGGATTCCATGTCACTACATCAGTGAAAAGAACAACTAATTCAACATGAAAACCCAAAATTTCGAAAATTAACAACTTTAATCACATAAATTTAGGAATACTTAACAATAGGAGGTGGATCAGAAGAAGAGGAGACCATTCAACAGAATTTTGGAGAAAAAATATATTTTTTGGGCTAAAGTTGTAATAGAGAGGAAATTTTCTGATGAAGTGAAAAGTTAGAAGGGAGGAAATGGGAAAGGGGAGAAGAGGACTAAAGGGCTATACGTGTAATAACGCGAAAATCCCCGACCTTTGAATCGACCATAAGCCACACAGGTCTGATCCAAAAGTAGGAAATCCTCGAATACTTTAACTTTGGGCAAATAACACATTAGAACAAATAACAGCAGACTTTTATAACATCATAATAATGTTACATCAGATTATAGAATATTAGAGTACATCAAACATAATAATACAGCGGAAGATTAAATTACAATAATTTTTATACAATGCAGCGGAATAAATAAACTAATACAGCGGAAGACTACCAATGCTCTGGACACAGCTTTAAGCTTCGATCCAGAATCCTGTTTAAGAAATGAATATCTGCAAAAGAAGCTACTCGACTGCCCATGTGGGAAAGGGGGCACCCGAGTTTGCAAGTGGAACAAACTACAGGTCAGTCATGGGACTAGTTTGAGAAATCTTACTTAAGCTATCTAATAATAATAAGGCTAATCATAGGACCACGCCGCTAACGCGGAACGGGTTTACTCCTTTGGATTGCCAGTGCATAAATAAAGTAAATCGTTAAAACAGCGCAATGCTTTTTATAAAAATGAAATCATTATAAGACTCAAGTCCCATCACACAATGCAACGCAAACCGAAGGATAGAATTTTACCTTATAATGGTCAAAAATGCTTAATACGATAAAACGGATTATATGTTTTAAAACATTTTAATCATAATATCAATCATAGACGACATAGCTACCATATACTATGTCGCCGTACTAGTAATGCAATCAAAACTGCATGGGTCGTATTGGAATTTGGATTTCCATCATGAACCAAGGCAAAAGATAGTCCTTACCGAATTAGAGACAATCTAGCCCATGTCTCAGGATCAGAGCTCGAGTGACCCTTGGATCTTGCAGGGTCGGTCCACCAAAGTGCAATGGTTAGATTCGTTATGCCTGAACAATACGTTCCCCCGCCCTATAGGGCATAAATAGAGCCACAAGGGACTCAAATAACCGAGGCGCCTCATTCCATCATCCACATAAGTAAAAATGTCAGGCCTTGTAAAAGCCATGACACCACTTCTAGCTAGAAAGAAACGTATGTCCTCCCTGCAGTCCTTACTCCCGTTTCTGGTTCATACCGGGGTGTGAGGCTCGTGAAATAACGCTGTACACAAAGCTATGCTATTTCAAAGCTGTGCTTTGATCATCAACCACAAGGCTCTGCTTTTCAACAATAAGCCTTGATCATATGTATCTTGGCATGCCACATTGTCAATCCATGTCATACCATTGATTTCTGCCAATATATAACCTCTAAGCTCATACGTCTCAGAGAAGGGTGTTAAGCAAGAGAATAAATTCTCCGCCACCGCAGATATATATTTAGCAGAGATCAACGAATACAGCATAAAGGAATACCACGTCAGACATACATCCATTTACAAGTCCGTTCTAGGTCTGAGCGAAACCAGAGGCACCTCATACCTCGCATCTCCGAACAATCAACAATACGTTTGGACAACTACCACTGGAACCCTCTCAAGGTAGCAACTCCAATCAAAAGCATCAGTAGTCCTCATCCATTCAAAGTGAAGATCACCGGTCTTCAACCATCGTCTTCATCTTCGACTTTTAATCGTCGTAGTAATGATCCAAAATGGGTTAAACCCGGTTTTTCCGAATAACTCGCGTATTTTATAATAAAAATCAAGTGCTATAAAACACATCATACGCTACATTCCAATTCAGAACATTCTTTTAATCAGATATTCACATTATTAGGGAAAAGGTTCCCATTAATTTTATCAAAGATAAATTCTTTAATTTATTCTTTAATCCCCCTTTTAAAGATTCATTAAAACCCCAATTTGGTTTTAATATCCAAAATCATTACTCTATGATTATTCAGATTTAAGAAATAAATCTTATCTTTAACTAGGTTAAAGAACAAATGTCATTTAAAAACATTGTTCACGATAAACCCAAAATCATCTTCCATAAAATATGGAATCTTCACAGAAATCAGATCAATATATAATCGATATAAATTTCTGTATCAGCCTAATAATATAAATGGAATAATGGCAAAGCCTCTTAAATTCCATATATAGCAACGGTCTTCATTCACAGAAGCTCATCTCGATTATTATTAAATCGAATTCCATTCAATTCCAATTTAATATATTAAATTGGAAAACTTTACATTTGGAAAATTTCCAATTAAATCTTAATAAAAGATTTATAATTTCCAAATTATACTTTCACTGTTAATTGGGTTAAAGAACAAGTGTCGTTTAAAACACAGTTCACGATAAACCCAATTTATGTTTCATTTTATTCCAATTATTAAATATAATTGAAATCTCTAATAATCTTAATAAAAAGATTTATTCTTTTCTTATGGGGTTTAAGAACAGTGTTATTTAAGACACTATTCACGACTAACCCAAAATCCAATTTATCTTAATTAATTCCAATTAAATATCAATTAATTGGAAAACTTCGTTAAATCTTATTTTGAAGATTTATTCTAGTTAATAACTAGTTCAATTCGATCAAAATATATTTTTATCTTTTCAAATATGGAATTTTTCATCCAAACTCTTTCCCAATTCATTAATTATGATTTTACATAATTTTCCCATATTTTTAATAATTTTATTTAGACCTGTACAATCGGTTTCCAATAACGGCCACCGAACTGCATCCATAGCGACCTTTTCTGAAATTGATTTGGGCATAATTCCAAATCTAGCCGTTAGATTTCAAAACTCTTATATTTATTGGAAAGCTCTTTTCGATACGAACCCAACGGTTCCGGTTTTAGAAGAATCCGATGGTCGGATCTTTCGTTACGCCAATTTAAAGTTAATGGTCGAAATTCGTGAACGGTCGCTGCGCGGCGCGTTCTATTCAGGCCATTATATAGATATGTAATATATATTATATATTTCGTCGATTTCTATTATAAATCATTTTTATAAAAGATTTATAAATTCATTTAAAAATGATTTTAGCTACATTTTTCATTTTTAAAGCAAAACTGAATATTCTATATTTTATCATATTAAAATATTCATATTTATAAAATATGAGATTTATAAATCACTTCTTTTTATATTCATTTTAAAATGAAATAAATCGATCGATGAACCAGTTCGGGTTAAAAATGGCGTTTCTACTTAGTTCGACTTCACATGTCAACATTTTTATTATTCATTGAATATTATTCTAAAATATTCGTTATTTAAAATTATTCTTTATTTACAAGATTCTTTAATTTAAACTATTCTTTATGTAAAGACGTTCTTTATTTTAAAATAACCTTTAGATCAAAAGATATTCTGAATCGGAATGCGACTCAATCAATTACCATACAATTTCAATTGTATGGATTTCATACATCGTATGTATATATATATAACAATAATGATACATAATCTCTAAGCAATCCATTCACAACCAGAGTGAAATTTATAATTGTGTGAGCATTAAAATAAATAAATAAATAAATAACGCTCAACACATACTGTAAATCCATTGATTGACATACAGTTAAATATTGGGACTAGTGTATGTCATCCCAACACCCGTGTGGGGTTTTCAAACAACGGCAGTTCATCTAAATAGATTATTGGTTAATGAATTTAACCAATTCTGATGTCGAACAAAAAGAACATTTTATTCGCATTACAATTCTATTTTAAACACGACAAATAAAAAGAAATACTTTTATTTGTATGACATGTTTCATATTTTTAGCGACGAAATAAAAGACAATTTTGTTTTATCGACAATTCCTATTTCAACATAAATGAAAGTGACCATTCTAATTTCAATATAAATGGAAATGATACTTTTGTATGTCGGCAATTTCCATTTAACCAAAGTGACAATTTATGATGCCAATTCTAGATTTGACAAAAGTGACAAATTTATATCTAAATAAATATTTCTAGCTACAATGTTATTTTTATTTAAATAAACATCTCTAATGAAAATGACAATTTTATATTCATGCAACATTTTATAACAAAAATTGTTATTTTATTCTCATACAACATTTCATACAAAAATGTTATTTTTATCCAATGTAAAACTTTATACTCTAAACGACATGTTTAATCTAATGTAACATTTTAATAATAAGAATGTTATTTTCCTTTATGTAACTATTTACAACAAACTGTTCATTTACATTTTTGTTTACAAATTTAACATAATATGAAAATAAAATGTTTATTTTCATTTGGCATACAAAATCTAATGTAACTTTTCTAAACAAAAAACGTTATTTTAATCTTCCTCAATAAAATGCTATGTTATTTCTCCAATTTCATATTTTATAAAAATGCTATTTTATCTCCAATGCATATTTTATAACAAAAATGCTATTTTGTTTCCAATGCATATTTTATAACGAAAATGCTATTTTATCTGCATCTAAAATGCAAACAAAAAGGTAACCTTTTTAATTTTGCATCAAAGAATGCAAATAAAAATTCAACTTTTAATTTCATGTTTTATTTGCATCAAAGAATGCAAATAAGAATTCAACTTTTAAATCAATATTTTATTCATATCGAAAATGCAAACAAAAATATAACTTTAATTTTAATGTTTTTGTCTACATCTAAATACAAACAAAAATGCAACTTGAATTAATGTTTTGTTTGCATCTAAAATTGCAAAAAAATGCAACCTTTATTTCCGTCTTTTATTTGCATCAAAGAATGCAAATAAAAATTCAACTTTTTATTTGCATCAAAGAATGCAAATAAAATATAACTTTTTATTTCAATGTTTATTTGCATCAAAGAATGCAAATAAAATATAACTTCCAATTTCAATGTTTTATTTGCATCAAAGAATGCAAATAAAAAAAAATATAACTTTTAAATTTCAAAGTTTATTTGCATCAAAGAATGCAAATAAATTATAACTTTCATTTTCAATGTTTATTTGCATCAAAGAATGCAAATAAAGATGTAATTTTTTATTTCATGTTTTATGTTTGCATCAAAAATTCAAACAAAAAAATGTAATCTTTTTCTACAGTGTTTATTTGCATCTAAATATGCAAACAAAAATGAAATCTTTTTCTACGGTGTTTATTTACATCTAAATATGCAGATAAAAATGAAATCTTTTTCTACGGTGTTTATTTGCATCTAAATATGGAAATAAAAAAAATGAAATCTTTTCCTTTGATGTTTATTTGTTGATCTAATAAATCATGAACATCTTTATAAAATAAAATATGGTTTTTATTTTATACACAAATTTTGACACACATGAATGTTATATATCCTATATATACAATAAAAATATGGTTTTTATTGTATATACAAAAATTCTGACAAACATGAATACACAATTCAATACAGTGGTTCCTCACAATCACAGAACAAAACAACATTGCAATAATTATATACACAACATGAACATGAAATAAATATAAATATCACATTTTGCAATAAATAATTAATTTAAATATTAAAATAGAAATCTCACCGTGATTATAATTCTGTACAGTTCAAAGTTGATTTTTCCCCAATTTCTGATTTGCTCCGATTCAGATCTGGTTTGTTTCATCGCGCAGATCTCGTCTTCACGATTCCAGCGAACTTCGTTTCGTTCCATTCTGATTTAATTTGAATAAGATACGGTATTTTGAATACTAATGACAATATTTCACTAATTAATTATTATTAACTTTAATTAATTACTCCTTAATAACCTTTCCTCTTCGTTATCAACTCCTGGCAAATACCGAACCCATCTTCGACTATGTCAAGCCACCACCGCACCACCAATACTTCGCCTGAGACCGATCCAGTGTCGCTCCAACATCCGCCTACGCGTGCTCCACCTTTACCCCGAAGAATGGTCAACTCGAGCCCCCCTTGTCCCAGAAAAAGCCTTCAACCGACGTGACTTTGGATACGAATTTTGATGAAATCGCTCAACAAAATCTGATCATAACCGATCAGTGCAAAGATCTCGAGGAGCTTAACGGTTTTTGTTTTGGATTTGTGGTTTAATTCGGTTTTTGGTCAGAAGAAACTATCAATTAAAGTCTGGAGTATTTTGGCCATTTATTTGAAGAGGCGGCTGTAGAAACATAGAAGGAGATTAGGGTTGGGGAGTACGGAATACGTGTATTATGTATTTATACGTTTATTGTTTTTATTTTATTTATTTATTTAATTCATTTTAATTTCAATATAACTCGTATATCGTTCTGAACTCCAAATCAAACCCAACGAGTGTCGCCCCTAGCTAATAACGCCCATCACGGACACAATGGAATATGTTTCGTAACCCAGTTCGGCTGTTACGATATGTTTTTCTTTAAATTAAAATATAAATCAGTGTATATTTAATTTTAAACATACATTTTAATTTACCGGGGCCACACATTAACTTTAAAAATTTCAAAAAATTATTTCTATTTATGTTTTGACGATACGGTCCTAACAAGACTAATTTCATCGATAACGTAGGTCGTTTGAAAAATGGCTATTTTTAATATTAATATATATATATAAATTCTACAGCGACTATTCTGAAAATTAAACTGGGCATAACTTTTGATTCCCGCTATGAAATTTCGATTTTTCGGATTCGTTGGAAAGATATTGTTAAATAGATTTACATATTTTTGGTTTCACTAAAATCCGTTTTATTTTGCATTCTGTACGGTCAGTCAAAGTTCAAATTCAAATTTTCAAACTACCGCGCTATTTCTAACTCCTTTATAATTAAAATAAATATATTCGTTCTAACCTCAATTAAAATAAATTTTTAGTCGTTATTATTTAAAATAAATTATTTTAACTATTTAAAATCCATTAAAATTTCTAAAATAAAATTTTTAAGTTGGTTCAGAATTTGCGGGTTATTACAATACGTCTCTGTGCGTTATCCCAGGTAACGCCAACTAGATTTATCTGGGATAACGCCATCGTTATCCCAGATAATAGCGTTATCTGGGATGACGCCTTTCGGCCTTTGTAAAAAAAAACTGGCATTATCCAGGATAACACCAGTTCGAAAAAAGTGGTCTATTTCTGTTATAAGTTTTAAAAACTAACCAAAATGAAGTTTTTCTCCTATTTTAGTATAAACATTCAACTCTTTGACGGTCACCTGGGCAACCAAATTAACTTTATCATCTCTTAAGAAAAGGTTATTGTCTTTTAGGTGAATACTATAACAATTTTCTGGTAATTGACCTTAACTCAAAATATTGTTTTTCATGCTGAGGACAAAGTAAAAATATTCTGTCCACTGCCACATCCATATCCTCTTCCTTGATTATGTCCACATCCTCTTTGATTCTTGTTCTTCTCAAAATTTTCTTCCTTTAAGTTGAGTTATGGTAATTGTTCCATAATCTCCTCGTAGACTGGCGAGGAACCACGAGATTCTCAACAATCATGCCACTAAGTCTCTGCTATACAATGTTTGTATCAATGTACTCAAAGTTGGCCTCATAATACGAAGAATTTTATCAATAATCTTTAGTTCACTAACATCTTATCCAATTCTTTTTCACTAATTTATAGTCGACAATACACTAGAAGAATGGTCATAAATTGATTTGGATTCCTTCGTGAATAAAAATTCAAACTCACCTCTAAATGTTCGAAAACGCACTTCTTCACTTCTTTGTTGCAAGTTTTAAGCTCCTCTCATGTTTCTTTTGTTGTAGTTGCAAATGGTACCTGCCACAAGCTGACTTTTCGACCTTTAAAAGTTGATAATAATACATCTGTGGTATTCACGTGCCTAACAATCAAGTTTCAGAAAGGCAAATTGTTGGGGCAAAAGAAAGAAGATACAAAACAGAATCTCTTAGTGGAATGAAAATATATAATATAACAATAATCTTTACACAAATATAGGCTGTAAAATTAATACATATATCAGAAAATTAATCTATAAATCGGTATGGAAAATTATAAAAACTTTTCCTTAAAAATACTGTAACGACCCGCAAATCTGTACTATCTGAGTTGACTAATAACACCACACGTCCAACCCAAATTGCACAGAAATACGACTCATTATTAGAAAGAAGTTAGAGGATGAGAAATAGAAAGAAAGAAATATTAGAATAGAAGAAAACAAAAAAGACAAATCTCACAGCGGAACGAATAAAATATATTATATAACATAACTATTGAAATACAAATCATTAACTTTATATACATACCATCATCAGAGCACAACAATTATTCCTGGAACAGTTATAAACACCTGTTTCCAGATACAAACATGGTTCACAGCGGAAATATGATAGTCTATAGCTAACTGGTGAAGCCTCCTGCTTCCAGCTCTTCCAAGTGAATCTGAAAATCCCGACTACTTGACTGCTCGTACAAATTTGGGCACCCAAGAGTTTAGGGAAAACAAAACAAAATAAACTCTGGGTCAGTCATGGGACTGGTGTAAGTAAACTCCAACCATTTGTTTAACTTTAGAAATCCTTTCGAAAGAAAATATAATCGTAAGACCGATCCACACATAAACACGGATGGTTTTTACCTTACGATAACCCAAAATATCTTTGATATCAAATCCAGTGATATTATAATAATGTCTACATCAAATAAATAGAATCTAGCGGAACGCTTGCATCTCACGCTCCACATACATAGTATAAAATCAAAAACCGCATGGTGTTTATTGGAGATTGGATTCCGACTATGACAAGGTATGGAACCACCTTCCGATAGTGTATCTCTAGAGAGGAATACACTGGGTTCAACAAGAACATATTGCAACCCAGACCACACATGACCGACCACTCATTTCGCTTGAGTGTATCGAATGTATATCACCAACGGTTGGGATCAGCAACCGTTTCCTGGATGGGACAGCATCGAATAGAATAAGGAATTAAATGAATCTCTAGATTGGTGATTATACACCCTAATGGAAGCGACCCACATAGCCATGCTGCCTGCCCGATTTTTTTCATTTCCCGGTTGTTGAGGCCTGAGGCTACGATTACTTTCTACTCATTGATAGCACAATCACTTTGAATGCCACATTGTCAGATACGTTAATCACTAATTGATTTGCACAAATATTCTGGATGTTATGCTAAGGGAATAAATCCATTGCAACCATATATATTTATACAGACCAACTCATGCGATCATTGGAAATACTTTGTCAGACATTCGTCCATATACGTTCGTTCTGGGACTGAACGAAACCGAAGGCACAATTTCTATTAATAGAAAAAGCCCTTGCACTTTACACCGTCTTCGATTATCTTCGTATAATCTGATTCGCAATGCTACTGCCAATACAGAGTGGTTCACGGATAATAATCCAACCGGTCTCTCCATATTGACAAAGATATTGGCGAACACTTCGATAGTCGGTTATTTAACTATCGAAGAAAAACAAACAAACATTCATCCATAACATCCATCAATCACTGGGCCTGTTAATTAATATTTCATTAATTAATTCACTTCCTCATTTCCCTATCAATATTCGTTAACCAAATATTTCCAGTGATCTTGTTGAACTCTTACGCTATTTGGAAAAAACATTTCCCTATATCACCTTCTTTTATTTTCTATACTTAGAAAATATATTCTATTCGCAATTGAAAACATTTTCAATCACTTATCTTTTTCCCGACTACTTTTATTATACTTAGGAAATATTTACTTTTATATTCCCAAAATTCCATCACTTGGGTTAAAACGAATGCTGTATAAAACATCGTTACAACCCAAATATTTTATTCAACTAACTCTTTTTCAAATACCTCTCTTCGAGGCTGGATCCTGCTATTTATCAATTAAAAATGAAATCAATCAAGTTGGGGTAAAATTACCTCTCAGACCTTGACTGAAAACATCCTCAACTTCAAAACGGCAAAACCACTTACCTCGAATAAACACACTATAAACCCAATTATTCATTTTTAAAACATGTATATGGTTCACTTTCTATTTCTAATTTATAGATTTCCCATTTTGTTTACAATATTCTATTTTTTTATTTCGTTTCCTTATCGAATTCTGTATATATCGATACATTTATTTCTAATTATCAAATTTTTCTTAAAAATATTCTAACTCCTTAAATTCCCGGAAAAATTCGCTATAACCTCCTTTGTACCGGGAACATCGGGATATTCAAATAGCCTCCCATGGCCCTCACCAATCCAAAAGAAAAGGAAAAAGCCAAGCGGCTTGCCGATACGGCGCATAAAATCTCATATATGAATTTAAACATGTACCTTTTTGTCGGGCACATAAATTAAAATCTTCATATACTACATCCCATACCTGTCTAACTCATGCTCACCTGTTTTCAATTCAATTCAACCCAATCCAATCGTTTGAATTCAGTTTCGTTCATTTATTCTTTAATCAGCTATTTTGCCTATTTCACTTCTTTGTTTGAACATAACATGTTCAAACAAAATATTTAACTTGCTCATAATCAAATTGAATTTCAATTTCAATTCTAGTTTCCTTTTCCATTTCGAATATAAATTTTCAAATCGAATTCACTTATTCAAAGCCCAATATCAATTCAAAATCTCATTAACTAATTACTATTCGAATTAGTTAATTCTATTCAATAATCAAAAATCTGATTTCTGTTTCAAAAATCAATTCATTACTCCTCCTGAGTTCACATATAATCTACAACTCAAATCTGAAATTTTCTAAATAGAAATTCAGATTTTATTCGCTTAAAATCCTTTTATAAAATTAAATAAACCGTTATGGTTTTTAAATGGTTCTGGCGCTGTTTTTCTGAAAATATGATTTTGATATAACTCAAAATCTATTCGACGAAATCCAGATCTTTTCTCCTCCATTAGAAAACTATTATCAAATCGGTCCTGACGTTTCTTATTTCAAAGAATTTCGACTTCAATTGAGTTCTGTATACTCAATTGAAGTTCGAAACGCCAATTTACGAACTGCAGCGCTGCGGCGAGTTCGTTTTAATTATTTTTATAAATATAAACATTTTAACTTCGTTTATAATAAATTCAACCCCATTCTAATATTTTTTTAATATATATCAAATCAAAATTTTCAATTCAACATAATATTTTCGATTATCTATAATTGTCAATTTCTCCTTACTTAGTAATATATTTATTTATACTTCGATTTTTTATATTCAAATTCCATTTGAATTCTATATTCAAATTACAATTGAATTTCTATATTCAAATTCTATTTCAAATCACTTATTCAAATTCTATTTGAATTTCTCTTATTCAAATTCTATACTCACATTTCGTTTAAATTTCTATATTCCATTTTCTATTTTTAAAATACTACTTGAATTCTGTACTCAAATTCCATTTCAACTCTATTTGAATTCTATATTTAAACTCCATTTCACTTCTATTTTCAAATTCTATATTTTAAATTTCATTTGAACTTTCTTTATTCAAATCCATTTGAATTCAAATTCTATTTGAATTCCTTTGAATTCAATTTCTATTTCAATTCCTATATATATTCAAATTCTATATATTCAAATTCTATTTGAATTAATTCGAATTAATCGAATTTAAAATCATAAATCCTTACGGATTTATTTTAGTTCAATTTATATTCTGAACACCAGAATAAATTCAATCGTTTATTTCTTTAAAACGATTTTTCCATTTCTATTTTTAAATTCACATTTGAATTTAAATATTCAAATTATCCAATGATAATTTTTCCAACTACATTTATAAACCTTGTTTATAAATTCAATTCAATCCCTTGCATTTTCCAATTTACAAACATCGTTTGTAAATTTCAATACTTCCATCTCCGATATATATTTATAACATTGTTTATAAATCTCAGTACTTGTTTTATCTATTCAAAACAAGTCAATATTTTAATCCATTTGAATTTCAAATTCTATTATTAGGAAAATAGAATTTTCCGTTTAAAATCTCAAAATCTCTTTTACAATATTTTTATAGATCAACATTCAGGCCCAGTGATAATTAAACAATCAAACCACTCAATTTTCAATCAACAAATCATATATGATAATATATGTGGAAACAAACAAATAATAATATTTGGAGGAATCCAGTTGGATCCCTCTAACCTGTTTTCCTGCATCCACGGACGTTAGTCACAGAAATAATACTCATCCTGCTTCGTGGCAGGATATCGTGGTATGAAGGTCATCCACTATCATAGCGTGGGGCGAATAGGGCAATCATCCGCTAATGGAACCACGGGCATCCGCTAATGAAACTGCGGGAATCCAACCACCAAACCAATATATATATAATAGTCACCCTAAATAACTAATACATTTAAACAACCAGAAAGCATTCAAACAAGCAACCACAATTATTTTTAACGAATAAAAATAATTCTAAAGAAAAAGGTGAGTGAGATTTACTCACCGATATTTTATTTTGCACTTATACCAATTCCAATTTCCTTTCATCGATTTTTGAGGCTCTGAACTCTTCAAGAAAAATTCCATTTGATTTATCCTTACATAAGAAAAATTCGGATTTTATAAATAATCTATTGGATTTCCTTGACAGGGTTTTATTTAAAAATATACTAACATTTAATTTTTCTTCCGAGTGAATTAAACGTGATTAACTAAACAAATAAATTAATAAATAAATTACCTAATTACTTTGGAAAATCCCTCTTTCTCTCTTGCAAAATACGTCTGTTCCATTTCAAGGTACTGCTCATGTTGAGCTACCCCTAACATCGGTCCCTTCCAACCCATCATCGAATCCTTGGATTTTCAACTTCGTCACTGCTCAAAGAATTCGAAACTCCTCAGTCTAGCGTTTTGCTACTTTCGGTTGCTCGCAGTCGAGCTCCTTCCGTTGTCGTTCGAACCACTCTCCTGAACTTCAATCGAACTATAAATCGCCATCGCGACTCAGATCTCCATTGCTGCTTTCAAGATCGAACCCCCTCCTAAGATGATCGAATGCCCCAAATCATGGATCTACGGTGATTTCGATCGCTTGCTGTGGATAATCGTACTAAAAAGGACGAACTCGAGCCCTTTATCCCCATCGCGATAGAACGGAGCACACACACGCAGGTTGGAGATCCTCTCGAGCCAATTCGAATTGGTGCCCTAGCTTACTATCGAAAATCGGTTGCCCATCTTCATCAATTTGCTGAGTCCGGATTCGACATGAAGGAAGTCACGGCTATTTTATTTGTGGTTCCAATTCAAAGGGGAGCAGATTGTTTTATAAAGATGGGTGTGGTTTTAATTAGAACCGCGAGGCCATACTCTATGTTTGAGAAGCTTTCAGTTTGATTTTGGGAGATAGGGGAGAAATTGCGATTTTATAGAAGAAGGAGGGGGACAGGAAGTACACAGCAGATCTTTGTATTTATTTTGAAAAGATTTTCTAATTAATTTGATTTGATTTTGATTCGATATAAAGAGATCTTTTATTCTTTTTAAACAGATATCGATTTGATTTCAAGCCTATCCACAATTAAATATCTCGGGGTCCATTAATTTAAACCATGAACCGCTATTTTAATGTAACCACTGTTATTTCAACAGTGTAACACTATTCTGAACTAACTGAATATATTTTGATATTTAATTTGAACGTAAATATAAATAACCAAAATAAATTAATATAATATAATTTAAATTCAAAAACAAATAAATTCCTTGATAATAAATTATTATTATTAACGTTTAAATTCAAACAAAAATTCATATAAATCATTTTGACTCCATTTCAAATTGAATTACCTAAGATCCTCGTATTACGATAATTATATCGATAATTCAATATAAAAATCGATTTATATTATCAGCTCAATATTTAAAATAATATTAAATATTCAAAATAAATCGACCAGAAAATCTGGGTCGTTACAAATACTGAATGATACAATAAAAAAATATAGCAGAAAAGTAAATAAATATACGAGAATAGGCCTTAGCCCTTCAATTCTTCTTCGAAAGCTTCAAAGCAAATCGAATCTAAACTAACCTAAAAATATACTCGATCTGACATGCGTATATTAATGAAATAACAGCCGGATCAGTTTGTTAAACGAACGTGAGAAAACTCAAATCATAGGCAATTCATTCTTTAACTTATATGTATCTCGTAAGATCACATCGCAAACAAATATGGACGGGTTTTTACCATACGATAACAAAAACACTTTTATAATAAATATCCGAAGATAATATAATAATGTCTATAGTTCACAAGTAAATATATTTAAAAAATCGAAATGCTTGCATTTTACGTTTTAATATAATAGATATACAATCAAGATCGGAAGTTCATATTGGATAATAAATTCCAACTATGAAAGAGTAAGGGTCTACCCACCAAATCTGTACATCTCTAGATAAAATGTATGGGAGACTGCATTAATTTTACTCCTCAGACAATTAGGACCGGAACCATCCTTAAAAATTGGATGATGCTAAAAAGGATCACCTTGATTGATAGACAACCTTATAGGCCCCCCAAGCATGCAAGGATATCGGCTCTAGATATGGAATGGTCATATTCTAATGAGAGTAACCTACATATCCCTACGGCTTTCCCCCGCTTTATTCGTTTACTGAGCGATGCAGATAAAGGTTTCATTTACCATATAGATAGTAAAATATATTAGAATACTAACATTGCTTTCCAAGGAGATATGACAATTCTAGCATTTATTCATATAAGTTCGTTCTAGGCCTGAAGGAAACTAAAAACTTCATATTTAATCTTCTTCAAAAATATTTCTAATTGGAAACGAATTAGCCGGATTAAAGTGGTTTTTCGAGCAAACAGACCCGATCCCGATCTCCACAAAATGAAAATCGATAGTTTTCGAGAAACTTAACTCCATCCCTTTAAGAAAAAACCAACAATATATAAGTGCGGAGTTCACCTCCCAACCATTTACGAAGATGGGTTTCCCTATCATATGTCGTATAAATTTCCAGAATTAAAATAGCCAGATTTGATAGTCGGTTATTTTACTATCAAATAAACAGACAACTAATAAATAAAGAAATTTATTTACCCATGGTAATTTCTAAGCCTCGTTATTTGAATCTTTCATTTATAAAATTACATTTCAAAATATTTATTTAAATATTCATAGACTTACATCACTAACCTAAATACAATTGCAGACATTATATTTTCTATACATAGAAAATATATTCATAACTTTAATTTTTATTATGTATATCCATAAAGCATTTTATTTTTGCAAACCATGTTCAACCGATAAAACAAAGTATTTTTCAAACGAAACGAATATAAGAATAAACCGAAACATGATTCCTCCGGGGTTAAGGGCAGAACAAATGTCCATACCACCATATTTAAGAAGATCAAATTTGGGAAAATCAAATCTGAAATCCTTTTATAAGTATATTTTATAAATCTTTTTATATAATAT
Organism: Allium sativum; assembly: GCA_030737875.1. Classification (NCBI taxonomy): domain Eukaryota; kingdom Viridiplantae; phylum Streptophyta; class Magnoliopsida; order Asparagales; family Amaryllidaceae; genus Allium; species Allium sativum. Next base: position 843,271,004 of record CM060919.1, on the reverse strand, counting down.
CTTATTTAAACAATAATCATATATGCAAATCCCTTTTTAAATAAATTTTGGGAAATTCTATTCATACACCGAAAATTACCTATCATATACCACTATTTTGCTAAAAAATATATTACTAAATTACCCTTCTTCTTCATTGCATTCTTAATTTTTTAATTATAACCCATCAAACTAAAACATTGCAATTAATGATATTGACCAAATTTATGTAAAAAAAAATTGAAGAACTTAATGTGTTTTAAACATGAAACCTAAAATTTGAATTACGCGGGAACTTCTGCAAAAATGTGCTTAAATTTAAAATCGTTTAATTTAGAAGTAGCTTTTTTTTCTGAAATTAATTTTTTTGTAGCATAATAAATTAGTTACCATATATTCAAAAAATTGAAATTTGTTTTACTAAACTTAAACTTTTTTAGTGCTATAAATTTCTTATTTTTTGTAAATAAGTTTAAAGATTTAAAGAAGGAAGATAACGAAGAATAAAACAAGGCTAATATTATAAAAGAGACGGTGTATGTAAAGTAAATTTTGATGTATGATAGTTTATTTTAGTTTATGGTGTACGTTAAGAGATTGTTGGTGTATGAATAGAATTAGTCATAAATTTTTTATGTAAACAATTTATATTTAAAAACACTTTACTTTTCATAATAGAAACGTAGTAATACAACAACAATCAAAGAAAAATACGAAGCTATAACTTCCATGGTGATCGGTTATCATCCATCCTCTTCTCCATCTCTTCTTTAATCCTATCTACCTTCGACCTTCCTCAAAAACATTATTTCTTTCTCCTCTCTCTCTCTCGTCTACTCGATCCGCCTCCATTATACCCAGTTTTAGCTACGGTGGCTTATTGCTCCCTAACCCTATCTCAGATCCAAATCCATTTTCCGTCCTTTTTCGCTCTCGACCACTACTATCTCCTTGCTGATCCCTTCCTTTATCTTTCCTAAACCTAAAGCTCTTTGGAGTTCATTACCGTTCAACGTTGTCTTTCGACAAATCTCGTAGTGTTCCTTAACAATTAGTGGTTGCTAATCTTTCGACTTCTCACTTCGACTCATTGCAGCCTTCGTTGCTTTCCTACCACTTTTCTATGTTTTACCACGTCTAAGCGACGCCTGTGCCTCACCGAAAGGTAGCTGTCTCCATCTTGTGTGAGTTTGGTTATGGATTGGATCGAACTGGTTTCGATATGCTGGTGAAACCTTTTATTTACTGTTTTGGGTGCATGCACTGTAAGTAGTTATGGGTAGCATGTGCTTGGGTAGGTTTGTCATTTGCCTGGCCTTTGGTAGGGGTGTAAACGGGTCGGACCGTACCGGACGGAGGTGTGTCCAAGCTCTGTCCTATAACAGATTCGGACGGACACGGACCAGATACCATACAGCCTTGGACCGAGCCGAACAATGGATTATCATGTCCGATATAGCCTTAAATAGTAGAAAAACATCAAACATTTTGGATTGGATCAAACACCAGTGTGTCCAAGCTCTGTCCTATAAGAGTATCGTACGGACACGGGCCGGGCACCAGATAGCCTCGGACCGAGCCAGACAATGGACCGTCATGTCGAATATATGGCCCTAGCCTTTGGTAACTGCTCATTGTAGTGGGTATTCGAATTGAGCATTTAGTGTATAGGTTGGGGTTGTCATCATGTTAAATTCGCCTTATGCTAGTTTACCGTGGTTTGTTAAGAGTGTTTGTGAGGGTGAAGTGGGTTAGTAGTTTTATTATTGGGTTTACATTTTCGTTAGATGCTATTTTTCCAGGTAAGGGGTGTTGTTTCTTTGGAGGGGAAGTTGTTGTATATTTGTCAATCTGCCTTGCCGTGGGGTGGTAGTTGCTAACGCTGGTCAAGGTTGCCTTGTAGACAATAAAGTGGGTTGTGCTTGTTTTCTTGGTAAGCATGCAATATCTACTTTATTTGGTACTGCTTGTAGCCTTTCAAGGTGACGTTATCTACCGCTCTTTGTTAGCTTAGTTCAGCCTCAGGTTGATAGCAACCAACGTAGGAGATCTTGTGTTTATTCTTGTGCCAATTTTGTGTTCTTGATTGTGCTTTCTTAGATTGAAATTTGGTCTATTGGGACTTCTTTGTACCCAAGAAAGGGATTTAGTGGGATTGCTTTGTAGCCAATAGAGGTGTTATTGTAATTAATGTGTAAGTATTTTTTTTCTTACCTGTGTGTAGGAGTGTTGTAATGGCCCAAAAATCTGTACTATCTGAGCTGACTAATACAACACATGTCCAACTCAAATAATACAGAAATACGAGTCATTAGGGTTAAAGAAAAAAGAAACAGATAGAAGAGAGAACAAAGAGAACATCAGAATCTCACAACAGAACAAATAAAATATGTTATATAATATAACCTTTGAAATACAAAAATTTTGTATTAGATATACATACCATCATCAGAGTACAATACCACATTTGATACATCGAAAATAACTCTAAAATATCTAACGGTGAACCCTTTTGCTTCAAACTGCTCCAAATGTATCGGTAAAAACCTGAAACACTTGACTGCCCGTACAAATTTGGGAAACAAAGAGTTTAGGGAAAAACAAACAAAATAAACTCTAGGTTAGTCATGGGGCTGGTGTGAATAAACTCCAACCACATTGTTTAACTTTGAAAAATCCTTTTGAAAGAAAAGGATAATAGTAAGAGCAGCCCACACATAAATATGGACAGTTTTTACCTTACTATAACCCAAAACATTTTGATATCAAATCCAGTGATATTATAATAGTGTCTAATTAAATAAATAACCAAATAGTAGAACGCTTGCATCTCGCGCTCTACAAATATAGTATAAAATCAAAAACCGTAGGTCGCTTATTGGAGATTGGATTCCAACTATGACAAGGTATGGGACCACCTGCCGATCAGCGTACTCTAGAGGGGATACACTAGGGTTCAGCAAGAACATCTTGCAACCCGGCCACACATGACTACCCACCCATTTAGCTTGAGTGTAGCGAATATATTGTCACCCACGGTTGTTGGCCATCCAACCATAATCCGTAGATACAGAATCAAAAGAAGAACAAATAATGAATTTTCTCTAGATCAGTGACAAATATACCCTGCTTGGGTATGACCCACCTAGCCATGCTGCCTGCCCGATTTTTTTCATTTCCCGATTGTCAGACTTGAGGCTACGTATACTTTTTAGAACATCTGGCCACCATTCACTTTAAACGCCACAACATCAAACCCGTCAAATCACTAGCTGATCATCCTAAAAATATTGCGGGAATAAAAGCTAAAAGAAACGAATTTCTCCGCCACCAGACATAATACCTTGAGCAGATCGTCTTATGTGATCCGTTAGGAATACTCTATCAGACATTCATCCATACAACTTGTCCTAGGTCTGGACAAACATAACAGTCCTAGCATTTTACTCTGTCTTCGATTATCTTCAACATAATCTAATTCGCAACGCCTATGCCTATACGAAGTGGTTTTCGGATATTAAATCCAACCGGTTTCTCCGTATTGACAACGATGGTAAAAAAAAACTTTAATAGCTGGTGATTTAACTATCAAAGGAAAACAAACATCCATCAAACAACACTGGCCCTTCCTAGTTAATATTCTATTTTAAGTTTCCTTATCGAATTCTATACATAGATATATATATATATATATATATATATATATATATATTTATATATCGATATATCGATTTCTGATTATCAGAACTTCTTAAAAATATTCTAACTCCTTAAATTTCTGGAAAATTTCGCCAGCACCTCCTTTGTACCGATCAATAGTTCAAACACCAACTCGCCTCTCTAGGCTCTTTCCATTCAAAATGAAAATAAAAAGCCAAGCGGCTTGCCAGTAGGCTCATAAAATCTCATATGGAAATTTAAACGTGTTCCTTTTTGTCGGGAACTTAAATTATAACCTTCAAATTCTCTTCTTACTCTTCATCACATACCTGTTAATATATATATGTCCACTTTGAATTTATTTCAAATCAATTCAACCATTTTTGATTTCCATTCGCTAATTAATTTACTAATTAGGTTCTTTACCGATTATGTTTTACTTTAAACATATCACATTCATGTTTGTATTCATTTATACACAATTCAAACCCAATCTCCTTGCTCACTTCCATATTATAATCCGAGTTTTATATTCAAATTTCCAGTCTCGATTAACAAATCCAATTTACATAAATTAGTTAAGTGCGAATCAAAACTCTAGTAATTAATTCCTTTTGAAATTAGTTAACCTCATTCGATAATTAAAAATCTGAATTTTGTTCCAAAAATCGATCCAGTTACTCGACTTGAGTTCATGTTTAATTTATAGCTCAAGTCCGGATTTTACTAATGGAAATTCGGATTTTTATTCACTCAAAATCCCTTTATTTTATTTAATAAACCATTTTGGTGTTGTTTTTCTGAAAATTTGATTTTGACATAACTCAAAATCTATAAGACGAAATTAATTTTTTTTTCTCTTCCATTAGAAAACTATTAATCAATAGGTCCGGACATTTCTTATTTCATCGAATTCCGACTTACAGTGAGTTTTATATACTCAGTTGAAGTTCAAAACGCCAAATTACGAACTGCCGCGCTGCGGCGAGTTCATTTTAATTAAATTAAATGTAAACATTTAAAAGCCTCATTTATAAAATAATTTTAACCCCATTTTTGATAAATTAACCCACTATCCAAAACTAACTTAAAATTTCAGATTATTCAACTCATTGATTATTTTATCCCATATTCATAACTCAGTTATGAATTTATTCAAAACTCAAATTTCTAAATTCAATTCCAACTCTCATAGAGTTATATTATTTATAATCTTCGATATAATCAAATTCGAATTATAATTCCTTTTATGGAAATAATCAATTTATTCAACATCTTTTACCATTACAAACTAATACCATCCCCTGATAATAGTGAAGTCGTTCAGGTTGGGGTATTTTATTTACCTCTCAGACCTTGACCGACAACGTTCTTATCTTGAGAAGGATAAAAGCTTGTAATACAAAACTCGATTTAAAATTTCACCTTTTATTTCATTTCTTACATTTGAGAATCAATTTTCATTTACTCGATGAAAATTACTTCAACGCATTTATAATAGTTGTTTGTAAAATTTTCCATTTAATAATCTATTTTGAAACTTGATTCCCATTTTGGAATATTTTATTTTTAAAACTTATATATATATAGCATCTATTTTCCTATTTAATATTCTATTTAGCTTTTATCTAAAGTAAGTTCCAATATTCTTCCTGAAAATACTTTATTTTATAAATTCAACATAGTCGAATTCAAACCAATAATCCGTATGGATTTATTTTAATATTATTTATATTCCTAACATCGGAAATGATTTTATCGTTTCTTGAGAAACGAATCCCAATTCTTCTTTATAAATTCGTATTTGAATTTATATAATCAAATTATGCTATGATAATTATCCACTTCCATTTATAAACATCATTTTAAAATTACATTTCTTGTTTTAAATATTAAAACAAAATTCAAATTCAAATTCCATTTGAAATAAAATTTTCCATTTCAAAAAAAAAAAATCCCTTTTAAGTTCAGACTTGAATTTGTAAATCTAATATTATCAAATGATAATATTTCTTTCCATTTATAAACATCATTTATAAATTAAATTACTTGTTTTTACTACTGGAAACAAGTTAATATTTACTAATTCATTCGATATTCAATTTCTTTTTTTTCGGAAAAATAAACTTCTCCTTTTTTTAAATCTAAAATCCCTCTTTATGATATTTTTATATATAAATACCTAGGGCTGGTGATATTCTAGTATCGAAACACACATATCATCCATTCAATTCACACCTCACACGCATATATAAATATATAATCAATAGTAAATAAATTTGAGGAATCAAGTTGGATTCCTCCAACCTATTTTCCTGCATCCACAGATGTCACACAATGTAAATAATACCAATCTTGCTTCAAGGCAGGATATTGCGGTATAGAAGGTCATTCACTCATATATCTTGCGGCGATAGGGTCATCTGCTAATGATACTGCGGGCATCCGCTAATGATACTGCCAGAAATACCCAATATATATAATAATAGCCACAATCACCAAGCCTAATATAACTAATATATATAATAACCAAGACGGTAAACAATTTATAAATGCAACCAAGCAGCCAACAATTTATTCTAAATGATATGAATAGATTTTTAAGTGAGATTTACTCACCTGATTTCGTTTTCCGAATATCCAGTTAATTCCATAACGTCGTAATTGTGAATCTACTCGAATGAAAAATATTTGTACCTATGATGATTTGATTTTTATTATCGAGGAAGCTATCATTTATTTAAATTAACTATTAAAATAAATAAACAATGTACTCTATGTATTTTAAATTTAACAAAACCTATACCTCGTTGTCTTTGAATTAATTACTACCAATCGACGGAGCATATCCAAAATTTCCGATCCACTTCCATTGGAACATCAGCCCAAATACCGACTTATCCACTTCGGCATTTTAACAAATGTCTCGCGTTCAATCCAGTATTATAGTCTGATCAAAACTTGCCACTCAAAAATCAAACTCCACCATTCCTTCTTCTTGGCCTGCACACCAACAATATCCACAAAAACACCTCTCAACTTCAAACACGTCCTTTACCAATACACTTCCGCCTTTCAGAAGTCACAAAACAACTGCTTCTGACATCCAAAGAACAACAACTTCATCAACTGTCTCCAACTGAAACCTGCGACCATCCTAAGTCCATAACTATCTTCCTTCACAACTTGCACCCTCCTTAACTCAATCTCTAACCATATGAATCGTGACTCCCAGTGACCACCTCAACATTGATAACCCATTATCACTTCGTTCATCATGAAAACCGAACTCAGACCATATTAATTCGACCAAACTCCACCCAGTACAACATCAATGAATTTGCACTACCCCCAATCGCGACAAAAACAACAACGACTTCCACTCTAGATTCGCCCAAAACCGTGCTCCTCACTTCGCATTTCTTCAGAATATCGTAACCCCCTTTCAACACTTAACATCATAAAAAATCCTTCCCAAAATCATCGATCTCTGTATCAACTTTAGGAACACAAATCCAGACGAGTTCCCCGATCGATGCTTATTAAAAATCGCGAGCTTCTACCCACATCCACCTTGAATTCCACGGAATCGCACCCCAATACTAGCGTCGCTCTACTCTTCCTTTACTAGTCGCAGCGCCTGCCACCAGTCCTCTGTTCGACGAGGAACCCGCGATCTCTGATCTGATGATGAGTTCAGGAATCACGACTTTAGTTCGTGATTTCAATTGCGTCTTTTTTTTTTCTTTTTTTATCTCTCTTCGTGGATTCGGTTTACTGGAAAAACAAAAACGGGAGAAAAGGACTTTAAATGGCTTTTGATTTCGAATGACTGAGGAGTGGGAAAAAATATATCGCGGCCATTTTTCTTTGAGGTTTCGATTGTTTCTGAGGAATAAAGTGGAGAAAAATTAAAGGGGTCTCAATGTATTTATACATGAAGAGGAGGGAACAAAAGTACTGGTAAAATCTTGTTCTCCTTTGCAGTGAAGATATGAGACATTACGAACGAGAGTTGATAGAGAAGGCAGCGTAGGTAGATAGGTCTTCGATCTGAAAATGAAGGTCGGCTAAAAAGGAAGTGTATTAATTTTGATTACATTATATATATATATATAAAACATTATTGCGCTATTCTGGACTCAGCGAAACCGATTCTGAAATTTAGTTCAGTCGTATATACAAAATAACATTGTTAACTTGATGAATTAAATTAAATCAATTAAAAAATATAAATCAATCTCAAACAATTAAATTTATCGATAATAAATAATTATTATAGTTCTAATTCAATATATCTAATTTATATTAGTCAACTGAATTGTTTCGGTTTAGTTTTAACTCAACATTAAATTATTTCATTTTTTACTATCACGATATTTCAAATTATTCAAAATTTAATCGTATATCGACTATTAAATTGATAAATTCAAACTAAAAATCCATTTATTATTCCAAATCAATATTTAAAATAATTTTAAATATTCAATATCAAATGGCTAAAAATCCGGGACATTACATTCCTTCCCCCTTAAAAGAATTTAATCCCTGAAATTACTAAGGTAGAAGAAATGCTATAGAACCGTTAACTTTTCAAAAGCTCACTTTGTTCTAGCTCAGTAATTCAAATTCTATAACTCAAGTCCCACAAAATTTTAAGTTTTTATGGGAATATTCAGTTTTTAGTTCATTTAACTGGTTTCGATTATTACGATTTATTTAACTTGCTTAAGTTAAATTACATAATTCAAATTTCTAGGTTTTTATTTCAAATCTTTTCGAAATCATATAAATATATTTATAATCATCTCAAATTGAAACATTTGAATTTTTCAAACAACTTGGTTTCTTCCAACAAATTTTTATCACAAACTTTTCTAAGGTAGCAACCCGTCACTTAGAAACTCAAAAATTAATACCTACAATGTCGCGGTTCATCATCAAAATTATTTTCCAGTGACCGAAGTGAGTTCAGTGCTTTATTACTTTCAAAATCCTTCCAAAACAAAGCTATACTATTTTACAGCATTTCAGAAAATATTTTCCAAACATCTGGGATTTAAATTCCAAATTCTGGTTTGAATCCAATTTTAATTCATCTCATTTGTATATATTTCATTTGTATACCAATTATTTTTGATTATATATAACTATTCCAATTTTATAATCTTATCTAATTATAATCTCAACCAACACATCTATATATTATAATAATTTCGAAAAATTATTCCTTTTATATAAAAATATAGTTTTGGGTAAAATTATTTCATTTACATAGCTTTTAAAACATACTGTGTCGAATTACTCTATTCAAGTGTTTAGAAATGCCTATCGATACAGTTGTACATTCTATATCGACCAGAATTCATAAACACTCAACAAACCAATCAACACAATATAAAACAGTTTTTATATCAACTTACAAATACGCTCTCTCATATATATACACTCAAACTCATTCTAGGGTGCAACTGACCCTATCTCTAGTGAGTAACCCCCACCAAAGCCTAAGTGTTCACTCAACCTAAGCTCTGATACCAACTGCAATGGCCCGAAAATCCATACTCTCCGAGCTGACTAATACAACACACATCCAACTCAAATAATACAGAAATACGAGTCATTAGGGTTAAAGAAAAAAGAAACATATAGAAGATAGAACAAAGAGAACATCAGAATCTCACAGCGGAACGAACAAAATATATTATATAATATAACCTTTGAAATACAAAACTTTTGTATTAGATATACATACCATCATCAGAGTACAATACAACATTTCATAGAGCGGAAATAACTCTAAAATATCTAATGGTGAACCCTCCTACTTCAAACTCCTCCAAGTGCATCTGTAAAAACATGAAACACTTGACTGCCCGTACAAATTTGGGAACCCAAGAGTTTATGGAAAAACAAAATAATAAACTCTGGGTCAATCATGGGACAGGTGTGAGTAAACTACAACCATATTGTTTAACTCTGAAAAATCCTTTTGAAAGAAAAGGATAATAGTAAGACCAGTCCACACATAAATATGGACGGTTTTTACCTTACTATAACCCAAAACATTTTGATATCAAAATCCGGTGATATTATAATAGTGTCCAATCAAATAAATAACCAAATAGCAGAACACTTGCATCTCACACTCTACATATATAGTATAAAATCAAAAACCGCAGGGCGCTTATTGGAGATTGGATTCCAACTATGACAAGGTATGGGACCACCTGCCGATCAGTGTACTCTAAAGGGGATACACTAGGGTTCAGCAAGAACATCTTGCAAAGCGGCCACACATGACAGCCCACTCATTTAGCTTGAGTGTAGCGAATATATTGTCACCCACGGTTGTAGGCCATCCAACCGTATTCCATAGATACAGAATCAAAAGAAGAACAAATAATGAATTTTCTCTAGATCGATGACAAATATACCCTGCTTGGGTATGACCCACCTAGCCATGCTGCCTACCCGATTTTTGTCATTTCCCGGTTGTGAGGCTTGAGGCCACGTATGCTTTTTAGAACATCTGGCCACCATTCACTTTGAATGCCACATCGTCAAACCCATTAAATCACTTGTTGATCTTCCTAAAAATATTATGGGTATAAAAGCTAAGAGAAACGAATTTCTCCACCACCAGACGTAATACCTTGAACAAATCGTCTTATGTGATCCGTTAGAAATACTCTGTCAGACATTCCTCCATACAAGTTGTCATGGGTCTGGAAAAACATAACAGCCCTTGCATTTTACTCCTTCTTCGATTATCTTCAGCATAATCTAATTCGCAACGCGTATGCCTATACGGAGTGGTTTTTGGATATTAAATCCATCCGGTCTCTCCGTATTGACAACGATGGTAAAAAAACCTTTGATAATCGGTGATTTAACTATCAAAGGAAAACAAACATCCATCAAACAATCACTGGCCCTTTCTAGTTAGTATTCTATTTTAAGTTTATTTATAAAATTATATATATATATATATATATTGATTTCTGGTTATCAAAACTTCTTAAAAATATTCTAACTCCTTAAATTTTTGGAAAAATTCGCCAGCACCTCCTTTGTACCAGTCAATAGTTCAAACCCCAACTCGCCTCTCTGGTTCCTTTCAATTCAAAAAGAAAATCAAGAAGCCAAGCGGCTTGCCCAGTAGGCTCATAAAATCTCATATGGAAATTTAAACGTGTACCTTTCTGTCGGGGACTTAAATTATGACCTTCAAATTCTCTTCCTACTCTTCATCACATACATGTTAATATATATATATATATATATATATATATATATGTCCACTTCGAATTTATTTCAAATCAATTCAACCATTTTTGATTTCCATTCGCTAATTAATTTACTAACTAGCTTCTTTACTAATTCTGCTTTTAAATTAAGCATATCACGTTCATGTTTGTTTCACTTATACACAATTCAAGCCCAATCTCCTTGCTCGCTTCCAAATTTTAATCCGAGTTTTATATTCAAATTTTTAGTCTCGATTAACAAATCCAATTTACTAAAATTAAGTTAGGTGTGAATCAAAACTCTATTAACTAATCCCTTTTGAAATTAGTTAACCACATTTGATAATTAAAAATCTGATTTTTGTTCCAAAAATTGATCCATTTACTCGACTTGAGTTCATGTTTAATTTATAGCTCAAGTCCGGATTTTACTAAAGGAAATTCGGATTTTTATTCACTTAAAATCCCTTTATTTTATTTAATAAAACATTATGGTTTAAAACGATTATGGCACTATTTTTCTGAAAATTTAATTTTGACATAACCCAAAATCTATAAGTCAAAATTAAAAATTTTCTCTTCCATTAGAAAACTATTAATCAATAGGTCTGGATGTTTCTTCTTTCATCGTATTCCGACTTACACTGGGTTTTATATACTCAATTGAAGTTCGAAACGCCAAATTACGAACTACCGCGTTGCGGCGAGTTCATTTTAATTAAATTAAATGTAAACATTTAAAAACCTCATTTATAAAATAATTTCAACTCCATTTTCAATAAATTAACCCACTATCCAAAACTAAATTAACAATTTAGATTACTAAACTCGATGATTATTTTATCCCTTATTCATAAATCAGTTATGAATTTATTCAAAACTCAAATTTCTAAATTCAGTTCCAATTCTCATGGTGTTATATTATTTATAATATTTGATATAATCAAATTCCAACTATAATTCCTTTTATGGAAATAATCAATTTATTCAACATCCTTTACCGTTACAAACTAATACCATCCCTTGATAATAGTGAAGTCATTCAAGTTGGGGTATTTTATTTACCTCTCAGACCTTGACCGAGAATGTTCTTATCTTGAGAAGGATAAAAGCTTGTAATGCAAAACTCGATTTAAAATCTCACCTTTTATCCATTTCTTACATTTGGGAAAACATTTCCAATTTACTCGATGAAAATTACTTCATCGCATTTACAATCGTTGTTTATAAAATTTTCGTTTAATAATCTATTTTGAAACTTGATTCCCATTTTGGAATATTTTATTTTTAAAACTTATATATATATATAGCATCTATTTTCCTATTTAACATTTTGTTTAGTTTTTATTTAAAGTAAATTCCAATTTTCATCCTGAAAATACTTTATTTTTATAAATTCAACATAGTCAAATTCGAACCATAAATCTGTATGTATTTATTTTAATATTATTTATATTTCGAACATCGGAAATGATTTTATCGTTTCTTCTGAAACGAATCCCAATTCTCCTTTATAAATTCATATTTGAAGTTATATAATCAAATTATACTATGATAATTATCCACTTCCATTTATAAACATCATTTTAAAATTATATTTCTTGTTTTAAATATTAAAACAAATTTCTATTTCATTTGAAATCAAATTTTCCATTTCATAAAAATAAATTTCCCTTTTTAATTCAGACTTTAATTTGAAAATCTAATATTATCAAATGATAACATTTCTTTCCATTTATAAACATTGTTTATAGATTAAATTAATTGTTTTTACTACTGGAAACAAGTTAATATTTACTAATTCATTCGATATTCAATTTATTTATTTTCGGAAAATTAAACTTTTCCTTTTTTAAATCTAAAACCCCTCTTTATGATATTTTTATATATAAATACCTTGGGCCAGAGATATTCTAGTATCCAAACACACAAATCATCCATTCAATTCAAACATCACACACATATATAAATATATAAATAATAGTAAATAAATTTGAGGAATCTAGTTGGATTCCTCCAACCTATTTTCTTGCATCCACAGATGTCAGACAAAATAAATAATACCAATCTTGCTTCAAGGCAGGATATCGTGGTACAAAAGCTCATCCACTCATATATCGTGGGGCGATAGGGTCATCCGCGAATGATACTGCGGGCATCCGCTAATGATACTGTGGGAAATACCCAATATATATAATAATAGCCATAATCACCAAGCCTAATATAACTAATATATATAATAACCAAGACTGGTAAACAATTTATAAATGCAACCAAGCAGCTAATAATTTATTTTAAATGATATAAATAGATTTTTAAGTGATATTTACTCACTTGATTTCGTTTGCCGAATGTCTAGTTAATTCCATAACCTCGTAACTGCGAATCTACTCGAATGAAAAATATTTATACCTATGATCATTTGGTTTTTATTATCGAGTAAGCTATCATGTATTTAAATTAACTATTAAAATAAATAAACAATGTACTCTATGTATTTTAAATTTAATAAAACCTATACCTCGTTGTCTTTGAATTACTTGACCAATCGACGGAGCATATCCAAAAAAATTCGATCCACTTCCATTGGAACATCAACCCAAATATTGACTTATCCAATTCGGCATTTTATCGAACATCTCACGTTCAATCTAGTATTATAGTCTGATCAAAACTTGCCACTCAAAAATCAAAGTCCACCATTCCTTCTTCTCATCCTACACACCAACAATATCCACAAAAACACCTCTCAACTTCAAACAAATCCTTTACCAATACACTTCCTCCTTTCACAAGTCACAAAACAACTGCTTCCGACATCCAAAGAACAACAACTTCATCAACTGTCTCCACCGGAAACCTACGACCATCCTAAGTCCATAACAATCTTCCTTCCCAACTTGCACCCTCCTGAACTCAATCCCCAACCATATGAATCGTGACTCCCAGTGACCACCTCAACATCGATAACCCTTTATTACTTCATTCATTGTGATGATCCCAAGATCCGTGTGACGGTATTAAGGATATCATTGGAATATAACACATCAATCATCATAGCAGAGAACAGATAATAGCAGAACAGTAAATAGAATAATTTTACATGGGTATGACTGTGGATTCATAACATGTAACAACATCAGAATAGCACAACGTAGGATATAACTTAGTAAAAAAAAGGAAATGATCAGTCACCATCGCCAGAGGCGGAATATATACATGCAGTGAGACATAATAAGGGTATCAGTCTACATCGCCGAAGGCGGTACATATACATACGATAATAAGTACTGAAAGTAAAGCAGTCTGCATCGCCCGTGGCGGAATCATAATATAAGTACAATAATGGTGGAAAATGTCAAAGTCATCTCGGTGAAGTCAGCCTCGCCATGAGCCAAAAATGCACTCCATACTATAGTGCTGAGCCAAAAACAACCTGTCACCTGTGAACTAGGTTGCCCGTGTGAAAAATAAGGGCACCCGCATTTGCAAAGTGAAACAAACAACGAGTCAGTCATGGGGACTGGTATGAGAAATCTATTTAACAATTTAAACAACAGTAATAAGCAAATCATAGGACCACGCCGCTTTCGCGGAACGGGTTTACTCCAGTGATTGCTGGTGCATTTAAAACAAAGTAAATTCTTTGAAAACAACGCAATGCTTTTAAAAAGAATGAAGCCACTATAAGACTCAAGTCCAATCATACAATGCGACGCAAGCCGGAGGATAGAGTTTTACCTTATAATGGCCAAATATGCTTGATACGTGTAAAGCAAAATCATTTGATATTATTACTAGTGCATATATGTTTCAAAAACGAATAACATCATAAATATCAATCATAGGCAGCATAGCTACCATCTACTATGTCGCCATACTAGTTCTACAATCGAATCCGTTATTTCGTATTGGAAATTGGATTTCCGTCATGAGTCGAGGCAAGGGGCAAGCTCCTCTCCGCTTCGAGACATTCTAGCAAATGCCTCAGGACTACACACTCTGGGTAACCCCTGGATGCTTCAGGGACGGTCCACACTTACGTTAGTGGATTAGTATTCCTGAACACACATTTCCCGGTCCTTACAGACCTATAATCGAGGCGCCTCGCATTCCAACAACCACATAGGTGAAAAGTAGATATAAATGTCAGGGCTGGTAGGTCACTACACCACCATAGCTAGAAAGAAACGTCGTGCTCTCCCTGCAATCCTTATCCCGTTTTTAACTCATACCGAGGTGTGAGGATCGCGAATCCACGCTATACACAAAGCCAGGCCACGTAGGCCGTGCTTTGATCCTCAAATACAAGACTTTGCTTTGCAACAGAAGCCTTGATCATAACATCTTGGCATGCCACATAGGCAATCCACTCCATACGACTGATTTCCATGATATATAACCTCTGAGCTCGTACGTCTCAGAGAAGGGCGTTAAGCAAAAGAATAAATTCTCCGCCGCCAAACAGATATATATTTAACAGAGATCAATCAGTATAGAACAAAATCCAATGTCGGACACACCGTCCATTTACAAGTCCGTTCTGGGTCTGAACGAAACCGGAGGCGTCAAATTCCTCGTATATCCGTCCCATCAACACATACGTTCAGACGGCTACTACTTCCGTTCCTTCACGGTAGCTACTCCAATCAGGAACCTCAGCAGCGCCCATCCAACCGATACGAAGATCGTCGGTCTTGAATCGTCTTTGTATTTTCCAATTCGAATCGCTCGATCAATTATTTGAAATGAGGGTTAGCTCGGCCTTTTCAAATAATTCACGTAATTAGAATTCAAATCAATTCTTTCCATGGTTATATTATTCGACAATCACATTTCAGTTCTTTAGTATAATTTTCGTGTCAAACACATACAACCATCAAATATCAAACAGATCAAGCCAGATTGGTTTATTTCCAATCTATGTTGCTTATAATATTTTATAACGATTTTTCGCTATTTTTATTTATTTAAAAATGGCCATATTCAATTAAACGACGTTTCAGGTCGTGCCGTGGCACTGGCGCTGTTTTTCCCCTAATTTGTTTTACACATATCGGAAAATCTAACCGTTGGATTTCTACAAAGCCTATATCAGTGGGAAGATATTCCCAAAGCGAACCCAACGGTTCCAGTTTCGTGAAAATCCGACGGTCGGATCTTCCACACTAGTCGTTTGAAGTTACGGTTTCAAAATTCGAACTGCAGCATCGTTATTCGATTTAATTTAATTATATTTATATTTATATATAAATATAAACGATTCTGGCGATGTTTTTCTTCAGATTTGAATTAAACATTCCAGACAATCCAACTGTTGCATTTTTACAAAGTTGGTGCCGTTGGAAAGATATTTCCAAGGCGAACCCAGCGGTTGCGGTTTCGGGTAAATCCGATGGTCGGATTTCTCGTACTAATCGATTCAAATTACGATTCCAAAACACGAACTGCATGGCTTCGATTCCTTTCAATTCTATTTATATTTATATATGTAAATATAGTTCATTCCTTTATTTCAAATATAGTTCTTTCATTTATTTCGACATCGTTCATTCATTTATTTCAACATCGTTCATTCATTTATTTCAACATCGTTTATTCATTTATTTCAACATCGTTTATTCATTTATTTCAACATCGTTCATTCATTTATTTCAACATCGTTTATTCATTTATTTCAATATCGTTTATTCATTTATTTCAACATCGTTATTCATTTATTTCAACATCGTTCATTTATTTATTCCAACATCGTTTTCACTTCAAATATTTCACTAACGCCTTAATATTTCGAAACATTTCGCCATAACCTCCTTTGTACGGGAAGGGGTTTGGAAATTTATTGGGCCGTGTTAGGTACCCAATAAATCCTATAAAGCATCCACATATTTATAGTGATATATTCTGGTGTTTACAGGGGAGCGTGTATACATAATAACTCCAGAGAATAAATTCTCGTCACCCTGTCAAGCCTGAGGGAGCGTGTATTTTTAATTACTCCAGAGGATAAATCCTCGTCACCTCGTCCCGTATGGGAATAAATAGTCCATGTGCCGTATCTAATGACTAGAGAGACGTGATTATTGTCAACTCCAGACCCGTGTGGGTTTTTTATTAATCTGGCAATTTATCGTTATATTTTATATAGTCCATATCAGTCATCGGTTCAACCTGTAGTATATAATCATCGCCATACAAGCCTCTCGCTCGTATGGTAAATCTTCCACCTCGTCACACAAGCTCCAAATGCTTATGTGGAATATGATGAAGTATGCCTATCGTCAAGGAGTATGCCATGTAGTGTAGTTCAAAATTAATTGTTACTATCCTATGGCGATGTTTATTATTTCACACAGAATAACCCGCACTCCGCATCCAATGGCATTCACAGGAGTTGATATAAAAATAAAATTGCGCAGCCAACTCATCAAGGCTTACCTATTTGTCGGGCACGCAAATAATTTCTTTACTCTACAGCTAATCCATTTTCCCTGTTCAACACATGTGTATATATGCAGAACAAAGCCAATAATAATATTATTTCTAGCAAACTAATATTTATTTCAACATGTGTATATTCTTATCAAAGCGTATACATGATAAAAGAAATATTTTTATCATCAAAAATATTTATTCGACACGTGAATGTTTTTAACACTTCATATTCACAATAAAAATGTAGTTTTTATTGTCTATTCATTTTATTTTAAAATACAAATACGATAACATTCAACACATGAATTTCAATTCAACGAATGAATTTCAATTCAACACATGAATATTCTCTATAGTTTGTATATATATAAAAATGTGATTTTTATCGCTAAATCTATTTGTTTAAAATTCGAATAATATTCAACACATGAATTTCAACTCGATGAACGAATTTCAATTCAACACATGAATATTCTCTATAGTTTGTATATATATAAAAATGTGATTTTTATCGCTAAATCTATTTGTTTAAAATTCGAATAATATTCAACACATGAATTTCAACTCGACGAATGAATTTCAATTCAACACATGAATATTGGTTTCAACATATGTAATTAATTTCAACAAATGAAAATCATTCTAACACATGAATATTTCAGAAAATTTCGGCAGCATAACGGCAGGGTAGTTAAAACCGGGACCGTCCCTAGTACGGATCCTCGCTCTACCTTAAAACCTCGCGGTTTTTGACAATGGGGATCATGCATCTAGTTCGCACGCATGCGGCATGTTTTATTTTCATTTCCACAATCCTATTCTAATTTGTTTCATCTACAAGAGGGTATTTTTCAACCACAATATCAACCACAAACAATTATTTCCAACCATTCGTCATACCATATAATATCACGCCAATCACAAGCAATAAATATCGTCCATGGTCTGTGGACGAGGGGAGTATATATATATATATATTATTTCTATAATTCACTTGCATTTCATCACAATTCAAAGCATATATGTTTCATACAATGCTTGTATAAATTATACATCGCTAATATAACTTATACATCACATGTACATGAGGTATACAATGCGTATATAATTTATACTTCGCTTATATAATTTATACAACACGATTCCATTCACACAATTTAGTTTAGATTCCTCACATTGGTTTTTGAAGTGCTAAAAATCGTAGGAAGATCAGAAAAATCCGTGGATTCTGCTAGATTGTAGAGATCCTCCCTGCGGTCCCGATGTTTCCCGTTTCATCGAATTTCGTTAACACACTAAAAAGATATGATTTTCAAAGTTTTGCAACACTTAAAAGTATTATTTTCAATTCAGAAATTTCAAAGCAGAGTGCTTTTCGAACCTTCAAAACTAGGTTTTGAATTTAAATCAAAACCGTAGCTCGATGTTCAGATCGGACCCTGCGACGTCGAAGAGCTACGAACAGGCTTCCTATCGGCGGTGGTGGCAGCGAACTCGGTGGCTCCAGCGACGATCGGCGGCGGCGGAAAGATGTGAACTTCCTCGACAAAATTCAACGTCGATCGGTGATGGTTTCTGACGAGGCTGGGTTTGATTTGAAGACGGGAGGAAGGCGATCAGAATTATCAACCGGAGGCGGCGGCGAAATTGACCGTGGCGGCGGCGATCGAGGTGGAAAGGTTTGAACGATTATCGTCGTTCGTTTCTGAGGGTTTGACCGATTATTTGAGATGAGAGAGAAAATGGTAGATATTTTCTAATATATTATATTTTTAAATTCCTATAATATCCTTTCTAGCCAACGTACACCAATTTCAACTCAACGACTGTCGCCCCTAGCTAAATACCCCCATTCCGGACACAATGGGATATGTTTCGTTGGCCAATTCGACTGTTACAGTCAGTTATTTTTCAAATTAAAGTATAAAACATTTTATATTCAATTTGAACGTACATTTCAATTTGCCAGGGCCACAAACTGAATCGAAAAATTCCAGAAAAATAAATCTAGCTTTGTTTTGACGATACGGTCCCAAAAAACCAGTTTCGTCGAATTCTGGCTCGTATGCAAAATGTCCATTTTTAAGGGCTATATATGCTATATAGCGACCTTTCTGAAAATTCATTTGGCCATAACTTTTGATTCCCGTTATGAAACTTCGATTTTTCAGATTCGTTAGAAAGGTATTCATAAACAGATTTAAATATTTTTAGTTTCGCTAAATTCTGTTATATTCTCCACCCGGTACAGTCAGACAAAGTTTGTATTCAAATTTTCAAACTGCCTTACTATTCCCAATCCCTTATTTTATTGAAATATGCTATTTCAATTATTCAAATTATTTGACAATAACCAATTTTAAACATTTTAAATTGGTTCACATTTTCCGGGTTATTACATTCATCATGAAAACCGAACTCAGACCATATTAATTCGACGAAACTCCACCCAGTACACCATCAATGAATTCGCACTACCCCCAGTCGCAACAAAAACAGTGTCGACTTCCACTCCAGATTCGCCCAAAACCATGCTCCTCACTTCACATTTCTTCAAAATATCGCAACCACCTTTCAACACTTAACATCACCAAAACTCCTTCCTAAAATTATTGATCTCTGTATCAACTCCAGGAACACAAATTTAGACGAGTTATCTGATCGATGCTCATTAAAAATCGCGAGCCTCTCCCTACATCCACCTTGAATTCCATGGAATCGCACCCCTATACCAGCGTTGCTCTAATCTTCCTTTACTACTCGCAACGCCTGCCACCGATCCTCTGTTCGACGAGGAATCTGCGTCGCTGATATGACGATGGGTTCAAGAATCGCGACTTTAGTTCGCGATTTCGATTGTGTCTTTTTTTTTCTTTCTTTAATCTCTCTTCATGGATTCGGTTTACTGGAAAAACAAAAATAGGAGAAAATGACTTTAAATGGATTTTGATTTTGAATGATTGAGGAATGGGGAAAAATATATCGCGGCCATTTTTCCTTGATGTTTCGATTGTTTCTGAGGAATAAAATGGAGAAATATTAAAGGGATATCGAAGCATACATGAAGAGGAGGGAACAAAAGTACTGGACATTAAAACCTTGTTCTCCTTTGCAGTGAAGATATGAGACATTACAGACGAGAGTTGATAGAGAAGGCAGCGTAGATAGATAGGTCTGCAATCTGAAAATGAAGGTCGGCTAAAAATGAAGTGTATTAATTTTGATTAGATTATATATATTATAATAACACAAAATAACTTGTGGCCTATAACGTGTCATCCTGAACCGCTAATTTAACGCAATGGCCAATGTTATAAGATTATTACGCTATTCTGGACTCACAGAACCAATTCTGCAATTTAATTCAGTCGTATATACAAAATAACATTATTAACTTGATGAATTAAATTAAATCAAATAAAAAAATATAAATCAATCTAAAACAATTAAATTTATCGAAAATAAATAATTATTATAGTTCTAATTCAATATATCGAATTTATATTAGTCGACTGAATTGTTTCGGTTTAGTTTTAACTCAACATTAAATTATTTCATATTTTGTATCACGATATTTCAATATATTCTAAGTTAAATCGTATATCGATTATTAAATAAATAAATTCAAATTAAAAATCCATTTATTATTCCAAATGAATATTTAAAATAAATTTAAACATTCAATATTAAATGGCTAAATATCCACGACGTTACAAGTGTAATTTTTTTCTTCCTTTCCAGTTTTCTTGTACTATTTTGATTAATCACCCTACATGGTGATTTAAATCGGGTCATAGTAGTTCATTTTTAGGGCTTAGGAAAATGTCTGTAGCGGATAGGCATATGCCGATCTCCTATATAATTTTGTACTCGTTATTTGTTGTAATGAGAAAGGTGTTACAAATCACTTTAAAACCCGGTTGGCCTTGCCAAAAAAATACTTTGCTTGAATGATTTATCGCTCTTAATATATACATATATATAAGAAATTTTACTTAAAAATAATGTCAAAAGAGTATATATTATTATTAGATAATAATTTTTTTTCTTAAACCTTATTTGATTTCTTATTTTAAACTAATATTCGTAAGTAAATTTCTTTATCTTAAAACATCCTTAATAGATGATTAAAAATATCGAAACCATTATAAGTAAATGACTATTACATTTAAACCAATTCAATAAATAAGCATTATTTTTAAAAATGATATTAATTCAATAAACACTTATCAGGTACATGGTAATTAATTTCTTTTAACAATATAAATTGTTTATTTAATAATCATTATTGGTAAACAAATACTATACTTAAAACATTGTTAATAAGATAATTATTTAACTTCAAATCTTATTAGCAAAAAAATATTAAATGATTATTAACTGCTAAATCTTGGTTTAAATAAAATTTCAATTAGATTTAAACAATATTTTAAAATAATTAAAAACACTTATAAATACATAGTTATTAGCTTAAAACATGATTAAAAAATAAACTGACTTTATTTAGAAACATGATCAAATATTGATTATTCTTTTTAAAAATATTATGAAATGTAAATATGTAAAAATCATTCATTTCAAATGAACATAGTGAATGCAGTTACGCAGTGCTTACGTCCTTATCTCAGAGATACTATAAGCAACTGTATCCCAATTTCAATAATTTAAAACATTCATTATATAAGACTTAGCAATCACAATGGCACTTAAATAAGCAACAATATATTCAATTTATTTACTAGTCAACAGGCAATTTAGATAAACATACAAGTTTAAATAATTAACAATTAGCAGTTAATGGCTAATGTAAAACTTGTTCAATATAAATAAACTGGCATAAATAGAATGTTCAAATTAATATAAATAACAAAATGGGGAATATTATGCTACCATACTATCAATTTAAAGCAAGTTTAATTAATTTTTAAATGGTGTTTATTTGGCCAAATAGAGAACACCAAACATACAAATTTAAGATAATTACAATGTAATCCAAATAATTTTATTCAACCATTCACATGAAATCAAATATATTTTTTGTAATAAATTTTCGATGTAAAAAAATTGCAATTTTTTTAATAGTAGTTCGAGATGCTATATCATGATTCTAAATCAAATTCAAACAAACTAATAGAAATTAAAGGTGCGATCCTATATTTAATTCAAACAGTGAATCAATTTGATTAGTTCCAACAAACAAGTGATAATATAATAATTTATCCAAAATCAACAATTAACAATTCTCATAATGAAGCAGATACTAAATATTTTATTCTACTATATCTTATACTAGTAAATAAGAAAGGTGAGTATTACTCCCAGTTGTTGCCTTCGCGTTCTAGTTCTATTTAATTTTGAATGACATTCAAAATTTCCTAAAAATAGCGCCAAATCCTACAAATCCAATTCACTTTCTAAGCTAACATCATTATGAGCGCAATGGCAAAATAGGCGTGTCAATTGGACCTCATATGAGAGAGTTAAAAACATTTTGTCTAAAGTAATATGTATCTATGTATGTATGTATGTATGTATATATATAAATTACACTTATCCCAAATTAATTTGTTTATCACCTATGCTTAAATTAATCCCCTCCCAAACTCTTTCTCCACTTGCACGTTGATATAGGAACTATGACCGTGCAACACTCTCGCACACCTTCAAAACCCCTTAACTATCCACTAAACCCAAGTTAGATACTCCCATTCAACTACTCTCCACTTTCTCGCTCCTCGCAACCCCTAGCTTCGAGATCGAACCACTAGAAAAGATCGCAACTGACCCAAACGCATACAACAGGACCAAGGTGCGATAATTTTGTTGATCGACCCCTTCAAAATTTTGGCCACAAGTGCATTTCAACACTATGAAACTGAATCTATCACCCATTACAACCACCAACCACAACATCACCAAAATAACAAATCTTAGCCAACTGACTTTACTGAATTCGACCAAAATGGAACGTGCACCCAAAATATTCATGTTTGCATGTAGATCTCGTCGACCTGGATCTAAAGATTCTTGTTTTAGGATTTATTGTTGAACAGAGAGCCTAATTAATATTTTTAAAGTTGCGGCGTTTCCATTTTTCCTTTTCTAAAGCTTACATTTTTATCAAGGGTGGATAGGAAATCGACTTCTGGTTATTGTGTGTTTGTAGGAGGGAACTTGATATCGTGGAAGAGCAAGAAGAAAACATAGTGGCTCAATCAAGTGATGAATCTGAATATAGAGCAATGGAAAAGGTTGTGTGTGAAGTTATGTGGGTAGACCCAGGGACGGAACCAAGAATTGGCTCAGCGGGGGGCCGATTCGAAGGGTGAGGGCCAATTTTTTTTTTTTTACCGGTTTACCCTGAATTAATCTTAATTTCAACCTATAATGTCTTATATTATCAAGTTTTAGACAAAAATATTGTGTAAATACTAATAGTCATAATAAGTTTTAGTGCTGGGAACCCAATCGTGTTAAATTGTGATAATCAGGCTGCACTGAAATTTCCTTGAACCCAGTTTCCCATCAAAGGACCAAACATATAGAAGTGGGCTGCCATTGGGTTAGAGAGAAGATGCCCTAAGGAATTGTGTGTTTAAGGTGTGTGATAACGGAAGAACAGATGGCTGCCATATTCACTAAGGCCGTAAATGTGAAGAAGATGGAATATTTGCATGGCAAGTTGAGAATAACAAATCTACGTGCACCAACTTGAGGGGAGTATTTCAAGAATCTGAGCTACTATAGGTGTGTAGGCTGTGTTGGGATTGATTCGTGTATAGATATACTGTACATAAGATGTGATGCTGTTCATGTTGTAGTGTAGTTTTTTTTCTTTGTTTCTTTTTATTTGGGATGTTGTTTCTTTTTTGGGTTATTATGTATTTGGGTTTTTCTAGGATTTACTATAAATATGTACGTTTGCACTATGTTGGTTAAGTCGAATAAAAAGGTGTTTGAAGAAATCCCCTCTTTCATTTTGTAACATACTTATTACTAGCAACGATGAGAATAAGATATGTAATATCAAAGTGTATCTCAACAAAACATTTTCTATCAAGGATTTAGGGTTAGTAAACTATTTCCCGGGAATTTAAGTTAATTACAAATCTACATTTGAAATACTATTTTCCCAAAAGAAATATATTTCAGAGATTCTTGTGCGTGCCAACATGGATAAAACAAAACCCCTACCAACGCCAATGACAAGCAACCTAAATTTATCCAAGAAAAAGGGAGAAGCAATTGATAATGTTAAGCAATATAGGAGCATTGTAAGGCACTTTAATATGTTACTGTTTCTTAACCAGAATTGTGTTTCAATGTAAATAAGGTTCGTCATTTCATGCAAAACTCGCTAAGTGAACATTAGAAATCGGTTAAGCGCATTCTCAAATATTTAAAATGCACGTAAGATTATGGGTCGCTGCTAAAATCTAGTAATAACTTAAATGTTCAACCTTACAACAATGCAGACTAGGCCTCCGACCCGGATTATCAAAGATCCACATCCGGTTACTGTGTATATAGGGTAAAACCCAATCTCTTGGTGCTTGAGAAAGCAAACAACTCTATCTTTTTTTAACAAATATGAAACTATATACCAAAAGGGAAAAAAATGTCTTTCTCCAGTGGCGTACAAAAACATATTTTTAGTAATAGGACTACAAAATATGTAATACAAAAACAAATACAAGAAATAACATAAGATAACAGATAAAAATGAAAACAAGCTCTAGGAAAAGGATGCCAAGCAACAAGGAGTGCAAAGTCCATAAGCTTAGATGAAGACAGAGAAGAGCGAAAAGCCGCCTATCACTGCAATGACGATCAGCGAGCGACGACATTTGCCTCCTAACCATAAGGATCTAGGAAACATATCTTCACCCAATCCTGAAAATACGACAGTCCTAGCCAGCCTGCTCCACGCTCAAGCTCCCACTCCTACAACCGTGCCTAACCCAAATATATGTAAATCCAGGATCTGTACGACTAGAAAACAACCTAACTCGAAAAAAAGGGAGGCGATCTGTAGAAGAAGTGAGAACCCACACACACAAAGTCAAACAATTCCTGCTCGGGGAGAAGGCATACTAGAAGTAATATCGAAAATACGAGCCAAGTGTCTCGAGCGGGTGCCAAAGGATACCCTAAAAGGCCTACCACAAAAAGCAAGGAACATATCATTACTTACCCTCCGTATGATAGTGGGAGGATCCATAGGATACTCGTCAAAAATGGCTTTATTCCGCGAGCACCAAATATTCCAACAAATAAGACAAGGAATAAGGTGGAAAAGGATGGAGCATATAGATTTTCCTGAGATGTCTATCCACCAGTTTCTCAGTAAATCAGAGAGAGAAGTCGCATTATTTCTGAGACCAACCAATTTCTCGAAATATTTCCAGAAAACTCTAGCACAGGAGCTGAAGAAAAATAAATGAGCATTGGACTCCAAGTCATCGGCTCGATAATATCTGGAACGAGACACTAACGGAATGCCAATCCTCCAAACATTCTCGTCTAGTGGTAACCCTTCATGAAGAGTTCTCCACATAAACACAAAAACTTTCGGAGGAAGCCGGACATCCCAGATGAAAGAGAAAAGAAGGAGCCTTGGAGATGGGCTTCTTGCCACCCTGATCGAGAAAGGACTGTCATCCCATCCTGATCCACCACTATGTGAATCATAGAAGGGTTTCACGGATTGCATCTGTTTCCACGTCTCATTAGCGTAAGATGGGACACTAAAGAAATTCTTGACCATAGTTTACGGTACTTGGCATGGACAAATTTCACCCAGAGCGAGTCGTTTGCTCCAAACCGAACCCACAACTTGCAGGCGAAGGCAATGTAAATATCCTTAGGATTTCGAAGGCTCAAACCTCTTTCGTTTTTGGGACGACAGACGATGTCCAAAGAAATTCAATGACGATGATTGACATTATCCCTATTGCCACAAAAAAAGGAAGATGCCAAGGATTGATAAAAATAGAAGAAGGAAGAAGTAAGCGTCATAGCAGTAAAGACATGCGATCTTATAGAGTCAAGAACGGATTTTATTAGAGTCAGTCTCCATGTTTGAGAGAGGAAAGTCGCACTCCACCTAATTATCTTACCCCGCACATTGTCGGTCAGTGGATCGAATAAGGCATTAAACTTCCTACCTCGATATAGCACTATACCGAGGTAAGGAAGAGGGAGGGAGGCGGCCTTGAATCTAGTGAAGTTCTCAATCCAAGAAGACCTAGTCGGGGACAAGTTTGTCGTGGGGACGAAGCAGGCAGAGTTAACGAGTTGGCCCAAATACCTCTCATACTGTTGAATGAGGCTAAGAAGATGGTGGACAGAGCGACAGTTACCATTGGTAAAAATGATAATGTCGTCCGCAACAGGTAAGGAGGAAATGAAAGGACAACCTCGGGGAATGCCAAATCTCTGAATCTGTCCTGCTAACGTAATAGAATGTAATCCTCGCACGAAAGCCTCGGCGGCAATGACGAACAAAGTCGAAGAAAGGGGGTCTCCCTAATGAAGACCCTTTCCCAACTTAAAAAATCCATAGGTCAATCCATTGATGAGAACGGTGAACCAACAGTTGGAAATGAGCCGCCAAATAAGGTTGATGAAGGATTGTAGAAAATCGAAAGCCCTCAGCACCTTAATGATGAAAAACCAAGAGATATGATCATAAGCTTTAGCCATGTCAGGATTGATGAATAAGTCATAGCCTCTGATCTTGTGACCAATCTAGGAGACTGGCCCATGGCTAAAAGGACGTTGTTAGTGATCAAACAACCTTTAACGAACCCAGCCTGAGAGGAAGAAATAATACGATCCAGATAAGGTGCTAGACGAGAAGTTAGCACCTCGATATGATCTTATTACATAAGTTACACAAGATGATCGGGCGAAAATCCGCACACATACAAGGATTTTCGCACTTGGGGATAAGGATCACCGGCGAAGAAAAAGGATTGGATGGCTAGACATAAGTCCGCTTGAAAGATCGGCCAAACACTCCTGAAAAACACTCCATTAAAACCATCAGGCCCACTCGAACTGTCCTTACTAAGAGCAAAGACGCAAGCCTGGTAAAACCAACCTGAGGATAAAAGATAATAGGGACGAGTCAAAGACAGACACGGAAGGCACACCCGGAAAGGACTGAAAATGAGAAAAGATTGTCTCTCTACACTCCTCCAGAGTGGAAGCCAAAGATAGATCAAGACGTTGGATCCGACGAATGGAGAAGAGGTAATTCTTCTTACGAATAGAAGAGCGAAAGAATTTGGAGTTTACGTCACCTTCGATGACCCACTTGATCCTAGCCTTTTGGCGAAGGAAGTCATTCTCGATACAAAGCTCCAAAGAGAAGGCGAGCTGGGCTAGCGCCTGCGTCTCCTTATTATAAGGAGAAGGATCCTCGTCAAAAGAGGCTTCTACTAAGATAAGAGTCTCTTCGACTGCCCTAGCACGGTTGAAGATATTCTTGAAAACCTGCACGTTCCAAGCCCTAAGGCAAGCTTTGAGACGTTTCAACTTAAAAGAAAACACAATAAAAGGAGTGCCCAGGACAAGAGAGTTCTAGGAATTAGCCAAAACTTGATGAAAACTGTGGTGAGATCTCCACATACTCTGGAAACTAAAAGAAGAGGACCAGACTAGGTGAAGGAGAGCAACGTAGAATCATCAGAGTATGGACCAAGAAGGTATAATGCAAATAGGAGACAGAGAACTAAAACGGAAGAACAAACCATCCTTCCGACTTTAATGCTCCGCCAACGCTACTAGAAAAAGCTACTTTTGTGAATGCAAAATCCATCACAAATTTGTCACTAAACTCATATTTGTGATGGATCTGTGATGGAATTTTCCGTCTCAATAAAAAGTATGAAAGATCCATCACTAAAAAATAGTGATGGAATTTGTGATGGAATGACGACAAAATTGTGATGGAATTTATTATGTTTATAACATTTTACTTTATGATGGATTTGCAATGGAAAAATCACATATGATGCGTTACATACTTGATTTGGAATTCCGATACAAATCCATCACTATCATGATTATTTATAAAAATATTTTAAACCTCTCCATCGCAAAACATTAAAGCATCGACACAAATCCTTCACAAAACCATCACAAAAATATTAAAATCCATCACAAATTCATTGCAAAATCATTAATGCAAATCCATTACAAAATCAATAATATTGTTTTACTTGATCCAATCGTCATATGTTTCAATAATATGCATCTATGTTAATCCATCCAAACAAGAAAATACTTGATCCAATCGCCTTATGTTTCAATAATATGCATCTTTGCTCCATTTGAATCATTCTCCGCTCAAATGTCTCTATCTCATGTCGCTGCTCCTCTTCCATTCGTAGGCGCTCATGTTGAAATCATAGACGTTCCTCCTCAACCTTATCATTGACACGTTTTACCTCTAGATGATATATGATCCATTGCTGTTGAAACATATCAAGGACTGCTACTGCTAGTATATGCACTGCTGAAGTGAAGGCCAAGTCGTCTTTGAAGAAAAGGAAATTTGATAAATAAAAACAAAGCAAAGCCAACGAAATTAAGTTGGAGTCATAGAAAAACGACTTCAAAAACAAATCCTGCTTTGTTGTATTTTGTAAGAAACGTTTACTCAAAGTGGAGACAGAGTTATACCAGTCATTCCAGTTGCTAGTAATCCAAGAAATTTTGTAATTGGAAGCATATGAGATGCGCTTGTTTGATCCAATAGCTTGTCCTACACAAAATCCAGTCATTTTGAAGAAACAATAACATGCAAATCCATCAAGTTTAACCTTAGTTGCATAGCCAAGTGATTATTTATTTGCATATGTCCTCTGGATACACCTGACTAGCATCAGAACGCATGTACTGTTAAAATTTTATACATACATACTTGATACTCCTAATTAGTATCACAACTTCAGAAAATACTCACACTGTATATTTGCAAAGCTAAGTCGCAGTTACAACAAATATCTTCATGATAAACTAATCGCCTAATTTTGACAAATCAATTAAGGTTTATTGCAATAGGCTACTAATTTGGCAAAAACAATTATAACAGTCATAAGGTCAAACCAGTTGTTGGGATCCAACAGTTTTCCTAGCACATACCAGAGAGTCCACACAGAGCATGCACAAACACAAAAAATTACCTAAATTGTATTATATTTGTTTTCATACCCCATCAAAACAAGTGTTATCAAGACATTCGCCTAGACGCCATAAAGCATCAAGCGCCAGCTCACTGCACCATAACAACCAATTTGGCATAGATGGATACAGAGATATAATACGGGTTAAAGCCATATCATATTTGATAGTGCTCAGATCTGTATCAAACTACATTTTGTGATTCGCACCACCCCAAATGCCCTAAATCTGACCGTCCATCAACGAAGCCCTGGATTAGTTAATTTGATAGGCTTTGGGCCAAACCTGATATGTATTATAGTGTGCATCACATTAGGCACTCGAAATAAAAAATTTGGCCTCCCCTTTTCATTTGTTTTACCTTAATGGTGACCGAAAACCCAAATTAGGGTTTTCGGTCGACAAATCGTGCTTCCACCTTCGATAGAAACGAACAATCCTCTCCTTCGGTAGAAACGCAGCAACCCTTGGTCTACCTAGCCCTCCTTCGACAACATATGTATATGTTTCAATTGAATTTTGGCATGCATGCCTGATAGTAGGGAACAAATTGAAATTTTTGTGTGATAGTTGATTGCTACTTTGTGTTAGCTGTTTCAATTGAATTGGATTGTGTAAGTGTTTTAGCTAATTGCTACTTTGAGTTAGGGACGGATCTGTGGTTATACCCTGAAATCATATAAATCAAATTTGAAACATGTTTTGTGATAATGTAAAAACATCTGAATTGCTATTGGAAACATGTATGGTATAAATTTAGATTGCGGTTGTTAGACCGAATTTTGGGCCTAACACCCAAATGCTATGTGAAAACCTCACAATCACATAATAAATGCAGAAAAGCAGTAAAATAAAAGGAGACACACGAGATTTTTTATAGTGGTTCGGCTCAAACCAAGCCTACGTCCACTTTATAGTTTCTTAAATCCTAAGAAGCTATTATAATGCTTTTTGTTTGCAGTTTATACACAATGGCCTTGTGTTACAATGAAGAAGAAGGGATTAGAGAATGAATTTATACACGATAACCTCGTGTTGTGATGTGGAACTTGGCTTCCTTATTGAGCAATGGCCTTGCATGAAGTAGTGGTGGAAACCATGATGAGTGAAAGCCAAAAAGATCCTCTCAAATGTCCATGCGATGGTGTATTTATAGGCGTAGAGGAGACCTGGTGGGTCCGGTTTGGATATGCCATGTGTCACGACCGGAGTTAATCTCGAAAAGTAGTGGAAGATGTCCCTCTGTTCGGGTTTTGCCAAGTGGAGCCAGATCCGTGAATGTAGGGGCGGTTACTCCTTGAGAATCGGTCAAAAGTTGCGTGCAGAAGCAGGTCCAGGGGGTCGGTTCGGGTCCGAACCGAACCGAGGTGGAATTTCCGAACAGAAGACATGATGTGCACTTCTGTGCAGAGCAAGGCGGTTCGGGTTCTGATGGTCCGATCCGAACCGAAGTGAGCTGGAGTCGAAGTTTGAGTGTCTTTGAAACGAGGGGTCGGAGCGGATCCGATCCGATCCGAGGCCTTGTCCAATGTCAAGCCTCTTCGTTATTTGCTTTTGTGTCATCTGAACCGACCCGACAGAAGTGATCTGATCCGAACCGATGCATGGTGAAGGTAACTCCAAAATCCATGTTTCCGGTTCTGCATGCATTCACGGAAACAGGCGTAACTTTCAAACCGTAAGTCCGATTGAGCCAAACCAAAGCTCAAACTGAAGATGATTCAGAGATCTGCAAGAGTTACAGAGCACAGCCCCGTAATTGCTGATATCGTGCCCAAAAGAGACCCTTTGATAGGAGTTTCGGGCTATTCTTTGTTTGTGATGCGACTTCAACCAAATCTCTTCCTGTCTTCTGACAATGCCCCCAATTCTTGAGCATATTGTTAATTAGAAATTCCCTGTGTGACTGCTTTGACTAAAAAGCGAGTCAACAGCGGTATATCCATGAAACAAAGAAATAACAATGAGTTAGGCATAAGGATGCAGTAACCTTTGCTAATGCTAAGATGTTTAATGTCAATTGTCCATAACCTGATTCTATTTGCAATAACCATTTGATGATATGTTATTAACATCATTTGCCATGTTGAATCTGAAATGTGGCGGAAACAGAGCAAATGGATAATTATAGTTCAATATTTAACCATGATTTCATCGTCATTTGACTGTTTGTTTGCCTTATGCTTGAAATTTAAATTAGGTTGTCTTATAACAAGTTTACTCTGTTTTGAGAGATAACAAGTGTATTAAAAATATTTTAACAAGTTTGTTGAAAATTTTGGTAGATGGATGATTACTAGACTTTCTGATTAATATTTTAATAGGCGATCCACTAGGTGGATGCATTTTAGCTCACATGTAGGGTCGGGTATCCATGCTTATAAGGTTTATCCAAATGTCAGATGCTGCTGCACTTAACCTTAGTAAAAAGCTGCTTTCACTAGCAATTTTCCCTACTTTGTAGCAGACTGTAGTGTAAGTTAACTTGCACTGCACAGTCTGCTTCAAAGAAACTGAAAGTTGCAAGTGAAAGCATCTTTGTCCAAAGGTTAAGTGAATGGGCATTCGACATTTGGATAAAGCTAATAAGAATGGATCACTGACCTTGCGCGTGAGCTAATATGCATCCACCTGGTGGACCACCCAGTAAATTCTTAATCAGAAAGTCTAATATGTGTGTCATCCGAAGATGATGATTAGATATCTTTAGACGTTGGAGCAGGTATACATTATTTTACATTTAATCAGAAAGCCTAGTAAATTCTTAACCAGAAAGTCGACATTCGGTTTATTTGTTCCTTTTTGTGTGTATAGGAGGATGTTATGTATGGTAGGGTACGAACTACCGATGTTGCAGATCGACTACATTTCAGGTGATTCTTCTTTTAGGTTTGCATTTTTAATGACTGCCAATTTTCCATTCCTATGTACAGTTAATTTCATTTAAATTCCTATGGTCATAGCAAAACCAATTTACAATGTGTATTCATTCATTTTTACTTTGTATATACTGATCAAACCGAATGCTATTTTAGTTTCTCTGTATTCATGTGTACAATGTCGATCTGCTATATACGATGTTGGAGGTCATGTTAAACCACAAAGCATGTGAGATGCTCGTATGTTTCTAGGTTGTCAATGCAAGTTCACTGTTATCAGTATGTTTCTAAGTATTTGTACACAAACACACTAATCGACTACCGTGAAATTACACAAACACACTGATCGACACGATATGCCCTTCACTGTTATTGGTGTCCAGTGAAATTACACAAACACACTAATCGACTGGTCGATCCGAACCCCTGATTGATTACCAGTGTATACAAACACACTGATTGATTCATGTTTGCATCTCAGTCGTAGTGAGTTACAATGTCAATCTCCTATCCAGTGAAGTATTTAAAACTTATTTCTTGTATTTTATAGGCAGTCCTGTTGGAGATTTTGGTGCTTTTGTGCTGGTAAAACTCAGGCTGTAGGATATATATCACGATTCAGTTTTGCTGCCAAATGAAACTTGAACTCAGGCTGGCTATCACGCTCAATCTTCCTGGCCTCGACTGGAGTTTTATCAGGCTAATATGTTTTTACCTTTATTTTGTTAATTCGTAATGTGATGAAAATCTTTGACAAATTCCTTTTATTGTATATGTTTGTATATACATTGTGTTCGTGTTATGACAAAACTTGTAATGCTTTGAGTGTGTATATATATATACTGTGTTATTATTGTGTATAATTTGTGGTATATATGCTCTATGTTATGAAAAATATGTGCTACAGTTTCTGTTTATATATATATACACATATTTGATATATATATATGCACACACATATATATAGATATGGTCAAATGTCGTGTTTGATTACATTTTAGATACAGTTAAGAGACGTATGTAACTTAAAGTGAGAAACGGTTTATAGCCGTATCTAATAATTTATAGGGCTGGCAATTAAAACCGAAAATCGAAAACCCGAACCGACCCGAACCCGAACTGAACCTAATGGTCTCGAGTCGGGTCTAGGTGATGAAAAATACCATCAAGACCCGAACAAACCCGACCCGCATAGATCCGACCCGAAAGACCTGACCAAAAAATATTGAAATATATGTATTTTTAGTGTAATTATTCATTCAGACCTGAATCGAAGCTTGGGTTGGATCCAGGTTTTTGAATGTATAGTTTAGACCCGACAAAACCCGACCCACCTAGAATCGAGACCCACCGAGTCGGGTCCGGGTCCATTGGGTCGGGTCTAATTGCCACCCCTAATAATTTAACATGCTAGTTCTTGATGCGGCTTTTTACCGTGCCTAATTGCTTTAGATACGGCTAAAAACACAACCTAATTAGCATATATTGTGTAGTGGCTTGAAGCTTTTTTGTGCCAGTCTAGATGTTGCTCATGCTTGATGAGCCATAAATATGAGGAAAGCGCTTGAAGTCCAAGGCATTCGAAAAAACATGTTTTTTCAATTCAAGGAACAAAAGCAATTTTAGGGTTTCACACCAAAATTGGCACACAATCAACACATTTAATCCCAAATCTGATGTGCCTTCAATCATCTCATGCTAGAAAAAAGAAGTAACAAAAACAAGAAAAATGTCCAAAGCTACCAGTTCAACTTTGGGTCGTTGCTAACTGCCAATTTCAACTATAAAAATTTAAGGCTTTCAATAGAAAAGAAAAACGGAAAAGGGAAAAAAGGCTAGGCGCTTGCCTTGTGCTTTTCACAGCTTTTTCGCCTAGGCAAATTCGATCAAAGCTGAACATAAAATATTTGTACTAGTCAATTCAAGAACACCCCTAAAACTTCTCTGGAATAACTTATATTTGCATACAAAAAATCAAAAGTTCAACGATATTCAGCCAGTTACCCTGCATAACTATGTCAAATAATCAAAGACAAGGTCTATGCTCCAAATTTTTTTTTGCATATTCTATAATTTATTCAAGATACCAAATCAGCTTTCAGTTTACAAAGTAAATATAAACTTACATGCACTTTGCTTTGAGTCACAACGCACAAAGAGTCCGCTCTTCTGACTCCGATCAAAGTGCTTCCAGCACCCTTCACGACTTTAAATTCGTAATCGACTTAGAAACAGCGGTCCTTCGGGAGAAAATGTTGTTATATGCCGATCATATTTTGAAACATGCAGTAGTAAAGTTTAATTATATCTAGGGCCTATGACCACTTTCCGTCAAACACAACTGCATCATATTATCCAGGAAACATGCAGCAGTAAAGTTTAACCACTCATTTTTGCTATATAATTTTAGCCGTATCTAATAATTTATAGGGCTGGCAATTAGAATCGAGAACCGAAAACCCGAACCGACCCAAAAAGACCCAAACCCGAATCGAACCTGATGGTCTCGGGTCGGGTCTAGGTAATGAAAAAATACCATCAAGACCCGATCAAACCCGACCCGCATAGACTCGACCCGAAAGACCCGACTAAAAAACATTGAAATATATGTATTTTTAGTGTTATTATTCAATCGGACCTGAATCGAAACTTGGGTCGGGTCGGGTCCAGGTTTTTGAAATGTATAGTTTAGACCCGACAAAACCCGACTCACCTAGAATCGAGACTCACCGGGTCGGGTCCGGGTCCGTTGGGTCGGGTCTAATTGTCACCCCTAATAATTTAACTTGCTAGTTTTTGATACGGATTTTTACCGTGCCTAACTACGTTAGATACGGCTAAAAACACAGCCTAATTAGCATATATGGTGTAGTGACTTGAGGCTTTTTCATGCCAGGCTAGATGTTGCTCAAGCTTGATGAGCTATAAATATGAGGAAAGCGCTTGAAGGCCAAGGCATTTGAAAAAACATGTTTTTTCAATTCAAGGAACAAAAGCAATTTCGGGGTTTCACACCAAAATTAGGCACACACTCAACACATTTAATCCCAAATCTGATGTGCCTTCAATCATCTCATGCTAGAAAAAAGAAGTAACAAAAACAAGAAAAATGTCCAAAGCTACCAGTTTCAACTATGGGTTGTTGCTGAGTGCCAATTTCAACTATAAAAATTTAAGGCTTCCAAAAGAAAAGAAAAACGGAAAAGAAAAAAGGCTAGGCGCTTGCCTTGTGCTTTTCACGGCTTTTTCGCCTAGGCAAATTCGATCAAAACTGAACATAAAATATTTGTACTAGTCAATTCAAGAACACCCCTAAAACTTCTCTGGAATAACTTATATTTGCATACAAAAAATCAAAAGTTCAACGATATTCAACCAGTTACTCAGCATAACTATGTGAAAGAATCAAAAACAAGGTCTATGCTCCAAAAAAAAATTATGCATATTCTATAATTTATTCAAGATACCAAATCAGCTTTCAGTTTACAAAGTAAATACAAACTTACATGCACTTTGTTTTGAGTCACAATGCACAAAGAGTCCGCTCCTCTAACTCCGATCAAAGTGCTTCCAGCACCCTTCACGACTTTAAATTCGTAATCGACTTAGAAACAGTGGTCCTTCGGGAGAAAATGTTGTTATATGCCGATCATATTTTGAAACATGCAGTAGTAAAGTTTAATTATATCTAGGGCCTATGACCACTTTCCGTCAAATACAACTGCATCATATTATCCAGGAAACATGCAACAGTAAAGTTTAACCATATCTAGTGGTTTGAGCTAAAAAAAACTGTGGTAAACCACTCATTTTTTAACTGACATTTTGAACAAATTTGCTATATAATTTTAGATAACATATTTGGCTATTTGTGCATATATACCTTGTTACTGTCCAATTCACAATAAAAACAGAACAAGAATTATGGAGTTAGAGAACATAATTATTTTCAGTAGAAGATAAGTTGAATCAAATCTTACCAGTAAAGATAACCAGGCCATCCTTGGATACTCTTGTCAACTCCAAAAGAGTTGTGTTGATATATTTTGGAGATAAGTAATCTAGTGTTTCTTCATTTCTGAAATTACAGAACAACTTTTAGGACCTACATGCAAACTTTATCCATGCTAGCACCATATGCAGTTTTCAGTGCAGTTACAGCTTTGTGAACTTCCAATGTACATCAGTACATGATGCACCTGAAAACATAAACAAGAGTAAGAACGCCAAAAGTGATCAAAATCGGACTAAGTTCTCATCAATGAATATGATTGTCAAAATATATGTTAATAAAGAACATATTAACATTTCCTAAAGGTGTAATAAATTTTATAATTTCATGTAATACATATCTATACAAAATGAAATAACAGGCACATAATGTGATAATATAAAAATAAGCTTTGATTCCATTAGATGTAAAAGAAATTGCACAATTGGCAACAAAATTAACATACATAATTTAATCAAAATTTTAAAATAAAATGGTAGCGGTCCCACAAAATTGAACAGTTTACCTTTTCTTTTAAACTGTAAATACAAAACTAGGAGTGATCCAATGTAATAAAGTACCGCTCTTTTTTCAAGCAGGAAAACCCCACACAAGTGTGGGTTCAAAAAAAAAATGGTTGGAATAACATTGATGAAGACGTTATTATATGAGTTCTATTGGCAATGAACAAAACAAAAGATCAATGAACAAACTCTAATTTTAAATAATGTCATAGTATTTTATGAAATAAAGATGTTCAATTTATCTAGTGAATAATTTTTAAAACAAAAACAATCAATTTTTGTGCATGGATTAGTTCCGAATGAGTACACACATCAAATATTCAAAATACAAAATAATTTAAAATAAACAATTAATATTGTAGTAACTAGTAAAGACTACAAAAAGCGTACAAAATCAGTATTCTCGCGTACTATGAGCTGGTAATATGTAAAATCAAAAAGGACCTCAGAGATAAGACATGCAGTTTACATTACACTCTCAGTAATATGCTTTACAGTACCATTAGAGGGGGAGTTATATACCTT
This sequence comes from Allium sativum, assembly GCA_030737875.1. NCBI lineage: Eukaryota > Viridiplantae > Streptophyta > Magnoliopsida > Asparagales > Amaryllidaceae > Allium > Allium sativum. Next base: position 843,233,569 of record CM060919.1, on the reverse strand, counting down.
TATAATGTCGGTATATTTTAGTGGTGTAATCAATTAAGATCTAATAATATATCATTTGATATATATGGACATCATTCCTTTATAAATATATTAATATGAAAGGTTGTGTAGCAAACTAATCTACACGTATCAGGCAAACTATTTTAATGTACAATATGTTACAGAGATTTGAAGTATTTCCAAAGAACTTTGTTAGAATTTGATATAGAGAGGAGAGAGAGATTAAAAGTACAATAATCGAACGACTACATTGTTATTTTTTCACAGAGAAAGATGGAAATACAAAGCTTTAAATAGAAAAGATAAAAATATCAAACTACCTCCTAAACTTAAGCTAATAAGATAAGAACAAGGCCACTTCTACCACACAAATATGACACATGTCTTGACTCCTTAAAATAACCTATTACACTTCTAATCATTCATGAACTAATTACTTTGAAGCACCAATACAACTTTAACACACCGCCTAGCTTCAAAGTTGTTGAGATAATAAACGAAGCACTTCTCTTTGATTTGTGATGCACTTCTCATCACCTTCAATCGTTGAAGCACGTCTCATCAACTCTACTCTTTGAATATTGGAGCACTTCTCTCCATGGTGCACTTCTCACCCACAACTCTAAAATAAATTCTCTTCCACAGCCACTTATGCCACGTTCTCTTGCTTTTACAACCTCATACTTTTCCTTTCAGCCGCAATGCGTTTCTGACAAATAACAGTTTGCACACATTCTTTGTACTTGTTTTCACGAGCCATCCATTGCATCAATGACTTGGCTTTTCTCTCTTGTGCCACCGCTCTGTTGTGAAAACCTGCGCCTTTGCAGAAGCGTCCAGGATCTTATTCACCCAATTACTTAAAGATGATTTCTATGGAAACAAACACAGATATGAAATCACACACGCAAACACAAAATATTCCACCCAACAACCCTCTTTATTGATTCTCAAAACGAATTTTGTTTACACTCACTGGTTCAACAACCAACAATAAACATACTACAAGAATCAATAACCTTATTGAGAAAGGGAAAGAATATCTAGATGACTAACACTCTTTGTTGGAGAAGGAGAACAATGAAGAACGACGGCTAACCATTGGATTAATTAATTCGGTCTCAATCCCATGTCTTTAATCCAACCCTAGATGCTGCTTTTATAGGAGAATAGAAGCCCTAAGCAAATACCCAATTTGCCCCTTCATTACTTGCAGAATAAGTCACAGAAAAGACTAAGTCAAGCCGCAGAAAAACCCGCTCAGACGTTTGACCCATATATGTCAGACGTCAGTCCATGCTCTCAAATTACAATCCCAGATTGGTCAGACGTCTGACCCAGATTGGTCAGACGTCTGTCCACACTATCGGACTTCAGATCCCTGTAGGCACAGACGTCTGACCAAGCTCCCTCAGACGTCTGTGCTGAAGAGAGCACACAACTGCTCTTCCTTGCTTTCTTTCTGCCGCTGCTCCATCTCCTCTAACGCCTAGCACATCTATATCTCGTCTTCATCAGCATATGTGATTTCATGTCACAAATCACAACACTCCACCTTGATATGAAATCGCATCACATCAAACGAACATCCAACACACAAGTCATCTAGCTCTTTCAATGACACCTTCTCTCAATTAAACCATTACAAACACAACCCACCGCCTGCCAAAGATGCATCTTTCCCTTGAGATGCACCATGCAATACCAACGGTTTAAAAATGCTTGTAATACCACAAGGATCTCCACCTTGTGGATTTTCTGCATCAACACCCGTCTATCACTTGATCTGAGCTCCTTCCTTGATCACTCCAGATCCCTTGAGCATCATCAACATGAAGACCCCTGTCTAGCACATCAGCAGTGACCAAATTAACATGTCCACCTTGCTGTGGACTAGGTTCTTCAACCGTCACTCGTCTTCCACTGTCGACTACAAAACCAACCAATCTATACAGGTTTCCCGCCTCCAAGACACCTCTCATCACAACACGACCACCCTTCTTCACTCTCAAAACTCCACCTCGAGTATCATAAGTGCAACCACGGCGATCTAACTGACCGAGAGAAATGAGGTTATGCGAACTAGCGGGCACATGTCTAACTCCAGAGACTTCCTTTACCACGCCATCATGCATACGAATCCGGATAGATCCAATACCACAAACTGGTAGCTCTACTCCATTGGTTGTTCTAATCACGTCGACATTCTTCTCATACGAAGAGAAATACTTCACATCCTTACAAATGTGAAAACTGGCTCCTGAATCCATCTTCCAAGGATTAACTTCGCTAAACAGGACATCACTAGAAGTATCGCTAATGGAACTTGCAGCAATATTTGCCTGTGCCTCATTACTTCCATCACCATCCGCAGCCTTCTTCTTATCCCTCTGATAAGCATAACAATTCTTGCGTATGTGACCTTCCTTACCACAATAATAACAAGCACTTTTACCATTAGCCCCTTTCTTCTTCCTTCTTGTATCTTTCCCTCAGTCCTTTGCTACTATGGCTTCACCTTGAACTGATTTAAAACCCGACCTTTTTCTCCTTAGTTCCTCATTCAAAAGGCAGCTTCGAACAGTTTCCAAAGAGATGGCTCCACCTGCATTGGAGTTACTCAATGAAACAACCAAAATCTTCCAGCTTTCTGAAAGCGAACTCATCAGCAAAAGAGCCTGCAACTCATCATCAAAATTGACCTTCAGATTTTCCAATTGATTGATCACATCTTGAAATTCATTCAAGTGCCCTACAACAGACTTCTCCTCATCCAATCTCAGCTGAACAAGCTTTCGAACCCGAAAAGCCTTACTTGTAGCACTCCTCGACTCATACAAAGATACCAACTTGTCCCACAAATCCTTCGTGGATTCACAATTAGCCACATGATGGAATACCGAATCATCAAGGTACTGCCGAATCAAGGCAATAGCCTTCTTATCCATCTTCTTCCACATTCCCTCATTCACACCTGAGGGCTTCTCCGCATTTCCAACAATCGGATCATGAAGATCATTGAGGTAAAGCACATTCTCCATCTTAGACTTCCAAATCCCCCAATTTCTTCCGTCAAAAACAGTCATCTTCGGAAACGCCATCATATCCGTCATCAAAAATTTGATTTTTCCACTCCAAAATCACTCTAAGCTTTGCGATGATCTAGCTCTGATACCAACTGTTGTGAAAACCTACGCCTTTGCAGAAGCATCTAGGATCTTATTCACCCAATTACTTAAAGGTGATTTCTATGGAAACAAACACAGATATGAAATCACACGCGCAAACATAAAATATTCCACCCAACCACCGTCTTTATTGATTCTCAAAACGAATTTTGTTTACACTCACTGGTTCAACAACCAACAATAAACAAACTACAAGAATCAATAACCTTATTGAGAAAGGGAAAGAATATCTAGATGACTAACACTCTTTGTTGGAGAAGGAGAACAATGAAGAGCGACGGCTAACCATTAAATTAATTAATTCGGTCTCAATCCCATGTCTTTAATCCAACCCTAGATGCTGCTTTTATAGGAGAATAGAAGCCCTAGGAAAATACCCAATTTGCCCCTTCATTACTTGCAGAATAAGTCAAAGAAAAGACTAAGTCAAGCCGCAGAAAAACCCGCTCAGACGTCTGACCCATATATGTCAGACGTATGTCCATGCTCTCGGATTACAATCCCTGACAGGTCAGACGTCTGACCCAGATTGGTCAGACGTCTGTCCACACTCTCGGACTTTAGATCCCTGTAGCACAGACGTCTGACCAAGCTCCCTCAGACGTCTATGCTGAAGCAGAGCACACAACTGCTCTTCCTTGCTTTCTTTCTACCGTTGCTCCATCTCCTCTAATGCCTAGCACATATATATCTCGTCTTCATCAACATATGTGATTTCATGTCACAAATCACAACACGCTCGTCTCTGCATGTAATTCTTTAGGAGACGTTTTCTATTAGCTTCTGCTAATTTCTTTACACTAGATCCAACTTTTATTTCCAACTCTTCACGCTCTTTTTTTCCTCTTCTCTCTGACCTAGCTCTGATACCATGTTATAATTTGATATAGAGAGGAGGAAAGAGATTAAACGTACAATAACTGAATGACTACATTGTTATTTTTCATAGTGAGAGATGGAAAATACAAAGCTTTAAATAGAAAAGATAAAAATATCAAATTACCTCCTAAACTTAAGCTAATAAGATAAGAACAAGACCACTTCTACCACACAAATAGGACACATATGTTGACTTCTTAAAATAACCTATTACACTTCCAATCATTCATGATCTAATTACTTTGAAGCACCAATATAACTTTAACAAACTTTAGGACCCGAACATTTTTCACGAATATGTTCAGTTGTGCGAAGGTAGCACCACACTCATCCATCTCTCTTACATTCACATGAAGAAGAATATAGGTTGACCAAGATAGAGTATTACTAAATATTTGTTGTTAGTTAAAATTTAATAGTGTAATAATTATACATAGAATACAGTAATGATGTATGATGTTGAACTACACATTTACAGTAATCCTACATATAACCAAGATTCATAGCCTATTCCGCTTCCCCTGCTCATTTATCTACCAGCATTTATGAAGTGATAGTTTGTTGTAGTCAATGATATTCATTTGTGCACGTACGCAACTACTGCGAACAAAACTGGTGCTGCTAATTGGTTGTTAAAGCACCATGCTGATATCCATGTGTATGTAATATATAATCAGTCTCCAACATTGTTCCTACCCATATAACTAGTTTTGCACATATACAATTTGCACTGCACTTTATAAAAAATAAAAATATTACCTGAAAATTTCGTATTAGCATCTACCCACTGCTCCGTAATGGTTGCTGAATTATCCGTCGCCGCTATCTCCTTCTGCATATGCATCCAACTACGATCTACAAAGTAATCCATTTCTACATTAACCAAAAATTTGGGTTAATAAAATATTGCAGCATCACTTCTGTTAAAAATGTATGTTAGTAATTCAATAACACATAAACTTGAGTATAACCAAAGTACTCAACAAAACAGTGGAAAAGGTTCAAAAACAAAATGGACCAGAAAACACAAGCATGTGCAAATGAGGGAAGCGATATCACGTGTTGAACTAGAGTTAGCCCTCTACCCGGATCGATGAGATTCTTGCTCTGAAGTTTATTCAATCTGAGAAAGGAATAGATACAAGTTGCTGATGTTCAAGAACGCTCAGTAGCTAACTTCTATGTTACATTATATATTAATTACCATTCAAAGAGAAAATTTGATAGTTGATAGTTAATATGTTGATAGATACTGCAATTATACTTCATTAGTTAGGATTTAGGCTCAATGGGTATCGTGTTGAGGATTTAATGTATCAGAGGTAATTATCGAGCCATTCTCACTCTTTGTTTATTCTATTTGAATCAAATTATCGACTCATCATTATGTTGATAGGCTTGGTTTTGAGAACTACCCATAGGATTTTTGAATTCACTGACACTAGACTAGAGTATGTGATGTACCAGTGAAGAAGAGTTTTCACAGCTTGTAAGGCTGCTGCCATCAACTAAAGCACCATTGCTTAATTGGGCTATCAATCTTATGGATGATGTTGAGGAACATGAACGATACAACAAAATGAATGCAAGAAACATTGCTATGCTTTTTGCACCCAACATAACGCAGGTCATAGCCTTTTCCTTTTTCTTTTTTTAGTAACTTTACTTTACATGTATATACTGATTTGTGGCTCAGATGGAAAATCCATTAACTGCGTTGATCCATGCAGTTCAAGTGATGAACTTCCTCAAGACATTAATCATGAAAAATATTTGAGAAGGGAAGAAGCACTTGTAAAATCCATGGATTTACTTTCCTTCTCCCAATCCCCGACTGACCGCGAAGAAAACAACAATGCATCACAACAAGAAGTAGTTCAACATGAACCAACTAACACAGCAAGCTAAATGCAACAAGTGTGAATAAAAATTGGAACGAGGTTCAATCAGCAAAGAATATTAAAAACTGGAATGAGATTCAATCACCAGTCAGCAAAGTTCTTACTAAAAAATATATACAAGATTTGAACATTCAAACCAAAGAAGAAAATAACAGCCAAAAAATAAAAGAATTTAATGGAAAAAATGAAACAAAACATCTTCATACCTCAATGGCAGGAAGAAACGGATAGTGCATGGTTCGTGCGAAGGAAATGGGACACTGACCTTCTACACACAAAATAATCAAATCGAAACCGAGAAGTATGGAAATTATGTTCGAGGAATCTTCGTTCTCTACTCACTGAAGTGAGAGCAGCGATTTAGGTTTGGGGATATTATGAAGTGAGAGCGACAATTTAGGTTTATGGATATTAGGAAAGGGCGGCAAATAAAAATTAACCAGGGAACTGGACGGGAAAATATGGAGGGAGCTGGGAAAATAAGGGGGGTATACTGTATCTAATTTAATTTTTATTTTTTTCAATTAATTTTTTTTGTTTATATTTATTAAAATAAAAAACAAATAAGATATACCGTGATGGGGCACTGCCCCGCATCCCGCAGGGGTTGCTGCCCCTAGACGCCCGCGACTTAACCGGCTAGGTCGACCGCCATCTGGGAGGTCTGCCATTTAAGTCGACTGTTGTATTAAATTTTCATATATAATTGTGTAACATTATATAGTTTGATTTAGCCATGGTATTAAATTCTATCATAAATCCCTAGCTAATTTGTGATGGATTAGCCACAGCTCCAACTATTCCTATTTTCCTCTATATTTTATAACCAAATTCAATCATTGTCTTATATTTCCTCGCAAATCCGTGGTTTATTTACGATAGATTAGCCGCGGAATTTCTCCCTCCAACTATTCATATTTTCCTCCATATTTTATAACAAAATTTAGCTACAATTTTAAATTCCGTTGCAAATCCATCACAAAATTGGACGGAATAGCAACGAAAATCTCATGCTATCTTTCTACTGATTTTGATGCCAAATTCTGCTACGGTCTAGCAGTCCAAAGCAAATCCATAGCAAATTATTGATGGATTTGCCATGGAATTGATTTCAGTCACCGTTACTTGTTACTTTCAAGCTTTTATTTTACAAATAAAAGTCATGGCTTATCCATAGGAAATCCATTTCAATTCAGTGATGGAAAATTCGATCACAAAAAAAGCGTCACTAAATTCAGTAATTCTGGTAGTGCAAGTCTAGAGACAATTCGATTAGGCCCTTCCTGGTTGTTAGACCAGGTAAAAGCCGACCCAAAAAAAGAAGCCTCCGCGAGACCAAAGCTGACAATGAACGAATTGAAATCTGCAACTACCGCCCGATTAACAGAGGCGCCACCCTATTTCTCTGATTGACAAGCGACAACATTAAAGTTGTAGCCTAAGACTAAGACACCAAAATCAAAATCGGTGAGCGAGAGGATGTCAGACCATAGGACCAGTCGCTCAGTCCAATCACACTTAGCGTAAACCGCAGAAAAGAGGAAGAGAGAAGGAAGAAAGTGAGAAGAGCAGGCCACAAAGAGAAGCTGAACAGAGATGAAAACAGGATGGATTGTGACGTATTTGGACCACAAGATCCAAATCTTGTCAGAAATATTGGCTAAGGCACTGCTGAAGCCAATGGAAAGAGCTGACTTAGTGACCTCGTCCAGACCAATGAATGGCTCAATAAGTGTCACAATACAAACCGAGTGCTTCTTAACAATGTGTTTGAGCATAGCCAAAGGCGCATCATTCCCTATGCCATGAATGTTCCAAAATAGGAAATTCGCCATAAAGAAGGAGCAGAAGATAGCGGGAAGGAAAAAGAAGGGAGGGACCGAAAAATAAAGGAAAACCCGAGCAGCGAAGATAATATCAGATAAGATACAGCGTATGTCGAGCAGATCGAACGATCTGCTCGGGCGCCCCTATAGAGCGTGTGTGGATGGTGCGGGAAGTGCGAGGAGCCGACCGTAGCCTATGACACATAGAGAGGATAGGGAGAGAAGCAGATTGACCAATTGCCTCTCCGAAAACGAGGGAATCTGAAGATTTCCCGACAGATAGGTCTAGCGAAGAAGGAGAAGGAGGCAAACCCAACCTAGGAGGTCGAGAGTTCTTAGCAAGGCATGCTAAGCAATCTGATCGCGATCTTTTCCTTACCAAGAAGGGGAATCGAGTGAGGAAAAGAAGACGGGGGAGAAAACAACAACAAAGGGGGCACAAGAGCAGCAATGTGGTGTTGCAACCGAAGTGCGACACGCTATGATATACGGTATCTCTCAACACCGAGATGTCATTAAGTTGACAACGCAGTAGAGAAGAGAAAGACCTATGGTGGGAGGGAAGCGCAAATCGATAGTTAGAAAATCCATAGACTGAGAACCCAACAAAAGAGCTGGTAAACGACCAGGGGTACATGTGTTCCCCATATAGCTATCATCCACAGTGATAATAGATACGCCAAACCGCAGTCGATGCGCAGACGAAAATCAATCCCTCCCACCCCAGTGAAAAACAACAGAAAAGCCTGCAAACCATACGAACAAATAAAAAAAATCCTGTGTGCCCACACATACCGATAGACAAAAAGGAAAGCCCACGCCGCTAGTATAATGTAACGACCCGTAACCTCCCCGTAAAGGAAAGCGTCGGATAGTTCGAGAACAAACCACAACAGAACGCATATAAAAGAACATTTCACTGTATATAACAACAATGCATCAGATTACAAGAATATACAGAGTATAAAAGAATATTACATAGAATTATCAGAGATTTAAATTACATTTAAATACATCGCAGCGGAAAATAATACAATACACAACTAGAAGAGATATACGGATACAAAGCTTTCCGGATATCGTTCCAGCTGTAAACCAGGATCCTGTGAATATAAATCTGCAAAAACCAAAACTACTAGCTGCCCGTGTCAAAATAAGGGCACCCAGAGTTTAGGTTAAAACAATAAACTCCAGGTCAGTCATGGGACTGGTGTGAGAACTAAAACAGTTATTAATCTTTATTTTAAATCATTAGGTAAATCAAGGGACCACGCCGTATAACACGGAACGGGTTTCCTCCCAAGAATACCAGTGCATAAAACAAACAGCGCAATGCTAAATAAAGAAAAATGAAGCTGTTATAAGACCCAGGTCCTATCACACAATGCAAACGCAAGCCGGGGGATAGGGTTTTCCCTTATAACAGCCAAAGAATGCTTGATACGTTTTAAAACAAATCATTTGATACTACTATAAGTGCATAGTGCATAAAACACTTCAAATCATAAGTATCAATCATAGGCGGCATGGGTACCATATATCATGTCGCCATATATAGGTTTACAATTAAAACCGCAAATGTCACGTATTTGGAAATTGGATTTCCGTCTATGAACCGAGGCTAGGGGCAAGATCCTCAACCGATTCGAGACAATCTAGCCTACCATGTCTCAGGATCAGAGCTCGAGTGACCCTTGGATCCTCAGGGCCGGTCCACACGGAGTGGATTAAAATGCCTGAACATGCGTTTCCCCGCCCTATGGGGCGCAAACGAGCCAACGAATGACTCCATCGGTTCGAGAACGACCGATCAATCCGAGGCGCCTCGCAACAGCAACAACCACATAAGTCAAACTCGTCAGGGCGTGTAAAACCACTGACGCCACTTCTAGCTAGAAAGAAACGCATGCCCTCCCTGACGTCCTCTCCCGTTTTGGTTCATACCGGGTGTGAAGCTCGCGAATCAACGTTACACAAAGCTACGCCACAAAGGCCGTGCTTTGATCATCACCACAAGACTTTGCTTTTCAACAGAAGCCTTGATCATTTGCATCTTAGCATGCCACACAGGCAAACCACTCTATGCAACCGATATCAGTCACACAGAATGAAATCCAATGTCAGACACACAGTCCATTTACAAGTCCGTTCTGGGTCTGAACGAAACCGGAGGCACCTAGTACCCCGCATATCCATCGATCTCCAAGTACGTCTGGACGATCACTAACTGTTTCCATCTTCTTGGGTGTACAGCCCAATCAAGATCATCAGTTATCACCCAAACGACGTGAAGACTTCCGGTCTTCGACCATCGTCTTCATCTTCGACTTATCGTCGTATCAGTTATTCAGAATGGGATAAACCCGGTCTTTCCGAATAACTCGCGTATATATTATAAAAGTGTTACACAAACACAACATACGCCTCATTCCAACTCATTAGTCATTAACCGTAAATTAATCAAGAGAATAATTCCCCAAATATTAACCCCGAAGGCCGAAACCAACATCAGATCAATATCCAGAAAACCATTCTACTTAGCTAACCGACAGTTAATTTCTAAATTTCACGTTCAAATCTAATTAAAGATTTAACTATCGCCTGGAGCAAAACTGGTGATACTCCATTCTCGATCTTTTCAATCTAATTAAAGATTCATTAAAACTCCACTTAGTTTTAATCTGTGACTGGGTTAAAGAATCAGTGTCATTTAAAACACGGTTCACGATAAACCCAAAGTCGCATCCCATTAATTATCGGGTTAAAGAACAAGTGTTATTTAAAACACTGTTCACGATAAACCCAAAAATCAATATCCATTCAATTCCAATTAAATATTATTTAATTGGTACACTTCATTAAATCTAAATAAAAAGATTTAATCATTTCTCAACTGGGTTCAAGAACAGTGTTAGTGAAGACACCATTCACGACAAACCCAAATCACATTCATTAATTATCGGGTTAAAGAACAAGTGTTATTTAAAACACTGTTCACGATAAACCCAAAAATCAATATCAATTCAATTCCAATTAAATATTATTTAATTGGTACACTTCATTAAATCTAAATAAAAAGATTTAATCTTTTCTCAACTGGGTTCAAGAACAGTGTTAGTGAAGACACCATTCACGACAAACCCAAATCACATTCATTAATTATCGGGTTAAAGAACAAGTGTTATTTAAAACACTGTTCACGATAAACCCAAAAAAATCAATATCAATTCAATTCCAATTAAATATTATTTAATTGGTACACTTCATTAAATCTAAATAAAAAGATTTAATCTTTTCTCAACTGGGTTCAAGAACAGTGTTAGTGAAGACACCATTCACGACAAACCCAAATCACATTCATTAATTATCGGGTTAAAGAACAAGTGTTATTTAAAACACTGTTCACGATAAACCCAAAAAAAATCAATATCAATTCAATTCCAATTAAATATTATTTAATTGGTACACTTCATTAAATCTAAATAAAAAGATTTAATCTTTTCTCAACTGGGTTCAAGAACAGTGTTAGTGAAGACACCATTCACGACAAACCCAAATCACATTCATTAATTATCGGGTTAAAGAACAAGTGTTATTTAAAACACTGTTCACGATAAACCCAAAAAAATCAATATCAATTCAATTCCAATTAAATATTATTTAATTGGTACACTTCATTAAATCTAAATAAAAAGATTTAATCTTTTCTCAACTGGGTTCAAGAACAGTGTTAGTGAAGACACCATTCACGACAAACCCAAATCACATTTGATATTCAATATAAGGCTCTGAATAGAAAATATATCGGCCTATATTCAATATCAAATTCTACGATTAACAAATGTCGTATTGGAAATAACGATATAAATATATATCTTTCAAATTTCCATAACAACACCTGTATAATCACGAATTCCAACATCGAAATATTCCGAAGACAATTTCGATTCAAATCCACTCCAATGCAATCATTGGAAATTTTGGTTATTTTCAAAACCCTTTTCGAATTCAATTTATTTATTTAAAAATAAATAGAATTATAATTCTAGTTCAAAACTAGTTCATTTCGATAAAAATCTATTTTTATCTTTTCAAATAGGGAGTTTTTCATCCCAATTCTTTCTAAATCATTTCTTATGATTTTACACAAATTATTACTATTTTTAATAATTTTATCAAGGCCCGTACAGTCGATTTCCACCAATGGCCATCGAACTGCACTTACAGCGACCTTTTTCGAATTTGATTTGGACATAATTCCAAATCCAACCGTTAGATTTCAAATTTCTAATATTCGTTAGAAAGCTCTTTTCGATACGAACCCAACGGTTCCGGTTTTAGGAGAATCCGACGGTCGGATCTCCCGTAATGTCCGTTTGAAATAAATGGTCGAAATTCACGAACTGCCGCGGCGCGGCGCGTTCTATTCAGGCCATTATATTATATATATAATATATATAATATATACTTCGTCGATTTCTATTTAAAAACGAATTATATAAATGGTTTTGAATTCGTTTTGAAAACATTTTCAACTTCCATTTCAATTCAAAGCAAAATTTAATTCTTCTTTATAGATTCGTTTCAAAATTCATTTCTATTCAATTCAAATTTCAATTCAATTTGAATTCGCTTTCGATTCACTTTCAATTCAATTCATTTCGAAATCGTTTTCAATTCAATTCATTTCGAAATCATTTTCAATTCATTTCGAAATCGTTTTCAATTCAATTCATTTCGAAATCGTTTTCAATTCATTTCATTTCGAAATCGTTTTCAATTCAATTCATTTCGAAATCGTTTTCAATTCAATTCATTTCGAAATCGTTTTCAATTCAATTCATTTCGAAATCGTTTTCAATTCATTTCATTTCGAAATCGTTTTCAATTCAATTCATTTCGAAATCGTTATAAATATCGTTCACGTCAAAATGGCGTCAATCTAATCAACACGGCTTCATATATTGATATTTTCAAATATTCCATTTCGAATATTTCTATTTCAAATATTTCTTATTATAAAAATATTCTTTATTTTCACGATTGGAATGAGGCCCAATCAATTACCATATAAAATTAATTATATGGATTTCCATACAACACATGTATATAATAGCATTGAAAAATAATCAACCATCAACCAAAGTGCACTACACTGCCTAAGCATCAAATATATATATTCGACGCTTATAACAGCCTGTCAATCAATCGATCGACATATTTAATCAATCGGGATGAGTGAATTTCAAATTTCATCCCAACACCCGTGTGGGGTTTCAAACAATCAAACAAAGATTTTATTTGTGCAGTTGGGCGATGTGTAAAATTTATCGTCCCAATCAATGTCCTTCAAATAGGTGTGCATAAACAAACCGTCCGGTTTGTAAATGAATATTTTATTCTATTCACTTCACGTTAAAAATTATATTTTTAACGACAAAACATTTTATTCTAACATATGAATTTCTATTCAATTCATTCTTTAAATAAAATGATATTTTTATATTTTTCTAACATATTTTAGAAAATTTCGGCGGCATAACGGCACGATACTAGAAACGGGACAAGGCCTAGCCTTATCCCCGGTCTAGTGAAGGCCCACGCCATTCACACATCAATCAAATCAATTTCATTTTGTAAACCACAAAATTTGGAGTAAGAGTCTAACCTAGCCTTACTCCTTCGCCTTATAACGGCGCACGTCTAATCCTAACCAATTTATCGATTCGATCATTCACACCACAAACCACATTCAAACCAATATCGCAATCAATCACCAAACAGTCAAACAAACAAGTCCATGGTCTGTGGACGGGTGTCGGGTGCTACTAAACACCGTCTGCATCCTAGTATATATATATATATATATAACTAGAAAAATAAATTGAAAGGTGAGAAATTCTCACAGAATAGCTATCCTAGCTCCACGGCTCTTCTTTGATAGAAATCTTCGTCGTCACCGCATCTTCGTTGTTGCTTTCACTACATACGTAAAAATCACATTTTTACTTCGCTATTCAATATATAAAAATCGAATTTTTACTTCGCTATTCAATATATAAAAATCATATTTTTACTTCGCTATTCAATATATAAAAATCATATTTTTCTATCGAAGTTCAATATATAAAAATCGAATTTTTAATTCGCTATTCAATATATAAAAATCCTATTTTTCTATCGAAGTTCAATATATAAAAATTCTATTTTTCTATCGAAGTTCAATATATAAAAATTCTATTTTTCTATCGAAGTTCAATATATAAAAATTCTATTTTTCTATCGAAGTTCAATATATAAAAATTCTATTTTTCTATCGAAGTTCAATATATAAAAATTCTATTTTTCTATCGAAGTTCAATATATAAAAATTCTATTTTTCTATCGAAGTTCAATATATAAAAATTCTATTTTTCTATCGAAGTTCAATATATAAAAATTCTATTTTTCTATCGAAGTTCAATATATAAAAATTCTATTTTTCTATCGAAGTTCAATATATAAAAATTCTATTTTTCTATCGAAGTTCAATATATAAAAATTCTATTTTTCTATCGAAGTTCAATATATAAAAATTCTATTTTTCTATCGAAGTTCAATATATAAAAATTCTATTTTTCTATCGAAGTTCAATATATAAAAATTCTATTTTTCTATCGAAGTTCAATATATAAAAATTCTATTTTTCTATCGAAGTTCAATATATAAAAATTCTATTTTTCTATCGAAGTTCAATATATAAAAATTATGTTTTCATTCTTTTATAAAAATGCAGTTTTTATCACTTCAAAAATGCAGTTTTTATTACTTCATAAAAATCAGTTTTTAATTCTTTTCAAAACAGTTTTTGTTTTCCTTTCAAAACAGTTTTTAAATTATTTTCAAAAATTCTGTTTTTATTTTCTTTTTAAAAAATCAGTTTCTTTTCTAAAAAAAAAAAACAGTTTTCAAATTATTATAAAAATACAGTTTTAACTTCTTTTAAATCTTTTACTTTTTAAAGTTTAAATCTTTTAAAACCTTTTTAGAAATCAGTTTTAAAATCCTTTATAAAATCAGTTTTCTAATCTTTTATAAAATCAGTTTTACATTTTTCCCAAATCAGTTTTTAAACTGTAAATATAAAACAAAATAAAATATTAATAATAATAAAAAAAAACAAAAACAAATACTTACAGCCGAGAGAGGGGGGGGGTTTCTTCCTGCGTCGGAGGGAGGTGGAGCTGCAGGCGAGGCGAAGGGTGGAGCGAGGGTTTGGTGCGGTTGGCGGCGAGGTGGTTGGGGCCCCACCGATGGCGTCGCGACCTCGATTTGGTTGCGGAGGAGGGGGGGGGGTTCGATAACTGGAAGGACGAGGGGGGGGGGGAGGAAGCTTCGTCGAGGGGAGGGCTGAGCGGCGCGCGATTGGGGGAGGGAGCGGAAATCGCCTGGCGGCGGTGGTTAGGGTAGGGGGCGGGATCGACGAGGCGGGTTTTTTTTTTTTTTTTTTTTTTTTTCCTTTTTGTTTCTGAAATGTGAAAGTAACGGGGGGGGGTTTATAAAAGAAAATATATTTAATTATTTATTCAATTAATTCTCCGTAAAGTTGCTTTTTCGTTTGGGCTTTGAATTGGATCCAACGACTGTCGTCCCTAGCGTAATACCCCCATTCCGGATACAATGGGATATGTATCGCAAGCTGATTTGATCGTTACAATCAGTTTCCTTTTGAATTTTCATTTAAATCACTATATTGAATTTTAAACATACATTTCAAATTACCGGGGTCACATACTAACTAGAAAAATTCCAGAAAAATATTTTCTAGCTTCGTATTGACGATACGGTCCTAACAAAACTAGTTTCGTCGAATTCTGAGACCGTTGGAAAAATGGCCAATTTTCAGTCGATTAAAATCAACTGGAACTGGTCAAACGCGTTTTCCTTTGCCACGCTCACATATTGATTCGAAAAATTATGAAATTTGAAACTTAGCAATAATTCGACACTGCGGACCCAACAAAACTGGTTTCGTCGGAATCCGAGGTCGTTTGCAAAATTGCTATTTTTAAGGGCCTTATATATATAAAAATATATATAAATTCCACAGCGACTATTTCTAATTTTAAACTGGACATATCTTATCATTTCTAAAATGAAATCTCAGTTTGTTAACTTCGTTACAAAGATATAGTTATACAGATTCAAATATTTCTTGTTTCGTTCAATTCTGACTTATATTGAATTCTGTATATTCATTTGAAATTAGAAATCGAATTTTCGAACTACCGCGCCATTTTCAATTCCTTTTATAATTATATATAAATATTTATATTCTAACGACGACGCGTATAATATATACGTTCGATTTATATTCTAAATAAATTTCTCGTCGATATTATTTAAAATAATTCATTTTAAATAATCAAAATTCACTAAAATTGCCAAAATAAAAATTTTAAACTGGCCCAGATTTTCCGGGTTGTTACAATCTCCCCCACTTAAAACTTTTCGTCCCCGAAAAGGAACAAAGTCGAAAGTGGTTTGATTATTCAGCTCTACGCTCGATCTGGCTTCCATTCTCCAACTCTTTAGTTTCTGAGAATTTTTAAAACTTCAAAAATTTGGCTAACACCCTAAATTTTTGAAAAATTTCGCCATAACCTCCCCTGCACCGGGAGCATCGGGGAATTTCAAATAGCTTCCCCGGTCCTTCAGATCTCAAAAAGAAAAAGAAAAAGCCAAGCGGCTAGCCAATAGGCTCACAAAATCATCATCACCCAAACAAAACAGGAAATTATGTAGTAAACATGTACCTATTTGTCGGGCAAACAAATTTTATTCTCTGCTCTAGCCTCCTTGCTATGACCTGTTCAATGATATATATGTATATGCAAGCAAACGCGACCAATTTTCAATATAGTTCAATATTTGATTCAATTAGGCATAATGGTTCAAAATTAGCAAACAAATAAACAAACTACACAAACATCAATCAATTAGTGAATTTAACGTTTCAAATTCATAATTTTGATACATATACAAAAATCATGTTTTTGATACCAAATCACAACAATAGGCCTTATCTAATTTTGGTTCTCACACCAGTCAATAGGAGATATATAGATATTACACGTTCGTCACTCGAATATAAATTCTAATGATGGAGCTCCATCATCAAAATCATCTCCGGGCGATTAGAGGGTAATTCTATATCTATCCAGTATATTAAAATTTTGAATATACGTTTGCAAGGCGTATATGCAAATTCTTTATATACTGAATTGTCCTAATCAATATAAAATAAATAATCAAATACGAATAGTTGATTTAGATTTTCAAAACAAAATTGTTTTCATTTGAAAAATATACTCTTCACACCCGTTCTAGGATACTACTGATCCCATCTCTAACGAGTCATTCTAATTGGATATTACTAATCCAATATCTGATGAATTCTTTCGTAAGGTTCTAATGTGCCTTGTTCTCTGAGCTTTGTAAACCAAAGCTCTGATACCACGTGTAACGACCCGTAACCTCCCCGTAAAGGAAAGCGTCGGATAGTTCGAGAACAAACCACAACAGAACGCATATAAAAGAACATTTCACTGTATATAACAACAATGCATCAGATTACAAGAATATACAGAGTATAAAAGAATATTACATAGAATTATCAGAGATTTAAATTACATTTAAATACATCGCAGCGGAAAATAATACAATACACAACTAGAAGAGATATACGGATACAAAGCTTTCCGGATATCGTTCCAGCTGTAAACCAGGATCCTGTGAATATAAATCTGCAAAAACCAAAACTACTAGCTGCCCGTGTCAAAATAAGGGCACCCAGAGTTTAGGTTAAAACAATAAACTCCAGGTCAGTCATGGGACTGGTGTGAGAACTAAAACAGTTATTAATCTTTATTTTAAATCATTAGGTAAATCAAGGGACCACGCCGTATAACACGGAACGGGTTTCCTCCCAAGAATACCAGTGCATAAAACAAACAGCGCAATGCTAAATAAAGAAAAATGAAGCTGTTATAAGACCCAGGTCCTATCACACAATGCAAACGCAAGCCGGGGGATAGGGTTTTCCCTTATAACAGCCAAAGAATGCTTGATACGTTTTAAAACAAATCATTTGATACTACTATAAGTGCATAGTGCATAAAACACTTCAAATCATAAGTATCAATCATAGGCGGCATGGGTACCATATATCATGTCGCCATATATAGGTTTACAATTAAAACCGCAAATGTCACGTATTTGGAAATTGGATTTCCGTCTATGAACCGAGGCTAGGGGCAAGATCCTCAACCGATTCGAGACAATCTAGCCTACCATGTCTCAGGATCAGAGCTCGAGTGACCCTTGGATCCTCAGGGCCGGTCCACACGGAGTGGATTAAAATGCCTGAACATGCGTTTCCCCGCCCTATGGGGCGCAAACGAGCCAACGAATGACTCCATCGGTTCGAGAACGACCGATCAATCCGAGGCGCCTCGCAACAGCAACAACCACATAAGTCAAACTCGTCAGGGCGTGTAAAACCACTGACGCCACTTCTAGCTAGAAAGAAACGCATGCCCTCCCTGACGTCCTCTCCCGTTTTGGTTCATACCGGGTGTGAAGCTCGCGAATCAACGTTACACAAAGCTACGCCACAAAGGCCGTGCTTTGATCATCACCACAAGACTTTGCTTTTCAACAGAAGCCTTGATCATTTGCATCTTAGCATGCCACACAGGCAAACCACTCTATGCAACCGATATCAGTCACACAGAATGAAATCCAATGTCAGACACACAGTCCATTTACAAGTCCGTTCTGGGTCTGAACGAAACCGGAGGCACCTAGTACCCCGCATATCCATCGATCTCCAAGTACGTCTGGACGATCACTAACTGTTTCCATCTTCTTGGGTGTACAGCCCAATCAAGATCATCAGTTATCACCCAAACGACGTGAAGACTTCCGGTCTTCGACCATCGTCTTCATCTTCGACTTATCGTCGTATCAGTTATTCAGAATGGGATAAACCCGGTCTTTCCGAATAACTCGCGTATATATTATAAAAGTGTTACACAAACACAACATACGCCTCATTCCAACTCATTAGTCATTAACCGTAAATTAATCAAGAGAATAATTCCCCAAATATTAACCCCGAAGGCCGAAACCAACATCAGATCAATATCCAGAAAACCATTCTACTTAGCTAACCGACAGTTAATTTCTAAATTTCACGTTCAAATCTAATTAAAGATTTAACTATCGCCTGGAGCAAAACTGGTGATACTCCATTCTCGATCTTTTCAATCTAATTAAAGATTCATTAAAACTCCACTTAGTTTTAATCTGTGACTGGGTTAAAGAATCAGTGTCATTTAAAACACGGTTCACGATAAACCCAAAGTCACATCCCATTAATTATCGGGTTAAAGAACAAGTGTTATTTAAAACACTGTTCACGATAAACCCAAAAATCAATATCCATTCAATTCCAATTAAATATTATTTAATTGGTACACTTCATTAAATCTAAATAAAAAGATTTAATCATTTCTCAACTGGGTTCAAGAACAGTGTTAGTGAAGACACCATTCACGACAAACCCAAATCACATTCATTAATTATCGGGTTAAAGAACAAGTGTTATTTAAAACACTGTTCACGATAAACCCAAAAATCAATATCAATTCAATTCCAATTAAATATTATTTAATTGGTACACTTCATTAAATCTAAATAAAAAGATTTAATCTTTTCTCAACTGGGTTCAAGAACAGTGTTAGTGAAGACACCATTCACGACAAACCCAAATCACATTCATTAATTATCGGGTTAAAGAACAAGTGTTATTTAAAACACTGTTCACGATAAACCCAAAAAAATCAATATCAATTCAATTCCAATTAAATATTATTTAATTGGTACACTTCATTAAATCTAAATAAAAAGATTTAATCTTTTCTCAACTGGGTTCAAGAACAGTGTTAGTGAAGACACCATTCACGACAAACCCAAATCACATTCATTAATTATCGGGTTAAAGAACAAGTGTTATTTAAAACACTGTTCACGATAAACCCAAAAAAATCAATATCAATTCAATTCCAATTAAATATTATTTAATTGGTACACTTCATTAAATCTAAATAAAAAGATTTAATCTTTTCTCAACTGGGTTCAAGAACAGTGTTAGTGAAGACACCATTCACGACAAACCCAAATCACATTCATTAATTATCGGGTTAAAGAACAAGTGTTATTTAAAACACTGTTCACGATAAACCCAAAAAAATCAATATCAATTCAATTCCAATTAAATATTATTTAATTGGTACACTTCATTAAATCTAAATAAAAAGATTTAATCTTTTCTCAACTGGGTTCAAGAACAGTGTTAGTGAAGACACCATTCACGACAAACCCAAATCACATTTGATATTCAATATAAGGCTCTGAATAGAAAATATATCGGCCTATATTCAATATCAAATTCTACGATTAACAAATGTCGTATTGGAAATAACGATATAAATATATATCTTTCAAATTTCCATAACAACACCTGTATAATCACGAATTCCAACATCGAAATATTCCGAAGACAATTTCGATTCAAATCCACTCCAATGCAATCATTGGAAATTTTGGTTATTTTCAAAACCCTTTTCGAATTCAATTTATTTATTTAAAAATAAATAGAATTATAATTCTAGTTCAAAACTAGTTCATTTCGATAAAAATCTATTTTTATCTTTTCAAATAGGGAGTTTTTCATCCCAATTCTTTCTAAATCATTTCTTATGATTTTACACAAATTATTACTATTTTTAATAATTTTATCAAGGCCCGTACAGTCGATTTCCACCAATGGCCATCGAACTGCACTTACAGCGACCTTTTTCGAATTTGATTTGGACATAATTCCAAATCCAACCGTTAGATTTCAAATTTCTAATATTCGTTAGAAAGCTCTTTTCGATACGAACCCAACGGTTCCGGTTTTAGGAGAATCCGACGGTCGGATCTCCCGTAATGTCCGTTTGAAATAAATGGTCGAAATTCACGAACTGCCGCGGCGCGGCGCGTTCTATTCAGGCCATTATATTATATATATAATATATATAATATATACTTCGTCGATTTCTATTTAAAAACGAATTATATAAATGGTTTTGAATTCGTTTTGAAAACATTTTCAACTTCCATTTCAATTCAAAGCAAAATTTAATTCTTCTTTATAGATTCGTTTCAAAATTCATTTCTATTCAATTCAAATTTCAATTCAATTTGAATTCGCTTTCGATTCACTTTCAATTCAATTCATTTCGAAATCGTTTTCAATTCAATTCATTTCGAAATCATTTTCAATTCATTTCGAAATCGTTTTCAATTCAATTCATTTCGAAATCGTTTTCAATTCATTTCATTTCGAAATCGTTTTCAATTCAATTCATTTCGAAATCGTTTTCAATTCAATTCATTTCGAAATCGTTTTCAATTCAATTCATTTCGAAATCGTTTTCAATTCATTTCATTTCGAAATCGTTTTCAATTCAATTCATTTCGAAATCGTTATAAATATCGTTCACGTCAAAATGGCGTCAATCTAATCAACACGGCTTCATATATTGATATTTTCAAATATTCCATTTCGAATATTTCTATTTCAAATATTTCTTATTATAAAAATATTCTTTATTTTCACGATTGGAATGAGGCCCAATCAATTACCATATAAAATTAATTATATGGATTTCCATACAACACATGTATATAATAGCATTGAAAAATAATCAACCATCAACCAAAGTGCACTACACTGCCTAAGCATCAAATATATATATTCGACGCTTATAACAGCCTGTCAATCAATCGATCGACATATTTAATCAATCGGGATGAGTGAATTTCAAATTTCATCCCAACACCCGTGTGGGGTTTCAAACAATCAAACAAAGATTTTATTTGTGCAGTTGGGCGATGTGTAAAATTTATCGTCCCAATCAATGTCCTTCAAATAGGTGTGCATAAACAAACCGTCCGGTTTGTAAATGAATATTTTATTCTATTCACTTCACGTTAAAAATTATATTTTTAACGACAAAACATTTTATTCTAACATATGAATTTCTATTCAATTCATTCTTTAAATAAAATGATATTTTTATATTTTTCTAACATATTTTAGAAAATTTCGGCGGCATAACGGCACGATACTAGAAACGGGACAAGGCCTAGCCTTATCCCCGGTCTAGTGAAGGCCCACGCCATTCACACATCAATCAAATCAATTTCATTTTGTAAACCACAAAATTTGGAGTAAGAGTCTAACCTAGCCTTACTCCTTCGCCTTATAACGGCGCACGTCTAATCCTAACCAATTTATCGATTCGATCATTCACACCACAAACCACATTCAAACCAATATCGCAATCAATCACCAAACAGTCAAACAAACAAGTCCATGGTCTGTGGACGGGTGTCGGGTGCTACTAAACACCGTCTGCATCCTAGTATATATATATATATATATATATATATATAACTAGAAAAATAAATTGAAAGGTGAGAAATTCTCACAGAATAGCTATCCTAGCTCCACGGCTCTTCTTTGATAGAAATCTTCGTCGTCACCGCATCTTCGTTGTTGCTTTCACTACATACGTAAAAATCACATTTTTACTTCGCTATTCAATATATAAAAATCGAATTTTTACTTCGCTATTCAATATATAAAAATCATATTTTTACTTCGCTATTCAATATATAAAAATCATATTTTTCTATCGAAGTTCAATATATAAAAATCGAATTTTTAATTCGCTATTCAATATATAAAAATCCTATTTTTCTATCGAAGTTCAATATATAAAAATTCTATTTTTCTATCGAAGTTCAATATATAAAAATTCTATTTTTCTATCGAAGTTCAATATATAAAAATTCTATTTTTCTATCGAAGTTCAATATATAAAAATTCTATTTTTCTATCGAAGTTCAATATATAAAAATTCTATTTTTCTATCGAAGTTCAATATATAAAAATTCTATTTTTCTATCGAAGTTCAATATATAAAAATTCTATTTTTCTATCGAAGTTCAATATATAAAAATTCTATTTTTCTATCGAAGTTCAATATATAAAAATTCTATTTTTCTATCGAAGTTCAATATATAAAAATTCTATTTTTCTATCGAAGTTCAATATATAAAAATTCTATTTTTCTATCGAAGTTCAATATATAAAAATTCTATTTTTCTATCGAAGTTCAATATATAAAAATTATGTTTTCATTCTTTTATAAAAATGCAGTTTTTATCACTTCAAAAATGCAGTTTTTATTACTTCATAAAAATCAGTTTTTAATTCTTTTCAAAACAGTTTTTGTTTTCCTTTCAAAACAGTTTTTAAATTATTTTCAAAAATTCTGTTTTTATTTTCTTTTTAAAAAATCAGTTTCTTTTCTAAAAAAAAAAAACAGTTTTCAAATTATTATAAAAATACAGTTTTAACTTCTTTTAAATCTTTTACTTTTTAAAGTTTAAATCTTTTAAAACCTTTTTAGAAATCAGTTTTAAAATCCTTTATAAAATCAGTTTTCTAATCTTTTATAAAATCAGTTTTACATTTTTCCCAAATCAGTTTTTAAACTGTAAATATAAAACAAAATAAAATATTAATAATAATAAAAAAAAACAAAAACAAATACTTACAGCCGAGAGAGGGGGGGGGTTTCTTCCTGCGTCGGAGGGAGGTGGAGCTGCAGGCGAGGCGAAGGGTGGAGCGAGGGTTTGGTGCGGTTGGCGGCGAGGTGGTTGGGGCCCCACCGATGGCGTCGCGACCTCGATTTGGTTGCGGAGGAGGGGGGGGGGGTTCGATAACTGGAAGGACGAGGGGGGGGGGAGGAAGCTTCGTCGAGGGGAGGGCTGAGCGGCGCGCGATTGGGGGAGGGAGCGGAAATCGCCTGGCGGCGGTGGTTAGGGTAGGGGGCGGGATCGACGAGGCGGGTTTTTTTTTTTTTTTTTTTTTTTTTTTCCTTTTTGTTTCTGAAATGTGAAAGTAACGGGGGGGTTTATAAAAGAAAATATATTTAATTATTTATTCAATTAATTCTCCGTAAAGTTGCTTTTTCGTTTGGGCTTTGAATTGGATCCAACGACTGTCGTCCCTAGCGTAATACCCCCATTCCGGATACAATGGGATATGTATCGCAAGCTGATTTGATCGTTACAATCAGTTTCCTTTTGAATTTTCATTTAAATCACTATATTGAATTTTAAACATACATTTCAAATTACCGGGGTCACATACTAACTAGAAAAATTCCAGAAAAATATTTTCTAGCTTCGTATTGACGATACGGTCCTAACAAAACTAGTTTCGTCGAATTCTGAGACCGTTGGAAAAATGGCCAATTTTCAGTCGATTAAAATCAACTGGAACTGGTCAAACGCGTTTTCCTTTGCCACGCTCACATATTGATTCGAAAAATTATGAAATTTGAAACTTAGCAATAATTCGACACTGCGGACCCAACAAAACTGGTTTCGTCGGAATCCGAGGTCGTTTGCAAAATTGCTATTTTTAAGGGCCTTATATATATAAAAATATATATAAATTCCACAGCGACTATTTCTAATTTTAAACTGGACATATCTTATCATTTCTAAAATGAAATCTCAGTTTGTTAACTTCGTTACAAAGATATAGTTATACAGATTCAAATATTTCTTGTTTCGTTCAATTCTGACTTATATTGAATTCTGTATATTCATTTGAAATTAGAAATCGAATTTTCGAACTACCGCGCCATTTTCAATTCCTTTTATAATTATATATAAATATTTATATTCTAACGACGACGCGTATAATATATACGTTCGATTTATATTCTAAATAAATTTCTCGTCGATATTATTTAAAATAATTCATTTTAAATAATCAAAATTCACTAAAATTGCCAAAATAAAAATTTTAAACTGGCCCAGATTTTCCGGGTTGTTACATATAACCGTATAGGTAACATGAAACCAATAACGTGTCGAACACAAGTTGCTAAACACATATAGCAGACCAACCAAACGGCCGAACAATGAAAGCCAATCACATGATGCCGAAGCCCAAAGAGGGTAGAACCAAAAAATCCACAAGCCAAAGCTAAAGTATGGAGGCTAAATACATGGCAGTTGCAAGCACAACAACAGAGCTACTATGGATTGGCTACCTTCTCAGAGAGCTAGGTTTGGCCACAATAGCAAGTCGATTATTTGGTGCGATAACTTGAGCATTGCTTCATTATCTTCCAATCCAATTCAACACACACGCACAAAGCTCATAGAAATCGATTTGTACTTTATGCGTGAGCAAATCGATAGAGGGAAATTGGAAGTCAGACATGTTTCGACACTTTTTCAACGTGCAGATGTATTCACTAAAGCCTTGTCAGCTAGAAACTTCCATCGATTTAGAGAAGAGCTACGAATTGTTGATCATGAAGAAGGAAAGAAGGAAGGCATGAAACCCTAGTCGCAGCTTGGTTTGAGGGGGGTATCAAAATACAAGAGCTTAGCAGAACAAGATGTTTTATATTTGTGTTAATGGGCCTTAGCCCAGTGCCTTGTTCTTTATGTTAATGGGTTGTTTTATTTTCTTTACCACATGGCTACTGCCTATTATAAAAACAAGGCATAGCTCAATTATATCATTTATCTATTCAATACAATCATTTTGTTGAATTTCTATTCCATAGAAAATCATATCAAACACATTTATTTATTAGTCAAGTTTAAATGTTTACCTATTACCATACCCAGGAAAATATCTAGAGGACAAAATGAATGAAAAATTATTCCATAAGGACAGTCAAATTTTAGTGTAAATGGAGGAATTATAGTGGACCTTTAAATTCCTCTTTTTATACTAAAATTTGTCCCTATAGATAAAATATTGTTTTTTGTCAAACGATTTTTTGTTTATTTTGTCGTTGAGGCTAAAAACCCTTACCATACCCACTCGACGATACCAGCCACGCTTCTTCTTTCTATTACTACTTTCTTTCTATTACTACTTTCCATTACGGAATAACTGTACTTAAAACTTTATTGTGTTTATGGATATTTGTTTGTGAGTTTATAAAAATAAAATGTCCACCATAACTTCCGCATGACCAATAGTTGTTCTTTCATAAATTAATTTACCTAATTTATAGTAAGACTTTCTCTTTTGTTCAAATGAATAATAGATTGATTACCAAAAGCATTCATAGTATTTTAGATTTTTACTTTCACTAAATAAACTTTAAGTATATTAGCAAAAATCATACAGCCATGCAATTAATTAGTACATATATAATAAAAGTTTACTTGATCACTAACTTTACTCTGCTGTTTTTTCTTATAAACTTGGAGTGTTACACATAATTATTATAAACATTGGTTGTTCTGAGGAATCCTTATTAACTCCTGGTCACTATATCATTGTTGCAGTTCGGTGTATTACTGTTATTTTAAATATTAAGTTGAATTTTGCCAACTTTGCACGTTGTCTACAACATGAAAAGTAACTAAAATTGATTTTTCTTCTAATTCCACAGCTAATAAGAGTCATTTTCATGAGTCGACTTTAAAATTTTTTTTAAAAAAAAAAAAAAAAAAAAAAAACTTTTACGTAATTTAGGTGTGACCTCAGACTATGCTAAACAATTGATCCAGCAGTCATGCCTTCAATGCCCCTACACTTTACATAAAATTTGTAGGTACCTGGCAATGCTTCATCTTTGACTAGGTGGAGGCCGTGTTGTTCCTCTTTATCACAGATAAATTTCCATTAATTTCAGGTTCAGATTGTTTGTCCATTATGTTCACAATCTCTTACTCCGAGGTCTGTTTTAGGATAATACCATCGACACCTACCATTTTTTTTCATCAGCGTCCGCGTGGGTCTCAATCTAGCTATCTCCTAACTCCTATTACTAGGTTTGAATGAATTTGTGATGTAAGGTGATGTAACTCGTAACTATAGTAACATGTACTTGTATATTATTCATCTCACAAACTTCACCATACACAATACAAATAGCAGTACATACATAATTATTTATTGGGCAGCCTTGGAAGAGCCGTAGGGCCACTGGCCCTGGTAATTGCCGGGCGGGTTATAGTTACAAGTGATGAAGTAGCCGCCAGTGTTGCACCTGACCCGGGCGCAGCCAATCCTGACAGAGTTAGCCCAGACGACCTGAGTGTAGTGGCCGCAGACCTCGCCGTCGGCGCAGGTGTTGCTGTTGTAGTCATAGTACCGCTTCTCGGACACCCAGGAGGCGACCGCATCCAGGCCAGACCAGGGCTTGCCCCACCCGGCAAATATGTTCTCCCCGTAGGGCCCACCGGAGTGGATGAGCTGGCAGTCTCCGGCCCGTTTGTTGGCGTAGTTCTGTGCGTAAGCAGCCACGTTGCGGTCCCAGGAGACAGGCCCCACGCCCACTGCTGCGCGGGCCTGGTTGTGCGCGTTGATGTAGTCCTGCGGGTTGTTTTGGGCCTCCGCCGTGCTGGTGATCATGACAATGAGCATGAAGAGAAGGAACGTTTTCATTGTAATTTGAGCTTGTGTGTGTTGATGTGGAATGAGGAGAAGCTTTGTTGGGGCGTGCTTATTTATAGCGAATAGTTCTGCAGTTGGTGCAGCTAGCGGGGTTCAGTTGCCTGCGTGTTGATCATTTTAGTATTTCCACTCTACTGTTATTGTATATATTTTGAGCATTAATTAGGATAAACGAAAACGTTGAACAAATCGTTACCTCGATTATAATATTTGCGAAAGAGTGGAAGAGAAAATTAATTGCTGCCAAATTTGATTTATTTTCTGGCAAATTTAATGTTGCTGTACGTAGCTTAGGCAAATATAACAATAAGCATGTTTGAATCTCAAAGAAGCTGACTTATATGGGTTTGATATCTGTAACTTCTGTAAGATTGAGTAATTTATAAAGCATGTTATTATGGTATATATTTGCCGTGAAGATTATAATCTTAGTAGGAAATTAAATACTACATGTTTTCATATAAAGTACATTGTATTGTGTTTTAAGTCTTAACATCTCCCGCTCCAAATTAATAAGCAGCCTTAACTTCTTAAGCATTCACGTTACCGTTTTAAGTCGCAGTCGTTGAGTCGTAAACATGAACAATTAAAACATATAAAGTCGTGTAGATTATCCAGATATATATAAGCTCTACATTCATTTCCTCACATGCTTAAAAGCATAGTACATAGTGCATAAATATATATATCAAGTAGCAGTACTTTTTTAACTATATAAGTGGCTGCTTGTTGATTATTCAACCGTGAGTGGTAGCTAGACTAGGGGTTGATTACCGCACATTCATCCTACTTGACACAATGACACCTTCTTTTATTCCAATAACTCTAACCATTTGTTTTTTTCTTCTAACTATGTTGTTATTTTATTCTTATAAGCATTGTTTTTATAACCGAACTGAAGTCGACACCTGATCATTCAAGATTTAAAATTTTGATTGTTCAAACGATCAAATCATCGAAGTTAGGATTTTTTTTTTCTTTCGAAATATTCACACATTTGACTTTAAGTTCTACGCAAAATATTAAAATAATAATGCTTCATTCACAAAATATAGGTCGTCTTTGCAGTCGAAGTTTTGAGTCAGTGCAGTGTACAACTGCATCAGCACAACTGCAACTGTTTACATCGTAGAGCACCGAATTATGATGGCAATCGACGAATCTTATAGCAATATCAGAAATGTTCGCAGTAGAAAAGAACAACGTGGTAGAGTTTGTTGTTTAAATTTTGGAATAATAATGATTTTTGAAAGGAAAATTTGCCAATTTAGATCAATTATAATACAGAATAACAAATATAGGCCTATGCGTAAAGTAATTACAAATATAGACATGTTTCGCTGGTTTCTATTTGAATGACTTTCGAAAAGTTGTCTATATGTGAATTTTCAAAAATCGCCAACGTGCAACTTTTCCAAAATCATCATTTCTTCTATAAGATAAAACAGTCAGCTCCTATCTTCCTCCTTCGCTTTCTACTTTACCAAAACTTACATTAAAATATTCAATTATGCCCTAAAGTTTCATGTTCTCATGTTCTACTCCAAATAAGTCATTTGCTTGGTTAGGAACGCTCATATTCTTAATTTTACTTATTGTAATTCGCAGTGTATTTGATTAGTTTAAGATCTTTACAGTGTTTGTGCAATTACTAATGATTTAGTTTACCGTGTCTATGTTGTTGGTGTATTTTTATTGTAGTAGACATGGATAACTATCAGCTTGACAATGAGACGACTACCAATTGTTATGAAGAATATGAAGCGCAAAGGGCTACCGTGCAAAACAACGTTTTTGATATTGAGTTCGTTCAAAAAAAAAAAAAAAAACTCAGTGTAATCCAACCCCTCAAAAGGTGCACTCTAAAACATCGTCTTTGACTGCTTGTCTACGCGTAGTTGTAATGAACCGAAGACTGGACAAACAAATTTGCATTGATGGGAAAATACTAGAGCCGCTACATTCTATCGATCCTACACTATCATCAGTTGTGTATCATGTTTGTTGTTGTGGAGCACAATGCATGATGGTTGTTGCCAAAACTAGAAATAATGCTGGACGTAGATTTTATGGATGCATTTCATATGAAGATTATATGATGAATCTCACTGAAGCTCAGTGCTGTAATTTTATAAAGTGCATTGATCCACCAATGTATGTTCGGGGAACTTTAGTATGACCTTGAGGTGTAAGCCGAAATAAGGCATTTGAACAAGGTTGTTAAAGAAATGAATAGAAATGGTTGTAGCAGAAGACACTTGTAGGTTATGTTAAATTTGGTGATACAAAATCACAAATTGATTGGAATAAATTTGCAAAGAATGGAAAGTAAATATTTTTATAATGGGAATGCATTGATTACATTTGATGAGGTGGTAGAGAAATAAATGAAGGGATTAATTTCTTCCATCTATGCTAA
This sequence comes from Allium sativum, assembly GCA_030737875.1. Classification (NCBI taxonomy): domain Eukaryota; kingdom Viridiplantae; phylum Streptophyta; class Magnoliopsida; order Asparagales; family Amaryllidaceae; genus Allium; species Allium sativum. Next base: position 843,203,753 of record CM060919.1, on the reverse strand, counting down.
AGAAACGGATTGATTTATTTCCTATGTTTGCACATTTGTTGTTATGGTAATTTTCCTCCATTATATTATTATCATATGTTGGTAATTAATTTAATTGATGACTCACATAGATTTGCACTGGCTATATATTGAGGGGTAGACTTTAGTGTAAACACATCCTGGCCTGGAGCCAGTGATCCCCAATGGTGTCTCTTCTTGTTAAACCTGATTGAGGTTTGGATATGTAAACTCTTATTTTGTAATCTCTTGTAATTCTCTCATGTGGAATAAAATCTCTCGCTGTTGGACTGGACGTACACTATCTCGAGGATAGTGGAACCAGTATAAATATTGTGTCTATTTGTTTCTCTGCTATAGTTATTTACTATTTTGTTGATGTAATAGAATAATTGCTATCAGATTACATTGGTGTTCAATTGGCAAATCTGGATCTTATTTATTGCGCTTCCGCATATGCTCAATTTTCATAACAGATTGGTATCAGAGCGAGGCGATTTGTTTTAAATTGTGCATCAATTATTTCTACAAAGGTTGGTAGATTTAGTGGTGATTGTGCTATTACTATTTTGGAGAAAAGGAGACTTTGGTGGAGGAGATTATGTCGAGAGTGAAGAGCATTCCTATTTGGGAACTTTGACGTGATATGGAGTTTATTGTGAAGAAGCCCTCTGATATGGATGAGGGAAGATGGAAGAAAACGAAGAAGAAGGCGGGTGACGGTTGAAGAACCTAGTCCACAGCAAGGTGGAGAGGTTAATATGGTTACTGCTTATGGTCCTAAGGTGGAGGATCATGGTATCGACAAGGGTCTAAATGTTGATGATGCTCGAGGGACCCCAGAGATGAAGAGATCATGTCAAACAGAAGACGGATGTCGAGTTTTGAAATCCACAAAGACGATGGAGATCTTGTGGTATTGCAAGCATTTTTTAGACCGTTGGTTGATGCACGGTGCAGCTCAGGTGGTAGATGCATCTTTTGCAGGTGGTGGTTTGTGTTAGTAATTGAGGTGTGGTCGTAGTCCTTTCAAATCGACTGGGTGTATCTCGTTGCCCTGAAATCAAGGTTGGTTTTAATTGAGAGAATAATTTTTTGGTCTTGGTGGTGTTGAGATTACTTTGGAATCTCCCTTTTTTTATATTTTGGATATTTGCAACATTTTGTTGGCGGGCGGGGACGTAGTCTGAGCTCGTTAACAATTGTGTGATGGAGGTGGCTTTGCTGGAACCCATTTGGTAAATATTCATTTTTTGGTATATCTCGTTGTGAGATTTTGATTGAAGGTGGAATTCTGTTGAAGAATTTTATGATGAGAAGAGAATTTGACTCAAGGTAGGGTGTTGGAGATATGTGATTTTACATCAAGGTGGAGTGTTAAATTTAGTGATACAAAATCACAATTTGATTGGAACAAATTTGCAAAGAATGGAAAGTAAATATTTTTATAATGGGAATGCATTGATTGCATTTGATGAGGTGGTAGAGAAATAAATGAAGGGATTAATTTCTTCCATCTATGCTAAAGAAACGGATTGATTTACTTCCTATGTTTGCACATTTGTTGTGGTAATTTGCCTCCATTATATTATTACCATACGTTGGTAATTTAATTGATGACTCACATAGATTTGCACTGGCTATATATTGAGGGGTAGACTTTAGTGTAAACCCATCCTGGCCTGGAGCCAGTGATCCTCAATGGTGTCTCTTCTTGTTAAACCTAATTGAGGTTTGGATATGTAAACTCTTATTTCACAATCTTTTGTAATTCTCTCATGTGGAATAAAATCTCTTTCTATTGGACTGGACGTACACTATCTCGAGGATAGTGGAACAGGTATAAATATTGTGTTTCTTTGTTTCTCTGCCATAGTTATTTACTATTTTGTTGATGTAATAGAATAATTGCTATCAGATTAGATTGGTGTTCAATTGGAAAATCTAGATCCTATTTATTGCCCTTCCGCATATGCGCACAAAAATCATAACAGGTTATAACGTCTTGGTGATCTTGGTTTTTATGCATTTTTATGTATTCATGTTTAATTTTCTACTTGTGTTAGTGTATGTGATATGTTAAGTCATAGTAGCTGTTTTTTTGTGTGCATCCATTTGTTGTAACAGAGACATTGTGCAGGCACGACCATTTGTAGTATTGTAATATCGGAGATTATGTTGAATTTTAGTTTGTGGTGTTATGTTATGTTGTAAATCTGCAGTTTGGTTTGTATTATATAATTTATGAAGAGTTTTATAAGATTATTAGTTGATTTGGTAATAGAATTGAAACCCTAACATGTGAGTTTAGTTAAATATCGGTACATGTTATATATTAGTTGATGTTTGTATTTATGTATATGTCAATGAACTTTAAGATATAGATGATAATCATAAATTAGAATTGATTTTGTATTATAGCTAATTAAACCCTAATTTTGGAATTTTGATGATTATCGATTAGAAATCGATTAATATATGTTGTGAGTTAGTTGATGTTAATTTTGGAAAAGTTAACAATTATATGATTTTTAAAACTAACAACAGGAGAAAATTTTCTAAGAATAAACCATTTTAAAATTAACAAGAAGAACAAATATATTTTTTGAAAATATTATAACAGTAGAAAAATATTGTATTGGAACCGATTTCAAAAACGGTTCAGCAATGTTTAATAATAAATATTCTAATAAATTTAATTTTCTAAGAAGTTAAAAACTAAATATTCAAGATTAAATATTCTTCTAAAATCGATTTTCTAAAAAATAAAGAAATGATTATCGTAACAACGGACAATTTACAAAAAATTATTTTAAAAAAAGTTTAAGAAACGAATATTAGATTAGACAGAAGGTGGTGTGTAGGGGAGAAGTGAAGTACTATTGAGATATGATAGTGTGGTGTATAAAATCTTTAGTTCCCAAAGGTTTTACTTTATTTTTATTCTTAGTCTATTGGCCTACATTTTTAACCGTTTAATTTAATATTTAAAATTGGTTTTAAATGTTAATTTAGGATTTTAATAACTCGAAGTTAATAATTTCGAATATTTATCCAGTTTAAATAATAATATAGCAATAATTTAATTTCGAAATTATCGAAATTAGCTGGATTTGCAATATTATATGATTGGTAATATAAAAGGATTTATTTAAATTTATATACAATTATATTAAGGTATTCGTTTATTAAACGACGTTTGAACGTATAATTTATAATTTAATTATACAACGAGCTGCAGTGGCGCCGTAGTTCGTAATATTACGTTTTGAACTTTAAATGGATGTACAGGATCCAATATAAGTCGGAATTCTTTGAAATAAGAAACGTCTGAATCTATTGGATAATAATTTTCTGATGAAAGAGAAAAATCGAATTTTATATTGTAGATTTTGTTTGATGTCCAAATCAAATTTTCAAATAGTCGTTATGGAATTCATTATAAACCATAACAATTATTTATATAAAATAAAAGAATTTTCAATATATTAAATATTGATTTGGCTTGGAATTTAGCCTGAAGTATTTTATTTTGAAACTATATGAAATTAGCGTCAAGTATGGTCGATTATGATATTTTATTATTATTATATTGAGGTATTTTAAAATTGATTTATTTTAATTTAATTTGGACCCTTAAAAAGTGACTTTATTCAAATGACCTCTGATTTCAATGAAATAACTTTTATTAGATCCATAATAGCTAATTATTGCTAGATTTCAAATTTCGCGTCAATGGGAGTTATTTTGTGAGCGTAGCAAAATTAAACGTAAATAAATCGACCATTTGAACTCAAACCAGCGCCATTTTTGCAAACGGACTCTGAATTCGACGAAGCAGGATTCATTGGGTCCGGAATGTCGAACTATACCATGACGTCCACTTTCACTACGAACGGAACGGAGTTCGTAGGTAATCATAGGTATCAATAAACATTGTTCAGAAATGACGATAGGCACGAAATAAAAATCGTTAGTCGTTATCACTAGTCACCTCGAGTAAAACTAATGTTATTTCCCACTATATATACACCCTAACATTTCAACCTACCCAACCCCAATCTTCACCAATGTTAAAATTTTGCAGAAGAACCCATATTCACAAAATAATTTATATCTTTAATTCTGTCGAGTATTGATTGAAACCTCCAACATGAAAGTTGAAGATCTGGTGGAGAGCTACTTACGGATAAAATTTGGAGACCTATCGTCAACTGTGGTGGTCGGAAATCACGAAGATACAGAGTTTCATTTTGGCAAAATTCGTGGCAGTGGAGTGGCTTCCAGGTTTTGTGTCCTAAAGGGGATTTATAGAGGAGAAGCAGGGGGACGTTTTCTCTTTTGGGTCGATCGCCTGAAACAGAGTATGATCGGAGTTAAGGCGAGTTGATGGGAGTACCATTATTTTGGGGGTACGTGTTATTTGTTGGGATTTTCCGGCGACTGTGGTGCACGAGGGGGTCGATGGCCTGAAGGAAATGGTAGGGCTGAGCGAGTGGGAGCTATCGAGGGTGGTGCGGCGGTCTATAAATGATCGTGCCGGCTAGATTTTGGCTACATGTGGTTTCGGGTCGAACGTGATTACTGGCAATTTAGGGCGAGGATGGAGGTCGAGTTTCAGGGCGTTGGGATGGTTTGATGCAGCGGTTCTGGTCGAGGTCTGGCTTCCCCAGGCGACGACGGCGATAAATTTTGGTGTGCATATCTTTTTTTTGTCGAGGCCGGTAAAAGGAAGAACGGGGCTGAATCGATCGAGCAATAGAATGCGCGTGAGGGTAATTCGTGGTTTATAAGGATGACTAAGCAGGTGATTAAGGTAAAACTAGTTTAATTAATTAAGAGTTAATTATAATATAAATGATAAAAATACTTAATAACTTGTAATAGCGATATCTTGGTCGTATATTATCAAAATCACGCGAAACTAGATTCCATGAGATCGCAATGAATTAGGCTATGTTCTTAAGCAAGTTCGGAGAGAAACGGAGGCAACTGGATTTTCGTTTAGTTTTAAACGTCTTTTTAAAATTAAATGAAATAACGTATGAACTGTCAATCAGAAATAAAAATGAGTTAACTCTCACGCTTTCTGAAAACGCGTGAGGGTGATACGTGGTTAAGAATGATTAAGAAGGTGATTAAGGTAAAATTAGTTTAATTAACTAATATTTATTCATAATATAAATTATAAAATACGTTATAACTTGTAATAGCAATATCTTAGTCGTATATTATCAAAATCACGTGAAACTGGATCAGATGAGATCGCAATGAAGGAGGCTATGTTGCTGAGCAGGTTTGGAGAGAATCGAAGGTAATTGGATTTTTGTTTAATTTTAAACGTCTATTTAAAATTAAACGAAATAACGCACGAAACGTCAATCGAAAATAAAAGTGAGTTCGCTCTCATGCTTTCTGGGAATTCTATGATGTGATTAAATTCATATAATTAATATTTATTGTTAATAATATAAATTGATTGATTGGATGTCTTGGATGCTATTTGCTTATTATTGATAACCTTAACTATATCATCGTCATTTAAATGCATTGGATTAAATTTCTATCTCAAATGTTATTATAAAATGTTATAATGAGCTATTATGTAGGGAAGAACAAGTTGGAGGGATCCAACCCAGATTCCTCAAATATTATGTATGTTATTTGTTTTTAAATTATCATATATGAACTGATTGGACCCCCATTGACATTCAAAACCTGTTTGGATGTTGACGTTGAATTGAAATTCAATGTTGTTGTGATTGGAATCAATAGACGATATTGATTGAGGGATCGACAATAAATGGCCTAGAATTTCACTTTTTGTTAAAACGTTGATTTGTTGTCAGGCAAATTAACCATGTTGAGTTATAAAATTTATTTTATTACTAAACGAGATTTTTAATTATATTTTATATATTTCATGAATAAAGCAATATTTATAAATTGGTTTGTAATATTATTATGAGTTTTGCATTTAAATAAGTTTATTAAGCGAATAATGCAGTAATTTACCTTCGAGTTAATATTTTGGATAATCTATACTATAATATTATTACTGAGTTTCATTTCAGTGGCGTAGAAGCCGCCTCAAGTATTTTGAGAAATCAAGAGTCACGTTTGCCTTCATTTTCTATTCATGCATCTCTCGCTTCCTTCCTTCCTTCCTGCTCTAATCCTTACTTACTTGAATTCTTCCTTTTTTCTGCTTCCTCTTCAAAAATTCTCCTTTTCCAACCAAATCAGCTTATGTAATTCTTCTCAGTCAGGTTAAAATCATTTCTAAATGTTTGGCGGTACGAACAATTAATCTCAGGCATATGAAAAGGCTTCCCCCTTAAATTTTTTTTCTGCAAACCCTATTTAGTTTTGGTTTTGATGGTAGATAACCGTTCAAAATCCAAATAATGCTCCAACGATTGTCAGACATATGTTTCCAACCTCGGATGTTTTTCGTCGCTTCCTCATGTCGTTTTTCCTGCAACTTTCTTACCTTGAGATGCTTCTTCTATTCTTAGATATTTTGTATTGCAGCTTCTAAAATCTTAATTTCATGTAAAATTTTGTTATAATGATCGCCTCCAAATTTAAATTCTATTAACACTATTCAGTAATTAGATGCAATTTATCGTCATTCAGTATAGTATGAGCATTAATGCTCTAATATGCCACCTTTTTCTTATCAGTTAAAATTTACAGATTGTTTGTAATGACCTTGTTATTTTTAAGTAAACTATTAAGCAATATTATTAGATTAATTATATTAGTCTAATGAGATGAGGTAGCCGAAATTGGTTAACGAGTTAACCGATGGTTTAAAGTTGACCGAGTCAACTATTTTGATCGAAAGTGTTATTAATATTTGATAAGATTTCGTCAATATAATTTACTTTTTAATAACGATGTTTAAAGATTATTATAATTAAGTATTGATTAATAATTTCAAAAGTGATTAGCTAATCTATTTTAGTTACCAAAGAAGAAAACTTCTTTAACTTCAAAAATGATGAAGTTGATTGTATTTTAAGTAATTACTTCTTAAACAAGAATAGTTTAAGAAGTAATCAAACATATAATGAAATTTAGTTAATTTTGGAAAGAGCTTATGACTTAATTTATAATAATATCAGAGTATTATAAATAAAGTCATAAAAAAGTGAATTTTGGGGTAACACGATAGTTTGAAATAAAAAAATTATTTAATTGGGCAAGAAGATTTGAAATGAAGATTTTGAAAAAGTAAAAGAATAATTGTAGGATTTGGAGGTAGTTATAATGAAATGTTAATGGTTTGGATCCAGAAGTTAATAACTGGATCATGGTTATAAAAATCAAAAATTTGGTTTTATAAGGTGATGTTAAATAGCTTTAAGTGAAGCACTGTCGTAATACAAGTTATTAATGGGAAGTTTAAAGCAAGTTACTTAAACAACTAATTAAGTAAAAATGACTATAATAGACAGAGATGTCAAGAAATAAGATTATGGTTTATGAAACCATAGTTTAAGTAAAATAGAGATTATGTTTTGATTAAGGTTATAGATATATGGGTTTTGAGTTACGAACTTCTATCTATTCTGAGATAAAAACGTTGTCGATTAAGGTTTGAGAGGTAAATAAAATACCCTAACTTGAATGGCTTCACTATTATCGAGGAATGATATTAGTTTGCAGCGGTAAAAGATAACGAGATTAGTTATTATAAGAGGAATATTGCAACAGTAGTTGCGAGATTTTGAAATGTAAATAATATTGCAACATTAGTTCTGAGATTTTGAAATGAAATAATATTGCGACATTATCGACAAGATATTAAAATATAAATGAAAGGTTTGGTTTTTAAAAGTAAAATAAGTTATAATTCAACATTGTTTGGTCAAATTGAAGTGTGAATTATATTTATACCATTTGATAAGACGTACAAAACTATCCTCGAGAAATGGTATGTTTCGAAATATTAAGTGAAGGAAAGACCAAGGAGATTTTGAGAATATAAAGTAATATTTCTAAAGACAAGGAAATGGAAATGTTTTTTATGAGAATATAGCAATATTTTGAGACAAAGGAAAGTAAGCAAAATTTGATAAATCAGTTTATTCTTAAAAAAAATAAAGGATATAGTTATGGTTCCAAATTACGAAACAAAAAGGAGATTTGGCAAGGTAATAAACGAAATCGATTTTAATTGATGAAATGATTTTAAAGGATCAATAAGATTAAATAAATGGTTTGGAATAGAAGATATCTAAGCAGCCAATATACTTGACCATACCGTTGTAAATGATAGTTTAATACCCGACTATCAATTTGGAACCTTTTGACATGTTGTTTCGAAGAGAACGGGATGGGAACTAGACCCAAAACAACTTCGAACCAATGTTGCATTCAAAAATTAATCTGCAGAGATACGTATAAAGATGGAGTATTAAAAACCGTAAGTCTTCTTGAGCGGAAGAACTTCTTGTTGAATTTCTCCAGCTAATCCCTAGAGATATTTCAACGGTGATTCTGTCGTGATTGAAATTTACGGATTACAAGGAATACTCGCTACTGATCCTTAGGGTGATTTCTAGATAGGATGCGGTAGGAGAGTGCCTTTGGTTCATCCTGTTCCTATATGAATTGTATGGATGAATCTCTGACAGAGTATTTCCAGAAACTCACGTACGTTGATTTTTACAAATATACCAAGTTTGGTGGCGGAGAAGTTCTCTTAGCTTAACACCCAGAGTATATTTGTGGACATCAATTAGTGATTTGATGGATCTAATGATGTGGCATTCAAAGTTACGAGATGTTCTTAAAAAGGTAAACGTAACCTCAAGCCTCATCAACCGGGAAATGACAAAAGTCGGCAGACTGCATGGCTAAATGGGTCATTCCCATTAGGGTGTATTGTCACCATCTAGAGAAAATTTCATTGTTGTTCTTCTTTCGTTTCTGTATCTCCCGGGAATACGGTGGCTGCAGCCGTAAGGGTGATAATATATTCGATACACTCAAGTTGAATGAGTGGTCGGTCATGTGTGGCCGGGTTGCAAGATGTTCTTGTTGAACCCCAGTGTATCCCTCTAGAGTACACTAATCGAAAGGTGGAATCATACCTTGTCATTGTTGGAAATCCAATCTCCAATAAGTGCCATGCACTTTTGATTATAAACTAAATATGTGGAGTGTGGGATGCAAGCATTCAGCTGGATGGTTATATTTATCTGGATTGATAAACATTATTAAAATATCACTGGATTTTGATATCAAAAGAATTTTAGGTTATCTTAAGGTAAAAACCGTCCGTGTTTATGTGTGGACTGGTCTTACGATTATCCTTTTCATTCAAAGGATTTTCTAAAATTAAGCAAGTTGTTGTGTTATGAATTTATCACTGAAAGTATTACAGATTGATTCGGGTGAATTTAGCTTCAAAGGTGCTCGAGCCAAACCGAGTATATTATCAGGTTAGGTTCTGCTTGGGCTTCAGAAGAGGTGCTGGAGTCAAGACATAATCCCGTATTTTTTGGGTAATAAGTATTTCTGCTGTGTGAGTTGTATTGCTCTGTGTTGTACTCTGATATTTTAATCATATATATACACTTTCCTTTTGAATAAAGTATTGTTGATATGTTATATTTTTTCCATTTCGCTATAAGACTCCGATATTTTTATTCTTCTTTTATAATATTTCTTTCTTTCTTCTCTCACCCTCTAATTTCTTTCTATTACCTATCTTCTTTGTTGGATCTAGATTAACCCTAGAGGGGGTGAATAGGTTTTATCACAGTTTTTACGATATATTAAAAATTCACGGAACACTGAATGCAGCAGAAATAAAAATGCATAAAGTAAATGACACAAGATATACCCAGCTTCATCAAAATCCTGCCTACTACTGCATTCCTAAGGTTTCTACTAGGTAATAGAATAGATCCCGCTTACAAGACCATGTAAACTCGCGAACCCCTCGCTCCTATTCTAATCATACGCTCAAAACCCTAGACTGATCTATATCCCCTAGATCAGATTTCCCCGGATTACAAACATGTAACTTGTATCCCTAGTTTTTACAGACTCTAGTAAACTGCCAGTTAAAACCCTAACTAGATTCCCTAGTTTTTTCATAGATACTAGAAAAACTGATAAAACCATTTTACAACTCGAATTAAAACAATACAAAATAAAACTAAAAAACCTTAGATTTAAAAGAAAGGGTTATCCCCTTTTTAATTAAATCAAGCCCGACCCATTTCTTTGCAACTCTTGTCTTCAAAAATTATCGGTCTTCTTTTCTTTAATAATGGTGACCGAGAAAAACTAGGGTTTCTCTAAATTCCCAAATCCGATCGTGATTGATTTCTCTGGAAATAACACTTTGGTGCTCGAATATGTTGTTACTCTTGGTCGATCTGATTTGGGTATCCTCTCTGCTTGCGATCGAAAACATGTAAGCTTTTATGATTTGATAATTTCGATTTTGCTCTTGAATCTGTGTTTTTGGTTTTCGATCCCCTCTATTTTGCCTGTGATGGTCGGTTAATATAGGGTTATAGAAAAACCCTATATACACTCTGATTTCTTGAATATGATTTGGCTGATTTGCACGTGGATTTTTTTCCTGATTTTCTTGCTCAAATTGTTGGATTTCCCCGGCATTTATATTGCGTTGATTACTTGATTTATTTCTGGAAATGAATGATTCACTGTCCCTTGAAAAACTTCCGTGAATTTGGAAAAGAACCTTGCCAAAAACTATGGAAATGTCGCTTTGATTTTTATGAATTGATGACTTCGGTCTTGACAGTTTAATTGCTAAACTTTTGCCAAATCTAGAAATAATTTTTGGCCTTGATTTCATACTTGCAAAACAATTGATCAACGAACCTAGTCTCGTTCTTTACTTTGATTCGTAATGAAATGAATCGTCCTATATATATGTATAAAACTTGCCTTAATTCCATATACTGATTTTCTGAAAATATATCCTTAGGACACTTGCTATATTTGTATAGAATTGGCCTTCAAATGAATCTGAATTGAATTGTTGACGAGTATGAGTTTGCAATACCTTTCTAAGAACTTGCCAATTTTTTTCTTCTGGAGAAAATGTATATTTGAATGATTATGTCCATTTATTCTTTTCTATGCTGATTGAAATTCTTCCGGTTTTTGATGTCGTGACACAACATATTGATATCTGGAAATTTGGAAATAATTCAATTTTCCAAATCCATTTAAATCTTACTTGAATGATAAAAAAAATCTGAAAACATATTTTCCATTTTCTAATATCTGTAAATCTGTTTGACCATTTCATTGTATCTGAACACCCATGCATGTATGTCCATAAATACACTGTGTATTGAACTGAAAATACACTTCTATATTTATTGTCTTGGTCTGAGACATTTGTATTTCTGATGCACCCTTCAACCTGAATATATTGTCACACTTGCGGCTTGGTTATTACAGTATACACAATTTGACACTCATGTATATGTATATTTACACACATAAGAGTGTGTGTGTGTGTGTGTGTATTCATATCAATATTTGTTGCTTGAATGTACTTGTGCATGCACTTGCTCGACTTGACACTCTCCCTGTTGCACATTTTCTTTAATCTGATTTTGGTCCAAGAACTTGCTATGTATATATTAGCTACTCCATTTTCTTTGAATTGATCCATACTGAGATGCATTTCAACATTGATCTGACTCGACCACTTTGAGTTGTTTCATTTTACATGTATGTTGCATCATTTGCTGTGTGCTCGACCATGTTTGAACATCATGCTGAAATGTATTCATTTTCACCTGCACTGGGTCAGGTTGGTCCACATGGCTGCTCCTCAGTTGCACTTTGATTGGCATGGCAGTGCACACGTGTAGATTTATACACGTGTGTTCATGCAGCCATTCAGAATAGTTTTTCTTGTCCCTGCACTGTAATATGTGTATATACATACTGTCTACCTTGTTGTACTTACGGTGTATCACTGTGAATATCACAATTTGTCTAGACATAGATGGATGGATATATAAATCAGATCAAGTCATGAAAATTGATGAGAAACACACTGAAATTCTAAGGCAAATGACATTTAAAAATAAATTTATATTTGCATGTATTCAGTTTTATTTCTATTGCAGTGTACTATGTGTGTTTCATATGACAGGTAAACAGATAATGACTGGACTAACAGTGAGCTGTGAAGACAAAAGACTGAGAAATGTATATAAGTGTATCTGTATATGAGTGAATCTAAATGTTTGTACAAATGAATGATAGAGTGTTGTAGTGAGGAACTGGAGTGTATACAAAATTGTATATGTATGAAATGAAATACGTCAGTGGAATGTACATATAGAGGAGTTATAATGTGACAACAAGGAATTTCGCTCGATCCGAATCGATCGCTAAACCGACCAAGACCGTTCGAAACCCCTGATTGTTTTGAGAACACGACAAATCGGAACGCAAACAGAAGAACATTTCATTGCTTATTACAACAATTCCATCAGAATAAAAGAATATTACAGAGTATGAATAAATATTACACAGAAAATATTAGAGATTTAAATTACATTTAAATACATCGCAGCGGAAAATAATACAAAACACAACTGAAAGGGATAAACGGATACAGAGCTTTCCGGATATCATTCCAGCTGTAAATCAGGATCATGTGAATATAAATCTGCAAAACCAAAACTACTAGCTGCCCGTGTAGAAAATAGGGGCACCCAGAGTTTAGGTTAAAACAATAAACTCCAAGTCAGTCATGTGACTAGTGTGAGAACAAAAACAGTTATTAATCTGATTTTAAAGTTAGGTAAATCAAGGGACCACGCCATATAACACGGAACGGGTTTCCTCCCAAGAATACCATTGCATAAAACAACAGAGCAATGCTAAATAAAGAACAATGAAGCTATTATAAGACCCAGGTCCCATCACACAATGCAACACAAGCCAGAGGATAGGATTTTTACCTTATAATAGCCAAGAATGCTTGGTACGTGAAATTTCATATTTTATTATTATTATAAGTGTATAGTATCAAAACAATTTCAATCATAAGTATCAATCATAGACGGCATAAGTGCCCCATACCACTATGTCGCCATATATAGGTTCTACAATCAAAACCGCAAAGTCACGTATTGAAAGTTGGATTTCCATTTGTGAACCGAGGCAAGGGATCGTCCTCACCGAATTCGAGATAATCTAGCCCATGTCTCAGGATCAGAACGCATCGACCCTTGAAGCGACAGGGCCGGTCCACCGACGTGGATTAAAATGTCTGAACACTGCGTTTCCACGCCCTTTGGGGGCGTAAATGAGCCAAATGACTCCATCGGCTCCACATAGTTACCGATATATCCGAGGCGCCTCGCAATCCAACAACCACACATGTGAAAATAATATAAATGTCAGGGCTGGTAGGTCACTGACACCACCCTAGCTAGAAGGAAACGCATGTCCTCCCTGAGGTCCTCTCCCGTTTCTGGTTCACAACCGGGGTGTGAGGCTCGCGAATTAACGCTTCACAAAGCTACGCCACAAAGGCCGTGCTTTGATCATCAATCACAAGACTCTGTTTCTCAACAGAAGCCTTGATCATTTGCATCTTAGCATGCCGCACAGGCAAACCACTCCATGCAACTGATATCCATCAATCACACAGAATGATATCCAATGTCAGACACACAGTCCATTTACAAGTCCGTTCTGGGTCTGGACGATCACCAACTGATTCCCTCCTCTTGGGTGTACAGCCCAATCAAGATCATCAATAATCACCCAAACTATGTGAAGACCTCCGGTCTTCGACCACCGTCTTCATCCTTGACACATTGTCGAATCAGTTATTCAGAATGGGATAAACCCGGTATTTCTGAATAACTCGCGTATATAATAAACAAGTGTTACACAAACACAACATACGCCTCATTCCAATTCAGAATATTCTTTTATTCAAATATTCTTATACTTTGGGAAAGGTTCCCATTAATTTTAACAAAGATAAATTCTTAAAATTTATTCTTTAATCTTCTTTTGAATATCAATTCAAACCAAATTATGGTTTATCCAAACTAGTCGGGATTAACGAACCTTACCGAAGTAATTATTTGTTTTAATTTCCCAATCCCAACCTATTCATCCCATGAAGTAAAACTGGTAATACTTCATATCTAACACCACCGTGTTATCGGTAAATTCAATTACCATTTCACGTTCAAATCAAATTAAAGATTTAACTATCGCCTGGAGCAAAACTGGTGATACTCCATTCTCGATCATTTCAATCTAATTAAAGATTCATTAAAACTCCACTTGGTTTTAATCTTCTTAAAAATCAAAATTAATAATTGTTTAACTTGGGAAATCATATCCTGTCTTTAACTGGGTTAAAGAACCAATGTCATTTAAGCACGGTTCACAATAAACCCAAAATCACATTCTATTCCATCAGCCTTTAACCGTAAATTAGCAAGTGAATAATTCCCTAAGTGTTAACCTCGAAGGCCGAAACCAACATCAATCAATACCCAGGAAACCATTCAACTTAACTAATCTCCAGTTAGTTTCTGATTTTCTTAACTCCGTTGGGTCTAAGATTGGTATTATTAAAGATACCATTCACGACAACCCAAATCACATTCCATTAATTATCGGGTTAAAGAACAAGTGTTATTTAAAACACCGTTCACGATGAACCCAAAAACCAATTCAAATTCAATTCCAATTAAATACCATTTAATTGGTATACTTCATTAAATCTAAATAAAAAGATTTAATCTTTTTCTCAACTGGGTTTAAAAACAGTGTTAATGAAGACACCATTCACGACAAACCCAAATCCCATTTGATATTAAATATAAGGCTCTGAATAGAAAATATATCGGCTTATATTCAATATCAAATTCTACGACCAACAAATATCGTATTGGAAATAACGATATTAATATATCTTTCAAATTTCCATAACAATATCTGTATAATCACGAAATCCAACATCGAAATATTCCAAAGACAATTTCGATTCAAATCCATTCCAATTCAATTATTGGAAATTCTGGTTATTTTCAAAACCATTTCAAATCCAATTTATTTATTTTAAAAATAAATGGAATTATAATTCTAGTTCAAAACTAGTTCATTTCGATAAAAATCTAATTTTATCTTTTCAAATATGGAAATTTTCATCCCAATTCTTTCCAAATCATTTCTTATGATTTTACACAAATTATTACTATTTTTAATAATTTTATCAAGGCCCGTACAGTCGATTTCCATCAAGGGCCATCGAACTGCACTTACAGCGACCTTTTCCAAATTTGATTTGGACATAATTCCAAATCCAACTGTTAGATTTCAAATCTATAATATTCGTTAGAAAGCTCTTTTCGATACGAACCCAACGGTTCTGGTTTTAGGAGAATCCGACGGCTGGATCTCCCGTAATATCCATTCGAAGTCAATGGTCGAAATTCGCGAACTGCCATAGCGCGGCGCATTCTATTCAGGCTTTATTTATTCCATTTCATCGATATATAAATGATAGTATTTTCAAAATATTATATTTTGAAATCAATTCCTTTTCGATATTCATTATAAAAACCAATATAATCGATATAAATATCGTTCGCGTCAAAATGGCGCATCTCTAATCAACACGGCTTTATTTATTTCAATAACTTCGTTATTCTATTCAACAAATGAATATTTTCTTCAACACATGAATTTTCTTTTATTCAACACATGAATATATATTTTATTCAACACATGAATTTTCTTTTATTCAACACATGAATATAATTTATTTTCTCAATTGGAATGAGACCCACTCAATTACCATATAATGTTATTTATATGGATTCTATACAACACATGTATATAATAGCAATGATAAATAATCAACCATCATCCAAAGTGCACCCCACAACTGTATAAGCATTAAATATAAATAATTAACGCTTACACAGTTTATCAACCCATCGATTGACATACAAGTAAACAATCGGGATTACTGTACGTCAAATATCATCCCAATACCCGTGTGGGGTTTCAAATCAACAGGCACAGATTTTTATTTGTGTAGTTGGGCGATGTGTAAAATTTATCGTCCCAATCAATATCAGTCAAATGGGTGTACATAAACAAACCGTCCGATTTGTTTATACTTATTTATTTTATATACACGTTAAAAATTATATTTTTAACTATAAAATATTTATTCACTCCACATCACTTAATCAATATTCACACCACAAACAACAAACAAACATGTCATCCATGGTCTGTGGACGATGGGTGTCGGGTGCTGCTAAGCACCGTCTGCATCCTAGTATATATTTCAACTAGAAAATAAAATTTAAAGTGAGAAGTTCTCACTGAGGGTTCCACTCCTCCATTTCATTTCTGAAATTCAGAACAGTCTGGATTTGCCCGTACTTCCAACGTAGTCTTCTCCACGTTGTTCATATTAAAATCACATTTTTAATATGATGTTTGTATTAATAATCACACTTTTTTATTTCAACGCTATAGAAATCACATTTTTATTTCACTATATATATAATAAAAATCAGATTTATATTTCGCTACATATATAAAAATCATATTTTTATATTCTTTATTATATAAAAATTCTATTTTTAATCTGCTACTTATATAAAAATCAAATCTTTATTCTTGCTATTTCATGATAAAAAAAAAAGTTCATATTTTTATTTTACTTCATGTATAATAATCGCATCTTTATGTTATATAAAAATTTGAACTTCTTTTAAACACGTTAAAAATTATAACTTTATATGAAATAGAAATCATAACTTTTTCTAAATTAAAAATCAAATCTTTATCCTTCATTTATATAAAGAAAAATCCAATCTTTTCTTTTATCTAAAATCGAATCTTTATATTTTAAAGCTTCTTGCTTTTATATGACAAAAATTATATTTTTATATTAGCTTCTCATATGACAAAAATTTATATTTTATAAAACACATTTAAAAACATCGCTATTTTATTTTTATAAAACACATTTAAAATTTTAAAGCAATAACATTTTAATTTACAAAACGAAAACAATTACAATTTTAAAATAAAGCTGTTTAAACTAATTACTTAATTACAATAAATAAGCATGCTTACTGTATCTCCTATGTTCTGTATCGCTCCAGGCCCAA
The DNA here is from genome assembly GCA_030737875.1 of Allium sativum. Classification (NCBI taxonomy): domain Eukaryota; kingdom Viridiplantae; phylum Streptophyta; class Magnoliopsida; order Asparagales; family Amaryllidaceae; genus Allium; species Allium sativum. The sequence continues at coordinate 843,186,567 of CM060919.1, read as the reverse complement.
ATCGAAAGGGCACGCAACTAGGGTTCTCGCCTATCTCCAACACGAAGTGCCAGAGCCGAATCAAGTTGTACCACATCCACCGCAGCGGTGAGCTCCACCAGCGCTCCTAGGCATAGGAAATTCGATTGGGCGGAAAGGCGAAAGTAGTTCAGGGTGGCGGCGGGTCTCAGTGTGGCGGATTGGGGCTTTTTATGGGTGGCGCGATTTATACAGAGGAGCGAGGGGAGAGAGACGGGAGGGGGGGTTTCACCTGAGAGAGCGACGACGCGGTGGCGTGGGCATCACCTGAACGAGGGGGGCGACGTGAAGGAAAAGAGGGAGTCGGGGTTTTGAAAAGGGGGCTTTATTTTGTTCTGAAGGAATTAGGGCTAGAAGGGGTAGGAGGGATATTTATATATTATTTATTTAATTTTAAATTCCAAAAGTAACTTTTTATTTCGATTTCGAAATCGAACCCACCGACCGTCGCCCCTAGCTAATTACCCCCATTCCGAACACAATGGGATATGTTTCGTAAGCTGATTCGATCATTTTGATCAGTTTCCGTCAAAATCAAAATATAAATCTATATATTGAAATTGGAACGCATATTTTAATTTACCGGGGCCACATACGGACCCTAAAAATTCCAGAAAAATTATTTCTAGCTTCGTATTGACGATACGGTCCTAACAAAACTAATTTCATCAAATTTGAAGATCGTTTGTAAAATGGCCATTTTCTGGTTGATCGAAATTGACTAAAACTGTCAAAACACATTTTACTTCGCTACGCTCACGTATTGATTCGGAAAATTACGAATTTTGGAATCTAGCAATAATTTGACATCCCGGATCCAACAAAAGTGGTTTCGTTGAAAGCCGAGGTCGTTTGCAAAATTGCTATTTTTAAGGGCTTTATTTCCATAGCGACTATTCTGAATTTTCAACTGGGCATAACTTTTTGTCCCTGCTATGAAATTTCAATTTTTCGGATTCGTTGGAAAGATATTCTCAATTAGATTCTAATATTTTTGGTTTCGCTAAAATCCGGTTTATTTTGAATCCTGTACATTTATTTGAAATTTGAAACCGAATATTCAAACTACCGCGTCATTTTCAATTCCTTTTGTAATTAAAATAAATATTTATATTCTAACGTCGATTCAAATAAATATATACGTTCTAATTCTATTCAAAATAAATTTCTCATCGTTATTATTTAAAATAAATCATTTTAAATATTCAAAAATCATAAAATCTCCAAAATATAAATTTGAAATTGGCTCAGATTTCTGGGTTATTACAATCTCGCCCACTTAAAACTTTTTGTCCCCGAAAAGGAACGAAACTAAAAGTTGTTTTACAAATCAACTCAACTTTCCTTATTTTCATTATGGCTTAAGTTCTTCAACTTTTCAGTATCTAAGAACTTTTCAAATTTTTCAAAAATTTGGCTAACACCCTAAATTTTCGAATTTTTTTGCCATAACCTCCCCTGCACCGGGAGCTTCGGGAAATTTCAAATAGCCTCCCATGGCCCTCACCAATCCAAAAAGAAACAGCCAAGCGGCTAGCCAATCGGCTCATAAAATCATTCAAACCCAAAGAAATACAATAAACATGTACCTATTTGTTGGGCAAACAATTTTATTCTTCTGCTCTAGCCTCCTTGCTATGACCTGTTCAATGTAAGTACATGTATATGCATGCAAATGCGATAAATTTTCAATACAATTCACTTTTTGGTTCAATTTGGCTAAAGGTTCAACATTTAATTAATCAAACAATAATCAAACAACACAACCAGCAATCAATTAGTTGATTATCATTTCAAACTCATAACTTTAATACATATCCAAAAAATCAGATTTTTGATGCCAAATCACAACAATAAGCCCTATCTAGCTTTGGTTCGCACACCAGTCAATTGGAATCATATAGAAATCCTACTTTCGAATCGCGAAAATAAATTTTGATGATGACGCGTCAATCATCAAAATCATGTCCGAGCGACTATAGTGTGATTTTATATCTATCCAGTATATTAAAACTTCGAATACACGTGGATCAGACGTATACGTAAAATCTTTATATACTGGACTGTCCAAATTCAATACAAAATAAATAATACGAATAATTGATTTAAATTTTCAAAACAAAATTTTTTTCATTTTAAAAATATACTCTGCACACTCGTTCTAGGATACTGCTGATCCCATCTCTAACGAATCAATCCCATTGGATATTACTAATCCAATTCTGATGAATTCTTTCGTATGGTTCTAATGTGTCTTGTTCTCCGAGCTTTGTAAACTAAAGCTCTGATACCAAATGTGACAACAAGGAATTTCTCTTGATCCGAATCGATAGCTAACCCGACCAAGATCGTTCGAAACCCCTGATTGTTTTGAGAACACGACAAATCGGAATGCAAACAGAAGAACATTTCATTGCTTATTACAACAATTCCATCAGAATACAAGAATATTACCGAGTATGAATAAATATTACACAGAAAATATCAGAGATTTAAATTACATTTAAATACATCGCAGCGGAAAATAATACAAAACACAACTGAAAGGGATAAACAGATACAGAGCTTTCCGGATATTGTTCCAGCTGTAAATCAGGATCCTGTGAATATAAATCTGCAAAACCAAAACTACTAGCTGCCCGTGTAGAAAATAGGGGCACCCAGAGTTTAGGTTAAAACAATAAACTTCAGGTCAGTCATGTGACTGGTGTGAGAACTAAAACAGTTATTAATCTGATTTTAAAGGTAGGTAAATCAAGGGACCACGCCGTATAACACGGAACGGGTTTCCTCCCAAGAATACCAGTGCATAAAACAACAACGCAATGCTAAATAAAGAACAATGAAGCTATTATAAGACTCAGGTCCCATCACACAATGCAACACAAGCCGGAGGATAGGGTTTTTACCTTATAATAGCCAAGAAAGCTTGGCACGTGAAATTTCATGTTTTATTATTACTATAAGTGTATAGTGTCAAAATAATTTCAATCATAAGTATCAATCATAGATGGCATAAGTGCCCCATACCACTATGTCGTCATGTATAGGTTCTACAATCAAAACCGCAAAGTCACGTATTGGAAGTTGGATTTCCATCTATGAACTGAGGCAAGGGATCGTCCTCACCGAATTCGAGACAATCTAGCCCATGTCTCAGGATCAGAATGCATTGACCCTTGGAGCGATAGGGTCGGTCCACCGATGTGGATTAAAATGCCTGAACACTGCGTTTCCCCGCCCTTTGGGGGCGTAAATGAGCCAAATGACTCCATCGGCTCCACATAGTCACCGATATATCTGAGGCGCCTTGCAATCCAACAACCACACAGGTGAAAATAATATAAATGTCAGGGCTGGTAGGTCACTGACACCACCCTAGCTAGAAGGAAACGCATGTCCTCCCTGAGGTTCTCTCTCGTTTCTGGTTCACAACCGGGGTGTGAGGCTCGCGAATTAATGCTACACAAAGCTACGCCACAAAGGTCGTGCTTTGATCATCAATCACAAGACTCTGCTTTTCAACAGAAGCCTTGATCATTTGCATCTTAGCATGCCACACAGGAAAACCACTCCATGTAACTGATATCCATCAATCAAACAAAATGATATCCAATGTCAGACAACAGTCCATTTACAAGTCCGTTCTGGGTCTGAATGAAACCGGAGGCACCTTGTACCTCGCATATCCATCGATCTCCAAGTACGTCTGGACTATCACCAACTGATTCCCTCCTTTTGGGTGTACAGCCCAATCAAGATCATCAGTAATCACCCAAACGATGTGAAGACCTCCGGTCTTCGACCACCATCTTCATACTTGACACATCGTCGAATCAGTTATTCAGAATGGGATAAACCCGGTCTTTCTGAATAACTCGCGTATATAATAAACAAGTGTTACACAAACATAACATACGCCTCAATCCAATTCAGAATATTCTTTTATTCAAATATTCTTATACTTTGGGAAAGGTTCCCATTAATTTTATCAAAGATAAATTCTTTAAATTTATTCTTTAATCTTCTTTTGAATATCAATTCAAACCAAACTATAGTTTATCCAAACTAGTCGGGATTAACGAACCTTACCGAAGTAATCATTTGTTTTAATTTCTCAATCCCAACCTATTCATCCCATGAAGTAAAACTGGTAATACTTCATATCAAACACCACGGTGTTATCGGTAAATTCAATTACCATTTCACGTTCAAATCTAATTAAAGATTTAACTATCGCCTGGAGCAAAACTGGTGATACTCCATTCTCGATCATTTCAATCTAATTAAAGATTCATTAAAACTCCACTTGGTTTTAATCTTCTCAAAAATCAAAATTAATGATTGTTTAACTTGGGAAATCATATCCTGTCTTTAACTGGGTTAAAGAACCAATGTCATTTAAACACGGTTCACAATAAACCCAAAATCACATTCTATTCCATCAGCCTTTAACCGTAAATTAGCAAGTGAATAATTCCCTAAGTGTTAACCTCGAAGGCCGAAACCAACATCAATCAATACCCAGGAAACCATTCAACTTAACTAATCTCCAGTTAGTTTCTGATTTTCTTAACTCCGTTCGGTCTAAGATTGGTATTATTAAAGATACCATTCACGACAACCCAAATCACATTCCATTAATTATCGGGTTAAAGAACAAGTGTTATTTAAAACACCGTTCACGATGAACCCAAAAACCAATTCAAATTCAATTCCAATTAAATACCATTTAATTGGTATACTTCATTAAATCTAAATAAAAAGATTTAATCTTTTTCCCAACTGGGTTTAAAAACAGTGTTAATGAAGACACCATTCACGACAAACCCAAATCCCATTTGATATTAAATATAAGGCTCTGAATAGAACATATATCGGCTTATATTCAATATCAAATTCTACGACCAACAAATATCGTATTGGAAATAACGATATTAATATATCTTTCAAATTTCCATAACAATATCTGTATAATCACGAAATCCAACATCGAAATATTCCAAAGACAATTTCGATTCAAATCCATTCCAATTCAATTATTGGAAATTCTGGTTATTTTCAAAACCATTTCAAATCCAATTTATTTATTTTAAAAATAAATGGAATTAAAATTCTAGTTCAAAACTAGTTCATTTCGATAAAAATCTATTTTTATCTTTTCAAATATGGAAATTTTCATCCCAATTCTTTCCAAATCATTTCTTATGATTTTACACAAATTATTACTATTTTTAATAATTTTATCAAGGCCCGTACAGTCGATTTCCATCAACGGCCATCGAACTGCACTTACAGCGACATTTTCCAAATTTGATTTGGACATAATTCCAAATCCAACCGTTAGATTTCAAATCTCTAATATTCGTTCGAACGCACTTTTTGATACGAACCCAACGGTTCCGGTTTTAGGAGAATCCGACGGTTGGATCTCCCGTAATATCTATTCGAAGTCAATGGTCGAAATTCGCGAACTACCGCAGCGCGGTGCGTTCTAGTTAGGCCATTATATATATATATATATATATATAATATTTATATATATTTCGTCGATTTCCTTTTAAAACATATTTTATAAATCGTTTTAAATTCGTTTTCAAAACGATTTCAACTTCATATTCAATTTCAAATCAAAATTGAATATTCCATATCATCAATATATAAATGATAGTATTTTCAAAATATTATATTTTGAAATCAATTCCTTTTCGATATTCATTATAAAAACGAATATAATCGATATAAATATCGTTCGCGTCAAAATGGCGCATCTCTAATCAACACAGCTTTATATATTTCAATAACTTCGTTATTCTATTCAATAAATGAATATTTTCTTCAACACATGAATTTTCGTTTATTCAACACATGAATATATATTTTATTCAACATATGAGTTTTCTTTTATTCAACACATGAATATAATTCATTTTCTCAATTGGAATGAGACACACTCAATTACCATATAATGTTATTTATATGGATTCTATACAACACATGTATATAATAGCAATGATAAATAATCAACCATCATCCAAAGTGCACTCCACAACTGCATAAGCATTAAATATAAATAATTAACGCTTACACAGTTTATCAACCCATCGATTGACATACAAGTAAACAATCGGGATTAGTGTACGTCAAATATCATCCCAATACCCGTGTGGGGTTTCAAATCAACAAGCACAGATTTTTATTTGTGTAGTTGGGCGATGTGTAAAATTTATCGTCCCAATCAATATCAGTCAAATGGGTGTACATAAACAAACCGTCCGATTTGTTTATACTTATTTATTTTATATACACATTAAAAATTATATTTTTAACTATAAAATATTTATTCACTCCACATCACTTAATCAATATTCACACCACAAACAACAAACAAACATGTCATCCATGGTCTGTGGACGATGGGTGTCGGGTGCTGCTAAGCACTGTCTGCATCCTAGTATATATTTCAACTAGAAAATAAAATTTAAAGTGAGAAGTTCTCACTGAGGGTTCCACTCCTCCGTTTCATTTCTGAAATTCAGAACAGTCTGGATTTGCCCGTACTTCCAACGTAGTCTTCTCCACGTTGTTCATATTAAAATCACATTTTTAATATGATGTTTATATTAATAATCACACTTTTTTATTTCAACGCTATAGAAATCACATTTTTATTTCACTATATATATATAATAAAAATCAGATTTTTATTTCGCTACATATATAAATATCATATTTTTATATTCTCTATTATATAAAAATTCTATTTTTAATCTGCTACTTATATAAAAATCAAATCTTTATTCTTGCTATTTCATGATAAAAATAAAGTTCATATTTTTATTTTACTTCATGTATAATAATCGCATCTTTATGTTATATAAAAATTTGAACTTCTTTTAAACACATTAAAAATTATAGCTTTATATGAAATAGAAATCATAACTTTTTCTAAATTAAAAATCAAATCTTTATCCTTCATTTATATAAAGAAAAATCCAATCTTTTCTTTTATCTAAAATCGAATCTTTATATTTTAAAGCTTCTTGCTTTTATATGACAAAAATTATATTTTTATATTAGCTTCTCATATGACAAAAATTTATATTTTATAAAACACAATTAAAAACATCGCTATTTTATTTTTATAAAACACATTTAAAATTTTAAAACAATAACATTTTAATTTTCAAAACGAAAATAATTACAATTTTAAAATAAAGTTGTTTTAGCTAATTACTTAATTAAAATAAATAAGCAAGCTTACTGTATCTCCTATGTTCTGTATCGCTCCAGGCCCAAATCGAAAGGGCACGCAACTAGGGTTCTCGCCTATCTCCAACACGAAGCGCCAGAGCCGAATCAAGTTGTACCACATCCACCGCAGCGGTGAGCTCCACCAGCGCGCCCAGGCACAGGCAGTTCGATTGGGCGGAAAGGCGAAGGTAGTTCAGGGTGGCGGCGGGTCTCAGTGTGGCGGGTTGGGGCTTTTTATTGGTGGTGCGATTTATACAGAGGAGCGAGGGGAGAGAGAGACGCGATGGGGGGTTTCACCTGAGAGAGCGACGACACGGTGGCGTGGGCATCGCCTGAACGAGGGGGGGGGAACGAGAAGGAAAAGAGGGAGTCGGGGTTTTGAAAAAGGGGCTTGATTTTGTTCTGAAGGAATTAGAGCTAGAAGGGGCAGGAAGGATATTTATATATTATTTATTTTATTTTAAATTCCAAAAGTAACTTTTTATTTCGATTTCGAAATCGAACCCACCGACCGTCGCCCCCTAGCTAATTACCCCCATTCCGAACACAATGGGATATGTTTCGTAAGCTGATTCGATCATTTCGACCAGTTTCCGTCTAAATCAAAATATAAATCTATATATTGAAATTGGAACGCACATTTCAATCTACCGGGACCACATCGGACCCTAAAAATTCCAGAAAAATTATTTCTAGCTTCGTATTGACGATACGATCCTAACAAAGCTGATTTCGTCAAATTTGAAGACCGTTTGAAAAATGGCCATTTTCTGGTCGATCGAAATTGACTGAAACTGTCAAAACACATTTTACTTCGCCACACTCACATATTGATTAGGAAAATTACGAATTTTGGAATCTAGCAATAATTTGACATCCCGGATCCAACAAAATTGGTTTCGTCGAAAACCAAGGTCGTTTGTAAAATTGCTATTTTTAAGGGCTATATTTCCATAGCGACTATTCTGAATTTTCAACTAGGCATAACTTTTTGTCCCCGCTATGAAATTTCAATTTTTCGGATCCTTTGGAAAGATATTCTCAATTAGATTCTAATATTTTTGGTTTCGCTAAAATCCGGTTTATTTTGAATCCTGTACATTCATTTGAAATTTGAAATCGAATTTTCAAATTACCGCGCCTTTTTCAATTCCTTTTATAATTAAAATAAATATTTATGTTCTAACGCCGATTCAAATAAATATATACGTTCTAATTCTATTCAAAATAAATTTCTCGTCATTATTATTTAAAATAAATCATTTTAAATATTCAAAATTCATTAAAATCGCCAATATAAAAATTTTAAATTAGCTCAGATTTCCCTGTTATTACAATCTCCCCCACTTAAAACTTTTCGTCCCCGAAAAGGAACGAAGCTGAAAGTTGTTTTACAAATCAACTCAACTTTCGTTATTTTCATTATGGCCTAAGTTCTTCAACTTTTCAGTTTCTAAGAACTTTTCAAATTTTTCAAAAATTTGGCTAACACCCTAAATTTTCGAATTTTTTTGCCATAACCTCCCCTGCACCGAGAGCTTCGGGATATTTCAAATAGCCTCCCATAGCCCTCACCAGTCAAAAAAGAAAAAGAAACAGCCAATCGGCTCATAAAATCATCCAAACCCAAAGAAATACAATAAACATGTACCTATTTGTTGGGCAAACAATTTTATTCTTCTGCTCTAGCCTCCTTGCTATGACCTGTTCAATGTAAGTACATGCATATGCATGCAAATGCGATAAATTTTCAATACAATTCACTTTTTGGTTCAATTTGGCTAAAGGTTCAACATTTAATTAATCAAACAATAATCAAACAACACAACCAGTAATCAATTAGTTGATTATCATTTCAAACTCATAACTTTAATACATATCCAAAAAATTAGATTTTTGATGCCAAATCACAACAATAAGCCCTATCTAGCTTTGGTTCTCACACCAGTCAATTGGAATCATATAGAAATCCCACTTTCGAAACACGAAAATAAATTCTGATGATGACGCGTCAATCATCAGAATCATGTCCGAGCGACTAGAGTGTGATTTTATATCTATCCAGTATATTAAAAATTTGAATACACGTGGATCAGACGTATACGCAAAATCTTTATATATTGGAACGTCCAAATTAAATACAAAATAAATAATCAAATACGAATAATTGATTTAAATTTTCAAAAAAAAAATCATTTTAAAAATATACTCTTCACACTCGTTCTAGGATACTACTGATCCCATCTCTAACGAGTCATTCCCATTGGATATTACTAATCCAATTCCGATGAATTCTTTCTTATGGTTCTAATGTGTCTTGTTCTCCGAGCTCTGTAAACCAAAGCTCTGATACCAAATGTGACAACAAGGAATTTCGCTCGATCCGAATCGATCGCTAAACTGACCAAGACCGTTCGAAACCCCTGATTGTTTTGAGAACGCGTCAAATCGGAACGCAAATAGAAGAACATTTCATTGCTTATTACAATAATTCCATCAGAATACAAGAATATTACAGAGTATGAATAAATATTACACATAAAATATCAGAAATTTAAATTACATTTAAATACATCGCAGCGAAAAATAATACAAAACACAACTGAAAGGGATAAACGGATACAGAGCTTTCCGGATATCGTTCCAGCTGTAAATCAGGATCCTGTGAATATAAATCTGTAAAACCAAAACTACTAGCTGTCCGTATAGAAAATAAGGGCACCCAGAGTTTAGGTTAAAACAATAAACTTCAGGTCAGTCATGTGACTGGTGTGAGAACTAAAACAGTTATTAATCTGATTTTAAAGTTAGGTAAATCAAGGGACCACGCCGTATAACACGGAATGGGTTTCCTCCCAAGAATACCAGTGCATAAAACAACAGCGCAATGCTAAATAAAGAACAATGAAGCTACTATAAGACCCAGGTCCCATCACATAATGCAACACAAGCCGGAGGATAGGGTTTTTACCTTATAATAGCCAAGAATGTTTGGTACGTGAAATTTCATGTTTTATTATTACTATAAGTGTATAGTGTCAAAACAATGTCAATCATAAGTATCAATCATAGACGGCATAAGTGCCCCATACCACTATGTCGCCATATATAGGTTCTACAATCAAAACCACAAAGTCACGTATTGGAAGTTGGATTTCCATCTGTGAACCGAGGCAAGGGATTGTCCTCACTGAATTTGAGACAATCTAGCCCATGTCTCAGGATCAGAACGCATCGACCCTTGGAGCGACAGGGCCGGTCCACCGATGTGGATTAAAATGCCTGAACACTGTGTTTCCCTGCCCTTTGGGACGTAAATGAGCCAAATGACTCCATCGGCTCCACATAGTCACCGATATATCCGAGGCGCCTCGCAATCCAATAACCACACAGGTGAAAATAATATAAATGTCCCGGCTGGTAGGTCACCGACACCACCCTAGCTAGAAGGAAACGCATGTCCTCCCTGAGGTCCTCTCCCGTTTCTGGTTCACAACCGGGGTGTGAGGCTCGCAAATTAACGCTACACAAAGCTACGCCACAAAGGTCGTGCTTTGATCATCAATCACAAGACTCTGCTTTTCAACAGAAGCCTTAATCATTTGCATCTTAGCATGCCACACAGGCAAACCACTCCATGCAACCGATATCCATCAATCACACAGAATGATATCCAGTGTCAGACACACGGTCCATTTACAAGTCCGTTATGGGTCTGAACGAAACCTGAGGCACCTTGTACCTCGCATATCCATCGATCTCCAAGTACGTCTAGATGATCATCAACTGATTCCCTCCTCTTGGGTGTACAGCCCAATCAAGATCATCGGTAATCACCCAAACGATATGAAGACCTCCGGTCTTCGACCGCCGTCTTCATCCTTGACACATCGTCGAATCAGTTATTCAGAATGGGATAAACTCGGTTTTCTGAAAAACTCGCGTATATAATAAACAAGTGTTACACAAACACAACATACGCCTCATTCCAATTCGGAATATTCTTTTATTCAAATATTCTTATACTTTGGGAAAGGTTCCCATTAATTTTATCAAAGATAAATTCTTTAAATTTATTCTTTAATCTTCTTTTGAATATCAATTCAAACCAAATAATGGTTTATCCAAACTAGTCGGGATTAACGAACCTTACCGAAGTAATCATTTGTTTTAATTTCCCAATCCCAACCTATTCATCCCATGAAGTAAAACTGGTAATACTTCATATCTAACCCCACGGTGTTATCAGTAAATTCAATTACCATTTCACGTTCAAATCTAATTAAAGATTTAACTATCGCCTGGAGCAAAACTGGTGATACTCCATTCTCGATCATTTCAATCAAATTAAATATTCATTAAAACTCCACTTGGTTTTAATCTTCCCAAAAATCAATATTAATGATTGTTTAACTTGGGAAATCATATCCTGTCTTTAACGGGTTAAAGAACCAACGTCATTTAAACACGGTTCACAATAAACCCAAAATCACATTCTATTCCATCAGCCTTTAACCATAAATTAGCAAGTGAATAATTCCCTAAGTGTTAACCCCGAAGGCCGAAACCAACATCAGATCAATACCCAGGAAACCATTCCACTTAACTAATCTCCAGTTAGTTTCTGATTTTCTTAACTCCATTGGGTCTAAGAACGGTATTATTAAAGGTACCATTCACGACAACCCAAATCACATTCCATTAATTATTGGGTTAAAGAACAAGTGTTATTTAAAACACCGTTCACGGTGAACCCAAAAATCAATTCAAATTCAATTCCAATTAAATACCATTTAATTGGTATACTTCATTAAATCTAAATAAAAAGACTTATCTTTTTCTCAACTGGGTTTAAGAACAGTGTTAATGAAGACACCATTCACGACAAACCCAAATCCCATTTGATATTAAATACAAGGCTCTGAATAGAAAATATATCGGCTTATATTCAATATCAAATTCTATAACCAACAAATGTCGTATTGGAAATAACGATATTAATATATCTTTCAAATTCCATAACAATATCTGTATAATCACGAAATCAAACATCGAAATATTCCAAAGACAATTTCGATTCAAATCAATCAATTCAATTATTGGAAATTCTGGTTATTTTCAAAATCATTTCAAATCCAATTTATTTATTTTAAAAATAAATGGAATTATAATTCTAGTTCAAAACTAGTTCATTTCGATAAAAATCTATTTTTATCTTTTCAAATATGGAAATTTTCATCCCAATTCTTTCCAAATCATTTCTTTTGATTTTACACAAATTATTACTATTTTTAATAATTTTATCAAGGCCCGTATAGTCGATTTCCATCAATGGTCATCGAACTACACTTACAACGACCTTTTCCAAATTTGATTTGGACTTTATTCCAAATCCAACCGTTAGATTTCAAATCTCTAATATTCGTTAGAAAGCTCTTTTTGATACGAACCCAACGATTCCGGTTTTAGGAGAATCCGACGGTTGGATCTCCCGTAATATCCATTCAAAGTCAATGGTCGAAATTCGCGAACTACCGCAGCGCGGCGCGTTCTATTCAGACCATTATATATATAATATATATATATATATATATATATATATATATTATATTTCGTCGATTTCCTTTTAAAACGTATTTTATAAATCGTTTTAAATTCGTTTTCAAAACGATTTCAACTTCATATTCAATTTCAAATCAAAATTAAGTATTCCATATCATCGATATATAAATGATAGTATTTTCAAAATATTATATTTTGAAATCAATTCCTTTTCGATATTCGTTATAAAAACGAATATAATCGATATAAATATCGTTCGCGTCAAAATGGCACATCTCTAATCAACACGGCTTTATATATTTCAATAACTTCATTATTCTATTCAACAAATGAATATTTTCCTCAACACATGAATTTTCTTTTATTCAACACATGAATATATATTTTATTCAACACATGAGTTTTCTTTTATTCAACACATGAATATAATTTATTTTCTCAATTGGAATGAGACACACTCAATTACCATATAATGTTATTTATATGGATTCTATACAACACATGTATATAATAGCAATGATAAATAATCAACTATCATCCAAAGTGCACCCCACAACTGCATAAGCATTAAATATAAATAATTAACTCTTACACAGTTTATCAACCCATCGATTGACATACAACTAAACAATCGGGATTAGTGTACGTCAAATATCATCCCAATACCCATGTGGGGTTTCAAATCAACAACCACAGATTTTTATTTGTGCAGTTGGGCGATGTGTAAAATTTATCGTCCCAATCAATATCAGTCAAATGGGTGTACAAAAACAAACCGTCTGATTTGTTTATACTTATTTATTTTATATATACGTTAAAAATTATATTTTTAACTATAAAATATTTATTCACTCCACATCACTTAATCAATATTCACACCACAAACAACAAACAAATATGTCATCCATGGTCTGTGGACGATGGGTGTCGGGTGCTGCTAAGCACCGTCTGCATCCTAGTATATATTTCAACTAGAAAATAAAATTTAAAGTGAGAAGTTCTCACCGAGGGTTCCACTCCTCCATTTCATTTCTGAAATTCAGAACAGTCTGGATTTGCTCGTACTTCCAACGTAGTCTTCTCCACGCTGTTCATATTAGAATCACATTTTTAATATGATGTTTATATTAATAATCACACTTTTTTATTTCAACGCTATAGAAATCACATTTTTATTTCACTATATATATAATAAAAATCAGATTTTTATTTCGCTACATATATAAAAATCATATTTTTATATTCTCTATTATATAAAAATTCTATTTTTAATCTGCTACTTATATAAAAATCAAATCTTTATTCTTGCTATTTCATGATAAAAATAAAGTTCATATTTTTATTTTACTTCATGTATAATAATCGCATCTTTATGTTATATAAAAATTTGAACTTCTTTTAAACACGTTAAAAATTATAGCTTTATATGAAATAGAAATCATAACTTTTTCTAAATTAAAAATCAAATCTTTATCCTTCATTTATATAAAGAAAAATCCAATTTTTTCTTTTATCTAAAATCGAATCTTTATATTTTAAAGCTTCTTGCTTTTATATGACAAAAATTATATTTTTATATTAGCTTCTCATATGACAAAAATTTATATTTTATAAAACACATTTAAAAACATCGCTATTTTATTTTTATAAAACACATTTAAAAATTTAAAACAATAACATTTTAATTTTCAAAACGAAAACAATTACAATTTTAAAATAAAGTTGTTTATGCTAATTACTTAATTAAAATAAATAAGCAAGCTTACTGTATCTCCTATGTTCTGTATCGCTCCAGACCCAAATCGAAAGGGCACGCAACTAGGGTTCTCGCCTATCTCCAACACGAAGCGCCAGAGCCGAATCAAGTTGTACCACATCCACCGCAGCGGTGAGCTCCACCAGCGCGTCCAGGCACAGGCAGTTCGATTGGGCGGAAAGGCGAAGGTAGTTCAGGGTGGCGGCGGGTATCAGTGTGGCGGATTGGGGCTTTTAATAGGTGGCGCGATTTATACAGAGGAGCGAGGGGAGAGAGAGACGCAATGGGGGGTTTCACCAGAGAGAGCGACGACACGGTGGCGTGGGCATCGCCTGAACGAGGGGGGAGGGGGGCGACGAGAAGGAAAAGAGAGAGTCGGGGTTTTGAAAAAGGGGCTTGATTTTGTTCTGAAGGAATTAGGCCTAGAAGGGGTAAGAAGGATATTTATATATTATTTATTTTATTTTAAATTCCAAAAGTAACTTTTTATTTCGATTTCGAACGAACCCACCGACCGTCGCCCCCAAGCTAACTACCCCCATTCCGAACACAATGGAATATGTTTCGTAAGATGATTCGATCATTTCGATCAATTCCCATCAAAATCAAAATATAAATCTGTATATTGAAATTGGAACGCACATTTCAATTTACCAGGACCACATCGGACCCTAAAAATTTCCAAAAAATTATTTCTAGCTTCGTATTGACGATACGATCCTAACAAAACTAATTTCGTCAAATTTGAAGACCGTTTGAAAAATGGTCATTTTCTGGTCGATCGAAATTGACTGAAACTGTCAAAACACATTTTACTTCGCCACGCTCACATATTAATTCAGAAAATTACGAATTTTGGAATCTAGCAATAATTTGACATCCCGGATCCAACAAAAGTGGTTTCGTCAAAAACCGAGGTCGTTTGCAAAATTTCTATTTTTAAGGGCTATATTTCCATAGCGACTATTCTGAATTTTCAACTAGGCATAACTTTTTGTCCCCGCTATGAAATTTTAATTTTTCGGATTCGTTGGAAAGATATTCTCAATTAGATTCTAATATTTTTTGTTTCGCTAAAATCCGGTTTATTTTTAATCCTGTACATTCATTTGAAATTTGGAATTGAATTTTCAAACTACCGCGCCATTTTCAATTCCTTTTATAATTAAAATAAATATTTATATTCTAACGTCGATTCAAATAAATATATGCATTCTAATTCTATTCAAAATAAATTTCTCGTCGTTATTATTTAAAATAAATCATTTTAAATATTCAAAATTCATTAAAATCGCCAAAATAAAATTTTTAAATTGGCTCAGATTTCCAGGTTATTACATATAAAAGTTCTACTGTTTGAATGTTTGAAATAAAATATTCTACTTAAATAAAATACTGTGTGAATATTTGAATTGATGAACAGTCTTATTCTATTTAAATATAAATATTATATTCCTGTCTGTGATGTGATATAAAAGTACAATAACAAACACATTTATAATAATATATATTTGGTTGTTATCATCAAACAAAAATCACATAATTTTTATATAAAACAACGTTGTATACAACATTCTTATCTGTGCAATTTGAGTTGACATGGGTTCTTAAATGTTGGTTTAAACTATACGAAAAAAGTGGGTCGTTACAAAGTGATATCAGAGCATAAGTTTTAGTGATTACCTTGGCTCTTTGGCGTAACTCAGTAGAGATGGGGTTAGTAATACCCTAGATTGAGTCTGAGTGTATATATACTAGAGCGCGCACTTGTAATTTGATAGGAAATAATTTTAAATTATTTTTCCCATTATATTTTATAAAGTGATAAAAGTAATGATTTTCTCAAATTATTATAATATTATTGATTAATCAATATTTTTTTGAATAGAGTTCGAATTTAATTATGAAATTGGAATTTCTAATATGAAATGTGTGAATGCAAAGTTTAATTTAACTCATGTTGGGTGAAATGAATCATATAAGTTAAAATCGAATCTGAGCATTAAAATTCAACATAAGTCAATAAGAAATTTGACATGAGATTGGAAAATTAAATTAAACCAAAAGTAATGTTTAGAAATCAGTTTGATTGTATGGTTGAAATAGATTGCATGATTATAGAATAAACTTGATGGAAACCTATCCTGAATGAATGAATTAGGCTTATTGAAAGGAATTCATGATAATGAAGTTGGATGGTATATAAAGGGATCAATTATTTATAGATTGTTAAGTGAAATGGTTATGCATAAAATTTCATGAGAATTGAATGGTATAAAATTTTGTTTGGAATGAATGACTTGAACGGTTGAATTTAACTGGCATGATCACGGAACTAATGAATTCCATCTAAGTTAAGAACATGTGCATAGCTAATATTGATTAAATTATGGAGCTGATTGAATCCGGTTTGATTAGAGTTACATAAAAATTAAGCAAGCTCGAGTATGCTTATCGCGTAATAACACTAGCAAAAGGTATGCCTATGCAAAATAACAAAATTTGGGTTTTTGAATTGGGTTTTTTCTTTTTCCGACAGTGCAGATCGATGTATATATATTTGTCATTCCTGCAATATTGCAGAAGTCCCTCAGTACATGGGAGACTCACATGAATTGGTTTTCTATTATAACTAAATGGATTTTTGAAAGGATAATGGGTTTGCAACAATTTTCCTACTTTAATAATTTTGGGGACGAAATTCTTTTAAGGGGGAAGGAATGTAATAGCCCAGATATTTAACCGTCTAATTTAATATTTAAAACTGGTTTTAAATGTTAATTTAGAATTTTAATAACTCGAAGCTAATAATTTGAATATTTATTCAGTTTATATAATAATAATAATTTAATTTTGAAATAATCGGAATTAGCTGAATTTGCAATATGGTATGATTTGGTAATATAAAAGAATTTATTTAAATTTATATTGAATTATATTAACGTATTTGTTTATTAAACAACGTCTGAATGTATAATTTATAATTTAATTATAAAACGAGCAGTAGCGGCGAGGTAGTTCGTAATATTACGTTTTGAACTTTTAATGGATGTACATGATCCAATATAAGTCGGAATTCTTTGAAATAAGAAATGTCTGAATCTATAGGATAATAATTTTCTAATGAAAGAGAAAAATTGAATTTTCATGTTGTAGATTTTGTTTTCTATCCAAATCAAATTTTCAAATAGTCGCTATGGATTTCGTTATAAATCATAACGAATATTTATATAAAATAAAAGATTTTTAATATATTAAATATTGATTTGGCTTGGAATTCAACCTGAAGTATTTTATTTTGAAACTATATGAAATTCTGCTCAAGTATGACCGATTATAATATTTTGTTATTATTATATTGAGGTATTTTAAAATTGATTTATTTTAATTTAATTTGGACCCTTAAAAAGGGAATTTATTCAAAGAAAACCTCTGATTTCCATAAAACAAATTTTATTAGATACATAATAGCTAATTATAGCAAGATTTCAAGTTTCGCGTCAACCGACATTATTTTGTGAGCGTAGCAAAATTAAATGTAAATAAATCAACCATTTGAACTCAAACCAGCGCCATTTTTGCGAATGGACTCGAAAGTCGATGAAACAAGTTTCATTGGGTCCGGAATGTTGAACTATACCATACATTCATTTTCATCATGAACGGAGTTCATAAGTAATCATAGGAATCAATAAACATCATTCAGAAATGGCGATAGGCAGGAAATAAAAATTGTTATTCGTTATCACTAGTCGCCTCGAGTTAAAATAATATCATTTCCCACTATATATACATCTTAACATTTCAGCCTACTTAACCCCAATCTTCACCGACGTTAAATTTTTGCAGAAGAGCCCTTATTCACAAAATGATTTATATCTTTAATTCTGTCGAGTATTGATTGAAACCTTAAACATGAAAGTTGAAGATCTGGTGGAGAGCTAGCTAGGTGTAAAATTTGGGGACTATCATCAAATATGGCGGTCTGAAATCATGAAGACAACTGTAACAGCCCACATTTTACGTGTCTGAAGATCGTAAAATATTTTTATTTTATTCCCTGAGGGTTGGATCATTCTTATATTTTAATATGTTTCTTATGTGGATACGAGACATGTCCATAATTTTTACCAATTTTGTTTGTGACCATTTTTCCCCTGTTAGTCTTGTATATGGCATAATTTTTGACTCAAGTCGAATCAGTTATTGAGACCTATGCCATTGGAAAGAAAATGATATTTTCCTTTCCGTAGAGTGGTCACATTAAAGATTTGGCTCAGCAGTTTGGGAGGAATCGTTGTTTTAAGGTTTAACAGTTGACTGTTCAGGTTTTGGGAGCCTTAATAGGCTGATTTGTAGAGGCCCATTAGTGGGTTAGTGGAAAGTTATAAATAGGGGTAAGAGGTATGGAGAATAGTTTACTTTCTCCATTCTCTCATTTGGTGGCCTTGTGCTCCTCCTTCCTCTAACACCTTTCCACCATTAAAATTAAGATCAAAGGAAGGGAATCCAAGATCTACACCATTTGTATCTAGATCTACATCACTTAAAGTGAGAGTTCATTGAATCGAAGGATTTGGATCAAGTTCTTCGCTGTCCGGAATCTAATTTCACCGTTTTTGCTTTGATTTGTAGAATTGGTGAGTGATATGTATCTCTCACGCAGATTCATTCAAGTGTATGAGTGTTTGATCTTGTTTTTCATCATTTTCAAGTGTTTTCTCCTAGATCTACATCATGGTAAATTTATTTTCATATGAATCACCATAGGATCTAATTTAGCAACTTTAAACCGGTAACTTTTATATATTTTTCATACTTTTATGCAAGTTAGATCCACAATTCAGTTCATATTTTTATTTATCATGATTTTTGATAAAGTTACATGATTTTAGTGAAAATCGTCATATACATGTTATTAGTGGTTTCGTGACATGCTTGTGGTGTACTGGATAAATTGGATGAGTAGATTTCATCGATCTTGTCGATTGACGAAGTTTTGGTCGAAATTGGATTTGGATTGGGGCTGTGCAGGCCACGGATCGAGCGTGTAGTACAAGTGTAGTACATGGGTTCGATAAAGCAGCCTAGGCTCAAGCAGTCTTCCGGGTCGGTCGCACACATTGGGTCGGTCACGCATATCTTCGGGTCAGTCGCACAGAGGTGGTTGGGTCGAGCACAGGGGACAGGGTCGGTCGAGTATGGGCTCGAGCAGAGGGGGTCGGTCTAGTTGGTCACGCATTCAGGGTTGGGCTCCATTTTGTTCGTTTTGTCATGCACATGGTCGAGCTGCATGCTCGGGTCGAGCATGGCTTGGGGTCGGTTGAGCATGGTTGAGTGGCACAAGGTGGTCGATCGTTCACGAAGAGGTCGATCACCAAGAGGGTTCGGGTCGGTCGCACCAGGGTCGACCGCACATGGTCATTTTCTGTAAAATCATATTTTTCGGGTACCCCCCCAAGCCCTAGCCGTAGTGCAGTGATGTAATTTGGCTCAGTGATGTTGTGACTTCGAAGTAAATTCAATTAGGAATATTCGAAGTGTTGAAATGTGTTCGTTGATTGGTGTAGAACAACGAAGGTCGTGAGTTGGTGGATAATGGTTGCTAGAGAAGGTTGCTTTAGCTATGAGGAATCGTCGGGTTGGATGACTAGAGATGCGAAGACCGAGAGATTATCGTTGTCGTAAGTTCTAGCAGGCTCAATGCAGGGGTACAATAGGGGAACCTAAAAAACGGTTTGTAGGTCGAGTACCCTGGGTATCGTTGAAAAGCCAAGTTGTCAAGATTGGACAAACATACGTATCATTAAAAGGCGTTTGGAGTTTATGCTAGAACTGGGGTTACCATTGGCCCTTGACGTATGGAAAGGTTGGCCATCATACGATTGACGATAGTTTCGAAGCAAGATTGGCGGTGATCGCCTGAGTCTGTCTTGGTTGATTAGTTGCTTTGTTTGAACCATCTCATGTAGATTGTCCAACGTCGACGGAGATGTTCCTTGGGTGCTTGTCTGATATTGGTTTAGGCCTCTAGGGTTTGTTCTTAAGGAACGTTGAATTCGATTAGGATGGTTTACATAAGATATATAATTTGGATGACATGAGTGCTTTGCCATGATTGAATGTGTGTTTTGGTTTTCATGGATGTATGGTTGAAATGTTGTTGTAAAGGCTATCACTGTCCGATGTGGGGAAGATAGGATTGAGTTCTTCTCTGGTGTTGGGGGTAGATCAGTATGTTTATCTATCCATTCTCACATACTTTATTGTTGATGTATGTTAGTTGTTTTATCGCTCACTAAGACTGTTGTTTGAATCAAGATTTTATTCTTCCCACTTATTACTTTGGGTTGTTCATTCGGTTGTGGATGGGTAGACTAGGTTGCAGGTGATAGGTAATAGCTTATTGAGGTCGATGCTGCAGTTCGAAGGCGAGCTGGAAGCTTACGTACCAGTTTTATTACTATCTAGTATTTCTGTTTCCGCTATTTGAGTTGCTCTATAAGAGTTGTAGTAAGGCTTTATGTACAGACTTTGATATTTCCTATGATGTTTGGATAATCTTTCAAGATGTTATGAAAGTTTCAAAAGTTTATTATATGATGCTTCACTATTATTACCTTTTGTATATTTTCTACTGTATTTTCTACTTGCACTGTGAGTTCTACGACAGGTTCCGATGTTGTGACGACCGCCCACAGCCCCCGCACTATACAAGAGGAATAATGCGCTGAAAGGTGTTCCTGACAGCTATGGACGATAATCAAGGTATGGTAGATAAATGAAACTTGCCGTAAACTCACAGCGCAAGGATAAAATATAATAGAACATATACAATAGGCAGTGATAATGAAGCTGAAAACACTAAACTTACATGACAACTAGAAAGTATTTCCCATACATGTGGATAACAACAATAGTGTTTGTACAATTTGCCTCACTACAACACTCAGAGAAATAGAAAACAGCGGAAACAAATACTAGATAGTAATAAAACTGGTACGTGAGCCTCGTGTTCGCCATCAATCAGCATCGTCGTCCTCAATAAAGCAATACCTGCCACTTGTTACTCAATCTGCCCATCCACAACCGGATGAACAGCCCAAGGTAATAAGAGGAAATATAAAACCTTGAGTCAGACAACATTCTTAGTGAGCAATAAAACAACTAACAAACTACATCAATAAAGTATATGAAAATGGGTAAATAAATAACTAATCTACCCAGCTCTAGAGAAGAACCCTCAATTGTCTTCCCACACTGGACAGTGAAAGCCTTTACGATCCGTAAATCAAAAGGGACAACAATTGACCCACAACAATTAGAAAAACCATTCATATATGGCAAAAGTATCTCATACAACATCTAGTTATATCTCACGGAAACCACCTTAATCGAACTTGGTATCCCATGAGCACAAGCCCCAGAGGCCGAAACCAATATCAGACAAGCACCCAAGGGACACCTTATTCGAAGTCAGAAAATCTCCGTGGGATGGTACAACCAAAGCAACCAAGCATTCGAACGTCCATGACTGACTCTGGCTATCACCGCCATCCTTGCTTTGGAACCCTCGTTATCGTATGACTGGCTAAACAATTTTCCATCAATTGTCAAGGACCATACACGACGTCCCGGTTCTAGCAAAACTCCACATGCTATACTCAACACATGCTACACGCTATACTCAACACGTGTCTAGGCCATACACGACACCCAAGGCACTCGACCTACAATTGGTCTTCAATTGTACCTCTGCTTTGAGTCCGCTAGAACCTACAACAACGATAATTCCTCGGCCTTCTCCTTTCTAGTCGTTATCAATCACGACTATTAATTAACTCATAACACCTTTGAACTGTCACTTCATACGAACACAATACATCCTTGAGTTGTCTCCCCATTTATTGCATACAATGAACAACAAACACTTTTCAACACTTCCAAACTTCCCAATTGAATTCATTTTGAAGTCACATCATCACCAGAAGTGTCCGACCAGAAATAACTGTCCAGAAATGGCAAAAATGGCTAACCAAAATAGGCCAACCCACTTTGGTCCGACCCAAATTATGTCCGACCCAACTTTGGTCCGACCCAACTTCTGTCCGACCCAACTTCCAACTGACCCAACTTCCGTCCGACCCAACTTCTGTCCGACCCAACTTCCAACTGACCCAACTTCCGTCCGACCCAACTTCCAGCCGACCCAACTTCCGTCCGACCCAACTTCGGTCGGACCCAACTTCGATCCGACCCAACTTCGGTCCGACCCAACTTCGGTCCGAGCCAACTTCGGTCCGATCCAACTTCGGTCCGATCCAACTTTGGTCCGATCCAAAACCTACATATTGCAATTCAACTCCTATTTCGACCAAAACTTCGCCAAATGATAAATCCGACGGAACTAACTTATCCAATTCATCAAAAAGGATTACAAGCATGTTATAAAAATAACAATATCATCAATATGACAGTTCTATCAAGGATAATGTCAAATTCACCAAAATCACCATAAATATGCATATGAACAAAAATCATGGATTTAACTTGCACATTCACATGAAATATGATAAAAAATTACCTATCTAAACTTACTAAATTAGATCATATGGTGATCTATATGAAAATGAACTTACCAATGCATGGATCCAAGGAAAAACACTTGAATTTGATGAAAAACATGATCTACTACCCATACAATTTATTGAATCCATGTGAAAGATGTAATCCACTCACCAATTCTCCAATACAAGCTAAAATGATAGAATTATGAATCCAAATAGCGAGCAATTCAAACCAAACTCCTCGATCCGATGAATTCACCTTTGAAGTGATGTAGATCTAGCCTCCAATGGTGTAGATCTATGATTTCCCCCCTTAGATTTGGATTTTTAATGGTGGAAAGGTGTTAGAGGAAGAAGGAGATCAATGCCTCCAAATGAGAGAATGGTAAAGCAAAACTTTTCCCTCCACTCTCACCCCTTATTTATAGGATTCCACCAGCCCACTAATGGGCCTCGCCAATTCATCCCATTAGGCTCTCCAGACCTGAAAAACTAACTGAAAAACCTTAAAACAACGATTTATCCCAAATTGCTTAGCCAAATCTTTAATGTAACCACTCTACGGAAAGGCAATCATCAATTACTTTCCAATGGCATAGTTCTCACCTTCTGATTCGACCTGAGTTAAAAGTTATTCCCTGTACAAGACTGATTGGGGGCAAAATGGTCACAAACAAAATCGGTAAAAATTATGGACATGTCCCACATCCCCATAAGCAACATATTAAAAGATGAGAATGATCCAACCCTCACGGCATAAAATAAAAATATTTTTCGATATGTAAAATGCGGACTGTTACATTCTCCCTCCCTTAAGAATTTCACCCCCAAAATTCCAAGTAAACAAAAGCAATCATAACAATTCTGCATTCCTATCATCCATGGAAGCCAATTCTATCATCCAAACTAGCAACCATAAAGCCATACATCCATAGTCTTATTCTAGCATGCGGAATTCTTTCAAACAATCAACAAGATACAACTATATAACGATAGTACGATATCAAAGGGTCCTACCGGCGAAGAGTTCTAGATGAGTCGCCTTCATGCTCTCTTCTGTTTCCCACGTACAATCATCACCATCTTTGCTCCCTTGTACCTTGACTAGTTTAACCGTCTTCCTCCTAAGTTGTTTCGTGTCATTCCCCACAACACGAAGCGGCTTACTAGGTTTCGCCACTACGGTCTCAACTTCCAAGTCTTCATATGGTTCCGGAGATACCACCACATTCGAGTCATGCATGAACTTTCGTAGAAATGACACATGGAAAACATCAACTATAAGGTTTGAAACAATCCATAGCATCTCATCAATTTGCTAAGGAAAATAAACCACAACACTTAAGCCATCCACCACAGTGTTTGTAAGCGCTGCTGAAAACAACTTGGCCTTCCGGACCGACCCCACCAGTAGCCCAATTGACCGACCCGACTCATCCTCAACTGACCGAACTGACCAGCCTCCCTATTGACCGACCCGACCCGAACTCATCTGACCGACCCGACCCGGTACTCTACCGACCCGACCAGCTACATTCACCTTCTCCTTATATGAACAACCCGGTCCGAATATGACCGACCCGACCCAAGTAGACCAACCCGACCCATTCTGCTAGGGCGGACCCGACCCACTTCTGACTTCCTCTCCAAGTCACAATTTGACCGACCCATTTCCTGGCTTAGTTCTAGGTAGTCCATCGAAACCAGGTACAACTAATCGCCCTTGCTTTCGAAGCCAACCTTCTCGATCGACTTCGAACTCTTTATTTTCAGGTTCTAGTCGCTGGATAAACTCTACAAGCTTTGCATCTTGCTTTTGGCTCTCGCCAATCCTTTCGATGAGAGTAGGTCTTATCGATAAGCTTGTCAACATTTCAGGTTTCAACTCACACTTTGGCCTAAAATCAAACCTTGCCAAATACTCAAGTCTCTTCCATTTCGAAAATATCGCTCCTAAACTTGCGTGTCTTCGACTCAACGCATCTGCAACTGTGTTACCTTTACCAGGAGTATACGCTATATCAAAATCATATGATGCTAGAAAATTTAACCATCGTTGCTACCGAAGATTCAAATCCTTTTGGGAGAAAAGATACTTCAATGACTTGTGATCCGTAAACAACTCGAATCGAACTCCCAACAAGTAATGTCTCCATATCTTCAGATCAAACACGATCGCCGCCAACTCCAAATTATGAGTTGGGTATTCTTCTCATGCGGCTTCAGTTGTCGACTCACGCAGGCCACAACCTTATCCTTTTGCATTAGCACTGCTCCAAGCCCAGTACCACATGCATCAGTGTATACCACCATCTCTTCATTCCCACTTGGAATGGTCAACACAGGAGTACTCGTCAATCTTTGCTTCAGGATTCCGAATGCTTGTTCACACTTCGCATCCCATGTGAACGCTTGGTTCTTCTTTGTCAATCCTGTCAACGGTGCATCTATCTTGCAGAAAACCTTGATAAACCATTAGTAGTATCCTGCCAACCCAAGGAAACTCCGAACATCTGTCGCATTCTTAGGACTATACCGGTCCTGGATTACTACCACCCTAGCAGGGTCAACCGCTATCCCATTTCCAGAAACAACATGATGTAAGAACCTCATTTCATCCTTCTAGAAGTGACACTTCGAGAACCTAGCTTTCAACTGTTGCTTTCGCAAGATCTCTAACACAACTCTCAAGTGTGTCTTGTGTTCTTCCTCATTCCTGGAGTAAACCAGAATATCATCCATGAATACATCCACAAACTTATTCAACTGATCTCTGAACACTCTATTCATAAGATCCACAAAGTACGCTGGCGCGTTAGTCAACCTGAATGGAATCATCAACTACTCGAAGAAACTGGATGGTGTACTAAAAGCAGTCTTTGGCACACTATCCTTGGCCACCCTCAATTGGTGAAATCCCATTGCCAGATCCATCTGAGAAAACACTTTGGCTTCTTGAAGCTGATAGAACAAGTCATCAATCCATGGCAATGGATACTTGTTCTTCTTAGTCACCTTGTTCAGCTCACGATAGTCCACGCACAATCTTAATGAGCCATCTACCTTGGTTGCAAACACGACCGGTGCACTCCATTTGGAAACACTTCTCCAAATGAATCCCTTCCTTAGAAGGTCACGAACTTGCACCTCCAACTCTCGCTATTCCTTAGGCGCCATCCACATAAGAGGTATAACGATTGGTCGAGCACCCTCGACCAAATCGATTCTAAACTCGATTCACGATGCGGCGACAACCCTTTGACCTCGTCAAAGACATCCTCATACTCATTAGCGATCAGCACAGATGACAAGTCTTTTTGTGGAATCACAAGCGAATATAGATAGCTAACGAAGACACCCTCTTCGCACGTACACTTTATCAACACCTTTCGCCCTTCCACATCCCCGACTCTCACCTCTAGCTTCTCGCAATTCGCCCTTGCCGCATACCTCATGAGCCAATCTATGCCGAAGATGATCCCAAACCCAGGGAAGTTAAGAACAAAGCAATCACACACAAAAGAGCAACCACGACTCGATAATACTACACCTCGGCAAATCATGCAAAGATTTGACGAACCCCCAATTGGATTATCACCACAAAGGGTCTATCACAAATCTCGTTTTCCAAACCCAAGCGACAAACAAGCTCATTGCAAATGAACGAATGCGATGCTCCAGTATGAAAAAGTACATGAACTGAAACACCATTAACAGAAAGAGTACCTTGCACCACGACACCCTTTTCCTCTGTAGTTGGAGCTCTCGAAGAAATTGGTATGACTTCCAAAGCATATGCCTTAACCACTTGCTTCCCTTTGGCTGATTCTGGACAATCTTTCTTCTCATATCCTGGCTTCCCATACTTAAAGCACTTCTTCTCAGCTTTAGGATTCTTGCATTCACTAGCAAAATGGCCTTCTGCCAACAATTGAAGTAAGTCATTTCTCCCTTCTGCTTTTATTGGCCATCCTTTCCTTTCTGTTGTTTTTGCTTCCTTTTCTTATTATTACCACCCTGATGTGGCTTTTGTTCCTCCTTAGGTGGAATAACATACATCTTCTTAGGGAACAGACTTTCATGCCTCAAATCCTTCTTGACGATCTTCACAAAGCTATCATCGAGGTGATCCACAAGCTGATCCCCAAGATATTCATCCAATCCCAAGACAAACTTCTCGTTCTTTTGATAAGGAGTATCCACATATGAACGAGCATACTTCGACAAAGTCTCGATGTCAGAAATATAGTCAAGAACTGGGCTACCATTCTTCTTAAGCTCCACGAATCTCTTAAACAGAACAGACTTCTGCACGGTGGAGATAAATTTTTCTTCAAACTTAGCTTGGAACAACTCCCATGAAATACCCTCTTCAGGGGTCTCAAGTGTGACAGAGTTCCACCAGTCCATTGCTCTGCCCACTAACTGCCTTGATGCAAGCTTCCTCTTTGTTGCATCATCAATGCCCATGTCTTTGAAAATCCTAACACAAGTATCCATCCACCTCTGGACTTCTTCAACTGGCTCAGTGCCTTTGAACCGTTTTGCTCCCAATGAAGAAAAGTCTTTGCATAGCTTTGCAAATTCTACAGCTCTAGGCACTTGGACTCCAACATCAACCGTAGCTGCCACTGGAGCGGGGTTCCTTCAAAAGCATGCTTCAATCATAGCTTCAAACATGGCCGAGTAGTCTTGTGCCCCGCCATTACCCCTCTAGTATTAGCTTCCCTAGCAGCGTGTCTTAATGGTCATCTACTCATTCTAAATCTGCAATTTGAAATAATTAGCCACTTCCAAGAAAAACTGCTAAAGAATACAACCGCTACTAATATTGCTAATGTATATAGTAAGCATCCAACCGAAATCTACAAGTACGTCTCTCATACGTGATTACGTCTTAGAATTTTGACTAAAATCGTTAACCAGAGCTCTGATACCAAATGTGACGATTGCCCACAACCCCCGCACTATACAAGAGGAATAATGCACTGAAAGGTGCGCCAAGCAGCTATGGACGATCATCAAGATATGGTAGATAAACGAAATCTATTGTAAATTCACAGCGCAATGATAAAATATAATAGAACATATACAGTAGGTAGTGATAGTGAAGCGGAAAACACTAAACTTACATGACAACTAGAAAGTATTTCCCATACACGTGGATAAAAACAATAGTGTTTGTATAATTTGCCTCACTACAACACTCAAAGAAATAGCAAATAGCGGAAACAAATACTAGATAGTAATAAAACTGGTACGTGAGCCTCCTACTCGCTATCGATCAACATCGTCGTCCTCACTAAAGCAATACCTGCCACCTGTTACTCAGTCTGCCCATCCATAACCGGATGAAAAGCCCAAGGTAATAAGAGGAAACATAAAACCTTGAGTTAGACAACAGTCTTAGTGAGCGATAAAACAGCTAACAAACTTCATCAATAAAGTATATGAAAATGGATAAATAAATAACTAATCTACCCAGCTCTAGAGAAGAACCATCAATTTTCTTCCCACACCTGACAGTGATAGCCTTTACGATCTGTAAATAAAAAGGGACAACAATTCATCCATGACAATTAGAACAACCATTCATACATGGCAAAAGCAACTCATACAAAAACTAGTTATATCTCACGGAAACCACCTTAATCGAACTTGGTATCCCATAAGCACAAGCCCCAGAGGCCGAAACCAATATCAGACAAGCACCCAAGGGACACCTTATTCAAAGTCAGAAAATCTCTGTGGGATGGTACAACCAAAGCAACCAAGCATTCGAACGTCCATGATTGACTCTAGCTATCACCGCCATCCTTGTTTTGGAACCCTCGTTATCGTATGACTAGCTAAACAATTTGCCATCAATTGTCAAGGACCATACATGACATCCTGGTTCTAGCAAAACTCCACATGCTATACTCAAAACATGCTAGACGCTATACTCAACACATATCTAGGCCATACACGACACCCAAGGCACTTGACCTACAATTTGTCTTCAATTGTACCTCTGCTTTGAGTCCACTAGAACCTACGACAACGATAATTCTTCGGCCTTCACCTCTCTATTCGTTATCAATCACGACTATTAATTAGCTCAGAACATCTTAGAACTGTCGCTTCACACGAACTCAATACATCCTTGAGTTGTCTCCCCATTTGTTGCATACAATGAAGAACAAACACTTTTCAACACTTCCAAACTTCCCAACTGAATTCACATCATCACCGGAAGTGTTCGACCAGAAATAGCTACCCAGAAATGGCAAAAATGGAAATGGCTGACCAGAATAGGTAGACCCACTTTGGTCCGACCCAACTTATGTCTGTCCCAACTTCGGTCCGACCCAACTTCGGTCCGATCCAAAACCTGCATATTGCAATTCAACCCCGATTTCAACCAAAACTTCGCCAAATGATAAATCCAATGAAACTAACTTGTCCAGTTCATAAAAAATGATTACAATCA
This sequence comes from Allium sativum, assembly GCA_030737875.1. Classification (NCBI taxonomy): domain Eukaryota; kingdom Viridiplantae; phylum Streptophyta; class Magnoliopsida; order Asparagales; family Amaryllidaceae; genus Allium; species Allium sativum. The sequence continues at coordinate 843,156,938 of CM060919.1, read as the reverse complement.
TGTTATGAAATCAACAATATCATCAATATGACAATTCTATCAAGGATAATGTCAAATTCACCGAAATCACCACAAATATGCATATGAACAAAAACCGTGGATCTAACTTGCACATTCATTTAAAATATAATAGAAATTACCTATCTAAACTTACTAAATCAGATCCTAGGGTGATCTATATGAAAATGAACTTAACAGCATGGATCTAAGGAAAAAAACTTGAATTTGATGAAAAACATGATCTACTACCCATACACTTTATTGAATCCACATGAGATATGTAATCCACTCACCGATTCTCCAATACAAGCTAAAATGATAAAATTATGAATCCAGACAACGAGCAATTCGAACTAAACTCCTCAATCCGATGAATTAACCTTTGAAATGATGTAGATCTTGCCTCCAATGGTGTAGATCTATGATTTCCCTCCTTAAATTTGGACTTTTAATGGTGGAAAGGTGTTAGAGGAAGAAGGAGATCAATGCCTCCAAATGAGAGAATGAGAAAGTAAACCTTTTCCCTCCACTCTCACCCCCTATTTATAGGATTTTACCAGCAAACTAATGGGCCTCCCCAATTCAGCCCATTAGGCTCTCCAAACTTAAACTGCCAACTGAAAAACCTTAAAGCAGCGATTTCTCCCAAACCGCTGGGCCAAATCTTTAATGTAACTACTCTACGGAAAGGCAATCATCATTTTCTTTCCAATGGCACAGGTCTCACCCTCTGATTCGACCTGAGTCAAAAGTTATGCCATGTACAAGACTGATAGGGGCAAAATGGTCACAAATAAAATTGGTAAAAGTTATGGACATGTCCTACATCCCCATAAGCAACATATTATAAGATGAGAATGATCCAACCCTCAAGGAATAAAATAAAAATAATTTAAGATCTTCCGATACGTAAAATGCGGGTTGTTACAGATGTTGTTATTTACCTATGATGATCGTCCACAGCTGCCTGGCACACCTTTCAATGCATCATTCCTCTTGTTTAGTGCAGGGGTTGTGGGCGGTCATCGTGTTTGATATCAGAGCTCTGGATAACTATTTTAGCTAAAGTTTAAGGTTGTAATTACGTATGAGAGACGTATTTGTAGATTTCAGTTGGATGTATACTATATAACACTATATAGTATAGTAGCATTTGTACTTCTTTAGCAGCTTTTCTTGAAAATGGCTAATCATTCTAATTTGCGGATTAGAATGAGTCGGCGTGCTTCAAGGCATACTGCTAGGGAAGGGGCTGTGCCTAGAGGGGGTAATGGAGGTGCACCAGACTACCCAACCATGTTTGAAGCCATGATGGATGCATTCATGCGAAGGGTACCCGCTTCAGTTTCAGCCACGGTAGATGTAGATGTTCAGTTTCCTAGGGTTGTGGATTTTGCGAAGCTGTGCAAAGATTATACATCTCTAGGAGGAAATCCATTCAAAGGAACGAAACCATCTGAAGAGGTTCAGAGGTGGATGGATTCTTATGTCCGTATTTTTGGAGACGTGGGGTTGGAAGATGCAACTAAGAAAAAGCTTGTGTCAAGGCAGTTGCAGGGCAGGGCCATGGAGTGGTGGAATTCTGTTACACTTGAGACCCCAGAAGAGATTTCATGGGAGCAGTTCCAGGCTAAGTTTGAGGCAAAGTTTATCTCTACAGCTCAGAAGTCGGCTTTGTTCAAGAAGTTCGTAGAGATAAAACGGAATGGTCATTCTGTGCTTGATTATGTTTCTGATTTCGAGGCCTTGTCCTGATATGCTCGTTCATACATTGACACACCCTATCAGAAGAACGAGAAGTTTTTTATGGGTATGGATACCTATATTGGAAGGCCGTTGGTGGATCATCTTCACGATCCATTTGAGAAGATTTTGGAAAAAGCTATTCCCCATGAGAGTTTGTTTCCTAGGGAAGCAAATGTTGTCGCTACAACCAAGGAAGTTCAGAAACCACAACAACGTGGTAATAATAAGAAGAGGAAGCAACAACTGAAAAAAGGAAAGGATGGCCAAAAGAAGCCTAAGAGTGAGGTGGTTTGATTTAACTGCCAACAGAAGGGTCATTACTCGAATGAGTGCAAGAATTCCAAAGGTGAGAAGAAGTGCTTCTAGTGTGGAAAGCCTGTCCAGAATAAGCTAAGGGCAAGCACGTTGTGAGGCATATGCTTTGGAAGCTATACCATCTTCTTCAAGAGCTCTTACAACAGAGGAGAAGAGGGCATCGTCGTGCAAGGTACTCTTTTAGATAATGGTGTTTCAGTTCGTGTGTTATTCAATACTGGAGCATAGCATTCATTCATTTTCAATGAGCTCGTCTGTCGCTTGGGTTTGGAACTCGATATTTGTGATAGGCCATTGATTATCGTCTAGTTTATGCATGTTGTGTTGTGGTCTAGTATTGTCGAGACATGGTTTCTCTTTTGTGTGTGATTGCTTTATTCTCACTGGGTTTGGGACCATATTGGGTATGGATTAGCTCATGAGGTATGCGACAAGGGTGAATTATGAGAAGCTAGAGGTGAGAGTCAGGGATATGGAAGGGAGAAAGGTGTTGATCAGACGTAATTCCGAAGACTGGGTCTTCGTAATTAATCTATATTCGCTTGTGATTCCACAGGAAGACTTGTCATCTGTGCTGATCGCTAATGAGTATGAGGATGTCTTTGATAAGGTCAAAGAGTTACCGCCGCATCGTGAGATCGAGTTTAGGATCGATTTGGTCGAGGTTTCTAGACTAATCTTTATGCTTCTTAGGTGGATGGCGCCTAAGGAACAACGAGAGTTGGAGGTGAAAGTTCGAGACCTTCTAGAAAAGGGATTCATTTAGAGAAGTGTTTCTGAATGGGGTGCACCAGTCGTGTTTGCAACCAAGGCAGATGGCTTGTTAAGATTGTGTGTAGACTATCATGAGCTGAACAAGGTGACCAAGAAGAACAAGTATCCGTTGCTTAGGATACAACGATCACCTTCACAAGGCCAAAGTATTTTCATAGATGGATTTGGCAACGGGATTTCACCAGTTGAGGGTGGCTAAGGATAGTGTGCCAAAGACTGGTTTTAGGACACCATCTGTTGTCTTCGAATGGTTGGTGATGCCATTCGGGTTGACTAACGCGACAGAGTATTTTGTGGATCTTATGATTAGAGTTTTCAGAGATCAGTTGAACAAGTTTGTGTTTGTGTTTGTGGATGATATTCTGGTTTACTCCCAAAACGAGGAAGAACATAAGACGCACTTGAGAGTTGTTTTGGAAATCTTGCGAAAGCATTAGCTGAAGGATAAGTTTTCGAAGTGTTACTTCTGGAAGAACGAAATGAGGTTCTTAGGCCATATTGTTTCTGGAAATGGAATAGCGGTTGACCCGCTAAGGTGGCAGCAATCCAGGACTGGGATTGACCTAAGAATGCGATGGATGTTCGGAGTTTCCTTAGGTTGGTAGGATATTACCGACGGTTTATCAAGGATTTCTCCAAGATATTTGCACCGTTGATAGGATTGACGAAGAAGAACCAAGTGTTCACATGGGATGCAAAGTGTGAGCAAGCGTTTGGAATCATGAAGGAGAGACTGACGAGTGCTCTTGTGTTAACCATTCCAAGTGGGAATGAGGAGACGGTGGTATACACTGATGCATGTGGCACTAGACTTGGAGCAATGCTAACGTAAAAGGATAAGGTTGTGTCCTAGCAAGTCGACAATTGAAGCAGTATGAGAGAAATTACCCAACTCATGATTTAGAGTTGGCATCAATTGTATTTGCTCTAAAGATGTGGAGGCATTGCCTGTTGGGAGTCCGATTTGAGTTGTTCTTCGATCATAAGTCATTGAAGTATCTTTTCTCCCAAAAGGATTTGAATCTTAGGTAGCAACGGTCGTTAGAGTGTAATAACCCGGAAATCTGGGCCAGTTTAAAATTTTTATTTTGGCAATTTTAGCGAATTTTGATTATTTAAAATGAATTATTTTAAATAATATCGACGAGAAATTTATTTTGAATATAATTCGAACGTATATATTCGTTTGAATCGACGATAGAATATAAATATTTATTTATATTTATAAAAGGAATTGAAAATGGCGCGGTAGTTCGATAATTCGATTTCAAACTTCAAATGAATGTACCGGGTGCAAAATAATCCGGATTTTAGTGAAACCAAAAATATTTGAATCTAATGGATAATATCTTTCCAACGAACCCAAAAAATTGAAATTTCATAGCGGGAATCAAAAGATATGTCCAGTTGAAAATTCTGAATAGTCGCTATGGAATTCAGGCCCTTAAAAATGGAAATTTTGCAAACGACCTCGGATTTCGATGAAACCACTTTTGTTGAGTCCGAGATGTAAAGTTATTGTTAGATTCCAATTTTCATAATTTTTCGAATCAATATGTGAGCGTGGCAAAAGAAAACGTGTTTGACCAGTTTCAGTTGATTTTAATCGACTGGAAAATGACCATTTTTCAAACAGTCTCAGAATTTGACGAAACTAGTTTTGTTAGGACCGTATCGTCAATACGAAGCTAGAAATAATTTTTCTGGAATTTTTGAGTCCGTATGTGGCCCCGGTAGATTAAAATGTACGTTTAAATTGAATATACACTGATTTATAATTTAATTTGAATATAAACCTATCGAAACAGCCGAACTGGCTTGCGATACATATCCCATTGTGTTCAGAATGAGGGTGATTAACTAGAGGTGACAGTCGTTGGGTTTGCTTTGGAGTTGGAAGACTTAACGAATTATTTTCAGATTTAAATAATATATATATATATTTGTATAAACACCCTTCAAAAAGTCAAAACCCTTAGAGAATCCCCCCCGTGTTCAAAGGCGGGCTTCAGCCGCATTCACGAAACCAAAGGCCACAAATTTCTCCCCTTCAATCCTTAATCACTCCTCCTACAAGTGATTCAACGCAGTTGTTCAGCACCAACATCGAAGAACTCGGCGAGTTCTACCTGCCTAACGGAGATGACGACCCCTGGTAGCCGACGCTGCTCGATTTTCAAGCCGGAATTGCCAACGTTCGAGCCCAATTTCAGGCGCCTAGGGTTGTTCGAGTTCACCGATGCTTGGGGGAGAGGGTCGGCGTTGCGAAGGGGTTCAACGTGGCAGGGTCCGATCTGGCTCCGATCACTGGTGGAGGCGGCGCACATCAGGTTGAATGGGGGAGCGTTTTGGGTCATGGTTTTCAGGCTAAACAGGAAGAAAGGTCTAATAGTTATTTATTTTCAGTTTTATTTTATTTCAACAGTTTAAATAAAATCAGTTTTTATAAATATATATAGCACAGATAAAATCAGTTTTTATAATTACATAGGGCATAAAACAAAATCATTTGTTTATAAAATAAAAGTAAGATTTTTATAGAAATAATTTTAGAATAAAAATATAATTTTTATAATATAGAAAGGTTAAAAATATATTTTTATAATATAGAAAGGTTAAAAATATAATTTTTATAATATAGAAAGGTTAAAAATATAATTTTTATAATATAGAAAGGTTAAAAATATGATTTTTATATAGTGGCGATAATAAAAATATGATTTTTATATTATATAGAAAGTAAAGATTTAATCTTTGTATATGTAGTAAAGTAAAAATTCGATTTTTATATATTGAATAGCGAAGTAAAAATTCAATTTTTATATATTGAATAGCGAAGTAAAAATTCGATTTTTATATATTGAATAGCAAAGTAAAAATTCGATAGTTTCTGGCATCGTATGATTTTGGTATAGCCTATACTCCTGGTAAAGGCAACGCAGTGGCAGATGCGTTGAGTCGAAGACATGCAAGTTTGGGAGCGATGTTTTCTGAATGGAAGAGCCTCGAATTCTTGGCAGGATTTGATTTTAGGCCAAGGTATGAGTTGGAATTGGCAAGCTTATCGATAAGACCTACTCTTATCGAAAGGATTGGCGAGAGCCAAAAGAAAGATGCAAAGCTTGCCGAGTTTATCCAGAAACTGGAACTGAAGGATAAAGAGTTCGAGGTTGATTGAGAAGGTTGGTTTCGAAATAAAGGACAACTGGTTGTTCCTGATATCGACAGATTGAGAGATGAAGTTCAGAGAGAATGTTATCACTCGAAGTTGACGATTCATCCCGATGGTAATAAAATGTACCGGGGCATGAAGCGAATCTACTACTGGGAGGGGATGAAACGAGATATTGGAAAGTTCATTTCCTAGAGCATGAACTGTCAACTAGTGAAAGATGAACAGAAGAAGCCAAGTGGTTTGATTCAGCCATTGGAAGTTCTTATGTGCAAGTGGTAGCAGATATCGATGGACTACCTACAACTAGGGCAGGAAACGTAGGAATTTGAGTCATTGTGGATCGCTTGACCAAATGTGCAAGGTTAATTCCTGTCAAGTCGACTAGGACAACATCAAAATTGGCTGAGCTTTATGTGAAATGGATAGTTCGATTCCATGGTATTCCAAAGAGCATAGCGAGTGACCGAGATCCATTATTCAAGAGTGGATTTTGGAAGGGTTTGCAGGGAGCTTTGGGAACCGAGTTGTGTTTAAGTACAGCTTATCATCTGTAACGTCCCAGATTTTCGATGGTTAATTACAAATATTTAAATCCATTTCAAATATTGATTTGGTGATATTAATGGATTTCATATCGAAATTATTTATCAGAAAATGGAGTTCGAATATATATATATATTTATAATTAATATAAAACGAGCTCAAAACGATGCGGTAGTTCGTAATATTGAGTTTTGAACTTCAATTGAATATATAGGATTCGATATAAGTCGGATTTCTATGAAATAAGAACCTTTTGAATCTATATAATAATAATTTTCTAATGAAAAAGAAAAATCAAGATTTCAGCTTATAGATTGCAAGTTACGTCCAATCCAAATATTCAAATAGTCGTTGTGGAATTTCGTTAATAAATGATAACGTTTATTTAATAAATATATAAGGATTTTTATATAGTTTTGAATATCATATAACCTAAATTTCTTATTCTTAAATCTATACCGGTTCAATTTGAAGCCATTAATTATTCCATTTGGATATATTTGATAATATCGATTTATTTGAATTGTTTCGGAATTTAATTATTTTATCGATATTAAATAGGCTTTAAAAATGATTGTTTTTCAAAAAACCTCTGTTTTCAACGAAACGAATTTTATTGGATTGCATATAATTAATTCTAGCTAGATTTCTAGTTTGGAGTCAATCAGAGTTGTTTTATCAGTAAATGAAATTTAAAGGAGAACCGATAAATTTAAAATAACGTCGTGGTGCAAACGGAGTTCATTTTCAACACAATAAATTTTATTAGGACCGTAACATTAAGACATAGAAGTGTACTTATTTTCGTTGAATTTAAAGTTGGTGTTGGTGGTGCGAATTTTACGGATCACTTAGACATCGGTAACTGTGACACCCCATGTCCGTTAATGTCACTCACTAAGGGAATGCATTAAGTTTCGTGAAGCATTATAGGTAAACAGAAACAGAAATATTACAAGACAGATATAAAAGAAACAGCGGAATTTAAATTTTTATTTCAAACATAAATCATAACATCGTGGTCCAAAATACCACAAGTCTGAAACTACATAAAAGCCATTACAAAAATATAAAACTTTCTGTCTTGTTCCATCATAGTACATAAAAAGCATAATTCCCCAAAAAGCGATAAAGCCGTAGTAGAGACAAGAACTTGAACAATACTTCAGAAGCTACTCCAAGCAAGATGATAACCGAGTTCTGAGAAAGCCTAAGAATTCCCTTCCTGAGAACCAAGGGGGAAGCGGAAGAAAGAAGCGAAAACAAAAAGGGTAAGACATAAAGTCTAGTGAGTCCAGTTACTTTTAGCAAGTAAATAAATAAAAATAGCATGACAGACATATAAAGTGGATAAGAGAGATATCATCCTAATAAGTAAGTGTGACAAGGTAAACATGATAGAGTGTATTACGACTCTCTAATGATTTCTCTGCACTACTACTAGTATACCCAGAATGAGATGATCCCCAACATGTATGAAATGATAGACTTAGGCGTACTTCTGGTGAGAGGTTTAAACCCTAAACAATCCAGCGGTAGACCCAATAACGGACTCCTAAACATACCAGAGTCTAGATGTACCCAAACTACTACCCTAATCGATCAGCTCCCTACTCCGTAGATACCATGTGCTGGCCACACAGTAGGAAGTATCTCTTCCTAAAGTGGCAACCCTTCATTTTGAAGATGTGCACAACCATATCTACTGATGTCACAGCGTCTTAATTCCCATAGCAAGTTGGACCCATGCACGCCACATGACTCTGTTGGTTTCCTGCGCTGTTGACACCGCCAGTTCGTTTTGGATCTCTTACAATCAGCCCAATAAGCGTGCCTCTACTCCGATCTAGTTCGGAGTACTCGTTTGATACCTAGATGGGTTACTGACTGAAACGGGTCCCACACACAAGATGATACAAGCTCCCCCTTGGCTTACATCCCCACTACTATGATTTCAACCGGTTATGCCTAACAGACTAACAGTCCAACATGTAAAACAGGTTAAGTTGTCGGGCCTATATATGTAAATATTACCCCACCGCCACAAGATTTACTTAACCCTCACTGATCCAAGCAAGTTTACTTAACATAGTTGCATAACCCCAAAGTATAAAATAGGTTAAGTTTGTGGGGACATATATATATATATATATATATATATATATATATATATATATATATATCTCAACCGCCACAAGATTTGCTTAACCCACCCACTGTTTCAACCAAGTTTACTTAACCCTTATTCAAGTTAACATGTTCATTCAATCCCTATTGATTCAACTAGGTTAAGTATTGCAATTCGTTACCATGTTCATTTATGGTTATAAGGGGCTAGACCTCCCACATTAGACCTACAACCTGTGGATGCTGGATATGCCGGTCGGGTCCGGGCAGACTTCTTCCACAAGTTGGGCATAACCTCATGTCTTAGCCCGTCTCGTATTTGTGCACTTAGACCCTTCACATTAGATTCAACATTTGCGGTTGCTGGATATGCCGGTCAGGTCCAGGCAGACTTCCACCACAAATGCAATCTAACCTCGTGTCATAAGTGCAATTACAGTTTTTTAATTACTATAATCCTAGGCATTTTAATTATTAACCAATTAATTATACCTATGTCTTTATAGGTGTTCATGCCCATTTACCCAATTATATTCATAATGGATTATATGTCCAAATTCATATTTGTCATTCAAGTTATGTCAATTCTGATGTTTTCCCCCGTTCCTTAACTAATGAATTCGCATATATTTGGCGTCATGTCTAGGGTAGAAAGTATCCTAGCCATAAACAATAAAAGAGAAAGATGACAATAGTGATTATTTTAACAAAAGTGACATAAACATGTAATTTTCATAGTGATAAGGTGGACATATAAAAATAGATCTAGTGGGCATGTGATAATAAAACTAGATTTAACATACTAAGGATGTCATAATAGGCATGAATAAATAAGGATTCATATGTCCAATTAATGACAGATCTAAACTATCCACAACAAGATAAGTACCAATTGATCTAAAAAGAATTAGATCCATAAGTAGATGTGACATGATAAATTAACCACAAGCGAATTAGATCTATAAATGTAAAGACCCGCATTTTACGTATCAAAGGATCGTAGAATATTTATTTCTTTTTTATATAAAGTTGTATGGTCGTGTAACTTTGGGAAACGACTATTGGGGTCATTTCCCATGTTCCCGATTTTTTCCGATTTTTAAATGACCATTTTGCCCCTAGAGAACCCTGTTTCGCCTATAACTTTGTTTGGTAAGGAGTTTTGACCTGAAACCACTTCCATTAGATCTGGATGATGGTTTACATTTCCGTAGAGTGGTCACACTTGTCAAACGGACTCACCGTTTGATAGATATGGTTGAATTAAGGTTTAGAAGGTGAAAAACAGCTTAATTGGTCTTAATTGGGTGATTAGCAGCTAGGCCCATTGGGGAATTTCGGGATTAGAGCTATATGAGGGCTGATTTGGGTTAAAGAAACCTTTTCTTTTTCTTTTTCCAGCCGCCACTTACCTCTCTTCAACCCTAACAATGGCCTCCACCTTCTAATTTCATCCCAAATCGCTCTCTAATTAAGGATTAAGCTAATCTACGTCAAATCAAGGAGGAATAACACCAAATCAGAGTTGGGGCTGCTGCTAAGCATTGGAATTCGACCTATAACAATAGCAAAGTTCAGATCTAGGATTAATTTGTGGCTAGGGTGAGTGATTTGCAATTGTTTTCACTAATTAAGGCTAATTAGAGGTGATAAGTGATAATTAGCGAAATTAAGCATGATTAAACTATGGAAAAATGTTTAGAAATTCTTAAAAGTTGATTTAGGCCTCTGTTAGAAATTTGGGATAGTTTGGTTAAGTTTTGCTAATCCTATCATTAGTTATGGTTACATATGATTAAGGGAAAAACATGGGTTTTGGGGTATGTTTAATCCATATTGACATGATTATTCATTGTTTTGATGTTTATGGTTGATTATACATGTTGCTATGACTGTATGGAATGATTTGTGATCGCATAGAAAAGTTAGATTGGTCGGAAACGCTGTCGAATGGCGTAAACAGCTCGCTGGACAAAGTGCAGGAAATATGCAGGGGACTGGATCGGGTCAGATTCCCCGACTCCCGCTCGTGGAGCATGCATCACGACCCAGAGCTGAAGACAAGAACCGATCCGCCTCATCTCCTCCGAACCGACCCGCTCGTGAATTTGGTATCAAGACCTGGGGAGCACGAACCGAATAGATGCCAGTGCTCACGAATCCGAACCGATGGCCATGAGCAGGAGCCACGAGCCGCGAAGCACTCGAACCACGAGATCATACCATTCACGAACCGTCCGAATAGAACTGTGGTGGAACCACCTTTCCACGACCTGAATGGGAGAATCACGAACCGCCACGACCTGATGAGAGACTCACGAACCGGAGGAGTATTCACGACCCGACCAGAGGTGCATCACGAACCGAACCGATCCGAGATGACCAAACCCGAGATGCAAAGGTAGTCCAAATAAGAAGTTGTAACTCAGGATCCAGACGGGAACCAACGAGTTAACTTCATGAGTTGGGCTTTGCTGCGGGACGTGTGCTAAGGGGTTATCGACGTCCATAATTTTGATTCACCACCAAGACGGATGTTAGGCTACGGATCAGTGCAGTGGGGTAGTTATTACTCCATGGGTCAGAGTGATCGTAGCAAGGCTATGAGCTAGTGCAGTGGGGTTGTTATGACTCCATGGGGCAGAGTGGACATAGCAAGGGATTATTGGCTATAGATCATTGCAGTGAAGCCATCATGACTCCATGGGGTAGAGTGATCATACCAAAGGATTTGGGTGGTCAAAGCAGTGGATGTCATATGCTTTACCTACTGAGTAAGATATGTGAGGATGGTTGCTATGCTTGATTGTTTGATATCACTATGACATGCGCACTCCTACCCCCGTATCTTTACACAATATGTTAGTGTCACCTTAGAGTATTGTACATCTTGTGTGCTAACTCTTTGGTTGCAGGTCCAGGTTCAGGTATGGTTTAGTATACCTGTTATTGTTCTGTTTTGCTGCTTGTCGCTCATACCAGAATTTTGCCTAACCCAGAGTTTTATGTCTCTTCTTATTACTCTGGGTGCTCTTAAACGGGAAGACTAGAGACAGGTTAGGTGGTATGCACGAGTAGCTATACCGGAGACGAGCAGGAGGCTTGTACACATGATATATATATAATCTCCTTGAGTTGTTGCTGGTCACTACTTTGGGCATTAGTAGTGCACCTCTTTCATTGCTTTAGAGACAGTATGTTGGAATTGCAATAAGCTGTATTTTGGATTTCCGCTGCTATGATGATTATGGTCTAGTTTTCAGCTTATGCACTGTCTCGCCTATTTTATGTCAAGTATGTTATTACTATATTTTATTCCATGCGCTGTGAGACATTCTATAGGTTCTCTATTAGTTCACTGTTAAGTTTCCTTTCTTTGGCGACCGTCCCGTGCTAGTCGGGCATCGACACAACGCACTTTCATTGGAAATGTCGGCTGGTGCGGAGCGGGCCATCACAATAAAGGTAGATCTAGCATGATAATGTTTAAGATCCACAAATATGACATGATAAATTAACCACAAGCGAATTGAATCTTTAAAGGTCGATCTAGCATGAAAATGTTTAAGTTCCACAAATGTGACATGATAAATTAACCACAAGTGAATTAGATATATAATGGTAGATCTAGCATGATAATATTTAAGATCCACAATTATGACATGATAAGTTAACCAAAAGTGAATTAGATCTATAAAGGTAGATCTAGCATGATAATATATAAGATCCACAAATGTGACATGACAAATTAATCGCAAGAGAATTAGATCTATAAAGGTAGATCTAGCATGACAAAGTTTAAGATCCACATCATAGTTATGTCACAGATTCAAAAGTCCCAATAGATCTGATATGATAAAGATTTGGATCCAAGACATAGAATATTATAAATTCACAAATTATGATAGATCCAATATGATTCAATCACAGGCATATATCCAAATCACAGTCATATTACGTTTATTTTAATCATTTAAATCTAAAAGTAACTAACTCACAGTGTTTGGATTTTAGAAGATAGAAAAGAAATTGTTGGTGTTAAATCTCAGATCTATTCTTGAAATACTTGAATCTTTAAACTTGATTTGTAGAAGAAGAAAGGATTAGACTGAGCTTAGGCACTGACAGCATTTGGCCTCCATTGTTTTTTGTATGAGAAAACAAGAGATATGAGGGTATTTTTATAGCTGCCAGCTTTAAGAATTCGAATGCCACCACAGCCCTAAGGGGAATCAGGCTATGGATTGACACCCATTTGGGTCCGGAAACCCAAAAACTACTATGGGTGCACTTGGCAGGTGCGCCAGTGTAGAAATGCCTTGGCACACTTGTCAAGTGCACCAGTTATCCTTGTTTTAATCGTCAAACTTCTACCGTTCATAACTGAAACACCCCACCCTCCATTAAGGTCACTCACTAAGGGAATGCCTTAACTTTGGTGGAGGTTTATAGGTAAAAGTCACAGATAAAACACAAGACAGATATAAACACATATATATAAGCAGCGGAAAACAACAGACTTTTTATTTCATAAAATACTTGTTCATACAAAACACTTCCATAACTGTCACATAACACTTCCAAAACATTACATCATCATTTCTGTCTTGGCTATTAAATAAAGAAGCATAAAACATAATTAAAACTGCATAAGTCCCCATGATTGTATCCAACAGCCATAGCCAAAGCAAGAGAGTCCAAACCGTACATCTACTATCTTGAAGCTTTGCAAAGAGTCTGACTAAGCTGAGTTGTTTCCTCCCTACGGACCTGGGGGGGGGGGACGGAAGAAAAGAAGATGAAAGAAAATAGGGTCAGACATAAAGCCTGGTAAATCTGGTGACTCTTCAGTATGTGAATAAGAATAAGGGCATGATAGGTATAAACTGGAAATAGGAAAGTATCATAAACTAAGATAAAGCAGCTTGAATCGAATATGCTATCGCACCCCACACTATATCTCTGCACCTACATGTATTAGTTCTGAACTGGCACCCCGTGCTGAGGGTAAAGTGATCCCCTTTTTTCTTAAGATCGGCTCCTACTCGCATAGTCATCTGTGTCTTACGTCTCCCAATGATTGTAGATACCTATGCCCGTCCCACCTTGGGGTGTATCAAGATCCATGGTGGCGGCCCGACACAATCCTTAGAATACATAGGTTATACTACTGATGCGCCAGTGCCCTGTTTGTTTGCTCCGATGTGTGTGCACGCCCGCACTCCGTTAGAACCCACACTGTGCACCAACCACCGTCGCTTTTGACCGCTTACAATCAGCCCAGTAATCGTGCCCCACCCTGCCTAGTTTCAGGGTACCAAGATAACTAATTTGGGTTACTGCTGAAACAGGTCCCTCGTTACTAGGGTTTTCTAGTCAAACATGTTAAGTGGTTAAGTGTCTGTATTAACCTAACCCCACCCATCAATTCTTGTTAACATGTTGAATTTGGTTTAGTGTTTTAGTTAACTTAACCCTACCATCTGTCCTTAGCCTCTTAAAGCACCGACCACTCACATTAGACAGATATTGTTACGGTTACTGGATGTGTCGGTCGGTTCCAGGCAGATTTACACCGTAACTCAGTCTAACCTCGAGTCCTTATTGGGCTCCTTGCTTAACCACCCACATTGAATAGGTATTGTTGTGACTACTGGACAGCCGGGCGGGTCCGGGCAGGTTTACATCACAACTCAATCTAACCTCGGGTTAAGCATATCGTATTTTCTAAATTTACATATTTGTCTTTATTACCTGTTATATGTAAATTTGTTAACCATTAAAGGTTATGGCCCACATTCCAAGTTTAACATTTTTGGTATAAGGATTTATACCGTTTTAAATGCCACCAATTTTGGCATATGACAAACATGCCAATTTCATATATTTTTATGCCAAGTTTTCCTATCCATTTTACCCAACGTTACCCCGTCTAAATATTAGGCTAACAACTCTTAGCCTAATTTTCGTTCGCATGACTTTAACATATGATATTAGGCTAAAAACTTAGCCTAATTTAGCGCACAAAGTTTGCATAAAGGAATCTATCTACATAACATGTCATCGGTGTAAACTTATACATAATAGGGGTGAACTTGCAAAATGATCATCATGAATGTCATAGGTGTGAACTTGGCATTTTGGCATAGTCATTATCAACATAATAGGGGTGAACTTGCAAAATTACTAATCAACATACATGTGAATTTACAACATAGCCTTAATCACTTTCATATATGTGAACTTGCATTTAAATAGGGATCTAACCAAATAGGTGTCACATAAATTAACATATGATTTAGACAACATAAGCCTAAACATGTTTTGGATCTAGGCATAACATCGAACATCACTAGCATATGACAAGAATATGACATTTTCATAAGCATGTATAATTTTATGACAAGGATGCGAACTAGATCCAATTATATATCTAATTACAACATGGAACATGTATTAAAGCGGATCTTGGCATGGATCCAATTAACTTGCAACTTTCTTACAAACATACTAGCATGTATGTGAACATAATCGTTTAGGCATAAGGGTTCTAACATATATATATATATATATATATATACATGACATCTTAATCACATACAACCTATATAATCACATAAACATATAGGTGTCGATTACAACATGAACTATACAACTTGCATGTGATTCTATATGTACAATAGGATAAATATCAATTCAACTATACCACAAACATCACAGTACTGCAATCATTTCAATACATAGATGTGAATTAACATCGTTGTTACACAATAACACAATTCCATTTCCATTTTACATCGAACCAAATCCTAACTTTTATTCACATCGGAAAAATCACTATACTTACAATAGACGACGGTCTTGTTTTCTGATTTCTAAATTCTGAATTTGATATGCTTTCCTTTGGGTAGACTAACGTTGATTTGATTCGTGTTTTAACTTTAATTTGGCTCGTCTCTAAGCTCTTCTACAAGTGGAGGCTCCTCTCAATTTCCTTCCGACAGCATGGCGGCTCCCTCTCTAATTTCTTATGTGAATTTAGGTTGGAGTCTTAGGATGTATTTACAGAATTTTAGATTGATTTGAGCCGTTCGATGATCCTAGACGAATCTAGACCATTCACTTCGAAAGGAGCCAACCAAAATGCGACATGTCAGCCCTAGTGACACAGCCAAACCTCAGAAATTGACTAGAACCCGACCAGGCCGGCCAGGG
This sequence comes from Allium sativum, assembly GCA_030737875.1. Lineage (NCBI taxonomy): Eukaryota > Viridiplantae > Streptophyta > Magnoliopsida > Asparagales > Amaryllidaceae > Allium > Allium sativum. The sequence goes on along the minus strand of CM060919.1, from coordinate 843,141,043 downwards.
TCAAACCAGGTCGACTGGGCAGGTCGACCCCCAGGTCGACCCTATGGTCGACTTGGTCACCCAGGTTGACCCCCAGGTCGACCCCCTGGTCGACCTGGTGCCTGGGCGGGAATTTTCCCGCCCAGCCCAGTTTGGGTCTGATTTTGAATTTTGAACTTCGTTTTGAACTGTTTGAATTTTAATTTGAATTCTGAAACTTCTGGAGGTCATAACTCCTTCATACGGAGTCCTATTCACGCAAACTAGGACTCTATCTCAAGCAGAATTCCGAGACGATCGCAACGGTGAAACCCGTTTCCCTTAACTCTTTCATTAAGAATTAATTATACTTAAATTTGTTATTATACAGTTAACAGAAAATTTAGGGTGTTACATTCTCCCCTCCTTTTAGGATTTCGTCCCCGAAATCTTCAAGTCTGGAAGAACGTAAGTCCTAACATCCAATCGTCCATCTACTCAACCATCAAACACAGGCGTCCATTGTCCTTAAAAGACTTCTAATGCTTTATGATCATATGCACAGTGTGTGTACATGTCCTTATCTAATGCAAAATCAGGCGGTCTACTGATTCAGTTGACCTCCTTAATGCAAATCATGTAAGTGCAATGAATCCATTATGTATGCAAAAAAATTTCCTTACTCATAATTCTACATGAGTGTGCAACCATTTATACAAATGCAACATTCATATGACGACATATCAAGTTTCAACCACATACAAATATGAATACATATATGCAGTATGAAGTGACTGAGCCGATCTAAAACCTAGGTTGTGTGTGTATATGCATCCACGAGCAACCACTAGCAACCACTTGCAGCCATCAATCATAACATGTTTCAAATACATGTTTACATCAAAATGGGTTTCTACCTAAGGACAAAGGATAATATCGAGGAGATATACCTAAAAATATAGATAAAGCACAACTTAAGGAAAAATAGAGATCAAGGATATACCCTCAAAAAGAAAAGGGTAAGTCGCGCGAATTCTATCCTCAGTTTCCCAAGTCGTGTCTTCCTCGGCGTCCCTCCACTGAACTTTGACGAGCTTTACTCCGCGGTTGCGTAGCTTTTTGATTTCAGTTCCTACGATTCGAGTTGGAACACTCCTTACAGTTGCTTCATGTTCTAGCTCGGCTTCTTCTAGAATGCTTGGCTCCATCACTTCCGCAGATTCATGTAGACATTTCCGGAGATGAGAAACGTGAAAGACGTTGTGAATTCTAGCCAACCTTCCAGGCAGCTCTACTCTATAAGCCATTTTCCCATTCTTCTCGATGATAGGGAACGGTCCTACAAATCTTGGTGCTAGCTTTCCTGCGGATCCGAAGCGAACGACGTTCCTTAAAGGGGATACCTTAAGGAAAACCCTGTCCCCAACCTCAAACTCAAGGTTAGTCATTCTTTTGTCAGCGTAGGATTTCTGTCTGTCTTGGGCTGTCTTCATTCTTCTTCGTATCAAGTCTACTTTCTCTGAAGTCTCTCAAATCATGTCCGGCCCAAGTATAAGTTTGTCAGTAGACTCCCACCAACAAGTTGGTGATCAGCACGGTCTTCCATATAGAGCTTCGAAGGGCGCCATACCGATGGTGGCTTGGTAGCTATTGTTGTAGGCGAATTCCACCAAAGGAAGATAATCCTCCCATGTCCCTCCAAAGTCAAGCACGCAAAGTCTCAAAAGATCCTCTAAAACTCTATTCACCCTTTCCGTCTGGCTATCAGTTTGGGGGTGATAGGTCGTGCTCAAACATAACTGTGTGCCTACAGCTTCTTGCAGACTCCGCCAAAGCTCGCTTGTGAAGATAGGGTCTCGGTCACTAACAATGCTGGAGGGTATCCCATAGAGTCGAACAATTTCCTTGAGATAAAGAGACGCCAGAGATAAGTCAGTCCTTCTACTCTTAACAGGTAAAAAATGGGCGCTTTTTGTGAGCCTGTCCACTATTACCCAAATGCTAGTATTGCCCCTTCTTGACCTAGGCAGTCCATCAATGAAGTCCATTGAAATGCTATCCAACTTCCACTGTGGGACCTCTAAAGGATGAAGCAGTCCTCCAGGCTTCTTCTGTTCCGCCTTGACCTGTTGGCAGGTCATGCACTTAGAAACGAAATCTGCCACGTCCTTCTTCATGCCGCTCCAAAAGAAAGTTCTTTTTATATCCTTGTACATCTTATCTCCGCCAGGGTGTATAGTCATCTTGGAATGATGTGCTTCCTCGAGAACCTTCTTTGTCAACTCCCTTGCTTGTGGGACGCACAGTCTTCCATCTCGCCTCAGCCAACCCTTATCATCGATGGTGTATCTATTGAGGTGACTAGAAGTCTCACCCTAATAAGTTTATCAATCACATCAACAAGCTGAGGGTCTTCACATTGTTCAGTCCCTATTGAGTCCAAGAGAGTAGGGCGTACTTCGAGAGATGCTAACAAACCCGGTACAAAATCCGAGGAGGGCCTAAAGTCAAAACTGGCTATATACTCCAAACTTTGCCTTTCTACAAAGAGAGGGCTTAACGTCAGTTTCTTTCGGCTCAACGCGTCTGCTACTACGTTGCCTTTGCTGGGAGTATAGGTAATTTCAAAATCGTACGAGGCAAGAAACTCCATCCACCTTTGCTGCCTCAAGTTAAGATCCTTCTGCGAGAAGAGATATTTCAATGATTTATGGTCAGTGTATAATTCAAACTTCTCACCTAGGAGATAATGGCACCAAGACTTAAGTGCAAAGACGATGGCGGCCAACTCAAGATCGTGTGTTGGGTAGTTCTTTTCATGAACTTTCAATTGCCTTCCACCACAAGCTACTACCCTCCCTTCTTGCATTGGAACAGCGCCTAGTCCTATTCCACATGCATCCGTGTATACTGTGAACATTTTGCTTCCGCCAGGCAGAGTTAGAACTAGGGCTGTTGTAAGAGCCCTTTTTAGGCGTTGGAAAGCAATGTCATAGTCCAAATCCTAAGCAAATGCTAGATTCTTCTTTGTTAGCCTTGGGAGTGGAGCTGAGATTTTTACGAAATCCCTAATGAACTTTCGGTAAAAACCTGCTAGCCCAAGAAAGCTTCGGACTTCGGTTGCATTTCTTGGTGTCTTCCAATCTTGCACTGCAACCACTTTCGCGGGGTCCACCGCCAACCCTTCTTTGGATATGTCCAAGAAATCTTACTTCTTCTCTCCAAAAGTGGCACTTGGAGAATTTGGCTTTTAGCTGATGAACTCGAAGAGTTTCCATGATTTCTTTCAGATGCTGAGCATGTTCTTCCTCATTCTTTGAGAAGATCAAAATATCATCTACGAAGTCTACCACGAATTTATTGAGGAATTCTCTGAATACCCTGCTCATTAGGTGTATGAAATAAGCAGGTGCGTTTGTCAAGCTGAAAGGCATAACAAGCCACTCGAAGAATCCATCTAGGGTTCTGAACGCTGTTTTATCGATGCTATCTTCAGCTACTCTTAGCTGATGGAACCCAGTAGCTAGATCAAGTTGGGAGAAAACCGACGCACCTACAAGCTGATCAAACAAATCGTCGATTCTGGGAAGAGGGTGCCTATTCTTTTTGGTCAGCTTGTTTAGCTCCCTATAGTCCACACAAAGACGTAGTGAACCATCTTCTTTGGTGACGAACACCACTGGAGCACCCCATTCCGAGATACTCCTTCTTATAAACCCCTTCTCGAGAAGCTCCTTAACTTGCTTATTGAGCTCCTTTCTCTCCTTTAGAGCCATGTGTCTAACAGGCAGAGCCACGGGCTTTGCATTATCAACAAGATATATGAGGAAGTCTATTTCCCGCTTTGGAGGTAAGCCTTTCACCTCTTCAAAGACATCCGGATATTCCCGGACCACTCTAATCGACTGTAAATTCTCAACAGAAGCGTCAAGCGACTCTAGATAACTAAGCATAACAACATTCAAGGGATTACAAGAAAGTTCTAGAGTGTTACCGAGCCGAGTCAAGAGCCTAACCACTCTTTTCTCACAATCAAGAATGACACTATTACTAGATAACCAGTCCATGCCTAAGATCAATCCATATCCTGAGAAGCCCAAAACAAAGGCACTACATCTAAATTCAACATTTAGAATAGAGATTTTCAAATCCAAGCAAACCATCGACAAATAAGCCGAGCCCCCAATTGGATTTGAGACAACCAAGGGATCTTCTACCATACTAGTATCTAGGTGCAGATACTCTACTAATGCAGATGAAATAAAGGAGTGTGATGCACCAGAATCAAAGAGAGTGCGAACTGGGTGATCATAAAGATAAACTAAGCTTTCTACAGAAATATTTCTACCTCGTTCCTGTGGAGGTGCCACCAGTGCATGAACTTGACCCCTAGAGTGGATCCAGCCCTCTGTCCCTGCCCCCGCTTCTTTGGGCAGTCCTTAGCCAAGTGCCCAGTCTCTCCGCAATGGAAGCAACCACCACTCATCTTCGCCTTCTTCTTTCTGCAGTCTTTCACTATATGCCCAACAATTCCATAGAAATTGCACTTTCTCTTTTCATGGGTTTTGTTGTTCTTCCCGCCTCTCTTGAAGTCTGTTTTCTTAGCCTGTAAACCTTCCTTCTTTTCTTCCACCTTAGTCTCTTTCTTGCCCTTGTCTTCCTCGTGTAGCAATGCCATGTCCACTAAGCTTTCGTAAGTCGCTCCCGTGGATACATGAGTCATAGCAAGGCTGTGTAGAGGCTCATTCAGACCTTTGACGAAGCGGAGTGCCTTCTTGTATTAGGTGTTTACTAAGTCCAGCCCAAATCTGGCTAGCTGATTAAACTGATTAACGTACTCCCTGATCGTCATACTTCCCTGTTTCAGAGTTAGGAACTTCTCCATTTGCAGGCTTCTTTCAGCTTGGGAGAGGAATTTCGTCTCAAATCTCGTCCTGAAATCTTCCCATGTTTCCACTGGCCTCTCAGCATTGGTGATCTCCCACCAATAAGACGCTTCATCTTTAAGCAACCACACTGCTAGCTATATCTTTTGCCTGTCGTCAACTTCGAAGATGGCAAACAGATCCTCGGTCACCTTTAGCCAGTTTCTTGCTACTACAAAGGATTCAGTTCCATAAAAGTCCTTTCCACCCATAGCCTTAAAGTCTCTACATGTCTTTGCAAAAGTATTTCCACGAGGAGGAGGAGGAGGAACCGCTGCCACTGGAGGAGGAATGTCTGCTAGGCCCGCGCCAGTGGCCCTAGCTTCCAGGTACCTCCTAAACCAGCCGGGTATCGGTACCCCTTCTAGAAGGTTAAGATCTCCAGACATGCTGAAACAAAAAGGAAAGATTCAAAATGAAGAATAGAGAGATAGTGCATATGGCTTTGGGGGATTTTGCCTTTTAAAATATCAAAACTTTTTCTTGAAAATGCTTCTTTAAACTTCTCTTTTGAAAATAGTTTCAAATTTTTTTATCTTATTTGGTAAACCTATGCTCTGATACCAAGTGAAACACCCCACCCTCCATTAAGGTCACTCAATAAGGGAATGCCTTAACTTTGGTGGAGGTTTATAGGTAAAAGTCACAGATAAAACACAAGACAGATATAAACACATATATATAAGCAGCGGAAAACAACAGACTTTTTATTTCATAAAATACTTGTTCATACAAAACATTTCCATAACTGTCACATAACACTTCCAAAACATTACATCATCATTTCTGTCTTGGTTATTAAATAAAGAAGCATAAAACATAATTAAAACTGCATAAGTCCCCATGATTGTATCTAACAGCCATAGCCAAAGCAAGAGAGTCCAAACCGTACATCTACTATCTTGAAGCTTTGCAAAGAGTCTGACTAAGCTGAGTTGTTTCCTCCCTGCGGACCTGGGGGTGGACGGAAGAAAAGAAGACGAAAGAAAATAGGGTCAGACATAAAGCCTGGTAAATCTAGTGACTCTTCAGTATGTGAATAAGAATAAGGGCATGATAGGTATAAACTGGAAATAGGAAAGTATCATAAACTAAGATAAAGCCGTTTGAATCGAATATCCTATCGCACCCCACACTATACCTCTGCACCTACATGTATTAGTTCTGAACTGGCACCCCGTGCTGAGGGTAAAGTGATCCCCTTTTTCTTAAGATCGACTCCTACTCGCATAGTCATCTGTGTCTTACGGCCCCCAATGATTGTAGATACCTATGCTGGTCCCACCATGGTGGCGGCCCGACACAATCCTTAGAATACATAGGTTATACTACTGATGCGCCAGTGCCCTGTTTGTCTGCTCCGAAGTGTGTGCACGCCCGCACTCCGTTAGAACCCACACCGTGCACCAACCGCCGTCGCTTTTGACCGCTTACAATCAGCCCAGTAATCGTGCCCCACCCTGCCTAGTTTCAGGGTACCAAGATAACTAATTTGGGTTACTGCTGAAACGGGTCCCTCGTTACTAGGGTTTTCTAGTCAAACATGTTAAGTGGTTAAGTGTCTGTATTAACCTAACCCTACCAATCAATTCTTGTGAACATGTTGAATTTGGTTTAGTGTTTTAGTTAACTTAACCCTACCATCTGTCCTTAGCCTCTTAAAGCACCGACCACTCACATTAGACAGATATTGTTATGGTTACTGGATGTGTCGGTCGGTTCCGGGCAGATTTACACCGTAACTCAGTCTAACTCAGGTCCTTATTGGGCTCCATGCTTAACCACCCATCCACATTGGATAGGTATTGTTGTGACTACTGGACAGCCAGGCGGCTCCGGGCAGGTTTACATTACAACTCAATCCAACCTCGGGTTAAGCATATCGTATTTTCTAAATTTACATATTTGTCTTTATTATCTGTCATATGTAAATTTGTTAACCATTAAAGGTTATGGCCCACATTCCAAGTTTAACATTTTTGGTATAAGGATTTATACCGTTTTAAATGCCACCAATTTTGGCATGTGACAAACATGCCAATTTCATATATTTTTATGCCAAGTTTTCCTATCCATTTTACCCAACGTTACCCCGTCTAAATATTAGGCTAACAACTCTTAGCCTAATTTTCGTTCGCATGACTTTAACATATGATATTAGGCTAAAAACTTAGCCTAATTTAGCGCACATAGTTTGCATAAAGGAATCTATCTACATAACATGTCATCGGTGTAAACTTATACATAATTGGGGTGAACTTGCAAAATGATCATCATGAATGTCATAGGTGTGAACTTGGCATTTTGGCATAGTCATTATGAACATAATAAGGGTGAACTTGCAAAATGACTAATCAACGTACATGTGAATTTACAACATAGCCTAAATCACTTTCATATATGTGAACTTGCATTTAAATAGGGATATAACCAAATAGGTGTCACATAAATTAACATATGATTTAGACAACATAAGCCTAAACATGTTTTGGATCTAGGCATAACATCGAACATCACTAGCATATGACAAGAATATGACATTTTCATAAGCATGTATACTTTTATGACAAGGATGCGAACTAGATCCAATTATATATCTAATTACAACATGGAACATGTATTAAAGCGGATCTTGGCATGGATCCAATTAACTTGCAACTTTCTTACAAACATACTAGCATGTATGTGAACATAATCGTTTAGGCATAATGGTTCTAACATATATATATATATACATGACATCTTAATCACATACAACCTATATAATCACATAAACATATAGGTGTCGATTACAACATGAACTATACAACTTGCATGTGATTCTATATGTACAATAGGATCAATATCAATTCAACTATACCACAAACATCACAGTACTGCAATCAATTCAATACATAGATGTGAATTAACATCGTTGTTACACAATTCCATTTCCATTTTACATCGAACTAAATCCTAACTATTATTCACATCGGAAAAATCACTATACTTACAATAAACGACAGTCTTGTTTTCTGATTTCTGAATTCTGAATTTGATATGCTTTCCTTTGGGTAGACTAACGTTGATTTGATTCGTGTTTTAACTTTAATTTGGCTCGTCTCTAAGCTTTTCTACAAGTGGAGGCTCCTCTCAATTTCCTTCCGATAGCATGGCGGCTCCGTCTCTAATTTCTTATGTGAATTTAGGTTGGAGTCTTAGGTTGTATTTATAGAATTTTAGATTGATTTGAGCCGTCCGATGATCCTAGACGAATCTAGACCATTCACTTAGAAAGGAGCCAACCAAAATGCGATATATCAACCCTAGTGACACAGCCAAACCTCATAAATCGACCAGAACCCGACCAGGCCGACCTGGGCCAAACCAGGTCGACTTGGCAGGTCGACCCCCAGGTCGACCCTATGGTCGACTTGGTCACCCAGGTCGACCCCCAGGTCGACCCCCTGGTCGACCTGGTGACTGGGCGGGAATTTTCCCGCCCAGCCTAGTTTGGGTCTGATTTGAATTTTGAACTTCGTTTTGAACTGTTTGAATTTTAATTTGAATTCTGAAACTTCCGGAGGTCATAACTCCTTCATACGGAGTCCGATTCATGCAAACTCGGACTCTATCTCAAGCAGAATTCCAAGACGATCGCAAGGTGAAACCCGTTTCCCTTAACTCTTTCATTAAGAATTAATTATACTTAAATTTGTTATTATACAGTTAACAGAAAATTTGGGGTGTTACAATAACTTCTTCATATGTTATCCGTTTTATGCAAACCAGGTGTCTATCTTGTCCAGAATTTCGAGACGGACGCAATGACGTAGTCCGTTTCCCTTAATTATTAATATTAAATTAATTATTCTTTAATTTATCCTCTTTAGTGTAGTTGAAATACAGGGTATTACATTCTCCCCTACTCAAAGGATTTCGTCCCCAAAATCTCCAAGTTGAGAAGAATGTATCTTACCGTCCATCATCCATTTACTCATCCACCAATCACAGGCATCCATTGTCCTTAAAAATTTCTAATGCTTATATGAACATATGCAAAGGCGTGTGTATATGTCCCAACACTAATGCAAAAGATCAGGCGGTCCACTGATTCTATTGACCTCCTTAATGCAATGTATGTATGTGACATAAATCCAACATGTATGCAAATAATCCTATTATAACATGTAAGTTCTATATGTGTGCACAATCATCCGTTCAGATGCAACATCCATATGATGATACATCCATTTTCATCCATTAAAAGAAAGAAAAATGCACACACATCCATATGCAGTATGAGAGTGATTGAGCCGATCTAGTGCCTAATGTGTGTGTATATGCATCTACGAGCAACCACTAGCAACCACTTGCATCCAATTGCATTCATCAAACATAACATGTCTCAAACATATGTTTACAATCATAGGATTTCCTACCTAAAGGTCGAAGATTCGATCGATAGGATATACTCAAATGATAGAAGCAAGTGCAAATAAATGCTTTGGAAAAAAGTAATTAAGAACATAGTGCCAAAAAGGAAAGGGTATGAAGCGTGATCTTTGTCTTCAGTCTCCCAAGTCACATCCTCGCTGTCTTCTCCCCATTGCACCTTTATTAACCTAACCTCTATGTTGCGCAGTTTCTTAACCTCTGATCCAAATATACGGGTAGGAACTTGTCTAATTATCGTCTCCCATTCTACCTCTACTTCCTCAAGCATGTTCAACTCAACTACCTCTGCTGTATCGTGTAGACACTTCGATAATTAAGAAATGAGGAAAAACATCATGAATATCCATATATATGCGAAGCGACCTGTACGCCTTAGTTGCGAATACCACCGGAGCACCCCATTCAGATATGCTTCACCTAATAAACCCTTTCTCAAGTAGCTCCCCTATTGGTTGCTAAGCTCCCTCCTTTCTCGTGGAGCCATGTGGAGCATGGGTCATGCAACTAGCTTTGCATTGTCTATCAAATATATATGAAAATCGATCTCGCGCCTTGGAGATAAACCCCGAACCTCCTCAAAAACATATGGATACTCACGGAATACCACTACAGACCGTAGATCATCGATAGATGCATCAAGAGATTCTAGGAAACTAAGCATGACGGACCCTTTTGGGTCACAAGAAATCTCGAGGATCCTCCCTTGGCAAGTCAAAAGTCTAACGGCCCTCCTCTTACAATCTAGAATGGCACTATACATGGCTGGCCAACCTATCCCTAGAATCAAACCATAGCCCATGAAACAAGATATGCATCTTACTCAAACTCGATGCCTAACACAAATATTCTTAAACCCCAACAAATCATAGATAAATGAGCTGAACCACCAATGGGGTTTGAGACAACTATGGGATCCACTACCATATGAGTATCTAAGTGCAGAGATTCAACCACAGAACTAGATATAAATGAGTGTGAACCACTAGAATCAAAAAGAGTTCTTATAGTATGATTGGAAGGAAAAATCAAACCTTCCACAGAAACTTTCCTGCCTCGATCTAGAGCACTGATCGTGAGAGCATGCACTTGCCCTCCAGAAGCTCCTACCCTTTGACCTTGTCCTTGTTTCTTCGGGCAATCCTTAATAAGATGCCCGACATCTCCACAATGGAAACAAGCATTCTTCCTTCTTCTGCAATCTTTGCTTACATGACCCATGTGTCCAAAATTAAAACATTTCCTCTTGTCTCGAGCTTTGTCGTTCTTTCCTCCCTTTTTTTGTGTTTCCTCAACCTTAGCTTCTTTCTTTTCAGCTTTACCTCATGCATTAATGCCATATCAAATAGTCTTTCAAAATAAGCTCCCATTGGAATATGGGACATAGCTAACCCATGAACGGGTTCATTTAGTCCTTTAACAAACTGCAAGGCCTTCTTTTGCGAAGTGTCTACTAGTTCCAAACCGAATCTAGCTAGCTGGTTGAATTTGTTTACATATTCTTTAACAGTCATGTCTCCTTGTTTGAGCGCTAAGAACCTCTCCATTTGCATGCTTTTTTCAGCTTAAGAAAGAAACTTCATTTCAAACCTCTATCTAAAGTCATCCCAAGTTTCAACCGGATGCCCCGCTTGGGTTACTTCCCACCAGAACGAAGCTTCTTCCTTCAGTAGCCAGGCAACCAACTGAATCTTCCTTTGATCTTCCACTTCAAAGATTACAAACAAGTCCTCGGTCTCCTTGAGCCAATTCCTTTCCTCTACGAATGTCTCGGTTCCATGGAATGGCTATCCTCCCATAGCACGGAAATCTTTGTAGATCTTGGAAAAGTTGTCTACACGCGGAGGAGGAGGAGGAACAACGGGTGCAGCTAGGGGAGGAACGTTTCCTTGGCCTTCGGCAAGCGTCGTGGCCTCCAGATACCTACGGAACCAGCCTGGTATCGTAACGCCCTCTGGGATAATAAGTTCCCCAGACATGCTAAAAAGAAAGGGAAAGAGATTTAGATAAAGGATCGAAGGATATTACATATGGATTTGGGGAATATGTTTTTCAAATAGACTTTTCTTTTTGAAAAATGCTTTCTTTTGAAACCTTTTTGAAAATAATTTTCAAAAACTTTTATCCAATCTGGTAACCTTCAGCTCTGATACCAACTGTGACACCCCATGTCCGTTAATATCACTCACTAAGGGAATGCATTAAGTTTCGAGAAGCGTTATAGGTAAACAGAAACAGAAATATTACAAGATAGATATAAAAGCAATAGCAGAATTTAAATTTTTATTTCAAACATAAATCATAACATCGTGGTCCAAAATACCACAAGTCTGAAACTACATAAAAGCCATTACAAAAATATAAAACTTTCTGTCTTGTTCCATCATAGTACATAAAAAGCATAATTCCCCAAAAAGCGATAAAGCCGTAGTAGAGACAAGAACTTGAACAATACTTCAGAAGCTACTCCAAGCAAGATGATAACCGAGTTCTGAGAAAGCCTAAGAATTCCCTTCCTGAGAACCAAGGGGGAAGCGGAAGAAAGAAGCGAAAACAAAAAGGGTAAGACATAAAGTCTAGTGAGTCCAGTTACTTTTAGCAAGTAAATAAATAAAAATAGCATGACAGACATATAAAGTGGATAAGAGAGATATCTTCCTAATAGGTAAGTGTGACAAGGTAAACATGATAGAGTGTATTACGTCTCTCTAATGATTTATCTGCACTACTATGTGACGAGAAGGAATTTCGCTCAGTCCGAACCAGTCACTAAACCGACCCAGACCGTTCGAAACGCCCTATCGTTTGAGAACAAGGCAAATCAGAACGCAGACGGAAGAACATTTCATTGTATATTACAACAATGCATCAGATTACAAGAATATACAGAGTATAAATGAATATTACACAGAAATATCAGAGATTTAAATACATAGCAGCGGAAAATAATACAATACACAACTAGAAGGAGATATACAGATACAAAGCTTTCCGGATACCGTTCCAGCTGTAAACCAGGATCCTGTGAATATAAATCTGCAAAACCAAAACTACTAGCTGCCCATGTCAAAATAAGGGCACCCAGAGTTTAGGTTAAAACAATAAACTCCAGGTCAGTCATGTGACTGGTGTGAGAACTAAAACAGTTATTATTCTTTATTTTAAAAGTTAGGTAAATCAAGGGACCACGCCGTATAACACGGAACGGGTTTCCTCCCAAGAATACCAGTGCATAAAACAAACAGCGCAATGCTAAGTAAAGAAAAATGAAGCTGTTATAAGACCCAGGTCCTATCACACAATGCAACGCAAGCCGGGGGATAGGGTTTTCCCTTATAACAGCCAAAGAATGCTTGATAAATACTATTATAAGTGCATAGTGTATAAAACAACTTCAAATCATAAGTATCAATCATAGGCGGCATGGGTACCATATATCATGTCGCCATATATAAGTTTACAATCAAAACCGCAATGTCGTATTGGAAGTTGGGTTATCATTTATGGTATGAACCGAGGCTAGGGGCAAGATCCTCACCGATTCGAGACTGTCTAGTCCGAGCCTCAAGCAAGTACTCTGTCAAGCCTTTGGATCGTCAGGGCCGGTCCACCGATGTGGATTAAAATGCCTGAACACTGCGTTTCCCCGCCCTTTGGGGCGTAAGCCTGGCCCGTCAGCCGACCAGAAGCATCGGCCGAAACCGATATCACGAGGCGCCTCGCTTTTCAGCAAGTAATAATAAGCAACATCCACATGAGTCAAACTCGTCAGCCAGTTCAAGCACTGACGCCACTCCTAACTAGAAAGAAACGCATGTCCTCCCTGATGTCCGTCTCCCGTTTTTGGTTCACACCGGGTGTGATACTCGCGAATCAACGTTACACAAAGCTACGCCACACAAGGCCGTGCTTTGATCATCAACCACAAGACTTTGCTTTTCAACAAAAGCCTTGATCCATGCAACTCAGCATGCCACATTGTCAGTCCATACTGTACCACTGATTTCTGCCAATATATAACCTCTAGGCTCGTACGTCTCAGAGAAGGGTGTATAGCAAGAGAATAAATTCTCTGCCACCAAACAGATATATATTTAGCAGAGATCACCAAATACAGTATAAAGGAATACAACGTCAGACACACTATCCATTTACAAGTCCGTTCTGGGTCTGAACGAAACCGGAGGCACTTTCCTCGCATATCCATCCGTCTCCAAGTACGTCTGGACGACCACCAACTATTTCCATCCTCTTGGGTGTACAGCCCAATCAGGATCGTCAGTAATTATCCCAACGATGTGAAGACTTCCGGTCTTCAACCACCGTCTTCATCTTCGACATATCGTCGAATTGATTATTCAGAATGGGTATAAACCCGGCCTTTCCGAACAACCCGCGTATATTAAGAATAAATGTTACACAAACACAACATACGCTTCATTCCAATTCATCAGTCACTAACCGTAAATTAATCAAGAGAATAATTCCCCAAATATTAACCCCGAAGGCCGAAACCAACATCAGATCAATATCCAGAAAACCATTCTGCTTAGCTAACCGACAGTTAGTTTCTAAATTTCACATTCATAGGGAAAGGTTCCCATTAATTTTATCCAAGATAATTTTCTTGAATTTATTCTTTAATCTATTTTTGAATATCAATTCAAACTAGTCGGGATTAGCGAACCTTACCGAAGTAATCATTTGTTTTAATTTCCCAATCCCAACCTATTCATCCCATGAAGTAAAATTGGTTATACTTCATATCTAACACCACGGTGTTATCGGTAAATTCAATTACCATTTCACGTTCAAATCTAATTAAAGATTTAACTATCGCCTGGAGCAAAACTGGTGATACTCCATTCTCGGTCATTTCAATCTAATTAAAGATTCATTAAAACTCCACTTAGTTTTAATCGTTAACTGGGTTAAAGAATCAGTGTCATTTTAAAACACGGTTCACGATAAACCCAAAATCACATTCATTAATTATCGGGTTAAAGAACGAGTGTTATTTAAAACACTGTCCACGATAAACCCAAAAATCAATATCAATTCAATTCCAACTAAATATTATTTAGTTGGTACACTTCATTAAATCTAAATAAAAAGATTTAATCTTTTCTCAACTGGGTTCAAGGACAGTGTTAGTGAAGACACCATTCACGACAAACCCAAATCACATTTGATATTCAATACAAGGCTCTGAATAGAAAATATATCGGCTTATATTCAATATCAAATTCTACGATTAACAAATGTCGTATTGGAAATAACGATATAAATATATATCTTTCAAATTTCCATAACAACATCTGTATAATCACGAATTCCAACATCGAAATATTCCGAAGATAATTTCGATTCAAATTCACTCCAATGCAATCATTGGAAATTCTGGTTATTTTTAAAACCCTTTTTAAATTCAATTTATTTATTTAAAAATAAATAGAATTATAATTCTAGTTCAAAAACTAGTTCATTTCGATAAAAATCTATTTTTATCTTTTCAAATATGGAGTTTTTCCTCCCAATTCTTTCTAAATCATTTCTTATGATTTTACACAAATTATTACTATTTTTAATAATTTTATCAAGGCCCGTACAGTCGATTTCCATCAACGGTCATCGAACTGCACTTACAACGACCTTTTCCAAATTTGATTTGGACATAATTCCAAATCCAACCGTTAGATTTCTAATTTCTAATATTCGTTAGAAAGCTCTTTTCGATACGAACCCAACGGTTCTGGTTTTAGGAGAATCCGACGGTCGGATCTCCCGTAATGTCCGTTTGAAATAAATGGTCGAAATTCACGAACTGCCGCGGCGCGGCGCGTTCCATTCAGGCCATTATATTATATATATAATATATACTTCGTCGATTTCCTTTCGAAATGAATTTTATAAATCGTTTTAAATTCGTTTTCAAAACGGTTTCAACTTCATATTCAATTTCAAATCAAAATTGAATATTACAATATAAATTCGTTTTAAATTCATTTCAAATCGATTTCAATTCAAATTGATTTCTAATTCAATTTCAGTTCGTTTTCAATTCAATTTCAATTCGAATTCATTTATATTCAATTTCAATTCGAATTTCAATTCGAATTTCAATTCTATTCAGTTTCAATTCGAATTTCCATTCTTTTCAAAATATTAGATTTTGAAATCACTTTCGATATTCATTATAAAATGAATAAAATCGATATAAATATCGTTCACGTCAAAATGACGTCAATCTAATCAATACGGCTTCATATATTCCTATTTTCAAATATTCCATTTCAAATATTTCTTATTATCAAAATATTTCTATTTCAAATATTTCTTTTTCAAATATTTCGTTCAACACATGACTAATCTCAACGGATGAGTACTGTCAACACATGAACCTTTATTTTATATTGATAAAGATGTAAATTTTATTATTAAAATATTTCGTTCAACACATGACTAATCTCAACGGATGAGTACTGTCAACACATGAACCTTTATTTTATATTGATAAAGATGTAAATTTTATTATTAAAATATTTCGTTCAACACATGACTAATCTCAATGGATGAGTACTGTCAACACATGAACCTTTATTTTATATTGATAAAGATGTAAATTTTATTATTAAAATATTTCGTTCAACACATGACTAATCTCAACGGATGAGTACTGTCAACACATGAACCTTTATTTTATAATATTCTTTATTTTCTAAATTGGAATGAGGCCCAATCCATTACCATATAGCGTTAACTATATGGATTTCCATACAACACATGTATATAATAGCATTGAAAAATAATCAACCATCAACCAAAGTGCACTACACTGTATAAGCATCAAATATAGATATCTAACGCTTATAACAGCCTGTCAATCAATCGATCGACATATTCAATCAATCAGGATGAGTGAACTTCAAATTTCATCCCAACACCCGTGTGGGGTTTCAAACAATCAAACACATATTTTATTTGTGCAGTTGGGCGATGTGCAAAATTTATCGTCCCAATCAATGTCCTTCAAATAGGTGTACATAAACAAACCGTCCGGTTTGTAAATGAATATTTATTTATTCACATTCACGTTAAAAATTATATTTTTAATGATAAAATATTTTATTTTAACACATGGTTTTTTATTCAGTTCATTTATTCAATAAAATGATATCTTTATTTTTCTAACATATTTTAGAAAATTTCGGCGGCATAACGGCACGATACTAGAAACGGGACGAGGCCTAGCCTTATCCCCGGTCTAGTGAAGGCCCACGCCATCCACACATCAATCAAATCAATTCATTTCACCAAACAATTCAATTTCAATCAAATAATCTAACTAATTTTTGAAATCAAACAAACAAGTCCATGGTCTGTGGACGATTGTGTCGGGTGCTACTAAACACCGTCTGCATCCTAGTATATATATATAACTAGAAAAAGAAATTGAAAGGTGAGAAATTCTCACAGATAGCTATCCAATCATCTTGACTCTTCCTTGATAGAAATCTTCATCGTTATCGCATCTTTGTCATCTTCGTTGTCCGTAGCCACTACATATATAAAAATCACCCATTTTTATATTTTGATGTCTTTAAAATAAAAATCACATTTTTATTTATTCACTTTCAATTTAAAAATCATATTTTTATAATCGCTTCCTACATTTAAAAATCGAATTTTTTTACTTCGCTATTCAATATATAAAAATCGAATTTTTACTGCGATGTCATATAGATAAAAATTCCATTTCATAAATATAGATTTCGCCTTTTCATAAATAAAGATTTCGCCTTTTCAAATATAAAGTTTTCGCCTTTTCAAATATAAGGTTTTCGCCTTTTCAAATATAAGGTTTTCGCCTTTTCAAATATAAGGTTTATATTTTTAATCTTCTACTATAATAAAAATTATATTTTCATACATGTATCAAAATCTCGTCTTCCTATATATAAAAATTTCCTTTCATATGTTAAGAAAAATCCAGTCCTTCATATATAAAAATAACACCTTTCATATTTAAAAAACTTCACTTTAATGAAATCAAAATCATAACTTTATAGACATAAAGAACGTATCTTTTCTATTGTAAAAAATCTCAGCTTCTCATTGTTAAAAATCTTACCATTTCATCATTTTTTTTTACGCATAGATTTCAGATTTGCAAAACAAATAAAATCAGAATTAAAGAACAAATAAAATCAGATTAAAACTTAATAACGTATGAAAACATTACCGTTACTAAGCTCTTCTGGTTAACATTGCGTGATGTTGGAAATTAGAGGACGGTGGTCTTGGGCTTGGCGGATTTGGGGTTTGCGGTGGATGGAGGCCGGAGCTGCGGGGGTCGTGGTCGGAGGGGCTTGCGGTGGTGGCTGCTCCTCGTCGTGGGGGGGGGGGGTTACGTCGAGGCGGAGGGCGATGGGGTCTTGGGGATGTGGTGGCGCGACTTGGGGTGCGGCTGTCGATTGAAGAGGAGAGGGGAGCGAGGAGGCTGGAGGGGCGACGGGGTGGCCCGCCTGAGGCGCGACGGCGCTCATTGGGGGGCGGCGACGAGTCTCCCCCCGTCCGCCTCTTTCTCCTTTTTTTTATTCTGTGAATTCGATTATGAACGGGGGGGGGCAGAATGAATTAAGGGGGGGGGGAAAGAGATATTTATTATCTTTTTTTATTATTATTTAATTATTTAATTTGGCAAAAAGTTGACTTCCACATACGACCTCGAAACGAGGCCCACCGCCTGTCGTCCATAGCGTTTCACCCCCATTCCGAACACAATGGGATATGTATCGTAGGCTGATTTGATCGTTACAATCAGTTTCCGTTGAATTTACATTTAAATCATTATATTGAATTTTAAACGTACATTTCAAATTACCGGGGTCACATACTGTCTCTAAAAATTCCAAAAAAATATTTTTCTAGCTTCGTATTGACGATACGGTCCTAACAAAACTAATTTCGTCGTATTCTGAGACCGTTGGAAAAATGGCCAATTTCCAATCGATTAAAATCAACTAAAACTGGTCAAACGCGTTTTCCTTTGCCACGCTCACATATTGATTCGAAAAATTATGAAATTTGGAATCTAGCAATAACTTTACATCACGGACCCAACAAAAGTGGTTTCGTTGAAATCCGAGGTCGTTTGCAAAATGTCCATTTTTAAGGGCCTGAATTCCATAGCGACTATTCAGAATTTTCAATTGGACATATCCTTTGATTCCCGCTATGAAATTTTGATTTTTCGGATTCGTTGGAAAGATATTATCAAATAGATCCTAATGTTTTTGGTTTCACTAAAATCCGGATTGTTTTGCACCCGGTATGTTCAATTGAAGTTTGAAATCGAATTATCGAACTACCGCGCCATTTTCAATTCCTTTTATAATTATATATAATTATTTATATTCTAACGACGACGTATATAATATATACGTTCGAATTATATTGAAAATAAATTTTCCTTCGTTTTTATTTAAAATGATTCATTTTAAATGTGCAAAATTCACTAAAATAGCCAAAATAAAAATTTTAAACTGGCTCAGAATTCCGGGTTATTACATACTACTAGTATATCCAGAATGAGATGACCCCCAACATGTATGAAATGGTAGACTTAGGCGTACTTCTGGTTAGAGGTTTTAACCGCATACAATCCACAGGAAACCCCAATAACGGACTCCTAAATTTACCAAAGTGTAGATGTACCCTAACTACTACTCTAATCGATCGGCTCCTTACTCCATTGAAACCCTGTGCTGGCCCCATAATAGGATGTATCTCTTCTTAAAGTGGCAACCCTTCATTTTCAAGATGTGCACAACCATATCTTCTGATGTCACAGCATCTTAATTCCCATAGCAAGATGGACCCATGCATGCACATGACTCCGTTGGTTTCCTGCGCTGTTACACCGCCCCTTCGTTTTGGATCTCTTACAATCAGCCCAGTAAGAGTGCCCCTACTCCGGCCTAGTTTGGAGTACTCGTTTGATACCTAGATGGGTTATTGACTGAAATGGGTTCCACACACAAGATGATACAAGCTCCCCCTAGGCTTGCATCCCCAATACTAGGATTTCAACTGGTTATGCCTAACAGTCCAACATGTAAAACATGTTAAGATGTCGGGCCTATATATGTAAATATTACCCCACCGCCATACTTAACCCTCACTGATCCAAGCAAGTTTACATAACAATGTTGCATAACCCCAAAGTATAAAATAGGTTAAGTTTGTGGGCCTATATATATATATATATATATATATATATATATATATATATATATATTACCCACCGCCATAAGATTTACTTAACCTACCCACTGTTTCAACCAAGGTTACTTAACCCCTATTCAAATTGACATGTTCATACAATATCTATGGATTCAACTAGGTTAAGTATTCCAATTCGTTACCATGTTCATTTATGGTTATAATGGGCTAGACCTCCCATATAAGACCTACAACTTATGGATGCTGGATATGCCGGTCGGGTCCAGGCAGACTTCTTCCACAAGTTGGGGCTAACCTCGTGTCTAAGCCCGTCTCATATTTGTGCACTTAGACCCCTCACATTAGATTCAACATTTGCGGTTGCTGGATATGCCGGTCGGGTCCGGGAAGACTTCCACCACAAATGCAATCTAACCTCGTGTCATAAGTGCAGTTACAGTTTTATAATTACTGTAATCCTAGGCATTTTAATTATTAACCAATTAATTATACCTATGCCTTTATAGGTGTTCATGCCCATTTAACTAATTATATTCATAATGGATTATACGTCAAAATTCATATTCGTCATTCAAGTTATGTTAATTCTGATGTTTTCCCCATTCCCTAACTAACACATTCGCATATATTTGGTGTCATGTCTAGGATAGAAAGTAGCCTAGTCATAAACAATAAAAGGGAAAGTTGACATTAGTGATTATTTTAACAAAAGTGACATAAACATGTAATTGGCATAATGATAAGGTGGACATATAAAAATTGATCTATTGAGCATGTGATAATAAAACTAGTTCTAACATACTAAGGATGTCATAATAGGCATGAATAAACAAGGATTCATATGTCCAATTAATGACAGATCTAAATTAGCCACAACATGGTAAGTACCAAATGATCTAAAAAGAATTAGATCCATAAGTAGATGTGACATGATAAATTAACCACAAGCGAATTAGATCTATAAAGGTAGATCTAGCATGATAATGTTTAACATCCACAAATGTGACATGATAAATTAACCACAAGCGAATTGGATCTATAAAGGTAGATCTAGCATAAAAATGTTTAAGATCCACAAATGTGACATGATAAATTAACAACAAGCGAATTAGATCTATTAAGGTAGATCTAACATGATAATATTTAAGATCCACAATTGTGACATGATAAATTTACCACAAGCGAATTAGATCTATAAAGGTAGATCTAGCATGATAATATTTAAGATCCACAAATGTGACATGACAAATTAACCACAAGCGAATTAGATCTATAAAGGTTGATCTAGCATGATTAAGTTTAAGATCCACATCATAGTTATGTCATAGATTCAAAAGTCCCAGTAGATCTGATATGATAAAGATTTAGATCCAAGTCATAGAATATTATAGATTCACAAATTATGATAGATCCAATATGATTCAATCACAAGCATATATCCAAATCACAGTCATATCACGTTTACTTTTAATCGTTTAAATCTAAAAGTAACTAACTCACAGTGTTAGGATTTTAGAAGATAGAAAAGAAATTGTTGGTGTTCACTCTCAGATCTATTCTTGAAATACTTGAATCTTTAAACTTGATTTGTAGAAGAAGAAAGGATTAGACTGAGTTCAGGCACTGACAACATTTGGCCTCCATTGTTTTTAGTATGAGAAAACAAGAGATGTGAGGGTATATTTATAGCTGCCATTTTTCAGAATTCGAATGCCACATCATCCCTAGGGGGAATCGGGCTATGGGTCAACACCAACTTGTGTTCGGAAACCCAAAAACTACTATGGGCACACTTGATAGGTGCGCCAGTGTAAAAACGCCTTGGCACACTTGTCATGTGCGCCAGTTATCCCTATTTTGATTGCCAAACTTCTACCGTTCATAACTTCTTCACACGTTATCCGTTTTGCGTAAACCAGGTGTCTATCTTGACCAGAATTTTGAGACGGATACAATGACGTAGTCCATTTCCCTTAATTATTAATATTAAATTAATTATTCTTTAATTTATCCTCTTTAGTGTAATGGAAATACGGGGTGTTATATTAACCGTATAAAACAAAAACAACCTAAAAACAACATAAAAGCCTAAACTAAAAGCCATAACATGAACGGGTTTTCCATGCCTCTAGCCTTCACTTTCATTGTCCTTACTTCCTTCCATTATCTTCATTAAATATGCACACTACTTTGATTAAATTCTTCCATCTTTGAAGACTTACTTTCATTGACTTTGCACCATACCTATTTCATTTACCCATATTGAAAGAGAATGGCGCACGTAGACCTAATATAGCACCTCAATACGAGAGGACATTGTCCTCATCTTATTTCTTTCCATCTATATAAGCACCTGCATTTCAGTTCAGTAAGCAAGCAAAGTATAGACCAAACGAAAAGCACCATCTCAAACTAATACCCAAAATATCCCTCATATATTTTAATAAAGAAAAACTTTCATTGTTTATAATATATATATATACACACACATGTATGTGGCCGTGAGCACTCATATGTGTAAAACAGACAGAGGGAAGAAATGTGAGCGGGGAGGAGAAACGTGGTGTAAGGGGTTGAAGTGCATGGGGAGAACGGAAGGGACAGGTTGTGTGTATTGCTTGGCTCGTGAGTATGGTAGGTAGGAGGTGGAGGTTTAATTTACGGCGGTGCGTGAAAACAGTTTGCATGGGTTGACGGTATAGCTTCAGGAAGATTACATTGGAAACAGGGACGTTAGCGAAGTGAAGTTCAGCGGGTGGCGATCACGGTGGAGCAGGAGACGGTGGGGTCTGGACGGCTGTCGGGATGGCAAACAGTAGAGTTTTGAAGTTGGCAGAGAAGTGCATTCGAAACAGTGAGAGAAGGAAGAAAAAACATATACTGTAGAAAGGAAGAATCGGCCAAAATGTGATGGTTTATAGCGTCGACACAGATGCAAGGTCGGAGTCGGAGAAGTGTGTGGCGATGGGGTGTTCTGGTCGGAGGCGCAGGAAGTGGCAGTGTACTGATGAGTAGACGAAGCTTGGATGAGTCAGGGGAGGACATGCGGGTTCATACAACAATAGTTTAAAGAGAAGGTGAACAGTGGATTTTGGGTAAGTTTAAATATGCTTAAACACAATTACGTAATACCAATCTGGAGGTTAATTAACATAAGTAGTATTTAATGGTTAATGAATGAATTTAAAACAATGAACAGTTTTGGCTTTGGTATATTTTAACAAACCTTGGATATATTTTGAAGTGATTAATGACCTTACAAACATGACCAATATTGTTAATCATAACATGACGTGGCCATTTTAAGTCAAAAGAATATAAAGTGATGCCAGGTTGTGCGTATGTTAACGTGTTGATCCTGGACATTGTATGCCTAGTCTAATTTTCATACGCCTCATTTACTATTTAAACGTGCCTAACCTCATATGCCTATTTCAAGTTTATTAAACTTAAGTACTTATTTGGGCTATAAAATATTATTAAGTTATAAATAATATTAATTTAAAAAGTGAATAGAATATTAAATTTATATTTGGGTAATACAATAACTGAATCAAATCAGACAAGGAGCGTGGAACCGTGTTGTCGAGCGTAACATTGCGGAGCTGGTATGGCCAGAGTTGAATGCAGCTAGAAGCGGGTAAAACAAACCGCTCTAACATCGAAAGGAAATCAAGGTGAGTACAACTCACTCAGTTCTATCCCACTTATATTTATATAAGTTGGGTTTTATTTTGTGTGCAATGTTTGCTAATGATTGATGATTTGATGACTTTTTGTATGGATGCCAGATATTTTTTTAAAAATATTAATTGATTAAATTAAACATTTGTTTAATTTAATCGAAATAAATCGTTATTTTAATGATTAGATTCCAAATGAGGTTACTTACCCTGTTGGTTATGTTTATAATAATATAAACGTATTAGATAAATAATTGGATGTTTGTTTGGATGTTATTAATTAATTGTTGGTTGTTAAACTTTTTATTTATGTCTATCATGATGAATAAATATATTGTTTTGATGCAGGAAAGGACAGGTTGGAGGGATCTAACTGGATTCCTCGAATATGTTGTTTATTTATAATGAACTGTTGTTGATTGTCTGTGGTGTGATTAACCAATGGAAAATATTGGTTGATCAAACTGGCAGCGGATGACCATAAAGTGAATCATTTTATACATGTGTTTTACCATTAGCTAAAATGAGTAAAAATAGATTTTAACTCTATTTATAAGGATTATTTTAAATAAAGTTTTATTAAAGGAAGAATAAATATTTATTATTTATTATCAAAATTTTAAGTAATTATAAAGTGATTTCAAATAAGCAAAGTACAAAGCCGATTTTGGAAATGGATCAATGTTGTAAACAGTTTTCAATAATCAAAATGAGTTTATAATTCGAATAATTGAAATGCAAAAGGAGCTTTGTTGAGATTAAACCAAAATTAGTTTGAATTAACTTATAAGACATTTTATAAGAGGTCCTATTAGAATCAAGGCTTGTATAAGATGTTTGAGAAAGAAAGTGGATATGAATTAAATTAAGTAAATATTTTGAGAATGAAATAGGGTTTCCAAAAGGGAAAAGTATGTATTAAAAAACCATATCTAAATTAAATAGTATATGGAATGTCCGTGATATTTATTTATTTCAAAGTATTAGTTAAACGAAGTATTTTGAGATTATGCTTATTTGATAATAAGAAGTAAAAGTTGTATATTTAAAAGATTAGAAGTTTTATTTAAAGAGGCCAAGTGACGTTGTGAACTGAACCAGTGAATCCATTTTATTTTTATGGATGTATGATTGTTTATTTTCATAGTTAAATAACCGACTATCAAAATCTGGCCTAAGCTATTGTTGGCATGGAAAGACCGGGATCGAATTTATATTCGAAAACCATTCTGACCAGCAAATACGTAACGTTAAAGATTGAAGATGAAAAATTGAAGACCGTGGAAATCAATTAGTGATTTCTGGTGGCAGAGAATACGTGCCAAGTATGGTGGCAGAGAATTTATTATCTTGCTTAACACCCAAATTAATTTTGTGGAAATCAATTAGTGATTTCTAGTGGATTTGACGATGTGGCATTCAAAGTGATATGTGTTCTAGAAGATAAACGTAGCCTCAAGCCTCATCAGTCGAGAAATGACAAAAATCGGGCAGGCAACATGGCTAGGTGGGTCATACCCAAGCATGGTGTATTATCACCATCTAGAGAAATTCCTTATTTGTTCTTCTTTTGATTCTGTATCTCCGTGGATGGACGGTGGGCCCTTAAAATCATCGGGTGATAATACATTCGCTACACTTAAGCTAAATGAGTGGGCAATCATGTGTGGTCGGGTTTCCAGACGTTCTTGTTGAATCCCAGTGTATCCCCTCTAGAGTACACTGATCGGGAGGTGATCTCATACCTTGTCATAGTTGGAATCCAGTCTCTAATAAGAGCCCGTGGTTTTTGATTTTATACTATGCACGTAGAGTGTGAGATGCAAGCGTTCTACTACTTGGTTATTTACTCGATTTACATCACTATTATAATATCAGAACAGTATTGATTTCAAAACTGGTTTGGTTATAGTAAGGTAAAAATCGTCCGTGTTTATGTGTGGGCTAGTCTTACTATTACCGCTTCGTCAAAAGGTTTACAAGGTTAAGAAATATGGATGTTATCTATAAACTTAGTGGGTTTTATCACACTGGGTCACCAGAATGATCCATGCATTTGTAATGCTCGGGTCAGCCCGAGTTACCGGTTCAGGTTATCAAAGTCTGTGATGTCTAGAGACAAACTGGAGGAGTTCCAACGTATGATATAGATAATAATATTCCGCTGTGTTTTGTATTTGAGGACAAGTTGTTATAACTGTCCAAGTGGTGTGATTGCTATACTCTGATGATTGTAAGTATATTTTTCCAAGCCTCAATAAAGATATATTTCTATATTATATTTTGTTCCGTTGTGATGTGAGACTCTGATTAATTGTGAGTTCTTCTCCTTTTTCTTATGTTCTTATTTTTCAATCTTATCTTTCTCTCACCCTCTAATATCTTTCTCTTAGTGTTCCGCTTTCCTGTATCATTTGGGTTGACTGTAGTAGTTAAATGTCGGCTTAAATCATATGGAAAAGTGGGACATTAAAACTTGGTATCAAAGCCGAAGTTTAAGTAATAACTTTGGCTCTGTGGTGTTACTTAATAGAGATGGGGTTAGTAATACCCTAGATTGAGTTTGAGTATATATATGAGAGAGCGCATTTGTAGATTGATTAAAAATGGTTTTATATTATGTTGATTGGTTCAAAAATTCTAGTCAATATGGTAGTGCACACTATATCGAAAAGTTTTCCTATACTCTTGAACATTGTAAATCGACATAGTATTGTTTTGAAAATGGGTAAATGAAATAATTTTACCCAATTATATTTTTATATAGAAAAGGCATTATTTTCCCAAAATTATAGTAGTATTGTTGTGTTTATTTAATTTGGGTAGAATTCAAATTAGATTAAAGCGAAAGTGAATTAATTAGAAAATTGATTAGTTAATAGAATATGAAATATGACTTAACTTGGTTAAGTGAAGTAAATGAATATAGCAATGAAATTAAATCAAATAGACTTGAGAGTTAGAATTTGAATGAGAGGTAATTGAATAAAAGTTCATCGGATATTCGCCGATTGATATTAAAGTATGTTACACCCAGTGGAAATTAGTATTGAATGTTAACTGAATTGAACCAAACCAATTGAATTTAATTGAATAAATTGGTTAAGTTGATTATTTATTATTTGGATGATTATATTGGGTTGAATAGAATTTATTAACGGGTTATTGAAAAGTTGAATAAATTGAAAAGAAAGGAATACCAGTATGATGAATATGGATGGAAACTAAGAGATTTGACCTTGTATTTGTTGCTGGCATTGTAAATTTAGTACAGACTACCAGAAGGCTATGGGACTTGATTTGGTTACAACGATGGAAGTACAGGTTGGAAGATGAAGAGCTGTTGGTTGATTTGCTTCAAAATTTGAATTGAGTTGCCCGACAAATAGGTAAATCTTAATATTATTGGCTGGTGGTTGATTTTACACCCCTGAGTTGGGTAGCCATTTGGCTTTGGTTTTCTTTTGGATATTGGAGGCCCAGAGTGGCAGTTTTAGTTGTTTTGATCGAGTTGTGCAGAGGAGATGCTGGTGAATTTTTTTGAAAATATTTAGATCTTAGAGTATCATCGATAATAAATTTTAAAAGATTGTTTTGAAACAAGTTGGGATTGGAGCATTCTTCCTACCTTGTTATTTCGGGGACGAAACTCTTTTAAGGGGGAAAGAATGTAACGTCCCATATTTTCAAACGTTAATTACAAATATTTAAATCCATTTTAAGTATTGATTTGGTGATATTAATGGATTTTATATTGAAATTATTTATCAGAAAATGGAGTTCGAATATATATTTATAATTAATATAAAACGAGCTCGAAACGACGCTGTAGTTCGAAACATTGAGTTTTTAACTTCAATTGAATAAACAGGATCCGATATAAGTCGGATTTCCATCAAATAAGAACCATTTGAATCTATTTGATAATAATTTTCTAATGATAGAGAAAAATCAAGATTTCAGCTTATAAATTGCAAGTTATGTCTAATTCAAATATTCAAATAGTCGTTTGTGGAATTTCGTTAATAAACGATAATATTTATTTAATAAATAGAAGGATTTTTATGTAGTTTTGAGTATCGTATAACCTAAATTTCTTATTCTTAAATATATACTGGTTCAATTTGAAGCCATTGATTATTCCTTTTGGATATATTTGATACTATCTATTTATTTGAATTGTTTAGGAATTTAATTATTTTATCGATATTAAATAGGCTTTAAAACTGATTATTTTTCAAATAAACTCTGTTTTCGACGAAACGAATTTTATTGGAATGCATACAATTAATTATTGCTAGATTTCCAGTTTGGAGTCAATTAGAGTTGTTTTATCGGTAGACGAAATTTAAAGGTGAACCGATAAATTTAAAAAAACGTCGTGGTGCAAACGAAGTCCGTTTTTCAACGCAATAAATTTTGTTGGGACCGTAGCATTGAGACGTAGCAGTGTACTTATTTTCATTGAATTTAAAGTTGATGTTGGCTGTGCGAATTTTACGGATCACGTTAGACATCGGTAACCGTATAAAACAAAAACAACCCAAAAACCAACATGAAAGCCTAAACTAAAAGCCATAACATGAACGGTTTTTCCATGCCTCTGCCCTTCACTTTCAACGTCCTTACTTCCACTCTCTTATCTTCATTAAATACGCACACTACTTTGATTAAATGCTGCCATATTTGAAGACTTACTTTCATTGACATTGTACCATACCTGTTTCATTTACCCTTGCTGAAAGAGAATGGCGCACTTAGATCTAACCTAGCACCTCAATATGAGAGGACGTTGTCCTCATCTTATTCTTCCCATCTATATAAGCACCTCCATTTCAGTTTAGCAAGCAAGCAGAGTATAGACCAAATGAAAAGCACCATCTCAAACAAATACCCAAAATATCCCTCGTAGATTTTAATAAAGAAAAACTTCCATTGTTTATAATATATATATATACACACACATATATATGTGACCGTGAGCACTCATATGTGTAAAAACAGATAGACGGAAGAAACGTGAGCGAGAAGGAGAAACGTGGTGTAAGGGGTTGAAGTGCATGGGGAGAACGGAAGGGAAGGGTTGTGTGTATTGCCTGGCTCGTGAGTATGGCAGGTTGGAGGTGGTGGTTTCATTTACGGTGGTGCGTGAAAACAGTTTGCATGGGTTGACGTTATAGCTTCAGGTAGATTACATTGGAGACAGGGATGTTGGCTAAGTGAAGTTCAGCGGGTGGCGATCATGGCAGAGTCGGAGCCGGTAAGGTTTGGACGGCTGTCGCGGTGGCAGACAACGGAGTTTTGAAGTTGGTAGAGAAATGCATTCGAAACAGTGAGAGAAGAAAGAAAAAACATATATTGTAGAAAGGAAGAATCGGCCAAAATGTGATGGTGTACAGCATCGACACAGGTGCAAGGTCGGAGTCGGATAAGTGTGTGGCGACGGGATGTTATTCACGGAGGCGCAGGAAGTGGCAGCGTACTGATGAGAAGATGAAGCTTGGACGTGTGAGGGGAGGACATGTGGGTTCGTACAAAAGTAGTTCAAAGAGAGGGTGAACAGTGAATTTTGGTTGAGTTTTAAATATGCCTAAACACAATTACGTAATACCTATTTGGAGGTTAACTAATGTAAGTAGTATTTAAGGGTTAATAAATGAATTTAAAACAATGAATTTTTTTGGCTAGGGTATATTTTAACAAACCTTGAATATATTTTGAAGTGCTTGCTCGCCTTACAAACGTGACCAATATTGTTAATCATAACGTGACATGGCAATTTTAATGCAAAAAATATAACTGACGCCAGGTTATGTATATTTTAACGTGTTGATCCTGGACATTGTATGCCTAGTCTAATTTTCATATGCCTAACTTACCATTTAAACGTGCCTAACCTCATATGCACATATGCCTATTTGAAGTTAATTAAACTTAAGTAGTTATTTAGGCTATAAAATATTATTAAGTTATAAATAGTATTAAGTTAAAAAGTGAATACCATATTAAATTTATATCTGGGTAATACAGTAACTGAATCAAATCAGACAAGGAGTGTGGAACCGTGTCGTCGAGCGTAACGTTGCGGAGCTGGTATGGCCAGATTTGAACGCAGCTGGAAGCGGGTAAAACAAACCGTTCTAACATCGAATGGAAATCAAGGTGAGTACAACTCACTCAGTTCTATCCCACTTATATTTATATAAGTCGTGTTTTATTTTATGTGCAATGTTTGCTAATGATTGATGACTATTTGTATGGATGCTGATTTTTTTTTAAAATATTCATTGATTAAATTAAGCGTTTGTTTAATTTAATCGAAATAACTCGTTATTTGAATGAATAGATTCCAAACAAAGTAACTTACCACGTTAGTTACGTTTATACTAATATAAACATATTAGATAAATAATTGGATATTTGTTTGGATGTTATTAATTAATTGTTGGTTGTTAAACTGTTTATTTATATATATCATGGTGAATAAATATATTGTTTTGATGTAGGGAAAGACAGGTTAGAGGTATCCAACTGGATTTCTCAAATACATTGTTTATTTATTATGAACTATTGTTAATTTCTGTTGTGTGATTAACCAATGGATAATATTGGTTGACTAAACTGGCAGCGAATGGCCAGAAAATGAATTGTTTTATAAATGTGTTTTACCGTCGGATAAAATGAGTAAAAATAGATTTTTAAATCTATTTATAAGGATTATTTTAAATAAAGTTTTATTAAAGGAAGAATAAATATTTATTATCAAATTTTTAAGTAATTATAAAGTGATTTCAAATAAGCAAAGTATAAAGCCGATTTTGGAAATGGATCAATGTTGTAAACAGTTTTCAAGAATCAAAATGAGTTTATAATGCGAATAATTGAAATACGAAAGGAGCTTTATTGAGATTAAACCAAAGTTAGTTTGAATTAACTTATAAGACTTTTATAAGGGGTCCTATTAGAATCAAGGCTCGTATAAGATGTTTGAGAAAGAAAGTGGATATGAATTAAATTAAGTAAATGTTTTGAGATTGAAATAGGGTTTTCCAAAAGGGAAAAGTATGGATTTAAAAACCAAATCTGAATTAAATAATATATGGAATGTACGTGATATTTATTCTTTTCAAACTATCGGTTAACGAAGTATTTTGGGAATATGCTTATTTGATAGTAAGAAGTAAAAGTTGTATATTTAAAAGATTAGAAGTTTTATTTAAAAAGGCCAAGTGACGTTGTGAATCGAACCAGTGAATCCATTTTATTTTTATGGATGTATGATTGTTTATTTTGATAGTTAAATAACCGACTATCAAAATCTGGCCCAAGCCGTTGTTGGTATGGAAAGACCGGGATCGACTTTATATTCAAAAACCATTCTGACCAGCAAATACGTAACGTTAAAGATAGATGATGATAAATTGAAGACCGTGGATGTTCATAAGCTGAAGGATTACTTAAAATCTCTAGTTAACTCCCCTTGTTTTAAAATGATAACTAAACCAAGAAGAATTATTAAAAAACTATTTTAAAAAAATGTTTAACCAAAGATATACTATGACTCGGTCGTGGTTGGAATCTACTGATTGCAAGGACTTCTCACTACTGATCTGTTGGTTGATCCCTCGGATGTAGTAGTCTTCGGTTCATCATGTTCCTGGATTACTTGTATGGACGAATGTCTTACATAGTATTTCTAAAAAGTGTCACGTACGTTGATTTCTTCAAACGTGCCAATTATGGTGGTGGAGAATTTATTCTCATGGTTAACACCTAGAGTATTTTTGTGGAAATCAATTAATGATTTCTGGTGGATTTGATTATGTGGGATTCAAAGTGATATGTTATTCTAGAAGATAAACGTAGCCTCAAGCCTCATTAGTCGGGAAATGACAAAAATCGGGCATGCAGCATGGCTAGGTGGGTCATACCTAAGTAGGGCGTATTATCACCATCTAGAGAAATTCCTTATTTTTTCTTCTTTCGATTTTGTATCTCCGCGGATGGACGATGGGCCCTTAAGATCATCAGGTGATAATACATTCGCTACACTCAAGCTAAATGAGTGGGCGGTCATGTGTGGTCGGGTTGCAAGATGTTTTTGTTGAATCCCAATGTATCACCTCTAGAGTACACTGTTCGGGAGGTGGTCCCATACCTTGTCATAGCTGGAATCCAATCTCCAATAAGAGCCCACAGTTTTTGATTTCATACTATATATGTAGAGCGTGAGATGCAAGCATTCTACTACTTGGTTATTTACTCGATTTACATCACTATTATAATATCAAAATAGTATTGATTTCAAAAATGGTTTGGTTATAGTAAGGTAAAAACCGTATGTGTTTTTGTATGGGCTGGTCTTACTATTACCCTTTCGTCAAAAGGTTTTCAAAGATAAGAAATATGGATGTTATCTATAAACTTAGTGGGCTTTACTCACGCTGGTTCACCAGGCTGATCCGTGCGTTTGTAATGCTCGGGTCAGCCCGAGTTATAGGTTCATGTTATCAGTGACTGTGATGTTCAGAGACAAGCTGGAGGAGTTCCAACATATGATATAAATAATAATATTCCGTTTTGTGTTGTATTTGAGGATAGGTTGTTATAATTGTGCAAGTGGTGTGATTGCTATAATCTGATGATGGTAAGTATATTTTTTTCAAGCTCTCAATAAAGATATATTTATATATTATATTTTGTTCCATTGCGATGTGAGACTCTGATTAGTTGTGAATTCTTCTCCATTTTCTTCTATTCTAATTTTTCTATCTTATCTTTCTCTCACCCTCTAACATCTTTCTCTTAATGTTCCACTTTCCTGTATCATTTGAGATGACTGTAGTAGTTAAATGTCGGCTTAAATCGTACGGAAAAGTGGGACGTTGCATCATCCCCAAACTGATGGTCAAATCGAGAGGGTGAACCGAGTTTTGGAAGATCTCCTAAGGGCTTGTGTGTTAGACTTCGGAGGATCACGGGAAGACCATCTACATCTAGTTGAGTTTGCATATAATAATAGCTACCAGCCTAGCATTGGGATGGCACCATACGAGGCACTGTATGGGAGGTCGTGCAATTCTCCAGCATGTTGGTTAGAAACTGGAGATAAGTTGGTACTTGGGCCTGAGATGATTAGAAAGACCTCAGATTGTATCGAGATCGTTCGGCAATGATTGAAGGCAGCCCGAGATCGTCAAAAGAGTTATGTTGATAAGCGTCGAAAAGATTTGGAATTCGACATTGGCAACACGGTTTTCGTGAAGATTTCACCATTGAAGAATGTGGTTAGATTTGGAAACAATGGAAAGTTAACTCCAAGATTCGTCGGGCCATTTCCGATAGTCGAGCGAATTGGAAAGCTCGCATATAGATTGAAGTTACCCGAGAAGATGTGGAGTGTGCATAATGTGTTCCATGTGTCGGTTCTACGAAAGTTCGTGCATGATTCGAATGTGGTGGTATCTTTAGAGAAGTACAAAGATCTAGAAGTCGAGACCGTAGTTTCAAAACCTCGTAAGCCACTTCGTGCTGTGGGGAATGATACGAAACAGTTTAAGAGGAAGACGGTTAAGCTAGTCAAGTTACAATGGAGTGAGGATGACGACGATTGTACATGGGAGATGAAAGAGAGCTTGAAGGCGACCCATCCAGAACACTTCGTTGGTAAGACCCGTTAGTATCGTATCACCTTACATCACTGTAACTTGTGCTATGGTTGTTTTATAATTCCGCGTGCTAAGATAGGGCTATGGATGCATGGTCTGATGGCTGCTTTTTTGGATGATAGAATTGGCTGCACACGAGTGATAGGCATGCAGAATTGTTGTAGTTGCTTGTGTTAGTTGGAATTTCGAGGGCGAAATTCCTAAGAGGGGGGGGGGGGGGGGGAGAATGTAACAGCCCGCATTTTACGTATCGGAAGATCGTAAAATATTTTTATTTTATTCCCTGTGGGTTGGATCATTCTCATATTTTAATATGTTGCTTATGGTGATATGAGACATGCCCATAATTTTTACTAATTTTGTTTGTGACCATTTTTCCCCTATTAGTCTTGTACAGGGTATAACTTTTGACTCAAGTCAAATCAGGTGTTGAGACCTGTGCCATTGGAAAGGAAATGATGTTTCTCTTTCCATAGAGTGGTCACATTAAAGATTTGGCTTAGCACTTTGGGAGGAATCACTGTTTTAAAGTTTAACAGTTGGCTGTTCAGGTTTTGGGAGCCATAATGGGCAAATTTGTAGAGGCCCATTAGTTTTCTAGTGGAAAGCCAGAAATAGGGGGTGAGAGGTATGGAGAATAGTTTACTTTCTCCATTCTCTCATTTGGTGGCCTTGTGTTCCTCCTTCCTCTAACACCTTTCCACCATTAAAATCGAGATCTAAGGACGGAAATCCAAGATCTACACCATTTGAAGCAAGATCTACATCATTTAAAGTGAGAGTTCATCGAATCAAATGATTTGGATCAAGTTCTTCGCTGTCCGAAATCAAATTTCACCGTTTTTTCTTTGATTTGGAGAATTGGTGAGTGATATGTATCTCTCACACGGATTCAATCAAGTGTATGAGCGTTTGATCTTTTATTTCATCATTTTCAAGTGTTTTCTCCTAGATCTACATCATGGTAAGTTTATTTTCATATGAATCACTATAGGATCTGATTTAGCAACTTTAAACTGGTAATTTTCATATATTTTTCATATGTTTATGCATGTTAGATCCACAATTTAGTCCGTATGTTCATTTATCATCATTTTTGATAAAGTTGCGTGATTTTGGTGGAAATCGTCATACTCATGTTATTAGTGATTTCGTGGCATTTATGTCTGTATTGAATGAGTATATTTCGTCGATCTTGTCTATTGGCGAAGTTTTGGTCGAAATTGGACTTGGATTGGGGCTATGCAGGCCACGGGTCGAGCGTGTAGTATAAGTGAAGTACAAGTGTAGTATAGGGGTTCGGTCGAGTGGCATAGGCTTGAGTAGTGTTCAGGGTCGGTCACACACATTGGGTCGGTCACGCATGTCTTCAGGTCAGTCGCATGGAGGTGGTTTGGTCGAGCACGGGGGACAGGGTCGGTTGAGTATGGGCTCGAGCAGAGGGGGTCGGTCTGGTTGGTCAAGCATCCAGGGTCGGGTTCCATTCTGGTCGTTCTGTCATGCACGGGGTCGAACATGCTCGGGTTGAGACTGGCTTGGGTTCGGTCGAGCATGGTTGAGTGGCATAAGGTGGCCGGTCATTCACGAAGAGGTCGATCACCAAGAGGGTTTGGGTCCGTCGCACCAGGATCCGTCGCACCAGGGGCCCGTCGCATAAGGTCATTTTCTGAACAAATTATATTTTTCGGGTAGGACCCAGATTTGAACAAAAGAGCATGAATTTTTTTTGGCTCAGTGATGTTGTGACTTTGAAGTAAATTCAAGTAGGAATATTCGAAGTATTGAAATGTGTTCGTTGATCGGTGTAGGACAACGAATTGTGTAACAACTCAACAGTCGTGAGTTAGTGGATAATGGTTGCTGGAGAAGGTTGCTTGAGCTATGAAGAGTCGGTTGGATGACAAGAGATGCGAAGGCTGAGAGATTATTGCTGTCATAAGTTCTAGCAGGCTCAATGCAGGGGTACAATAGGGGCACTTAAAAGATTGATTGTAGGTCGAGTATCCTGGGCATCGTTGAAAGGCCTAGTTGTCAAGGTTGGACAAACATACGTATCGTTGAAAGGCGTATGGAGTTTATGCTAGAACTTGGGTTACCATTAGCCCTTGACGTATGGCAAGGTTGGCCGTCATACGGTTAATGATAGTTTTGAAGCACGATTGGCGGTGATAGCCAGAGTCTGTCATGGTTGATTAGTTGCGTTGTCTGAACCATCTCATGAAGATTATCCAACGTTGAAGGAAATGTTCCTTGGGTGCTTGTCTGATATTGGTTTAGGCACCTGGGGCTTGTGCTTGAGGAATGTTGGATTCAATTAGGATGGTTTACATAAGATATATTATCTGGATGTCATGAGTGCTTTGCCATGATTGGATGAGTGTTCTGGTTTCCATGGATGTATGATTGAAAAGTTGTTGTAAAGGCTATCACTGTCTTATGTGGGGAATATAGGATTGAGTTCTTCTCTGGTATTGGGGGTAGATCAGTATGTTTATATATCCATACTCATATACTTTATTGTTGATGTATGTTAGCTGTTTTATCGCTCACTAAGACTGTTGTCTGACTCAAGGTTTTATGTCTCCCTCTTATTACTATGGGCTGTTCATCTGGTTGTGGATGGGCAGACTAGGTAGCAGGTGACAAGTGATAGCTTAGTGAGGACGATGTTGCAGTTCGGAGGCGAGCTGGAGGTTGACGTACCAGTTTTATTACTATCTAATATTTATGTTTCCGCTGTTTGAGTTGTTCTATAAGTGTTGTAGTGAGGCTTTATGCACAGACTTTGATATTTCCTATGATGTTTGGATAATCTTTCAGGATGTTGTGAAAGTTTCAAAAGTTTGTTATATGGTGCTTCACTATTATTACATGTATATTTTCTACTATATTTTATCCTTGCGCTGTGAGTTCTATGACAGGTTCCGATGTTGTTATTTACCTATGATGATCATCCACAGCCGCCTGGCACACCTTTCAGCGCATTATTTCTCTTGTTTAGTGCAGGGGTTGTGTCCTAAAGAGGATTTGTAGGGGAGAATCATATGGGCGTTTTCTCTTTTGGGTCGATCGGCTAAAACTGAGAGTGGTCGGATTTAAGGCGAGTTGATCAAAGTACCATTATTTTGGGGGTTCGAATTGTGTTTTTGGATTTTCCGGCGATTGTAGTGTACAAGGGGGTCGATGGCCTGAAGGAAGATGGTAGGGCTAAGCGAAGGGATGCTATCGACGACGATGCGGCAATCTGTAGATGATAATGGCGGCCGAATTCTGGCTACATGTGGTTTCGGGTCGAACGAGACTACTAGCCATTTGCGGCGAGGATAGCGGTCGAGTTTCAGGGCGTGGGGATGGTTCGATGCGGCGGTTCTGGTAGGAGGTTCTGGTCGAGGTCCGGCTTCTCCATGCGAAGGCAACA
The DNA here is from genome assembly GCA_030737875.1 of Allium sativum. Lineage (NCBI taxonomy): Eukaryota > Viridiplantae > Streptophyta > Magnoliopsida > Asparagales > Amaryllidaceae > Allium > Allium sativum. The sequence continues at coordinate 843,104,712 of CM060919.1, read as the reverse complement.
GTAAATTTGGGCATCCGTGTTTTTTTTCGAGGCTGGTAAAAGGAAGAATAGGGCTGAATCAATCGAGTAATTGAAAGCGCATGAGGGTAATGCGTGGTTATGGATGACTAAGTAGTGATTAAGGTAAAATTTGTTTAACTAATGAATAGTTAATCATAATATAAATTATAAAATATGTTATAACTTGTAATAGCGATATCTTGGTCGTATATTATCAAAATCACGCGAAACTAGTTGTGATGAGATCGCAATAAATTAGGCTATGTTGCTGAGCAGGTTTGAAGAGAATCGGAGGCAACTGGATTTTCATTTAATTATAAATGTCTATTTAAAATTAAACGAAATAATGCGTGAACCGTCAATCGGAAATAAAAGTGAGTTAACTCTCACGCTTTCTGAAAACGTGTGAGGGTAATATGTGGTTAAGGATGACTAAGCAGGTGATTAAGGTAAAATTAGTTTAATTAATTAATAATTATTCATAATGTAAATTATTAAATATGTAATAACTTGTAATAGCAATATCTTGGTTGTATATTATCAAAATCACGCAAAACTGGATCCGATGATATCGCAATGAAGGGGGCTATGTTGCTGAGCAGGTTTGGGGAGAATCGAAGGCAACTGCATTTTTGTTTAATTTTAAATGTTTGTTAAAAATTAAACGAAATAACGCACGAAACGCCAACCGAAATTAAAAGTGGGTTAGCTCTCATGCTTTTTGGGAATTCTATGATGTGGTTAAATTTATATAATTAAAATTTATCGTTAATAATATAAATTGATTGGATGCCTTGGATGTTAGGCAAATTAACGAAGTTAAGTTGTAAAATTTATTTTATAACTAAACGAGATTTTTTAATTATATTTTACATGTTTAATGAACCAATATTTATAAATTGGTTAATAATATTATTATGAGTTTGAAATTTACGTAAGTTTATTAAGCAAATAATGCAGTAATTTACCTTCAGGTTAACATTTTGGGATAATTATTTTTAGGTAAACGATTAAGCAATATTATTAGATTAATTATATTAATCTAATGAGATGAGGTAATTGAAATCGGTTTACGAGTTAATCGATGGTTTAAAGTTGACTGACCCAACTATTTTGATCGAAAGTGTTATTAATATTTGATAAGATTTCTTCAATACAATTTACTTTTTAACAACAATGTTTAAAGATTATTATAATTAAGTATTGGTTAATAATTTCAAAATTTATTAGCTAATCTATTTTAGTTAATGAAGAAGCAAATTGCACTTACTTCAAAAATTATGAAGTTGATTATATTTAAAGTAATTACTTCTTAAACAATTTAAGAAGTAATCAAACATATAACGAAATTCAGTTAATTGTGGAAAGAGCTTATGACGAAATTTATAATATCAGTGTTTTATAAAAAAATCATAAAAAAAAGGAATTTGGTATAATGCGATAGTTTGAAATAAATATTATATTTAATTGGACAAGAAGATTTGAAATGAAGATTTTGAAAATGTAAAAGAATACTTATCGGATTTGGAAGTAGTTATAATGAATTGTTAATTATTTGGATACAAAAGTTAATAAGCGGATCTTGGTTATAAAAATAAAAAAATTGGTTTTATAAGATGATGTTAAATAGCTTTAAGTGAAGTATTGTCGTAATACAAGTTATTAATGGGAAGTTTAAGCAAATTACTTAAACGACGAATTAAGTAAAAATGACTACAATTGACAGAGATTTCAAGAAATAAGACTATGGCTTATGAAACCATAGTTTAAGTAAAATAAAGATTACGATTTGATTAAGGATATAGAAATATAGGTTTTGAGTTACAAACTTCTATCTATTCTGAGATAAGAACATTGTCGATCAAGGTCTGAGAGGTAAATAAAATACCCCAACTTGAATGGCTTCACTATTATCGAGGAATGGTATTAGTTTGCAACGGTAAAGGATAATGAGATTAGTTATTATAAGAGGAATATTGCAACATTAATTGCGAGATATTGAAATGTAAATAATATTGCAACATTAGTTGCGAGATTTTGAAATGAAATAATATTGCAAAGTTGTCGGCAAGATATTAAAATATAAATGAACATTTTGGTTTTAAAACTAAAACAAGGTATAATTCAACATTGTTTGGTCAAATCGAAGTGTGAATTATATTTATACCATTTGATAAGATGTATAGCACTATTTCTGAGAAATGGTATGTTTTGAAATAATAAGTAAAGGAAAGACCGAGGATATTTTGAGAATATAAAGTAATATTTCCAAAGAAAAGGAAATGGAAATGGTTTTTATGAGAATATAGCAATATTTTAGAGACAAAGGAAATCAATGGAAGTTTGATAAATCTATTTATTCTTAAAAAAAATCAAGAATATAGTTATGGTTCCAAATAATGGAACAAAAAGGCGATTTGACAAGGTAATAAACGAAATCTATTCAGTCGATGAAAGTATTTTAAACCATTGATAAGATTAAATAAATGGTTTGGAATAGAAGGTTTCTAAGCTGGCAATATATGACCATACCATTGTAATTGATAGTTAAAAACCCGACTATCAATTTGGAACTTTTTAACGTGTTGTTTCAAGAGACCAGGATGGGAACTTGACCCAAAACCACTTCGAACCAACATTGCGTTCGAAAATTAATCTGTAGAGATACGCATAAAGATGGAGCATTTAAGACCATAAATCTTCATAACCGGAAGAACTACTTGTTAAATTTCTCTAGCTGATCCCTAGAGAAATTTCGGTAGTGATTCTGTTGTGATTTAAATCTATGGACTGCAAGGACTACTCGCTACGGATCCTTGGGGCGATTCCTTTATGGCATGCGGTAGAAGGGTGCCTTCGGTTCATATGGATGAATGTATGATAGTGTATTTCCAGAAACTCACGTAATTTTCACAAATATACCAAGTTTGGTGGTGGAGATGTTCTTTTATCTTAACACCCAAAGTATATTTGTGGACGTAAATTACTATTTGATGGATTTGATGAAATGACATTCAAAGTTATGAGATGTTCGCACAACGGTAAAATTAACCTCTAGCCTCATCAACTGGGAAATTACAAAAGTCGGCATGCCACATGGCTAAATGGATCATTCCCATTGGGGTGTATTGTCACCATCTAGAGAAAATTTCGTTGTTGTTCTTCTTTCATTTCTGTATCTCTCGAGAATACGGTGGTTGCAATAGTAAAGGTGACAATATATTCGATACACTCACGTTGAATGACTGGTCAGTCATGTGTGGCCAGGTTGCAAGATGTTCTTGTTGAACCCCATTTTATCCCCTCTCGAGTACACTAATCGGATGGTGGTCCCATACTTGTCATAGTTGGAAATCCAATCTCCAATAAGCGCCATGCTCTTTTGATTATAAACTAAATATGTGGAGCATGAGATGCAAGCTTTCTGCTAACTGGTTATTTATTTATGGATTGATAGACATTATTATAATATCACTGAATTTTGATATCAAAAGTATTTTGGGTTATCGTAAGATAAAAACCGTCCATGTTATGTGTAGACTGGTCTTACGATTATCCTTTTTTTTCAAAATATTTTCTAAAATTAAGCAAGTTATTGCATTATAAATTTATCACTGAAAGTATTACAGACCGATCCGAGTGAATTTTTCTTTGCTTCAAATGTGCTTAGGTCAGACCGACTGTATTATCAGATTAGGTTCCGCTCAGAAGATGAGTTGGAGTCGAGACGTAATCCCGTATTTTTCTAATAATAAGTTTTTCCTCTATGTGAGTTGTATTGATCTGTGTTGTACTCTGGTAGTGTAATCATATATATATATATATATATACAGTTTCCTTTTGAATAAAGTATTGTTGATATGTTATATTTTGTCCATTCATTATAAGACTATGATTTGTTATTCTTCTATTCTATTATTTCTTTCTTTCTTCTCTCACCCTCTAATTTCTTTCTATTAACTATCTTCTTTTCTGTGAGATTTGAGTTGACATGGGTTGTTAAATGTCGGCTTAAACTATACAGAAAAAGTGGGTCATTACAATTAGAATACAAAAAATATACCTCTTGGATGTAATTAGTGCGTAAAAGAAAAGTGTAGAGAAGCGCTTTCAATATTCGACAAAAGTGTGGTGTGTGAAGCCTTCAGTTCCAGTATAGGTGGTATGGTTTAGGAAACATAGAGGTAAAATATTTTCGTAACTAAATTATAAATTATATTTAATCCTGAATTCTAAATTAAAACTCATAATGTAATTAATTACAGGTAGCAGTGACCCGGACCTCTTACAGGAGATTCCAGTAGGAGGAGGAGATCGTCATGCTCTGTCAATAGGTAGTTGAGCTTCAGGATTAATGGAAGTGTGAACAGACAATCATGCTCGATGAGCGGATTGCTGCATATTTTTCCCAGTATAGGAAGATGTTTGTGAACGATGATGGGTTGGATGATGAGGAGGAGGATGATGGAGATGAGTAAATACTTGTCTGTTTTGATTGTTGTCTTTGTAAATACAAACATGAGTTCTTTGAATATTGATACGTGGATGGTTTTTTGATATGTACGAGTTGTTGTGGATATGTTGGTTTGTTATGGAATGTGAGATGTTGGTATTTGTGATTTATATGTTAGTTTGCGGTAAATATATGTTGGTTAGTGTTATGAATTAGAGTATATATGATATGTTGTGTTATTAGGTATGAAAATGTGTTGTGGAATTGATCGTATATGAGTTGTGGAATGAATGGATATGAGTTTGTGGTTGGAAGGAAGAATGGTGGTTGGAAAACAAAAAACCTGTTTTAGATTAGCAATAGGTAACGACGGCTCCACTACACCAAAACAGCAAAATTGGCACACCTGGATGCAGAGATTTGATATGGCTTAAAGCCGTGTCAAATTCATTTGCTACAACTCAACCAATCCGCACCTCCCCCAACTCTTAAAATCTAACCATAGATGACCAAAGTTTTGGATCAGTTAATTTGTTACGGGTTCGAGCTGTAACAACCTGGAAAATCAAAGGCAATTTAAAATTTTTATTTTGGCAATTTTAATGAATTTTAAATATATAAAATGAATTATTTTAAATAATAACGACAAGAAATTTATTTTGAATAGAATTAGGATGTATATATTTGTTTGAATCGAAGTTAGAATATAAATATTTATTTTAATTTCAAAAAGGAGTTAGAAATAGCGCGGCAGTTTGAAAATTCAACTTTGAACTTTGACTGAATGCACAGGATTCAAAGTAAACCGAATTTTAGTGAAACCAAAAATATTTAAATCTACTTAGAAATATCTTTCTAACGAATCTGAAAAATTGAAATTTCATGACGGGAATCAAAGTTATGGCCAAATGAATTTTCAGAAAGGTCGCTGTGAAATTAACGTAGCCCTTAAAAATAGAAATTTTGCAAATGGCCTCCGTTTTCGACGAAACCACTTTGGTTGGATCCGGAATGTCAAATTATTTCTAGATTTCAAATTCCATAATTTTTGGAATTAATATATGAGCGTGGCAAAGAAAAACACGTTTGGTAATTTCAGTTTGAATTGGATCGACCAGAAAATGGCCATTTTTCAAACGGTCTCCAAATTTGACGAAATTAATTTTGTTGGGACCGTATTGACAAAACAAAGCCAGATATAACTTTTCTGTAATTTTTAGAATTAGTATATGGGCCCAGCAAATTAAAATGTATGTTTAAATCCATATTTGAATGTTTTATATTTTAATTTGAAGAAAAACTGAATGAAACAGTCGAATGGGCTTACGAAACATATTCCATTGTGTCCGGAATGGGTAGCTAGGGGCAATAGTCATTGGGTTTGAATTGGAGTTCGTATGGAGAAACCCTAATTTTCAAATTAATATATACACGGGCCAATCAGAATTTTCTTTTATTATTTTTAAATTTCTAAAATTATTTCTCTCTCCCCGATTACCCAGCGACGAACAGCGGAAGTGTACTCCGACCTTCTCTCCTCGGTTTCTCGCGATCCTCTCAATAAAACGCCATGGCCCTTTGGAACTTTCTGTAGATCGAGACTTCCTCTTCAAATCCATATAAGCCACTCCCTCCATCATCGTGTATTTCTCGAGTTTCGTGCCCCAGAAGTCATCGACTTCGAAGAGCCGCCGCCGACGTTAGTGGTTTTCGAACCCAGCGCCACCACCCTGCGCAGAAAGCCCTCTCCTTCCTCTTCCAAGGGGCAGTGGCTGATTATCCTACCATGCAACGGTTTGGGTGTAAAATCCAAACCTAGTTTGGAACGAACTGCTGAAAGGTATGGGTTTGTTTATTTAAATGGATTCCAACACTATAAAACCGTCACAAAATATGATTAACTAATAAAAATCATATCTTTTTTCTATGTGGTCGAAATCCAGTGAAACAAGAGATACCGGGATTGTGAGAACGTCTTCTACATTCTAGAAGAGGTCGGCGAATTTTTAGAGCTTGCTACAATTTTTGGCAAAGCGAAAAACAGGGTGAGATTTCTAAATTCAATTTAATTTAGAAATAAAATATATTAGGATATAGACGGAGTTTAGAAACTCCCGACACCCGTCGTCCACAGACCATGGACAACTTGTTTGATTTTATTGTGTTGTGAAAATTGATTGTGATATGGAATGGAATAAATAAAATATTCATGGGTTGAATAAAATATTTTATCGTTAAAAATATAATTTTTATCATGTATATGAATAAAATAAATATTCATTTACAAATCAGACGATTTGTTTATGTACACCGATTTGACTGAAATGGATTGGGATGATATATTTTACACATTACCTAACTGCACAAATAATAATCAGTGTTTGTTGTTTGAAAACCCCACACGGGTATTAGGATGATATTGGACATACACTAATCCCAATATTTAGTTGTATGTCAATCGATGGGCTGACAGGTTGTTGTAAGCGTTAATTATTTATATTTAACGCTGATGCAGTTGTATAATGCACTCTGGATGATGGTTGATTGTTTGTCGTTGTTGTTCTATACATGTGTTGTATGAAATCCATATAAATCAAATTATATGGTAATTGACTGTGTCTGATTCCAGTTCAGAAAAAAGGAATATTTTAAAATAACGATTATTTTAAAATAATGAATAATTTAAAATAATATTCAGTAAAAGATCAAATTCTGTTTTGATGTCCGATTTGGGATGGACACGATTATATTTAAATATATAAAGCCGTGTTGATTAGATTAACATCATTTTGACATGAACGATATTTATATCGATTTTATTCATTTTTATAATGAATATCGAAAAGGAAGTTATTTCAAAGTTTAATGTTTTGAAAATATTATCATTTAAATGATATGGAATATTCAATTTTGATTTGAAATTAAATATGAAGTTGAAATCGTTTTGAAAACGAATTTAAAACGATTTATAAAATACGTTTTAAATGGAAATCAATGAAATATATATTATATATATATTATAATGGCCTGAATAGAACGTGTCGCGCTGCGGCAGTTCGCGAATTTCGACCATTGACTTCGAATGGACATTACGGGAGATCCGACCGTCGGATTCTCCTAAAAATGGAACTGTTGGGTTCATATCGAAAAGAGCTTTCTAACGAATATTAGAGATTTGAAATCTAACGTTGGATTTGGAATTATGTCCAAATCACAGTTGGAAAAGGTCACTGTAAGTGCAGTTCGATGGCCGTTTATGGAAATCGACTGTACGGGCCTTAATAAAACTATTAAAAATATCAATAATTAGTGTAAAATCATAAGAAATGATTTGAAAAATTGGGATGAAAAATACCATATTTGAAAATATAAAAATAGATTTTTATCAAAATGAACTAGTTATGAACTAGAATTATAATCCAATTATTTTTAAATAAATAAATTGGATTTGAAAAGGTTTTAAAAATAACTAGAATTTCCAATATATGAATTGGAATGGATTTGAATCGAAATTATCTTCAGAATATTTTGATCTTGGATTCCGTGATTATACGGGCATTGTGGAGGAATTTGGAAGATATATATATATCGTTATTCCAATACGTTGTTTGTTGAGTTCAGAATTTGATATTGAATATAAGCCGATATATTTTCTATTCAGAGCCTTGTATTTAATATCAAATGAGATTTTGGGTTTGTCGTGAACGGTGTCTTCACTAACACTGTTCTTAAACCCAATGGAGTTAAGGAAATTAGAAACTAACTGGAGGTTAGCTAAGTTGAATGGTTTCCTGGGTATTGATCTGATGTTGGTTTCGACCTTCGGGATTAATACTTAGGGAATTGTTCTCTTACTAATTTATGGTTAGAAAATGATGGAATGGCGTCTTCATTGACACTGTTCTGAAACCCCGTGTGAAAAGAATAAGTCTTTTAACTAAGATTTAAAGAAGAATTACCAATTAATGAACATTTAATTAGAATTGAAATGGAATGTAAATCGGGTTTATTGTGAACTATGTTTTAACGACATTCGTTCTTTAACCCGATTTGCAGTGAAATGTGATTTGGAATTTGTAAATCTTTATTCTAAGATTTAATGGAATTTTCAAAGTAAAGTTTTCCAGTTTAATAAAATAAATTGGAATGGAATTTGATTTGATAATAATCGAAATGAACTTCTGTGGAGGAAGACTGAGAATATATATGGAATTTAAAAGGCTTTGCCATTATTCCATTTATAATTTTAGTCGGATACAGAAATTGATATCGATTATATATTGGTTTGTTTTTCTGTGAAAATTCCATAATTAATGGAATGTGATTTTGGGTTTATCGTGAACCGTGTTTTAAATGACATTAGTTCTTTAACCTAGTTAAAGATAGGATTTATTTCCTGAATTGGAAAAATCATTAAGTAATGATTGTTGGAAATTTAAACCGAATTAGAGTTTTAATGAATCTTCAAATTTAAAGGTGAATTTGATAACTAAATTGATCAAATCTAAGAAATGATCGAGAATGGAGTACCACCAGTTTTACTCCAGGCGATAGTTAAATCTTTAATTAGATTTGAACGTGAAATGGTAATTTAGTTTACCGATAACACCGTGGTGTTAGATATGAAGTATCTTCAGTTCTTGTTGCAGGTCATGCGTGGGCTGGGTACGCATGATGAGGGGTTCTTGCTTCGCGGTTTGATGACGAACGGGAGACTCTTACCCCTACATGTCCCTTGTGAGGGTTGGTTAGGCAGTGGCCGGGAGGCTCGAGAGGGTCGCCGTAAAACAAGACAGACTGGGGTCCACTGTATGCCACGGTAGGTTTTACCTGCTGCTTTGGGGGATGAAGGGATGGTTACAAAGCCTACCGGATTTCGTCGGGCTAAGCCGTATTAATCCCCATCTTATTTTCGCTCCCACATACCCGCTAATTTTTTATTTCTCGCCAATTCTGCTCAAACAATTTTCGGCTTTCCCTTTTTATCTTCAATGGCCGATCCTAAAAATTAGGGTTTACTTTATACTCCAAACAAGGCCGGCCCTAAACCAAAGCAAATAAAGCAGCAGCTTAGGGTCGCACAAAACCAAGGGCACCATTTTTGATGTCAAAACGCAGTAGGAAAAAATAAGAAGAAACAAAAATCAAAATCACAATCTGTAAACGAAGAAATTGTAAATTGTAATTGCTGATCGAGGCTCATCAGAATATTACAATGATAAACGACAACACCAAAAAGGCAAGCGAAGATGAATGCATCTCTAAACCAATAGACATCGAGTTAGAGTTCTTCTCCAAATAATGCAATTAACGGGAAAGGAGAAACCTTAAAACAAATAAGGTATAGGCGCATACCACAATTGTAAGTTTATGAAAAGGCTCTACTTAATTTTGGACTAATAATTTTTGCATGTTCTGATTTCTAATTACTTGTACTTATAATTTTTAAATAACGTTACATAATGTAACCGTGTACTAATGCCAACTCATATTTGATCGTTTTGTTCTAATATTTTAGGTTAGTTAATTGTGTATCAAGGATTGTTTTGTCCTAAATCAAAATTGATATATTTAGGTTGTTATTTGATTTGCAAAGTTGGATATGGGAAAGAGTTCATGCAGTTGTAAGCATTATTTGAGTTAGTATTTACTTCATTGGTCTTATGACTAACATGTTCTTTTGAGCTGTTATGATCTATTTTAATGGACAGTACAAGTTTTTTTAAAAGAAAAAAGTTGAATCAATAATAAGAAATACCTATATAAAATTCCTGTAAGTTATCAGATACCAATCGATGCTTCATATGATTGATATTTTACATTTTCGTAGTTGTAACTATAGTTATAATCAACAAAAACCAATAATTTTTTGCTTAAATTGTTTGGTTTTTATTTAAGACAACTCCAAGAAAAACCTACAGTAATTCAACATTAGTGAACTCATTCATGTGATTGCAGTCTTGTTAATATCTCAAGTTTAAGAATTTTCATTTTAACCTGAATGGAATGAAAAAGAAGATGGTACAACATGGTAGCATGCAGTTGCAGTCTTGTTCTTTTTATTCTATATTATATATAAAATGAATTACTACATGTTTCTGACTTTCTATATGATTACATAAATAATGTGATATTTTGTTTTGATCATGTCCGATTAGTTTTAGCTACAAATTCATAATATATGTTCAGTTTTTATTTCGAAGATGGTGCATGCTTATTGCATTATCATCATTCAACAATATCATAAGAAATATTAAATGGTTTTTCACTTTTATCATTTGAAAAAATATGGTCAATCGACTTAAACATGAAAACAATGTTAGTAATACTGAAATTAAAAAGGGTTGGAAAATTTTCATAAATAATTAATATCAGTTTTGTCGTATAACTTGAATTATTGATATAAATATAATTATTTCTTTTTCCCCTTCTTATTATGTATAAATAACATAAATTATTTTGATGATGTAATTAACTATAATAGTGTAATTCTCTATAGAATGCCTATGTTTTGCAGTTGGCTTTATGTACCAGAATGTGTAGGATCGACCTTGCTTCAAATCATGACTTGGTTGTGCCTTTCCTACCATTCCCTTTCTATCTCTGTTTGTTTGGCCGCCGTTGTCTACATCGCATCCCATTGTTTGACTGCATCTGAATTGGATTTCATGCTCTATCTCCATCACGTCTTAGACATGAAGTCGTTCGACCTCACTCTATCAATGGCGATTGGAGCGCTTTTCCTTCTACAACCACACAATATGGGTTGCTTCGATACATCCACTTTAGAAATTAGATAATATCCTATTTTATTTTTCCCTCTTCTCTATTTTGTTCTGTTTTCTGACAAAAAAACTGTAACCAACTTTTAACATGATTTATTATGGTGACAAGCATCCTATTATCTTGCTATTTTCAATGGAATTTTTTTGTGTTTGACTTAGTATAGCGTGTGAAATATGGTCCTATACGATGGCACTACCAGTTCTTATTATAGTATCAAATAATAAAAATTTGATGGTAGGATCGGCAATTGGAGTTTCAATCATAAGTTATTTGATGATAACAATATATTTGAATATTGAAATGGTTAGGATAACAGGTTATCCTAATTAATAGCTTGAATCCGGTATCGACTGCTTCTATAATTAATAAGCCTGGTTGGTATTGATATAGGGATTGCCTCTTGTTTAAAAGGGCTATCGTCACCGATATGCGAATGATCGTCTCTTCCAGTTTTGAATGATGTAAAGTCGCATTTTGGAAGGATACCTCATGTTTGATTAAAGGAAATCGATGTCACCATAGAACGAAACTTTTTGTCGCCTTCACCTTTAATTCCATATTCTGGCTTCGTTATCACTTTCAGCTTCAGTTATTATTCTCACCCTATTCCATTAGGGAGAAATGAGAATGAGATTTTGACTTAGATTAATCAACACTTTGAAGATCCACAATTTCATGATTTAATTTTAAAGTAAGTCTTGTATCATTTACTTGATGCATTATAACATAATCTATTATTGTGGTGTTGAATTTTCATATAATGATGATTGTGAAAATTACTAGAAAACTGAAATGTTGAGAAATTATTGCACTGGCCATGTAGTAGAAATAAGTTCAGTATTTACCTTGCAAAATGAAGTTAAATTGAACATAATATCCATTCCATTTAGCTTATTTAGTAAAATTTATCAAAGGTATGTCTACAAACAATCTTGAATTAGTATAATTTCTTTAGAAATTCAAATAGCTGATAACCAACATTTGATTTAAATCAAGCATATTCAAATTATCCATGCAAAATTAGTATAAATGTGTACTGGTAAAATCTCATTGGTTATAGTTACATATGTTGTAGTTTGATGATCGACCCTCATGGTTTATAATATCTTGTTTCTTTATGTGTTGTACATGGTCAATCCTTAACCGGCCGCCTATCTCAAATTTCCTAGCAAGCTATTAATTCTTACACACTCACCAGATGCTTGGTAGAGAGCCAAGATGTATCCCTCCATCCATGTCAGGTATCTTGATTTTCAAAAAATTATTTTCTGTTGTAATATCTTTTTTAAAAGAACATTTATTACTATATGATGTGCACGTAAAAAATGCACATTTATATTCACATATTTATTCTTGTTTAGTGCTAATAAATGTCATATGTGGGTATTTTATTGTGTTTAAACCATAATTCAATTGATTTCAAAATATCATACATTCATCGTCATACATTAGAAAAATGTTCATTTTTTTGCTTAAGTAATTTTGAGAATTTGTAATTGGACATTTTTCATTGTTTTTTCGTAAACGTTTGGTGTGTTTGGAAGAGAGCTTCATAAAGAATAATATGCATACAAAAGGAATATAGAGGAAATAATTCTCATACATAACCATGGAGGACCACACTGTAACACCCCGTATTTTCTGAGAAAATTAAAAGAACAAATTAAAGAATACTTATTTTTTAATGTGAGAATTAAGGAAAACGGGTTTCGCTATTGCGTTCGTCTCGGAATTCTGCTTGGAATAGAGTCCAAGTTTTCGTAAATCGGACTTCGTATGAAGGAGTTATGGCCTTTGGAAGATTCAAGATAAATTCATAAAATTAAATAGTAAAATACCAAGGCAGGTCGACTTGAGGGTCGACCTACCCCAGGCCAGGTCGACCAGGGGGTCGACCATGGGGTCGACCTCCCCTACACAGGTCGACCTACCCCACTCGCCCAAATCCAAATCTGAGATGATTCTGACTAGTTGCTGAGTCCTTTCTGACCTATTGCTGAGTCACTAGGGCTTAGGTGGAAATTCTGGATAACTCTATCTAGTCTGGACGGTTGTGATTGCTCCTAGAACGATCTAACGACTCACATAAGATTAAACTTCTATAAAAGCAACCCTAATCCTCAAACCATAAATCACACAAATTCATTCTAAGGAGCCACCATGCTGCCCATGATCGTTCTAGCCTAGCCACCATTTCTTCTTCAATTAGAAAACAAGTTAAAGCTTCGAATCAAAACTAACTTAGAGAATTGATAGTCTTCTTCAAGGGATTGCTTTTCAAATTCAGAAAATATATCCCAGAAAACAAGACTTTCTTTTCTTTGTAAGTCTTGTTATTATTTAGATGTGAATGATTAAAAGTTATGATTTGTATTAAAGTGAAAACTAGCGTTATTCCTAGTTGTAAAATAATGATGATGCTGATTCATGCCTATTTTTGTAACGATTCTATCGTATATGCTTATGAGATTATTGTGGTTATTATGTTGGTGTTAAACCAATCATGTATTATGTAAAGTTTGGTGACTTATTCATGTTATGTTACATGCAAGTCGTTAGGCTATGTGGTTATTATGTTGATGTAAACCAATCATGTAAAATTGGTGATTCATTCATGTTATGTTACATGCAAGTTATTAGGCCAAGACATGTATTATGTTTAGATTTACATTTAGATCTATGGGAATTGGATCCAAGATTAAAGTTCACACTCACATGCCTTGTTAAACTTGTGTAAAACCATATGCTTAAGATTCATGTTTTTTGGATCCAAAATAAAAGTTCATATTTACATGCCTTGTTAAACTTGTGTAAATCCATATGTTTAAGATTCATGATTATCGGATCCAAATTAAAAGTTCTCATTCACATGTCTAGTTGAACTTGTGTAATTCTATATGCTTAAGGTTTATGTTTAGTTGGACCCAAATTGCAAATTTACATTCACATGCCTAGTTGAACTTGTGAAATTCTATGTGCTTAAGATTTATATTTATTTGGATCCAAATTGCAAGATTACATTTACATGCCTAGTTGGATTTGGGTAATTTCACATGCTTAGACTCATGTTAATTGGATCCAAAAATGCAAGTTCATTATTTTATGCCACATTTTCATGACACATGTTTAGTTAGATCCTTACTACTTATGTTGTGTGAATGGTGCATGCTCCCATCTTTTCCCCTTTTGTATATAAGTTAGGCTAAGTTACGAGCCTAACATCCTATGTGAATTTTGCGAACGTATGATGGGGGTAACGTTGGGAAAACCTTAGAAGTTATTATTATTAGCATAATTTGGCCCATAAATAAATGAATGGTTTGTGCCATAAAATTGGTATAATTTATGTACCAAGAATTGAAAATATGATTTAGAGGGTAAATGGGGCATGACTTGAATGGCAATAATTGTGGATAATTTACATATAAATTTGAAAGAAAAATATGTAAATTAAGAAAAAGATGAATATGCCTAACCAGAGGTTAGATTGAGTTGTGGTGTAAAACTGCCCGGAACCGCCCGGCACATCCAGTTACCACAACAACACCTATCTAATATGAGCGGTTAGTGCATCATGCCCAAGGAAAACCTGAGGTTAGATTGAGTTATGGTGTAAAACTGTCCGGAACCGCCTTGCACATTCAGTAACCGCAACAACACATATCTATTGTGAGAGGTTGGTGCATTAATAAATCAATTAATGCTAATGAACAATATGAATGACTAGGGTTAAGTTAATGAGAAACACTTAACCAATATAACAAGATGAATGACTAGGGTTAAGTTAATGAGAAACACTTAACCAATATAACAAGATGAATGACTAGGGTTAAGTTAATGAGAAAAACATAACCAATATAACAAGATGAATGACTAGGGTTAAGTTAATAGGAAACACTTGACCAGTATAGCATGATGAATGGGTAGGGTTAAGTAATAAGAAACACATAACGAATATAACTTGATTTGTGGTAAGGTTAAGTTAAAACAAGAGGGCAACACTTAACCAATATAACTTGATTTGTGGTAAGCTTAAGTTAAAACAAGAGGGCAACACTTAACCAATATAACTTGATTTGTGGTAAGGTTAAGTTAAAACAAGAGGGCAACACTTGACCAATATAACTTGATTTGTGGTAGGGTTAAGTCAACACAAGAAGGCAACACTTAACCAAAGTAACATGACAAGTAGGTGGGCTAAGTTAACTTGAATTGATTGATGACACTTAACTAAAATAACATGATGAACACGTGGGGTTAAGTTAACAAGAAACACTTAACCAATACAACTTGATGGACAAACGGGGTTAAGTTAATAGGAAACACTTAACTAATCCAACATGATAAGTGAGGAGGGTTAAGTTAATAAAAAACACTTAACCAACACGACATGATGAATGGGTCGGTTAAGTTAACATGAATGGACAACACTTAACCAATATGGCATAATGTGCGGGAGGGATAAGTACATATCAAGTTGGGTGGGTAATATTAGTAAATATAGGCCCGCAACTTAACCATTAAATAAACATGCTTGAATCAGTAGGAGGGTTAAGTACATATCAGGTTGGTGGGTAATATTGGTAAATATAGGCCCACAAAACTTAACCATTAAATAAACATGCTTGAATCGGTGGGAGGATTAATTACATCTCGTGTAGGTGGGTAACATTTGTATATATGTGCCCACAAACTTAACCAGTAGAAAACCCTAGTAACGGGGACCCATTTCAGCAGTAACCCACATAGATGTATCATGGTACCCTGAACTAGGCAGGGTGGGGCATGATTACTGGGCTGATTATAAGTGGTCAAAACAGCGTCAGGGGTACGTCAGTGTAGGTTTCGACGGTTTACGCGTGTGCACGTACTCCGGAGTGGAAAAAAGTAGGCACTGGGTACCAGTAGTTATGCACTGGGCATTTTGAATCGTGTCCCGTTGCTATCATAAGGATTGATACGCCTTATGGTGGGACCAGCACAGGGAATCTACACGCAAGAGAGGGCCGATTGACACAGACACAAGGAAAAATTAATACGAGTAAGGAGCCGATCGATAGAGTAGTAAGGGTACATCTAACATGTTCATGGCAATTAGGCAGATTGAGGTGGAATCCTCACGATAGATGTACACCTAAAGGCTAACACATTTGCGGGGATTGGGATCACATTACAATATGATCATTTTATATAATTTACTAGTTGGGACACTAGTTAGGTGGTGCAGAGAAGTAAAATGGGTGCGATAGCATATTCAGCCTTATTATCTTATTTCTAGGGTGATGTCCTAGATTCAGTTTATTCATGTCATAACCCTTTTCTTGTTTACGTGCTAAATAGTCACTAGACTTACCAGACTCATGTCTGACCCATTTTCTTTCGTCTTCTTTTCTTCCATTTCCCCCCAGGTCCACAGGGAGGGAACACTTCAGCTTAGATCGGATCATTTCCAGCTTGAAGAGATTAGATGTATTGCTTGGAATATTTTTCCTTGGGCTATGGCTTTGGATACTCTCTTATTGGGGACTTATGCTGCCTTACTTTTGTTTTAATGCTTCTTTATGTTTTATATCAAAATAGAGATTTTGTTGTAATAATTTGGAAGTTGGTTTGAGACAGTTGTTGTAGTGTTTTAATTGAACCACGTACTTATGAAATAAAGTTAGTTTTTTCCGCTGTTTATATGTCTGTCTTGTAAATTATTTGTATCTTTTACCTATAATGCTCCACTGAAGTTAAGGCTTTCCCTCTTGTGAGTGACTTTAGCGGAGGTGGGGTGTTTCACTTGGTATCAGAGCTGAAGGTTACAGGATCAGATAAAAAGATTTGGAAAATTATTTTCAAAACGGTTTTAAAAGTAGCATTTTCAAAAGAAAAGTTTTGTTTTAAACGCATATTCCACAAAGCCATAAGCACTATCTTTAGATCCTCTATTTGAATCCTTGTTTCCTTCTTTCCTGAGTCTCCGGGGTTCCTGGTTTTTTGGGAGGTAACCTCATCGCGGCATGGTTCAAAAAGGAGGTAAAGAGAAAGTGGCCAAAGGGGAAGAATCACAAACAAGGGATTGGAATATAAGAAGGGCGGAGGAAATAATAGATCCCGCAACAAGAGGAAGTATCTTTTCTGTGGTATAGCGGGTCATTTAATTATAGGAAGTAAAAGGCAAGTGGTTGTTTTCAGCATGGTGAGGCAGGGCATCTTATCAAGGATTTCCCAGAGGACAAGGACAAGGACAAAGGACATGATTTTCAGGAAGGCAAGTGCATGCTTTCACCGCTAGCATACCTGAGAGAAAGATAGTAAAGTTTAGTTTATCTTTTTGATCATCCTGTTAGTACTCTTTTTGATTTCAGCGCTTCACATTCGCTCATATCTGCTTCCATAGTTGAGTCTCTGCACCTTAGTACTAGTATAATAGAAGATCCCATTATTGTCTCAAATCCGGTTGGTGGCTCGGCTCATTTATCTTTGGTTTGTAAGGATTTGAGAATAGCTATGTTAAGAATTAAATTTAAGTATAATGCTTATGTTTTTGGTTCCATGGGCTATGGGTTGATTCTTGCATGGGTTGTTTGGCTAGTAATTGTGAAAGGAGGGTAGTTGGACTTTTGACTTGCTTCGGGAATACCCTCGAGAATTCGTGCGATCCTAAGGGATCAGTTAGGCTTAGGTACCTAGAATCACTTGATGTATCTATCGACGATTTGCAATCCGTTAGAATAGTCCAAGAGTACGCTGATGTTTTTGATTAGGTTAGGGGTTTTCCCCCTAAAACTCGAGATAGACTTCCGCATATATCTAGTTGACAATGCAAAGCCAGTTATGCGATCAACGATAGTTTTGGAGCAAGATTGGCGAGGATAGCCAGAGTCGGTTAAGTGCTCAATTTTTTGGTTGTTTTGCTAGTATCATCTCACATAAATCATCCAAATTCGGAGGAGGTATTCCTTGGGTGCTTGTCTGATATTGGTTTAGGCCTTTTGGGCTTGTACTTGAGAGATGTTGAGTTCGACTAGGATGGTTTGCGTGAGAAATAAATGGTTGTGGCAGGCACCCTAAAGTAAGACTGACCTTAAGAGAGGTAAAAAGTACATAGCAACCTTTAGCTTTAGACCCTCGAATTTGTGACATGATGGATAAGCTAAGTAGAGGAGAGACCTCTAATCATCTTAGTGTATACACTTGGTATCATGGTTCACACCTATTTATCTTGGAAAGATAGTCCGACCACATTGGATACCCTCTAGCATAGTAAGTGATCGAGGTCCAATCTTTACTAGTGAGTTTTGGAAATGGAGGTCAAGAAGCTTTGCAACTGTGAAGTTAAATTAGTTAAGGTACAGTGGAGTGAAGCACAAGAAGACGCGACGTGGGAGACTGAAGATAAGACACGCGCATCATACCCTTTTTCTTAAGGGTATATCCTTGACCTTTTTTTTTCTAGGAATTCTATGCATGTTTGTTTCTATCTTTTTAGGTATATCCTTTAGTTTATATCTTCAATCCTTAGGTAGAAGCCAATGGATGTAAACATGTGTTAGAAACATGCTATGATTGGTGGTTGCAACTGGTTGCTCGTGGAAGCATATACGCACATTAGGCACTAGATCGGCTCAGTCACTTTCATATTGCATATGCACGAGTGAATTTTTATATATATGAACAGAAACTTGATGTGTTATCATATGGATGTTGCATTTGTATGAATGATTGTGCACTCATGTAGAAGTAATAAAGTACGATTAGGAATAATTGCATACATGATGGACTCATGGCACTGACATAATTCGCATTGAAGAGGTCAACTGAATCAGTAGACCGCCTGATTTTGCATTAGATAAGGACATGTACACACACTATGAATAAGATCATGAAAGCATTAGAAATCTTTTTAAGGACAACGGATGCCTATGGTTGAATGGTTGAGTAGATGGATGTTGGATGTTAGGATATGCATTCTTCTTAACTTAGAGATTTCGGGGACGAAATCCTTTAAGGAGAGGAGAATGTAACACCCCGTATTTTCTGAGAATATTAAAAGAACGAATTAAAGAATACTTAATTTTTAAAGTTAGAATTAAGGGAAAGGGGTTACGCCATTGCGTTCGTCTCGGAATTCTACTTGGAGTAGAGTCCAAGTTTTCGTAAATCGGACTTCGTATGAAGGAGTTATGGCCTTCGGAAGATTCAAGAGAAATTCAGAAAATTAAATAGTAAAATACCAAGGCAGGTCGAACTGGGGGTCGACCTACCCCAGGCCAGGTCGACCAAAGGGTCGACCATGGGGTCGACCTCCCCTATACAGGTCGACGTGGGGGTCGACCTACCCCCTCGCCCAGATCCAAATCTGAGACGATTCTGACTAGTTGCTGAGTCCTTTTTAACCTATTGCTGAGTCACTAGGGCTTAGGTGGCAATTCTGGATAACTCTATCTAGTCTGGACGGTTGTGATTGCTCCTAGAACGATCAAACGGCTCACATAAGATTAAACTTCTATAAAAGCAACCCTAATCCTCAAACCCGAAATCACACAAATTCATTCCAAGGAGCCACCATGCTGCACATGATCGTTCTAGCCTAGCCACCATTTCTTCTTCAATTGGAAAACAAGTTAAAGCTTCAAATCAAAACTAACTTAGAGAATTGATATTCTTCTTCAAGGGATTGCATTTCAAATTCAGAAAACAGATCCCAGAAAACAAGACTTTTTTTTCTTTGTAAGTCCTTTTATTATTTAGATGTGAACGATTAAATGTTATGATTTGTATTAAAGTGAAAACTAGCGTTATTCCTAGTTGTAAGACAATGATGATGCTGATTCATGCCTATTCTTGTAACGATTCTATCATATATGCTTATGAGATTATTGTGGTTATTATGTTGGTGTTAAACCAATCATGTATTATGTAAAGTTTGGTGACTTATTCATGTTATGTTACATGCAAGTCATTAGGCTATGTGGTTATTATGTTGATGTAAACCAATCATGTAAAATCGGTGATTCATTCATGTTATGTTACATGCAAGTTATTAGGCCAAGACATGTACTATGTTTAGATTTACATTTAGATCTATGGGAATTGGATCCAAGATTAAAGTTCACACTCACATGCCTTGTTAAACTTGTGTAAAACCATATGCTTAAGATTCTTATTTGTTGGATCCAAAATAAAAGTTCGTATTTACATGCCTTGTTAAACTTGTGTAAATCCATATGTTTAAGATTCATGATTATCGGATCCAAATTAAAAGTTCACATTCACATGTCTAGTAGAACTTGTGTAATTCAATATGCTTAAGGTTTATGTTTAGTTGGACCCAAATTGCAAATTTACATTCACATGCCTAGTTGAACTTGTGAAATTCTATGTGCTTAAGATTTATATTTATTTGGATCCAAATTGGAAGATTACATTTACAAGCCTAGTTGGATTTGGGTAATTTCATATGCTTAGACTCATGTTAATTGGATCTAAAAATGCAAGTTCATTATTTTGTGGCACATTTTCATGACACATGTTTAGTCAGATCCTTACTATTTTTTGTTGTGTGAATGGTGCATGCTCCCGTCTTTTCCCCTTTTGTATATAAGTTTGGCTAAGTTACAAGCCTAACATCCTATGTGAATTTTGCGAACGTATGACGGGGGTAACATTGGGAAAACCTTAGAAATTATTATTATTAGCATTATTTGGCCCATAAATAAATGAATGGTTAGTGCCATAAAATTGGTATAATTTATATACCAAAAATTGAAAATATGATTTAGAGGGTAAATGGGGCATGACTTGAATGACAATAATTGTGGATAATTTACATATAAATTTGGAAGTCAAATATGTAAATTAAGAAAAAGATGAATATGCCTAACCCGAGGTTAGATTGAGTTGTGGTGTAAAACTGCCCGAAACTGCCCGGCACATCCAGTAACCACAACAACACCTATCTAATGTGAGAGGTTAGTGCGTCATGCTCCAGGAAAACCCGAGGTTAGATTGAGTTGTGGTGTAAAACTGCCTGGAACTGCCCGACACATCCAGTTACCGCGACAACACATATCTAATGTGAGAGGTTGGTGCATTAATAAATCAATTAATGCTAATGAACAAGATGAATGACTAGGGTTAAATTAATGAGAAACACTTAACCAATATAACAAGATGAATGACTAGGGTTAAGTTAATGAGAAACACTTAACCAATATAAAAAGATGAATGATTAGGGCTAAGTTAATGAGAAACACTTAACCAATATAACAAGGTGAATGACTAGGGTTAAGTTAATAGGAAACGCTTAACCAGTACAGCATGATGAATGGGTAGGGCTAAGTAATAAGAAACATTTAAGCAATATAACTTGATTTGTGGTAAGGTTAAGTTAAAACAAGAGGGCAACACTTAACCAATATAACTTGATTTGTGGTAAGGTTAAGTTAAAACAAGAGGGCAACACTTAACCAATATAACTTGATTTTTGGTGAGGTTAAGTTAAAATAAGAGGGAAACACATGACCAATATAACTTGATTTGTGGTAGGGTTAAGTCAACACAAGAAGGCAACACTTAACCAAAGTAACATGACAAGTAGGTGGGTTAAGTTAACTTGAATTGACTGATGACACTTAACCAATACAACATGATGAACACGTGGGGTTAAGTTAACAAGAAACACTTTACCAATACAACTTGATGGACGAACGGGGTTAAGTTAATAGGAAACACTTAACCAATCCAACATGATAAGTGAGGAGGGTTAAGTTAATAAGAAACACTTAACCAACATGACATGATGAATGTGTGGGTTAAGTTAACATGAATGGACAACACTTAACCAATATGGCATAATGTGCGGGAGAGTTAAGTACATATCAAGTTGGGTGGGTAATATTAGTAAATATAGGCCAACAAACTTAACCATTAAATAAACATGCTTGAATCAGTAGGAGGGTTAAGTACATATCGGGTTGGTGGGTAATATTGGTAAATATAGGCCCACAAAACTTAACCATTAAATAAACATGCTTGAATCGGTGGGAGGGTTAAGTACATCTCGTATAGGTTGGTAATATTTTTATATATAGGCCCACAAACTTAACCAGTAGAAAACCCTAGTAACGGGGACCCATTTTAGCAGTAACCCACATAGATGTATCATGATACCCTGAACTAGGCAGGGTGGGGCATGATTACTGGGCTGATTATAAGCCGTCAAAACAGCGGAAGGGGGTACGTCAGTGTAGGTTTCGACGGTTTACTGGCGTGCACGTACTCCAGAGTGGGAAAAAGCAGGCACTGGGTACCAGTAGTTATACACTGTGCATCTAGAATCGTGTCGGGTTGCTATCATAAGGATTGATACACCTTATGGTGGGACCAGCACATGGTATCTACATGCAAGAGAGGGCCGATTGACACAAACACAAGGAAAAATTAATACGAGTAAGGAGCCGATCGATGGAGTAGTTAGGGTACATCTAACATGTTCATGGCAATTAGGAAGATTGAGGTGGAATCCTCAAGATAGATGTACACCTGAAGGCTACCACAATTCCAGGGACTGGGATCACATTACAATATGATCATTTTATATAGATTACTAGTTGGGACACTAGTTAGGTGGTGTAGAGAAGTAAAATGGGTGCGATGGCATATTCAGCCTTATTATCTTATTCTAGGGTGATGTCCTAGATTCAGTTTATTCATGTCATAACCCTTTTCTTGTTTACATGCTAAATAGTCACTGGACTTACCAGACTCTTGTCTGACCCATTTTCTTTTGTCTTCTTTTCTTCCATTCCCCTCCCCCCTCCCCCAAGGTCCGCAGGGAGGGAACACTTCAGCTTAGATCAGATCATTTCCAGCTTGAAGAGAGTAGATGTATTGCTTGGAATCTTTTTCCTTGGGCTATGGATTTGGATACTCTCTTATTGCGGATTTATGCTGCCTTACTGTTGTTTTAATGCTTCTTTATGTTTTATTTCAAGACAGAGATTTTGTTGTAATAATTTGAAAGTTGGTTTGAGACAGTTGTTGTAGTGTTTTAATTGAACCACGTATTTATGAAATAAAATTAGTTTTTTCTGCTGTTTATATGTCTGTCTTGCAAATTATCTGTATCTTTTACCTATAATGCTCCACCGAAGTTAAGGCATTCCCTCTTGTGTGTGACTTTAGCGGAGGTGGGGTGTTTCACACACTTACTACACTTAAAAGCTAATGGACAAATTAGTGGATGATAAAGCTTCAGGCAAATTTGATGATGGAGTAATTAAAGCGTGATGATTAATTGGTGGCTACACTTCCTAAGGGCATTCTTGGTAGCATACTGAAGTTGAATTAGGGTTTTTCACATATTTAAATAACTGTTGTATGTTGATGTAAAAAGGATCTTTTTTTTGTTTAGAGTGGCTGAAATCAAAACTTTTATTTTTCTTCCATGGCTTCTTAGTCATTTTTTTGTAATCTCTCGTTTTAATGCAATCTTAATTCGTTTTACATGTTATTTTCTGTTCTACAAGTAGTGTAGCTTTATTTTATGCCATTAGTTAGTTAATATCTTTTCTTCATTACTTACTCATTGTTCTTCAATGTTGAAATCTATTTGTGTTGAAATAATAACACAAATGAGGAGCTAAACCCCTACAATTTAGGGGTGATGAAGCTTTTCCTCTCATTAATGTAGATTCAACATGAATTATGAATGATCTCTTTGGGTTTAATGGGAATGGATGTTTTTGTGTATTTGTGTTTCATATTGAATTTAATAGCCTCTTTTATTCATTTCATAACATTGAGGCCATGTTTATGACATAAACAACAAATTGCCTCTTCATCTAAAATTGTGATTATGGCAGTGAAATGAGGTTTAAGTTGAAATTTGATGATCTATATTACTAACCAATAGTTAATCGATTTTACTTAAATTAGATTTCAGTTTCATTTCGATGGCATATTTCATAAAAGTTAAAAAGTTAGATTAATTGTGTATTATAGATTGATGACTTATTTTGTGTTAATTATTAGCGCAAATAAGTTATGCTCGTAATAATTACATAATTAATCTTACTTAGGTTATTGAGAGATCTTCGTACTATTTTATGTTGAACAATGTTAAGAGAGAAAAGTGAAGTTGCCCCTAAATTGGTTTTAATATCATAGTTTTAATCTACATTTTAGTTTTTTTTTCAGTACTTAATCACAATCCGAATTTTGGTTTAATTTCATTGAATAAGATCGAGATTACTTCTTTCCCTACGGATCGACTCGTATTTGCCATATACTAACAATTGTACGATGTGCGCTTGCGGTTAATTATCACGATATTTTGTTGACGGTTTTTTAATTCGATCGAAAATCTGTTTGCAAACAAGTTTTTGGCGTTGTTGCTGGGGAGAATTTTAATTTTGATTTTATTCTTCGAGTTAATTTTCTTATTTTCTTCTAATAAAAAAAAATTTGCATGTAGCTTTAGTCTATTTTGCTCTTTATTCGTTCCTTGTTTTTGTGTGAATTGTTCGTTTCTATTTTGTGTGATCTTGTGTGACTTTGCCTCATCTTGCATATTAAAAAAATAATCTTGTGTGTTTGATCATTTTATGTGTAGTGTTGCTTTTATTTGTTTATTTTTGCTTGTGTTAGATTTTGTGTCGTTTATTTTCTCTGTGTGTTTGCAATTGCATTTGTGAATATTTGTTTGTGTTGTCTGTCTCTTGCATCTCTCTTCATAAAAAAAATCCAGTCAGTGTTTATCTTCCACTTTTTCTTTTTTAAATACACTTGCCTTTTGTTCAATTTCTTTCCTGTTTTAACTACAATTTCCTTTATTTCTTTCCCTTTCACTTTCTCTCATTTATTTCTTTCCTTCCCTTTCTCTCTATTTATTTCTTTCCATAATTCTACAAACTCTTCCTACTTTTACAAATATTTAAAAAAAAAATCCATATTTCCTTTGATTTCTTTCCTACTTTTTTCCCTCCTTATTTTCAGTACATAACTATCCATTCTCCTTTTACAATTCTTATTAATAATAATAAAAAAAACTTGCTTTATTTTTACGATTCCTTTCTTTCCTTTGTTCTCTTTTCAATCTTTTCTACATTTGTTTCCAATTTTTTTTCTCTCTGCCTTAAAAACCCCTTGCTACTACAATCATCTCTTCCCTCTTACATACATCCTCCAAAAATCACGTCACTCCACCGACAAAAACTTCTTCATACTCACATCTCCTCCCCAAACCGCAATTCACAAAACCTATACCATCACGCCACTGATTAGCACAACAAACAAAACCATTCTGCCGTCAATCCTTCACCATCAACCATACAGCCCTAATACATCATCCGTTTACCACAACCATTTGCTAATTCACACCAACCATCACAACCCCATACTAGACATCGGACACCACTCCTAATCACCTCTCCAAAACCATCATTATCAAAACAAAACCGCTGATCCTTCCACCGATCCAAATCGCAATTGCCACAAAACCATCTTCCTTAAACTCCACGTCTTCACAATTATTCTCCACAATGCCCTACCAAACCATTGCCAAACCTTCCCCTCTTTCTACCATTAACCTCAAAGTTCAAAACGACCTCTGCATACCATTTCAATTAAAGCACAAAACAATACTACCAAGCCCAAATCGCATCGTTCCCTTCCCAATCTCCTACAAATAAAGCCACTATCACCTTCCTTCAAACCCCAATTCCTCCAAAAATGAACTTCTTCAACCAAATCGTGACCCATCAGAACCCACTCAAACCAAATCAGCTTTCTCGTACTCCCACACGTCGAGGAGAAAAACCGATGACAATTCGATTTCACCAGAGGAGAGATTTAAATCTAACCGATTTCAATTTGGGTCTTCAGAAGTTTGGTTAGAAGAATCTCGAAATTATTTGGTTTAAGATGCAAACAGTGGGTTACCCTGTTTAATATATTTTGGGATGGTTGTTTTAGTGTGAATTTGGGTCGATTGGTCATTTATTTTTTGAAGTTTTTAGCATGGGATATTTTGCTGTGGTTTTGTTGGATTATTAAAAAAGGGGGTGGTCTAGACTTTAAATCGGTGGACTATTACGGCTTTTGCAGCTGTATTTTTGTGAAGTTAGTGGGCTTGCGGTCTTGCTCCAAGGATTTGTGGCTAATCTCATTTTATTATTTTTCTTCCATAGTTTGGTTGGTTTGTAGTGTTTGTTTTTATTTTAATTTTTCCCTCCAAACTCTTAACAAAAAAAGGCTTTGAACTCAATTTCAGGTTATAGAAGGAGGAAGAAACAACGTGCCAGGAATTGCTTGAAGACCGCTTAAGAATGCTTTGCTTGGCTCTATGCTCGCTTACTTAATAAAAAATTGCCGCTAATTTTTTTTTTCTAATCTGCATGCATTAGTATATGTTTTCTTTCCTTGTTTTTATTTTATTTGCATTGTTGGTTGCTTGCACTTACATTTAAAAAAAACAAAACAAAAATTCATTCGTAGCTACATTGTTAATTTACGTTTAATTTTTGTTATTTTATTTTTGATTTTTTTTAAGGATACTCTTATATTTTGACAAATTGATTTCTTTCTAACAATTTATTTCTCGGTGTCTAGACTACGGCAAAGTAATAACTATTTATAAATGTTATGGTGATTCGTAAATATTATATCGGTTGTTCCTCTGAAGGTACTTAAGCCTTTGGTTGCATTGCTAGGGTGATTCCTAATGCACCGATAACTTCTGTCCGTTAACTGGCTGAGAAATGTTTTGTTGAAATTAATCTAACCATCATTATATAATTTTAGAAATTTGTAAATAAGTAATTTGCATTCATATAGTTGCATTAGGTTCATGCTTATTTAAAAAATTCCCCAAATCTGAAAAAAAAATTACAATTCTCTTTTGTGAATATTTCCTTTTCCCATACCAAAAAAAATCAAAAAAATAAAGGGCTTTCTTTTAAATGTCCCAATTTCCTTATGCCCACGAATTTTATGGTAGTTGTGAAAATTAGTATAATCCATATAATTTTACACCAAATTCGTATGGATATTTTAATAACAACTATTGTACAAACAATTTGGATTTTACATCACCAACTTTTCAAAATTTTCAAAATAATCCTTATTTTGCACCACAAAATTTTCAAACTAACGACCAACCCTCAAATCCTAAAACAAATGTCGAATCTTTACTTGAAATGTGCACACGACAAAATCAAAGAATAAGTAAATGGTGTAATTCATACTTGTGCAACAATTCAAGTCAAAGTTTTCAACATGATCAAAATTTGAATTCACTTTCAAATTCAAATGATTTTGATTATAACCCTTGTCAATTCAATTTCGAACTCCAAAATGAATTTCAAATGCAAAATGGAAATGTGAATCATTTTTTAAACGATTTTGGCAATGGGAATAATTTCAATTGTGGTGCAACTGAAAAGTTTTGTTCTCAGCAATTTCAAATTGAAAATTCTCATGTAAATAATTACAAATTTGATTTTCTTGCGAAAATGAAAGAAATTCACGATTATCACACGAATTTGTTGTTTTAAGACTACATGTATTTTCGTGAAAAACAAAATAATCAAATCCAAATGTGTGACGACTTGAATAATAATCCACCTTTACCCAAAATCGACGAGTTTCAAATAACAACTTTCGAAATTGAAAATAACGATCTTAACGAAGTTGTTAATAATACAGTAATTGATTTGGATTTCAATTCTTTTATGAGGGTGGAACAAAATTTATAATTCGATCTTCCTTTTTCTGAAAATTTGAAAATAACTACTTTGGACTTTGAAAACGATATTTGTGATGAAGTTGTGAATAATACGAAGGAAGATGAATTTGAGGAGCACAAATTTTTTGGACTTTTCGATGATGAGTTGAATTCTAAACGATTAGATTTTAATCACCATTTTGATTTTGAAATCAATAATTCTAAAGAATTTTTCAATGACAATTTTGAAATTCAAATTGGTGAAATTAAACATGAAATTCAATCAATTATTCAATCTACCCCAAGAATCGTCGAAAATAAACCAAATCATTCGATTTTTAATAAAACAACATTTGTTTTTCCAAATCTACGTCTAACTTTGAAATCTTTTACGATTTGATTTTTCGTGCTTAAGCTGTGTCTGTCATACTTGAAGAGACAAATGAACCGGTCTTTGGAAGATTGTTTCGTTTACTTCTTGTCAATATATTTTCTAATATATTGTAAAAAAAATCCCTTTTTGTAAATATAGGTCATATGTTCGAAACTTTCTTTTCCTTTTTCTTGCCCCTTGGGTTGACTGTGGGGACACAGTCCAAATCAAGTGTAGGGGGAGTTCCATATTTATTTTGGTTTTGCATAGAATTTTCCTTTTTTTCTTTCCATTCAAAAAATAATAATTGTCTTGCTGATATGCAAGCTTGTTTTGGGTTGTAATAGCAACTCTGTATGTTTATGGCGTTATCTATATATGGCGTGAAACTCTGTTGAGTTTCACTACCTTTCGCCTCAAAAAAAAAATCGCACTTCTATTTACTTCCAAATAAGGCATGATGGAGTTAGCAAATAATTCTGGTCGTTCGATTAAAATGTTTGGAAATTTACTTCTCTTAGTGAATAATGAAAGGAAAGTTTGAATTATGAGCAAATTTGGTGTAACTGGTATATAGGGAGATTCGTAGGTGATGAGTATGAAATGTTTTCTGAATTGTAATCCGATTAAACGAATGGTTGAGTTTGACTACTTGCGATAACATTTTAGATCTTTTAAGTGAAGTTGTGCTAAGATATTCTCGCTTAACACTCTCTCTTATGTAAAAAAAAAAAGAATGTATATATATAATAATAATCCAAGGGTATCCAACATTGCTAGTACATCTCGCGTTGGTGTGCAAACCCGCTAAGCTCTTTCCAACACCTTGTTGACAAAGTGAGACGACCCGAACTTCCCCGTGAAGGAAAGCACGGATAGAATTGAGGACAAGACAAAATAGAACGCAGACTGAAGAACATTTCATTGTTATTACAACAATTCCATCAGATACAAGAATATACAGAGTATAAATGAATAAATTACATTCAACAAATATCAGAGATTTAAATTACATTTAAATACATCGCAGCGGAAAATAATACAAAAGCACAACTAGAAGTAATGCACAGATACAGAGCTTTCCGAGCATCGTTCCAGCTGTAAATCAGGACCCTGTGAATATAAATCTGCAAAACCAAAACTACTAGCTGCCCGTGTCGAAAATAGGGGCACCCAGAGTTTAGGTTAAAACAATAAACTCCAGGTCAGTCATGTGACTGGTGTGAGAACTAAAACAATTATTAATATTGGTTTTAAAGTTTGGTAAATCAAGGGACCACGCCGTATAACACGGAACGGGTTTCCTCCCAAGAATACCAGTGCATAGAACAAACAGCGCAATGCTAAATAAAGAAAAATGAAGCTGTTATAAGACCCAGGTCCCATCACACAATGCAACGCAAGCCGGAGGATAGGGTTTTTACCTTATAACAGCCAAAGCATGCTTGATACGTTTAAAACACATTATTTGATACTATTATAAGTGTATAGTGTCAAAACAATTTCAATCATAAATATCAATCCTAGGCGGCATGAATGACCCATACCACTATGTCGCCATACTAGGTTCTACAAATAAAATTGCACTATCACGTATTGGAAATTGGATTTCCGTCATGAGCCGAGGCAAGGGGCAAGCTCCTCTCCGCGTTCGAGACACTCTAGCAATGCCTCAGGACCCCACTCTGATCCTTTGGAACCTCCAAGGCCGGTCCTCTCTTACTTTTGAGGATTAGTTATTCCTAAACACACGTTTCCTAGTCCTTACATACCTATATCCGAGGCGCCTCGTATCCAACAACCACACAGGTGAAAAGTATATAAATGTCAGGGCTGGTAGGTCACTGACACCACCCTAGCTAGAAAGAAACGTCGTGCACTCCTTGGGTCCGTATCCCGTTTTTAACTCATACCGAAGTGTGAGGCTCGCAAATTCACGTTATACACAAAGCTACGCCACACAGGCCGTGCTTTGATCATCAATCACAAGACTTTGCTTTTCAACAGAAGCCTTGATCAATTGCCACTTACGCGTGCCACACTGGCAATTCACTCCATGCGACTGATGTCCATCGATATACATCCTCTGAGCTCGTACGTCTCAGAGAAGGGCGTTAAGAAAGAGAATAAATTCTCCGCCGCCAAACAGATGTATATTGAATAGAGATCAATCAACCCAGAATAAAATCCAATGTCAGACACACAATCCATTTACAAGTCCGTTCTGGGTCTGAACGAAACCGGAGGCACTTTCCTCGCATATCCATCCATCTCCAAGTACGTCTGGACGATCACCAACTGTTTCCCTCATCTTGTGTGTACAGCCCAATCGAGATCATCAGTAATCACCCAAAACGATGTGAAGACTTCTGGTCTTCAACCACCGTTTTCATCTTCGACAGCTCGTCGAATCGGTTATTCAGAATGGGTATAAACCCGGCCTTTCTGAATAACCCACGTATATAATAAACGAATGTTACACAAACACAACAAACGCCTCATTCCAATTCAGAATATTCTTTTATTCACAAAATAACATTCTTAGGGAAAGGTTCCCATTAATTTTATCCAAGATAAATTCTTCTAAATTTATTCTTTAATCTTCCTTTGGATATCATTTCGAACTAGTCGGGATTAGCGAACCACACCGAAGTAATTATTTATTTTATTTCCCAATCCCAACCTATATATCCCATGGAGCAAAACTGGTGATACTCCATTCCTAACACCACGGTGTTATCGGTAAAATTAATTACCATTTCACGTTCAAATCTAATTAAAGATTTCACTATCGCTTTGAAGCAAAACTGGTGGCACTCCATTCTCGATCACCTTTCAGATTTGATACTTTAAATTATCAATTCACATTTTAATCTAATTAAAGATTCATTAAAACTCCACTTAGTTTTAATCCCTTCAAAAATCAACATCTTGCCTTTAACTGGGTTAAAGAACCAATGTCATCTAAAACACGATTCACGATAAACCCAAAGCACATTTGATATTACCTACAAGGCTCTGAATAGAAAATATACCGGCTTATATTCATTATCAAATTCTGAAACCAACAAATATCATATTGGAAATAACGATATAAAATATAGCTTTCAAATTCCCATAACAATATCTGTATAGTCACGAAATCCAACATCGAAATATTCCGAAGATAATTTCGATTCAACTCCAGTCCAATCCACGTATTGAGAATATTGATTATTTTTAAAATCACTTTCAAATTCAATTTATTTATTTCTAAAATAAATTGATTTTAATTCTAGTTCAAAACTAGTTCATTTCGATAAAAATCTATTTTTATCTTTTCAAATATGGAATTTTTTAGCCCAATTTTTCCCAAATCATTTCTTATGATTTTACACAAATTATAGATATTTTTAATAATTTTAACAAGGCTCGTACAGTCGATTTCCATCAACGGCCATCGAACTACATTTACAGCGACCTTTTTTCTAATTTTATTTGGACATAATTCCAAATCCAACCGTTGGATTTCAAATTTATAATATTCATTGGAAAGCTCTTCTCGATACGAATCCAACGGTTCCGGTTTTAGGATAATCCGTCGGTCGGATCTCCCGTAATGTCAATTCGAAGCCAATGGTTGAAATTCACGAACTGCCGCGGCACGGCGCATTCTATTCAGGCCATTATATATATAATATATATATATATTATATATATTTTGTCGATTTCCTTTTTAAACGTATTTTATAAATCGTTTTAAATTTGTTTTCAAAACCATTTCAACTCTATATTCAATTTCAAATCAAAATTGAATATTTCCTATCATTACTATATAAATGATAATATTTTCAAAACGTTATATTTTGAAATCACTACCTTTTCTATATTCATTATAAAAACGAATATAATCGATATAAATATCGTTCACGTCAAAATAGCGCAACTCAAATCAACACACGACTAATCTCAACACATGAGTACTGTCAACACATCACTATTTTTGTTACGTAAAATATTTTATAAAATTATGGTATCTATCGTTTGATTTTTAAATCAGACTCCACCGTGAAGTAGTTCTAATTTTAAATATGATGAAGATGTAAATTTTATTGTTAAAATATTTTACTCAACACTTGAATAGTTTCAACACATGACTATTTTCTTTTATAATATTCATTATTTTCCCGATTGGAATGAGGCCCAATCAATCACCATATAATGTTAATTATATGGATTCCATACAACACATGTATATAATAGCAACGATAAACAATCAACCATCTTCCAAGGTGCACCACACAATTGCACAAGCATCAAATATAAATAATTAACGCTTACACAGCCTGTCGACCAACCGATCGACATACAATTAAATAATTGGGATTAGTGTACGCTAAATTTCATCCCAACAGCCGTATGGGGTTTCAAATCAACAAACACAGATTTTTATTTGTGCAGTTGGGTGATGTGTAAAATTTATCATCCCAATCAATATCAGTCAAATCAGTGTATATAAACAAATCAGTCGATTTGTTTATAAATATTCATTTATTCACATTCACGTTAAAAATTATATTTTTAACGATAATTAATTTATTTCAACACATCTACATTTTATTATCGATTTCACATCAACAACACAAACAAATTTCACAACACATCAATCAAACAAACAAGCCATCCATGGTCTGTGGATGACGGGTGTCGGGTGCTGCTAAGCACCGTCTGCATCCTAGTATATATATATATATAACTAGAAAAAGAAATTTAGAGTGAGAAATTCTCACCGATAGCTAATCCAATCATCTCGACTCTTCCTATGTAGGGAATCATCGCCGTTCTCGCCCTTTTTGTCACTTTCGTTGCCCGTAGCCACTACATATATAAAAATCACATTTTTATATTGTTGCTATGTGTATAAAAATCATATTTTTATAATCAATCCATATGGATAAAAATTCTATTTTTACATCGCTACTATATAGATAAAAATTCTATTTTTATACCGCTACTATATAGATAAAAATTCTATTTTTACATCGCTACTATATAGATAAAAATTCTATTTTTACATCGATGCTATATAGATAAAAATTCTATTTTTACATCGCTACTATATAGATAAAAATTCTATTTTTACATCGATGCTCATATAGATAAAAATTCTATTTTTACATCAATGCTCATATAATAAAAATTATATTTTTATCACGCTACTCTCTGCATAAAGATTTCGCCTTTTCATATATAAAGATTTCGCCTTTTCATATATAAAGATTTCGCCTTTTCATATGTAAAGATTTCGCCTTTTCATATATAAAGATTTCGCCTTTTCATATGTAAAGATTTCGCCTTTTCATATATGAAGATTTCGCCTTTTCATATGTAAAGATTTCGCCTTTTTAAATGTAAAGATTTCGCCTTTTCAAATATAATAAAAATCATATTTTTATACTTTCTATATGATAAAAATTATATATATTTTTTTAATACAAATTATAGCTTTATACATTGAAAAATCTCATTTTTCTACTAAGAAAAATCTCATTTTTTTACTAAGAAAAATCTCATTTTTCCTACACTAAGAAACAATAGTTTTCATTGCTAAACTGAAAATAAAATTAATTGTAAATAAAATTAAACACTTACAGTTAATCAAAAGGAGACGGGGGGTATGGAAGTCGGAGGATATGAACGGCGTGAGGAAGGGGAAGAGGAGGAGGGGCACGGCTTCAGTTGGCTGTCAGTGGAGGTAGTCGATTTGGGGGCGGAGGATGTTAGATGGGGTGGGGTTTCTGGAAGGATCGAATGGAGCGAAGGTCGGTGGGGGTGAGGAGGTGGTCCAGGCGGGGTTTCGGGGTCTTCGCGTCAGGAAGTGAGAAGGACGGAGGAAGAAGAAGGGAGGGGGGCGGTCGGCCGATCTGAGGTGGAGAGGGGGTGGTAGGTCCGTCGTCGGTGGCGTGGGCTGCGTCGTGGTCTTCCACGATATTTTTTTTTTCTTTTCTCGTTTTAATTTCTGAGTGGAAGAGAAAGAGGGGGGCAACGGTTTTGAAGGGGAGGAGAGGAAGTTTTTAATTTTTAATTATTTTAATTATTTATCTTATAAAAAGTTGACTTTTTCATATGACCTCTAAACGAGGCCTACTGCCTGTCGTCCATAGCGTTTCACCCCCATTCCGAACACAATGGGATATGTACCATAAGCTGATTCGACCGTTTCGATCAGTTTCCGTTAAAATCAACATATAACTCTATATATTGATTTTGAACGCGCATTTCAATTTACCGGGGCCACATACTAACTAGAAAAATTCCAGAAAAATATTTTCTAGCTTCGTATTGACGATACGGTCCTAACAAAACTAGTTTCGTAGAATTCTGAGACCATTTGGAAAATGGCCATTTTCCAGTCGATTAAAATCAACTGAAACGGGTCAAACGCGTTTTCCTTTGCCACGCTCACATATTGATCGAAAAATTATGAAATTTGGAATCTAGCAATAATTTGACATCACGGACCTAACAAAAGTGGTTTCGTCGAAATCCGAGGTCGTTTGTAAAATTTCCATTTTTAAGGGCCTGAATTCCATAGCGACTATTCAGAATTTTCGACTGGACATATCTATTGATTCCCGCTATGAAATTTCAATTTTTAGGATTCGTTGGAAAGATAGTCACAATTAGAATCCATTATTTTTGGTTTCAATAAAATCCGGATTGTTTTGCACCCAGTACATTCAATTGAAGTTTGAAATCGAATTATCGAACTACCGCGCCATTTTCAATTCCTTTTATAATTATATATAATTATTTATATTCTAACGACGACGTATATAATATATACGTTCGAATTCTATTCAAAATAAATTTTCCGTCGATATTATTTAAAATAATTCATTTTAAATGTTCAAAATTCGCTAAAATTGCAAAAATAAAAATTTTAAACTGGCCCAGATTTTCGGATTGTTACACAAAGTCAACGTCGGTATACCTTGGTCTCATTTTATGAGTTAGACACCTAAGGATTACCAACCCTCACGTAAGTCGTAATGCAGTGTAGGGGTGGTATACCTAGGTATTTGTAAATAATAATAATGTAAATATTTTGTAACAAAAAGAGAGTTAGCACTTAAAATCCGTGCATCCTCTTCACTTATTCGACCTAACTTGTTAACCAAAAGGAAATCGAGATGCCGTTTTACGATTTTTGATATCGATTATAGAATTCATTTCATATTTGCACTATGTTTCAACTAAAACAACTGACCAAGCTGGAGGATTTTGTGACGATAACATGACTTTTGTTTGAAGTTTTGATTAGTAACGGACTCAAATTTCATAGTGATGACCCAAATTTGTGTTAACTCATTCGTGTAATATTTAAAAGTAAATTATCCATTTGTAAATATTCCTTTAAAAGCTTGCATTCATCCTGTAAATATTTTCTAATCTTGCATTTTATAAAAAAAAAACTTTTTGCGTTCAACATTTGGATTTTGTGGGTAGTATCCGCTGAAAACCCTTACAAACCACACTCGTCCTACTGGGGACATCCAGAGGTTTAAAGGTTTGTTGCATATGCTCAATGCAATCGTGCTCCTTACGAAAACGGATTTAGCTTAGTTTTTCAGTTTATTTGAGGACGAATAAAAAGATAAGTATGGGGGAATTTGATGTGCACGTAAAAATGCACATTTATATTCACATATTTATTCTTATTTAGTGATAATAAATGTCATATGTGGGTATTTTATCATGTTTAAACCATAATTCAATTGATTTTAAAATATCATACATTCATCGTCATACATAGAAAAAATGGTCATTTTTGTGCTTAAGTTATTTTGAGAATTTGTACTTGGACATTTTTCATTGTTTTTTTTGTGTGGACATTTGGTGCCTTTGGAAGAGAGCTTCATAAAGATCTATATGCATACAAAAGGAATGAAGAGGAAATAATTCTCATACATAACCATGGAGGATCCCACTTACTACACTTAAAAGCTAATGGACAAAGTAGTGGATAACAAAGCTTCAGGCAAATTTGATGATGGAGTAATTAAAGCGTGATGATTTATTAGTGGCCACACTTCCTAAAGGGCATTCTTGGTAGCACACTAAAGTTGAATTAGTGTTTTTCACATGTATAAATAACCCTTTTATGTTGATGTAAAAAGGATCTTTTTTTTTTAGTTTAGAGTGGCTGAAATCAAAAGCTCTATTTTTCTTCCATGGATTCTTAGTCATTTCTTTTTTGTAATCTCTCGCTTTAATGCAATCTTAATTTGTTTTTTTATTTATTTACATGTTATTTTCTTTTCTTCAAGTAGTGTAGCTTTATTTTTTGCGGCTAGTTTTAATATTTTTTCTTCATTACTTACTCGTTGTTCATCAATGTTGAAATCTATTTGTGTTGAAATAATAACACAAATGAGGATCTAAACCCCTACAATTTAGAGGTAATGAAGCTTTTCCTCTCATTAATGTAGATTTAACATGAATTCGTATGAATAATCTCTTTAGGTTTAATGGGAATGGATGTTTTTGTGTATTTGTGTTTCATATTGAATTTAATAGCCTCTTTTGTTCATTTCATAACATTGAGGCTATGCTTATGACATAAACAACAAATTGCCTCTTTATCTAAAATTGTGATTATAGCAATGGAATGAAGTTTAAGTTGAAATTTGATGATCCATATTACTATCCAATAGTAAATAGATGATACTTAAATTAGATTTTAGTTTCATTTCGATGGCATATTTCATAAAAGTTAAAAAGTTAGATTAATTGTATATTGTAGCTTGATGACTTGTTTTGTGTTAATTATTAGCGCAAATAAGTTATGCTTATGATAATTACATAATTAATCTTGCTTAGGTTATTGAGAGATCTTCATATTATTTTATGTTGAACAATGTTGAAAGAGAGAAAAGTGAAGTTGCCCCTAAATTGGTTTTAATCTCATAGTTTTAATCTACATTTTAGTTTGTTTTTTCTAGTACTTAATCACAATCTGAATTTTTGGTTTAATTTGATTCAATAAGATTGAGATTACTTCTTTCCATACGGATCGACTCGTATTCGCCACGTACTAAAAATTGTACGTCGTGCACTTGCGGTTAATTATTACGATATTTTGTTGACGGTTTTCTAATTCAATAGAAAATCTGTTTGCAAACACTATACCACTGTGCAGTTATGTCAGCAGTGAGCGATCTTCAGGGAAAAATTCTTGGTTCTGATGCAAATTTGTTACTCTAGCTGTTAAATATATGCATTTTTTATTTCGTATTTTTGGTAATAATATTCACTACTTGACATGAGTTAGGGATTTACTAGGTCAGCTAGAAGGGGTAATGCCACAATCTGTTACAATTACTCCTAAAGAGGCTGAAGCCATTGAACAACTTAAGGCGATGGGCTTTGAAAGAGAAATTGTATTGAAGGTATCTTTGCATGCAACAAAAATGAGGAACTTGCAGCAAATTATATGTTAGACCATATGCATGAGTTTGAAGAATGACGAGCTGAAGGCTGTATGCATTATTGTGAACACACAGAAAGAAAGGTTTTTTTTCAAAGGTACTTTGAACATAATCATTTTATGTTCTTAATTTTCTTCTAGGTAACATTCGTCTGTAACTCATCTTTACTCTATCAAACATAGATTAATGTGTGATACAGTTGCAATAATTGATCTTTTTTCAAGGATATATTTTATCTTCAAAATAACGTGTTTGATTACTGTTGGTTAGATAATTAAAAGAAAAGACATATCTTTTATGAGTTACAACATGCATCATCATACTCATTTTCTCCTCAGTTTTTTTATCATGCGTCCTACAACATTTTTTACTTGACACAAGATATTGTAACGGTGATGTTTATACTGCAAATTGCTTTATGTATTCAAATTCAATGCAGAATTATGAAGGCATCGAGAGACCAAAGGATGGATCAACTCAAGTTATCTTGTGCTGACAACAAAAGGTTTGGAAAATAGTTACATGCCTACTGAATTTTTAGTTTTAGTTTTCGTGTTAATCTATTTAACTTACATGTTGAAGGGGTTATACGTTACTCGTGATCAATAAATTAATGACTATGTGGGATTAGATTGCTTAAGTTAAGCACAGTAAACTATACTTCACTTTATTTTATTCAAATATATGCAATGTCACCACAGACTGTATCCCATATATGCTTACTGTTATGACAATGTCTCTTTTGTACCCTTTACGCTTGGATGGCACATATCGCTGCTTAAGTTATTTGGAGACATTGTTATTTACATTAAAACTTCCAGTAGCTTTAGTGAAAGTGGATTGAGTTGAACCATATGATGATGTAGAATGCTATTTAAAATTTGAATTGTTCAACTATTTTTGTACTGTGCCACGTCTGTTGTTCGAATATACAAAAGATAACTAATTTAGAGAAATAATATGATCTAGCTTACTTCAAAGTTAATATATCAAACCTGATAAAAACAAAATCAACCTGGTTACTAAACTTCTCTGCAAACTTCTTCTTATATTCTTATGACTTTTTATAATAATGCTTACAAAACTTCTAACGTTTATTTTCATGAACATGAATAGCCTACAAATCAAGCATAATCACCATGTACCATGGCAATGAATAGCAAAGAAAAAAAATACATTCGAATGGTCTATTGTCCTGCTACTACATGCATTGCAATTACAGTTTTCATAAGTTGTCTGCTGTGTTTGTTTACAAACACCTTTATTAACCTTTTTCGATTTACCTTGTGATATACAATTTTCAGTGCGCTTATATGTTTTGTTTTGTTTTAATATGCGATGAGTGGTTTTGCAACTTCTACCTTTGCAAAATTTAGCTAAAAGCAAGACAAAGTTCACAAACGTCACACAGTTTGTAACACCCCTAAGTCCCACATTGGGGAAGCCTGTGTGAAGTGTGAACTTATATAGTTGAGCTCATCTCCTACTAACGCTGAGGCCTTTTGAGTAACAAAACCCCACACCTATACGGTGGCTAAGT
Source organism: Allium sativum (assembly GCA_030737875.1). Lineage (NCBI taxonomy): Eukaryota > Viridiplantae > Streptophyta > Magnoliopsida > Asparagales > Amaryllidaceae > Allium > Allium sativum. Next base: position 843,065,376 of record CM060919.1, on the reverse strand, counting down.
TGGGGACAATATCTTGCACGAACGGAGGTGCGGGCTGTTACAGTGATATCGGAGCCAATACCCAGCCGGAATTGTGGCTCCTGTGTGGACCACATCGCCTGGGTGACGTGTTTGTGAGCCAACGGGGATGTTAGGCTCTGTAGGAGGGGAGAATATAACACCCCTAAGTCCCACATTGTAACGAGTCAGATTTTGCCCGGACTTAATCGATCGCAAAATCGACCAAGACCGTTCAATTCCCGCATACGTTAACTCTGGGAATACAACACATCAGAACAAATAACAAAAGACTTTTATAAACATCATAATAATGTTACATCAGAGTACAGAATATTAGAGTACAGCGATAAATAAAATACAGCGGAAGACTTATTACAATAAATAAATACAATACACAGCGGAAGACTTTCTATACTCTGGACACACCTTTAGGCTTCAATCTAGAATCTCTTGCTCAAGAGATAAATATCTGCAAAAAGCTACTCGGCTGCCCGTGTGGAAAGAGAGCACCCGAGTTTGCAAGTGAAACAAACTACAGGTCAGTCATGGGACTGGTATGAGAAATCTAACTTAACTAATCTAATAATGAGGCTAATCACCAGACCACGCTGCTAACGCGGAACGGGTTTACTCCATTGGATTGCCAGTGCATAAAATAAAGTAAATCGTTAAACAACGCAATGCTTTTTAGAAAAATGAAACCGTTATAAGACTCAAGTCCCATCACACAATGCAACGCAAACCGGAGGATATATTTTTACCTTATAATGGTAAAAAATGCTTGATACGATAAAAATGGATTTGATATTATTATTAGTGTATATATGTTTTCAAAAACAATTTCAATCATAATGTATGAATCATAGACGACATGGGTACCATATATCATGTCGCCATACTAGTTCTACAATCAAAACTGCATGGTGTCGTATTGGAAATTGGGTTTCCATCATGAATCGAGGCTAGGGATCGTCCTCTCCGATTCAAGACACTCTAGGAAATGCCTCAGGATCCCCCACAATGAACCGTTAGAGCGGTAGGGCCGGTCCACACCTACGTTAGTGGATTAGTTATGCCTGAACACACGCTTCTCGGTCCTTTTGGACCTCTAGTATGACCACTTCCGGCCTATAAATCCGAGGTACCTCATAATCCATCATCCACAAAAGTAAAATGTCAGGGCTGGTAGGTCACTGACACGACTCTAGCTAGAAAGAAACATGTGCACTCCCTACGGTCCATATCCCGTTTTTGACTCATACCGGGGTGTGAGGCTCGCGAAGTCACGCTATACACAAAGCTATGCCGAAATAGGTTATGCTTTGATCATCAACCACAAGGCCCTGCTTTTCAACAAAAGCCTTGATCCATGCATCTTGGCATGCCACATTGTCAATCCACACCATACCATTGATTCCTATCAATATATAACCTCTAAGCTCATACGTCTTAGAGAAGGGTGTTAAACACCAAACAGATATATATTTAGCAGAGATCAACGAATACAGTATAAAGGAATACAATGACAGACATACAATCCATTTACAAGTTCAATCTGGGTCTGAACGAAACCGAAGGCACCTCATGCCTCGCATATCCGAACAATCAACAATACGTCCGGACGGCTAACCCTAACTCCCCTTATAGATAGCTACTCCAATCATGGCCCCCAGTAGCAACACATCCATTCGATGTGAAGATCGTCGGTCTTCAATCATCGTATTCAACTCTTCGACTTAGATCGTCGTATAATCATTTGAAATGAGATTGAACTCGGACCTTTCAAATGATTCTCTCATATATACATATTTAAAAATCATTTCATATCGTTATTAGCATTTAATAATGATTTATCGCTATTTTTATCTATATCAAAATAACGATATTCATTTAACGATGCTACGGGTCGATCGGCGGCCCTGGCGCTGTTTTCAATCAAATTTAATTTACACATTTATCAAAATCTAACCATTGGATTTTAACCAAGTTTATATCGTTGGAAATATTTTCCCAAAGCGTTCCTAACAGTTCCGGTTTTGGGAAAATCCGACGGTTGGATCTTTCGGTGTAATCGTTTAAAGTTATGATTTCGAAACACGAACTACCGCGCGCGACTCGTTTAATTTTAATTTATATATATATATATATATATATATAAATTGTTTGGCGATTTCAACTACTAAAATCTATTCTTTTTATCGCATCTAAAATGTCGATATAAACATAACATTAAAATATATTCTTTTTATTGAGTATAAAACATCAATAAAAATGTCACTTTTAAAATCTATTCTTTTATTGTCTCTAAAATGATAATAAAAATGCTTCTTTTAATTCTAATCTTTTTATTGAATATAAAATGTCAATAAAAATGAAATTTTTAATCTAATCTTTTATTTACATCAAAAAATGTAAATAAAGATATAACTTTTTAATCTGTCCTTTTATTTACATCTAAAATGTAAATAAAGACGTAACTTCAAATTTATCCTTTTTATCTACACCTAAAATGTAAATAAAGATGTCACTTTAAATCTATTCTTTTTATTTACATTTAAAATGTAAATAAAGATGTCACTTTAAATCTATTCTTTTTATTGTCCCTAAAATGACAATAAAAATATAACTTTTGATTCTATTCTTTTATATATATTTTAAAATGTAAATAAAAAATATAACTTTTTAATCTATTCTTTTTTAGCTAAAAAAAATGTATGTTTTTGTCTACTCTTTTTAACTAACAAAAATGTATACTTTTGTATAACTCTTTTTAACTAACAAAAATATATACTTTCTTTTTAATGGACAAAAATTGTCTCTTTCTTTTCAATGAACAAAAGGTGTATCTTTTTGTTTAATCATTTTTAAATGAACAAAAATGTTTCATCTTTTCTTTAATCCTTTTTAATGATCAAAATGTAATCTTTCTTCTTAGTGACCAAAATGTATATTTTGGTTTCATTTTTTTTAAATGACAAAATGTATATTCTGTCTCATTCTTTTTAATTGACCAAAAATGTATAATATTGGTTTCACTCTTTGTAAATGACAAAAATGTATATTTTTGTCTCCTTCTTTTAAATGACCAAAAATGTATATTTCTAATTCAACTATTCTTTTTATTAAATATAAAATGTCAATAAAATGTCGCTTTAAAATCTACTCTTTTTTTTATTGTCTCTAAAATGACAATAAAAATGCTCCTTTTAAATTCGCTTTTTATTGAATATAAAATGTTAATAAAATGTTGCTTTAAAATCTACTCTTCTTATTTTCTCTAAAATGACAATAAAAATGCTTCTTTTAAATTCCTTGTTTCTATTTACCCTAAAATGTTAATATAAATGTACTTTTTTTTATATTCATGTTTTTATTTACATCAAAAATGTAAATATAAAAATGTCACTTTTCAATCCATGTTTTTGTTTACATCTAAAATGTAAACAAAGATGTAACTTTCATTTTTATGTTTTTGTTTACATCTAAAATGTAAACAAAAATACAACTTTTATTTCTATGCTTTTGTTTACATCTAAATGTAAATATAAATGTTAACTTTTAATCCATGTTTCTATTTACACCTAAAATGTAAATATAAATGTTAACTTTTAATCCATGTTTCTATTTACACCTAAAATGTAAATACAAATGTTAACTTTTAATCCATGTTTCTATTTACACCTAAAATGTTAATGTAAAAGTCAACTTTTAACATATCATGTTAATGATATTTTTTTTGTGCTAACATTTCATTTATTCTCATATACAATAAAAATGTAAACTCTTTATTTCATACACAAATTCTAATGTGTATATTGACCCTAAAAAATGTCTTTTTAATTCGTACACAAACTCTAATGTGTATATTGACAATATAAATGTCTTTTTAATTCCAACTATTTTGTTTCACAATTCTAATACATCAAAAAAAAAAATGACGAATCATATTTTGTTGATCTAATTCAACAAAATGACAAATTATATTTTGGTAATCCTAGTTCAAATAAATGGCAAATCATATTTTGTCGATCTAATTCAAATAAGTGACAAGTCATATTTTGTTGATCTAATTCGAATAAATGACAAATCATATTTTGTCAGTCCTAATTAAACATGCATGACATTTATGATTTATCAATTTAAACATGCATGACATTTATATTTATCAATTCTAATTAAACATTCATAACAATTATGATTTATCAATTTAAACATGCATGACATTTATATTTATCAATTTAAACATGCATGACATTTATATTTATCAATTCTAATTAAACATGCATATTGGTAAACAAATATCTATCTTTAACATGACAAGTGAATTTTTATTTACACAAAATTCTACCTATAACATGACAAAGTAAAAATAAGTATTTTTATTTTCACACAATTTTCTATTTTATCATGACAAAAAAAATGATGACTTTGTTTTGTCGACAGTTCTATTTCAACAAAACGCTAAAAATAATAATCTTGTTATGTCAATTCTAAACCAACCAAAAATGACATGATTATTTTATTTAACTTTTTCTAATTAACATAAATGTTAATTTTAAATCAACACATCGAATAAACATAGCATGATAATCATCGATCAAATTACACATCGAATAAACATAACATGATAATCATCGATTAAATTACGTATAATAATTTCACAGAATATAATAGCATATGGTTTAACGGCATCAGTTCTAGATACATATCATTATTAAATAATTTTAATTATATAAAGAGAAAAAAATAGAATTTCTCACATTGGGGGTTTTGAATTCTTCCAAAAATTTAGATCGCTCTGTTTTGTGCTTTATATCTCATTGCTACGCATCAAACGCATCGAAAATCGTTTAATTCCTCTAACCCCGTCTTCTTCATCGTCGTTTTCTGTAAACCATCTAACCTAAACATCGTCTTCAACATCACCACATCGCTCCTCCTCTAGGCCACCTCGAAGTCGTCGTCTATCAGCCCCGACTCTAGTTGAAGAACACAACGAGAACCCATCATCGCCACCTGATCTTAACGAGGGGACAAAGCTCTTCAAATTTTGCTTTATACGTTTTGGGAAATTCGATTTGGGTTGGAAAATATTAGCAAATGAAATTGGGGTTTAATGGCCCTTGATTCAGAAAGAATGGCGGCTCCTCATTTTTGATTAGGAATAGGTTTATAGAAGTTTAGGATGTTATATAGCGGAATATATATATATATATATATATTTTATTTGGTTATATATTTTATATTATCCCACACTTGTGTCTATACATATGTAGTATGTTATAAATGAAATAAATTCGCTGACTACACATGACATGTCAATTTAATTAGCATTTATTTCTTATTTAAAAATTCAAAAGAAAATTACATAAGGAAAGAGAATAATGGAAATGTAATTAATGCATGATTTAATGCTAATTGTGACAAAGTTTGTGAATTTAAAATTTCAAAATATATAACATTAAAATTGTAGAATTTAAGGAACTTATTCAATTGGACATACAAGAATAAGACAAAAAAAAGACTAGAAATGCACATAAATAATGTAAACAATATATATATATATATATAAGGTAATAATATATATATATATATATATATATATATATACACACATGTGGAAATTGTTTGCTTTTGTAAGAATAAATAATTATATTGGGAAAAGGAAAATAAGGGAATGAAAATATAAGGAACGAGAACATGCAAATGAAATAAGATGCATGAATGTAGAAGTAAGGAAATAAACTAATGAAGTGGAGGAAAGAGATGAACGGATAATTTATTGTTTAATGTTAAATGCTAGAATGTATGTGACTTTTAAAATTCCAAACACATAATATTAAATATCATGTGTTATTACATAGATAATGTTAAAAGTTTTACTAAATTTTTTTAAATATAAACAACATGATATAAAAGATAAGGGAATACATATATATATGTAACAAAATGGAGAAAGAAGATTTAAAGGGATGTAGATGAGAATACAAAATAAAATACATGTAAATAAAATGTAGGGAAGGAAATAAATGAATGCATAGGTAATGTGAACTAGGATGCATGAATGTAGAGGAAAAAAAAGAAAAAAAGAAATGTGAGCATGCAGATACATGATTTATTTGATTATTAATGTCAACATTAATTTTCGTTAACTGTTAGTTAAAACGTGCGTTGTATACCGTTGACACTTTATCTCTTTACAATTTCTCTTATACAATTCAAACTGGAAACGTTCTTTTGTTATCAATATATTATTAATAAATCAACTTATCAACATATTATTAATAAATCAACTTATCAATATATTATTAATAAATCAACTTATCAATATATTAATTTTATTTAATTTTTTTTATTAATGGATTTTTTTTTTAATTCTGGCGTATTTTCTAATAAAATTTTAATTTGGTTCTGATTTTCTGGGTTGTTACACACATTGTGGAAGCCTATGTGAAGTGTACACTTATATAGTAGAGCCCACCTCTTACTAACGCCGAGACCTTTTGAGGAACAAAATCCCACACCTATAAGGTGACTAAGTTGGGGACAATATCTTGCATGAACGGAGGTGCGGATTGTTACACAGTTCGAAGTTCGTCGCGTCAACTTGACAGAAAGTATCGGCGCTACACAAATGTCACACAGGAAGATAAAAGTTCACAAATGAATACCTCTTATATATTGGTCTGGGGATTCATCTCTATCATGAGGAATTGTAGTGGGAGACAGACAAATGATTCTTGTATTGTGGGTAGGTTGTTTGGCTGTCTATATGCATTCTACATGAGCAAAGCAATTTTGTTTAGACTATGTATATGAATTTGTCAAGAATCATGTGCAATATATATTGTATGAATTTGCAGTCTACCATACACTCTACTTTGCTGTAATGAATTTGTTGTAATCTAATTGTATTTTTTTTAATTTGATACGGTCATTTGCCGTATCAAATTGAGAATTTGAAATGACTAATGGGCATAGTTTTTTTAAATTTGATACGGTTAATGGCATATCAAATTGAGAATTTGATAAGGCCAATGGCCGTATCCTTTAAATTTGATACGGCCATTAGCAGTATCAAATTCTCAATTTGATATGGCTAATGGTTGTATCAAATTAAAAAAAGATACGACCATTAGCCGTTTCAAATTCTCAATTTGATAAGGTTAGTTGCAGTATCAAATTGACAAAGATGCCAAAATTTGATACGGCTCATGGCACTGCCAAATCGAATTAGATACGGCCATGAGCACTGCCTAATTGGCATTTCTGGTGTAGTGCTCGTGACATCCTATTGGTTACATGTAGTCACGGATAGCGACCGCTGGCTACAACCTAATTTTCAAACTTGGTACAGTTGGTGACGGCGTGCTATGGCATTTGTTCACAGGCTTGCGACGGTTGGCGATGCTTAGTGTCAGCTATCAGAGAAATCACAATTTTCCATGTGTCCCAAATCGCCATCGCCAACCGTAGCTAGTTTGGTTACAGAAGCTGACGATGTGTCACTGTTGGTTAGTGTTAGGTTAAATAGCGATGACTATTAGCTACGGCTGACGACAGCCACCGACGACTAAAATCTGAAGCTAACCGAAGCCTTTCTTGTAGTAACGCTAGCAAAAAGATAATATATTACCGTTGCTAAAACAACAACAATAACTACTACTACTAAACCATAATCCTAAACAAGTTGGGTTTGGCAAGAGATGAAACCCAAAATCAAAATACAAAGTCAATATAAAGGTAATAGTAATAACAAAATATTTAAAGACGAAAGCATAAATAAAGATAAAATAAAGAATTAAAATAAATAAATAATAGTAATAATAATGAATAAATAAAAAAGCCATAATGTTGTTGATGATGATGATAATAATACCAGTAGTAATAGATATCCAAGACCAACACTATGCATTATACACTAGCCCTATCATCTAAACTAAAAACACTTTCCTTAAACTAACCAAAGGGTCAAGGTTCTGCTATATGTATCGCTATATTCTATGCTCTTCTATTTGACACCAGCTCTTAGGATATATTCCAACTTATTAAGTCTCTTTTTACTAATTCCACCCTTATCATCCTTGGTCGATCTCTACCTTTATTTAAACAGTCGTTGCAACTTATAATTCCAACGTGTATTGGTGCAACGTGAGGTCTTCGTTGGAGATGTCCAAACCATCTTTAAGTCATGTTGGACTAACTTCTTCTCAACTAGTGCAAATTCAAGTTTGTCCCGAATATCATCGTTTGTAATTGGTTCTTGTCTGATATGCCCACAACTCCATCGCAGCATACACATCTCTGTTACACTTATCTTCTGGATGTAATTTCTCTTAGTAGGCCAACATTTTGCTCCATATATAACATCGTCGGTTTGATCGACGTTCAGTAGAACATTCCTTCAAGATTTTAAAAGATATTCTGCCATAGAAAATGTAACACCCCGTAAAAATATACTAAATAGACTAAGAGATTTAATGGATTAAATAAACAATAAATATAAAACAGTGGAAATATGAGAAATTTGGATAAATAGGAATTTTTTCACGAAACTATTATATTTAGATCGTGACGAAATTCTGATATGTTTTCATATCTAATATGTTGAAAACGGAATCTGTATGAAGAAATAATAATAATTTAAAATCATATGGTAAATGTATACATACAAGAGTTTGAATTAATATATATATATATATATATATACACACACACCTAAGGGATATAACGACATAGTTCGAATAATTAAACATTCTCTTTGGTGAACCTGAAGTTCAAACAAACAGATAAGAACTAAGGGACAAAGAATATATCACATATGTGAAGAAATTTGTAATATAAAGAAATTTATAATATAATTAATTAAAAACACACGCCACCAGGCTCATTGGGCATTTCCTTTGCCTCAATCACTATGAGTGGAAATAATATTTGATTAAACTAAACTCTACATTTTAAAGATTTCATATTGATTTTATGCCTAAGGCGATTTGAGTTTTCACGATAACATCATAATCAGAACCCGCTAAATCTCCTATCTCTAGTTATTGCAAAGTTGTCAATCAATATTTTGGGTTTGCCAATTATTTGGGTTATGTCTGAGGAATTATTTGGTGATTCAGATTTTGTAATCTGGTTTTCCCTTTTCAATTTAAAAGTATTTGTGGTATAAATGGGGTAAGATTTGGTTTTGTTTCATTAGTTGGATAGGTTTGGAACTCCATTCTTAAAAGGAGAACTTGAACGCATTAAGAATTGAAATAACCAAATATTAACATTTTTATGTGCACCGTAGAAAACTGGTGGATTTGATTCAAACAGAATTTTATGTGTATATATGTATCTGTGCAGTTTACACGCATAGAGGTTCAATAGCGGTGGAGGTGCAAAAAATTGTAGCGGGTATAAAGCCGGGAAATAGCGGGGATATAACAGATGTGTATAAATGTTCATTAGATGTGAAACCAGATATTTAAAATTAATTAATTATCCTTATCACATCATTTTTGTAGAAGAAATGAATATTAATTAATATTATATAATAAAATCACAGAATATCATGCTTTTGCATATTAGATTTGATGATTATTGTAGTTTTTTACCTTATATAGCACATTTTTGCCTTAAATTAGATCTTTACATTAAAAAATTTAGTTTTTTCCAGAACAGAACAGGTTAAATCACCCTTTGTATATTTATATTGCTAAAGCAAATGCTAAATAAACTTGATTTAACGGGTGCTAGGGAAAATAGCAGGGGCTAAAAGCGGATCTACCATTCATCGGGGCTAAATAGAAATAGCGTAGTGGCTGGAGAGTGTTATGGGCTATATCGGGGATTTTAGGGGCTTTAACTGCACACACACACACACATATATATATGTATATATGTATATATATATATATATGTGTGTGTATATATATATTTGTATCTGTGCTGAATATGTATGTACGTACGTAACACCTTGTTTCTCTTTCACTATCTAAATAATTCTAACAAGCCTAGGATATAAGTTTGAATAGTTATATTGATATCTTCCCATTTGCTTCTTGTTACTGATTATGCCATGAATTGAGTATTTTAATAAGGGAATTAGACTTGTATACCTTGTATGTGAACAAGATTGACAAAAATTCACCGTTAGAATGTTTCTTAATTCGAACGGAAATTAGTGTTTATAGCACGTATTAAATTATATATTTATATAGTGTAATCAACGTAATCAAACATAATAACGGGATAATAAATACGTTAGAATAGGATTAGAAATTTGTTAATGTTCTCATATGAATTGTTGTTTTTGTATATGTATAAATGGCCTATATATATATAATAATGACACATAGACATGAGGTTAGTCGTCATTTGTGGTAGAAGTCTTCCCAGAACCAACCATCAAATCCAACAACAACAAGTGAGTTTGCCTAATGTGAGAGGTCTAGGTGCCATAGGCCATTAAACTTAGTACACTATGACACGAGGTTAAGCCACTTGTAGTAGAAGTCTACCCAAAACCGCACGGCATATCCAACATCTATAAGTAGTTGGCTTAATACGAGAGGTCTATTGTGTGTGTGTGTGTATATATATATATACCTATTATGTGTGTGAATAGGTAGGCTTACTACCCTCCTTAAGAAGGTCTTAAGTGGCTGACTTTCTTCTTATCTAGTTTGGATCTTAAGTGATTAGGACTAGGCCCGTTCCAAAGGTTTATTCCTTGGATTTGAGCCATAGTCATGGGACTATCACTTATTAGATTCGAAGTGGTCCATGAGTCCTCCTTTTCTAAAGTGGTCTAGTCATGACAATAATAGTGTAGGGTAGTTTACCGAAATGTCCACTTCCTCTAGGGGCTTTGTGAGGGCCAACCTAAGGACGGGTTTGGTATACGTGAGACGTAGCATGCAAATTAATTAATCACCGTCTAAGGGAAGTCTTAAGGAGCATAGGTCTACTACCGTAATATTAGTTAAGTAGTAACATGTGGCGTCCATCAGAGGGGTCGTAAATGGCTATATGCGGGTCTACCCTAAATCAGTACTAAGCGGCGAGGTTATATTTCTCATATTACTTATGAGAACACATATATATACACACATTTAGAACATTGACGTGTCTGGACAGTGTCTTAAGTGGCTAGGGTCCGCCTTCGGATCATAAGAGATCATAGGAATCCACCCTTAGTAAATACACTAGAATAGGCCTTAAGTGACCAAAGAATGTCCACCTCATTAGGTATTAAGTGATTGCTGATCATACCTAAATACATTAGTGAAGGTTTTTAACGATTGACTCGGGTATCCACCTCATTAATCAAAATATACCTTTGTGTGTGCATGCCTGTGTATTTCGTAGACATACTTTGAAATATATAACCTTCCAAATTTATAGTATAGTCTTTAAACGTGTGTTATTTTCAGTCACCGGAATTTTATGTTCTGACCCCTCTTCTTAACATATCCAATAGGCTAATAGGTGGGGCTTAGGCACGGTGGACGATTTGATGATGGAGCCTGAAGAAGGCAACGAGACTATTATTATATTATTAGTTGTTATTGCTCTTTTTGTGTTGGAAGCTCTTAATGGTGAATAATAATGGTGTATCATTGTAAATATATGAATTTGGTGTTTGGTATTTGAATATATGGTTTTTGAATAAATGGTACAGCTTATTTTGATTACTATATTTTATCGTTCCATTATGTGTGATTCCATCTCGTTATATTATTTTGTGCAAATGTAATTCCTTATAGGAATTAACGACCTATTTATAGTGGGTCTAAGTTTCAATGGCCCTTTTCTGGGTCGAAATTTAGGCCCACTCCAAGTTGATTGTTACATTTGCTATCAGAGCATAAGTTACCCAATTATAGGGAAAATATACATAAGAGAGGCGTATTTGTGTTTTGAAAAATATTTTCAAATTGTATATCTATATACTTATATATTATTATACCCCAATAGGTACATGCAACTATACTAGGCAACTTTATAGTTTTCTTTCTTTTCGGCTTAAATACTATCTCAGGAGTATCTGCTGATGGATTCTTCCTTTCTTTTTCGGATAGTAGAATGATTGATAATCCTTCCGGTCAAGGAACCAGGCAAGACCTTTGTATTTGCAAAAATGGTTCCAACAGTATCTCCGGATTGTGGAACAAATCCCTATCGCCAATCCCGCCCCAGCGGAGTCTGCAGCTCGTGCCGCTGAGGCAGCTTTTGATTTTCCTTAACCTTGTAAGGATTTCGCAAATCTTGGTGGGAAACCATTCTTAAGGACAAAGTGTTGGAACTCAAATTTGGAGAATGGACTGTGAAAGGATTTTTTGTGAAGCAACCCGAGCTCCCCCGTGAAGGAATGCCCGGATTGAGTTGAGGACAAGATGAATCAGAACACAAACAGAAGAACATTTCATTACTTATTACAACAATTTACATCAGAGTACAAGAACATACAGAGTATGAATAAATATTATAAATCAGAAAATATCAGAGATTCAAATTACATTACATAGCAGCGGAAAATAATACTAAACACAACTGAAAGAGATAATTGAATACAGAGCTTTCTGGATATCGTTCCAGCTATAAACCAAGATCCTGTGAATACAAATTGGCAAAACCAAAACTACTAGCAGCCCATGCGGAAAATAGGGGCACCCAGAGTTTAGGTTAAAACAACAAACTCCAGGTTAGTCTGTGACTGGTGTGAGAACTAAAACAGTTATTAATCTTTATTTTAAAGTTCTGTAAATCAAGGGACCACGCCGTATAACATGGGGCGGGTTTCCTCCCAAGAATACCAGTGTATAAAACAAACAGCGCAATGCTAAATAAAGAACAATGAAGCTATTATAAGACTCAGGTCCCATCACACAATGCAACGCAAGCCAGAGGATAGAGTTTTTACCTTATAATAGCCAAAAATGCTTGGTATGTGAAATTTCATCTTTTATTATTACTATAAGTGTATAGTGTCAAAACAATTTCAATCATAAGTATCAATCATAGACGGCATAAGTGCCCCATAACACTATGTCGCCATATATAGGTTTACAATCAAAACCGCAAAATGTCGTATTGGAAGTTGGATTTCCATCTGTGAACCAAGGCAAGGGATCGTCCTTACCGCTTCGAGACATTCTAGCCCATGTCTCAGGAACAGCCGCAACTGCACCTTGGATCGTCAGGGCCGGTTCACATGGAGTGGATTAAAATGCCTGAACAATGCGTTTCCCTACCCTATGGGGCGTAAACTGGTCATATCCCGACCAAACTATCAGCCCCGTAACGACCGATATAACCGAGGAGCCTTGCAATCCATCATCCACATAAGTAAAATGTCAGGGCTAGTAAAACGCTGACACCAATCCTAACTAGAAGGAAATGTGTGCCCTCCCTGAAGTCCTCTCCCGTTTCTGGTTCACACCGGGGTGTGAGGCTCGCGAATTAACGCTACACAAAGCTACGCTATATTAAAGCCGTGCTTTGATCATCAACCACAAGACTTTGCTTTTCAACAGAAGCCTTGATCATTTTCATCTTAGCATGCCACACAGGCAACTCACGCTATGCAACCGATGTATATCAATCACACAAAATGAAATCCGATGTCAGACACACATCCATTTACAAGTTCGTTCTAGGTCTGAACGAAGTCGGAGGCACCTTATTCCTCCCCCATATGTCCAATACAGGGGAGAGGTCCTCGCATATCCAGTTGATCTCCAAGTACATCTGGACGATCACCACTTATTACCTTGTCTTGGGTGTACAACCCAATCAAGACATCAGTAATCATCCAAACGATATGAAGACCTCCGGTCTTCAACCACCGTCTTCATCCTCGACATATCGTCGAATTAGTTATTCAGAATGGGATAAACCTGGTCTTTCTGAATAACTTGCGTATATAATAAACAAGTGCTATAAAAATACAACATACGCCTCATTCCAATCCAGAATATTCCTTTATTCAAATATTCTTATACTTTGGGAAAGGTTCCCATTAATTTTATCAAAGATAAATTCTTTAATCTATTTTTGGATATCATTTCAATCTAATTAAAGATGCATTAAAACTCCACTTGGTTTTAATCTTCCCAAAAATCAATATTAACGATTGTTTAACTTGGGAAATCATATCCTGTCAAAGAACCAATGTCATTTGAAACATGGTTCACGATAAACCCAAAATCACATTCCATTCCATCAGCCTTTAACCGTAAATTAGCAAGTGAACAATTCCCTAAGTATTAACCCCAAAGGCCGAAACCAACATCAGATCAATACCCAGGAAACCATTCAACTTAACTAATCTCCAGCTAGTTTCTTATTTTCTTAACTCCATTGAGTCTAAGAACAGTATTATTAAAGATACCATTCACGGCAACCCAAAATCTCATTCCTGTTTTTAACTGGGTAAAAGAACCTATGTCTTTTAAAACACGGTTCATGATAAACCCAAAATCACATTCCATTCCATCAGCCTTTAACCGTAAATTAGCAAGTGAACAATTCCCTAAGTATTAACCCCGAAGGCCGAAACCAACATCAGATCAATACCCAGGAAACCATTCAACTTAACTAATCTCCAGTTAGTTTCTGATTTTCTTAACTCCATTGGGTCTAAGAACAGTATTATTAAAGATACCATTCACGACAACCCAAAATCTTATTCCATTGTTAATCAGGTTAAAGAACAAGTGTTATTTAAAACACCGTTCATAATAAACCCAAAGACCAATTTCAATTCCATTCCAATTAAATATTAATTAATTGGTATACTTCATTAAATCTAAATAAAAAGATTTAATCTTTTCTCAACTGGGTTCAAGAATAGTGTAAATGAAGATACCATTCACGATAAACCCAAAATCACATTTCATATTAAATACAAGGCTCTGAATAGAAAATATATCGGCTTATATTCCATATCAAATTCTGGAATCAACAAATACCGTATTGGAATAACGATATATATATCTTCCAAATTCCTCCACAATATCCGTATAATCACGGAATTCAATATCGAAATATTCCGAAGATAATTTCAATTCAAATCCATTCCAATTCATATATTGGAAATTATGGTTATTTTTTAAACCATTTCAAATCCAATTTATTTATTTAAAAAAATTGGATTTCATAATTCTAGTTAATAACTAGCTCATTTTGATAAAGATCTATTTTTATCTTTTCAAATATGGAATTTTTCATCCCAATTCTTTCCAAATCATTTTTTATGATTTTACACAAATTATTGATATTTTTAATAATTTTATCAAGACCCGTGCAGTCGATTACCATAAACGGTCATCGAACTGCACTTACACCGACCTTTTCCAAATTTGATTTGGACATAATTCCAAATCCAACTATTAGATTTCTAATTTCTTGTATTCATGAGAAAGCTCTTTTCGATACGAATCCAACAGTTCTGGTTTTTGGAGAATCCGACGGTCGGATCTCCCGTAATGTCCGTTCGAAGTCAATGGTCGAAATTCGCGAACTACAACGGCACGGCGCGTTCTATTCAGGCCATTATTATATATATATATAATATATTTCATCGATTTCCTTTTAAAACTTATTTATAAATCGTTTTAAATTCGTTTTCAAAACGATTTCAACTTCATATTCAAATCAAAATTGAATTTCATATCATCGATATATAAAGGATAGTATTTTCAAAACATTATATTTTGAAATCAAATCCTTTTCGATATTCATTATAGATGAATAAAATCGATATAAATATCGTTCAAGTCAAAATGGCGTTAATTCAAATCAACATGGCTTTATATATTTAAATATATTCGTGTCCATCCCAAATCGGACATCAAAATCATATTTTGATCCTTTATTGAATATTACTTTAGAATATTCGTTATTTTAAAATAATCGTTATTTTAAAATATTCATTTTTTCTGAACTGGAATCAGACACAGTCAATTACCATATAATTTGATTATATGGAGTTCATACAATACATGTATACAAAAACAGTGCTAAATAATCATCCATCATCCAGAGTGCATTCTACACTGTATAAGCATTAAATATAAATATTCAACGCTTACACAGCTTGTCAATCAATCGATCGACATACAACTAATTATTGGGACTAGTGTATGTCCAGTATCATCCCAATACCCGTGTGGGGTTTCAAACAATCAAACACAGGTTTTATATGTGCTGTTGGGCGATGTGTAAAATTTATCATCCCAATCCATATCAGTCAAATGTGTGTACATAAACAAATCGTCCGATTTGTTTATAAATATTTATTTATTCATATACACGTTAAATATTATATTTTTAACTACAAAATATTTTATTCCATTCCACAACACACAATCAATTTTCACAACACAATCAATCAAACAAACAAGTCATCCACGGTCTGTGGACGACGGGTGTCGGGTGCTGCTAAGCACCGTCTGCATCCTTGTATATATTTATAACTAGAAAGTAAATTTAAAATGAGAAGTTCTCACCTTCGAGATCCACTCCGTCATGCTTTGATTGTCGATCTATGTAGTATACCTACGATAAAAATTATATTTTTAACCAATCAATAATTATTTCTTTGTATGATTATTTTATAAATAACATGCATAGGCTAAAAATTATATTTTTATCTTTCTAAAAATAATTTCATATTTTTATAACAACGTTACATAGATAAAAATCACATTTTTATACCGCTGCTATATAGATAAAAATCGAATCTTTCTACCGCTAATGAATATATAAAAATCACGTTTTTACATTGCCATTCAAACGATAAAAATCATATTTTTACTTTGTTATATATATGATAAAAATTACATTTTTACAATGGCATTTCATATATAAAAATCATATATTTTTATCGCTTCATTCCAATAAATAAAAATCATATTTTAATTTCAACTTCATATATTTTTACAATGCTTCTTTATATATAAAAATTATATTTTTATATTCCTACTTCTTATATAAAGATCGAATTTTTATTTCACTTCATATATAATAAAAATCGATTTTTTATCTTAACGATATCCATATAAAGATTGTATATTTATCATAATGAAAACATTATAAAAATCGTATTTTTATCTCACTTTTCATATTATAAAAATCATATCTTTTCTATGTGTTAAAAATAGAATCTTTGTATTATAAAAATCTAAACTTTTCATTGCTAATTCATAAAAAGATCACATTTTTAATGTCGTGTTATATATATTTTTAAAATAAGCTATTATATGTAAAAACTAATTTTAAAAAGCGAAAATCACCTTTCACCGCTGAGAGGAGGGGGTTTTGCTACTGAACGGAGAAGGGGAGGGGCTGCATCGAAGTCAGGAGGTGAAGGCGAAGGCGCAGTGGTCGGGCTAGAGTTTCAGGGCGGCGGCTGCAGGGTTTCATCGGGTTTGGGGGGTTCAAACGAGGAGAGAGATGGAAGGGGGAAGGGGAGGTCCGATGGAGGAGGGGGGGTTCGCCGGCGTTGGGCGGCGGCGCGCGACGTCACTTGGGGGGGGCGCGATGATGGGCAGCGGTGGTTTCCTTTCCCCAATCGCGATTTTTTTTTGAATGGTTGAATTCTGAAGGGAGAGAGGGAGGAAGAGAGTAACATCCCTAAAACAGTTCAAAATTAATGCCACATCAACCCAAAGTTTTCGTGTGTTTCCGGTCCCTAGAATTAGCTGCCGCCCAAATTTTTTTATCCCATCCGCTTCCTGCCACACCCCCCTTCGCCTTTTCCCTATTCTGACCCAAAAAAATGTGCTCTTACATAAAAAAATCCTAAAAATCTGGAAATATTCCCAGAAGTCCACGCAAATTGAAAAAAAAAAGATGCATATGTGTATGCAACTATTACTAATAGTTGCATACATTTATGCAACTATGTAGATACACATGCAAAAAAAATCCGCAAGCCTGTTGAATAATTGCATACAAGTATGTTGTTATTCAGAATAGCTGCATACTTATATGCAATAATGTGTTGAAAGCCAAAGACATGGCAATATGTGCATACTTGAATGCAGATTTTCTGCATAACTGCATACTCGTATGCACATATACAAGCATGCATGCTTTCTATGCAGAAATCGAATACATGCATGAAATCAAGCATGTATTTCAGAAAATCTGCATATATGTATACATATATGCTTCTGTATGATGCAGAATTGAAATAGATGCATACAGGTATGCAAATATTTGAAATATGTGCATGTTTTCATGCATTTTACTGCATTTTTCGTTGTTTTGTGTATTTTTTGATTTTGACGTGTTTATTGATTGTTTTTCCACCTGATTTTTTTGGCGTGAATGTGTTTTATTTAATAATGAATTTTCGTGATTTTTTATTATTTTTTATATGTTTTTGAAAAATAGGGACCTAATTTACATGAAAAGTTAGACCGGATGTGAGCCTAATTTTGAAACTTAATAGGGACATGTCACAAACAGACCCTTTAATTAATTTAATTTTCAAAAAGCAACTTTTTATTTCGAACTCAAAATCAAACCCACCAATTGTCATCCACAACCAATTACCCCCATTCCGAACATAATGGGATATGTTTCGTAAGCTGATTCGACTGTTTCGATCAGTTTCCCATCAAAATCAAAATATAAATCTACATATTGAATTTGAACGCACATTTCAATTTACCAGGGCCATATACAGATTCTAAAAATTCCTAAAATATATTTTCTAGCTTCGTATTGATGATATGATTCTAACAAAACTAGTTTCGTCAAATTTGGAGACCGTTTGAAAAATAGCCATTTTCTGGTCGATCCAAATTGACTGAAACTGTCAAAACATGTTTTCCTTTTCCACACTCACATATTGGATTCAAAAATTAAAATTTTTGGAATCTAGCAATAACTTGACATCCCAGATCCAAAAAAAGTGGTTTCGTCAAAAACGGAGGTCGTTTGCAAAATTTCCATTTTTAGGGGCTATATTTTCCATAGCGACTATTCTGAATTTTCAACTGGGCATAACTTTATATTCCTGCTATGAAATTTCAATTTTTCAGATTCGTTGGAAAGATATTTTCAAATAGATTCTAATATTCTTGGTTTCGCTAAAATCCGGTTTATTTTGAATCTTGTACATTCATTTGAAGTTTGAAATCGAATTTTCAAACTACCGCGCCTTTTCAATTCCTTTTATAATTAAAATATATATTTTATATTCTAACGACGATTTAAATAAATATATACGTTCTAATTCTATTAAAAATAAATTTCTCGTCGTTATTATTTTAAATATTCAAAATTCATTAAAATTGCCAAAGTAAAATTTTAAATTGGTTCGGATTGTCCGGGTTATTACATTTTGGGCCACGGGATGGTCGGATGAGGTTAAGAGGAGAGTTGCGGCCTGGCACATAAAAGAACAATACCTCGAATGGTGAAACCTGGTATCTGTAGAAAACATGGGCCGAGAATTTACGTAGGCTGAATTTAAGACCCGTTTTAAGGCGAAGTTTCTACCCAATGCCGAGATGTCAATCTAGTTAGAGAAGTTTATCCATCCGAGACAAGGAAATATGAGTTTGTATGAGTGTGTAGCTAAATTAACCGAGTTATGGAAGTTTGGTAGGGTTTTGGTGGATACCCCAATGAACAAGACTTTAAGATTTTTCAAGGGATTGAACTCAGTATTAAAGGAGACTTTGGTGGTCCAAGTTACATTTGGAGCAACATTTGAGATATTAGTAGAAATTGCCATCTTATGCATGGTTGAATGATCTAAAGAGAGCAAGAGTGGTGAGGAGGGAGAAGGCGGTTCTTTTTCTAAGAAGAATAAGAAGAAAGAATGGTGAAAGAACAAGAATAAAGAAGTAAGTTAAAGAAAGAAGCTAAGACTTGTACAAAGTGCAATTGTAAGAGTTACGAGGCCAAAGAATGCATGACTATTTTAGCAAAGAAGGACTTTAAGGGGAGATGTTTCAATTTTCATAAAGAAGGACACTTATCTAAGGATTTCCCAAAGCCTAGAGTTGTTCAGAATAGTCAGAATTATGCATTGGAAGCAACACCAATACAGAGCCGACCCCCGAAAGATCAAGGACAACCCGCACTTGAAGGTATAACTTCTATTTTAGGAATTTCCGTATATACATTTCTTGATTTTGGAGCGACCCATTCTTTTATTTCTAAAAGATTAATTGATTCATTAAACCTTTCCTTATCCATCACTAGTAATCCGACAGAGGTAGCCAATCCTATCGGAGGAACTAAGTATCTTGAGTTGATCTGTAAAAACCAAGTATTGGATATCGACGATGTCGAGTTCCTCTGCGATGCGTATGCATTGTATTTTATAGGGTATGACCTTATTCTAGGTATGGATTGGCTATCATTTTATGGAGCCATCCTAAATTGCGACAAGTGAGTTATTCATCTTAGGAGCCAAGGAGGATGTAGTCTGAGAATCCCTTGTGATATTAGAAACAAGGATAAAGCCCTATTGTGTGCCTTGTCTCCTAGTTTAGAAGGACCATCTTCGGTCCCAGTAGTATGTGAGTTCTTGGATGTATTTGAGGAAGTAACGGGACTTCCATCCCATAGGGAGATCTCTTTTCATACTAACCTAGAGAAAAACGCCAGACCAGTAGCTTTACCCTTGAGGCATATGGCGCCTAAAGAAAAGAGAGAGTTAGATAAAAAAAATTCATATTTGCTATAGAAAGGCTTCATTCGATGAAGTACATCTGAGTGGGGTGCACCTGCTTCATTCGATGAAGTACATCCGAGTGGGGTGCACCTGTTGTGTTTTCCATCAAACCTGATGGATCCCTAAGACTTTGTATGGGTTATAGGGAGTTAAATAAAATAACTAAGAAGAATAGGTACTTCTAACCTAGAATTCATGAGCTGTTTGACGACTTGGGAAGTGCGCGGGTATTTTCCCAGTTAGACCTTGCAAGTGGATTTCACCAATTGAGAATTGCAGAAGAGAGTAAGGATATAAGTGCATTTAGGACACTGGATGGATTATTCCAATGGGAGGTTATGCTTTTTGGACTAACGAATGCACCCGCCTTCTTTTTTGACCTTATGAGTAGAGTATTTAGGGGCATTTTGAATAAGATCGTGGTGGTTTTTGTATATGATATCCTTATATTTTCCAAGGACTACAAAGAGCATGAAAGTCACTTAAGACAGGTCCTAGGAATATTGAGAGAGAATCAGTTGAAAACCAATTTTTCAAAGTGTCATTTCTGGAAAGAAGAAGTTAGATTTTTTTGGCATATTGCATCAGGAAAAGTTTTGGCAGTTGACCCCGCGAAGACCGAGGCAATTAAGGGAAAGAAAGTACCTCGTAACGCTAGGAGATAAGAAGCTTCCTTGGGTTAGTAGGATATTATCGAAAGTTTATTAAGGAGTTCGCAAAGATTGCTATCCCTTTAACTTAACTGACGAAGAAGAACTTGGTATTTTCTTGGGGTGATAAGTATGATGTGGCTTTTAGGAAATTAAAGGAAGCATTGACTAGTGCACCAGTTCTCATTATACCCGATGGTTCAATAATGTTCACGGTTTACACTAATGCATGTGCAACATACTTAGGAGCGATTCTCATGCAAGAATGAAGGGCAGTTGCTTATGCTAGTAGACAACTCAAGGACCACGAGAAAAGGTACCCAGTTTATGACCTGGAGTTGGCTGCGGTAGTATTCACCCTAAAGATGTGGAGACACTATCTTTTAGGGGAGAAATTCGAGCTTTTAACTGACCATAAATCCTTAAAGTATTTATTCTCTCAGCATAATTTGAATTTAAGAGAACGATGGATGGATCACATTGCCTTACCCCAGGAAAAGGGAACGTCGTAGCTAATGTGTTGAGTAGAAGACATGCATCTTTGAATGCAATCTTAGAATGTAAACAGTTGGATTTTCTCTCCAACTTTAACTTGCAACCGCCACTTGTAGCTTCTAGTAGTTTTCTTGGAGTTATGCTAGTTAGACTGACTCTAAGGGAAATGTTTCATAGTATACAAGATCTTGGCAAGGAGATAAGAATCTTGAAGGAGAAAGTGGGAAAGAAGGAGATCTTTCCTCATTCAGTTAGATATTCGCTTAGTGACGATGGGAGTTTACTTAGGGATGGATGACTTTGTGTCCCTATGGATGGGGAGTTGAGGAAGGAGATTTTAAGAGAGTGCCATAGGCCGTGGATGACCATACACCCAGGTGGAGGTAAAATGTATAAGGATGTGAAGAGAAATCTCCACCGGGAAGGGATGAAAAGAGAGATAGCTGAGTTTGTGGCCAAGTGTCTAACATGACAAAAAGTTAAAGCAGATCAAGGAAGGCATGAAGGATTACTGTTACCTTTAGAAGTTCCCATGTGGGAATGGAAGAATATTTCCATGGACTTTGTTGATGGGCTTCCAAGGAGTCAAAGAGGAAATGAGGTTATTTGGGTTATAGTGAACCGTCTGACCAAGAGTGCTCACTTTATACCAGTCAAGAAGAATAGGACTACGGCTTTATTGGCCCATTTGTATGTCAGAGAAATAGTTAGATTGCATGGAATTACATCTAGTATAGTTAACGATCGAGATTCTCTATTCACAAATGAGTTTTGGAGAAGTTTACAAGAAAGGTTAGGGACACCGCTCAACTTGAGTACAGCTTATCACCTACAGATCGATGTCCAGATATAAAGAATCAATTGTGTCCTCGAAGATTTACTTAGAGCCTAAATTATCAACCTTGGAGGATTTTCGGAGCAATATCCGCCGCTTGTGGAGTTTGCTTATAACAACAATTTTCAAGCAACGATTGGTATGGCCCCTTTTGAAGCGCTTTACGGGCGGCTATGCAAATTGCCAACTTGTTGGTGGAAGCTACCGACAAGGTTCTACTCGGACCAGACTACAACTATGATTCCACGAAGAATATTTCTTTGATTAGGCAGAGGATAAAAGCAGTCTAAGACCGTCATAAATCATATGCAGATAAGAGGAGGAGGGAACTTGAGTTCAGTATATGAGACTTGGTATTTGTAAAGGTTCACCCTCTCAAGAAGACTATCTGGTTTGGGAAGACTAGGAAGTTGGCTCCCAGATTTATTGGGCCTTTTTGCATTATCGAGATGATATGATCTTTGGTTTATCCAGTGGATCTCCCGGAGCGACTATCGGGAATCCATAACGTTCTTCATTATCTCATCTGAGAAAGTGCCTTCATGATTCTGCTACAAGCCTCGAGCTTGACGAGATTGGGGACATAGGAAGCCTCGAGTTGGAGTCTAAGGTACCCCGTTCCACTGCAAAGATTGTAGAGAAAGAATCAGAAGACTCCAAAATAAATTCATTCGCCTTGTCCGAGTACGATAGGGAGATGACCCTCTGGAAAGTACTTAGGAGACTGAGGATAAAATGAGATAGATCTACCCAGATCTTTGCTCGGGTTATTTTCCCTCTAAGTTACGTTTACGGATGCATTGTTGTTGCTAGGGAAAATGAATGCAATACAATTGCATAGCGCACTCATATAGAAATATATGCATATTAGGGTGTTTTACATACATACAACATCACTTATTTCACATACTCGCTAGGATTGAGCTCACTTTAGTAAGTCTGCAGTTCATAATCAATGTGAGTCACGAATGCTTTTGGATGAATTAAAAATAACACGGGTGTATAGCATGGAGATTTAGAGTGAATTGTGTTTTTTGCTCCTTCAAACAGATTTCGGGATGAAATCTATTTTAAGGGGGGAAAGAATGTAACACCCTATAAAAATATAATCAATAGACTAAGAGATTTAATGGATTAAACAAACAATAAATATAAAATAGTGGAAAAATGAGAATTTTGGACGAATAGGAATTTGTTCACGAAACTATTAATTTAGATTCGTAACGAAATTCTGATACGTTTTCATATATAATATGTGAAAACGGAGTCTGTATGAAGAAATAATAATAATTTGAAATCATACGACAAATGTATACATGTAAGAGTTTAAATTAATAATATATATAAATATACAAGGGATATAACGACATAATTATAATAATTAAACATTCCGTTAGGTGAATATGAAATTCAAACTAATAGATAAGGACCAGGAGACAAATAATATATCATATAAGGAAAGCAATTTGTAATATAAGGAAATTTATAATATAATTAATTAGAAACACACGCCACCAAGCTCACTGGTTTTTTTTACTCTAGAGCGATCAACACCCAAAGATCAACCACCGGTCGACCGCCCTTCGTGGTTAGGTGGCGACCGCTTGGTGCAGCCTAGGCCTGGTGAGAGTCGTTTAGGTTGGTGTTTAGGCTGCTTTTATAGGAAATGGACAGCTACTGACCCATATTAATCTAATGCTTTCCATTCATTTACACTTCTATAACTACCACCTCATTCACCTCACAATTCCCTAAACCCTCTCACTCTGTGTGCCTCCATTCTACTGTTGATATTACAGAAATTAGGTTGAAATAGGTTTCTTCTTCTATCCTTAATTTATTTCTTTCCTAATATATTTAGATTTAGATTTTATTCTGGAATTTCTATAATCTATATATAAGACTCAAATTTATAGGATTCTCTTATATAGATTTGCAGTAAGATTAAAGAATGACATGTACAACATTCAAATCAGTGTTATTTCCTTTGTTTCAATCACTGTGAGTGGAAATAATATTTGATTGAACTAAGTGTTGATTTCATATTGATTTGTATGCCTAAGGAGGTTTAGGTTTTCATGATAACATCATAGTAAAAAAAACCAAATCGCCTATCTCTATTTATCGCAAAGTTGTCAATCCATATTTTAGGTTTGTGAATTATTTAGGTTATGTTTGAGGAATGATTTGGTAATTCTGCTTTTGTTTTATTGGATTTTCCCTTTTCAATTTGAAAGTGTTTGTGGTATAAAAGGGTTAAGATTTGGTTTGGTTTCATTATTTGTATAGGTCTAGATCTCCATTCTTAAAAGGAGAACTTGAACGTATTTAGATTTGAAATAATAAAATATTAACGTTTTTGTGTGCAATATAGAAAAAGGGTGGATTTGATTCAAATAGAAGTTTATGTATATATATATATATATATATATATATATATATATATTTGTGTGTGTGTGTGTGCGCGCGCTGAATATGTATGTATGTATGTAACACCTTATTTCTCTTTCACTATCTAAATAATTCTAACATGCCTAGGATACAAGTTTAAATGGAACAATGGTTATATTGATAGTTTCCCATTGGCTACTTATTACAAATTATGCCATGAATTGAGTAGTTTAATATGGGAATTAGGCATGTATACCTTGTATGTGAACAGGATTGGCAAAAATTTACCGTTAGAACGTTTCTTAATTCGAACGGAAATTAGTGTTTATAGCATGTATTAAATTATATATTTATATAGCATAATCAACATAATCGAACGTAATAAGGACGTAAAAAATACGTTAGAATAAGATTAGAAATTTATAAATATCCCTATATGAAATGTTGTTTATGTATGTGTATAAATTATATATATATATTAATGAATGACACATATGCATGAGATTAGTCGTCATTTGTGATAGAAGTCTGCCCGGAACTAAACAGTAAATCCAGCAACCACAAGTGAGTTCGGCTAATCTGAGAGGTTTGGGTGCCATGGGCCATTAAACTTAGTACACTATGACATGAAGTTAAGCCCGCTTGTAGTAGAAGTCTACCCGGAACCGCTCGGCGTATCCAGCATCTACAAGTAGTTGGTTTAATGTGAGAGGTCTAGTGTGTCTATATACATACATACATATATTATACCTATTATGTGTGTAAATAGGTAGGCTTACCACCCACCTTGAGAAGGTCTTAAGTGACTGACTTTCTTCTTATCTAGTTTCGGTCTTAAATGGTTAGGACTAGACCCATTCCGATGGTTTATTCCTTGGATTTAGGCTAAAGTCATGGGACCCTCGCTTATTAGATTTGAAGTAGTCTATGAGTCCTCTTTCTATAAAGTGGACTAGTCATGGCGATAATGAAGTAGGGTAGTTTACCGGAATGTCCACTTCCTTTCGTAGCTTTGTGAAGGCCAACCTAGGGACGGGTTTGGTATACATGGGACATAGCACATAATTTAATTAACCACCGTCTACGGGAAGTCTTAAGGGACATAGGTCTACTATAATAATATCAGTTAAGTATTAATATGAGGCGTCCACCGTAGGGGTCTTAAATGGCTATATGCTTACCTACCCTAAACCGGTACTAAGCGGTGAGGTACTACTTCTCATATTACTTGTGAGAATATATATATATATATATATATATATATATATATGCACACACTTAAGACGTTGACATGTTGGGACGAGTTCTTAAGTGGCTAGGGTCCGCCTTAGGGTTATAGGATCTAAATTAACCCTAGAGGGGGTGTATAGGGTTTATTGCAGTTTTTGCTAAGTAATTAAATTATAGCAACACAAATAATAATCAGAATAAATGCGGGAAAATAACTAACAAACATATATACCCAACCTCGGCAAAACCTTGCCTACTGCTTTATTCCCCAAGGGTTCTACTAGGATTTAAAATAATTTCCATGCTTACAATCCCCTGTAAACTCACGACACTCGCTCCCAACTGTTCTAACCCTATACTCAAAACCCTATACTAATCTCTATCCCCGACGTTAGATTTCCCCGAATTACAGACCTGTAACTCGTCTCCTTAGTTTTGATAAACTAGAAAACTTCAATTCATTTTTCAAAATAAAATCAACAAAAACAATTAAAAATAACAAACAATTAAGAGCCCTAGTTTTAAAACTAAAATCCTTTTAAGCTCTTTTAAATTTGGCCAGCCCCTTTTATAATTCTTTGTCTTGCTTCAAAGGTATTCAGCCCCCTTTCTCTTATTCATAAACCTAATTTCTTGGCTCCGGAAATAAAAAATAGCGATGGCAATATGAACTAGGGTTTCAAATCTCACCTGGTTCGTGAAGTAATTATCTTCCGCTCCTTTTTAGATTCGCTTAGATTTCCAGTTGTTATCTCCACTAATTTGATTGAGTTGAAATACTTGGATTTGATCCAAGTAATTTGTTGATGCTCTAGTATGAATTTTTAAATTGAATATTTATTTTTATTTATGCTCGAACTTAGATAATTAATTATCGATGATAATGGGTGTTTAAATAGGATTAAAAAACTGAAATATGCTCCGATTTCAACGTTAGATTTGGTCTTTGATATTTACCAAAATATTGGGCTTTTGAAATCCACGGCTTTGATTTTGTTGAGTTTGAAATATCCAAACTTTCTAGAATTGTTGCATGATGAGTTTCATTACTTTTAATTGGTCCTTTATGAATACTATCGTATATCTATTTTTCTGAAAATAATTCAGTGATATATGGAACTTTGATTTAGTCATCCTTGTTGTAAATATCAATTTTTAAAAAATCGGCTACATTTATTTCTCTGGAATGAAGCCTTGATGTAATTTAGAACTTTGAATTTTCCAAAATAAAATTCTTGCATGTTAATGTTCTACCAAAAGTTCCATGACTATGTTCCTTGTATATACCGTGCATTGTTGACGTCACTCTGCCCATAGCTTTCCATGTTTACAAACATTTGAAATAGATGCTATATTTCTGGAAACATTGTGAATTTCGTGAATCATTTGAATGATACTTGCCCCACTGTAAATTTGATTTGTCTTGGCATATCTGAATATGTCCCATTTGTTTGAACTCCTCCGCCTTGATATTTGTTTGTTAGTTCATTATAGTTTGTATTATTCATGTATTTGGAAAACTTCCATGCTTGTGTACATTGCTTGAGCAGACGTGCTTGTGCAATTTGTTGAGATGTCAGTACTGGTCCATGTTCATTTTGTTGAAACTTGTGCATGCTTCATGTTCATGCTGATCCATGCTTATATATACTAGCTCACCCTCTTTTGCTGTCATGTGTTTTTGTTGTATGGGTCTGAACTCCTTTGTCTTACTAGCTTGATGTTGGCTTGTAGCTATGTTTAAGTATGCTGCTATGTTCATTCTTGCATATGTTTGTACCAGTATTCGCTCCTGCTTTAGTACATGTATTGTAACGACCCGCAAATCCGAGCTATCTGAGTTGACTACATACACCACAAGTCCAACCCAAATAACACAGAAATACGACTCATTATTAGAAAGAAGTTAGAGGATGAGAAATAGAAAGAAAGAAATATTAGAATAGAAGAAAAACGAAGATCACAACTCACAGCGGAACGAATAAAATATATTCTATAACATAACTTTTGAAATACAAATCTGTTTTGTACATATACACATACCATCATCAGAGTACACATAACATTTGATTCAGCGGAAGTAACTCTAAATAACTAACGTTGAAGCCTCCTGCTTTAAGCTCCTCCAAGTGTATCTGTAAAAGCCTGAAACACTTGACTGCCCGTACAAATTTGGGCACCCAAGAGTTTAGGGAAAACAAAACAAAATAAACTCTGGGTCAGTCATGGGACTGGTGTGAGTAAACTCCAACCACTTGTTTAACTTTCAAAATCTTTTTCGAAAGAAAAGATAATAGTAAGACTAGCCCACACATAAACACGGACGGTTTTTACCTTACTATAACCCAAAACACTTTGATACAAAAATCCAGTGATATTATAATAATGCCTACCTCAAATAAATAACCAAATAGCAGAACGCTTGCATCTCACGCTCCACATACATAGTATAAAATCAAAACTCGCATGGCGCTTATTGGAGATTGGGTTTCCAACATGACAAGGTATGGGACCACCTTCCGACAGTGCATCTCTAGAGGCGAATACACCTGGGTTCAACAAGAACATCTTGCAACCCGGCCCACACATGACCGACCACTCATTTCGCTTGAGTGTATCGAATGTATATCACCAACGGTTGGACTCAAACCACCGTTCCCGAATGGGCAGAATCGATAGATTTAGAAACAAAGGAATTTTCTCTAGATAGGTGATTATACACCCTAATGGGAGCGACCCACATAGCCATGCTGCCTGCCCGATTTTTGTCCTTTCCCGGTTGTTGAGGCCTGAGACTACGCATACTTACCATTCATTGATAGCACAATCACTTTGAATGCCACATTGTCAGATCCGTTAATCACTAGTTGAGTTTGCACAAATATTCTGGATATTATGCTAAGGGATAAATCCGTTGCAACCATATACATTCATACAGACCAACCCATTTGATCATTGGAAATACTCTGTCAGACATTCGTCCATTTACGTTCGTTCTGGGATTGAACGACACCGAAGACACTATTTCTATTACTAGAAAAGCCCTTGCACTTTACTCCGTCTTCAATATATTCAGCATACTTGGTTCGCAACGCTTATGCCGATACGGAGTGGTTCTTCGGATAATAATCCAACCGGTCTCTCCATATTGACAACGATGGTCAAAACTTCGATAGTCTGTGATTTAACTATCGAATAAAAACAAGTGTTCATCCAAACATATCAAACAAATCACTGGGCTCTTTAATTAATATTTCATTAATTAAATCACTTCTCTATTTCCTCATCAATATTTGTTAACCAAATATTTTCCATAATCAATCTTGGCCCTTTACGCTATTTTTGATTTCGTTTCCTTATCGAATTCTATATATATATCGATATATAGATTTCTAATTGTCAAATTTCTTAAAAATATTCTAACTCCTTAAATTCCCGGAAAAATTCGCCATAACCTCCCCTGTATCGGGAGCATCGGGAAATTTCAAATAGCATCCCGGTATCTTCCTCAATCAAAAAGAAAAAGGAAAAGCCAAGCGGCTTGCCGATACGGCGCATAAAACCCATATATGAATTAAACATGTACCTTTTTGTCGGCATTACATTTATAAACTTCATATACTTCATCCCATACCTGTCTAACCCCTGTTCACCTGTTTTCAATTCAATTCAATAACATCTAATCGCTTGAATTCAGTTTCGCCCATTTATTCTTTAAATTGGCCCTTTTGCCTATTTCACTTCTTTGTTTGAACATAACACGTTCAAATAAAATGTTTAACTTGCTCACAACCAAATTGAATTTCAATTTCAATTCTAGTTTCCCTTTTTGATTTCGAATATAAATTTTTAAATCGAAATTACTTATTCAAACCCCAATATTCATTCGAAATCTCATTAACTAATTTCTATTCAATTTAGTTAATTCTATTCAATAAATCAAAATCTGATTTCTGTTTCCAAAATCATATTCATTCACACAACTTGAATTCGCATATATTTGCAACTCAACCCTGAGATTTTCTAAATAGAAACTTCAGATTTTTCCGCTTAAAATCCTTTTATAATATTAGATAAACCATTAAGGTTTTAAAACGATTCTGGCGATGCTTTTCTGAAAATTTGATTTTTACATAACTCAATATCTATACGACGAAATTCATATTTTTCTCTTTCATTAGAAAACTATTATCAAACCGGTCCTGACGTTTCTTGTTTCAAAGAATTCCGACTTCAATTGCGTTCTGTATACTCAATTGAAGTTCGAGTCGCTATTTTACGAACTGCAGCGCTGCGGCGAGTTCGTTTTTAATTATATTTATAAATATAAACTTTTTAAACTTCTAAACTTCTTTAAAATGAATTCAGCTCCATTTAACTCTGCTTGATTCAAATTCAAATCTCACTTTTATTTGAATTCTAAATTCAAATTCCAATTCCTTTTCTATTTGATATTCAAATCCAATATTTGAATTTCTATTTGAATTCCCTATATTCAAACTCTATATTTAAATTCCATTTGAACTTTCTATATTCCAATTTCTATATTTGAATTCTATTGGAATTCAAATATTCAAACCCCTTTCAAATTCTACATTCAAAATTCCATAGTTTAAAACCCATTTGAATTTCTAATATTCAAATTCATTTTCAACACCATTTGAATTTCCATTATTCAAATTCATTTGAATTCCCTTGAATTCAAATTCCATTTCAAAACTATTTGGATTCCCTATTTTGAAATCCTATTTCAATTCTACTTTGAAATCCTACTTTCAAAGTTTATTTCAAATTCTATTTTGAAATCTCATATTCAAATTTCTACTTGAATTTCTATATTCAATTCCATGTTCAAATTCAACACTTGAATTTCTATTTCAAATCTCAATTCAAATTTCACATTTGAATTCTTCTTTGAAATACTATATTTGAAATTCTACATTCAAATCTCTATTTGAATTTCTTTATTCGAATTTCTTTGAATTCAAATTTTATTTTTCATTCTAATCTCGTCTATTCAAATTCTATTTGAATTTCTATTTCAATCTCCCCTTAATATTCAAATATTTAAATTCCTTTTCTAATTCTACTATTCAAATGTTATACTCAAATTTCATTTGAGTTATATATTTAAAAATTTCATTTCAAATCCTATTTTTGAAATTCCTTTTCAAGTCCCAATTTCACACCTGTATTTCTATTTCTGAATTATCGAATGATAATCCTTTTCCCTTCATTTATAACTTCGTTATAAAAGAACTATTTATAACTTCGTTTAAAAAGAACTACTTGTTTTATTTTTCAAAAACAAGTTTATATTTTATTCCATTTAAAATTCAAATTCTATTTAAAAATAGAATTTCCCCTTTTTTTAAATCTCAAATACTCTTTCCACGATATTTTAAATATCATTACTTAAGCCCAGTGATAAAACACACAAAGCAACCAATTATTTATTTTTCTAACACCTCATGTATTAAAAATATATGTGCAACAAATAAACAAACAGATAATATATTTTTGAGGAATCCAGTTGGATTCCTCCAACCTGTTTCCCTGCATCCACAGATGTTAGCACATAAATAATACCCATTCTGCTTCGTGGCAGAATATCGCGGTATAGAAGGTCATCCACTAATCATAGCGTGGGGCGTATAGGGTAATCATCCGCTATGAAACTGCGGGCATCCGCTAATGAGACTGCGGGAATTCAACCAATCAATCAACCCAATATATATATATAATAGCCTAAATAACTAATATATATAAAACAACCATCAAAACATTCACACAAGCAACAGACAATTATTTTTAAAAAAAATAATTAGAAATAAAAGGTGAGTGAGATTTACTCACCAGGATTTTCTTTGCTGAATGTCTCGCTCACTTTCTATATCATCGCAGCTATGAACCTACTCGAGTTGTCTCGAATAATATATTTTGTTCCTATAATTGTTTAAATTTATAAACATATTAAGCTATCATTAATTTTAAATTGACTTGGTAATATAAATAAATTATTTTAAGTAATTTAAATTTTGGAAACAACATTTACCTTATTTCTTCGCAAATCACTCGATCAATCACACAACCTCTCTTCAACCTTTCATCGAACACTTCACAGTCACTGTTTTCTATCATCTATAGCTGCTGCCCCATTGCTGCATCACAAATCCAACTCCGAATTATCACAGACTTGATCTCTTCCATCCTCAACTACCGAACTCCACAAATATCCATTGTCGTATCTAAAAATCCCAATTTGACATCAACGCATATGCCCATACCAGCATTCGATTCAACATACATCGTTGTCATCTTCTGCTAAATCGCATTACCCCTTTTCAACACCAAATCACAACTCGCAAAGGGATGCCGACATCCTCTTCAAATACCAGCGCCACCAATTGATGTCGAGCTTCGAGAACTCCTCCAGGTCAACTCGCATCGAGCCACAAACACCCGAACCCCTCATACATCGGATCGCACCTAAAAAGAACCCTAAATCCCCTTTTGCAAATTCTGAATAAACCCACGAGACATCGACAATCTCCTCGAACTGATTGTCGCAGCCATCCTCGAGCGTTTCCAGCTTGAGTCGAGAGCCAGGAGGTCTTGGTTTCAATCGCGGATACTGATTCCAATTTGGATTTTTTTTTTTTTTTATAACCAAACGGAAAGGATTTAAAAAGGGAAAAAATAATTTCGATTTGCATTACTGAAGAGAGAAATAAGGGAGAGGGAATCGGGTTTGCGATGGTTTATTATATAGGCGCAGGGAGGAACTAACAGTACTGAAGCCATTAAATTTTATGTCTGCTAGACATTGAAGGTGGGAGGCAGAAATTGTTGCTCGATGTATAAAATAGGTCTGCGCGATTTTTTTTTTTTTATCTAGGGTGGCTGATGTAGGTCGGCTCTGATTTTTCCTTTCTTTTATTATTTATATTGATTTCATTTTAATTAAATAATTAAAATATTTCGCGGTCCTTAACTAGTGATCCCGAACCACTATCCAACCATGACGACCGATGTTTCCAACGTTATTCACTATTCTGAATTTAATGAAATAGATTATACAATTAAATTTGAACGTATATTTAAAATAGCCCTATTAAATCAATTTAAATTCAAAACAAATAAATTTAACAATAAATTTCAATTATCATTGTTCATATTTAATAGTGTATATATATTGATCATCTGCACCGTTTCGATTCAATTTTACCTTTGAATTAAATTATAAATTCTCGTATTTCAAAAATTATCAAAATAAATCGTAATTCGATTATTTAATCGATAATCCAATATAAAAATTCTTTTATATTATCAACACAATATTTAAAACGATATTAAATATTTAAAATAAACTATTCAAAAATCTGGGTCGTTACATTCTTCCCCCCTTAAAATAATTTCGTCCTCGAAATTGCTAAGGTAAGAAAAAGGTTACAAATCCATTTCTTTTCCACATCTCACTTATGTTGAAACTTAACTCCTCATATTTCAACAAATTTAATTCCACCAAAACTTTTGGTCTTCCTTCATTTAATTCGAATGATCGACGATCAATCCATTTATATCAAATCTATATTCCATTAATCCTATTCAAATTGATTCTAGTTAATTGATTCACTTCAATCCATTTAACTAGCTTAAGTTAAATTTAAATTCCAGAATTCAAATCCCAGGATTTTCATTTCAAATTCTTTTTGAAATCACATATTTTATAACTAATTCAAATTCAAAACATTCGAATATTTCCAA
Source organism: Allium sativum (assembly GCA_030737875.1). NCBI lineage: Eukaryota > Viridiplantae > Streptophyta > Magnoliopsida > Asparagales > Amaryllidaceae > Allium > Allium sativum. Next base: position 843,031,313 of record CM060919.1, on the reverse strand, counting down.
ACTATTTGTTTTCTTCCAAACAAATTTCCATCAAAAATTTTCTAAGGTAGCAATTCATCACTTAGAAACTCGGAAATGAACACTGATGATGTTGCAATCATCATCAGAATAATTTCCCAGCCACTGAAGTGAGTTCAGTGCTTTATTATTTTAAAAATCAATTCAAAATGATTTTCATTCAAAAACCCTTTCAAAATAAAACTATATTATTTTAATTATTTTGAAAAATATTTTTCAACTTCCCAGGATTAAAATTCCAAATTCTGGTTTGAATTAAATTCTAATTCATCTCATTTGTATATTTAATTTCTATACAAATTCTACTCTGGTTATAAATAACCATTCTAAATTTATAATCTCATTTGATTATAAAATCAACATCCAACACATCCATATAATAATAATTCTAGAAAATTATTCTTTCTATATAAAAATAGAAATTTGGGTAAAATTATTTCTTCTACCCATTTAAAAACAATATCATGTCGTATTTTCTGTTCAAGCGTTTAGAAATCCCTATCGACTTCGTGGCGTCCCACGATTCGACCAGAATTCATAAACCACTCAACAGATTAGCCAACACAATATAAAACAACTTTTATATCAACTAACAAATACGCTCTCTCGTATATACACTCAACTCATTCTAGGGTATTACTGACCCTATCTCTAATGAGCACATGCCACACAAGCCTAGGTGTTCGCTCAACCTAAGCTCTGATACCACCTGTAACGACCCGCAAATCCGAGCTATCTGAGTTGACTACATACACCACAAGTCCATCCCAAATAACACAGAAATACGACTCATTATTAGAAAGAAGTTAGAGGATGAGAAATAGAAAGAAAGAAATATTAGAATAGAAGAAAAACGAAGATCACAACTCACAGCGGAACGAATAAAATATATTCTATAACATAACTTTTGAAATACAAATCTGTTTTGTACATATACACATACCATCATCAGAGTACACATAACATTTGATTCAGCGGAAGTAACTCTAAATAACTAACGTTGAAGCCTCCTGCTTTAAGCTCCTCCAAGTGTATCTGTAAAAGCCTGAAACACTTGACTGCCCGTACAAATTTGGGCACCCAAGAGTTTAGGGAAAACAAAACAAAATAAACTCTGGGTCAGTCATGGGACTGGTGTGAGTAAACTCCAACCACTTGTTTAACTTTCAAAATCTTTTTCGAAAGAAAAGATAATAGTAAGACCAGCCCACACATAAACACGGACGGTTTTTACCTTACTATAACCCAAAACACTTTGATACAAAAATCCAGTGATATTATAATAATGCCTACCTCAAATAAATAACCAAATAGCAGAACGCTTGCATCTCACGCTCCACATACATAGTATAAAATCAAAACTCGCATGGCGCTTATTGGAGATTGGGTTTCCAACATGACAAGGTATGGGACCACCTTCCGACAGTGCATCTCTAGAGGCGAATACACCTGGGTTCAACAAGAACATCTTGCAACCCGGCCCACACATGACCGACCACTCATTTCGCTTGAGTGTATCGAATGTATATCACCAACGGTTGGACTCAAACCACCGTTCCCGAATGGGCAGAATCGATAGATTTAGAAACAAAGGAATTTTCTCTAGATAGGTGATTATACACCCTAATGGGAGCGACCCACATAGCCATGCTGCCTGCCCGATTTTTGTCCTTTCCCGGTTGTTGAGGCCTGAGGCTACGCATACTTACCATTCATTGATAGCACAATCACTTTGAATGCCACATTGTCAGATCCGTTAATCACTAGTTGAGTTTGCACAAATATTCTGGATATTATGCTAAGGGATAAATCCGTTGCAACCATATACATTCATACAGACCAACCCATTTGATCATTGGAAATACTCTGTCAGACATTCGTCCATTTACGTTCGTTCTGGGATTGAACGACACCGAAGACACTATTTCTATTACTAGAAAAGCCCTTGCACTTTACTCCGTCTTCAATATATTCAGCATACTTGGTTCGCAACGCTTATGCCGATACGGAGTGGTTCTTCGGATAATAATCCAACCGGTCTCTCCATATTGACAACGATGGTCAAAACTTCGATAGTCTGTGATTTAACTATCGAATAAAAACAAGTGTTCATCCAAACATATCAAACAAATCACTGGGCTCTTTAATTAATATTTCATTAATTAAATCACTTCTCTATTTCCTCATCAATATTTGTTAACCAAATATTTTCCATAATCAATCTTGGCCCTTTACGCTATTTTTGATTTCGTTTCCTTATCGAATTCTATATATATATCGATATATAGATTTCTAATTGTCAAATTTCTTAAAAATATTCTAACTCCTTAAATTCCTGGAAAAATTCGCCATAACCTCCCCTGTATCGGGAGCATCGGGAAATTTCAAATAGCATCCCGGTATCTTCCTCAATCAAAAAGAAAAAGGAAAAGCCAAGCGGCTTGCCGATACGGCGCATAAAACCCATATATGAATTAAACATGTACCTTTTTGTCGGCATTACATTTATAAACTTCATATACTTCATCCCATACCTGTCTAACCCCTGTTCACCTGTTTTCAATTCAATTCAATAACATCTAATCGCTTGAATTCAGTTTCGCCCATTTATTCTTTAAATTGGCCCTTTTGCCTATTTCACTTCTTTGTTTGAACATAACACGTTCAAATAAAATGTTTAACTTGCTCACAACCAAATTGAATTTCAATTTCAATTCTAGTTTCCCTTTTTGATTTCGAATATAAATTTTTAAATCGAAATTACTTATTCAAACCCCAATATTCATTCGAAATCTCATTAACTAATTTCTATTCAATTTAGTTAATTCTATTCAATAAATCAAAATCTGATTTCTGTTTCCAAAATCATATTCATTCACACAACTTGAATTCGCATATATTTGCAACTCAACCCTGAGATTTTCTAAATAGAAACTTCAGATTTTTCCGCTTAAAATCCTTTTATAATATTAGATAAACCATTAAGGTTTTAAAACGATTCTGGCGATGCTTTTCTGAAAATTTGATTTTTACATAACTCAATATCTATACGACGAAATTCATATTTTTCTCTTTCATTAGAAAACTATTATCAAACCGGTCCTGACGTTTCTTGTTTCAAAGAATTCCGACTTCAATTGCGTTCTGTATACTCAATTGAAGTTCGAGTCGCTATTTTACGAACTGCAGCGCTGCGGCGAGTTCGTTTTTAATTATATTTATAAATATAAACTTTTTAAACTTCTAAACTTCTTTAAAATGAATTCAGCTCCATTTAACTCTGCTTGATTCAAATTCAAATCTCACTTTTATTTGAATTCTAAATTCAAATTCCAATTCCTTTTCTATTTGATATTCAAATCCAATATTTGAATTTCTATTTGAATTCCCTATATTCAAACTCTATATTTAAATTCCATTTGAACTTTCTATATTCCAATTTCTATATTTGAATTCTATTGGAATTCAAATATTCAAACCCCTTTCAAATTCTACATTCAAAATTCCATAGTTTAAAACCCATTTGAATTTCTAATATTCAAATTCATTTTCAACACCATTTGAATTTCCATTATTCAAATTCATTTGAATTCCCTTGAATTCAAATTCCATTTCAAAACTATTTGGATTCCCTATTTTGAAATCCTATTTCAATTCTACTTTGAAATCCTACTTTCAAAGTTTATTTCAAATTCTATTTTGAAATCTCATATTCAAATTTCTACTTGAATTTCTATATTCAATTCCATGTTCAAATTCAACACTTGAATTTCTATTTCAAATCTCAATTCAAATTTCACATTTGAATTCTTCTTTGAAATACTATATTTGAAATTCTACATTCAAATCTCTATTTGAATTTCTTTATTCGAATTTCTTTGAATTCAAATTTTATTTTTCATTCTAATCTCGTCTATTCAAATTCTATTTGAATTTCTATTTCAATCTCCCCTTAATATTCAAATATTTAAATTCCTTTTCTAATTCTACTATTCAAATGTTATACTCAAATTTCATTTGAGTTATATATTTAAAAATTTCATTTCAAATCCTATTTTTGAAATTCCTTTTCAAGTCCCAATTTCACACCTGTATTTCTATTTCTGAATTATCGAATGATAATCCTTTTCCCTTCATTTATAACTTCGTTATAAAAGAACTATTTATAACTTCGTTTAAAAAGAACTACTTGTTTTATTTTTCAAAAACAAGTTTATATTTTATTCCATTTAAAATTCAAATTCTATTTAAAAATAGAATTTCCCCTTTTTTTAAATCTCAAATACTCTTTCCACGATATTTTAAATATCATTACTTAAGCCCAGTGATAAAACACACAAAGCAACCAATTATTTATTTTTCTAACACCTCATGTATTAAAAATATATGTGCAACAAATAAACAAACAGATAATATATTTTTGAGGAATCCAGTTGGATTCCTCCAACCTGTTTCCCTGCATCCACAGATGTTAGCACATAAATAATACCCATTCTGCTTCGTGGCAGAATATCGCGGTATAGAAGGTCATCCACTAATCATAGCGTGGGGCGTATAGGGTAATCATCCGCTATGAAACTGCGGGCATCCGCTAATGAGACTGCGGGAATTCAACCAATCAATCAACCCAATATATATATATAATAGCCTAAATAACTAATATATATAAAACAACCATCAAAACATTCACACAAGCAACAGACAATTATTTTTAAAAAAAAATAATTAGAAATAAAAGGTGAGTGAGATTTACTCACCAGGATTTTCTTTGCTGAATGTCTCGCTCACTTTCTATATCATCGCAGCTATGAACCTACTCGAGTTGTCTCGAATAATATATTTTGTTCCTATAATTGTTTAAATTTATAAACATATTAAGCTATCATTAATTTTAAATTGACTTGGTAATATAAATAAATTATTTTAAGTAATTTAAATTTTGGAAACAACATTTACCTTATTTCTTCGCAAATCACTCGATCAATCACACAACCTCTCTTCAACCTTTCATCGAACACTTCACAGTCACTGTTTTCTATCATCTATAGCTGCTGCCCCATTGCTGCATCACAAATCCAACTCCGAATTATCACAGACTTGATCTCTTCCATCCTCAACTACCGAACTCCACAAATATCCATTGTCGTATCTAAAAATCCCAATTTGACATCAACGCATATGCCCATACCAGCATTCGATTCAACATACATCGTTGTCATCTTCTGCTAAATCGCATTACCCCTTTTCAACACCAAATCACAACTCGCAAAGGGATGCCGACATCCTCTTCAAATACCAGCGCCACCAATTGATGTCGAGCTTCGAGAACTCCTCCAGGTCAACTCGCATCGAGCCACAAACACCCGAACCCCTCATACATCGGATCGCACCTAAAAAGAACCCTAAATCCCCTTTTGCAAATTCTGAATAAACCCACGAGACATCGACAATCTCCTCGAACTGATTGTCGCAGCCATCCTCGAGCGTTTCCAGCTTGAGTCGAGAGCCAGGAGGTCTTGGTTTCAATCGCGGATACTGATTCCAATTTGGATTTTTTTTTTTTTTTATAACCAAACGGAAAGGATTTAAAAAGGGAAAAAATAATTTCGATTTGCATTACTGAAGAGAGAAATAAGGGAGAGGGAATCGGGTTTGCGATGGTTTATTATATAGGCGCAGGGAGGAACTAACAGTACTGAAGCCATTAAATTTTATGTCTGCTAGACATTGAAGGTGGGAGGCAGAAATTGTTGCTCGATGTATAAAATAGGTCTGCGCGATTTTTTTTTTTTTTTATCTAGGGTGGCTGATGTAGGTCGGCTCTGATTTTTCCTTTCTTTTATTATTTATATTGATTTCATTTTAATTAAATAATTAAAATATTTCGCGGTCCTTAACTAGTGATCCCGAACCACTATCCAACCATGACGACCGATGTTTCCAACGTTATTCACTATTCTGAATTTAATGAAATAGATTATACAATTAAATTTGAACGTATATTTAAAATAGCCCTATTAAATCAATTTAAATTCAAAACAAATAAATTTAACAATAAATTTCAATTATCATTGTTCATATTTAATAGTGTATATATATTGATCATCTGCACCGTTTCGATTCAATTTTACCTTTGAATTAAATTATAAATTCTCGTATTTCAAAAATTATCAAAATAAATCGTAATTCGATTATTTAATCGATAATCCAATATAAAAATTCTTTTATATTATCAACACAATATTTAAAACGATATTAAATATTTAAAATAAACTATTCAAAAATCTGGGTCGTTACATGTATAATGTGTTTCTCTTTGCTGCTATACATGTATTATTGCTATGACCCATAAATTTTGGCACGTTTCCTATACCGGCTCCCGCTCCCGCTGAAGCAATTGTAGCAGCTTTGGCACCTATTAATTTAGCACCTTATAACATGGTAAAATCCATTCTTATCACGCTTCAAGATTCATGATTTTCTTTATATATGCTTTATTCTTTTACGAAATTTCTAGTTGGATGAATAGATCTAACATCCTTGATTATGCTGAACCATTTCAGCTTTGTTTGCATTAGCCATTCCTTGTGTAACATTGCTTTTAAGGGCTCGGCTGGTTAGTATATGTGAAATGTCCATATTTGCTTGTCCTTATCTTCTCCATTTGTGTACTTGCCACACTTGTTTTGTGGTACGGGGTTGTAAAAACTTGTGCATGTTGCTTGTATTTGTTGATCACGTCTATACTTGTTTCATTGATCTACCATGCTCCATGTTGCTTTAGAAAATGTACACTTGTACATTGTGGCTTGCATGTGTACTTCCATGTTACATGTTGTTCACTTGTCACTTGTTCTTCCATTTATTTTTTGCATCTCGAGCCTATGTACCTGCACCATAATATATATGCGTATATACATACAACTGTATGTGTATACATGTATCATGTATAGCGCACGTGCAATATATATATATATATATATATGCATATGAGCACTACAGACGATGTCTACCTTGTGGTATTTACAGTGAATCACTGTGAGTATCACAAGCTGTCTAGACACAGATGGATATATATATATACATATCAGATCAAGTCCAGAAAAATACTTAGAAACACACCAAAATTCTAAGGCAAATAAAATTTAAAATAAAATTATATTTACTTGTATTTGATTCTGATTTTATTCCAGTTTACTGTATGTGTTTCTGTGACAGGTATACAGGTGGTTGGACTAAATTTGATTGGAAGCATGTGAAGACTCAATGTCAGTGTCGGTGAATGTATATGTAACCGTGTATGAGTCTGTGTATTTAAACATAGTGACATGTAGTGAGGGTCTTCTATATATGAAATTGATTGTAGACATGAATGAATAGAATTGTACTATTATTTGTAGTTAACAAATTGATTGAAATAAAATATAATTTTGTTGTTTTAATTCAATCTGTCTATTTTGTTTGAATTAATTTAATATTACAATTTCAAGTGATATATATTCAATTGTGTCATGTCTAATCTAAACAGAAATATCTAAACACATTTGTGTGAATTATAAATAGTGGAGTCAAAAATATATACTATTTTAAATGCAGAAATAAAATATGTATTTGAATAAAAATACTGTTTGTATATTCAATTATGTGTAGTAGCATTTTATTCAGCATAAATATTTATTTCTGCATATGATGTGATATATAGAATAATACCATTTACAAACACATTTATATAATAATATATATGTTTGTTATCATTAAACAAAAATCATACCGCTATACTCAACAATCTCCCCCTTTTGATGATGACAAACATACAAAGATTTTGAATGTGATATATGTGTTTGAATGTAAAATATAATATTCCCCCTATTTGTATGATCCCCATACAACTGAACCCCCCCTATATATTTGCATACATGAGTGATTTAATAATTTAATTGAATTTCCAATATTAAAATATTCTTGAATTATTTACTCATCAATCAAAATCTTAACCATTCTCCACCTTTTGTTATCAACAAAAGAGTAATAGAAATCGAAATAGTGATGAACATAGACTAGAAATATAAATTCAAATCAAGAGGGAAAATATATATCGTAAATCTCATTTAATCAACAAAAATCATAATATTTTTCAGATTGTAAGCGAATTTCACTTTTTAGAATGATGGATTGACGATTGATTTTATAAAAATGGGGTGAGTTTTAAAATTTAAATATAGGATTTATAAATTTCATAATTTTCAAATAAATTTCAAAAATTAAGCACAAAATAATTTAAGCACTTTCTAACCATGCATAACCGCTAGGAATTTTAAATGGGGTTAGTAGTAACTTAAATTTTTAAGTATTTTCTACCCATGTATAACTGCTAGGACTTTTAAAAGAGATTAGAAGAATACTTAAATTTATCCTCTTTTATGAGTTCCATCCATGCATGACTGCGATGACTTTTAAATGAGAATGGAAGCACATAGAGATTTTGGTGATTCACCCTTGCATAACCACGATGACTTTTAAATGAGGGTGAATACCAAGGATAAATATAATTTTTATTTCAAAAAAAATCCAACAATATTCTTCCTTATTTCCAAATTAATTTAAACTCCCCACATTATATAAAACCATGATGAGTGACAGAAATATGATAGACATAGAAGATGATCATGAAATAAGCACTATTCAAAACATATTATAAAATTTGACCGATCATCATGAGAATAATATTTTCTCTTGTTATGAAATATACCTTAGTCACACCTCATCACAATCATAAATCTAATAATAATTTTGATGAGATGGTCCAAATTGATCAATAATTCCAATTTTTGAATAAATAATCAAAAATAATTTTAAAATCGAAAATATCAATTTCATGAGGGGTTTTTTAAATAATAATGCAAGTTGAAAATCAGTTTCAAATATCAATCTATAGAATATGAAATTTTCTAATACTTCTAAGACTAATTGCTCTTAAACAATTTTAAAAACACTTGCATATGTATTTCAAATTGCCTATGGAATTTAATGAAATCTAGTCACTAATTATTCAACTCATCATCCAATCACCAAGACACTCAAACAAATCTTAATAAACGAATTTCCTTTATCAAAGAAGCAGAAAATCAGTTTCAAGGCAAGAATCATAAGAGAATTTTTCAGAGTATTTTAACAAGCACAAGGGACAGTCAATGATTCAAATCAAAAGCAAGTTATTTGAAATCACTTAAATTTATTTTCATAATTCAAATTAAAATCCATGAGATTCAACAATCATACAAAAATGAATTCAAAAATAAAATACTCAAGCTAAGTTAAAAAATATGAAATTTTCACAACTAACCAATCATAGATTTCAAGTAGTGCGTTGTATTGAGTGCAGTTTCTCAATATTTTCCGAAGTGAATTAGAAGAAACTCAAAACAACAAAGATGTATGAAGTTTCATTAGCTTTCCAGAACATCATAAATTTTGAAATTTCGATTAACAATGCTCAAAATACTACAGCAGTGTCAAAAATTCAGCTACCAATCTAAAAATTAAACTTCAAATGAATTGCAATTTTTCATCAATTTAAATTCAGAATCTTGAAATACTCAAAACATAAAAGTTGTAGATAATTAAATCTAATTTCCATAAAATCAAGAATTTTGCAATTTGAAGTTAAGAAGCTCAAGATTTGTCAAAAAAACTATGGCAGTGTCAATACAAATCAGCATAAAAAAGAAAATAAAAACACGAGTTTAGAGATAATACCTGACTTACAATTATCGAGGTAACCCAATGAATCTCCAACTCATAAATCTATGGCTAAGGGACTCCAAGTAATTCAATAATATGAAACAATTTGAATTTTATATCTCTTAAGCGAAGTTGTTCATTAGCCTCCCACAGTGCCTAAATATTTATAATAGCGAGTGGTCTAACAAAGACTGTTTTACCACTCTTAGATTCGTTTACACATTTTGGTACCCAGATCTCTTTATATAACAATCCATTAGTATCCACTAAAGTGCCCTTAGGAACCCAAATTCGCTTAATCTTATTCGAATTCATTTTGTTATCTTTTGGGATCTAAACACATTTAACTGAATTGTTTCTAAACGAGTTTTCATTTCATTTATGATTTAAAAATCCTTTGAAATTATTAGAGTTCAAATTTCCAATTCGATCTTTTCCAAAGATGTTTAAAGGATTTTTAAAGTCACTAGAATTTCATTTTTTAACTTGATCAATTTTCACAAAGCTGAGTCCTTTCTTATTCTCAACAAAAAACTGGTTTTTTAACAACATATTTAACGAATTTTCTCTTTTAGAAAATTTAGCCAAAGTTATTCAAGTCATTGAATTTTAAATGTAAGATCACTATTTTCTTTCATTAAATTCGAACAACGATTAATAGCGATCTTCCTCTTTTCAGTATCAGTTTGTTTTAAAAAATATTTTCATTTTCATGCATTTTAATTTTTGTACTGGACTCAAAAATCTCACTTTCAAATCATTTACGCTTTTCAATTTCAAGTTTTTCAAAATGCTTGAATTTTTCGATTTCTTTTTCCAAATCGTGATTTATACGAGTAATTTTCAATTCGTTATTTTTCAAAATCACGTTTTCGTTTTCAAGGGTTTTGAAATTTTCTTTTATTTCAAACAATTATTTTTGAAAAATCGTACATTTGAGATTTTTATTTTCTCAGTTTCAATTTCAAACTCATTCAAAATCAATTCGGTTTTAAAAAAGCTCTCTTCCACTAAAATTTCATGTTTGGAATTTTTAACCTTCTTAAACCTATCCAACTCCTTTTGCAAAAAATCAAATTTTGTTTTTAGTTCAGTCTCGTTTATTTTTAAAGACAAAATTCCCTTTTCAATCTTTTGAAACTTTTCGTTGAGATGAACTAAATCATTTTTCAAGTTCAAACATTTTTTGCAATTTGAGGTCTCCATATTTTCAGATTTTAAATTTTTATTAGTCAATTTGAGGTCTTAATGGTTTTGGTTAATTTATCACAAAAAAGAATGAACTTTTCAAAGGAAATTCACCGTGCTCATCATCTGTTGAGTCTTCATCACTATCATCATTCGATTCATCTTTGGTAAATCCTGTCAAGCACAATTCTGAAACTGAGTTGATTTTCAGGTGTTTTGAGTTATTGTTGTCTTTTCTTCCATACAACGCATCGAGAGTTTTACAGATTTCCTGTGCAGTTAAACAATGGGAGATATGGTTAAACTGATCATCATTAATATAAGAATATAAAATGTGCGTAGCATGAGAATTAATTATAATATCACTCTTATCTACCATATCACATCCATTTTTAATAATACCCCAACATCTAATATTAATAGTTTTAAATAAAATTTCATTTTTAATTTCCAATTTAAAAATTTTGTTCCATCAAAAATAGTTGGGGTTATACTGGAAAAATTATCGCTAGATTGACAACTAGAAAATCCACTGTTAGGGAAATCCATGACTCTAGAGTTATTTAAAAATAAAAAACACCTACTCTGGTACCACTTGTAGGATCTAAACTAAACCCTAGAGAGGAGGAGAATAGGGTTTGTTGTTGTTTTTGCTTAGTAATTAAATTATAGCAACACAGATAATAATCGGAGTAAATGCAGAAAAATAAATAACAAACAGATATTCACAGCTTCAGCAAAACCCTGCTTACTGCTGCATTCCCCAAGGTTTCTACTAGGAATTAAAACAATCTCTATGCTTACAATCCCCTGTAAACTCGCGACACTTGCTCCCAACTTTTCTAACCCTACGTGGAAAACCCTGTATTGATGTAACAAAACAGGGATTTTCGACTCAGAAAATCAACACCAAACACGATGTCGACTATTCGAGCATCACAGAACAGAACCAAAGTGGACACAAATCTCACAGCGGAACGAATAAAATATATAATATAACATAACTTTCAAATACAAAACTGCATTTGACTTACATACATCATCAGAATGTATCACATATATATCACAGCGGGAATAAACTCTATATAGATCTTAATACTTCAAACCTCCTACTCCAAGCTCCTCCAAGTACATCTGTAAAATCCCGACTACTTGACTGCCCATAAAAATTTGGGCACCCAGGAGTTTAAGGAAAACAAAACAAAAATAAACTCTAGGACAGTCATGGGACTGGTGTGAGGAAACTCCAATCATTTCGGTTTAGCTTTTCAAAATCCTTTTCAAAGAAATGATAATCGTAAGGCCGATCCACACATAAACACGGATGGTTTTTACCTTATGATAATACAAAACATTTTTAAATCAATATTATTCCAATATTATAATAGTGTCTAATACAAGTAAATAACAATTTAGCAAAACGCTTGCATCTCATGTTCTACATATATAATATACAATCAAAATCGCGGGCTTTTATTGGAGAATGGAATTCCTACTATGACAAGTATGGAACCACCTTCCGATCAGTGTACTCTAGACGGGATACACTGGGGTTCAACAAGAACATCTTGCAACTCAGCCACACATGACCGACCATTCATTTCGCTTGAATGTTCCGAATATATTGTCACCTCACGGTTGGTATACCAACATAACCATTCCCGGGAGATACAGAAATGAAAGAAGTAACAAATATGAATATTCTCTAGATGTGACAATACACCCTAATGGGAGCGACCCACTTAGCCATGCTGCCTGCCCGATTTTTGTCATTTTCCGGTTGGTTAGGCTTGAGGTCATAACGTATCCTTTGACAGATCACAGCTTCATTTGCTTTGAATGCCACATCGTCATACCCACCAAATCAAAATTTTATTTCCCTAAAAATACCACGAGTATAAAGCTAAGAGAAAAGAATTTCTCCGCTTCCAAACGTAAATACGTTTAAAGAGATCAACTAACGCGATCTATTAGATATACTCTGTTAGACATTCGTCCATACACGTTGTCCTGGGACTGGACAAACCGATGGCACTATTTGGGAAATCCATCTTATGCAATTTCGACCTAGAATCACCATAACAACCCTTGCAAAAACTCCATCTTCAATTATCTTCATTGTATATTATTCGCAATGCTAATGCCCATACGGAGGGGTTTACATATAATAAATCTGATCCCGGTCTCTCCGTATTGACAATGAAAAATAGTCAAAAACTTTGATAGGGCGGATATTTAACTTTAAAAGGAAAACATCCATACAAACAACCATCTAATTTCCAAATGAAAATTTATATCGATCAACCAACAATCAACACTTAGCTTCTGAAAAAGATTTATCAATAATTTATTCATTTCCCTAATTTCTTGTTTCCCATATTTTCCCAAATATTTCTCAAAACCGTTTTGCCTCACACGATCCTTGGAAAACGATTCCATCTATTTTAAACTATTTATTTTCTATATTTATAAAATATCTCTTTTTAACATCGGGAATTAATTCCATACATTCACAATTCTTATTTTCTATATTTAGAAAATATACGTTATTAACATCGGAAAACATTTCCATACCTTATTCACGCATCACTATTCTTCCCTATTCATCAATCTCTAACTATAAACTAGTAAGGGAACAATTTCCCAAGTATCAACCCCGTAGGTCGAAACTAACATCAGATCGATACTCAGAAAGCTATTTAACTTAACTAATTTCCAATCAACTTCTAATTTCCTTAACTCCATTCTTAACTCCAAACTCTTTTTATTTTCTATATTTAGAAAATATCACCGGTTATATTTGAAAAACATTTCCAAGACCCATTATATAGATTTAATGGCATTGTATAAAACATTTGATTATAACGCTAACGTTATAATATATACTTCCAAAATATTTAAAATAACTTTTATTCTTTATTTAGAATAAATAAATAATATTTACTTAAATAAATAATCTTAATTAAAAACGGAAAGTAAATAGTACCTTCCAGCATTCGATATATTCGAATTTCAACTTATAACTCTCTTTCGAACAATCTATACTCGATCAACGTTCCGGACATTGGACTAAATTCACCATTTTAGGTCAACTCAATTTCTCAATTCGTTTACGAATTTATCACTTCTACCATTTAATAATTTCTTTTATAATCATTCCAATTTGCAAAACATTTTCTTTTAAATCATTATTCACTTCAAAATGTGAATACCATTCCTTTCTAGAAATTTGGACTCATTATATCAATCAAATCTTGATTTTTATTTATAAATACCATTGCAGGTTCAAATCCTGTTTATCGAGTTAATTCATATTCATCTTTCACTTTATAAACTCCATTTACAAATCAGTTTCTTGTTAATTATATATCAAGTTTATAACTGAATCTCGATTACACATTTGATTATAAATTATTGGTTTTTAAATCAAATATTGACTATCATGTCAATTTCTAAGTTTTATACTCTATAATTTCTAAAATAAATTATCTTTACAATATTCGACATAGTCGAAATCAAATTAAAATTCCTTATGGGTTTATTTCAATTATATTTACATTCCGAACATCGAAATGATTTCATCGTTTACTTTTCAATGATTCCTAATTTCCCCTTTTTTTATTCATTCTTATATCCTAAATGATTTAATAATAATTATTCCATTTTATCTATAAATATCATTTTTAAATAAAAACTGCTCGCTTTAATAAAATTAAAACAAGTTATTGTATTCTAGCCCAATCAAGATTCTATTCTACTATTTAAAAATAATAAACAGATTTCCCTTCTTAAAACTCGAATTCTTTCCCATAAACTTTTACGGTATTTACATACCAGTTATTTCAAGGTCAACGTTATTCAACATCCGAACCACACAATAACCAATCACAGGTTATTTATTACATCATATAATACAATATATGAAAAACAACAATATAATTGTCGAGGAATCCAATTGTATTACTCCAACCTGTTTCCCTACATCCACAGATGTTAATCAACAGAAATAACATTTATTTTATATCAATATGAAATATTTCAATAAATGGGATTAATATTTAACTAAAGATTTATATATATATATATATATATAAACGTATCTAAAATTTCAACCAATTAATAAGCAATTCATCCAAACAACCATCACACAGCAATCAATTATCATTTATCAATATTAAATAACGTTTATAAAATTTATAGAACTGATCAGAGTTAGTGAGTTTAGTCACCTTGGTTCGCAGTCAACTATCCTGCTTTTATTTCATTTAACATCAAGCAGGTGTTTGATTTTATCATGCAATATTAGTAGCTCTGTTCTCAGTGAAAACAGTTCCACAGTGTAGCTCTCGTCGCTACGAATCCAACGTGACGGTCTGTTCGTCATTCTGACATCGTATGAATGAGATGTTATAATTATTAGTTAATCCGTTGTTATTAAATTAAATAAGATTTGGGCTTACCGAAAAGAAAAGGGCCATATGCTAAACTTCACGCACCATCCCATTTATCTCTACCCGACTGTATTGCTCAGTCCTTCCACAAATAATAAATTTGTGTCTCTTGTATCCAATCCAATGCCACTTCCAAACTTTACAAATAAAAAATTCGCATCCCCACTTCCAGTATCAGCCTACTTCAAAACGTGTATGAATACCCTCAACACTGGTATTCAACAAGCTGCTCACATCCCCTTTAAAATGGGCTTTTATCCCTTTTTTTATTTCTAGGCCTACTTCTTTATCCCATCAGCCTACCACGAAAAGGAAATCAACCCACGTCCAAACCACATTCTCTTCTTCCCTAATATCACACGATACTCCATACTGTACACCATTTTCCTCCCATTCTTAAATCCCTTCTATCCCACTTCTCTTCACCAATTCAAAAACAACATCACCACCATTATTCCCTTCCAAAAACAACTGCATCCCCTGCTGTGCAAACACGCCTCATCCAGTTGTTCTTCCCACTAAAAACACATGGCTCCTCTAACTAAAACTCACCATTTTAGAAAGAATGCAGCTCCCATTCTTCTATTTCATACATACGCCAGCGCCCCCCTTCATTCTCCTCCGCGTTTCCAATTGCCAAACCATTTCCATCCCCATTCAATGAACCCACAAACTTAGACCGCCATAGTAGCTTACGAGCTGCAACAACTTGCATATGTTATTATTATATTTTTCGTTTTTTTAAGTTATACCATTTAACATGAGCTGGGGGTTTGGGTGAAAGAAAACTAAAGAGGGACAGCGTGCGGTTTTACAGGCTTAGTTGCCTTGGCACTTAAGAAGTAGATTATAGGTCTGTATAGAAGAGTAGGCTGTTGCATACATTTGCATGTGCCGATGGTGATATTTCCACATCATAGAGTATAGGTTAGCATATAGTCTACACTCAGAAAAGAAAGATGATAAGGTCTGCGTGAATTTCTGATTTGTCAATTCTATTCTTTCATTTTGACATTGCTGGAAGGTGCTGTGTTTGTTTTATATTCTTGAAAATTAAGCTTCCATGGTGACTCCTGAAGGCATGAGCAAAAATGTAGATTAGATTAAGACATAGGTAGGTAGTAAGCCCGAATTGTTTACCATTACCGCTACCGATTGACCGGTATACCGATGATTGGTATGCCGATAATCTGGTAATCGTTACACTTGTAATGGTAGATTACCGTTTGTCCATCAAAGTTTACATGTTGACATATTTTTTGTACATAGTGCATCTTTATTATATTATATGTAGTGTTAGTTTATAAAAAACATAAATGAGAAAAAAATAAGTATATCTAGAGTTATTTCACATGATTATTGAATTAAATATAATCTTTTTATTTGGTTCTATATACATGTAATAAAGCATATCCGATGAGTATATTATGTTTTGAATTAATTGGTAAAATTACAGTTACCGCTGGTATTAAAGAAATGTTACCGATAGTTTACCGTTAAAAATGATAAATTTACCATTACCATACCATTTCAACTGGTATACCGATTTCAATCAAAAGTGATTACCGATAGACTGGTAATGGTATGGTAATGGTAAATATACAGTTACCATAACAGCTCTACATCAAATCCCCATTATGCAATCACTAATCTCACCATATTCACAACATCCGTGGTATATAAATTAACTGGTCCATAGTTTATAAAATATTATAAATAAATTTTCTTTTTATTTAAATATCATGCAAGAACGTTAGATGAGAGGTCAAACCATGAGTACATCTGCTTAATCAATTTGTAGGTAAAGGTATGTGGAATGACATATCACTGTACACTTGATTCTAAGTTTAGAAAACAAAGATATCCCACCACGTAAAATTCGATTTACATATGGATTGCTATAGACAAAAATAAAAGTACTGTTGTGACGAGCAATGTGTCACGATCACAGAAGTATAATAAAATAGACAAGTTAGTTTATTTTATGAAATCCCAAAATGCTGATTTAGTGTACAAAATATGTTAAATGAAAAGTTACTTATTTTCCAAAATAAAAATCACAGAAAAATTCTATAAATTAAATTAAAAATACGTCTAAGAAATCTCGTCCAAATTCGAAACAAATGATTTATTAAAATTAATAAATCGTTATGGTTTATAAACGATTCCATAGCGACTATTTCAAAATTTGATTTGGATATAACTTACAATCTATAAGACAAAATCTCGATTTTTCACTTCCATTAGAAAAATATAATTCAAAAGATTCCAACATTTCTTGTTTTGAAGAAATCCGACTTATAACGGATCTTATATACCCAGTTAAAGTTCAAATCGTAATATTACGAACTATCGCGACGTTATGAGCTCGATTATAATTTATATTATAATTAATATGTTCAAATATCGTTTAAATAACATATTCGTTAATATAACTCGAATATAAACCCGATTAAATATCTTAAGTTATCCAATTCACATAATATTATTAGTTCAAGTATTTCCGACCATTTCGGAATTAAACTTTATTTTTCCACTATTTTATACTATTTAAAATATTTAAATTCTAATTCAAATCATTTAAATTATCAAACAACTATATTAAAATAATTAAAATAATTAATTATTAAATCACTATAAATTCTAGGACGTTACAATGGATCTCTATCCCCGAGAACATATTTCCCTGAATTACAGACCCGTAACTCGTCTCCCTAGTTTTGACAAACTAGAAAACTTCATTTCGTTTTACAAAATAAAACCAACAAAAACAATTAAAAATAACAAACAATTTAAAAACTAGTTTTAAAACTAAAATCCTTTTAAGTCACTTTTAAATTTGGTTTGCCCTTTTGTAACCCATTGTCTTGCTTCAAAGGTATTCGACCCCCTTTCTCTTATTCGTAACCCTAATTTCTTGGCTCTGGAAATAAAAAATGGTGACGACGATATGAACTAGGGTTTCGAATCTCTTCTAGTTCGTGAAATAATAATATGTTGCTCCTCTTCAGATTCGGTTAGATTTCTAGTTGCTATCTCCACTGCTTTGATTGAGTTGAAATACTTTGATTTGATCTAAGTAATTTGTTGATGCTCTAGTATGAATTTTTAAATCAAATATTTATTTTTTATTTATGCTCGAACTTGGATAATTAATTATCGATGATGATGGGTGTTTAAATAGGATTAAAATTCTGAAATATTCCCTCATTTCAACTTTTGATTTGGTCTTTGATATTTGCGAAAATATTAGGCTTTTGAAATCCACGGCTTTGATTTTGTTGAGTTTGAATTATCCAAACTTTCTGGAATTGTTACGTGATGAATTTCATTACTTTTAATTGTTCCCTTTTGAATGCATTCATATATTTATTTTTGCGGAAATAATTTAGTGATAACTGGAACTTTGATTTAGTCATCCTTGCTGTAAATATTGATTTTAGAAAAATCATGTACATTTATTTCTCTAGAAATGAAGCCTTGCTGAAATTTGGAACTTTGAATTTGCCAAAATAAAATTCTTGCGTGTTAATGTTCTACCAAAAGTTCCATGACTATGTTCCTTGTATATGTTGTTCACTGTTGACATCACTCTGCCCATAGTTTGCCATGTTTACAAACATCTAAAACAGATGTTATACTTTCTGGAAACATTGTGAATTTCGTGAATCATTTGAATGATACTTGCCCCACTGTAAATTTGATTTGTCTTGGCATATCTAAATACATCCCATTTGTTTCAACTCCTCTACCTTGATATGTGTTAGTTAGTTCATTATAGTTTGTATTATTCATGTATTTGGAAAACTTCCATGCTTTTGTACATTGCTTGAGCAGACTAGTGCTTGTGCAATTTGTCGAGTTGTCTGTACTGGTCCATGTTCATTATGTTAAAACTTGTGCATGTGTCATGTTCATGCTGATACATGCTTATATATACCAGCTCACCCTCTTTTTTTGTCATGTGTTTTTGCTATATGGGTCTAAACTGCTTTGTCTTACTAGCTTGATGTTGGCTTGTAGCTATGTTTAAGTATGTTGCTATGTGCATTCTTGCATATGTCAGTATTAGCTCCTGTCTTAGTACATGTATTGTGTTTTTCTTTGGTGTTGTACATGTATTATTGTTATGACCCATGAATTTTGGCACTTCTTGTAGCTTTTTATTGCTCATGTGACATCCTTGTTTATGCTGAACCATTTCAGTTTTGTTTGCATTAGCCATTCCTTGTGTAACGCTGCTTTTATAGCTCGGCTAATTCATATATGTGAATTATCTATATTTTCTTGTCCTTATCTTGACCATTTGTGTACTTGCAACTCTTGTTTTGTGGTACTAGGTTGTAAAAATCTATGCATGTTGCTTGTATTTGTCGATCACATATATACTTGTTTCATTGATCTGCCATACTCCATGTTGCTTTAGAAAATGTACACTTGTACATTGTGGCTTGCATGTGTACTGCCATGTTACATGTTGTTCACATGTCACTTGTTCTATCCATTTATGCTTTGCATGTCGAGCCTATATACCTGCACATTAATATATATGTGTATATACATACATTTGTATGTATGTACATGTATCATGTATAGTGCACGTTCAGAATATATATATGTGAGCACTACAAACGATGTTTACCTTGATTTATAATGAATCACTGTGAATATCACAAAATGTCTAGACACGGATGGATTTATATGCATATCAGATCAAATCCAGAAAATTACTGAGAAACACACTAAAATTCTGAGGAAAATAAAATTTAAAATAAATTTATATTTGCTTGTATTTAATTCTATTTTTATTCCAGTTTACTGTGTGTGTTTCTGTGATAGGTATACAGGTGGCTGGACTGGATTTGATTGGAAGCACATTAAGTGTAACGACCCGCATTTTAGGTATTGGAGGATCGTAGAATATTTATTCTATTTTCACACGAATTCATATGGTCATGTAGCTTTGGGAAACGACTATTGGGGTCATTTCCCACATTCATGATTTTTTCCGAATTTTAAATGACTATTTTGCCCCTAACGAATCTTTTTTTGCCTATAACTTTTGATTGGTAAGGAGTTTTGACTTGAATCTACTTCCATTGGATTTGGATGATGGTTTACCTTTTCGTAGAGTGGTCACATTAGCCAAACGGACTTACCGTTTGGGAGATATGGCTGAAATAAGGTTTGAAGAAGGAAAAACAGCTTAACCGGGCTTAATTGGATGATTAGCAGCTAGGCCCATAACCCATTTCGGGATTAGGGTTATGGGAGGGATGAAAGGGTTAGGGAAAACATTTCATTTCAGTTTTCTAGCTGCCATTTACCTTTGTCTAACCCTAGCAACGGCCTCCATCTTTTAAAACACCCCTAAATCACCTTCTAATCACTAATTAAGCTAATCAACATCAAATCAAGTTAAATTGACATCAAATTGGAGGTAGATCTGTTGTGTTGCATTGGGGTTCGAATCGAATTGGAGATATTTTTAGATCTGAGATTTATTTGTGGCTAAGGTGAGTGATTAGCATGTTTTTACATTAATTACGGCTAACTAGGGGTGATTAGTGATAATTAGCGAAATTATCACTCAGAATAATATGGAAAAATATGTAGAAATTATTTTAAATATTATTTTATGCCTTCGATAGAAATTTGGGTTAATTTGGATATATTTTGCTAATCCTATAGTTAAAACATGATAAAGGGGATTAAGGGGAAAATCATGGTTTTGGGTATGTTTGATCCATATTGACATGTTAAAGTGTTGTTTTGGTGTTTATGGTTGATTATACATGCTTCTATTATTGTATGTTATGTTTTGTAATTGCTTAGTAGAGTTAGAATGGTCGAAAACGTCGTCGTATGGCGTAAACAGTTCGCTGGAAAGTTGCAGGAGATAGCACAGGACTCGGATCGCGACTATGGCATCACGACCCGATCGTGATACTACCCCTCCCCACGAACCACCTCCACGAGTTGGAAGGAGCATCACGACCCGAAGTGGATTCACGGACAGGTGGACCTTGAGCCGGTTGAAGACTCACAACTAATGCACCACGAGCCAGACCATACCAAGCTTCACGAGCTGATCACCACGAGCCGGTGACACGTCATGAGCCGACCAAGAACCACGAACCGGAGCTACTCACGAACCGATGGAGGATCCGATCCCAAATGATGACCATGAAACTGACCAGGATGGGAAATAATCGAACCGAACCAGAAGAAAGCCAAAATCCGGATGCAAAGGAAGTCCAAATGGGAGGTTATTACTCAGGATCCAAATGGGAACCAATGAGTTAACTTCATGATTGGGCTTTGCTGTGGGACGGGTGCAAAGGGGTTATCGATATCTATAAATGTGGTTCACCATTGGAGGACAGATTATTGGCTATGGATCAGTGCAGTGGAGTTGTCATGACTCCAAAGGGCAAAGTGATCGTAGCAGGGTTATGAGCCAGTGCAGTTGGAGTCATTATGATTCCAATGGGGAAAAGTGGACATAGCAAAGGGTTATCGACTATGGACAAGTGCGGTGGGGTCAAAGTTGTATGGGGTCGAACTCCATTCAGGACCCCTAAGGGCAAAGTGGTCGTAGTCATAGCAAAGGAATTGGTGACCAAAGTAGTGGATATCGTATGCTTTACGTACTGAGTGAGAGACATGAGGATGCTTGCTATGTTTGATTTTTGCTATCACCATGACACGCACACTCCCTTTTTGTAACAACCCGTAAAATGCGAGCCAGTTTGAAATTTTTATTTTGGCAATTTTAACGAATTTTGAATATTTAAAATGAATTATTTTAAATAATATCGACGAAAATTTATTTTGAATATAATTCGAACGTATATATTATACGCGTCGTCGTTAGAATATAAATATTTATATATAATTATAAATAGAATTGAAAATGGCGCGGTAGTTCGATAATTCGATTTCAAACTTCAATTGAATGTACCGGGTGCAAAACAATCCGGATTTTAATGAAACCAAAAACATTGGGATCTAATTGTGAATATCTTTCCAACGAATCCGAAAAATCAAGATTTCATATTGGGAATCAAAAGATATGTCCAGTTTAAAATTAGAAATAGTCGCTGTGGAATTTATATATATTTTTTTATATATATAAGGCCCTTAAAAATAGCAATTTTGCAAACGACCTCGGATTTCGACGAAACCAGTTTTGTTGGGTCCGTGATGTTAAAATATTGCTAGATTCCAAATTTCATAATTTTTCGAATCAATATGTGAGCGTGGCAAAGGAAAACGCGTTTGACCAGTTTCAGTAGATTTTAATCGACTGGAAAATGGCCATTTTTCTAACGGTCTCAGAATTCGACGAAACTAGTTTTGTTAGGACCGTATCGTCAATACGAAGCTAGAAAATATTTTTCTGGAATTTTTCTAGTTAGTATGTGACCCCGGTAATTTGAAATGTACGTTTAAAATTCAATATGTAGATTTATGATTTAAATTTGATGGAAACTGATCACAACGGCCGAATTGGCTCACGATACATATCCCATTGTGTTCGGAATGAGGGTAATTAGCAAGGGGCGACAGTCGTTGAGTCTCGTTTTGAGATCGAATGAAAAAGTTACTTTATGAAGATTAATAAATTAAATAAATATAATATAATATTATAAAGCCCTCCTCTATAATCTCTCTCCCTCCATTCCTCTTTCCAGTCAACGGTTTTAATTAAAAAAAAAAAGGGGAAAGAAGAAAACTGACGTCGCCCCATCGAGACCGGACACCGCGCCCATCGCCGGAGCGCGCCCCACCGCCGGCTGACCCCCCCTACCCCCTCCTCTCCACCGCTACTTCCCTCTCTCCACTCGAACCCGACGCAGACCCCCCCCCCCCCACGAGCCCCAGTTTTCCCCAAAACACCCCGGATCCGCGCAAACCTCCACCACTGGACTCGCGCCACCGCGAGCAGGTCCGCCCTCCACGCCAAAGCCGCCACTTCCCTCCGCTTTCAATCCGAACAGTGAGTTTCTTTATGTCTTTGTTTGTTTATTTATTTTATAGTTGATTTTAATTTCGAGTTTTATTTATCTTCTTCTGTGTAAAAACTGATTTTAAGTTACTCAAAACTGAAATTAGTTTATATTTTAAAACTGAATTTTTTTGTTATCAAAAATACGATTTTTAAATGATAAAAGTATATATTTTTAATGTAGTAAAGCTTATATGTTCATATATGAAAACTTATATTTTTATTCATGAAAGTTTATACTCTTATTTTGAAAAGATTATATTTTTAAAAATGAAATCTTTGTTTATATAAAAATGAAATCTTTGTTTGAGTATGAAAAGAAATGATTTTTCTTATATGAACAATAGCGAAAAGAAATGATTTTTCTTACATGAACATTAGCGAAAAGAAATGATTTTTCTTACATGAACATTAGCGAAAAGAAATGATTTTTCTTATATGAACAATAGCGATAAGAAAAAGATTAGAACTTTAAAAAGATCAGATTTCTTTTAGAATATATAAAGATCATATTTTTAAAATAGATAAAAATAGGATTTTTATATATTGAACTTCGAGTTAAAAATATGATTTTTATATGTTGAACTTCGAAATAAAAATATGATTTTTATATATTGAATAGCGAAGTAAAAATTCGATTTTTACATAGGTGGTGAGCGGATAACGAAGGTGACAAAAAGGCGAGAACGATGAAGATTTCTATCAAAGAAGAGTCAAGATGATTGGATAGCTATCAGTGAGAATTTCTCACTCTTCAATTTATTTTCTAGTTATATATATATACTAGGATGCAGACGGTGCTTAGTAGCACCCGAC
This sequence comes from Allium sativum, assembly GCA_030737875.1. Classification (NCBI taxonomy): domain Eukaryota; kingdom Viridiplantae; phylum Streptophyta; class Magnoliopsida; order Asparagales; family Amaryllidaceae; genus Allium; species Allium sativum. Next base: position 843,007,088 of record CM060919.1, on the reverse strand, counting down.
ACAATCGTCCACAAACCATGGACTTGTTTGTTTGGTTGCATAGATTAGTTTGATTATGTGATTGAATTGAATTGTTTGAGTGAAATTGAATGATTTGATTGATGTGTGAATGGCGTGGGCCTTCACTAGACCGGGGATAAGGCTAGGCCTCGTCCCGTTTCTAGTATCGTGCCGTTATGCCGCCAAAATTTTCTAAAATAAGTTAGGAAAATAAAATATCATTTTATTTAAAGAATGAACTGGATAGAAATTCATATGTTGAAATAAAATGTTTTATCGTTAAAAATATAATTTTTAACGTGAATGCGAATAAATAAAATATTCATTTACAAACCAGACGGTTTGTTTATGTACACTGATTTGACTGACATTGATTGGGTCGATAAATTTTACACATCGCCCAACTGCACAAATAAAATATTTGTTTGATTGTTTGAAACCCTACACGGGTGTTAGGATGAAATATGCAGTTCACTCATCCTGATTGATTAAATATGTCGATCGATTGATTGACAGGCTGTTATAAGCGTTAGATATCTATATTTGATGCTTATACAGTGTAGTGCACTTTGGTTGATGGTTGATTATTTTTCAATGCTATTATATACATGTGTTGTGTGAAATTCCATATAATTAATTTTATATGGTAATTGATTGGGTCTCATTCCAATTTAGAAAATAAAGAATATTATGAAATAAAAGTTCATGTGTTGACAGTACTCATTCATTGAGATTGGTCATGTGTTGAACGAAATATTTTAGTAATAAAATTTACACCTTTATCGATATGAAATAAAAGTTCATGTGTTGACAGTACTCATCCATTGAGATTGGTCATGTGTTGAACGAAATATTTTGATAATAACAACTATTTTGAAAAAGAAATATTTGAAATAGAATATTTGAAAATAAAGGAATATATGAAGCCGTGTTGATTAGATTGACGCCATTTCGACGTGAACGATATTTATATCGATTTTATTCGATTTCGAAATGAATTGAAAACGATTTCGAAATGAAATGAATTGAAAACGATTTTGAAATGAAATGAATTGAAAACGATTTCGAAATGAATTGAATTGAAAGCGATTTCGAAATGAATTGAATTGAAAACGATTTCGAAATGAATTGAATTGAAAGCGATTTCGAAATGAATTGAATTGAAAACGAATTCAAATGGAATTGAAAGCGAATTGAAATGAATTCAAATTGAATTGAAATTCGAATTGAATAGAAATGAATTTTAAAACGAATTTATAAAGAAGAATTCAATTTTGCTTTAAATTGAAATAGAAGTTGAAATAGAATTTGAAACGAATTTTAAAACTATTTATATAATTCGTTTTGAATAGAAATCGACGAAGTATATATTATATATATTATATATATAATATAATGGCCTGAATAGAACGCGCCGCGCCGCGGTAGTTCGCGAATTTCGACCATTTATTTCAAACGGACATTACGGGAGATCCGACCGTCGGATTCTCCTAAAACCGGAACCGTTGGGTTCGTATCGAAAAGAGCTTTCTAACGAATATTAGAAATTTGAAATCTAACGGTTGGATTTGGAATTATGTCCAAATCAAATTTGAAAAAGGTCGCTATAAGTGCAGTTCGGTGGCCATTGTTGGAAATCGACTGTACGGGCCTTGATAAAATTATTAAAAATAGTAATAATTTATGTAAAATCATAAGAAATGGTTTAGAAGGATTGGGATGAAAAACTCCATATTTGAAAAGATAAAAATAGATTTTTATCGAAATGAACTAGTTTTGAACTAGAATTATAATTCTATTTATTTTTAAATAAATAAATTGAATTTGAAAAGGGTTTTGAAAATAACCAAAATATCCAATGATTGCATTGGAGTGGATTTGAATTGAAATTGTCTTCGGAATATTTCGATGTTGGAATTCGTGATTATATAGGTGTGGTTATGGAAATTTGAAAGATATATTAATATCGTTATTTCCAATACGACATTTGTTAATCGTAGAATTTGATATTGAATATAGGCCGATATATTTTCTATTCAGAGCCTTGTATTGAATATCGAATGTGATTTGGGTTTGTCGTGAATGGTGTCTTCACTAACACTGTTCTTGAACCCAATTGAGAAAAGATTAAATCTTTTTATTTAGATTTAATGAAGTGTACCAATTAAATAATATTTAATTGGAATTGAATTGATATTGATTTTTGGGTTTATCGTGAACAGTGTTTTAAATAACACTCGTTCTTTAACCCGATAATTAATGAATGTGACTTTGGGTTTATCGTGAACCGTGTTTTAAATGACACTGATTCTTTAACCCAGTCAAAGATTAAAACTAAGTGGAGTTTTAATGAATCTTTAATTAGATTGAAATGATCGAAAATGGAGTATCACCAGTTTTGCTCCTGGCGATAGTTAAATCTTTAATTAGATTTGAACGTGAAATGGTAATTGAATTTACCGATAACACTGTGGTGTTAGATATGAAGTATTACCAGTTTTACTTCATGGGATGAATAGGTTGGGATTGGGAAATTAAAACAAATGATTACTTCGGTAAGGTTCGCTAATCCCGACTAGTTTGAATTGATATTCAAAAGTTGATTAAAGAATAAATTCAAGGATTTATCTTTGATAAAATTAAAGGGAACCTTTCCCTATGAATGTGAAATTTAGAAACTAACTGTAGGTTAGCTAAGCAGAATGGTTTTCTGGATATTGATCTGATGTTGGTTTCGGCCTTCGGGGTTAATATTTGGGGAATTATTCTCTTGATTAATTTACGGTTAGTGACTGATGAATTGGAATGAGGCGTATGTTGTGTTTGTGTAACACTTATTTAAAATATACGCGAGTTATTCGGAAAGACCGGGTTTATCCCATTCTGAATAACTGATACGACGATAAGTCGAAGATGAAGACGATGGTCGAAGACCGGAGGTCTTCACGTCGTTTGGGTGATAACTGATGATCTTGATTGGGCTGTACACCCAAGAAGATGGAAACAGTTAGTGATCGTCCAGACGTGCTTGGAGATCGATGGATATGCGGGGTACTAGGTGCCTCCGGTTTCGTTCAGACCCAGAACGGACTTGTAAATGGACTGTGTGTCTGACATCGGATTTCATTCTGTGTGACTGATATCGGTTGCATAGGATGGCTTGCCTGTGTGGCATGCTAAGATGCAAATGATCAAGGCTTCTGTTGAAAAGCAAAGTCTTGTGGTTGATGATCAAAGCACGGCCTTTGTGGCGTAGCTTTGTGTAACGTTTGCTTCGCGAGTTTCACACCCGGTATGAACCAAAAACGGGAGAGGACATCAGGGAGGACTTGCGTTTCTTTCTAGCTAGAAGTGGCGTCAGTGGTTTTACACGCCCTGACGAGTTTGACTTATGTGGTTGTTGCTGTTGCGAGGCGCCTCGGTTATATCGGTTTCGGCCGATGCATTCTGGTCGGCTGACGGACCAGACTTACACCCCATAGGGTGGGGAAACATAGTGTTCAGGCATAATAATCCACATCGGTGGACCGGCCCTGACGATCTAAAGGGTTGATGCGTTCTGATCCTGAGGGGCGGGCTAGAGCGTCTCGAATCGGTTGAGGACTATCTTTTGCCTCAGTTCATAGATGGAAACCCAATTTCCAAATACGTGACTTTGCGATTTTGATTGTATAACCTATATATGGCGACATAGTGGTATGGGGCATTCATGCCGCCTATGATTGATACTTATGATTTGAAGTGTTTTATACACTATGCACTTATAATAGTATCAAATGATTTGTTTTAAACGTATCAAGCATTCTTTGGCTGTTATAAGGTAAAAACCCTATCCCCCGGCTTGCGTTGCATTGTGTGATAGGACCTGGGTCTTATAACAGCTTCATTTTTCTTTATTTAGCATTGCGCTGTTTGTTTTATGCACTGGTATTCTTGGGAGGAAACCCGTTCCGTGTTATACGGCGTGGTCCCTTGATTTACCTAACTTTAAAATAAAGATTAACTGTTTTAGTTCTCACACCAGTCCCATGACTGACCTGGAGTTTATTGTTTTAACCTAAACTCTGGGTGCCCCTATTTTGACGGGCAGCTAGTAGTTTTGGTTTTGCAGATTTATATTCACAGGATCCTGGTTTACAGCTGGAACGATATCCGGAAAGCTTTGTATCCGTATATCTCATTCTAGTTGTGTATTGTATTATTTTCCGCTGCTATGTATTTAAATGTAATTTAAATCTCTAATATTTCTATGTAATATTTATTTGTTTATACTCTGTATAGTCTTGTAATCTGGTGCATTGTTGTAATATACAGTGAAATGTTCTTCTGTATGCGTTCTGTTTTGTCGTGTTCTCAAACGATAGGGCGTTTCGAACGGTCTGGGTCGGTTTAGCGACTGGTTCGGACCGAGCGAAATTCCATCTCGTCACATTTGGTATCAGAGCTTTGGTTTACAAAGCTCAGAGAACAAGACACATTAGAAACATATGAAAGAATTCATCAGATATTGGATTAGTAATATCCAATGATGACTCGTTAGAGATAGGATCAGTAGTATCCTAGAACGAGTGTGAAGAGTATATTTTTAAAAATGAAAACAAATTTTGTTTTGAAAATTTAAATCAATAGTTCGTATATGATTATTTATATTGATGTGGACAATCCAGTATATATAGATTTTGCGTATACGTCTGATCCGCGTGTATTCGAAATTTTAATATATTGGATAGATATAGAATCACACTCTAGTCGCCCGGAGATGGTACTGATGATAGCACGTGCATCATCAGTATTTATGTTCGTGTTTCGAAGGTGTGTTTTCTATATATTTCCATTAGACTGGTGTGAGAACCAAAACTAATATAGTTAGAATACATTGTTGTGAATTGGCATCAAAAACATGATTTTTGTATATGTATCAAATTTATGAATTTGAAACTCTAATTCACTAATGGATTGATGTTTGTGTTGTTTGTTTATTTGTTTGCTAATTTTGAACCATTTAGCCTAATTGAACCAAATATTGAACTGTATTGAAAATTGGTTGCATTTGCTTGCATATACATATATATCATTGAGCAGGTCATAGCAAGGAGGCTAGAGCAGAGAATAAAATTTGTTTGCCCGACAAATAGGTACATGTTTACTACATAATTTACTGTTTTGTTTGGGTGATGATGATTTTATGAGCCTATTGGCTAGCCGCTTGGCTTTTTCTTTTTCTTTTTGAGATCTGAAGGACCGGGGAAGCTATTTGAAATTCCCCGATGCTCCCGGTGTAGGGGAGGTTATGGCGAAATTTTTCGAAAATTTAGGGTGTTAGCCAAATTTTTGAAGTTTTGAAAATTCTCAGAAACTAAAGAGTTGGAGAATGGAAGCCAGATCGAGTGTAGAGTTGATTAATCAAACCGCTTTCGACTTTGTTCCTTTTCGGGGACGAAAAGTTTTAAGTGGGGGAGATTGTAACAACCCGTAAAATGCGAGCCAGTTTGAAATTTTTATTTTGGCAATTTTAACGAATTTTGAATATTTAAAATGAATTATTTTAAATAATATCGACGAAAATTTATTTTGAATATAATTCGAACGTATATATTATACGCGTCGTCGTTAGAATATAAATATTTATATATAATTATAAATAGAATTGAAAATGGCGCGGTAGTTCGATAATTCGATTTCAAACTTCAATTGAATGTACCGGGTGCAAAACAATCCGGACTTTAATGAAACCAAAAACATTGGGATCTAATTGTGAATATCTTTCCAACGAATCCGAAAAATCAAGATTTCATATTGGGAATCAAAAGATATGTCCAGTTTAAAATTAGAAATAGTCGCTGTGGAATTTATATATTTTTTTTATATATATGAGCGTGGCAATTTTGCAAACGACCTCGGATTTCGACGAAACCAGTTTTGTTGGGTCCGTGATGTTAAAATATTGCTAGATTCCAAATTTCATAATTTTTCGAATCAATATGTGAGCGTGGCAAAGGAAAACGCGTTTGACCAGTTTCAGTAGATTTTAATCGACTGGAAAATGGCCATTTTTCTAACGGTCTCAGAATTCGACGAAACTAGTTTTGTTAGGACCGTATCGTCAATACAAAGCTAGAAAATATTTTTCTGGAATTTTTCTAGTTAGTATGTGACCCCGGTAATTTGAAATGTACGTTTAAAATTCAATATGTAGATTTATGATTTAAATTTGATGGAAACTGATCGCAACGGCCGAATTGGCTCACGATACATATCCCATTGTGTTCGGAATGGGGGTAATTAGCAAGGGGCGACAGTCGTTGAGTCTCGTTTTGAGATCGAATGAAAAAGTTACTTTATGAAGATTAATAAATTAAATAAATATAATATAATATTATAAAGCCCTCCTCTATAATCTCTCTCCCTCCATTCCTCTTTCCAGTCAACGGTTTTAATTAAAAAAAAAGGGGGAAAGAAGAAAACTGACGTCGCCCCATCGAGACCGGACACCGCGCCCATCGCCGGAGCGCGCCCCACCGCCGGCTGACCCCCCTACCCCCTCCTCTCCACCGCTACTTCCCTCTCTCCACTCGAACCCGACGCAGACCCCCCCCCCCCCCACGAGCCCCAGTTTTCCCCAAAACACCCCGGATCCGCGCAAACCTCCACCACTGGACTCGCGCCACCGCGAGCAGGTCCGCCCTCCACGCCAAAGCCGCCACTTCCCTCCGCTTTCAATCCGAACAGTGAGTTTCTTTATGTCTTTGTTTGTTTATTTTATAGTTGATTTTAATTTCGAGTTTTATTTATCTTCTTCTGTGTAAAAACTGATTTTAAGTTACTCAAAACTGAAATTAGTTTATATTTTAAAACTGAATTTTTTTGTTATCAAAAATACGATTTTTAAATGATAAAAGTATATATTTTTAATGTAGTAAAGCTTATATGTTCATATATGAAAACTTATATTTTTATTCATGAAAGTTTATACTCTTATTTTGAAAAGATTATATTTTTAAAAATGAAATCTTTGTTTATATAAAAATGAAATCTTTGTTTGAGTATGAAAAGAAATGATTTTTCTTATATGAACAATAGCGAAAAGAAATGATTTTTCTTACATGAACATTAGCGAAAAGAAATGATTTTTCTTACATGAACATTAGCGAAAAGAAATGATTTTTCTTATATGAACAATAGCGATAAGAAAAAGATTAGAACTTTAAAAAGATCAGATTTCTTTTAGAATATATAAAGATCATATTTTTAAAATAGATAAAAATAGGATTTTTATATATTGAACTTCGAGTTAAAAATATGATTTTTATATGTTGAACTTCGAAATAAAAATATGATTTTTATATATTGAATAGCGAAGTAAAAATTCGATTTTTACATAGGTGGTGAGCGGATAACGAAGGTGACAAAAAGGCGAGAACGATGAAGATTTCTATCAAAGAAGAGTCAAGATGATTGGATAGCTATCAGTGAGAATTTCTCACTCTTCAATTTATTTTCTAGTTATATATATATACTAGGATGCAGACGGTGCTTAGTAGCACCCGACACAATCGTCCACAAACCATGGACTTGTTTGTTTGGTTGCATAGATTAGTTTGATTATGTGATTGAATTGAATTGTTTGAGTGAAATTGAATGATTTGATTGATGTGTGAATGGCGTGGGCCTTCACTAGACCGGGGATAAGGCTAGGCCTCGTCCCGTTTCTAGTATCGTGCCGTTATGCCGCCGAAATTTTCTAAAATAAGTTAGGAAAATAAAATATCATTTTATTTAAAGAATGAACTGGATAGAAATTCATATGTTGAAATAAAATGTTTTATCGTTAAAAATATAATTTTTAACGTGAATGCGAATAAATAAAATATTCATTTACAAACCAGACGGTTTGTTTATGTACACTGATTTGACTGACATTGATTGGGTCGATAAATTTTACACATCGCCCAACTGCACAAATAAAATATTTGTTTGATTGTTTGAAACCCTACACGGGTGTTAGGATGAAATATGCAGTTCACTCATCCTGATTGATTAAATATGTCGATCGATTGATTGACAGGCTGTTATAAGCGTTAGATATCTATATTTGATGCTTATACAGTGTAGTGCACTTTGGTTGATGGTTGATTATTTTTCAATGCTATTATATACATGTGTTGTGTGAAATTCCATATAATTAATTTTATATGGTAATTGATTGGGTCTCATTCCAATTTAGAAAATAAAGAATATTATGAAATAAAAGTTCATGTGTTGACAGTACTCATTCATTGAGATTGGTCATGTGTTGAACGAAATATTTTAGTAATAAAATTTACACCTTTATCGATATGAAATAAAAGTTCATGTGTTGACAGTACTCATCCATTGAGATTGGTCATGTGTTGAACGAAATATTTTGATAATAACAACTATTTTGAAAAAGAAATATTTGAAATAGAATATTTGAAAATAAAGGAATATATGAAGCCGTGTTGATTAGATTGACGCCATTTCGACGTGAACGATATTTATATCGATTTTATTCGATTTCGAAATGAATTGAAAACGATTTCGAAATGAAATGGATTGAAAACGATTTCGAAATGAAATGAATTGAAAACGATTTCGAAATGAATTGAATTGAAAGCGATTTCGAAATGAATTGAATTGAAAACGATTTCGAAATGAATTGAATTGAAAGCGATTTCGAAATGAATTGAATTGAAAACGAATTCAAATGGAATTGAAAGCGAATTGAAATGAATTCAAATTGAATTGAAATTCGAATTGAATAGAAATGAATTTTAAAACGAATTTATAAAGAAGAATTCAATTTTGCTTTAAATTGAAATAGAAGTTGAAATAGAATTTGAAACGAATTTTAAAACTATTTATATAATTCGTTTTGAATAGAAATCGACGAAGTATATATTATATATATTATATATATAATATAATGGCCTGAATAGAACGCGCCGCGCCGCGGTAGTTCGCGAATTTCGACCATTTATTTCAAACGGACATTACGGGAGATCCGACCGTCGGATTCTCCTAAAACCGGAACCGTTGGGTTCGTATCGAAAAGAGCTTTCTAACGAATATTAGAAATTTGAAATCTAACGGTTGGATTTGGAATTATGTCCAAATCAAATTTGAAAAAGGTCGCTATAAGTGCAGTTCGGTGGCCATTGTTGGAAATCGACTGTACGGGCCTTGATAAAATTATTAAAAATAGTAATAATTTGTGTAAAATCATAAGAAATGGTTTAGAAGGATTGGGATGAAAAACTCCATATTTGAAAAGATAAAAATAGATTTTTATCGAAATGAACTAGTTTTGAACTAGAATTATAATTCTATTTATTTTTAAGTAAATAAATTGAATTTGAAAAGGGTTTTGAAAATAACCAAAATATCCAATGATTGCATTGGAGTGGATTTGAATCGAAATTGTCTTCGGAATATTTCGATGTTGGAATTCGTGATTATATAGGTGTGGTTATGGAAATTTGAAAGATATATTAATATCGTTATTTCCAATACGACATTTGTTAATCGTAGAATTTGATATTGAATATAGGCCGATATATTTTCTATTCAGAGCCTTGTATTGAATATCGAATGTGATTTGGGTTTGTCGTGAATGGTGTCTTCACTAACACTGTTCTTGAACCCAGTTGAGAAAAGATTAAATCTTTTTATTTAGATTTAATGAAGTGTACCAATTAAATAATATTTAATTGGAATTGAATTGATATTGATTTTTGGGTTTATCGTGAACAGTGTTTTAAATAACACTCGTTCTTTAACCCGATAATTAATGAATGTGACTTTGGGTTTATCGTGAACCGTGTTTTAAATGACACTGATTCTTTAACCCAGTCACAGATTAAAACTAAGTGGAGTTTTAATGAATCTTTAATTAGATTGAAATGATCGAAAATGGAGTATCACCAGTTTTGCTCCTGGCGATAGTTAAATCTTTAATTAGATTTGAACGTGAAATGGTAATTGAATTTACCGATAACACTGTGGTGTTAGATATGAAGTATTACCAGTTTTACTTCATGGGATGAATAGGTTGGGATTGGGAAATTAAAACAAATGATTACTTCGGTAAGGTTCGCTAATCCCGACTAGTTTGAATTGATATTCAAAAGTTGATTAAAGAATAAATTCAAGGATTTATCTTTGATAAAATTAAAGGGAACCTTTCCCTATGAATGTGAAATTTAGAAACTAACTGTCGGTTAGCTAAGCAGAATGGTTTTCTGGATATTGATCTGATGTTGGTTTCGGCCTTCGGGGTTAATATTTGGGGAATTATTCTCTTGATTAATTTACGGTTAGTGACTGATGAATTGGAATGAGGCGTATGTTGTGTTTGTGTAACACTTATTTAAAATATACGCGAGTTATTCGGAAAGACCGGGTTTATCCCATTCTGAATAACTGATACGACGATAAGTCGAAGATGAAGACGATGGTCGAAGACCGGAGGTCTTCACGTCGTTTGGGTGATAACTGATGATCTTGATTGGGCTGTACACCCAAGAAGATGGAAACAGTTAGTGATCGTCCAGACGTGCTTGGAGATCGATGGATATGCGGGGTACTAGGTGCCTCCGGTTTCGTTCAGACCCAGAACAGACTTGTAAATGGACTGTGTGTCTGACATCGGATTTCATTCTGTGTGACTGATATCGGTTGCATAGGATGGCTTGCCTGTGTGGCATGCTAAGATGCAAATGATCAAGGCTTCTGTTGAAAAGCAAAGTCTTGTGGTTGATGATCAAAGCACGGCCTTTGTGGCGTAGCTTTGTGTAACGTTTGCTTCGCGAGTTTCACACCCGGTATGAACCAAAAACGGGAGAGGACATCAGGGAGGACTTGCGTTTCTTTCTAGCTAGAAGTGGCGTCAGTGGTTTTACACGCCCTGACGAGTTTGACTTATGTGGTTGTTGCTGTTGCGAGGCGCCTCGGTTATATCGGTTTCGGCCGATGCATTCTGGTCGGCTGACGGACCAGACTTACACCCCATAGGGTGGGGAAACGTAGTGTTCAGGCATAATAATCCACATCGGTGGACCGGCCCTGACGATCTAAAGGGTTGATGCGTTCTGATCCTGAGGGGCGGGCTAGAGCGTCTCGAATCGGTTGAGGACTATCTTTTGCCTCAGTTCATAGATGGAAACCCAATTTCCAAATACGTGACTTTGCGATTTTGATTGTATAACCTATATATGGCGACATAGTGGTATGGGGCATTCATGCCGCCTATGATTGATACTTATGATTTGAAGTGTTTTATACACTATGCACTTATAATAGTATCAAATGATTTGTTTTAAACGTATCAAGCATTCTTTGGCTGTTATAAGGTAAAAACCCTATCCCCCGGCTTGCGTTGCATTGTGTGATAGGACCTGGGTCTTATAACAGCTTCATTTTTCTTTATTTAGCATTGCGCTGTTTGTTTTATGCACTGGTATTCTTGGGAGGAAACCCGTTCCGTGTTATACGGCGTGGTCCCTTGATTTACCTAACTTTAAAATAAAGATTAACTGTTTTAGTTCTCACACCAGTCCCATGACTGACCTGGAGTTTATTGTTTTAACCTAAACTCTGGGTGCCCCTATTTTGACGGGCAGCTAGTAGTTTTGGTTTTGCAGATTTATATTCACAGGATCCTGGTTTACAGCTGGAACGATATCCGGAAAGCTTTGTATCCGTATATCTCATTCTAGTTGTGTATTGTATTATTTTCCGCTGCTATGTATTTAAATGTAATTTAAATCTCTAATATTTCTGTGTAATATTTATTTGTTTATACTCTGTATAGTCTTGTAATCTGGTGCATTGTTGTAATATACAGTGAAATGTTCTTCTGTATGCGTTCTGTTTTGTCGTGTTCTCAAACGATAGGGCGTTTCGAACGGTCTGGGTCGGTTTAGCGACTGGTTCGGACCGAGCGAAATTCCATCTCGTCACACTTTTTACACTTTATGTTATTGTTACCTTAGAGTACTGTACATCTTGTTGTGCTAACTCTTTGGTTGCAGGTCCAGGTTCAGGTATGATTTACTTATATATGTTATTGTTAACTCAGTTATAGTCTTGTTATAGCTCATACCAGACTTTTGTCTGACCCAGAGTTTTATGTCTCTTCTTGTTACTCTGGGTGCTCCTAAACGAGAAGACTAGAGACAGGATAGGTGATTATGCACGAGTAGTTGTCCGGAGACGAGCAGGAGGCTTCCACGTACTGTTTACATATATTCTTCCTGTGTTGATGTTGGTCACTATTCTGGGCATTAGTAGTGTACCTTTTCTATTTTACTTTAGAGACAGTATTTTTAAGTTGTAATAATGATGGTTTGGATCATAAGCTGTATTTTGGATTTCGCTGCTATGATGATTTAGTCTTCAGCTTATGCACTGTCTCGCCTATTTTATGTCAAGTTATGTGTTATTATATTTTATTCCATGCGCTATGAGATATACTATATGTTCTTTGGTGATTCATCGTCTTCTTCCTTTTCTTTTGACGACCATCCTATGTTGGTCGGGCATTGGCATAGCGCATTCCACGGGAAATGTCGACTGGTGCGAGGTGGGCCGTCACACTTGGTATCAGAGCTCTAGGTTGCGTAGTTAACCTAGGGTAAGACATCAGGGAGAGATAGTATATGTATATGAGAGCGTGTATTTGTGATATCTGGTTTTCAAAAGCTATACATATAGTATTAGTATATCTAAGGATGAAGTCGCAGTGCATTGGCACCACTAAGCAGAGGGTTAATCATTTTTCTCTTTACAGATTGAACGATGAGCTGATATACGAGGAGTACGGGTTCAGGGGCCAACAATGGAAATGTCCTTGATATGAGGGCAGTCTTGTAATATATTTCTGAGTTCGATACCTTATCGAAATATGGGTTATCCCTTATCGATACTGCTGAAAAGAAGAATGAGAAGTTCATAAATGGCTTGGATGAGTATTTGGGGGAAAGAATTATAAACCACATTGATGAGACATTCGAATCTATTGTGAGAAAGGCATTGAGATCAGAGAGCCTTTACCCTAAGTCAAAGGCCGATGTTGCTATTACATCTGTAGAGGAGCAAAAGCTGCAGGCAAGCGGTGGAGGCAAGAATAATTCCCAGAATAAGAGGAAACAGAACCAGACCAAGGATGGTCAAAAGAATAAGAAAGATGTAGAGTGCTATAGCTGTGGCAAGAAGGGCCACTATGCCAAAGAATGTCGAGCAAAGCCAACGGACAGGAAGTGCTTCAATTGCAGCCAAGTGAGATATCACAAGGATAAATGTCCACAACCTCCTAAAGAGAAGCAGATTGTGAAAGCATATGCTATCAATGTTGTTCCTTCTTCGTTGAATTCCCCAACTACGATGGAGAAAGGAAAGGGTGTCGTCATTCATGGTATGCTTTCCATTTATGATGTTCCTTTTTGAGTACTATTTGATACCGGGGCTTTCCATTCCTTCATATCTAATGACCTAGTAGATAGGTTGGGATTGGAACCCGAGATTGTCGTTAGACCTTTAGTTGTGACAAACCCGATTGGTGGTTCGACTAGCCTTAGTATGATTTGTCGTAATTTGGTCTTATCGAGTCATTGATGTATGTTTTCTTGTGATTGCTTTGTTTCGGGCTTTACTGGGTTTGGCATTATTTTGGGAGTCGATTAGCTCCAAAGGTATGGGGTGGTGGTAGACTGTGAGGGGTCTTCGGTGACCATTAGGGCGGATGATGGGCGGAGGGTACTGTTTGGTTGCCTACCTAGTGATGGGTGATGGCTAGTTTTCTAAATTCTCTCGACATCTCACATGATGAGTTGTCAGATGTGCCTATTGCTGGCGAGTATCCGGACATCTTCGGCGAAGTGACTGGACTTCCGACCACACTGAGAGATTGAGTTTCATATTGATTTAGTGAAAGATGCCAGGCCTATAGTGATGCCTCTTCGTCGTATGGCACCAAGGGAGCAGCGAGAGCTTGAAGTGCAAGTAAGCGATCTTTTGAAGAAGGGATTTATCTGAAGAAGTGTTTCCGAGTAGGGAGCACCAGTTGTATTTGCTACCAAGGTCGATGGTTCCCTTCGATTGTGTGTAGACTACCGAGAGTTGAATAAGGTGACGAGGAAAAATAAGTATCCTCTTCCACGGATAGATAATTTGTTTGATCAGTTGAGTGGAGCAAGAGTGTTCTCCCAGTTAGATCTCGCGATAGGTTTTCATCTACTCCGAGTAGCAGTTGAGAGTATACCTAGAACGACATTTCAGACGCCGTTTTGATTCTATGAGTGATTGGTCATGCCATTCGGGTTGACCAATGAACCAACATATTTTGTGGATCTTATGAATAGGGTATTCAGGGATCAATTGAATAAGTTTGTTCTTGTGTTCGTGGATGATATCTTGGTTTACTCGAGGACAGAGGAAGAACACAAGGAACACTTGAGGTAGTGATGGAGGTGTCCAGGAAACACCAATTGAAAGTGAAATTATTGAAATGTCACTTTTGAAGGAGGGAAGTGAGGTTGTTGGGTCATGTTGTTTCAGAGAATGGTATTGCCATGGACCCTGCAAAAGTGCCTACGGTGCAAGATTAGTTTATGCCCAAGAATGCAACGAATGTGAGAAGTTTTTTGGGATTAGCTGGATACTATCGTAAGTTTATCTAAGACTTCTCCTAAATAGAAGCACTGTTAACTCAGTTGACCCAGAAGAATCAAGCTTTCTTCTTGGACGAAAGGTGCAAAAATGCATTTAAGAGCCTAAAGGAAACGTTAACGTGTGCACCAGTGTTAGTTATTCCCAAAGGGAACGAAGAGATGATGGTACACACAGATGCCTGTAGTACCGAATTAGGGGCTGCACCTATGCAAGGAGGTAGTGTTGTAGCTTATGCTAGTCGGCAACTGAAACCATATGAGAAAAGATATCCTACCCATGATTTGGAATTGGCAACGATCGAGTTCGCGTTGAGGATGTGGCGACATTATCTCTTAGGAGAAAGATTCGAGTTGTTTACCGATCATAAGTCCTTGAAGTACCTTTTCTCTCAAAAGGATTTAAATCTTCGTCAGTAGAGATGGTTAGAGTTCTTGGCTTCATATGATTTCAATATCGCATATACACATGGGAAAGGTAATGCGGTAGCTGATGCAATGAGTAGGAAACATGCCAGTTTAGGGGCTATGTTTCTGGAATGGAAGCAATTGGAGTATATCGCAGGATATGATTACAGACCTAAGTGCGAATTGTATCTGGAGATGCTAGCAAGTTTGTCGATCAGACCCATCTTGATTGAGGGGATTGGTTCCAGTTAGAGGGACGATCCTAACCAATTAGAAATCATCTCCAAGGTAGAGATGGGTGTCGACGACGAGAGAGTAAACAAGTATGGTCTTGATCGAGAAGGATGGGTTCGAAAGAATGGGAGACTAGTTGTACCCAACATTAATGGATTGAGAGATGAAGTGCTTAGAAAATGTCATCACTCAAAACTGACTATACAATCCCGGTGGTAACAAAATGTATCGAGACATGACGAAGACCTACTACTGGGAAGGAATGAAGAGAGACGTTGGGAAGTTTATATCCAAGTGCATGAACTGCCAGCTAGTTAAAGCCGAGCAAAAGAAGCCTAGTGGTTTGTTACAGCCGCTGGAAATTCCTGAATGGAAATGGGAACAACTTTCGATGGATTTCATCGACGGTTTACCAAGGACTAGATCAGGTCATGACGGTATTTGGGTGATTGTGGATCGGTTGACCAAAATTGCAAGGTTTATACCCATCAAGTCGAATAGAACGGGAGCTAAGTTATCAGAACTATATATGAAGTGGGTAGTGAGATTTCATGAAGTACCTAGAGATATTGTGAGTGACCGAGATCCGTTATTTACGAGTGGGTTTTGGAAGAGCTTACAAGAGGCTTTAGGGTCAGAATTACATCTCAGTATCGCGTACCATCCTCAAACCGACGGTCAAACAGAGAGGGTGAATCGCGTATTAGAGGATCTCTTGAGAGCTTATATATTGGATTTTGGAGGTTCATGGGATGACCATTTGCATCTAGTTGAGTTCGCATATAATAATAGTTATCAGTCCAGTATTGGTATGGCTCCATTTGAAGCTTTGTATGGGAGACCATGCAACTCACCATCATGTTGGTTGGAAACCGGTGAGAAGTTCGTGCTTGGACCGGATGTAATAAGAGAAACTTTAGATAAGATCAAGGTTATTCAACAGCGAATGAAGGTTGCCCAAGATAGGCAGAAGAGTTATGCTGATAAGAGGAGAAGAGATATGAAATTCTCCGTTGTCTACTTGGTATTCGTCAAGATTTCTCCGTTAAAGCATGTATTTCGTTTTGGTAGGAGAGGTAAATTGGCACCAAGGTTTGTTGGTCCATTTCCAGTCCTCGAGCAAGTGGAGAATTTGGCATACAAAGTTGGGTTGCCTAACATGATGGCAGGGGTTCACAACATATTTCATGTTTCCCAGTTAAGGAAGTTTGTGCACGATTCTGATATGACTATTTCACTGGACCAGTTGGACGATATCGAGGTAGAATCTGAAACGGTTGGGAACCGCAGACCGATTCGTATTGTCGAGCACAATGTGAAGCAGCTTCAAAGGAAGACAGTGGAACTAGTCAAAGTCTGGTGGAGTGGTAATGAGCATGACTGTACTTGGGAAACAGAGGAGAGCATAAGGAAGTCGTATCCAGAACTCTTAGCCTGGTAAGGTTTTAATAGCGATAATGTTATTCCCTTGCTTAGTAACCGCATGCTAGGATAGACTTGTTGTGTTATTATGTATGTTTGGTTGTTTGTAAATGGTTGATAGGCATGCGTGGTACCATTGTATGTTTTGATTAAGGAATTTCGAGGGCAAAATTTCTTAATGGGGAAGAGTGTAACGACCTGCATTCGACATATCGGAGGATCGTAGAATATTTATTTTATTTTCATACGAAGTCATATTGTCATGTAGCTTTGGGAAACGACTATTGGGGTCATTTCCCACATTCATGATTTTTGCCGAATTTTAAATGAGCGTTTTTCCCCTGACGAATCTTGTTTTGCCAACAACTTTTGGTTGGTAAGGATTTTTGACCTGAAACCACTTCCATTGGATTCGGATGATGGTTTACCTTTCCGTAGAGTAGTCACATTAGCAAACAGGCTTACCGTTTGGGAGATATGGTTGAAATAAGGTCTGAAGATGGAAAAATAGCATAACCAGGCTTAATTGGATGATTAGCAGCTAGACCCATAACCCATTTCTGGATTAGGGTTATGGGAGGGATGAAAGGGTTAGGGAAAACATTTCATTTCAGTTTTCTAGCCGCCATTTACCTTTGTCTAACCCTAGCAATGGCCTCCATCTTCTAAAACACCTCCAAATCACTAATTAAGCTAATCAAGGAAAATTGACATCAAATTGGAGGTAGAGCTGCTGTGTTGCATTAGGATTCGAATCAAATCAGAGATATTTTCAGATTTGAGATTTATTTGTGGCTAAGGTGAGTGACTAGCATGTTTTTACACTAATTACGGCTAATTAGGGGTGATTAGTGATAATTAGCGAAATTATGACTTAGAAAAATATGGAAAAATATGTAGAAATTCTTAAATATTATTTTATGCCTCTGATAGAAATTTGGGTTAATTTGGACTTATTTTGCTAATCCTATAGTTAAAACATTGTAAAGGGGATTAAGGGGAAAATCATGGTTTTGGGTATGTTTGATCCATATTGGCATGTTAAATTGTTGTTTTGGTGTTTATGGTTGATTATACATGCTTCTATTACTGTATGGTATGTTTTGTGATTACTTAGTAGAGATAGAATGGTCGAAAACATCGTCATATAGCGTAAATAGTTCGCTGGAAAGTTGTAGGAAATAACACAGGACTCGGTTCGCGACCATGGCATCACGACTCGATCGTGACACTACCCCTCCCCACGAGCCAGAAGGAACATCATGACCCGAAGTGGATTCACGGACCGGTGGACCTCGAGCCGGTTGAAGACTCACGAACTGATGCACCACGAACCGGACCAGACCAAGCTCCACGAGCCGATGACACGTCATGAGCCGACCACGAACCACGAACCGGAGCTACTCACGAACCGATGGAGGACCCGATCCCAAATGATGACCACGAACCATGCAGGTGGGGAAATAAATGAACTGAACCAGAAGAAGGCCAAAACCCGAGATGCAAAGGAAGTCCAAATGGGAGGTTATTACTTAGGATCCAGATGGGAACCAACGAGTTAACTTCATGACTGGCTTTGCTGCGGGACGTGTGCAAAGGGGTTATTAATATCTATAACTGTGGTTCACCATTGGAGGACAGATTATTGGCTATGGATTAGTGTAGTGGAGTTGTCATGACTCCAAAGGGTAAAGTGATCGTAGCAGGGCTATGAGCCAGTGCAGTTGGAGTCGTTATGATTCCAATGGAGCAAGGTGGACATAGCAAAGGGTTATCGACTATGGACCAGTGCGGTGGGGTCAAAGTTGTATGGAGTCGAACTACATTCAGGGCCCCCAAAGGCAAAGTGGTCGTAGTCATAGCAAAGGAATTGGTGACCAAATTAGTGGATATCGTATGCTTTACGCACTGAGTGAGAGACATGAGGATGATTGCTATGTTTGATGTTTGCTATCACCATGACACATACACTCCCTTTTTACAATTTATGTTAGTGTTACCTTAAAGTACTGTGCATCTTGTTGTGCTAAATCTTTGGTTGCAGGTCCAGGTTCAGGTATGATTTACTTATACCTGTTATTGTTTACTTAGTTATAGTCTTGCTATAGCTCATACCAGACTTTCGTCTGATCCAGAGTTTTATGTCTCTTCTTATTACTCTGGGTGCTCCTAAACAAGCAGACTAGAGACAGGATAGGTGGTTATGCACGAGTAGCTATCCGGAGACGAACAGGAGGCTTCCACGTACTATTTACATATATATTCTCCGTGTGTTGTTGCTGGTCACTACTTTGGGCATTAGTAGTGTACATTTTCTATTTTACTTTATAGACAGTATTTGGAACTTGTAATAATGATGGTTTGGATCATAAGCTGTATTTTGGATTCCCCTGCTATGATGACTTAGTTTGCAGCTTATGCATTGTCTCGCTTGTTTTATGTCAAGTTATGTGTTATTGTATTTTATTCCATGCGTTGTGAGATATACTACAGGTTCTTTGGTGATTCATCGTCTTCTTCCTTTTCTTTTAACGACCATCCTGTGCTGGTCGGGCATTGGCATAGCGCATTCCCAGGGAAATGTCGACTGGTGCAGGGCGGGCCGTCACAGGAAGACTCAGTGTCAGTGTCGGTGAATGTATATGTAACTGTGTATGAGTCTGTGTATGTAAACAGGGTGATACAGAGTGATATGTAGTGCGGGTCTTCTGTATATGAAATTGATTATAGACATGAACGAATAGAATCGTACTATTATTTGTAATATACAAATTAATTGATATAAAATATAATTTTGTTGTTTTAATTCAATTTGTCTATTTCATTTGAATTATTTTAATAGTACAATTTCATGTGATATATATTCAAGTGTGTCATGTCTAATCTAAACAGAAATATCCAAACATATTTGTGTGAACTATAAATAGTTGAGTCAAAAATATATACTATTTCTAATGAAGAAATAAAATATGTATTTGAATAAAAATACTGTTTGTATATTCAATTCAGTGTAGTAGCATTTTATTCAATATAAATATTTATTTCTGTATATGATGTGATATATAAAATAGTATCGTTTACAAACACATTTATATAATAATATATATATGTTTGTTATCATCAAACAAAAATCATACCGTTATACTCAACAATCTCCCCCTTTTGATGATCACAAACATACAAAGATTTTGAATGTGATAAATGTGGTTGAATGTGAAATATAATATCCCCCTATTTGTATGCTCCCCTTACAACTGAACTTCCCTTATATATTTGCATATATGAGTGATTTAACAATTTAACTGAATTTCCAATATTAAAATATTCTTGAATTATTCACTCATCAATCAAAATCTTAACCATTCTCCACCATTAGTTATCATTAAAAGAATGGTAGATATCGAAATAGTGATGAACATAAACTAGAAATATGTATTCAAATCAAGAGGGAAAATATATATCGTAAATCTTATTTAATCAAACAAAAATCATAAAATTCTTCAGATTGGAAGCGAATTTCACTTTTTAGAATGATGGATTTACGATTGATTTTATTAAAATGGGGTGAGTTTTAAAATTTAAATATAGGGTTTATAAATTTCATAATTTTCAAATAAATTTCAAATTTTAAGCACAAAATAATTTTAGCACTTTCTAACCACACATAACCGCTAAGACTTTTAAATGGGGTTAGTAGTAACTTAAATTTGTTAAATATTTTCTAACCAAGCATAACAGTTAGGACTTTTAAATGAGATTAGAAGAATACTTAACTTTATCCTCTCTTATGAGTTCCATCTATGCATAACTACGAGGACTTTTAAATGAGAATGGAAGCACATAAAGATTAAGGTGATTCACCCATGCGTAACCTCGATGACTTTTAAATGAGAGTGAATACCAAGGATAAATATAATTTTATTTCAAAAAAAAATTCAACAATATTTTTCCTTATTTCCGAATCAATTTAAACTCCCCACACTATGTAAAACCATGATAAGTGACAGAAATACGGTAGAAATAGAAGATGATCATGAAATAAGTAATGTCAAAACAATATCTTTTGATAGTAATCTGTCACTTTAGAAACTCGAAAATGAATACTGATGATGTGGCCATCCATATCGGTATTATTTTCCGGCTGTCGAAGTGAGTTCAATACTATATCATATTCAAAACTTATTTTTCAAACACTTTTATCTTGAAATTACTTCTAAATATCCTTTCCAAAGCTTGAAATACATTTCCAATTCTCTCCCAGGATTTTAAATTTTCCATATATTCAATTCTGAATTCGTTTACAACATCTTTCCAAGTTTCTAGAGTTTTATTTCAATTCTGGTTTTAAATTCAGATTCAGTTCATCTGACTTTGCATATTATATTACAGTTATACGAATTCTGATTGGTTATTTATATAACCATCTCAATTATAAATCCTATTTGATCATAATAACAACCAACACATCCAATATAAATAATAATGATTCCAATATGTTTTACTTCTTTCTATATTAGAATATATTTTTCGTAAAATTATTTCATTTACCCAGCTTTTTAAAACAATACTATGTCGAATTTCTCTATTTAAGCGTTTATAAATCCCTATCGACCTCGTCAGCTAAACGCGTCAAACTGGAATTTATGTACCACTCACCTGATCAATCAACACAATATAAAACAGTTTTTATACAAATGTACAAATACGCGCTCATATACAGACACTCAAACTCAATCTAGGGTATTAATATCCCCATCTCTATTGAGTCACGCCATAGAGCCAAGGAAATCACTTAACCTCGCTCCGATACCACTGTAATGACCATGGAATTTTCGAGCCCGAAAATCAACATCAAACACCATGTTGACTATTCAAGTATCGAAAACACCGGGTCATTAATAGAAAGAAATTAGATGATGAGAATGATAAGATAGAACCAATAGAATAGAAGAATAAGAAGAGCATCAAAGTTAGAGTAAACACGAATCTCACAGCGGAACGAATAATATATATATATATATAACATAAATTTGAAATACAAAACTGTATTGTATATACATACCATATCAGAGTATAACATTTATACATCACAGCGGAAATAATCTCTAAATAACTAGTGGTGAAACCTTCTGCTTCGAGCTCCTCCAAGTGTATCTGTAAAATCCTGAAACACTTGACTGCTCGTACAAATTTGGGCACCCAAGAGTTTAGGGAAAACAAACAAAATAAACTCCGGGTCAGTCATGGGACTGGTGTGAGTAAACTCCAACCATATTGTTTAACTTTGAAAATCCTTTTGAAAGAAAGGGTAATAGTAAGACCAACCCACACATAAACATGGACGGTTTTACCTTACTATAACCAAATCATTTTTGATATCAAAATCCAGTGATATTATAATAATGTCTAATCAAATAAATAACCAAATAGTAGAACGCTTGCATCTCACGCTCTACATACATAGTATAAAATCCAAAACCGCAAGGCGCTTATTGGAGATTGTATTCCAAATATGACAAGGTATGGGACCACCTCCCGATTAGTGTACTCTAGAGGAGATACACTAGGGTTCAACAAGAATATCTTGCAACCTGGCCCACACATGACCGACCACTCATTTAGCTTGAGTGTATCGAATATATTATCATCCATGGTTGTTAGCCCTCCAACCGTAATCCGTAAGATACAGAATCGAAAGAAGAATAAATAATGAATTTTCTCTAGATTGGTGACAAATATATCCTGCTTGGGAATGTCCCACCCAGCCATGCTGCCTGCCCGATTTTTGTCATTTCCTGGTTGTGAGGCTTGAGGCTATGTTAATCTTTTTAGAACATCTAATCACCATTCACTTTGAATGCCACATCGTCAAACCTATCAAATCACTGGTTGATCTTCCCAAAATATTACGGGTATTAAAACTAAGAGAAACGAATTTCTCCACCACCAAACGTAATACCTTGAAAAGGTCGTCTTATGTTATCTGTTAGGAATACTCTGTAAGACATCCGTCCATACAAGTTGTCCTCGGACTGGACAAACAGAAAACACCATTTTGGAACTGAACGACCCTTGCATTTCACTCCGTCTTCAATTATCTTCAGCATAATCTAATCCGCAGCGCTTATACCTATACGGAGTGGTTTTCGGATAATAAATCCAACAGGTCTCTCCGTATTGACAACGATGGTCAAAATACTTCGATAGTCGGTTTTTTAACTATCGAAGTAAAAACGAACACCCAATCAAATGTACAATTAAACATCACATAACCTCGGGCACTCTTTATTTAACATTCATTTTTATTATACAAATTCTCATATCTTACCAGATATTTCTCAAACCCCGTTTTAGCCTTTCACACTTATTGTAAAACATTTCCAATTATTGTAAATTCTTACTCTCCCATATTCCAGAAATTATATGTTATTAACGTTCGAAAACATTACCATCCTTTCCACGCTTTCTATTTTCTGTACTTTAGAAAATATACATTGATAACATTTAAAACATTTGTAATTTCCATTATGACCATTTTAAATTGCACAACGTTTGCTTTTACCATGATTCACTTTGAAATGTGAATATCATTCCTTATAGAAATCTCGTCTCGTTTAATAAATATTCTCACCAGTTACAATTTCATATTATCAAGTTATTCCCTAAATCTGTATTCCAACTTTACTTCATAATCTCTGTTTCAAGTCCACTCCCTCTTAACTATAATCCCAATTTATAACTAAATTTCAACTTCCTATTTGGTTATAACTTATGTGTTTCAAACCACTATAATTATCTTGTCAAAGATGTATATAAAAGTAGATTATACAATTCGACAAGTAGAATTCCAATTATAACTTTTACGGATTTTCCCCATTCTATTTGCATTTCAAACATCGAAAGGATTTCATCGTTCCTTTGAAAATGAATTCCCGTTTCCCTTTTAAAAAGTCTATTCTTACATTTCCCACTATTTAATAATAGTTATTCTACCTTTTTTCTAAACATTGTTTATAAATTAATCAGCTTGTTTAATATAACTAAAACAAGTTAATAATATAATTCCAATTTAAATTCAACTCTTATTTAAATAATAGATTTTTCCTCTTTAAACTCGAATCTATTCCCATCTATTTTTACGGTATTAAAATACTAGTTATTTCAAGGCCAGTGAAATTCCATATTCAAACAAACAATAATTAACCATACATTATTCTATCACATCATATAACGTAATATATGAAAAAACAGCAATATAATTGTTGAGGAATCCAGTTGGATTCCTCCAACTTGTTTCACTGCATCCACAGATGTTAGCCACCATAAATAACACCAATTTCACACTATGGGATATTATAATCGATGGAATTATTATTCAACCAATGATGTGTATATATACGATGATATATATATATATATATATATTTCAAATAATTTGATTGTAATTTACCTAACAACCATCACGCAACATTCAAACATTATTTAAAATATAATATTTTAAAATAAAACAGCGTTAGTGAATTTACTCACCTTTGCGCGTTAACCGTTAAATAACGATTTGCGTCGGTTGATTTTGTCATGAAATTCCAATTGCTCCGTTCTCAGCACGAATAATTCCACACTGTAGACTTCGTCCTTACGGTTCCAATGAATCCGACCGTGTTCAATTCGCTAATCTCTCCTCCCTATTTAAATCATTCGCACAGCATTTTCGGTGACTTACTTTGCCACAGAAAACGGTCTTCTTAAAGAAAACAACCGACCTACTGTGTATGTATTTCTTCACCAGCGCTGTATATTCCTCCACGTTACTCATTTTAGCTTGCCAAAAACATACCGTCCACCCAAACATTGCACAGCAGCTCCTCCACTACAATCTGACACCACCAACTTCCAAACGTTTTGGTCCCCTTCTCAAAAGAACGCATCCTATTCCAGGGGCTCGCTGTTGATCTGAACCTCACGCATTCAAGCTGCTTTAGCATTACCACTTCTCAAACACCTCCTCTTCACATTGTTCATCACTCCCACTTCATTCTTCATGTCATCAGTTGGACTCATTCCCTCAACATACTGTGCAACCCATTTTCAACTTCATCCCTTATACTACTTCTCCTTCCACCTTTTAGTTCACTGCTCACGCAAGTCCCCTGTTCTCTCCCCCTTGCGTCTCTCTGTCTTGTTCACGTCAAACACAATGCTCCATATACCCCATTTACATGCAAACAAAACGCCATAGCAGCAACTTCCTTCTCCCCTCTTATACTCATTTCTTTACTGTTTCCAAAAGTGAAACCATGGACGAACCCCTCTTCCCGAGCTCTCTGACCTCATCAATATATATTTCAGCTTGCACTTTCCCTCCACCAGCTCAACTCCTCGGCCACCACACACCCAATGTCCTACTCGTCTTCTCCAATACCCAACCTCATCCGGACCTTTCTCCTTCAATGCAAGCAGCAGACCCCTTTTGAATTCATTTCTCCAACACACGAATAAAACTTCCCCTGTACATGTTCGAGCAAACATGCTCCAGTATTATATGCAAGTACTTGCTTACGTGTCATGTATATTCCACTTACAAAACAGTATTATTCTTCTGAATGTTTCTTCATTATACTCAAGTATTGTTCGAACAAGTAGTTACTCCACCTACAAACAGTCCGCCGCAATGTCACCAAACTTCTTTCATACCTCCTCCATCTCGCACCCAAAACCAAAATGGCGTCCTTCAACTTCGTGGTGTGCTGCTGTAGGAAATACAACGATTTCCTTTTTCTTCTTTTTATTTTAATTTGGTTTGCCATAGAAAACTCTTACAACAATGGATTCTTGAACCCAAGAAGGGAAGGAGTTTGTGCGTTTTATATGGTTTAATGCCTTGGTTTCAAAGGAATAGCGGACGGTAGGATGATGTACGTAGGAGATAGGTTAACAGTTGATTGATTTGAAAACATAGGTTATATAAAACTTAACTATGAAGCTATAGGAAAACATAGGTCAGATATTCAGGAGAAAAGGAAGAAAAGTCTTCTGGTTCACTATCCTATAGGTAGGTTCCGATGTGAAAACACATCTTTGTGATGTTTATATATATGTACCCTGTATTATATATTTTTATTTGCCTTCACATAGAAGACTTAGATTAGGGTAGGTAGCTGCTATTACTTAGAGGGTAAGGTTTATAACATAATAGGTTTGCAAACTTTCTTTTCCCTTAGGTTTGAAGCTTCTTGGTAGGATGCAGGCCAAGGATATAGGGTATGGTGTTCAATCTTAGGTGATGGGATAAAACATGAGTTTGTTCACTGACGTTTTTGTTTATAGCTGAAGATTTGGTTGTGCAAATCCATTTAAATGTATAACACTTGTTTTTTTTTTCAACGCGAAGTCTATTACTTATATTTCAGTTCTAGATGCTATATACCACTTCATGGACCATGATAAGCCAAAAGAGTTTCCATTATTACATATATATATTTATTTTTAAAGAGTTAAAGGTTATGCGGTATCAGCTATATTTTATTCTTATGACAAAAGTTGCATCCGAACCCAACAAAACATTTATCGGTGCAAAAATCTCCTCAAAGTGAATCCGTGTGTGTGTGTATATATATATATATATATATTCATAGTTTTTACTCTTTATTCAGATTTCTTTGAATTGATCCATTCTTGTTTTGTCTCCTTTTCCAGTTTAAAGAAATGAAGAACAAACAAGTATATATATATATATATATATATATATATAGTGTTAAGTGCCTTGGCAGCCACGTTGTAGCGTTATAGCATAGGATCTATGCTTTGAGTTTCTTTTCATAAATTTTAATGCATTTGAAAATGTATCTTCCTGTGATATCAGTAGGTTTTAATTTTAGCATACGTTTGTTTTTTTCTTACTAGAGAAGAGATAGGGTTATAGGGTTTTGCTTATAGGAAATGGTAAGATGTTGGCAAAAAGGTACATACGCATATGCTTTGCGTTTTAACTAATGTAGGATAGATGAGATTTTATTTTCTTCAGACATGAGGTAGCTTTGAAATGATGGTAATAATACTGATTTGAAAATATAGGGTATAGGTAAATACATGTATATAATTTCTTATGCGTGATGTCTTTAGCTTAGGTAGGTGGTCTTTTTCCCCAAAATATAGACTGGTGGAAAAATTGTCTGCATATACAGTACATTGGTTTTCTTAAGGATGAAGGAATCACATTTATCTTATTTATTTGATTTGTTTCTGATATATGAATCGGCATTTAATTACTAACTTCAAGCCAAAGAATTTTCCGTTCCAAATTTTGAATTGTAATAAGCATATATCCCGCTACATACAATTATATTCATGTACAAGCGCTAGAGACTGAACTAAGAACATGGTCGTGCCGAACGAGGTGCCACGATCCCAAAAATATAATAATATTGGTAGGTTAACTCATATTGTGAAACCCCAAAATATTGATATAGGGTGCAAAATACTCCAAACAAAAAGTTGTGTATTTAATTAATAAAAAATGATAGTAAAATTCTAAAAATTTAATTATAACTACGTCTTAAAAGAATCTTGTCCAAATTCGAATCCGATATTTAAATATATTTAAATAACCGTTATGGCCATAAACGAATATGCCGCTGCTTTTCTGAATATTCATTTTGGACATAACTTACCATATATAATCCGAAATTTCGATTTTTCACTTCCATTAGAAAAATGCAGTTTAATAGATTCAAACGTTTCTTGTTTCGAGGAAATCCGGTTTATAACGAACCCTGTATAGTCGTTTGAAGTTCAGACTTTAAATTACGAACTGCTGCGACATTATAAGCTCGATTATATTTAATATATATTTTTATACGTTCAACTTCATTTTAAATAATATATAAATCCACTTATATTATGAATTCAATATTTAAACTTATTTAAATATTTAAATACAAACCGATAAAAATGCGGGACGTTACAACATACAATAGTACTAAAGCTACTTGCATAATATCACATACACCACTTGCATAAAACATCATTCGTAGATCCGTTTCAAAACATACAACAATGCACATCACAATTCATCACCAATAACTCCAAAAAGACGAAACATGAAAAAATTATAAAGAAAA
Source organism: Allium sativum (assembly GCA_030737875.1). NCBI lineage: Eukaryota > Viridiplantae > Streptophyta > Magnoliopsida > Asparagales > Amaryllidaceae > Allium > Allium sativum. The sequence continues at coordinate 842,979,220 of CM060919.1, read as the reverse complement.
ACTGTCCATACATGTTATTTAACTTGGATGGTACTTCATTGCACTACATTGTCATAAGTATAAACAAAACAATCCCAAACATGATCCAGGACATAGCTAAAGCTCTTGCAAATTTTTTTCTCTCCTTTCTCGTGCTTTCCACATTTAACGCGCATTAAGGCCAACTCTACCTTCATATCAGCCACAAATTCATCGGCTTTTGTCCTCTTTTGCTGTTGCTTTAGCAGCTTGTCTTCAAGTGTCTTCTTTTCCATGAAAAATTAAAATATAGCATTTTCTTTTTCCATCAATTAACAGTAGTATCCTCCATTTTAGCGTTGTTATTGATTTCATACATTTCGTCATGCCACATAAAATACCCACAATCGCCATTCTACACATATGTTAAATTCTCGACTAAAACATCACAGAAAAATATGATAATCAACCAAGCAACCAAAAATACCTAATTTATACTTACAGGCCACATGGAGCAACCAAAAAACTTCTTCTCCGCATTCGACCCTACCTTCACTGTCCTCATTTCGCTGAGATTTTGTGGTGGCAATGCTTACTTCCCGCCGCTATTGTAGAAGTTGAAGTAGAAATTGACTGAGTGGTCATTGAACTCGAAGATGGACAGATCAACTGTATACACACACACATACATGTGAATATGAATATATGCATGTATATTTGTGTGTATAAATTAATCTTTTAACAACTATACATGTTCAAGAAGATGGATAGATGAACTATACAAGCACTCGAACAAGAAACAAGGTATTGGAGAATGGAGTTTTGATGACAACAATCTTATTTCAACATTAATTGATTATAAAATATATACTAACACTTTGTCTAAAATATATATATACACACACACATATACACATATGAAGAATTCATATACATGAATTATTACGGAAGACCGTACAGTTTAAATATATTAGGATTCAGACATCAGAGATGATTCAAGACTCACGAGTATTCAAGATTTCAAGATAAATATAGTAATAGAGATTAGATAATGTAGGACTCTGAATAGCACTCCAGGTTCAAATTCAAATTTAAATTCAAATTCTGTTTTTCAATTTCTGATTCCAAACTCTATTTTCAAATTCTATTTTCAATCTCTATCTTCTCTATTTTATTTTCTTTACTCTACTTTAGATTTCAAACTCTAGTTTTAAAAGTTTTATATATTTATACTTTTACTTTTATATATACTTTATATTTATATAGTTTTAACTCTATAATTGTATAAATATGTTTATGTAGTTTATATTTATGTTTTTGTATGATTTTATACTTTATAATATTCATTTATAACACTAGGTTTTAATTCAAGAATTTCCAGAATTATAAATATATATATCAAAACACTTGAAAATTGCTCAAAATTCAATATTAAAACATGATATGTCGACATACATTTTCATACATGTCGACATATAACTGTCATTTTTTCTAAATTGAAAGGAAGTGTCTTTTCACTATTTATGACGGTTCAAAAACATTGCAACCTTTCAAATGTTATATGTAACAACCCAGAAAATCAGAACCAATTTAAATTTTTTTATTTTGGTAATTCTAATGAATTTGGAATATTTAAAATGATTTATTTTAAATAATAACAGTAAGAAATTTATTTTGAATAGAATTAGAACGTAATATATTTATTTGAATCGAAGTTAGAATATAAATATATATTTTAATTATTAATGGAATTGGAAAAGGCGCGGTAGTTTGAAAATTCTATTTCAAATTTCAAATGAATGTACATGATTCAAAATAAACCGGATTTTAGCGAAACCAAAAATATTAGAATCTCTTTGAAAATATCTTTCTAAGAATCCGAAAAATTGAAATTTCATAGCGGGAATAAAAAGTTATGCCCAATTGAAAATTCTGAATAGACGCTATGGAATTTTGGCCCTTAAAAATAGCGATTTTGCAAACCACCTCCGTTTTCGACGAAACCACTTTTATTAGATCCAGGATATCAAGTTATTGTTAGATTCCAATTTTCATAATTTTTGGAAACAATATGTGAGCGTGGCGAAGTAAAACGTGTTTTGACAGTTTAAGTCAATTTGGATCGACCAGAAAATGATCATTTTTCAGACGGTCTCCAAATTCGACGAAATTAGTTTTGTTAGGACCGTATCGTCAAAACATAGCTAGATTTATTTTTATGGAATTTTTTGAGTCAGTATGTGGCCCTAGTAAATTGAAATGTACGTTAAAATTCAATATATTGATTCATATTTTAATTTTGAGAAAAACTAATGGAAACAGTCGAATTGGCTTACGGGACATATCCCATTGTGTCCTAAATGGGGGTATTTAGCTAGGGGTGACAGTCGTTGGGTTTGACTTGGAGTTCGAATGAAAAAATAACTTTTTGGAAATAAATTATATTAAAATATACATATTATTATACTTGGTCAACCCTCCCTCTCTCTCTTCTCTTCCATCGTGAAGAAAAGAAAAAGAAAAATAAGAAACGCATGGTCCCTCCCGTCGCTGCCACCACCGCCCCCTAGCACCGTCGTCGGCCTCCTCCTCTCTCTCTCCTCCATCCTCTCCTCTCTCTTCTTCTTTAATTTGCAAAAACCCTAAGCCCCGAATCCTAAAACCACCCACCACCGCCATTATAGGCCCCACCCCAAGCACGCGACCACCCCCGCCGCATACACAACCCCCTGCGCCGTCACCAGCTACCCAGCTCCATCCGTGGGCCCCTCCTCCTCAAAAATCACATTTTTCACAAATTCCCGTTTTTGCATAAAACCCTCTGTCACTACTTCACCAATAACTCTCAACAGTACGCTTCTGGCCAAAACTCCACAATACCAAAATCGAAGAGCACGATTTTCTCTTTGATTTGAGTATGCGGAAGTCATATTTTGGACTGCGGAGTTGTTCAGAGAACGCGTCCAAAGTCTGTTGTCCAAATACTGTCTTTTCGTGATTTCCCGTGAAATGACACATTTTCGGAAGGAATACCACAAGGCGAAAGTTGTCCGGAATGGCACGTTTAAGCTAGAAAAATAGATGGTGTGAAGATTGGAGCTCGTTTGCAAATTCTGGAACCAGAACAACAAATCCGGACGATAGAAAATATGTGAGTTTTCTCTGCTTTAAAGCTTCTATGGTTTTTGACGTATGAAGTATGTAAAGTTATGATTTTTATTTATGTAAAGTTATGATTTTTAATTAGGTAAAGTTATGATTTTTAATTACATAAATTTATGATTTTTAATTACATAAAGTTATGATTTTCAGTTATGTAAAAATATCATTTTTGGTTAGTTAAAAATAGGATTTTTATCGTAGGAAGGAAATATTTTTGGCAAGATTAAAAATATGATTTTTAACTAGTGTATAGCATGGAAATGTCTTTAGAAAGATAAAAATATTATTCTTAGATTATGTATGTTATTTATAAATTGGTCATACAAAAATAAAAATTATTAGTTGGCTAAAAATCCGATTTTTATATATATAGTAGCATTATAAAAATATGATTTTTATGTACATATAGCGACATTAAAAATATGATTTTTATATATGCAGAGTATTAAAAATATAATTTTTAGCGAAGTAAAAAAATATATAATTTTTAGAATTGAAATAAAAATGTGATTTTTAATGTGAACAGCGGGAAAAGATCGCATTGGAATTTTGGGCAAATCCGAACCGTTCAGAAATAAAGAATGGAGGAGTGGATCCCAAAGGTGAGAACTTCTCACTTTAATTTATTTGCTAGTTAAAATATATACTAGGATGCAGACGGTGCTTAGAAGCACCCGACACTCGTCGTCCACAAACCATGGACAACTTACTTGTTTGATTTGATTGTGTTGTGAAAATTGATTGTGTGATGTGGAATGAAATAAAATATTTTATAGTTAAAAATATAATTTTTAATGTGTATATGAATAAAATAAATATTCATAAACAAATCGGATGATTTGTTTATGTACACACATTTGATTGATATTGATTGGGACAATAAATTTTACACATCGCCCAACTGCACAAATAAAATTCATTATTTGTTGATTAAAACCCCACACGGGTGTTGGGATGATATTGGACATACAATAATCCCAATATTTAGTTGTATGTCAATCGATTGGTTGACAAGTTGTGAAAGCGTTGGATATTTATATTTAATGCTTATGCAGTGTAGTATGCACTCTGTATGATGGTTGAATGCGTTTGATTATTGTTGTGTACATGTATTGTATGAAATCCATATAATCAACATTATATGGTAATTGACTGTGTCTGATTCCCTTTCAGAAAGAATGAATATTTTAAAATAACGAATATTTTAAAATAATAATATTCAGAAAAGATCAAAATCTGATTTTGATGTCCGATTTGGGATGGACAAGAAAATATTTAAAAATATAAAACCGTGTTGATTAGATTAACGCCATTTTGACATGAATGATATTTATATCGATTTTATTCATTTCTATAATGAATATCGGAAAGGAATTGATTTCAAAATATAATGTTTTGAAAATACTATCATTTATATAGCGATGATACGGAATATTCAATTTTGATTTGAAATTGAATATGAAGTTGAAATCATTTTGAAAACGAATTTAAAACGATTTACAAAATACGATTTAAATGGAAATTGACGAAATATATACATATATAATATATATTATATATATAATGGCCTGAATAGATCGCGCAGCGGCAGTTCGCGAATTTCGACCATTGACTTCGAATGGACATTACAGGAGATCCGACCATCGGATTATCCTAAAATCGGAACCGTTGGGTTTGTATCGAAAAGTGTTTTCCAACAAATATTAGAGATTTGAAATCTAACGGTTGGATTTGGAATTATGTCCAAATCAAATTTGGAAAAGGTCGCTGTAAGTGCTGCTCGATGACCGTTTATGGAAATCGACTGTATGGGCCTTGATAAAATTATTAAAAATATTAATAATTTGTGTAAAATCATAATAAATGATTTGGAGGGAATTGGGATGAAAAATTCCCTATTTGAAAAGATAAAAATGTATTTTTATCGAAATGAACTGGTTATGAACTAGAATTAAAAATCCAATATTTTTAAATAAATGAATTGGATTTGAAATGGTTTTAAAAATAACCAGAATTTCCAATATATGAATTGGAATGGATTTGAATCGAAATTATCTTTGGAATATTTTGATATTGGATTCCATGATTATACGGACATTGTTGAGGAATTTTCAAGATATATATATATCGTTATTCCAATACGATATTGGTTGATTTCAGAATTAGATATTGAATATAAGCCGATATATTTTCTATTCAGAGCCTTGTATTTAATATCGAATGGGATTTGGGTTTGTCGTGAATGATGTCTTCATTAACACTGTTCTTAAACCCAGTTGAGAAAAGATTAAATCTTTTTACATAGATTTAATGAAGTATACCAATTAATTAACATTTAATTGGAACTAAAAATGAAATTCGAATTGGGTTTATTGTGAACTGTGTTTTTAACGACATTCGTTCTTTAACCCGATTTACAGTGAAATGTGATTTGGAATTTATAAATCTTTTTATTAAGATTTAACGGGAATTTTCCAAAGTAACAGTTTTCCAATTTAATATATTAAATTGGACTTGAATGGAATTCGATTTGATAATAATCAAAGTGAACTTTTGTGGAGAAAGATTGTTAATACATATGGAATTTAAAAGGCTTTGTCGTTATTCCCTTTATATTATTAGTCGGATACGAAAATTGATATCGATTATATATTGATTTTTTTCCATGAAGATTCCATAATTAATGGAATGTGATTTGGGTTTATCGTGAACTGTGTTTTCAATGACATTAGTTCTTTAACCTAGTTAAAGGCAGAATTACATGTCTGTCATTGTATTTCGAACTGTATGGTTGATCTCTGCTAAATATATATCTGTTTGGTGGCGGAGAATTTATTCTCTTCCTTAACACCCTTCTCTTAGACGTACGAGCTAAGAGGTTATATTTCAGCAGAAATCAATAGTACAGTGTAGATTGTCGATGCGACATGTTTGTGTTTCCAAAGTTAAATAATCATTAATATTGATTTTTGGGAAGATTAAAACTAAGTGGAGTTTTTATGAATCTTTAGTTAGATTGAAATGTGAATTGATAATTTAAATTATCAAATGTGGGAAATGATCGAGAATGGAGTATCACCAGTTCTTTTTGCAGTCATGATGGGGGTTCTCACCATGTGGTTTGGTGGCGAACAGTGGGCCCTTACCCCTATATGTCCCTTGCGAGGGTTGGTTAGGCTACGGTCGGGAGGCCCGAGAGGGTCGCCGTAAAACAAGGGAACTGGGGGACCAGTGTATGCCACAGTGGGTTTTACCTGCTGCTTAGGGGGATGAAGGGATGGTTGCAAAGCCTATTGGATTTCGTCGGCTATTTCATTTGGCATCAGAGCTTTGGTTTACAGAGCTCGAGAACAAGACACATTAGAATCGAACGAAAGAATTCATCAGAGATTGGATTAGTAATATCCAATGAGAATGACTCGTTAGAGATTGGATCAATAGTATCCTAGAACGAGTGTGAAGAGTATTATTTTTAAAATAAAAATGAAAACAAATATTATTTTAAAATTTAAACCATTTTATACGTATTTGAATATTTATTTGTATTCAATTTGGGCAATCCAATTTATAAAGATTTTGCATATACGCCTTACAAACGTGTATTCAAAGTTTTAATATACTGGATAGAAATAGAATCTCACTCTAGTCACCCGGAGATGGTTCTGATGATTGATCGATCATCATCAGAATTTGTGTTCGAGCTTTGATAGTGGGATATCTATATGATTCCAATTGACTGGTGTGAGAACCAAAACTAGATAGGGTCTATTGTTGTGATTTGGCACCAAAAATGGATTTTTTTTTTGTATATATATCAAAATTATGAATTTGAAAAGGTAATCCACTAATTGATTGCTGATTGATGATTGTGTTGTGTGATTATTTATTTAAATCAACAGGTGAAGGAAAGGTAAATTTACACCAAATGGAATCAAATATTGAACTGTATTGAAAATTGTTTGGAAATGCATGCATGTACATATATATGTGTGAACAGGTCATAGCAAGGAGGTTAGAGCAGAGGAATAAAATTGTATGCCCGACAAATATGTACATGTTTACAAACTTATTGGGTTTGGATGATTTTATGAGCCGCTTGGCGTTTTCTTTTTCTTTTTGAGATGAGAGGGCCTGTGTGGCGGTTTGAGGATTTTCTCGGTGCTCCCGTACAAAGGAGGCTATGACGAAATTTTTCGAAAATTTAGGGTGTTAGCCAAATTTTTGAAAAATTGGAAAATTCTTAGAAACTGAAAAGTTGAAGAATTAAAGCCAAACTGAAAGTTGAGTTGATTAGTAAAACAACTTTCATCCCCGTTCCTTTTCGAGGACGAAAAGATTTTAAGTGGGGAGATTGTAACAACCCAGAAAATCAGAACCAATTTAAAATTTTTATTTTGGCAATTCTAGTGAATTTGGAATATTTAAAATGATTTATTTTAAATAATAACGGCAAGAAATTTATTTTGAACAGAATTAGAACGTATATATTTATTTGAATCGAAGTTAGAATATAAATATATATTTTAATTATTAAAGGAATTGGAAATGGCGCGGTAGTTTGAAAATTCGATTTCAAATTTCAAATGAATATACAGGATTCAAAATAAACCAGATTTAAGCGAAACCAAAAATATTAGAATCTATTTGAAAATATCTTTCCAAAGAATCCAAAAAATTGAAATTTCATAGCGGGAATAAAAAGTTATGCCCAGTTGAAAAATCTGAATAGTCGCTATGGAATTTTAGCCCTTAAAAATAGCGATTTTGCAAACGACCTCCGTTCTCGATGAAACCACTTTTGTTTGATTCGGGATGTCAAGTTATTGCTTGATTCCAATTTTCATAATTTTTGGAATCAATATGTGAGCGTGGCGAAGTAAAACGTGTTTTGACAGTTTTAGTCAATTTGGATCGACCAGAAAATGACCAATTTTCAAATGGTCTCCAAATTCGACGAAATTAGTTTTGTTAGGAACCTATCGTCAAAACATAGCTATATTTATTTTTATGAAATTTTTGGAGTTAGTATGTGGCTCCAGTAAATTGAAATGTACGCTAAAATTCAATATATTGATTCATATTTTAATTTTGAGAAAAACCGATGGATACAGTTGAATTGACTTACGGGACATATCCTATTGTGACTGGAATAGGGGTATTTAGTTAGGGGCGACAGTCGTTGGGTTTGATTTGGAGTTCGAATGAAAAATTAACTTTTTGGAAATAAATTATATTAAAAAATATATATATTATTATACTTGATAAACCCTCCTTCTCTCTCTTCTCTTCCATCGTGAAAAAAAGAAAAAGAAAAAAAAAGAAACGCACGCTACCTCTCGTCGCTGCCACCATCGCCCCCTAGCACGGCCGCCGGCCTCCTCCTCCTCTCCTCCTCCTCTCTCTCTCCTCCATCCTCTCCTCTCTCTTCTTTCTTTAATTTGCAAAAACCCTAAGCCCCAAATCCTAAAACCACCCACCACCGCCACTATGGGCCCCACCCCGACCATTGGACCAACCCCGCCGCCTGCACAGCCCCCTGTGCCGCCACCAGCCACCCAGCTCCGGCCGTGGGCCCATCCTACTCAAAAATCACATTTTTCACAAATTCCCGTTTTTGCATAAAACCCCCTGTCACTATTTCGCCAATAACACTCAAACGGTAGGCTTCTGGCCGAAACTCCACAATACCAAAATCGAAGAGCACGATTTTCTGTTCGATTTGAATGTATGAAAGTCGTATTTTGGGCTGCGGAGTTATTCAGAAAATGCGTCCAAAGTCTGCTATCCAAATACTGTCTTTTCGCGATTTCAGGCGAAATAGCACATTTTCGGAAGGAAGACCACTTGGCGACAGTTATCCGGAATGACGTGTTTAAGCTAGAAAAAAAAATGTTGTGAAGATTGGAGCTCGTTTGCAAATTCTGGAACCAGAATAGCAATTCCAAACGATAGAAAATATGTGAGTTCTCCGCTTTAAAGCTTATATGGTTTTTGACGTATGAAGTATGTAAAGTTATGGTTTTTATTTATATAAAGTTATGATTTTTAATTACATAAAGTTATGATTTTTAGTTATGTAAAAATATCATTTTTGGTTAGTCAAAAAATATGATTTTTATCGTATGAAGGAAATATTTTTGGCATGATTAAAAATATGATATTTAACTAGTGTATGGCATGGAAATGTTTTTAGAAAGATAAAAATATGATTTTTAGATTACATATGTTATTTATAAAATGGTCATATAAAAAAATAATTATTAGTTGGCTAAAAATCTGATTTTTATATATGTAGTAGCGTTATAAAATATGATTTTTATGTACATATAGCGACATTAAAAATATGATTTTTATATATGTAGAGTATTAAAAATATAATTTTTTAGCGAAGTCAAAAAAAATATAATTTTTAGAATTGAAATAAAAATGTGATTTTTAATGTGAACAGCGGGAAAAGATCGCATTGGGATTTTGGGCAAATCCGACCGTTCAGAAATAATGAATGGAGGAGTAGATCCCAAAGGTGAGAACTTCTCACTTTAATTTATTTGCTAGTTAAAATATATACTAGGATGCAGACGGTGCTTAGCAGCACTCGACACCCGTCGTCCACAGACCATGGACGACTTACTTGTTTGATTTGATTGTGTTGTGAAAATTGATTATGTGATGTGGAACGAAATAAAATATTTTATAGTTAAAATTATAATTTTTAATGTATATACGAATAAAATAAATATTCATAAACAAATCGGACGATTTGTTTATGTACACACATTTGATTGATATTGATTGGGACGATAAATTTTACACATCGCCCAACTGCACAAATAAAATTCATTATTTGTTGATTGAAACCCCACACATGTGTTGGGATGATATTGGACGTACACTAATCCCAATATTTAGCTGTATGTCAATCGATTGGTTGACAAGCTGTGAAAGCGTTGAATATTTATATTTAATGCTTATGCAGTGTAGTATGCACTCTGGATGATGGTTGAATGCGTTTGATAGTTGTTATGTACATGTATTGTATGAAATCCATATAATCAACATGTGTCTGATTCCAGTTCAGAAAGAATGAATATTTTAAAATAACGAATATTTAAAAATAATGAATATTTTAAAATAATAATATTCAGAAAAGATCAAATTCTGATTTTGAAGTCCGATTTGCGATGGACACGAAAATATTTAAATATATAAAGCCGTGTTGATTAGATTAACGCCATTTTGACGTGAACGATATTTATATCGATTTTATTCATTTCTATAATGAATATCGAAAAGGAATTGATTTCAAAATATAATGTTTTAAAAATACTTTCATTTATATATCGATGATATGGAATATTCAATTTTGATTTGAAATTGAATATGAAATTGAAATCGTTTTGAAAACGAATTTAAAACGATTTATAAAATACGTTTTAAATGGAAATTGACGAAATATATATATAATATTATATATATATAATGGCCTGAATAGAACGCGCCGCGCCGCGATAGTTTGCGAATTTCGATCATTGACTTCGAACGGACATTACGGGAGATCCGACCGTCGGATTCTCCTAAAATCGAAACCGTTGGGTTCGTAACGAAAAAAGCTTTCCAAGAATATTATAGATTTGAAATCTAACGGTTGGATTTGGGATTATGTCCAAATCAAATTTGGAAAAGGTCGTTGTAAGTGCAGTTCGATGACCGTTTATGAAAATCGACTGTACGGGCCTTGATAAACTTATTAAAAATATTAATAATTTGTGTGAAATCATAATAAATGATTTGGAGGGAATTGGGATGAAAAATTCCCTATTTGAAAAGATAAAAATATATTTTTATCGAAATGAACTAGTTATGAACTAGAATTAAAAATCCAATATTTTTAAATAAATGAATTGGATTTGAAATGGTTTAAAAAATAACCAGAATTTCCAATATATTTGGAATGGATTTGAATCGAAATTATCTTTAAAATATTTTGATTTTGGATTCCGTGATTATACGGATATTATTGAGGAATTTGGAAGATATATATATCGTTATTCCAATACGATATTGGTTGATTTCAGAATTAGATATTGAATATAAGCCGATATATTTTCTATTCAGAGCCTTGTATTTAATATCAAATGGGATTTTGGTTTGTTGTGAATGGTGTCTTCTTTAACACTGTTCTTAAACTCAGTTGAGAAAAGATTAAATCTTTTTATATAGATTTAATGAAGTATACCAATTAATTAACATTTAATTGGAACTGAAAATGGAATGTGAATTGGGTTTATTGTGAATTGTGTTTTTAACGATATTCGTTCTTTAACCCGATTTACAGTGAAATGTGATTTGGAATTTATAAATCTTTTTATTAAGATTTAACGGGAATTTTTCAAAGTAACGGTTTTCCAATTTAATATATTAAATTGGAATTGAATGGAATTCGATATGATAATAATCGAAGTGAACTTCTGTGGAGGAAGACTATTAATACATATGGAATTTAAAAGGTTTTATCGTTATTCCATTTATATTATTAGTCGGATACGGAAGTTGATATCGATTATATATTGATTTGATTTTCCGTGAAGATTCCATAATTAATGAAATGTGATTTGGGTTTATCATGAATTGTGTTTTAAATGACATTAGTTCTTTAACTCATTTAAGGGCAGGATTACATGTCTGTCATTGTATTTAGAACTGTATGGTTGATCTCTGCTAAATATATACCTGTTTGGTGGCGGAGAATTTATTCTCTTGCTTAACACCCTTCTCTGAGACGTACGAGCTTAGAGGTTATATATCGGCAGAAATCAATAGTACAGTGTAGATTGTCGATGCGACATGTTTGTGTTTCCAAAGTTAAATAATCATTAATATTGATTTTTGGGAAGATTAAAACTAAGTGGAATTTTAATGAATCTTTAATTAGATTGAAATGTGAATTGATAATTTAAATTATCAAATGTGGGAAATGATCGAGAATGGAGTATCACCAGTTTTGCTCCTAGCGATAGTTAAATCTTTAATTAGATTTAAACGGGAAATGGTAATTAAATTTAACGATAACACCGTGGTGTTAGTTATGGAGTATTACCAGTTTTGCTCCATGGGATAAATAGGTTGGGATTGGGAAATTAAACTAATGATTACTTCGGTAAGGTGCACTAATCCCGACTAGTTTGGAAAACCGTAACATGGTTTGAATTGACATCCAAAGGAAGATTAAAGAAAATATTTAAAGAATTTATCTTTGATAAAATTAATGGGAACCTTTCCCAAAGTATATGAATATTTGAATAAAAGAATATTCAGAATTGGAATGAGGCGTATGTTGCGTTTTATAACACTTGTTTATTATATAAGCGAGTTATTCGAATTGACGATGAAGACGGTGGTTGAAGACCGGAGGTCTTCACATCATTTGGATGATTACTGATGTCTTGATTGGGCTATACACCCAAGACGAGGTAATAAGTGGTGATCGTCCAGACGTACTTGGAGATTGACGGATATGCGAGAGCCTCTCTCCTGTATTGGACATATGGGACGAGGAATAAGGGTCCTCCGGTTTCGTTCAGACCCAGAACGGACTTGTAAATGGATTGTGTGTCTGACATTGGATTTTATTCTATGCTGATTTATTTCTATTAAATATATATATATCTATTTGTCGGCAGAGAATTTATTTTCTTGCTTAACGCCCTTCTCTGAGACGTACGAGCTCAAAGGTTATATATCGATAGACATCAGTCGCATGGCGTGAATTGCCTGTGTGGCATGCTGAGTTGCAAATGATCAAGGCTTCTGTTGAAAAGCAGAGTCTTGTGGTTGATGATCAAAGCACGACCTTAAATGGCATAGCTTTGTGTATAACGTTAATTCGCGAGCCTCACCTCGGTATGAGTTAAAAACGGGATCAGACCGTTGGGAGAACATGACGTTTCTTTCTAGCTATGGGTGGTGTCAGCATTTTACTAGCCCTGACATTGTTGTTATTTTACCTATGTGGTTGTTGGATTGCAAGGCGCCTCGGATATATCGGTCTCTTCGGATCCGATGGATATAGGTCCGATAGGACCGAGAAACGTGTGTTTAGGAATAACTAATCCTCAAACGTAAGGGTGGACCGGCCCAGCCGATTCCAAGGGTTCTCTACAGGGAATCCTAAGGCATTTGCTAGAGTGTCTCGAAGCGGAGAGGAGCCATCCCTGGCCTCAGCTCATAGAGGAAATCCAATTTCCAATACGTGATATTTCGCTTTTATTTCTAGAGCCTAGTATGGCGACATAGTGGGATAGAGCACTATGTCGTCTATAATTGATACATATATATTTGAAGTTGTTTTCATACACTTTACTTTATAATGGTATCGAAATGATTTGTTTTAAACGTACCAAGCATGTTTGGCTATTATAAGGTAAAACTCTATCCTCTGGCTTGCGTTGCATTGTGTGAAGGGATCTGAGTCTTATAATAGCTCAATTTTTCCAAAAAACATTGCGTTGTTTGTTATATGCACTGGTATTTTTGGGAGGAAACCCATTCTGTGTTATACGACATGGTCCCTTGATTTACTCCATTTTAAAGTAAAGTTTTAAATAACTGTTTTAGTTCTCACACCAGTCACATGACTGACCTAGAGTTTATTGTTTTAACCTAAACTCTGGGTGCCCTTATTTTCCACACGGGCAGCTAGTAGTTGGGTTTTGCAGATTTAGATTCACAGGATCCTGATTTACAGCTGGAACGATATTTGGGAAGCTCTGTATCCTATCTCCTTCAGTTGTATTTTGTATTATTTTTCCGCTGTAGTAATGTATTTAAATCTCTGATATTTTCCAAGTGTATATAATTTGTTCATACTCTGTACATTCTTGTAATCTGATGTAAATTGTTGTAATAAGCAATGGAATGTTCTTCTGTTTGTGTTCTGATTTGTCGTGTTCTCAACTCAATCCGTGCTTTCCTTTACGGGGAAGTTCGGGTCGATTACATTATAAATAGGGGCTGATTTCAAATTTGTTTATAATTCTTCTTCTCCATCTTCATCTCTTTTCTTTACACTATTATATCTTCTCATTTTTATCATTTCTACACTTATATTCTACGGAATTTAATTCCATTTTCATTAAACTTCTTCTCTTCTTACTCTCTACTCATTACTCTCCGAATCAATTGCTATTGAAGAGTTATAGAGCTATTTGTAATTGTTTGGGTTGTGTAAGTAATCAGTTGTATCCCGTGTAGCCATGAAATCAATGATGAGGAATCGGTGGTATCCCTTGTAGCCGTGAAATCAAGGAGGAGTATACTTGATCAAGTGTGTGTGTGGAATCGGTGGTATCCCTTGTAGCCGTGAAATCAAGAAGGGTTGTAATTGGATATTAATACAGTAATAAAACTCTGTGCAATCCAGCGTTGTGTGGGACTGGATGTAGGAGATATTCCGAACCAGCATAAAATCCGGTGTGTTCTTTCCTTTTCTGCATTTTATTTTTGTTTATCTTTGTGTTTATGTTTGATTACGTGTCTGTGATTGTTTCAGTGGTGTTTGATTCATATAGCATAGCATATAAGTTTTTGATTTTGTTTAAATTCGCGAAAACACTATTCACCCCCCCTCTAGTGTAAGTTTTTCCTTGACGATCCATTCCGCAATCCCTAACAATTTTCACCAACCACCAAGGTCTGAAAATGTGTCATTGACTACTGAAAAGTTGTGCCTATTTAATTCATATCCATTCAATTTCTATATATACAACTATTCTCTCTAGCTTTCATTAACAATTCAAAATATTATTCTTCATATCTATTCTCTTCAAAACTATCAATTCAATGGATTCCTCAAGTTCATCTCAGAAATTGAAGTTAACCAAAAGCATAAAAGGTTATCTTCATAATGACAAAGAAGTTATCAAAACCTATATTAATTATTTAGCAAGTGCTAAGGTTAACATGGGTATTTTCGCCGTCTTTGGCAATTTTTCCTCTTATGATCTTGTCTCTCTCTCTCTCTTCGAACATAACAAAGTCTTGAATGTAATTGACTAACGGGATAATGACGAAGTATGTTATCCTAAGCTTATCAAGTTGTTCTATGCAAAACTAATCACGGATTTTACGAAGGCAACGAAGACTAAATTTGGAGTAGCATCAAAGGCACACAAATTGTTCTCGATGTCGAACTCTTAGGCACTATTCTAAATTGTAGAAGCATGGGCTCGGAGTTTTTGGATTTTGTTGTTGATGAAACCGATTTGAAGACCTATCACGACATATTTAAAGACGATGCTCTAGTGGAGTTCAAAAATCGTTTTTTTCGGTCTAAAAACAAGAATTGTCAACCTTCTCCTCCAACATACCATCACTCCCCGTTCCAGAAAATTTAATAATCCAACTCTCAAAGTCCAAAAAGTCCTCTTTGCTATTATGGGTGGCTATAACATAAATTTGGCCGATATGATCTTAAAAGAGATCAAACCCATAGAATTGTCATTAAGAGAAAACACTCTCTACTATGGTGTTTATCTCATTCGTATCTTCAAATACTTTAGAGTTGATCTTCATGGAGAAGAGTTTGTGCCTAGAAAAATGTTTGATTCATCAACATTCATCTCATGCAAATTCCTATCACTTTCAAACCATATAAGACATTTGAAGCCAAACAAGCTCGAATGAAACAAGAACAAGCGCCAATGGAAGTCGAAGAAGAAGAAGAAACTTCTTTAGAAAGTGTTGAGTGTCCAACCAACACTAGACACATTTCCAAAGAGACAATTGTTTAAAATCAAGTAAAGATTATCAACAATCAAAATAAGCTTAAGAAGAACTTTTCAAAAATGACCAAGTTCATGGTCAAGATTGGAAGAAAGCTTAGAATCTTACCATTTTCATCGTCATCATCTGAAAACTAATGTATCTAGTTTAATCTGTCTTTATGTATTCGCTTATATTTGCTTTCGAATCTTGTATTTAGTGTGTCTTAATTAGTTGGATGTATTTTCTTTCTATGAAGTAATGAATGGAGCTTGATTTGTGTTAACATCATCTTCAAGTTACTAAAACCTTAGAGTCAATGAAAATAAAATATAATATCAAAATTAAAAAATATTCAAAATTTTCAATAGCACATGTTGACATACATTTATGTATATGTCGACATAAAACTGCCAGATTTTCAAATCTTTTCAAATTTTAAAATTATATAACTAACTTATATCCATTCAAAATCCAACGAATTCCAAACCTTATTTAAGTTTATTTCTTCCAGAAAAAATCATTATTCCATTTCTCCTTCTTCCTTATTCATTTCCTCTCAAATTCATGGAGAATCCAATTCATAACATAAGTGAAAATCTTGAAGATTCTTTGAATTCTTTCAAGAAAATTCTCTCTATAGTACTACGTAATAAATGCAAACTAGAGTTAATTCAGATGAAAATGGTCGAATATCAAGAAAAACATTTTGATGTAATTCGTTGGTCAATCTCTTCTCATTTCAGGGATGAAAACAACAAAACATCACTTAACAATGAAGAAGAATGGAAGGACATCAAGAAGAATCCAACAACTGGACAAGATGAACGGGGTGAAGTCCCAAGACATGTTTAACTGATTGGTATGGTTGATTTGATTGATTTGTTTGAAATTTGAATTCTATGACTTCAAACTTGTATATATTAAACATATGGTGTGGTGTGCTTTGATTTGGTTTGGTTTATATATTTGATATCAAACAAAAGTAATTATAATGCTTGGATTAGTTTGTATTGATGATTGATAATCATGACATTTGGAATTTCTATTGTAGGATTATATAGATTAAGGGGGAGTATTCTACTTTGATAGTTATACGATTTAGAGGGATTAATTTTCGAATTTCTTTTGATAATGCCAGAGGGGAAGAAATTATAAAATATAGACATAGTTTATAGGATTCATATAGACAAGGGAGTATTTAAAGGATCATCATAAACATGTATATACAGGTATGATATTTTATAAACTAAGGTTGTCATCATAAAAAAGGGGGAGATTGTTGGAGAATGAAGTTTTGATGACAACAACCTTATTTCAATATTAACAGATTATAAAATATATACTAACACTTTTGTCTAGAATATATATATATATATACATACATACATATGTAGGATTCATATACAGGAATTATTACTGAAGACTGTACAGTTTAAAGATATTAGGATATAGAATTCAGAGATGATTCAAGACTCATGAGTATTCAAGATTTCAAGAATTCAAGATAAATATAGTAATAGAGTCTAGATTATGTAAGACTCTGAATAGCACTCCAGGTTCAAATTCAAATTTAAATTCAAATTATGTTCTTTAATTTCTGATTTCAAACTCTATTTTCAAATTCTATTTTCAATCTCTATCTTCTCTATTTTATTTTCTTTACTTTACTTTTGATTTCAAACTCTAAGTTTGTAAGTTTTATATATTTATACTTTTTTATATACTTTGTATTTATATAGTTTTAACTCTACAATTTTATAAATATGTTTATATAGTTTATATTTATGTTTTCATATGATTTTCTACTTTATAATATTCATTTATTACACTGTTTTAATTCAAAAATATCCAAAATTGTATATATATTAAAAAACTTGAAATATGCTCAAATTCAATTTTTTTACATGATATGTCGACATACATTTTCATACATGTTGACATATAACTGTCATTTTTTCAAAATTGAAAGGAAGTATCTTTTCACTATTTGTGACGGTTCAAAAATGTTGCACCCTTTCAAATGTTATAAATAAGGGTTGATTTCGATTTTTTTTTATCAAATGTTATAATTAGGGGCTGATTTCGATTTTTTTTATCATTCTTCTTCTCCATCTTCGTCTCCTTTCTTTACACCATTATATCTTCTCATTTTTATGATTTCTACACTTATACTCTGCCGAATTCAATTCTATTTTCATTAAACTTATTCTCTTATCACTCTCTACTCATTACTCACCAAATCAAGTGGTATTGAGGAGTTATAGGGCTATTTGTAATTGTTTGGGTTGTGTAAGTAATCGGTGGTAACCCTTGTAGCCGTGAAATCAAGGACGGGTAATCGATGGTATTCTTTGTAGACATGAAATCAAGGAAGAGTATACTTGATCAAGTGTGTGTGTGGAATCAGTGGTATCCCTTATAGCCGTGAAAATCAAGGAAGAGTATACTTGATCAAGTGTGTGTGGAATCAGTGGTATTCCTTGTAGCCGTGAAATCAAGGAGGGTTGTAATTGGATATTGATATAGTAATAAAACTCTGCGCAATCCAGCGGTGCATAGGACTGTACGTAGGAGCAATTCCGAACCAGTATAAAATCTGGTGTGTTCTTTCCTTTTCTGCACTTTATTTTTGTTTATCTTTTTGTTTGTGTTTGATTCTTTGTCTGTGATTGTTTCTGTGGTATTTGATTTATATAGTATATCATATAAGTTTTAGTTTTTTTTTAATTCGCATAAACGCTATTCACCGCCGCTAGTGTTAGTTTTGCCTTAACGATCCATTCCGCAATCCCAAACACTGGGCAATGAACAAACAACATATATCCGAATATATTCACCACAATCATCATAATATCCACGAAATAACAACATATATCCACGAACTAACAACATATATCCACAAACAAGATTCAAATCATACTGAATACAGTTTGAGTGAAAACCCGCAAACGAAATTAAAGACCCAAATTCTTGCAACAACATCGAACTGATACCAATCCTTACAACAACATTTTAAGGATTGTCACTGTTAGTACTAGAAAACCCACAAACGAAATTAAAGCCCCAAATCTAACTATTTAAATCCAACAACAAAATTCTTACCTTACGTAGAATGATCAAAAGCTGCGGTAATAACAAATCCGTTCTATCGGAGATCAGTTGGGTGAAATGGAAATCCAGCAGGAATTTGAAAGTTAAATACGTTGAATAACTCAATTTCTCTAATGCCTTGACCTCGATTTTATTTTCGAAATAACAATTGAATCACTAAAAACCCATATCTGATTTCGCTAAGGACCGATTGGAGATGGGTGCCCCCTAGATCGAAGATTAGGGATTGAAGATCCTGAAGTTATGGAGGTTAGAACGAAATGAAAATTAGGGATTGAAGATTTTGGAATTTTAGGGATTAGAACGAAAGTGAGTGAATGAAAATAAAACCGGGAAATGGAAATAGGTAAGATGTGGATTGATGGCGTGGATGGACGGCCGAAATATTGTTTTAACTAATGGTGCGGATCGCCATGTAGGACATAGAAAGGTCTGCTATAGCAATACTTTACAAAATGTTGCATCGTGTTACACTTGTTTATCCAGAGCAACACATTTTTATGGCTAAGGTAACACTAAATATAAAACGTTGCAGTAGGACCAAAATAGTATAGCTATTGGGACATTTTGACTGGAAACACCTTGCAAATTCGTTGCATTAGGCCGTTTATGGCGTAGTGCTAGAATGAAAAAGCAATAGAATGTTACCCCTACTAAAATAAAAAGCCAATAGAAGTTGACGCCTCCTAGCCTTGAACCCTCCAGCTCGCGGTTTATAGAGCTACATAGAACCACCCAACCATTACTCACTTGCAAAATTTATCTCTTATTTATAAAAAGCACACACTTCATCACTGACCATCTATCACTTGTTGTCCCCGGAGGGTTGGGGGGTGTTTCCTTAGGCGGCCGCCTGATCGGCCTAGCCCCTGAGTTAACCCTGCATACATGAAGAGAACTTGAATGTGGAAGTCCTACAACAGGAAGAATTAATGGAGCACTGTATAAAGTATTTTATTATGATGGGACAAATCAACAATACATAGCGCCGCATATTATGGCCACTAGCATGATGTTATCATCACAGCTCAAGTCGATAATAAAGAAGTGTAATCAACAATATTAGGTTGTATGGTTCTACTAGCCTGTCCACTCTTGGCAAAAAAGATATAAATGTCCTTTTAAACTTCAGTCGATTTTCTCTATTTCTTCTCATGACTAGGCTATGGTAATTTTAGTGTGCATAAAGGATGAGATGTTTCTTTAGATGCGACAAATTTGACTGTTATGTATCATGCTATTCAGCAAATGGTAATGGGTCTTGTTGCCTCTATCCATATGTGTTAAAATTTATTAATCATCATGTTATATACTGAATTTGTGTTATATTGGGTTATTAGATCATTTTGCATTAAATATAAACAACATGTATTTTATTCACTATTTAATTATCTTTAATTTATTCATGGTAAAGTTATACTAAAGACAGATTTGAGACAATTCATATTGTTACATTATCGTCTTGGTGACTGGAAAATTTGACTCTAGTATATGATTCTGATTTAGAGACAACATTTGTTGTTCCTACAAAATTTGAGACCATATTTTAGAGATAACATTATTTTTATGAAGTTCTTCTCAATTAAAATTAGAGAATTTTTTTAAATTCGAAGACAAAATAAAAAAGTATTTAACAATCTTTTACCTTGTAGGGTCGTTCATTAATATAGCATGATGGACCACAACGATTTGTTGTTTCGTTGTATTGAGTGGTTGTGATTTCTTATGACACATGAGAATAGATAATTTGAAAACGAAAAAATTGATCCAGTCTTACACTACTTGATATAGATTTCTTTTATTGAATTAAATTAGATAATATAATGGAATAATACAAAACTCTAATTAGACCCGTTTAATTGCTCATGCACCACCAGATGGTTAATGCTGCTACCATTAGACGTTGCAAACATCAATCCACCTAGCATTACACAATTTGTAAACATGAAATATCATTATCCACATGGCTCCCTAATATTGCATATTGAAATATTAGCAAGGTTTTAAAGTCTGGTCGGTCCATTGGAGTTTCGGCCATATTCGTCTGATTTCGGCATGAACCAAACCAGAAATTCATCAGAAAGCCATTTTGTTTTTCTGCACTTAGAAAAAAATAAAAAAGGAAAAAAGAAAGGGAAAAAACAATCATAGTTGAGAAAGCTTGAATTGAGATGGTCTGAACTAGATAATCTAGGGTTTTGCGTGTTGAGTAAATTGAAGGATTTCACATTATTTTACAAGCGAGAGAGAAGCGCATATTTGATAAAGAGAAGATCTAGGGTTCAGGCAACGATATACTATTTAGGCCTTTTTATTATGGGCTCTATTTGTACAAAATACATGCAATATTCAATTTATTTGAGGTAAAAATAATTTTTTTACTATTAAATTAAGTTTGGCTCCAATTTTAATTTTTATTAAACATTAAAAAAATGAGGATAAGAAAATAGTTTTTTTTCATCTTAAGTATGCACAAATATTGGTGCTTGGGTGCTACTATTCACATCCCGGTTTATACTTCTGGCCACCTTTCTAAATTTAATATAAATGATTATTTTTTATATTATTCTGGCCACCATATATTATTCTTTCACTCAGTTATTCACCACCGTACTTCCTTTAAGGAAAACATGTACTTCTCTACAATTTCAAACCCTAAATCCTAACAAAAGCAGATATTCTTTTGTGCCTAATAGAGATGGAAGATAAAGATAAAAAAGATATAAGAATTGCTTGATTTTTATTGTTTTATATTATGTCATAGAACATGTTGTTATGGTTTTTTTAATGGTTAGCATTTTCCATTGCGTTTTAGGATATTTTTTCCACTCCGTTGGAAATTTCAAGCTTGGAGGACATTAAATTTGACGACGTTGTAATAGAGAATGACAATATATGTTTTGACTTATAGGGTTTTTATTCGTAAAACTTGCGTATCTTCTTTTACAAATTGATACATTAACTTTTTTGTTGTTTGATAGATGGAGTATTTGAATGATAATAAATTGGACAATAAACATGATTGTTGTGATAATATGATGCAAGATGTTCGATCAAATGACTCAAAAAATATTAATGCATGATGTAAGTGAGGAAGCATTCGTGTAGAGGAAGGTGCTGGTGGCCTCTCTATTTTTATGTTATTAATTTACACGATGGCCAGCAGAGAAAATTCGAAATATTTTGGGTGCTTTTAGTTTTAGTGGCCAGAAGTGTAAATCGAGGTGTGAATAGTAGCATCCTTGATGCTTTTATTTGAAAAATCACATATAAAGATCCGGAAACGGAATTACCAGAATATCCGAAACGGAACAGAAATTCTGGAAATTTTTGTCAATCGGAATTGAACCAGAAACTAGAAGTTTGAACCTTGCAGATTAGCCTCACATGAGTATAATATTGTGGGATATACTGATTATCAAATCGACCGTTAGGGTGGTTCGATATTTTTTCACGTCACCTATTTCTTCTCAAACGACTTTCTCCGTAACCCTATTTCCTCTCGTGGTCTATGGTATCTCCATCCACCTTTAACATATCCCCTTCAGTTACAACTATTTCCCTTTTGCTTGCAACGTACATCAATTTCTTGTAGGTAAATTTTTCTTCCAACTATTTCAAAAAAAAAAAATCATTTGCAGTCCCGATTTCAATTTCGTTAGCAGTTAAATTTTTCTTTCTATTATTTCAGTTTTCTTTTCATTTGCAGGAATTTTTTTTCGTTTGCAGTCCCGATTTGGTTTGTAGGTAAATTTTTATCCGATTTGGTTAATTTCCGTTTCTGCAAATATCCAAATTCTTGATTTCAATTTATTTTGAGATGAGCAGAAATTCAACTCGTCTTCCCGAAGCTACATCTTCCATCGACTTGATTTTAGGTTAGCATTCAGTTTGATTATAAATTTGAAGATGATGTTTCGTTTGTTCTCACATGACTAATTAGCACGTGCAATGCAGTTTTATCCAGTTGCCGGTAAGTTTTTCTTCCGATTATTTTAGTTTTTTTCGTTTGCAGATAATTTTTTTGTTTGTTGTCCCGATTTCATTTGTAGGTATATTTTTCTTCGATTTGGTTAATATCCATTTCTGAAGATATCCAAACTTCTCGATTTCGATTTATTTTGAGATATCCAAACTTGAAATGTACACCCCTCATATTTCATACCCTTAGTCAGATGGATAACACATAGGTCCTTTTATTGTACAAAATAGCTGATGTTGTTTTATCATTATTTGTATGTAGCTCATGCATCTACATTTAAATGATCCTGTAACATAATATATTCCATACAAGGATCAATATCAATGAGCATGTCTATTTATTATGATAAATTTAGAATACTTAATTATAATGGAGGAAGAACTAATTTAGTTTATTACATCCAATACAACAAATAACAACATATATATAATGGTTTACATAACTTTTCAAATAGACACAACATTAATGGACATGACTCTTATATGAACAAACACAACACTTGATGCATGGACATAAAGACCATTAACTTCTCTTGGCTTTTCACCTACGAAGACACTTGTCCCTTCATTTTTATCATTCCCACTAATATTGCATTTAAGGTTTATTCAACAAAGCTCCCCTGTAAACTTAAATGCTTCTACCATCCGTCATGCCAATCATTTTTTTGCATCTGTTGAGAAGTACTTTCGGCAGTAGGTTTGTAAAAATATCTACAGCTTGATCCTGACTTGTCACATGCACTAGTTTCACTCTTCCTTCCTTCACATGATCTTGGATAAAGTGAAAATGAGCAGATGTGTTTGCTCTTTCATGGTTCACTAGATTCTTTGCTAACTCAATTGTTGATTTTTTGTCAACATGAATCACAGTTGCACCAAGTTGCTTTAGCTCCATCTTACTCAACAAATTTCTAAGCTATATTGTATGACATACACACCAAGATGCTGCCACATATTCAGCTTCACACGTCGAGAGCATCACGATCGGTTTCTTCTTTGAAAGCCAAGTAAACACAGTATCTCCCATGAAGAACACATATTACGAGGTACTTTTCTGATCGTCTATGTCTCCGCACCAATCACTGTCTGAATAGCCAACCAACTTGTAATCTTCTACTTTTGAATAGAAGAGCCCAAGTGACACCGTTCCTTGGATGTATCGTAGGATTCGCTTCCGCGCCTTCTAATGTGAATGAGCCATCCCCTCCATGAACCGACTTACAACACCGACACTAAATGATAGATTCGGCCTTGTGCATGTGAGATAGCAAAGACTTCCTATCAAACTCCGACATCTACTCGCATCAACATGTTCTCCTCCATCGAACTTTGAAAGTTTTGCACCTAGTTCCACTGGTGTTGATACTGGGTTCCATTTCATTCCAGTCTCTACTTGTCTAACCTACAAACCTAGGAAAAACTTCATCAAGCCCAAATCAGTGATCTCAAATGTCTGTATCATTGTGCCCTTAAAGTCTTCCATCATTTCATCATTATTACCGATAAAGATGAGATCATCGACATAAAGAGCAACAAATAATATATTACCTCCTTTCTTCTTTACATAAAGGGCATGCTCGTAGGGACATTGCTTGAACCTATTCTCCTTGAAATATGAATCGATATGTGTATTCCATGCCCGTGGAGCTTACTTCAACCCGTAAAGCGCCTTCTTTATTTTTAGCACCTTCTTCTCTTCTCCGACTTTCATGTATCCGGGTGGTTGTTCATGTAGACATCTTCTTCGAGCACACCATTCAAGAATGCCGACTTGACATCCACTTGAAATGTTGGCCATTTGAATTGAGAAGCTTGTTAAATGATTAATCGGATTGCCTCCACTCTTGCAACAGGAGCAAATATCTCGTCGTAGTCGATTCCTACCTTCTGCTTGTATCCCTTCGCAATAAGTCGCGCCTTGTATTGTTCTATCTCCCCTTGAGCATTCATCTTTTTCTTAAACACCCATTTCACACCAATGGGCTGACTTCCTTTCAGCAATTCTACTAGCTCCCATGTGTTGTTGTGATCAAATGCCTTAATCTCCTCGTTCATGGCAGCTTGCCACTTCTTGTCTCGAACCGCCTCTTCAAAACTGATATTTTCAGTATTTGACAAAAGACATAAAAGGTGTACCTCATTTGTCGAATCATACAAATCTTGCAAACTTCTTATGCTTGTTCATAGTGGTTCATCTTCATTGTCAGTAGTTTCAGGGTCTGTTGATTACTTGCCGGTGCAATGACTGATGATTCTCCAACTTCTATGACAATCTCCTTCGAATTGTTCCACTCTTACTCGCTTGCTTCATTTACTCGCACATCACGACTCACCATCACCTTCTTGCATATTGGGTCGAGTAGCTTGTACCCTTTTGTCTTCTCATCATACCCGATAAAAATATATCTTTTCTTTTATCTTCAAGCTTTGTTCTTCGTTGATCTGGTATGTGTGCGTAAGCCACACTACTGAACACTTTAAAACGAGAAACTGGTTGCTTTTGTTTGCTCCAGACATCTTGTGGTGTTTGATCATTTAACTTCACATGTGGACATCGATTTTGTACATAGATGGCACACTGTACAGCCTCTGCCCTGAATTCCTTCGGCATCTTCTTACTTTTGAGCATTGATCGAATCATGTCGAGAATAGTCCGGTTCTTCCTCTCGGCCACACCATTTTGTTGACGAGAACATGGTGCGGTTAAAAATCACCTTATGCCTTGCTCCTAGCAATACTCCATGAAAGTCGTTGAAGTATACTCGCCACCTCAATCGGATCGTACGACTTTGATGTGTCTACCAGTTGCCTTCTCCACCATCACTTTGAAATTTTCGAACACCTCAAATTTTTCTTTCAAAAAATAACCTCAACTTTTTTCGTGAGAAGTCATCGATAAAAGAAATTAAGTACTTTTTACTGCTGAAAGATTCGAGGGTGATTGGTCCACATATGTTGGTATGAATCAACTCGAGAATATGTTAGCTCGATATTCTGTATTCTTTTGAAACGAAGTTCTCATTTGCTTGCCAAGCACACAGTCTTCACAAAATTTTCCCTCATAATCCATGTCTAGCAGTCCGTGCACCATGTCCTTCCTTGCTAACTTCTTTAGACCACCACGATATAGATGACCAAAGAGAAGATGCCACAGCGACGCCTAGTCTTCGAAGTTTACTCGCAAACATTTTTCTTGTACACTTCTCAATTTCAGTTTATACATCTGATTTCTTCCCATCTCAACTCGGGCAACTAAACGCCCTTTATTGTCTTTCAGCTGTAGTACCTAGTTTTTCATGAATATCGAGTATCCCTTCTCCATGAGTTGCCCCATGCTCAAAATATTGCTTTTAAGATCAAGTAGGTAATAAACATTTTCAGTTGATCCTTTTGTACCATCTTTTTATAGATAATGAACTTTACCTTGGCCTTTTACTTGGATCTTTGACGCGTCTCCAAATGAAACGTGTCCATCTTCAAACTCTCGTATCTCCCTGAATAGGTACTTGTGCCTGAACATATGGTTACTTGCACCTGTGTCGAGAAACCACTCCGTGTCTTTGTTAGAGACGGTATTTTTGTAAGCCATCATGAGAACACCATCTTCTCTTGCCTCCTCTTCCGCAACTAGATTCACGTTTTCTTCTAACTTTTTCTCGGAATAGCACTCCTATGAATCGTGTCCATACTTTCCATAATTATAGCATTTGATGTTTGATTTTCACTCTTTTGCGTAGTGTCCATGCTTGCCGCAGTTATAGCATTTGTTATTTAAATAATTTGACTGGCCGCCTCTCCCTCGACCACGTCCTCTACCTCGACTATTTTGTTGGCTTAACTGTCCCTTTTTCTCATAACATTCACCTTGACTGCGAACTACACCACCGCGACCATTGTTCCTACCTCCATTGGCTCTGATACCAATTTGATAAATTTAGAATACTTAATTTTAATGGAGGAAGAACTTCTTTAGTTTCTTACATCCAATACAAAAAATAACCACATATATATATATTGGTTTACACAACTTTTCAAATAGACACAACATGAATGGACATGACTCTTAAATGAACAAACACAACACTTGATGAATGGACATAAAGACCATTAACTTCTCTTGGCTTTTAACCTACAAAAACACTTGTCCCTTCATTTTTATCATTACCACTAATATTGCATTTAATGTTTATTCAATATATTAAACGCTATTTTTCTAATTAGATGAATATGTTCAATCTCCACTGGATATGGTGGGTTTTGGGTGCCCATGTATAACTTGTTCTAGAAAATAAATTGTAATTGAAAGTTACCATATTAATTTTTCCTAATTAACATTAGAGTTGATGTTGATTAGGTTGAATAAAAGCTTTGGTTTAATTAAAAAAATTAGTATGATTGTTCAACAATAAGTACCTAATAGCTCCGATGACTAGCGATCAAATGATTAATGTGTTCTAGGCTTGGCCTAAAGCTCAACCTAAGGCCAAAATTTTATATTATGTTTAGGTATACATTTGTCCATTAGTAACAGTACTAAAATTAGTTCTTTATGTTGGTTGTCCATTAGTAACAGCACTAAAGTTAGTAATTTCCTGAAATTTCAATTGCAGCACTAACATATTAGGTAGTTAACATTTATCATGTCACATCAGTTGCAAGTGTGAAAACAATTGTCATAATGCTTGCATATGACAATCTTTTAAAGAAAATTGTAATTATAGATGTCATTCGTACTTAGGTGTAGTTGTCATGTGATGCGTTCTTCTTGATAGACTGAGTTAGGCAGTAGGCACACACTAAAATGATAGAAAAAGTCATTTTCATGAAGTGGGAAAGAATTAAAAGTAACTGGGTGATATTCAAGTAGCAGAAGCTATAGAAAAACATCTCTATTTAATGATATTGTTACTTTTGCATGATACATGCTTGTATGGTAAATATGAGTTGCATTTTTTTTTACTGTAAGAATAACTTTTTAAATAACATACTTTGGAGGCTAGTCATAACATTTATAAACAAAATTCAATTACATTATTATATAGATTTAGTAGTAGAGTTACCCATATTCATTAATTAGTGTAAGAAAAATAAAGGAACTTGCTAGGAGGCCCGAAGAAAGCAGTACGATTTTACGCCCGAAATGATGGCAACCATCGGATCAGATCCATGAATTCGGGAGGGGGGGGGGGGGTCGTTGATATTTCTTCCGCACATTTTTTTTGTCCCATTTTTCGGGCATCTCAACATTTCTGAAAAATAAATGGAGGGCACAAAAATTTGATCCTCATTCTATGGAATCACGAGTTAATATTTTCCAGAATGCATTGCACTAGGCATTGATAAATTTACAGATTAGTTGACATGTTTAAATAAAACTCTGCTTGTTTTAGGATATGAATGTAGATGAGGGTGGGGTTACTTATAGATTGTTTATAACATCGTTAACCAATGAAGGAAGATTCCACAATCTGAAGACAATTTTAAGTTTGCAAACCTATCAAATGAGGACATGTATCATGAACGATTACATTGCAAAATAGTTATTAATTGAGGCAACTTCAGAGCGTTTTTTAGTTATGAATATATAAGAGTGCATCCTCCTTAAAACAAACAAAAAATTAGTTCTTACATAAAGTTTTTTTAATTTTGTTTTTGTCAATTTGTTGTGCTGTAAAACTTCAAAATAGAGTAGATTTGGACATTCTTCTGTAAGAAAGATGAAGAAAAGGGAAGAGATTCTAGTCCAACATCAGCATAGAATAAATAAAATAATTTTGTTTATATAGTGGATTCTTGTGAGAATGTTGTGTCTTTTGTACCTTAAATCATTTTTCTTTCAGATTGAAGAGAAAGGCCATGGATATTACTAGGTGCAGATTACGATGTGCATTTCAATTTAGTAAAATGTTTATAAATATCTAAACAATCGCCAAAACTTTATGTAGGAACCTCTTTCTCATTTATGTTATCATCATCGAAGAATGTGACACATAATATGATGGATGAGTAAAGGGAATGTATGATATTTTTAAACAGGAATGCGTAGTTTTTTAAACACCTATTTTCTGGGCAAGAAAACAATAACATTCTTGTTAAATATTTATTTGATTCACAAAGTGCTTCATGAAAAATTTGAAAGATGATTTAAAGGTCTTTCTTCTTTCTTTGATATGAAGTAGGATAGAAGATGATGAAGCAGGAATGAGAGATTTTAGAAGGGAGCTAAGAAGATAAATTGATATATGTATTTTGCTTTAAGAAATTATAGCTAGCAGTGCTACTTCTTAGCTGTATGAAATGAACCTTTAATATCTGAATTTTTATTGTCTAACATGATCATTCGATAGTTTGCTTTGGTTGGTCAGTTTGTTTGTATCATCTTGCAGTGTTGCTTATTATTCATGAGTCAGCTTCCATGTTTATATTTTTTGTATTATGTTTTTATCAGTTGTTTGCTTGTATGATCAATTTTATATTCTGTTTTTTAGTCTTGCCTTGTTTATTATGTATGTTTTATTTATGAACATGCTTAGATTGGAAAAATAGAAAGAAAAAAAATCTGATTGGAATATATATGGTTTGGTTGCTAATTGTTTTGCTTTTATTTGCATCAGAGATTGAATATATTATTGATTAAAAATGGGTGTAGAGAATAAAACGCAGTTAATAGTGAACCATTCGAAGTCAGAGGAACGAGAGCCTGTTAAGTGAAATTCCGCTCATCAACTAGTTTTGCATTATCAGTGTATCTCACTCTTTTAATTTGTGTTTGTGGAAAAAAGAAAATTTTCCATGTTTTGCTTCCTATTTTCCAATTTTTTATGGTATTCAACTACTGAAATTCCAGAATTGATGGAATGGAACTCATTACAAATATTGTGTTTTCATCAACAGTCGGAAAAAAGGGAAAAAGCTCCGTTTCGTACGGAAATCTTACATATCCATCCTTAAGGTGCCCAATATGAAATATAAAATTATTTGTTAAAACATATTTAAGTCAGACTTTATTAAAAATATTTATAAAGTACTTTAATAGAAAATAGAAGTAATTAAAAAAAGTGGAAATTCAACTAAACTGAATTTTACCTCTAAACCAACTTGAGACTAAGATAAGTGATTAATAAATATTGATATGTAAAATTCAGTTTAATTGAATTTTAATTTTTTTAATTACTTATATTTTCTCTTAAAAATACCCTATAATTTTTTTAATAAAATCTGACTTGAAATATGTTTTAATAAACAATTTTATATTTCATATTGAGCACCTTAACGGTCGGTTTTTCCATTGTTGTGCGGTAATACTAATTAGATACACAACGATGCAAAACAAGCACCATATCAATCAAATGATAATCAACCGATACGACTCGGTTTTTGTTACTTCCTATTGTGTATGTAAATCGCAAATGAATTTTTGCTAGGGTTTCACGTGTTGAGAAAAGGAAAGGAGGGGGAAAAAAACATAGCTGAGAGAGCTTGAATCAAAATGGTCGGAACTGGGTAATCTAAGGTTTCGCTAGGGTTCACATGTCGATTAGATTGAAGGATTTCACATCATTTTACAAGCGAGACAGTAGCGCGTATTCGGTAAAGAAGAAGATCTAGGGTCCACGCAATGATATACCATTTGCGCCTGTTTATTATGGGCTCTATTTGTACAACGTACATGCAGTATTCAATTTGTTTGAGCTAAAAATTAATATTTTGCTGTTAAATATAGTTTTGCCTCGAATTGTAATTTTTTTAAGCATTAAAAAAATTGAGGATAAGAAAATTGTTCTTTTATCTTAAATATGCACAAATATTGATACTTTTACTTGAAAAATCGCATATAAATCCGAAACCGGAAAAATAACGGAATTACCGGAATATCCAAAACGGAATCGAATTCAGAAAATTTTAGTCAATCCCAATGGAACCAGAAACTGGAAGTTTGAACCTTGCATATTAGTCTCACATGAGTATAATATTATGTGATATATTGATCATTAGGTACACAACGATATGAAACTAAGTACCATATCAATCAAATGACAACCGACCGATACAACTCGGTTTTTGTTGCCTCATATTTTGCATGTAAATCGCAAATGAATTTTCATTACTCGCTTAACTAATCTATATATTTTCTTATACAGTAACAATCAAAGTATGATTGCTTTGATAAAGAGAAGGGAATATTTCGGTTTTTACGTAGGAAACGAACAAAAATTCATGTTGCAGCCATGCTAACCAGAAACAAGTCTTGGATCATCTGAAATGAGACCGGACAGTGTCAGTGGTCAGAATTGGTTTACATTTCTTATGACATCTGAAAGGAGATTAAGCATGTGTGTCAGTATGTGCAAGTGTGCACATGTACACCTGATACATGGTCTGTTTTACATTTTGTTCATGGCTGTTTGAGTTAGTTGTAAGGTGGTTTTGTCCGTGATGATTTGCAGTCTTACGCAGGCTTCAAATGGATCAAGTCATGGTTAAGTGGATTGAATAGTGTGGTATGTGAATCTATATGAATATACGTGCTTATGTACAGATCTGGTGTGAATGAAAATTGTTGAATTTGCATTTCCTTTTTTCTACAGTTGCTATCAGTTCTAGTTTTACATTTGATGTTCAACTTTACTTTGAATTAGCTTTTTAGTTGATCTTCTTCTTCTTCCGTTTAATCATTCTTTACTGTTCTAGATTTCTTCCTAATTTCAGTCTCTATGTTGAAGATTTTTCTTGATTCTTGATTCTTGCTTCATTCAAATTCATGATTCCCTCCAAATTATAAAATTGATAGTCTTCAACCTCAGCACATTGTTTGGATCCAATCCATTTTCTTCTTCCTCGTTTCCAATTTCATCAAACATTCAACTTAATTCTCGAACTTTATCTTTTTCACCAAACATCTGGCAATCATAACCGGAATCCACCAATACACCATGAGCAAAGATACCAACACCCACGGGGCTTTCAAATATGGTCCCAGAGCAATTATCTATGGTTTTATCAAATCCTCAAATCGTTCATGGCCTCAGTCCTAACCAGTAATCAAAACCCAATTCTTCCTTAAATCAAAAACCATGTAGTGTTACCAGTTTGAGAAATCTAGAGCAAATATGTTCATTTTCCTTTTTTTTTTATCATTTGCAAGTAATATTAACAACTTTAGCCTGCGTTAGTTAATCTTGTTAGATTTAGCCTTAGATTAATTTTTGTTCTTGTTCATGATAGTTTTGACAATTTACTTATGTTTCTTTCCAGTATTTACACTTTACCAGTTCGCCTTGTACCTTTAATTTGTTATTATGATTTCAGTTCTTCAATTAGTACCATTCTCAGTTGTTTCTACTTATCCTTTGTTCGTTCAATTTCAGTTCATATTATCTTGCCTTCTTGTTATTTCAATTTCCATCCCTATTAATTCATGTATGTAATATCCAATTCCTGTTGCCAGCAACCTGTAATTTCTAATTTTTCTTGGTGATTCTCGTATATGCCCACTTATTCTTGAATCAAATATGAGCATAAAGCTTTGTACTATTCAATTCTTTTGTTGTCATTTCGTCGAACTTCTGATCAAACACCATTTCTTTATCTACATTTCCACGAACATTTGTTGAAATTCAAATTCGTATCATTTTCTCTTCAAAAACCACACTTTAGTTTCTGCCTACATTTATTATATTACCTGGGACTCCATTATCGCCATGATCAGAGAAGCTTCAGCATCATGGGCTCCTCCTTATGCTCCAAGAATTTGGGCTCCTCCTCATGCAGGCACCTCGTCCAAGAAATCATAAAAACCTTCAGAATTACCCACCAGAACTACCATTATCTCCTTATGGGTACATACCTCCTTATCCAAGCTATTATCAACCACCCAAGAAATTATAAACTCCTTCTAAACCATCATCAAGAACTACCTTTGCCTCGAGTATAATCCCAAGTTCGTGAACCACACATATTGCACCAAGAACGCCTTACCACAGTCAAGAAATGTGCAATGCCTCCTGAATCCGCCCCTTTGCCCACAAGAATCACCATTAACCACCCTTAGGCTTTCATGTGATCAATAATAATGAAGATAGCATGACTAATTGGCTCAAAGTGGTTGAGCAATACTTCAGTTTTAATCAAATGAAATGTTGAAGTACGCAATACTGTATTTTAGATTGAAGAGGATGAAGATAGCATCGAGTAGGAGAAGGCAAAGTGCAAACCAGAGCTTGAAGTAGTGAGATGAAGCTGGAAGCTTCAACACAGACGTCTGTCACTCCTTGGACAGACGTCTGTGACTACAGAGAGCAATTTCCGGAGAGTCTCAACAGATGTCTGTCCAAAGGGGGACAAACGTCTGTTGTCAGGAAATATTTTTCCCGAGAACTCGTATAGACGTCTGTCAGTTTTGGGGCAGACGTCTGAGTTGAGTGCAGAAGCACAAGTAATTTTCTGGGAGGGACAGACGTCTGTCAGGCCCTACGACAGACGTCTGAGGTGGCTAATGGGCTATTTCGGGCTGGAAAATTGGCAAGTTGATTTGTGAAGCCTTGAGGGTAATTTCGGGAATTGGCCCATCTCTATATAAGCTATTTTCTGTTTTTCAAAGGTAAGTTTCTTTTGGAGGATTGAGATCAAAGGTTTATTCTCAAGGGTTAATTAGGGTTTATAATCTAATTGCAGTTCTCCTCAAACCCTTTTCTATATTGAAATATAGTGATCATTGGATCAATCTCTTGTATTCCTTTCATCGTGGTAATAAAATACTCTATCCAAAGTGAATACACACTAACAAGATGTTAGTGGAACCACTACAAATCCTTGTGTGATTTATTTTAGCTACTATTGTCATTATTTTCTTGCTTGTGATTGAGATTTGGATTGTTCGTGATTGGTTGATCATTATTTGGTGACTAGAGTTATTGGTTTGGTTGTTTTTGCAAGTCTAACAGCGATCCCGTCTTCCGCATGGCACTTATGGTTTAGATATTCGATTTA
This sequence comes from Allium sativum, assembly GCA_030737875.1. NCBI lineage: Eukaryota > Viridiplantae > Streptophyta > Magnoliopsida > Asparagales > Amaryllidaceae > Allium > Allium sativum. The sequence goes on along the minus strand of CM060919.1, from coordinate 842,945,257 downwards.
AGTGGTCTTAAATTGGATTAATCACAATGGTTACAATAGTTGGTATCAGAGAAATTGATGCTTGTTAGGTATTTGTGAAAATACCAGAAACGAATAATAGCTTGGTAAGTCCTTAAACTGGAATTCTGAATAGTGTGACGCCTTATGTACGTGGTTCGTATGCGGCGTCGGGTTCTCAATTGGTAATTGACAAGTGGAATGGTGATAATGACTTTGAGAAGTGACAATGGGGATGAAAGCGGTTCTTTGGCAGAATCAGGTGCACCGAGTGGTATTTGATACTCACTTATTGCCAAGTGATATCTCGGATGTTGAGAGAGAGGAGATGGTGGAATGGGCTTACACTACTCTTCAACTAGCTTTGGGGGAATGTGACCTCCGAAATTAGTGGTGAGACAACCGCTAAAGGCATTTGGGACAAGTTGGAGGAATTATATATGAAGAATTCGCTCACTAACTGTTTGATCTTGTTGCGAACGTTTTTCACCTTTAAGATAAAGGAGGGTAATTCTCTTAAGGCACACTTGAATGCCTTTGATGAGTTGCTCACGAAGATGTAGGCAGTTGATTTGAAGAATGAGGAAGAGCAAAATGCGATGATATCATTGTGTTCGTTGTCAAACTGTTATACGCGTTTCTCAAATAGTTTGATCTATGGTTGGGATACTTTGACTCTTGATGATGATGTCAAACGGGTCTTCTTAGTGAGGAGTTAAGAGATCAAATGAAGGAGATGAGTGAGGGTAGCAGTGGAGCTAGTAGTGGTCACGGGTTGTTTGTGGAGAAAGAAAAGAATATGAAGAAAGGAAACCGGTGGCGTTCTAAATCAAGAAAGCTCGATGGAAGAGGAAAATCGAAAGAAAGAAATGACAAGTGCTTTATTTGTAGAAAACCGGGACATTGGAAGAATGAATGTACGGACAAAGATAAGAAGGAAGTAGCTTCTTCATCCGTAGCGGTAGAGAGTGGGGATGATGAGATAGATGAGAATGTGTTGACGGCATTAGCATCGGGTGTTTCGGGTAGCGAAAGGGTACTTGATTCGGGTGCGTCGTATCATATGACGCCAAATAGGAATTGTTTTTCGTGTTATGAAGTCAAAGAGGGAAATACAATTGCTATGGGAAATGGTGCTATTTCCAAGCCGATGGGTATTAGCTTCGTGCAAATAAGGATGTCTGATGGAGTTGTTGCACGCTCACCAATGTTCGCTATGTTCCAGGACTTAGGAAGTCGCTTGTATCTTTGGGACAATTGGGTTCTCTAGGATGCAAAATCACTATCGAGAAGGATTTCTTGAGGGTTTCGAAGAGGGCACTTGTGGTTATGAAGGGTGCTAGGACTCATGGTATATATTTGCTTCAAGGTATGACCGTAGGAGGTAAAACTTGTGTAGGTGTTGATAGTTCTCGTGACTTGGATGTGACACGGTTGTGGCATTTGAGATTGGGTCATTTCTCGGAGAGGAGTTTGGATATTCTTCGGAAGAAGGAGATGATCAATGATGAGAGTTTCAACAAACTAGAGTTTTGCGAGAAATGTGTCATGGGGAAGCAAACAAAGGTATCATTAGATGTAGGCAAGCATGATTCAAAGAAGGTTCTTGAATATGTTCATTCGGATGTTTGGGGACCGGCACTAGCATCGGTTGCTTCTTTGGGTGGAGTGCGTTATTATATTTATTTCATTGATGATTTTTCTCAAAAGGTATGGGTGTATGTAATGAAGGCCAAGTCGGAGGCATTTGCTAAGTTCAAAGTGTGGAAGGCTCTTGTTGAGAATGAGAGTTGCAAAACTTTGAAGGTATTAAGGACCAACAATGGCGGCGAGTATGTTTCCTGGGAATTCTTGGAGTATTGTAAGCATCATGTAATCCGAAGACATTTTACTACACCGGGAGATCCGCAATCTAATGGAGTAGCGGAGAGAATGAACCGTACTCTACTCGGGAAAGCTCGATGCTTAGGGATTTTGGGTCGAAGCTTTGTCAACCACGGTGCATATTGTGAATCGAATTCCGTGCTCGGCTATAGATAACAAAATTACGGAGGAAGTGTGGAAAAGAAAGAGTGTTGACTTGAGATATCTTCATGTGTTTGGTAGCGCGGTTTATGTGCATGATCCGGAGAATGATAAGATTGAAGCTAGAGCGTTCAAGGGGTTCTTGCTTGGTTTTACGGACGACGTGAAAGGCTATCGGATTTGGAATCCGGAAACGAAGAAGGTTGTTGATTCTCGTCATGTCACATTTGATGAGTCGGCTTTATTCAAGAAGAATGAGAGCTCATCGGATGTTCCTGATTTGGTTCATAGTGAATCAAAGGAGAAGGAAGTCATTCCCATATTTCGTCCAAGTGGTAGTAGAGTTGAAGAAGAGGCTCGTGGGGTTGATGCGGTAGATGAAACATCACATAGTCCACATGGTTCCTCTAGTGATGTTGGTGATGTACGTGATACTAGAGAAGTTTCGACTCAAGGTGGATCCGAAAAGGGTTTGGTTATAGTATTGCTACTCGGGTTGGTCAACGTGCAATAAGACCTCCTAAAAGATATGGTGATTGGAACTACCTTGGCTTTTGTGATCATTTGGAATATGCTCTCAATGTAGTCCAAGATGAGCCGATGGACTTTGATGACGTCATAGAGTCGAGTGAGTGCTCGAAGTGGATTTGCGTCATGGAGGAAGAGATGCAATCGTTAATGAAGAACCAAACTTGGTAGTTGGTTCCACTTCATCAAGGAAACTGTGTTGTAGGGTGCATGTGGATTTACAAGGTGAAGGATGATGGAAGGTATAAAGCAAGGTTAGTGGCAAAGGGGTTTGCACAAAGGAAAGGTGTATGATGAAATTTTTTTGCACCGGTCATACATTATACTTCTATCTGTGTTTTACTAGCGATAGTTTCTATCCATGACTTGGAGTTGGAGCAACTTGATGTGAAAACCACCTTATTGCATGGAGCAACTGAAAGGGTTTGTTGTAGATGGTAAGTCTAAAATGGTTTGCAAGTTTAAGAAATCACTATATGGGTTAAAGCAATCACCCAGACAATGGTACAAGAGATTCGATCATTTCATGCTTGAAAGTGACTTCCATCGAAGCATCAAAGATGCATGTGTATATTTCAAGAGGTTGAGAAATGATTCACTACGCCATAGATGGCTTATCGCAACGAAAACCCATGGTATTGCTAGCTACAATGTTGCCATTGCTATGCTGTTTTTTGTCTGTTGCAACGCACGCTTCAATGTGTTAGCATATGTATCAGCAGGATGTTGCAGTAGATCTAGATATATTCTAATTAAAAAAAATAAAAAAATTACACCTCAGCGATCCACGCCTTTAGTTAAAACAAAATCTTACTCGTCCATCCATCTTGTCAATCCGCACCTCAGCTAAATCTATTTCCCCCCTTTATTTTTCATTTCCCCGCTTTTTTTTTCAGTACGTTCTCTACCCCCAAATTCCCAAAATCAATCCGATACCTAAATTTCCAAAATCAATCTATCTCAAAACCCTATCGAATATTTTCAAGTCACGAAACCCATAATCATGACCAAATCGAAAGCATGTTCCACGCTGGATGAATGGAACTGTTAGTGAATTTCATTGATCCCAAATTTTCAAAATCACTGATCCCTAATTTCAATTACATGGCTTCTCATCGCTTCATTTCCCAACCGCTTTTTGCAAAATCTTAAATATTGACATAACAAACAACTAATTGGTTTTGGGGCTGGTGGTTTGGGAATCTTCGTGTAATTTGTTGTTTTGAAAGAAAATTTCGACCAAAAAGCTAAATCGAAGGTATTTCTTCTCAGATTTCCATAATTGGTAGGAATTTCATTGATCCCAAAGATGATCAGTTAATTGTTTCTCTGCTTAAGTTTCATTTAACACTATATGAGTTGTTTTCGATTGTCAAACCTCAATATCCATGCAGTGCGCCAACTCTTGAGTCACTAGGTACTTTAATCAAAGCCTGCCCATTTTATGATAAGAAAGAGGAAAGGAAAAACCGAAAGGAAAATTATCCTACCCAGTAAGGCTTAAATCCCTACTTTTATATTTCCAAACGTCTAAATATTCCAAATATACTGCCCATGTATATTTGTTGCCAAATTATTTATTATTATTTAATCCATACTAACCTACCGTTGTCGCATGCCGTCATAGTTTTCAGGCAAAGTCTACCCCGTTTATAGTTGCAGTTGTTACTTGGCACTATGGCAAGACTGCAGAAGAGTGATTTATTGCCCAACTATATAACTAAAAGCATGTTAGATATTGTTTGATGGAATAAGCAACGATAATACTAAGCTCTTATAAAGAAGCAAAGTTCTTCGTTGTCTGAATGGTAGGTTTTACTCTTGGTTTGTATATGTTGGTACTCCAATCCCATTGTAAAAACATATGTAAGATCATTTCTGTGTGATAGTTCATTAGTTATATTTCCTCTGCTAATTTCTTTAGACAGTGTACTAGTATAAGTGCATCAAATGTGTCGATGACTGACCGGCACCAGACTGAAATTTTCATTCCTTGATAATTGTCTATTGTTAAAAGTTTGAGAATGAGTCTGGTACAACTGCACCTTTTGGTTTAACTCCTCATTTTGTATTTTCTTTTAATTTAAGGCGCACAATGTGGATCATTTTGAAACATTTAACATTTTTAAGATGTTGAATCTTATATTTCCTATTATAACAATTATTCCAACCAACCGCTATCCAACCGTGAAGTGCATTTTGAATTTTAATATTGAACTCACTAGCATGATTTTAGTTTTTGAAGTACATGCTGCTTCCTTTGCATCATTTGTGGTTTGATTGGATCCAGTGCTGCAAATGTTTGCAGTGTTATGCACTGTTATTCTCTTGAATGTATATAGTTTAATGCATCTTGCATGAATAGGTTTCAGGAAGCGATAAAGAATCTATGGTTATTTCTTTCACCTCAAAGACTACTAATGTTGGACAAATTACTTTAAAATTACATGTCATCGAACTTGGTGCCCAGCCAGGTAATGCTCACACATGTTTTATTCATTTAAATGAAAAAATAAACGTAGCACACCAATATTATTTGCAATATTTGTATTATTGAAAGTATTAATCTCTCGTCGACTCTTTAGACATGTCCAGATATAGCAGTAAATTTTGTTATAAATGTTATCTCTGTGTGGTCAAAAGATGAATTACAGAATGATTGCTAGTCATCCTAAAATTGTATGAAGAAATATGTCAGTTTGATATAAGGAATTATTGTAGCTTAACAGCCTAATCGAATAATTGACATGCAGTCTTCACTTATAACAAGTCTATCAATGCAGTTGTACGCTAATTATTCATGATAATAATTTTCAGGTAAGCCTGGGTTTACCAAAAGCAAGCTGACTTATTTTTTCCACCTGATTTTGCCGATGATTTCCCTGTAGCTATGCAGGTAACATGCCTTGCCAAAATTTCAGATTTTTATGAATTATAAACAATTGTGTAACACACACTTTCAAATTCTTGTACAGATCTCTCACAAATATGGTTTGATATATGTCATCACAAAGCTTGGTCTTTTGTTTGTCTATGATTTAGAGACAGCTACTGCTGTCTACAGAAACCAGATCAGTCCAGATCCTATATTCTTAACAGCGGAAGCTTCATCAATTGGTGGGTTTTATGCTATTAACCGGAGAGGCCAGGTTCTACTCGCTACTTTAAATGAAGCAACCATTATTCCATTCATCAGTGGACAGGTAATTATTTTCTATTCATCTTTTCCTTCCCACTATTACTTTAGAAAATGGCATATAATATCTTTGGCAAATGTGGAAGCTGAACAATTTGGAACTTGCTATTAATCTTGCTAAACGAGTAAACCAACCTGGAGCAGAGAATTTGGTAAATAATATTTCATGCTTTGTGCATGTGTGCATATCGGTGTGCATGCGCATCAGTGAAGATAGAACAGCTATCCTGTGAAGCTCATTGACTGCAGCTTTGGTTCCGGATGTGCACACAATTGCTGCTCTTGGTACTTATTTTTCCTTATATTATATATTGTTTCTTTTTTGGCTCTTGCTTACCGAGTTAATTCATCAACAAGAGATAACAAGTGACTCTTCAGAAGCCTAATTAATTCATCGCATGCGTAGTATAAATTTGGAGCAGTGTGTGTATGCACTTGGTTACCGAGTTGATTCTCATTTGAACATTAAATTTAATGGTTTAGCTTTGGAGGAGTTGTGTTTTTTCTTGCTTATGGTTGTATATATGAGTCTGTATATGAGTGAATCGAGTGACAATGTAGTGAGGGTTGTATGTAAATATGAAATATACCAGTGAATGTACAATAGTGGAAATCAAAAAATTTGTACCATTTGAAATGTTGAAATAAAATTTTTATTCAAATAAAATACTGTGTTATAATAGTATTTATTATAATATTATGAAATCTTTGATTAATAGCAGTTGAGGTGTAATTACTTTAAGCAGTTGTAAAACAAATTTTAACAACTGCTAGAAACAGTTGTAAAAAAGGTTGACTTTATTACAATTGCCAACTGTACTAGACATATTACAACTGTTTTTGGAAGTTGTGAAAGAGTTTTTTTTTGTTCTAGTGGTACTTGTAGCAACACCTATACCGATATTGCCATAGGGTCGCAAAGGTGTTGCATTTGACTCTAAGGCAACGCGGCAAAATGCAACCCCAAAAAAGTGTTGCCACAGACCTATAGCAAGACTTTTTGGCACCTAGTGCGTCATTTCTCTGGGGTTGTTGTAGGCCATCTATGGCGTTGTGATTGTTAGGTGTATTTACTCTTGTATGTGGATGATATGCTCATTGCTTCCAAAGATAAAAATGAAATCAACAAGTTGAAGATGCTTTTGAAATCGGAATTCGAAACGAAAGATCTTAGAGAAGTAAGGAAAATCTTGGGCATGGAAACTGGAAGGGACCGAAAGCGTTTTGTGTTGAGATTGACTCAAAAAGACGACATTAAGAAAGTGCTTTGCTGGTTTAGCATGAAGAATGCTAAGGCGTTAAATACATCTTTACCTTTGCATATGAAGCTTTCGGATGAGGGATCACCTACCGGGGAGAAAGACAAGGCTTATATGGCAAAGGTGCTATATGCAAGTGCAGTTGCTAGTTAAATGTACGTCATGGTGTGTACAAGGTCCGGTATTGCAAATGCCATCGGGGTGATTAGTCGGTATACGGCTAATCCGGGGAAATCGCATTGGGAAGCCGTGAAGACTATATTGAGGTACTTGAAAGATACATCATCTCATGGTCTTGTTTTTGGCGGTAGTGATGAGAGGAGTTGCAAGTTGGTTGGTTATTGTGACTCGGACTACGCCGGTGGTAGGGATCAAAGGAAATCAACTTCCGGGTATGTCTTCACACTTGGCGGAACAGCCATTAGTTGGAGATCAAGATTGCAAACTGTAGTTGCTTTATCCACTACGGAGGCGGAGTTAATTGCCGCAGTGGAAGCGGCAAAGGAGGCACTATATTTGAAGCGACTATTGTGTGACTTGGGTTTCGAAACATGAGAGTATCAATGTTCGATGTGATAGCCAAAGTGCTATATATTTGGTGGAGAATTTGGCGTTTAGCTCTCGGACAAAGCATATTGAGGTGAGAAAGTCATTTCTTATAGCCATGGATGAGGGTAAGCTAGTATACCTTCGGAAAATGCACACAAAGGATAATTTGGCGGATATGTTTACTAAAGCATTGCCGGTTGGGAAGTTCGAGCATTGCTCGAACTTAATTCGCTTGTTGAGTTGCTAGGTGCCACGAGGTGGCACTGTTGGAGAAAGTGATTTTGTTAGTTTTTTATGGAAAGGAATAGCGGTGAAAGATTGGAAATCTATCTTCATGATGAGTGTTCGCTTCACTCCCGAGTACATTGTCTTTTGGTCAGACTAGATTAAGAGTTGGATATTTTCAACACTACATTAACGGGTTGGGGCTTTTCCTGAACCCGTTGGTGTAGTGCAGTGGGCGGTGGCCATGCCGGAGCTCATTGGGAAAACATTCAAGCTTGCTTGGTTACAAATAGAAGGAAATGCTTGGGTGCATTGGAGTTTGGAGCATAGAGATGGATATAGTATCGAGGTAGCGTATTGAAGTATCAAGTATGTGATACTATATGTTAGATTGAAGAGGATGAAGATAGCATCGAGTTGGAGAAGACGGAGTGCAAATCAGAGCTTGAAGTAGTGAGATGAAGCTGGAAGCTTCAGCGCAGACGTTTGTCGCTCCTTGGACAGACGTCTGTGAGTACAGGACGAAATTTCCTGAGAGTCTCAACAGACGTCCGTTCAAAGGGGAGACAGACGTCTGTTGTTAGGAAACATTTTTCCTGAGAGCTTCTACATACGTCTATCAGTTTTGGGACAAACATCTGAGCTGAGTGCAGAAGCACAAGTAATTCCCTGAGAGGGACAGACGTCTGTCAGGCCCTATGGCATACGTCTGAGGTGGCTAATGGGCTGTTTCGGGCTGGAAAATTGGCAAGCTGATTTGTGAAGCCTTGAGGACAATTTCGGGAATTGGCCCATCTCTATATAAGATATTTTCTAATTTTCAAAGGTAAACTTCTTTTGGAGGATCGAGATCAAGGGTTTATTCTCAAGGGTTAATTAAGGTTTATAACCTAATTGCAATTCTTCAATTCTATTCTCCTCAAACACTTTTCTTTATTGAAATATAGTGATCATTGGATCAATCTCTTGTATTCCTTTCATCGTGGTAATAAAATACTCTCTCCAAAGTGGATGTACACTAACAAGATGTTAGTGGAATCACTATAAATCCTTGTGTGATTTATTTTTGCTACTATTGTCATTACTTTCTTGCTTGTGATTGAGATTTGGATTGTTTGTGATTGGTTGATCATTGTTTGGTAACTAGAGTCATTGGTTTGGTTGTTTTTGTAAGTCTAACAACGATCCCGTCTTTCGCGTGACGCTTGTGGTTTAGATATTCGATTTGAGTGGTCTTAAATTGGATTAATCACAATGGTTACAACATGGAAGAGAGATTTTGGGTGCATATGTGCTCTTTTTATCTCAAGAAGGAGCCAATGCAATGGTATATATAATATACAAAGTACATGCACAATCATAGGTCCTGGAAAGTACTCAAGGAAGAAATGATGGTTACACATGATCCCAAGGAGATGGAGACGCCGTGCGAAGAAACAACAGTAAAACTTGATCAAGCTGATTCTTCTTTATGTTAAAATGATTTGTCAATTTTCCAACATTATGATGACCTAACTACTAGGGATGATTTACTTTTTGATGCCTTTTGTCTACCTATAGACCTAAACGCTAATGTTGTTCAAACAGCTAAAGAGACTGGATTGTCACATAAATCAAAAGTTGACACTAAGGCCACACCTACATTCAACCATGCTCTTAGTGAGCAGGAATGTTTTTGTGAACTTATGGTTGGATATTAGCCTTGTCAAAAGATCCATTTGGTAATGAAGTAGCTAAGGATGCAAATGCAAATGTTTCACATTATGTTTTCATTCAACTACCTAGGCTAAATATCAAGACAAATAATAAGGTTATAGTTGAATCAAGTGATTTGATCAAGGGTACAAGAGATTCTTGCTTGCTCGTGGAGGCTACTAACCCAACATTTACTGAAAGAGAAAAGAGATTATTCTTTTTCTTTTGAAAATGTTATTATTAGTGTGAACTCATATAAACCACCATAGCCACCTCATATGCTACCACCCGACCTTGAGGATCGTTCTTGAAGGGGAAAGGAGATGTAAAAGGTTTTGGTTTCAGGCAAATTCATGTTGTAGCCAAGTTCACCAGAAACGAGGCTTGGATCATTAGAGATGGAGCTGGCAAGTATTAGGAGGGAAAGTGTTAGGCATGTATCAGAGGTCTGAAATGGTGGCAGCTTGAAGGAAGGAGGAGATTAAAAAGAGTGTCTCAGTGTGTGCAAGTGTGCACGTGTACACCTTGTACATGGTCTGTTTTACATTTTGTTCATGGCTATTTTAGTCAGTTGTACGGTGCAAGGTTCGAAGTTCCGCCCGGCACGTTGGAACGCTGGCCATTGGCTGGGCCGGAATTCGACGATAAATCCATTCAAGTCTTTGACAGACAAAGAGAGAGAGAGAGATGTGTTAAAAGTTAATTTGTAATTTTCAAGATTAATCTGTTGGAAATAATCTTGTTATTAGGCAACAATTAATTGCATTTACAAATTTGCCTTGTATTAATGTAAGGAATAATTTAAGAATAAAGAATTCCTATATATGACATATTAGAGAATTCTAGATAAGGCATTGTCAGGAATATTTCAGAGAATGTATTTCATTATATAAGACAGTTGTATCTCATTTACTGATAAAAAAGGAAATAAAGTATCAAAGAAAAATTCAATCTTTTATCTGTCACTCCACATATTACTCTGTTGTGCTTAACAATTTTGGTATCAGAGCCATATCAACAGTTTTGATCAGTCACTCAAAAACAATGGCAGCAGTCCCTACAATGTTCAAGTACTCTCCAAGTGAAGTGCCAATATTCAAAGGCGAGCATTATGACTATTGGAGCAGTGAGATGATGGACTTCTTCATTTCTCATGATTTATGGGATGTCATCGAAAAAAATTATCCGGAGCCACCTGCAGATGGAGATTCTACAAGATGGACGGCAACACAAGAGAAGTTGTACAAAGAAAATCAAAAGAAAGATGTCACTGCACTTCAGTATATCAAACAAGGAGTGAGTAAATCTATCTATCCAAGAATTTTCAATAAAAGAAAAGCAAAGGATGCATGGGAAGTTTTGCAAAAAGAATTACGAGGCAATAACAAAGTTATCTCCATTAAACTTCAATCTTTATGGAGAGATTTTGACAATCTGCAAACGAAGGAATCTGAAAATATCAGAGATTTCTTCTCCAGAGTCTCTGAAATTGTAAATCAAATTCAATGTCTTGGAGATAGCATTCAAGAAAAGAAGGTGGTAGAGAAGATATTGAGATGTCTTCCTCCAAAGTTCGATCATTGCGTCGCTGCAATAGAGGACTCAAAGGACCTTGGCAAGATGTCAACACACGAGCTAATGAGTTCACTTCAAGCTCATGAACAAAGAATTAATAGAACATCAGCAAATTCATTGGAACAAGCATTCCAATCCAATTTCAGTTTTTCAGAAAAGAAATTAAGTTATTACAACTCAAAGAAGAAGCAGAATCAAAATCAAAGAAAGGGCAACGAAAGAAATTATCCAGGCAAAGGAGAACAAAGACAAGAACAACAGAAAATGCAAGGTAATTCTGCCACTTATTACATTATTTTCAATAAATCAAATCATAATTCTGAAAATTGTCGCTTCAAATGCATGAGATGTCGAATTCCTAATCATTCCCATAGAGATTGTTGGTATCAAAATAAAAAAGAGAAGGACAAAGCAAATTTTACAAGTGAAGAAAATGAAGAGCAGGTTTTCTGCTCTTGTTTATCTGCTTTAAATGAATCACAAGATGCTTGGTATATTGACAGTGGTTGTTGCAACCACATGACCGACAACTAAGACATTTTTGTAGAACTTGATGCAAATTTTTCATCAGAGATAAAGCTTGGAGATGGTAAGGCGCAAAGAGTTGAAGGAAAGGGAACCATTGTAGTCCACACTAAAAAAGGTAAGAAACTTATTCATGATGTGCTTTACGTGCCAAATTTAGCTCAAAATCTCTTAAGTGTGGGACAGCTTGTCCAAAAAGGTAATGCGGTGAATTTTGATGATAATTCTTGCAAGATCATTGATAAGAAAAGTAATTTAATAGTGGAAAATATTGACATGGCTCCAAATAAAATTTTCCGCCTACTTATGTCTCTAAATGAGAATTGTTTATTCAAATCTGAAAATTCTAATGTGTCTCATTTATGGCATTTGAGATATGGCCACTTAAACAACACGAGGTTGCATTTGCTGAAATCAAAGAATATGGTCATTGGTCTTCCTATGATCATGAAGGAAAATAAGATGTGCGAAGGTTGTATCTTTGGCAAGATGCATAGATTTCCTTTTCCGAAAACTTCATGGCGAGCAAAAGCTCCTTTGGAGTTGATACATGCTGATATTTTTGGTCCTACAAGGACTCTTTCACTAAATAACAAGAGATATTTCATTCTTTTTGTTGATGATTACACTCGTATGATGTGGATTTATTTTTTAAGTGAAAAATTAGAAGCTTTCTCAAGTTTCCTACGGTTTAAAGCTCTTGTAGAACGCCAAAGCGGACATTTAATAAAAACTCTTCGAACTGATCGTGGAGGAGAGTTTATTTACAGCGAGTTCATGAATCATTGCAAGAAAGAAGGGATTGCAAGGCAGCTCACTGTGCAATATACACCGCAGCAAAACGGCGTCGCAGAAAGGAAAAATCGAACAATTGTTGAATTGGCTCGAAGTATGCTAGAAGGAAAATCCATGTCAAAGAAGTTATGGGCTGAAGCTGTCAACATGGCTGTCTATATATTGAATCGTTCACCAACTAAAGATGCTAGAAATATGACACCATTTGAAGCCTGACATAAAAGAAAGCCCCAAGTAGACAACATGAAAGTATTTGGAAGTGTAGCGTATGCATTGAACCAGAGCTCAAACAAAGATAAATTTGAGAAGAAAGGAGAGAAATGTGTCTTTATTGGTTATAGCGAATAGTCGAAGGGATATCGGTTATTAAATCCCAAAAATGATCAACTCATTATCTCAAGAGATGTTGTCTTTGATGAAATGACAGCATGACAGTGGGATCATGATGGCCACCAAAAATCAAATTCTATGGAACCTAAAAGATCTCAAAATAATGGCTCACAACCTGACGGTTCTCAGCAAAGTATCCATGTAGATACTGCTCCTAGTTACGGCTCAAATGATGAAAATGAAAATGAAGACTTGGACTCTCCTATTCGAAAGGTACGCTCTTTACAAGACATTTATGACTCATGCAATGTTGTTCTTTTTTCTTGTGAACCGCAGTTATTTGAAGATGCAAGCAAAGAATATGTGTGTATTGAAGCAATGAAAGAAGAAATAACAACCATTGAGAAAAATAAAACATGGCAGTTAGTTGACTTGCCAAAAGATAAAGAAGTCATTGGCCTGAAATGGGTTTATAAGACAAAATATGGCGAAGATGGTTCTATAACAAGGCAAAAAGCACGGCTGGTTGCAAAGGGATATTCGCAACAGCCCGGAATTGACTTTAATGAGACATTTGCTCCAGTAGTTCAAATGGAAACCATTAGAACAGCTCTTGCAGTTGCAGCGCAATTAGAGCTTAATGTTTTCCAACTCGATGTGAAGTCTTCCTTTCTTAATGGTGAGCTTAAGGAAGAGGTATATGTTGAGCAGTCAGAAGGTTTTGTGATAAGAGGAAAAGAAAATAAAGTCTATAAGCTTCAAAAGACGCAGTATGGGCTGAAGCATGCGCCCCGAGCATGGAATAGCAAGATTGATAACTACTTCATTCAAAATGGTTGAGAAGTTCAAACAGCAATTGAAAATTACAAATTAAGGAGGAGTGTTAATAGTTAATTTGTAATTTTCAAGATTAATCTATTGGAAATAATCTTGTTATTAGGCAACAATTAATTGCATTTACAAATTTGCCTTGTATTAATGTAAGGAATAATTTAAGAATAAACAATTCCTATATATGACATATTAGAGAACTCTAGATAAGGCATTGTCAGGAATATTCCAGAGAATGTATTTCATTATATAAGACAGTTGTATCTCATGTACTGATAAAAAAGAAAATAAAGTATTAAAGAAAAATTCAGTCTTTTATCTATCTCTCCACATATTACTCTGTTGTGCCTAACAAGATGCAGGGAAAGAGAGAGAGATTGTAATAACCCGGAAATTCTGGGCTAGTTTAATTTTTTTTATTTTGGCAATTTTAGCGAATTTTGAATATTTAAAATAGATTATTTTAAATAAAATCAACGAGAAATTTATTTTGAACTTAATTAGAACGTATATATCATATACGTCGTCGTTAGAATATAAATATTTATATATAATTATAAATAGAATTGAAGATGGCGCGGTAGTTCGATAATTCGATTTCAAACTTCAATTGAATGTACCGGGTGCAAAACAATCCGGATTTTAGTGAAACCAAAAACATTAGGATCTAATTGAGGATATCTTTCCAACGAATCCGAAAGATCGAAATTTCATAGCGGGAATCAAAAGATATGTCCAGTTGAAAATTCTGAATAGTCGCTATAGAATTCAGGCCCTTAAAAATGGAAATTTTGCAAACGACCTCGGATTTCGACGAAACCACTTTTGTTGGATCCGTGATGTCAAGTTATTGCTAGATTCCAAATTTCATAATTTTTCGAATCAATATGTGAGGATGACAAAAGAAAACGCGTTTGACCAGTTTCAGTTGATTTTAATTGACTGGAAAATGGCCATTTTTCCAACGATCTCAGAATTCAACGAAACTAGTTTTTTTAGGACCGTATCGTCAATACGAAGCTAGAAAATATTTTTCTGGAATTTATAGAGTTAGTATGTGGCCCCGGTAAATTGAAATGTGCGTTCAAAATCAATATATAGAGTTATATTTTGATTTTGACGAAAACTGTTCGAAATGACCGAACTGGCTCACGATACATATCTCACGTGTTAAATGAAATATTTTAACAATAAAATTTATATCTTTATCTCTATAAAATAAAGGTTCATGTGTTGACTATACTCATCCGTTGAGATTAGTCATGTGTTGAACGAAATATTTTAACAATAAAATTTATATCTTTATCTCTATAAAATAAAGGTTCATGTGTTGACTATACTCATCCGTTGAGATTAGTCATGTGTTGAACGAAATATTTTAACAATAAAATTTATATCTTTATCTCTATAAAATAAAGGTTCATGTGTTGACTATACTCATCCGTTGAGATTAGTCATGTGTTGAACGAAATATTTTAACAATAAAATTTATATCTTTATCTCTATAAAATAAAGGTTCATGTGTTGACTGTACTCATCCGTTGAGATTAGTCATGTGTTGAACAGAATATATGAAAAAGAAATATTTGAAACGAAATATTTGAAATAGAAATATTTGAAAACGAAATATTTGAAATAGAAATATTTGAAAAAGAAATATTTGAAACAGAATATTTGAAAAAGAAATATTTGAAACAAAATATTTGAAATAGAAATATTTGAAAACGAAATATTTGAAACAGAATATTTGAAATAGAAATATTTGAAAACGAAATATTTGAAATAGAAATATTTGAAAAAGAAATATTTGAACAGAACATTTGAAAATAGAAATATATGAAGCCGTGTTGATTAGATTGACGCCATTTAGACGTGAACGATATTTATATCGATTTTACTCATTTTAAAACGAATATTGAAAAGTGATTTCGAAATCGCATATTTTGAAATGAAATTTGAATTAAATTGAATAGGAAACGAATTCGAATTGAATATAAAACGAATTTGATTTCAATTGAATATATAATGAATTTGATTCAAATAGAAAACCAATTCGAATTGAATTGAATAGATAACGAATTCGAATTGAATTGAATAGATAACGAATTCGAATTGAATTGAATAAATAACGATTTCGAAATGAAATTGAATAGATAACGATTTCGAATTGAATTGAATGGAAAACAAATTTGATTTCAATTGAATATATAACGAATTTGAATTTGAATTGAATAAAAAACAAATTGAATTTAAATTGAATGGAAAACGAAATGAATTCGAATCGAATTAAAATCGATTTGAATTGAAATCAAATAGAAATAAAAGTAAAAAGGATTTATAATAGGAAATTCAATTTTGATTTGAATCTGAAATAAAGGTTGGAAATATTTTTGAAACGAATTCAAAACTATTTATAAAATTTGTTTTAAATAATAATCGACGAAATATATATTATATATATTATATATAATATAATGGCCTGAATAGAACGCGCCGCGCCGCGGCAGTTCGTGAATTTCGACCATTTATTTCAAACAGACATTACGGGAGATCCGACCGTCGGATTCTCCTAAAACCGGAACCGTTGGGTTCGTATCGAAAAGAGCTTTCTAACGAATATTAGGAATTTGAAATCTAACGGTTGGATTTGGAGTTATGTCCAAATCCAATTTGAAAAAGGTCGTTGTAAGTGCAGTTCGATGGCCATTGTTGGAAATCGATTGTACGGGCCTTAATAAAATTATTAAAAATAGTAATAATTTGTGTAAAATCATAAGAAATGATTTGGGAAAAATTGGGGTGAAAAACTCCATATTTGAAAAGATAAAAATAGATTTTTATCGAAATGAACTAGATTGAACTAAATTTAAAACCCGATTTCTTTTTATATAAATAAATTGGATTTAAAAAGGGGTTTTAAATAATCGGAATTCCTAATATATTTGATTTGAATTGAACTAGAATTGATTTGTGGGTTTATCGTGAACTGTGTTTTAAACAACACTAGTTCTTTAACCCGACGATAAATAGAATGTGATTTGGGTTTGTCGTGAACTGTGTTTTAAATAACACCTAGTTCTTTAACCCAGTAAAAGGAGTTTTAACGAATCTGCAATTAGGTTGAAATGTGAATCTATAATCTAAATTATCAAATTTAGAAATGAGCGAGAATGGAGTATCGCTAGTTTTGCTCCAAAGCGATAGTTAAATCTTTAATTAGATTTGAACGTGAAATGGTAATTAATTTTACCGATAACACCACGGTGTTAGATATGGAGTATTACCAGTTTTGCTTCATGGGATGAATAGGTTGGGATTGGAAAATAAAATAAATAATTACTTCGGTGTGGTTCGCTAATCTCGACTAGTTTGAAAAACCATAATTTGGTTTGAAATGACATCCAAAGGAAGATCAAAGAATAAATTTTAAAGAATTTATCTTGGACAAAATTAATGGGAACTTTTCCCAAAAGATGTGAATATTTAAATAACAGAATATTCAGAATTGGAATGAGGCGTATGTTGTGTTTGTGTAACATTCGTTTTAATATACGCGGGTTGTTCGGAAAGGCCGGGTTTACACCCATTCTGAATAACCGATTCGACGATAAGTCGAAGATGAAGACGGTGGTCGAAGACCGGAAGTCTTCACATCGTTTGGATAATTACTGAAGATCCTGATTGGGCAGTACACCCAAGAGGATGGAAATAGTTGGTGGTCGTCCAGACGTACTTGGAGATGGATGGATATGCGAGGAAAGTGCCTCCGGTTTCGTTCGGACCCAGAACGGACTTGTAAATGGATTGTGTGTCTGACATTGGATTTTATTCTGTGTTGATTGATTTCTATTAAATATACATCTGTTTGGCGGCGGAGAATTTATTCTTTTGCTTAACGCCCTTCTCTGAGACGTACGAGCTCAGAGGTTGTATATCGATGGACATCAGTCGCATGGCATGAATTGTCTGTGTGGCACGCTAAGATGCAATGATCAAGGCTTTTGTTGAAAAGCAGAGTCTTGTGGTTGATGATCAAAGCACGACCTATGTGGCAGCTTTGTGTATAACGTGAATTCGCGAGCCTCACACCTCGGTATGAGTCAAAAACGGGATACGGACTGCAGGGAGAGCACGACGTTTCTTTCTAGCTTTGGTGGTGTCAATGACTTACCAGCCCTGACATTTATATACTTTTCACCTATGTGGTTGTTGGAATGCGAGGCGCCTCGATTTTAGGTCTGTAAGGACCGGGAAACGTGTGTTCAGGAATTGCCAATCCTCTAACGTAAGTGAGGACCGGCCCTGAAGCATCCAAGGGTTGCCCAGAGTGCGTAGCCCTGGGACATTTGCTAGAGTGTCTCGAACGCGGAGAGGAGCTTGCCCCTTGCCTCGACTCATGACGGAAATCCAATTTCCAATACGTGTATTTCGGCTTTATTTGTAGAGCCTAGTATGGCGACATAGTGGGATGGGGCACTTATGCCGTCTATGATTTATATTTATGATTGAAATTGTTTTGACACTATACACTTATTATAGTATCAAATGATTTGTTTTAAACGTATCAAGCATGTTTGGCTATTATAAGGTAAAACCCTATCCTCCGGCTTGCGTTGCATTGTGTGATGGGACATGGGTCTTATAACAGCTTCATTTTTCGAAAAAGCATTGCGTTGTTTATTCTATGCACTGGTATTCTTGGGAGGAAACCCGTTCCGTGTTATACGGCGTGGTCCCTTGAATTACTTTCTTTTAAAATAAAGTTTTAAATAACTGTTTTAGTTCTCACACCAGTCACATGACTGACCTGGAGTTTATTGTTTTAACCTAAACTCTGGGTGCCCTCATTTTCCGCACGGGCAGCTAGTAGTTTTGGTTTTGCAGATTTATATTCACAGGATCCTGATTTACAGCTGGAATGATATCCGGAAAGCTCTATATCCGTATATCACCTTCAGTTGTGCTTTGTATTATTTTCCGCTGCTATGTAATCTATTGTAATCTCTGATATTTATCGCATGTAATTTATTCATTTATACTCTGTATATTCTTGTATTCTGATGGAATTGTTGTAATAGCAATGAAATGTTCTTCCGTCTGCGTTCATTTGTGTGTTGTTCTCAAAGTATCCGCTCTTTCCTTCACGGGGAAGTAACGGGTTCTTACAGTGGTATCAGAGCTTTGGTTTACAGAGCTCGAGAACAAGACATATTAGAACCATACGAAAGAATTCATCAGATATTGGATTAGTAATATCCAATTAGAATGACTCGTTAGAGATAGGATCAGTAGTATCCTAGAACGAGTGCGAAGAGTATATTTTTCAAATGAAAACAATTTTGTTTTGAAAGTTAAATTCAAGTATATGTATTTGAATAATTTAGTTATTTTGAATATGGACAATCCAATATATAAAGGTTTTGTATATACGCGTCATGAACGTATATTCGAAGTTTTAATATACTGGATAGATATAGGATTACACTCTAGTCGCCCGGAGATGATATTGATGATAGCGATCACATCATCAATATTTATGTTCGTGTTTCGAAGGGGTGATTTTCTATATATTTCCATTAGACTGGTGTGAGAACCAAAACCAATATAGCTAGAACACATTGTTGTGAATTGGCATCAAAAACATGATTTTTTGTATATATATCAAAATTATGAATTTGAAACTCTAATCCACTAATTGATTGATGTTTGTGTTGTTTGTTTATTTGTTTGATAATTTTGAACCACTTAGCCTAATTGAATCGAATATTGAATTGTATTGAAAATTGGTCGCATTTGCTTGCATATACATGTACTTACATAGAACAGGTCATAGCAAGGAGACTAGAGCCGAAGAATAAAATTTGTTTGCCCGACAAATAGGTACATGTTTACTATATAATTTACTGTTTTGTTTAGGTGATGATGATTTTATGAGCCTATTGGCTAGCCGCTTGGATTTTTCTTTTTCATTTTGAGATCAGAAGGCCTATATGGCAATTTCGGGATTTTCCCGTGGCTCCCGGTGCAGGGGAGGTTATGGCGAAATTTTTCGAAAATTTAGGGTGTTAGCCAAATTTTTGAAAATTTGAAAATTCTCAGAAACTGAAAAGTTGGAGAATGGAAGCCAGATCGAACGTAGAGCTGGTTAATCAAACCACTTTCGACTTTGTTCCTTTTTGGGGACGAAAAGTTTTAAGTGGGGGAGATTGTAATAACCCGGAAATTCTGGGCCAGTTTAAATTTTTTTATTTTAGCAATTTTAGCGAATTTTGAATATTTAAAATAGATTATTTTAAATAAAATCGACGAGAAATTTATTTTGAATATAATTAGAACGTATATATCATATACGTCGTCGTTAGAATATAAATATTTATATATAATTATAAATAGAATTGAAGATGGCGCGGTAGTTCGATAATTCGATTTCAAACTTCAATTGAATGTACCGGGTGCAAAACAATCCGAATTTTAGTGAAACCAAAAACATTAGGATCTAATTGAGGATATCTTTCCAACGAATCCGAAAGATCGAAATTTCATAGCGGGAATCAAAAGATATGTCCAGTTGAAAATTCTGAATAGTCGCTATAGAATTCAGGCCCTTAAAAATGGAAATTTTGCAAACGACCTCGGATTTCGACGAAACCACTTTTGTTGGATCCGTGATGTCAAGTTATTGCTAGATTCCAAATTTCATAATTTTTCGAATCAATATGTGAGCGTGACAAAAGAAAACGCGTTTGACCAGTTTCAGTTGATTTTAATCGACTGGAAAATGGCCATTTTTCCAACGATCTCAGAATTCAACGAAACTAGTTTTGTTAGGACCGTATCGTCAATACGAAGCTAGAAAATATTTTTCTGGAATTTATAGAGTTAGTATGTGGCCCCGGTAAATTGAAATGTGCGTTCAAAATCAATATATAGAGTTATATTTTGATTTTGACGAAAACTGATCGAAATGACCGAACTGGCTCACGATACATATCTCATGTGTTGAACGAAATATTTTAACAATAAAATTTATATCTTTATCTCTATAAAATAAAGGTTCATGTGTTGACTATACTCATCCGTTGAGATTAGTCATGTGTTGAACGAAATATTTTAACAATAAAATTTATATCTTTATCTCTATAAAATAAAGGTTCATGTGTTGACTATACTCATCCGTTGAGATTAGTCATGTGTTGAACGAAATATTTTAACAATAAAATTTATATCTTTATCTCTATAAAATAAAGGTTCATGTGTTGACTATACTCATCCGTTGAGATTAGTCATGTGTTGAACGAAATATTTTAACAATAAAATTTATATCTTTATCTCTATAAAATAAAGGTTCATGTGTTGACTGTACTCATCCGTTGAGATTAGTCATGTGTTGAACAGAATATCTGAAAAAGAAATATTTGAAACAAAATATTTGAAATAGAAATATTTGAAAACGAAATATTTGAAATAGAAATATTTGAAAAAGAAATATTTGAAACAGAATATTTGAAAAAGAAATATTTGAAACAGAATATTTGAAATAGAAATATTTGAAAACGAAATATTTGAAACAAAATATTTGAAATAGAAATATTTGAAAACGAAATATTTGAAATAGAAATATTTGAAAAAGAAATATTTGAAACAGAACATTTGAAAGTAGAAATATATGAAGCCGTGTTGATTAGATTGACGCCATTTAGACGTGAACGATATTTATATCGATTTTACTCATTTTAAAATGAATATTGAAAAGTGATTTCGAAATCGCATATTTTGAAATGAAATTTGAATTAAATTGAATAGGAAACGAATTCGAATTGAATATAAAACGAATTTGATTTCAATTGAATATATAATGAATTTGATTCAAATAGAAAACCAATTCGAATTGAATTGAATAGATAACGAATTCGAATTGAATTGAATAGATAACGAATTCGAATTGAATTGAATAAATAACGATTTCGAAATGAAATTGAATAGATAACGATTTCGAATTGAATTGAATGGAAAACAAATTTGATTTCAATTGAATATATAACGAATTTGAATTTGAATTGAATAGAAAACGAATTGAATTTAAATTGAATGGAAAACGAAATGAATTCGAATCGAATTAAAATCGATTTGAATTGAAATCAAATAGAAATAAAAGTAAAAAGGATTTATAATAGGAAATTCAATTTTGATTTGAATCTGAAATAAAGGTTGGAAATGTTTTTGAAACGAATTCAAAACTATTTATAAAATTCGTTTTAAATAATAATCGACGAAATATATATTATATATATTATATATATAATATAATGGCCTGAATAGAACGCGCCGCGCCGCGGCAGTTCGTGAATTTCGACCATTTATTTCAAACGGACATTACGGGAGATCCGACTGTCGGATTCTCCTAAAACCGGAACCGTTGGGTTCGTATCGAAAAGGGAATTCTAACGAATATTAGGAATTTGAAATCTAACGGTTGGATTTGGAGTTATGTCCAAATCCAATTTGAAAAAGGTCGCTGTAAGTGCAGTTCGATGGCCATTGTTGGAAATCGATTGTACGGGCCTTAATAAAATTATTAAAAATAGTGATAATTTGTGTAAAATCATAAGAAATGATTTGGGAAAAATTGGGGTGAAAAACTCCATATTTGAAAAGATAAAAATAGATTTTTATCGAAATGAACTAGATTGAACTAAATTTAAAACCCGATTTCTTTTTAAATAAATAAATTGGATTTAAAAAGGGGTTTTAAATAATCGGAATTCCTAATATATTCGATTTGAATTGAACTAGAATTGATTTGTGGGTTTATCGTGAACTGTGTTTTAAACAACACTAGTTCTTTAACCCGACGATAAATAGAATGTGATTTGGGTTTGTCGTGAACTGTGTTTTAAATAACACCTAGTTCTTTAACCCAGTAAAAGGAGTTTTAACGAATCTGCAATTAGGTTGAAATGTGAATCTATAATCTAAATTATCAAATTTAGAAATGAGCGAGAATGGAGTATCGCCAGTTTTGCTCCAAAGCGATAGTTAAATCTTTAATTAGATTTGAACGTGAAATGGTAATTAATTTTACCGATAACACCACGGTGTTAGATATGGAGTATTACCAGTTTTGCTTCATGGGATGAATAGGTTAGGATTGGAAAATAAAATAAATAATTACTTCGGTGTGGTTCGCTAATCTCGACTAGTTTGAAAAACCATAATTTGGTTTGAAATGACATCCAAAGGAAGATCAAAGAATAAATTTTAAAGAATTTATCTTGGATAAAATTAATGGGAACTTTTCCCAAAAGATGTGAATATTTAAATAACAGAATATTCAGAATTGGAATGAGGCGTATGTTGTGTTTGTGTAACATTCGTTTTAATATACGCGGGTTGTTCGAAAAGGCCGGGTTTACACCCATTCTGAATAACCGATTCGACGATAAGTCGAAGATGAAGACGGTGGTCGAAGACCGGAAGTCTTCACATCGTTTGGATAATTACTAACGATCCTGATTGGGCAGTACACCCAAGAGGATGGAAATAGTTGGTGGTCGTCCAGACGCACTTGGAGATGGATGGATATGCGAGGAAAGTGCCTCCGGTTTCGTTCAGACCCAGAACGGACTTGTAAATGGATTGTGTGTCTGACATTGGATTTTATTCTGTGTTGATTGATTTCTATTAAATATACATCTGCTTGGCGGCGGAGAATTTATTCTTTTGCTTAACGCCCTTCTCTGAGACGTACGAGCTCAGAGGTTGTATATCGATGGACATCAGTCGCATGGCATGAATTGTCTGTGTGGCACGCTAAGATGCAATGATCAAGGCTTTTACTGAAAAGCAGAGTTTTGTGGTTGATGATCAAAGCACGGCCTATGTGGCAGCTTTGTGTATAACGTGAATTCGCGAGCCTCACACCTCGGTATGAGTCAAAAACGGGATACAGACTGCAGGGAGAGCACGACGTTTCTTTCTAGCTTTGGTGGTGTCAGTGACTTACCAGCCCTGACATTTATATACTTTTCACCTATGTGGTTGTTGGAATGCGAGGCGCCTCGATTTTAGGTCTGTAAGGACCGGGAAACGTGTGTTCAGGAATTGCCAATCCTCTAACGTAAGTGAGGACCGGCCCTGAAGCATCCAAGGGTTGCCCAGAGTGCGTAGCCCTGGGACATTTGCTAGAGTGTCTCGAACGCGGAGAGGAGCTTGCCCCTTGTCTCGACTCATGACGGAAACCCAATTTCCAATACGTGTATTTCGGCTTTATTTGTAGAGCCTAGTATGGCGACATAGTGGGATGGGGCACTTATGCCGTCTATGATTTATATTTATGATTGAAATTGTTTTGACACTATACACTTATTATAGTATCAAATGATTTGTTTTAAATGTATCAAGCATGTTTGGCTGTTATAAGGTAAAACCCTATCCTCCGGCTTGCGTTGCATTGTGTGATGGGACCTGGGTCTTATAACAGCTTCATTTTTCGAAAAAGCATTGCGTTGTTTATTCTATGCACTGGTATTCTTGGGAGGAAACCCGTTCCGTGTTATACGGCGTGGTCCCTTGAATTACTTTCTTTTAAAATAAAGTTTTAAATAACTGTTTTAGTTCTCACACCAGTCACATGACTGACCTGGAGTTTATTGTTTTAACCTAAACTCTGGATGCCCTCATTTTCCGCACGGGCAGCTAGTAGTTTTGGTTTTGCAGATTTATATTCACAGGATCCTGATTTATAGCTGGAATGATATCCGGAAAGCTCTGTATCCGTATATCACCTTCAGTTGTGCTTTGTATTATTTTTCGCTGCTATGTAATCTATTGTAATCTCTGATATTTATCGAATGTAATTTATTCATTTATACTCTGTATATTCTTGTATTCTGATGGAATTGTTGTAATAGCAATGAAATGTTCTTCCGTCTGCGTTCATTTGTGTGTTGTTCTCAAAGTATCCGCTCTTTCCTTCACGGGGAAGTAACGGGTTCTTACAGAGATTGATTTAAGTTGATTGGTGAAGGAAATCCAAATTAAAGACGAAATAATCAATTTTTGATTTTGATTTGAAGAGTGCAGTTTTGATCTTGAGCTGGGGAGTGCGGTTTCGGTCTGTAGAAGAAAGAGGCGACTTGAATCTTAATTTGTTGAAGAAACGTATTGTAGAGTTTACTGGAAATATGGCTTTACATGGGCCAGGGTTGTATATCATATATGTTGCTAAAGCCTAATTGGTTGAAGACTGCATATTGTAATTTTCATATTTTTCTTTAAATGAAATGGTTTGGGCTTTAACAATGTGAATGTAGCGTTATTTTAAAGATCCAATTGCTCTTTCTTTTAAGTAATTATGATCATCATTTAATAATTAATCATGATCGGCCATTTCACATGGAATTGACAAACCGATTATTTATATTGCTTGTTTATTTGCATATTTATAGAAAAACATACCGGAATTAAACCGGAATTCCGGAATTTCTGGAATGAGATCGAAATTTTAATTTTTCTACATGGTCGGAACGGACACGGAAACTGGGATTTTGAACCGGTACAGTTAGGGCTGTCAATGGATACCAGAAAAATCCGAAATCTGTCTGCATCCGTATCCGAAAAGTGGATAAATATCCGATATCCGGGGAAGCGGATGCGGATACAGATATAGGCATATCCGCATCCGAAAATTATCCGTCCGCTTTTTTTTCCGATTATAGGTTAAATTATGTGTATTTTAACATAATTAAATATACTAATTTATTAATTTGCAAAATTAAAAGTCTACTAAATGCATGTTAATTGCTCAAAATTATATATTATCCTCATATTTATTTGTTTTTAGCACTTTAGTAATCAATTAGGTTGAAAAAGATTAATATTAAGTTAAAAAAATTCATTTATGTTCATTGATTTATCGATTGTTGGTGGAGCGGATAATTATCCGATATCCGTCCGTATCCGCGGATACGGATATACGATATCCGAAAATGGTTTCGGATGCGGATACGGATATGGCACTATCCGTATCCGAAAGCATCTGTTGACAGCCCTAGGTACAGTGCTTGTCCTTACGTTATGCAGTCATACGCCGGCTATAAATGGATAAATGGGTCGAGTGAGCCATGGTTAAGTGGATTAGAATAACGGGGCATACGAACGTATAGAAATATGCATGCTGTTGTACGGATCAGTTGTGAATGAAAATTGATGAATTTGCATTTCATTTTTTAACTGTTGCTTTAAGTTTTAATTTTCATTTGCTGGTAAACTTTACGTTGAATTTGTATCTTAATCGACCTTCTTCTCCTTCCTTTCAGTCATTCTTAACCTTGGTAGATTTTTGCCTGATTTCATCTTCCAGTTTGAGTGTTCATGTTCGAAGATTTTACTTGTTCTCTCATCTAATAATTCTTGTTTTTTGCTTCACTCAAATTTATGATTCCCTCCACATTATCAAAACCTGAATTCTTCAACCTCAACGTATCATTTGAACCTGATCCATCTTCTTCTTCCTTATTTTCCAGTTTCATCAAACATTCACCTAATTTCCAAACTTCATTTCTTCACCAAACATACGCTAATCATACCCAAAATCCACCATTACACCATGAGCAACGAGATCGATGTCCATACTCCATAGGCCTTCCACATACACATTCTTAGATGGATGTTTTATTTTTTATTGTTTTATTTTTATTTTTATTTATTTATTTTTGCACTACTTAAATCGACTTCAAAGTATTATGTTGTATCAAAATTTGAAATATTCATCATAAAACAAAATATAAGTTCATATCTCTTAGGTAGGTATACATGACAAAAAGGTGTATTTACTTTTATTACAGTAGCCTAATGAATTTCTCAAAAACTGTGGGTAATCTCATCTATGTTCAAAAATTATGTACAGGTTTCAAGAAAACCCTATTTCAATTTTAGACTTCAAAGTGATAATAAATCTCTTTATCTTTGCAATAGTATTTTATATTTGCGTAATTATGATTTACGTAAAGATACTCTTTTTAAGAAATATTTTCCTTCTGCAATTTGAGATTTGTATTTATGCAAAAACAAATTCAACATGACTAAAACAAATCTATTGTTGTAATAAATTTTGAACGAGCCAAAGGTTGAAATAGTATTTTACAAAAATCTATAAAAAAAAATGCTATTCATTGTAATTACTTTGACCATCATTTCAATACAGTAAATAGTAGATACACACATAAACATCATATATATATATACACATCAGACTCCAGTCACAGTAAAAAACCAAGTAATTCACTGATTATTCCACACACATAAATATACACATCACCGAAATTCATTCAACTTGTTCGCCATTCTTGCCCTCCTTCAGAGAGCCATAAGGCCACTTTCCCTCCTGATTGCCCGGCGGATTATAATTGCAAGTAATGAAATAGCCACCAGTGTTGCACCTTACCCGGGCGCATCCAATCTTGACCGACTTAGCCCAAACGACCTGAGTGTAGTGCTCGCACTCCTCCCCATCAACGCAGGTGTTGCTGGGGTAGTCGTAGTACTGATATTCGGAAACCCACCATGCTACAGCGTCAAGGCCGGACCAGGCCTTGCCCCAGGCCGCGAATAGGTTCTCTCCATACGGCCCATCCGAGTGGATGTGCCTGCAGTCCCTTGCCCGTTTGTTAGCGTAGTTCCGTGCGTACGTAGCCAGTCTAGTGTCCCAGGATACGGGCCCCACACCTACCGCTGCACGGGCATCGTTGTGTGCGTTTACGTAGTCCTGCGGGCTGTTTTGGGCTTGGGCCGCATTGCTGAATATCGCTATGATAGCGACCATGACCAGGATTACACTGCCTCTTTCCATTTTTGGTGTTGGTGTACAGTGAGTTCTATTTCTGGCGTTATTTGTACACGATTCTTGCTACTTGCAGTTGGTACGTTACATTCTTCACTTCCATGCTGATGATTGTTTATTTCCAGTTGACTTCTATTTTATATTGGGCACTGTAATTAAAAGATTAGCCAAATGACTCAAATCGTATACTAAAATAACAGGATGGCGCAATGTCTGGAATAATATTGAGCCAGTCATATGCATATATCATTGAGAGACAATGTTTAAAGAGGAGCGTTCAAATGGCACCCCAAATACTGAGCACCCCTTTAACCTACCTGTCTTCCATTATACATTTCCTCCCTCTCTCCTTCCACTAACTCACCCACCTTCCACTCATCTTAAAATAATATAAACGAGAGGTGGAAAACAGAGAGTCTAACAGGGGTGCAGAATAAGGGGGTGCCATTGATCGCTCCCCATGTTTAAAACATACAAAGCATTCTCTGTATTATCCAAACGGCTACCCTACGTATTACTGACTCATTCCCAGACATTCATTATGCTTTGTTTGTACTTGTTTTACTACTATCAAGTACATTTGAAAATTACTGACTCAGACATCTCATCAACTTGATCCGAACATAGAATGTTATTGAAATGGCTACTTCAAACTTCATTAAATTTTCATTAAACATCTGCATCATAATTGACAAGTGGGTTGAAACAGGCAATGCTAAACATGTGACCTCTTGCACCATGTTCAAATGACTTAACCAGTTTGAACAAATTGTTTATCGATTTAAATAATACAATTATTCAATTTGTTTCATTATTTGCACTAGAAGTATAAATCAATTTTCTCAATAATCCAAGGTAATGCATTATTTCAAATCAGTTTAATATTTTTTCAAACAATTAACTATTGTAAAGCGTTTTATATGACCATTAGTAAAAACACTGAAACTTCTGTTTGAACTTTTTTTATCAGTAAAAACATTGAAAATTCTGTTTAAATCAACATCTAAATCAATAACAATATATATAATCCATCACAATGTACCAACCAAATCATCATTCACTCTAAGCATATATGCACACAACGCATACAACAAAACATAACTCAAATCACACATAGTCCACTCCAGAGCCACCAGACGAAAGAAACCTCCCATATTTTTATACAAACTCCGACAAATGCTGGTTCAGCTTCTCTCTTTGTACGTCACAGCCACGATCACGCTCCGCAAGCTCGGTGAACTGAGCTCGTAGTTTTGCAATCTTCGCTTTATCTTGAGCCCTCTTATATGTCTTCTGAGCTATCTTAGCCTGCAATCAAATAATTATTAAAAAGTCTCATGATGTTTCCAATATTATAAACATAATTCACGAAAATTTTATCTAAAATTACCGCATGGTTACCTAATCCATAGCTCATGTTGCGGGATTATGGATCCATGACTGCCTCAAAAATGACATTTTCCTCATCAACAGTCAAATCATCTTATCCAGTGTCCTCCAGTATTTGTGCTCATGCTTGGTGGCGCTTTCGCTGTAATGCAAAAGACAGTTGAATTTTACACAACATTATTTTAATTAACTTATAACTTTTAAGCTAGTTATAACATACTTACATGCAACATTTGCTTTCGCATCATGATCCCAAGAGTATATACTGTGTCTGAATCATCGGTCTAACTCATCGCATGAGTGTGAGCGAAAACATCCCAATAAGATAAAGGAGCACCGCGCTCTATTTCCTGAAATATGTGTGTGTATATATATATATATATATATATATATATATATATATATATATATATATAAACTATTTTTTAACAACTTAGAACTTAAAATATAAAATGTAAGAATTGTTTGTTATCTTTATCAATAAATTTACTAAGTCTTCACGGTGATGTTGGAACCAAGGTTTAAAATTCCGGTTTCCGGTTCCGTTCCGGTCACGTAGAAAAATTGAAATTTCGATTCCGTTCCGAAAATTTCGGTATTTCCGGTTTAATTCCGGTTTGATAGTTCCGGTACTTTTCTTATAAATATATAAATAAATATGAATTACTGATCAAGGTTCTAGATTATAATATGTTGCATTCCTTTGTTGTATGGTCTTTTCTAATGGTGTGCATACCTATACCTATTTGCAAAGCATAGCAATTAGATTAAAAAAATAGAAAAAGGGTTCAAATTCCACATTTTTTACAGTGTATGTTGTCAACAGCGAAACAAAAGGCATTCATTGGAAAAATGCAAATAGTAAACTAGGAGGAAGGACGTCTTGTCACCACGTTAAGCTTTATTTTATTACAAAATACAGCTGTTTTTATCTTCTTCTTTTTTGGCCACAAAACACTTGTTCATAGCTTGTCCTTTTGAGTGTAAAGAATCTCAATTTCTCCTCTATGTGCAGCTCAACCATCACTGCTTTTGTGCTTATGCTATAGAAATTTCGAAATACTACAAGGAAAAATTAGATTCGAAGACGGAAGTAAATCTACCAGTGGGAAGAGAAAAACCCTTGCTTGCTGATGAAGGTCAAAAGTAAATCTGCTACCTTTTAATTGAAGACT
This sequence comes from Allium sativum, assembly GCA_030737875.1. Classification (NCBI taxonomy): domain Eukaryota; kingdom Viridiplantae; phylum Streptophyta; class Magnoliopsida; order Asparagales; family Amaryllidaceae; genus Allium; species Allium sativum. The sequence goes on along the minus strand of CM060919.1, from coordinate 842,915,323 downwards.
CCGTGCTCAAAATCGATATTCTTTGCTTCGATTTCTTTCTTTTTTTCCAGCGAACCCACCCCTCTTGTGCTCTCCAACCGGAACGGGTTTTGAAAGGGATTCCGTCCCGGTCATGGTCGGAACCGGACCGAAACGGCCGGAATTCCGACGTGCCGGGCGGAATCTCGAACCTTGGTTGGAACGATTTGGAGCCACCATGATGTATAACAGTGATCTTGCTTCTGTTCGCCGATTTTATCTCTAACCCACTTTGAAAATTTAAATTGAAAATAACGTTTTATAGTTCAAATTTATGTATTAAATGCACAAAACAGTTTAAACTAAATATATGACAAATTTAGCTAAAATTCCTTATTATTCCATAATTTGACCCAACCATCCCATACAACAATGCCCATCCATTTGTTTTCTTTTCTGCTTTTTTGATGTCAACTACCATTTCCTTATCATTATTTCCGATTTCGATTTTCCAATGGCGTCGTAAAAGGGTATAAGATCGACCTCTTGAAGGTCCACTTTACCTTGTAGGTTTGAGAAAATAAAAGTTATACATTTTATAAACAATACAAATATTGCAGTGTTCTATAAATAACAGGGCAATAACGTGTTCTATAAGGTAATTTATATTTGCATCCACAACTTTATGCAGTTAATACACCCTATTATTTGGGATGTTATGTATATTTTATAATGAACAATATTACTTAGTTCATCCACTTTTATACTTCTTCTACTGTCTTGTGTTTTCTTTTTTCTGTAAATAATATACATCTTATATTTCCTACTTTCTGTAAGGAAATCTACTCACCATTTATTTTCTCTTTTATTCTTCTTTACAGTTGCGATATTAAATTAAGAAACTCAACCCTTCTGTTATACAAAGTTTTGAAGAACACACTTCAAATTGGTGCATTCCCTTTAAAGTTTCGAATTGATGTTGTTATGTGTATTTACTGATATAAATATTGTTCATTTCCTTAAATAATATCGCTTGCTTATTGAATGTTATTTGCCTTTGGAGAATTATGTTTGGTTGATACTATTTTTTGGAATTTCTTTATATCTCTCAACGTCACAGCTGGCAACTTTGTTTTTGCTTGCTTGTATATTCATCTCCTACAAATGATAGCCTACCAGGCTATGTCTTCATGGTGGATAGAAATGGATTTTGTGATATGTTGATATTGGTTCCCACCATCAAAGCATTTGTAGTTTATATACCGATTTGGTTCTACATTCAAGTTTCTCTATGTCATTTTGGTGGTTTGTTGGAAATATTGTTGCTTGTTACATTACCTTTGCGAAATTTGGTTCAGCTGAAACAGTGTTAGTACTAGTATTTATAGGAAAACTGATTGTAAATGAAATTGTAATTTTCTATTGAACTGAATGAATGACAAAATGTACAGATACGTTGGCTATTTACAATGTAACATAGCCAATGTTAACAATGTAAATAGATAATGGGCTATAAGCCCAGCCCGTTTGCAATGTGTATATGATGACTGTATGGAATAGAGAATGAACTTTATTAGCCACCCTCAATTTTACCTAGGGTTTGTTTCCTCCCTTCTGCGCCGCCACTTTCTTCAATCTTCATCTCGTCCCTAAATTTTACGAAGTTCCTTAGTGATAAAGGCTTCGTAAGGGCATCAACTCTCTGGAATAGAGCAGGAACATGGTTTACATTCAATTTTCCAGAGGCGGTTTGTTCTCGTACGAAGTACAAGTCGATTTCAATATGCTTCATACGAGCATGTTGAATTGGGTTGGCAGACAGCGATACTGTGCTCAAGATGTCATACCACACCACCGGTCGTTTGCTGGGAAGAAACCCTAGCTCTCTAAGCAGTGAATTTATCCACATCACTTCGGCTGTGGTGCTTGCTAGCGATCGATACTCCGCTTCAGTGCTCGATCGAGAAATTGTTAGTTGCTTCTTCCGGCACCAAGAGATTGGATTGCATCCCATAAATACGCAGTATACAGATGTCGATCTGCGGTCATCTGGGTCCGACGCCCAATCTGAATCACTATAAGCTTGAATATGTAATTCTTCGCTGGTTTTTAGCTTAATCCCATAGTTGATAGTTCCACCTAGGTAGCGTTGAATACTTTTCACGGTTGTCCAGTGTTCATTAAGAGGTGATTGCATGAATTGACACACTTTATTCACACTGTAGCAAATGCCAGGCCTGGTAACTGTTAGGTATTGTAATGCACCCACTATGCTCCTGTATTCTTTGACATTCTGAATAGCCTCTCCTTTGTGTTTAGATAGCTTTAGGTTACTGGTCATAGGGGTTGGCATTGGTTTTGCTTTATCCATTTTCTCTCGAACAAGTAATTCAGAAAAGTATTTGCTTTGAGACAACATAATCTCATCCTTAGAATTCTGAATAACCTGTATTCCCAAGAAGTAATTTAAGTTTTCCAAGTCTTTGATAGAGAAAGTTTGATTCAAGTACCGTACTATCTTGTTAATCTCAACTTGATTGCTGTCAATGATTAAAATGTCATCAACGTACACAAGTATAAATGTGACATCAGTCTCATTTCTTTTGATATGCAGTGAGTTATCTGACTTAGCTGTAGTGAACCCTAGTCTCATGAATGTGTCTTTAAGTTTATCATACCAGACTCTTGATGCTTGCTTCAGTCCATAGATAGCCTTGTTTAGCTTACATACAAGATTCATGCTGTGATCAGTTTTATATCCATCTGGCTGCTCCATATATACATCTTCTTGTAGTTCCCCATTTAAAAATGCGTTGCAAACATCAAGTTGTCTAATGCACCAATGTTTATGTAAGCCTATGCAGATAATTATTCTTATTGTAGAATGCTTGACCACTGGAGAAAACATTTCTATGAAATCAAAACCATATTCCTGTGTGTACCCCTTGGCCACTAATCTGGCTTTGTGTTTTTGTATGCTACCATCTGCTGCCCTCTTTAGTCTGTAGGTCCATTTACACCCTATGATGTTTTTATGTCTTGGTGCAGTCACCAAATTCCATGTTTTGTTCTTGATTAAAGCAGCATATTCCTCATCCATAGCATTTTTCCACTTCACTGCTTCATTATAGTTGATGGGTTATTTTTCTTCTATAGTTGTAGAGTATACTTTAGGCTTAAATATACCATGCTTGGCTCTTGTCGTCATGTGATGTCTGTTTTGATCATGTTGTTCATCTTCAGTGCTTGAATTGACTGTGGTATTGCTGTTGCCATTTGATGATTCTGTGTCAGTACTTTCATTGCCATTAGTATTGTGGTTAGTGTCACCTTCACGATCATAGAATTAGCTGGACTGTAACTAGATCTGGTACTAGGCACACTTTCTCCATCTTTTTCTTCATTATGCATTTGCTGTTTACTGTTGTTTAGCATGTCTTCAATTAACTCTGGTGGTGCTATAGTGCACCTCTCAGTGTTGACTATCCTTTTGGTGGTTTTAATATCCTTTTCTGCAAAAGGAAATACATGCTCATCAAGCACAACATGTCTTGAAATGTATAACCTCCCACTATCATCTAAACACTTATACCCTTTCTGGTTTTTAGCATAACCAAGAAATGTACAAGGGCTTGATCTTAAGCTTAATTTATGCTTGTTGTAGGGCCTACGACAGGGAAAACATAGGCAGCCAAAGGTTTTCAGTTTATAATAATCTAGTTTTATACTATGCATCATTTCATATGGGCTTTTATACTTTAGAACTTTAGTAGGCATCCTATTTGTTAAATACATTGATGTCACAAAAGCCTCTGACCAAAACTTTAATGGTACCGAGGATTGTGATATCAATGTAAGCCCAATTTCGACAATATGCCTATGTTTTCTCTCAACAAGCCCATTCTGTTCTGACGTATGTGGGCAGATCATTCTATGCAATATGCCTTTATTATCAAAGAATTTCTTTAATGACTTGAATTCACCACCACCATCTGTTTGCATAATTTTAACATTACAGTTTGTTTGTTTTTCAATTAGGGTCACAAACTGTATTGTCATATTACATGCATCTAATTTGTTTTTAAGTAGATAATTTCAAGTATATCTAGTAAATGCATCAACAACGAAAAGATAATACCTGTATCCATGATCTGTTTTTACTGGAGAGGGACCCCACAGGTCTGCAACAATGAGTTCAAGTGGTCTGCTATATTTTGTATCAAACCCAGTAAAGGGGAGTTTATGACTCTTGCCAATTTGGCAATGTTTACATATATAATGATCAGGTACATAATTACAATAAATTTTATTTTCATTCAAGATATGTTTGACAGTTTTAACATTTGGATGTCCCAATTTACAATGCCATTCATCAAAAGTTTTATACATGTTACTGTTATTAGTAATAGATTCAACATGATTGTTAGTGATAGATTCAACATTATAGCAATGATTTCCATTGTCAGTGGCATGCCTTGACTTAAAATTCTTGAACTTGTATAGCCCCTTATCCAAACTACCCTGTAGTAATATGTTTTTATTTAGTAAGTCTCTAGCAAGGCAGTAGTTTGGGTGAAACTCAAAGTATACATGGTTATCATGAGCAAATTGTGATACACTGATCAAGTTTTTCTTAATCTTGGGCACTCTAAGTAAGTTATTTAAATAGAGTTCCCTTTTTCCTTTTATATAACCACATCCTACATGTGATATACTAATAGTTTCACCATTTCCCATTGAGACAGAACACGTACCTGAATAGCTTTTGTTTCCCAGATTTAGATTCTGTAGGTTGTTGGTAACATGATTTGTTGCTCGTGAGTCTAGGTACCAATCATCAAGGTTTATATCATCTAACTTGTTGGAATCCTCATTATTTAATCCTTGTGTTTGCATTCTTGACCCTTCTGCATTTGTTCTTTGCTGCCCCACTTGAGTTACAGTAACATTTGGTGCTCTTTGATTTTGCTGATTCACATTGTATTCAGTGTTAAATCTAAAATAACACCTGCTTGCAACATGTCCAATTTTTTTTACAAATTTGACACTTTGGCTTGTTACTGTTATTAAATCTGCCTCCTCTTCCTCTTCCTCTTTGGCCTGCATTTCCTCTGAAAAACTGGTTTTCTTGCTTGTTATTTTGACCAGTATTCCCTTTTTGTTGGCCTTTATTCCTTGCTGTGGAGGCATAGTTGATAGAAAATTCAAACTGAGATAATTTCTTCTGTTCAACTCTTTCATCATGTGCAAGAAGGGATGAATGCACATATTGTAGATCAGGTACAGTCTTTTGAGAAGCAATAAATATGATTATAGATTCATAGTCTTCATCTAATCCTCCAGTAATGTAGAGGACTTGTTCACTTTCACTAATCATGTGTCCAGTAGAATTCAGTTTATCACATAGAGTCTTCACCTTGGTTAGATATTCACTCATGGGCATCTCATCCTTTTTTTAAGCATTGGAATTGTCTCTTGTATAACATAACTCTTGTTGCTGATTGTGCACTGAATATTTGCTCAATAGTGTTCCAAACTGCATAAGATGTATTGCATCCTATCACTCGTGATAATATATTTGCACTTATTGATGATATTAACCGTGACACAAGAAGATTATCTTGCTTCTGAAATTTCAAGTAATCTTCATTACTAACCAAGTTTCCATATTTGTCATAAACCATAGCAGGTGGAATCAGTACTGTCCCTTTGATAAAATCAAGAAGTCCCTATCCTTTCAATGCCGCTTCCACTTGAAATTTCCAAAGCATGTAATTATCCTCATCTAATGGGATGGTAATTATGTGGCTTTTGGGTTTTATTAATTGGAAGCTTGGCGATGGAGGTATGGTTGGTGGATTGGTGCCTGAATTGGCTGAGCTGAGCGCTTGATCTGTTCCAGCCATTTGATGGACAAGAAATGCTGCAAGAAAAGCTTTCTTGAATAGTTAAGAGAATCTTGGATGGCGAAATCACTGTTAAGTGATTTCTGCAACCAGATCTTAAGTGAAGAGGGTGAGAATTCAATAGAAACGAGATTCTAGGACGGCAAGATCACCAGAAATGGTGATTTCTGCAACCAGATCTCACGCCAAAGGATGACTTTGATGTCAGATGGCTGAAACTGCAGCCAAGATCCTGGAAGATGATGAAAACACTCTGATTCTATCTCTTGGCGAGGCAATTTTGATCAGGTTTGACTGTAAAGAATAGGTACTGATCGAAGAGAGGGGTATAATCTCCAGTGATGAAAATTATCTGGGGAGAATCAACACAAATACACTCTCTTTCAATATTAAGAAATCGAATATGTATTTGTAAATTTGATTTTATGCCGCTAGGCTATCTGCTCTGATACCATAAATGAAAACTGATTGTAAATGAAATTGTAATTTTCTATTGAACTGAATGAATGACAAAATGTACAGATACGTTGGCTATTTATAATGTAACATATCCAACGTTAACAATGTATATAGATAATGGGATATAAGCCTAGCCCGTCTGCAATGTGTATATGATGACTGTATGGAATAGAGAATGAATTTATTAGTATTTCTCATTTTTGGTAGGATTCTTTGGTGTTCTCAAAAGTATTTCCAGTTGAAAATTTTATTTCTAGCAGCTCAGAACTCTTACAGTTGTAAAAAACAAGTATAATAACATATTTATTAGTTAATCCGCCATGGGATCAACTTACAAAAATAAATGATGGATTAACTTATAAAAATCAAATGGTGGATTAACTAACTAATCTTGCGGATGTAGATAAAATTTACCGTTCTATAAATGTCATGGCAATATATAAAGTGTTCCTTATAACATTAATTGATATTGAAACCAAAGAAGTAGGATATACAACAAATCAGTGTGCATGCCTGTATAATGCAATAAATGATATATCACAATTTAAGAAAGAATTTTTTTCACATGTTGTAAGTAGCATACATGTCTACTAAAATATAAGTTATAAATTAACAATGTGAATTCACACTTACAAAGAAGTCCTATCAAATGTTATCTCGCACGTAGGGCTGTCAACGGATGCAAACGAATGTGGATATGTGTGAATAATCCGCATCCGAAAATTAAAATCCGCATCCGATATCCGTGGATATCAAGCAGTTAACAACCGTATTTGCATCCATGGATTTTTTCGGATATCCGAAAATATCCGAATATCCGCATCCGAAATTGAACAAAATTTTTCCTATATTAAAATCTATGAACTAAAAGCATCATATTTTAAACATTCATTTTCTCAAATAAAAAGTTCACACATAAACTAACATACTTCATTAGTTTTCCAAACGAAAATATAGAAATACACATAATATGCTAATATACCAATCCTATTCTGAATAATTCTTTTTCTAAATGCGGTAGAAATAAAAAAAATGAATTGAGGAATAGATATGTGTGATAGGTTAGAGTTTGTTCAATGTTCTCTAAAATTTTCTTTAAAATATTGAATAGGTGCTAAAAGTAAGTTATGATTTAATAAGGTTGTATACTTAACATAATAATTATTATAAACACTTACTTTCAGATCGGACGAATAATTTTCGGATACGGATACACTCATATCTGCATCCACATCCGGAATTCTTTTCGGATACCGGATATATGCATCCGCTTATAGGATATCGGATAATATCCGTATTTTCGGATATATATTCCGGATTTTTCGGGTATCCATTGACAGGCCTACTCGCACGTTATCTGGAATCTTTGACCACTTCGGTCAACATGTAGTCATGCCGCTCATATATGCCTATCGGGTGATACCAAGAATTGCACCAGATGGCTCACGCTCAAAACCACTGTATTAAAAAGAAAAAAATATTTAACATTTCATGACAACTATATATATAGTTGATCGTACGGAAATGAAACTTAACGTTGAAACTTAGTACTTACCCTCTATTGGCTTCGGGCTGCAACCACACCATAAGACATGCAAGCCTTTATGATGGGTCACTGCCATCACCATCTGTTGGAGGACCAATCTCTCTCTAAGAGAAAGAAGCTAGAGATCCAGGATGAGAAGAGGTTTGTCTATGAGATGGCATATGTAGCACCTGTTACAGACATATATATCATATATGAGAAACATATCATTTAATTTTATGAAACAAATACTATGACAATATATAAAAGGATTACGTGAAACATACATTATGGCAGAACATAAAAGGACTGTGTTACATATCGTTTGCATAACATGTCATTTTTATTGATAATAGTATGACGTAAAAAACATAAAAATTACTTTCTTAAAATGTAGATTATTAATTAGTCTTCGTCACCTTGTTGGGGTTTTGTGCATAGCGGAAGTATGACAAAACGCCCAAAAACAGGATTTTTGTCACCCAACCACTTGGAGATGAATGTGACTTAAAACAAAAAACACAAATAATATCGGAAATATGAACATACGATATTCAACCCAACTACCCTCTTTATTGATTCACCAAATAAAAAATTGTTTATAACCAATCTCAATTATCCTTACAAACAAGTACAACTTGAACCAATAACCTTATTGGGAAATAGGTAGAGAATATCTAATGGCTAAAAAATCTGAGGAGAAAGATAATGAAGAACAATGCCGAATTTTCCATACCTAATGAAGATGTTACCTAGGCCTTTTATAGAGTGAATTGCTCCATACCCAAGTTTTCTTGACCTCCAAGTAAACTTGATGCCCAAATTATCTTTATATATGTCATAAATTTATTTGGATAAGCACCAAATAATTTTTGCCTTAAATATCCCACAAATATAGAAACAAATCTCTCCACAAAATCTGCATAGATAATTTGTTGCCCACAATTGCCATTTGCGTATCACAAATTTCAACACTCCACCTTGATACCAAATCACAACATCTCGTCCACTCAAAACCAGCCAACTTAGCTCTCACTTTCAACCTTCTTTACTCAATCAACATCATCTTCAAAAGTGTTTATAATACCACAAAGACTTCCATCTCGTCTTTGTGGATTTCACAAATCGACATCCGTCTTTTGCTTGACATGATCCCTTCATCTTCGGGATCCCTCGAGCATCATCAACATCAAGACCTTTTGTCGATATCATGATCCTCCACCTTAGGACCATCAGCAGTGACCATATTAACCTGTGCACCTTGCTGTGGACTAGGTTCTTCAACCGTCACCCACCTTCCACTATCGACCACTGAACCGACCAAATTATATAGGATTCCCTCCTCCAAAACTCCTCGCACATCACACGACTATCCTTCTTCACTCTCAAAACTCCACCTCGAGTCTCATAAGTGCAACCGCGACGATCTAACTGACCGAGAGATATGAGTTTATGCAAACAAGTGGGTATACGCATCACACCGGCCACTTTTCTCACCACTCCACCATGCATTCGAAACCTAACAACTTCAACTTCACAAATTGGTAGCTCAACTCCATTGGTCGCCTTTATCATGCCAATACTCTTCTCGTACGAAGAAAACCTTTTCATATCTCGACATATGTGAAAACTGGCTCTTGAATTCATCTTCCATGGCTCCACAACACTAAATAGGACATCACATGAAGAATCGCTTTCGGTACCTTCCGCAAAACCTACATGTACCTCATCACTGTTATTATCACCTTGTGCCTTCTTTTTCTTCTTCATATCTCGTATATATGAATAACAATTATTGCGCTTGTGACCTTCCTTCTTGCAATGGAAACATGTGATCGCACCTTTACCCTTGGCAACTTTTTCTTCCAAACCATATGTAATGACCCGCATTTTACGTATCAAAAGATCGTAAAAAAATTATTTTATTCCCTGAGCGTTGGATCATTCTCATATTTTAATATGTTGCTTATGGCGACGTGAGACATATCCATAATTTTTACTAATTTTATTTGTGACCATTTTGCCCCTATCAGTCTTATACAGGGCATAACTTTTAACTCAGGTCGAATCAGGTAGTGAGACCTGTGTTATTGAAAAGGAAATGATGATTGTCTTTCTGTAGAGTGGTTACACCAAACATTTGGCTCAGCGGTTTGAGAGGAATCGCTGTTTTAAGGTTTTTCCTTTGACTGTTCAGGTTTGGAGAGCCACAATGGGCTGATTTGGGAATGCCCATTAGCGGGCTAGTGGAAGGGTATAAATAGCGGGTGGGAGGTATGAGAAATGGTTTAGTTTCTATATTCTCTCATTTGGTGGTCTATGTTCCTCTTTCCTCTAACACATTTCCACCACTAAAAATCAAAATCTAAGGAAGCAAATCGAAGATCTACACCATTGGAGGCTAGATCGATATCATTCGAAGCGGGAATTCATCGGATCAAGGGTTTGGTTCGAAGTGCTTGCTATCCGGAATTTTATTGCATTGATTTTTACTTGTTTTGGAGGATCAGTGAGTGATTTACATCTCTCACATGGATTCAATGAAGTATATAAATGTTTGATCATGTTTTTCATCAAATTCAAGTGTTTCACCATAGATATATACCATTATAAGCCCATTTTCATATGAATCACCTTATAATCCAATTTAGCAAGTTTAACTCGGTTATTTCTATGCCATTTCATATGCTTATGTCTATTAGATCCATAGTTTTGATCATATGTTCATTTTAATGGTTGTGGTGAAATTAACATCATATTAGTGGTAATCGTAATATTCATGTTTTTAGCAATCTTATGACATGTTCATGGTTTTATTTGGTTAATTGGTTGAGCATGTTTTGTCGATTTGGTCGATTATAGAGGTTTTGGTCAAGATTGGGCTCGAATTGGAGATTACAGGTTTTGGGTCGCACATGGTGGGTCGGTTGCACCATGGTGTGGTTTTCTTGGGGAACAAGGCAGGAGCAGGGTCGAGCGAGCCTAGGGAAGTAAGGGTCGGTCGAGCGAGCCTGGGGTTGATCTCATGAGTGGGTCGAACCTAACTGAGTCAGTTGAACCTAACTGGGTTGGTCGTGCATGTGTGAATGGAGCAGGACTTGGTCAGGGTCAAACATGGCAGGGTCGACTAGTAATTCTGGTCGAGCAAGCTAGGGTTGGTCGAGCATGGTTATGGTGGAAGGTGGTCGGTCGAGTAGTGTCGGCTTGAGCATGGTTGGTTCGAGAAGTGTGAAGTGTCGGTCGAGCGGTGTGAAGGGTTGGTCGCACAGGGTCAATTTTTGAAAATTTTAATTTTGGGATGATCCAGATTTGAGCCAAAAGGTCTGGAAATTTTTTTTTGGGGGCAACCCCCCTGAACCCTAGCCGCAGCGCAGTGATGTAAATTGGCTAGGTAATGGTGTGACTTCGAAGTAAATTCAAGTAGGAAGGTTCGAAGTGTTGAAATGTGTTCGTTGATTGGTGGAGAATAGTGAATGAGGCGGCAACTCAAAGGTCGTGAGTTGGTGAATAATGGTTTCTTGAGAAGGTTGCTTGTGCTATGAAAAGTCGTCGGGTTGGATGACTAGAGATGCGAAGGCCGAGAGATTATCGTTGTCGTAAGTTCTAGTAGGCTCGAAGCAGAGGTACACTAGAGACGTCTAAAAGATTAGTTGTAGGTCGAGTACCCTGAGTATCGTTGAAAGGCCTAGTTGTTAAGCTTGGACATACATACGTATCGTAGAAAGGCGTATGGAGTTTACGCTAGAACTGGGGTCACCATTAGCCATTGACATGTGGCAAGGTTGGCCATTATACGATTAAGATGGTTTCAAAGCAGGATTAGTGGTGATAGCCAGAGTCTGTCATGGATGTTTGATAGTTTGGATGCTCTGTTTGTACCATCTCATGTAGATTGTCCAACGTTGAAGAAGATGTTCCTTGGGTGCTCGTCTGATATTGGTTTAAGTCTCTGGGGCTTGTGCTTGAGGGATGTTAAATTCGATTAGGCTGGATTACATAAGATATATAATCTGAATGTCATGAGTGCTTTACCATGATTAAATGGGTGTTCTGGTTTCCATGGATGAATGGTTGAATTGTTTATCGTAAAGGCTATCACTGCCTGATGTAGGGAAGATAGGGTTGAGTTCTTCTCTAGTGTTGTAGGTAGATTAATATATTTATCTATTCATCCTCATATACTTTATTGTTGAAGTTTGTTAGCTGTATTATCGCTTATTAAGTCTATTGTCTGACTCAAGGTTTTATGTTTCCTCTTACTACCTTGGGATGTTCATCCGGTTGTGGATGGGAAGACTAAGTAGCAGGTGACAGGTGATTAGTGAGGATGGTGTTGTTGTAAGAAGGCGAGCAGGAGGCTAGCGTATTACTTTTACTACTATCTAGTATTTATGTTTCCGTTGTTTGAGTTGCTCTATGAGTGTTGTAGTGAGGCCTTATGTACATACTTGATATTTCCTATGAGGTTGGGATAATCTTTCAGGATGTTGTAAAAGTTTGAAAAGTTTACTATACGATGCTTCACTACTATTACCTTTTGTATATGTTCTATTATATTTTATCCCTGTGCCGTGAGTTTTATGACAGGTATTGATTGTGTTTACCTACTTTGACGATCGTCCATAGTTGCCTGACACAACTTTTAGCGCATTATTCCTCTTGTTTAGTGCAGGGTTATGGGCGGTCGTCACATTTTGTATCAGAGCCCTGGTTATCGATTTTAGCCAAAGTTCTAAGACGTAGTTACGTATGTGAGACATATTTGTATATTTCAGTTGGATATATACTATATGATACTATGTATATTGTAGTGTATGTACTTCTTTAGCAGATTTACTTGTAAGTGTCTAATTATTCTAAATTGTAGATTTAGACTGAGTAGACGACCATCAGGACATGCTGCTAGGAGAGATAATACTGGAGGGGGAAATGGCGGTGAACCAGACTACCCTACTATGTTTGAAGCCATGATGGAGGCATTCGTGCGAAGCGTCTTCGCTCCAGTGGCAGCTACGGTATATGTTGGAGTTCAGTTGCCTAGGGTTGTGGATTTTGCAAAGATATGCAAAGATTATACATCTTTAGGAGGAAAACCATTAAAAGGATATGAGCCAGCTGAAGAGGTTCAGAGGTGGATGTATTCTTGTGTTCGTATCTTTGGAGATTTGAGTTTGGATGGTGCAACCAAGATAAAGCTTTCATCAAGGCAATTGCAAGGCAGAGCCATGGAATGGCGGAATTCAGTTACACTTGAGACTCCAGAAAGGGAAATTTCATGGGAGCAATTCTAGGCTAAGTTCGAAGCCAAGTTTATCTCCATAACTCAGAAGTCTGCTTTGTTCAAGAAGTTCATGGAGCTGAAACAGAATGGTCGTTTTGTGCTTGATTATGTTTCTAATTTCGAGGCCTTGTCCAAATACGCTCGTTCATACATTGATACACCTCATCAGAAGAACGAGAAGTTTGTTATGGGGCTGGATACCTATATTGGAAGGCCGTTGGTGGATCACCTTAATGATACATTCGAGAAGCTTATGGAAAAAGCTGTTCGCCATGAGAGCTTGTTTCCTAAGGAAGCTAATGTTGTCGCTGCAACCAAAGAAGTTCAGAAACCACAGCAGGGTGGTAAAAATAAGAAGAGGAAGCAGCAACAACAGAAAGGAAAGAATGGTCAGAAGAAGCCTAAGAGTGAGGTGGTTTGCTTTAACTGCCAGAAGAAGGGTCATTATTCGAATGAGTGCAAGAATCCCGAAGCTGAGAAGAAGTGCTTAAAGTGTGGAAAGTCCAGGCATGAGAAGAAAGATTATCCAGAATCAGCTAAAGGCAAGCAGGTTGTGAAGGCATATACTATGGAAGCCATGCCAACTTCTTCAAGAGCTCCTACTACATAGGAAAAGGGTGTCATCGTCCAAGGTACTCTTTCTATCCGAGGTGTTTCCATTCGTGTGTTGTTCGATACATGGGCATCACGTTCTTCAATTTGCATTGAGCTTGTGTGCCGCTTGGGTTTGGTACCCGAAATTTGTGATAGACCATTAATCATGACTAATCCAGTTGCGGGTTCATCCAATCTTTGCATGATTTGCCATGGTCTAGTATTGTCGAGTCATGGTTGCTCTTTCGTGTGTGATTTCTTTGTTCTTATCTTCGTTGGTTTGGGATCATCTTGGGCATGGATTGGCTCAAGAGGTATGCAACAAGGGTGAATTACGAGAAGCTAGAGGTGAGAGTCGGGGATGTGGAAGGGAAAAAGGTGTTGATTAGATGTAAGCGCGAAGAGGGTGGCTTCGTGAGCTATCTATATTCGCTTGGGATTCCACAGGAAGACTTGTCATCTATGTTGATCGCTAATGAGTATAAGGATGTCTTTGAGGAGGTCAAAGGGTTATTGCCGCATCGTGAAATCGAGTTTAGGATCGACTTGGTCGAGGGTGCTTGACCAATCGTTATGCCTCTTAGGAGGATAGCGCCTAAGGAACAGCGAGAGTTGGAGGTTCAAGTTTGTGACCTTCTAGGGAAGGGATTCATTCGTAAAAGTGTTTCCGAGTGGGGTGCACCAATAGTGTTTGCAACCAAGGCAGATGTCTCATTGAGATTGTGTGTAGACTATCGTGAGTTGAATAAGGTGACTAAGAAGAACACGTATCCGTTGCCAAGGATTGATGACTTGTTCGATCAGCTTAAGGAAGCCAAAGTGTTTTCTCAGATGGATTTGGCAACGAAATTTCACCAGTTGAGGGTGGCAAAGGATAGTGTGCCAAAGACTGCTTATAGGACACCATCCGGTTTCTTCGAATGGTTAGTGATGCCATTCGAGTTGACTAACGCGCCAACGTATTTTGTGGATCTTATGAATAGGGTTTTCAATCAAACAATTTTGTGCTTGTGTTCGTGGATGACATTATGGTTTACTCTCAGAATGAGGAAGAGCACAAGACACACTTGAGAGTAGTGTTGGAAATCCTACGAATGCATCAACCGAGGGCTAACTTTTCAAATTGTCACTTCTAGAAGAGCGAAGTGAGGTTCTTATGCCATGTTGTTTCTGGAAATGGGATAGCGGTTGACTCCGCTAAGGTTCCAGCAATCCAGGACTGGGATCGACCTAAGAATGCGATGGATGTACGGAGTTTCTTTGGGTTGGCTGGGTATTACCAACGGTTTATCAAGGATTTCTCCAAGGTAGCTGCACCGTTAACAGGATTGACAAAAAATAACCAAGTATTCACATGGAATGCAAAGTGTGAGCAAGCGTTTGGGATTCTGAAAGAGAAATTGACGAGTGCACTTGTGTTAGCCATTCCAAGTGGGAATGAAGAAATGATTGTGTATACCGATGCATGTGGTACTGGGCTTGGAGCAGTGCTAATGCAAAAGGATAAGGTTGTGGCTTACGCGAGTCGACAACTGAAGTCGCATGAAAGGAACTATCTAACTCATGATTTGGAGTTGGCAGGGATTGTGTTTGCTCTGAAGATGTGCAGACATTACCTATTGGGAGTTCGATTCGAGTTATTTACGGATCACAAGTCGTTGAAGTATCTTTTCTTCCAAAAGGATTTGAATCTTCAACAGTAACGATGGTTAGAGTTTCTAGCGTCATATGATTTTGGTATAGCCTATACTTTTGGAAAAGGTAACGCAGTTGCAGATGTGTTGAGTCAAAGACAGCAAGTTTGAGAGCGATGTTTTCAGAATGGAAGAGCCTTGAATATTTGGCGAAATTCGATTTTAGGCCAAGGTGTGAGTTGGAACCTGAAATGTTAGCAAGCTTATCGATAAGACCTACTCTTATCGAGAGGATTGGCGAGAGCCAAAAGAAAGATGCAAAGGTTGTCAAGTTTATCCAGAAGTTGGAACCAAAGGATAAAGAGTTCGAAGTCGACCGAGAGGGATGACTTCGAAAGCAAGGGCGATTAGTTGTTCCTGATATCGACAGATTGAGAGATGAGGTTCTGAAAGAATGTCAACACTCGAAGTTGATGATTCATCCCGGTGGCAATAAGATGTATTATGACATGAAGCGAGTCTACTACTACGAGGGGATGAGGCGGGATATTGGAAAGTTCATTTCCAAGGGTATGAACTGTCAGTTGGTGAAAGCTGAACAGAAGAAGCCGAGTGGTTTGCTTCAGCCATTGGAAGTTCCTACATGGAAGTGGGAGCAAGTATCGATGGATTTTACCGATGGACTACCTAGAATCAGGGCAGGAAACAGAGGAATTTAGATCATTGTGGATCGCTTGACCAAAAGTGCAAGGTTCATTCCTATCAAGTCGACTAGGACGACATCGAAATTGGCTGAACTTTATGTGAAATGGATAGTTTGACTCCATGGTATCCCAAAGAGCATAATGAGTGACCGAGATCCATTATTTATGAGTGGGTTTTGGAAGAGTTTGCAAGAAGCTTTGGGAACCGAGTTGTGTTTAAGTACGGCTTACCATCTCCAAACTTATGGTCAAACCGAGAGGGTCAACCGAGTTTCGGAAGATTTCCTAAGAGCTTGAGTGCTGGATTTTGAGGGATCATAGGAAGACCACCTGCATCTAGTTGAGTTTGCATATAATAATAGCTATCAGTCTAGCATCGGGATGGCACCATACAAGGCGGTGTATGGGAAACCGTGCAATTCTCCAGCATGTTGGTTAGAAACTGGAGATATGTTGGTATTTGGGCCAGAGATGATTAGAGAGACCTCTGATTGTATCGAAATCGTTCAGCAACGAATGAAGGCGGCCCAAGATCGTCAGAAAAGTTATGCTGATAAACGCCGAAAAGATTTGGAATTCGATGTTGGCTATATGGTTTTGGTGAAGATTTCGCCATTAAAGCATGTGGTTCGATTCAGAAGTAAAGGAAAGTTAGTTCCAAGGTTCGTTCGACCATTTCTGACAGTCAAGCGAATTGGAAAGATCGCATATAGATTGGAGTTACCCGAGAAGATGTTGAGTGTGTATAATGTTTTCCATGTATCGTCCCTACGGAGGTTCGTGCATGATTCGAATGTGGTGGTATCTCCAGAGCAGTATGAAGACCTAGAAGTAGAGACCGCGGTTGCGAAATCTTGTAAGCCGCTTCGTGTTGTGAGGAATGACACGAAACAGATTAGGAGGAAAACGGTTAAGCTAGTCAAGATACATTGGAGTGAAGATGGAGACGATTGTACATGGAAGACGGAAGAGAGCATGAGGGCGACTCATCCAGAGCACTTCGTCAGTAGGACCTTATTATATCGTATCATCGTTATATCATTGTATCTTGCTGATTGTTTGACAGAATTCTATGTGCTAGGATAAGGCTATGGCTGCATGGCTTGATGGTTGCTAGTTTGGATGATAGAATTGGCTTCTCATGGATGATAGGTATGCAGTACAGTTTGGGAAGGGGTTTTTAAAAGAAGAATCTACTTCAATTGAAAAAAGAAAAAGTTTCTCTAGAGCCTATTAGTTTTGAGACAGTTATTGTGGTTGCTTGTGTTTGCTTGCAATTTCGAGGGCGAAATTCTTAAGGGGGGAGAATGTAACAGCCCGAACTTTACGTATCGTAAGATCGTAAAAAAAATTATTTTATTCCCCTGAGGGTTGGATCATTCTCATATTTTAATATGTTGCTTAAGGGGATGTGAGACATTTCCATAATTTTTACCGATTTTGTTCCTGACCATTTTGCCTCTGTTAGTCTTGTACAGGGAAAAACTTTTGACTCAGGTCGAATCAGGTGGTGAGACCTATGCTATTGGAAAAGAAATGATGATTGCCTTTCCGTAGAGTGGTTACATTAAAGATTTGGCTCAACGGTTTGGGAGGAATCGCTATTTTAAGGTTTTTCCGTTGGCTGTTCAAGTTTGGAGAGCCACAATGGCCTGATTTGGGAAGGCCCATTAGCGGCAAGTGGAATGGTATAAATAGGGGGTGGGAGGTATGAGAAATGGTTTAGTTTCTGTATTCTCTCATTTGGTGGTCTATGTTCCTCCTTTCTCCAACACCTTTCCACCATTAAAAATCAAAATCTAGGGAAGCAAATCGAAGATCTACACCATTGGAGGCTATATCTACAACATTTAAAGTGGGAATTCATCGGATCAAGGGTTTGGTTCGAAGTGCTTGCTGTCCGGAATCTTATTGCATTGACTTTTGCTTGTTTGGGAGGATCGGTGAGTGATTTACACCTCTCACGTGGATTCAATGAAGTATATGAATGTTTGATCATGTTTTTCATCAAATTCAAGTGTTTCACCAAAGATATATACCATTATAAGTCCATTTTCATATGAATCGTCTTATAATCCAATTTAGCAAGTTTAAATCGGTTATTTCTATGCCATTTCATATGCTTATGTCTATTAGATCCATCGTTTTCGTGAAATTTACATCGTTTTAGTGATAATCATTATATTCATGTTGTTAGCAATCTTATGACATGTTTATGGTAAAGTTTGGTGAATTGGTTGAGCATGTTTTGTCGATTTGATCGATTAGAGAGGTTTTGGTCGAGATTAGGCTCGAAGAGATTATAGGTTTTGGGTCGCATGTGGTGGATCAGTCGCACCATAGTATGGTTTTCTTGGGGAACAATGCAGAAGCAGGGTCGGTCGAGCGAGTCTAGAGAAGCGAGGGTCGGTCAAGCGAGCCTGGGGTTGATCTCATGAGTGGGTCGGTCAAACCTAACTGGGTCAGTCGTGCATGTGCGAATGGAGCAGGACTTGGTCAGCGCCAAGCATGCCAGGGTCGACCAGCAGTTCTGATCGAGCAAGCTAGGGTCGGTCGAGCACGGGCTCAAGCATGGTTATGGTGTAAGGTGGTCGGTCGAGCAGTGTCAGCTCGAGCATGGTTGGTTCAAGAAGTGTGAAGGGTCGATCGCAACGTAATGATGTAATTCGGCTCAGTGATGGTGTGACTTCGAAGTAAGTTCAAGTAGGAAGGTTCGAAGTGTTGAAATGTGTTCGTTGATCGGTGGAGAACAGCGAATGAGGCAGCAACTCAAAGGTCGTGAGTTAGTGAATAATGGTTGCTTGGGAAGGTTGGTTGAGTTATGAAAAGTATTCAGGTTGGATGACTAGAGATGCGAAGGTCAAGAGATTATTGTTGTCGTAGGTTCTAGCTGGTTCGAAGAAAGGGTACACTAGAGACGTCTAAAAGACCGGTTGTAGGTCGAGTACTGCGGGTATTGTTGAAAGGCCTAGTTTTCAAGGTTGGACATACATACGTATCATTGAAAGGCGTATGGATTTTATGCTAGAACCGGGATTACCATTAACCCTTGACATGTGGCAAGGTTGGTTGTCAAACGAATGACGATGGTTTCAAAGCAGGATTGGCGGTGATAGGAAGAGTCAGTCATGGATGTTTGATTGTTTGGATGTTTTGTTTGTACCATATCATGTAGATTGTCCAAAGTTGAATCCTTGGGTGCTCGTCTGATATTGGTTTAAGTCTCTGGGCTTCTGCTTGAGGGGTGTGGAATTTGATTAGGATGGTTTACATGAGATATATAATCTGGATGTCATGAGTGCTTTACCATGATTGAATGGGTGTTCTGGTTTCCATGGATGAATGGTTGAATTGTTTATCGTAAAGGCTATCACTGTCTGATGTAGGGAAGATAGGGTTGAGTTCTTCTCTGGTGTTGTGGGTAGATTAGTATTTTTATCTATTCATCCTCATATACTTTATTGTTGAATTTTGTTAGCTGTTTTATTGCTTATTAAGACTATTGTCTGACTCAAGGTTTTATGTTTCCTCTTACTACCTTGGGTTGTTCATCCAGTTGTGGATGGGAAGACTAAGTAGCCGGTGATAGGTGATTAGTGAGGATGATGTTGTTGTGCGAAGGCGAGCAGGTGGCTAGCGTATTACTTTTACAACTATCTAGTATTTATGTTTCCGCTGTTTGAGTTGCTCTATGAGTGTTGTAGTGAGGCCTTATGTACATACTTGATATTTCCTATGAGGTTGGGATAATCTTTCAGGATGTTGTAAAAGTTTGAAAAGTTTACTATACAATGCTTCACTACTATTACCTGTTGTATATGTTCTATTATATTTTATCGTTGCGCTGTGAGTTTTATGACAGGTATTGATTGTGTTTACCTACTTTGAAGATCGTCCATAGCTGCCTGACACAACTTTTAGCGCATTATTCCTCTTGTTTAGTGCAGGGTTATGGGCGGTCGTCGCATTTGGTATCAGAGCCCCGGTTATCGATTTTAGCCAAAGTTCTAAGACGTAATTATGTATGAGAGACGTATTTCAATATTTCAGTTGGATATATACTATATGATACTATGTATATTGTAGCGTATGTACTTCTTTAGCAGATTTACTTGCAAGTGTCTAATTATTCTAAATTGTAGATTTAGAATGAGTAGACGGCCATCAGGACACGCTGCTAGGGGAGCTAATACTGGAGGGGGAAATGGCGATGATCCAGACTACCCTACTATGTTTGAAGCCATGATGGAGGCATTCGTGTGAAACGTCTTCGCTCCAGTGGCAGATACGGTAGATGTTGGAGTTCAATTGCCTAGGGTTGTGGATTTTGCAAAGCTATGCAAAGATTATACATCTCTAGGAGGAAAACCATTAAAAGGATATGAGCTAGCTGAAGAGGTTCAGAGGTGGATGTATTCTTGTGTTCATTTCTTTGGAGATTTGAGTTTGGATGGTGCAACCAAGAGAAAGCTTGCATCAAGGCAATTGCAAGGCAGAGCCATGGAATGGTGGAATTCAGTTACACTTAAAACTCCAGAAAGGGAAATTTCATGGGAGCAATTCTAGGCTAAGTTCGAAGCCAAGTTTATATCCACATCTCAGAAGTCTGCTTTGTTCAAGAAGTTCATGGAGCTGAAATAGAATGGTCATTTTGTGCTTGATTATGTTTCTAATTTCGAGGCCTTGTCCAAATACGCTCGTTCATACATTGATACACCTCATGAGAAGAACGAGAAGTTTGTTATGGGGCTGGATACCTATATTGGAAGGCCATTGATGGATCACCTTAATGATACATTCGAGAAGCTTATGGAAAAAGTTGTTCGCCATAAGAGCTTGTTTCCTAAGGAAGCGAATGTTGTCGCTGCAACCAAAGAAGTTCAGAAACCACAGCAGGGTGGTAATAATAAGAAGAAGAAGCAGCAACAGCAGAAAGGAAAGGATGATTAGAAGAAGCCTAAGAGTGAGGTGGTTTGCTTTAACTGCCGAAAGAAGGGTCATTACTCGAATGAGT
This sequence comes from Allium sativum, assembly GCA_030737875.1. NCBI lineage: Eukaryota > Viridiplantae > Streptophyta > Magnoliopsida > Asparagales > Amaryllidaceae > Allium > Allium sativum. The sequence goes on along the minus strand of CM060919.1, from coordinate 842,894,248 downwards.
GCAAGAATCCTGAAGTTGAGAAGAAGTGCTTCAAGTGTGGAAAGTCTGGGCATGAGAAGAAAGATTGTCCAGAATCAGCTAAGGGCAAGCAGGTTGTGAAGGCATATACTCTGGAAGCCATGCCAACTTCTTCAAGAGCTCCTACTACATAGGAAAAGGATGTCGTCGTCCAAGGTACTCTTTCTATCCGAGGTGTTTCCATTCGTGTGTTGTTCGATACATGAGTGTCACATTCTTCAATTTGCAATGAGCTTGTGTGCCGCTTGTGTTTGGAACCCGAAATCTGTGATAGACCATTAATCATGACTAATCCAGTTGCGGGTTCATCCAATCTTTGCATGATTTGCCGTGGTCTAGTGTTGTCGAGACATGGTTGCTCTTTCGTGTGTGATTGCTTTGTTCTTAACTTCGTTGGTTTAGGACCATCTTGGGCATGGATTAGCTCAAGAGGTATGCAACAAGGGTGAATTACGAGAAGCTAGAGGTGAGAGTCCCTTGCTACCACCGTCTCACTTTAAACTGATTTCAACTCCGACCCTGTTCTTCTTAGCTCCTCATTCAAAAGACTTCTCCGAACCGTTTCCAAAGAAATAGTTCCTTTAGCATTGTAATTACTCAATGAAACAACGAAAGTCTCCCAGCTTTCCAAAGAGAACTCATCAATAAAAGAGCCTGCAACTCATCATCAAAATTGACCTTCAAATTTGTCAGCTGATTGATCACATCGTGAAATTCGTTCAAATGCTCAACAACAAACTTCTCCTCATCCAATCGAAGTTGTACCAAGTTCCGAACCAGAAAATCCTTACTTGACTCATATAGAGATACTAATTTGTCCTGCAACACCTTCGCGGATTCACAACTAGCCACATGGTGGAACACGAAATCATCCAAAAATTGACGAATCAATGCAATCGTTTTTTTGTCCACTTTCTTCCACTCTCATCCATATTCGAGGCTTCTACCATCTCCATCAATGGGATCACACAAATCATTGAGATATAGAATGTCCTCCATCTTCGGCTTCCATATTCCCAATTCTTCCCATTCAAAATGGACATCTTCGAAAACTTGATCACCTCCGATGTCTACAATCTTTAATCCAACAAACACTCCAAGCTATGCGATGATTTGAGTTCTGATACCAACTGTTGGGGTTTTGTGTGCAGCGGAAGTTTGACAAAACGCCCAAAAATAGGATCTTTGTCTCCCAATCACTTGGAGTTGAATGTGGTTGAAAAATAAGAAACAACACAAATAATATCAGAAATATGAACACTTGATATTCCACCCAACCATCCTCTTTATTGATTCACCAAATAAAAAATTGTTTACAACCGATCTCAACTATCGTTACAAACAAGTACAACTTGAACCAATAACCTTATTGAGAAACAGGTAGAGAATATCTAATGGCTAAAATTTTTGAGGAAAAAGATAATGAAGAACAACTCGACACCTAATGAAGATGTTACTTAAACCTTTCTAGAGTGAATTGCTTCATACCCAAGTTTTCTTGACACCAAGTAAGCTTGATGCCCAAATTATCTTCATAGATGTCAAAAATTTATTTGGATAAGCACCAAATAATTTTTGCCTTAAATATCCCACAAATATAGCAACAAATCTCTCCATAAAATCAACATAGATAATTTATTTGCCACAGTTGTGATTTGCGCATCGCAAATTTCATCAACTTTGAGATTCAGACTCCGTTTCGTACTCCATATTCATTCTTATGTAGTCTTAAATGCATTTTATTCATCATTTAGAGGCCTAAAATTGATTTGGTCATCAATTATTATTATTCCTCTATTTTCCTAGATATTTGCACTGTAAGCTAGTTCATCAAAAATTTCATGTCCAACAAATGTAAACCTTGCTTTTGTTTTAAAAATAGAGAACCAATTTGTTTTATCTTAGAGATAGGTAAGGAGCACAAAAAACTTGAAGAGCATATTTGGAAAGCACAAAAAATCGTCCTTATAATAATGTGCAGTATATATTATTTATATAAGATTATATTTTGGGTGCATGTTGATTCCAGACCTGAAACGTTGTTGAACCAGTGGTATTTAAACAAAAATACTTCTTTCGTAGATTTTATGAAATATGTAAATTGTAAAACCTGGGTTTGCACGCCATAAAAATCATTTATATGATCATTTGGATCATCACTACCTTCAATACACCAGTATTGTTAGTTGATTTTTCAGCATCTTATTCTTTAGTATTCAATTTATATCCATTGACGAAGAATATTGGATAGGTCTTGTCTTTACTTTTTGGTCTCATGGGTAAATGTTTCAATCCTTTATCTGTCACGCTATTTGTCATATCAAAAACGTAATTAGAAAACCAAATAGCGGAATCTTTGTCGATTTTACCGTTTGGATGTTGTGATTTGTAAACGTTAACAACCTGCTTTTTCGACCACTTCAAGCTGATATTAAGCCAACTCGAACCATTCGAAACTACAGATTGTTATTGCTTTTGAGATTGAATAGAATCACATCACAGAATCACACAAATAGGATAAAATATAATATCACAACAGGATAATTTTATACAAAATTTATCAGTGTTATGCAATTTATGCAGTGGAATTTTCAGCACATAAATTTAAAAATCTACAGAAATCGTCGAGCCAAAGCGAGCGTCCTCTCGAATCGCTTCTTCATCAGTTACAGATCCTAAGTTGTAAAACTCGATCTGACCCGAGCGCTATGCAATACACAAAATACTCGGGTCGGGATTAACTTTATTCAAGTAAATCAACTTCAATTAAATACTGAAATAAAATAGTTAATCCTAACTTCCAAAAGTTATTAAATTTCAGGTTACATACCAAATGCGGAGTGTACATGGTCAGAATAATTATAACACCAAGGCACACACATTCAGCTATAAACCAGACGAGGGTATGCTCAAATTCTTTAAGTAAGACAAAGGTATACAAGTATAATATTTAGTCTAATATAAGAAGTTACTAAATTCCAGAATTTGTGTCCATTTTTCAACATAGTAATTTTTAAATGAAATCAAAAGCACATATCTTTTAGGTTGATGAAACAAAGTGGGAAATACACATAAATATGTGCTTTCAGGTTCAACATGTGTGTGTTCAATAAAATAGCCATAAAAGCATGCAGGTGCCATGTTTTAATATACTAAAATTTTCTGTGCATGTACATACTTTAATATCATGCACAAGTAGTATGTGTTAAATTCAGGCTTCAAGTTTTGCATGATAAGATAAAGGTGAATATGTGTGAGCACAACAAGTGTTTCAGATTTGAATCGAGGCAGGAGGTATATAATAATATGTATATTTCAGTTTTCCCAAACAAGACATGTAAAATATAGGCAGCATATGCGTTCAGGGTTGCAAGGCATGAGACATGAGTATGCATATCAAGTATTCCAATTTATGAATGCATACAAACCAAAGTGAGTGGCCTAGGCATCAAAGTTCTAGCTCGGTAACAAGACGTGTACTAGTGTGTACATGCCAGATTTTCAAACAGGGCATGTTCATGCGTTTCAGTAAAGTAAACAGGTAGGAACAGGGGTATACATGCCAACAAATTCACGGTCCGGAAAAGATTTGGTTAGAAATCCAAGCAACATTTAATTCATTTAAAAAAACTGTATATATGAGTATATATATATATGCAATAATATATATATAAACACACACACACATGTACACACACTGGCATACATATATACATTGTCAAAAATCACGAATTCCGGTGGCATGGTGAAAGACTTATTTTAGTATGAAATACTTAGCTCCATATATATTTACATTTACAAAAAATATGATATGAAGCAGTTAAGACAATGTATGTTTTCAGGGATATATGATATGATATATATTTTCAGTTTTACATAAAATAAGCTAGGTATATATCAATCCCAATATGTGCTCAAACAAGGCAACGGGATTTTATTTCAATATAGGAACACATGTACTTTCCAGTTTCAAAACCAAGCAGCAGTGAACATGGCAAGAAGGGTAAGATCAAATGAATTTTCAATTTCAACAATGTAGGGTAAGACCAAACAAATAGGTGATAGTTTCTAGTTTGCAAATCAGGTAGGGGTGAATAAATATAATATGGCAGCTACGTGTGTGTGTGTATATATATATATATATGTACACATACATATATATATGTATGCATGCTAACTATATGTATATATACATATATGAATATATGTATATACACACACACACGCATTGGCCTCCATATAAAAACATAGTTAAGGATTTCAACATCTAACCGATGAATGGGGCGACATGGATGGAAAGGCAACATGAGTGAAGAGAGCCTTAAACCAAAATGTCACAACTACTGCGATAAAGACATTGAGTGCATAGTGGTAAGTACTGTATTATCTTATTAGGAGCACAAGTATTTGTTGACCAGTCATTAGGATGAAAGCACAAGCAACAACCTAAATCAATATGTAACATAATCACGAACCAACCATATCGCAGCCAACAAACAAACAAGAATAAACTATTATATTTTAGTTTATATTGATGTTGAAATGCTTGAAAACAAAGTAAATCATGAGCTAAAAACTCACCTTTAACAATAGTATTTTTTTCCAGATCAAAGTGAATGCTAACTGACTTTGCATGTTCGATATTTTTTTTGAATTCGACCTGGGTTGCTATAGCAAGTCGTGGTGGTGTTGGTGGCTTCGCATGGGTTATTAAAGGCCATGGAGGAAAACAGCGGGAAGCGGTGATCTCGGTTCAGTTTTTGATGCGGGTTGCAGGCGATTTGGTAGATGCGGGTTTCCCTTTTATGAACTAGATGCCAAGGAAAAGAGAGAAAGAAGTAGGAGTGGTTGGTGCTTCGCTGGTGAGAGGTGATTGAGGCTGCGCGCGATGGCCAAGAAGAGGGTGGAGGCGACCGAACTTTTTTTAGGAGGAAGAAAAATTCAATTTTGGGGAAAAACTTCAACTAGAATAAAAGTAAAGGGCAATGGTTTTTGGGCTGAAGGAAAAGAAGAAAAAGAGAAGGCAATGTATTTGCTTCTCAAATATCTTCGGACAAGTGTTATCAAATAGATTCAAAGCTTACACAAGCATATTCCTTAATCTAAATAGGACAAGTGAAATTAGACACATTTTAAAAGATGTGTGTATATATATAAGATATGTCAATATTGTAACACCCCGAATTTTGGGTTAATACTAAAATTCACTAATTACAAGATAAATAATCTCAGATGTGGGAATTAGGGGAAACGGGCTGCGTCATTACGTTCGTCTCGGAAAAATACGCGAAATAGAGTCCGAGTTTTCGAAAATCGGAGTCCGTATGGCCCAGTTATGGCCCGATGAAGTTTGCAGAAAATTCAAAACTAAAACAGATTTAAAAATTTAAAAATTCAGATTTGGAATGGGTCAGGCGGGGTCAGGCGGGAAGATTCCCACCCTACCCATGTCGACAGGCCTGTCGACAGGGGTGTCGACATGCCTGTCGACTTGCCTGTCGACAGGGTCACGCCGTCCAGTGAACCTGGGTGCACCAGGTTGGGTTCTAGGCTGGCTTGGAGGGCTGGTTCTAGAGATTTCCTAAATCTATGGGTCCTAATCTAATCTAGGGTTAATCTAAGGGCCTAAAACACTCACCTAATCTATAAATACACCCTAAACCCCCCTTAATCCTTACCAAAAATAGAAATGATGGCCTCATGTCGCCAAATTAAATCCTAAGAAGAGCCTCCACTAATCTAAGAAGAAAGTTGCAAGCTAATCCCTCTCAAATCATTCTCTAATCGTCACCATCTTCATAATTAGCAACTAATTCCTCTTCATAAGTTGGTTAATTTTGGGTTTGGTGAGTTTCTATCACTTTAACATTAATTGTTAAAGTAAGTAGATTGGGTGTAATGAGACTTATGGTCTTAAATGCGGATTAGTGAGTTTGAATCATGTATAATGATATGTTACTCTATGTTGTTCTATGTTTATGCATGTTTGATAAGTTGGTTTATGCATGCTTAATAAGTTGATTTATGCATGTTTAGCAAGTTGGTATATGCATGTTTAACAAGTGGATTTATGCATATTTAATGAGTGGAATTATGCATGATTAACAAAGTGAGTTATGCAAGTTAAGCATATGTTTAAATGCAAGTTTAATGTGATATGCAAGTTATGCATGCTTATGCAAGTATATGGATGCTTATGCAAGTCATGTATATGTTTAAATGCAAGATTTATGTGATATGCAAGTTATGCATGCTTATGCGAGTATATGAATGTTTATGCAAGATATGTATATGCTTAAATGACATGATATGCAAGTTATTCATGTTTATGCAAGTATCTGAATGCTTATGCAAGTATGGGGATGCTTATGCAAGTATGTGAATGCTTATGCAAGTTATGTGTATGCTTAAATGCATGTTTAACATGTTATGCAAGTTATGAGAATGCCTATATGCAAGTTCAACATGTTATGCAAAATATGTGTATGATAATATGCAAGCTCATATGCAACATGTTATGCAAATCATGTGTATGATAATATGCAAGTTTGGGTTATATGTAGTTGGGTTAATATATGCTCATATATGCAAGTTGACATCCTCTTAACCCATGACAAAGTTGTATGCTAAACCCATGATATTTGTGATGATCTTCCCCTTATTTATGTCATGAAATGAGAACGATTTACGTGGGGAACGATGGGGTTGGTAAATATGTTAATAAATGAATGATTGGGTATGATTAAGCATACCATAAAAAAATAAATTACCATAAGCGGGAATTTACCTATTGAGTTAGGTCTACCCCATGGGAATTTACCTATTGAGTTAGGTCTACCCATGTTATGGAAAACTTGATATTAATTAGGGATAATTAATATGGGGGGGTGATTAATTAGGTGTAATTAATCGACTAAGACACGAGGTTGGACTCATTTGTAGTGTAAAACTGCCCGGACCCGACCGGCTTAACCAGTTGCTACAAATGTCAGCCCAATGTGAGAGGTCTTAGCCATGAATTAAATACGTGATTAAGGTAAAGACACGAGATTAGACTCTGTTATGACGTAAGACTGCCCGGACTCTACCGGCTTAACCAGGCAGTCATAACAGTCAGTCTAATGTGGGAGGTCTTTATGGGAGATCACGGTCTTAATTAATTAAGAAACACTTAACCATATTAGCATGTAGTGGGACATGAGGGGTTAAGTGGGTGCCTTGGGTGGCATGAGGAAATTTTGTGGTTGCCTTGGGTGGCATGTGGAATCTAGTGGGTTGCCTTGGGTGGCAATAGAAAATACGATTAGAATACTTAACCAAGTGGAAACATGTAATTAAACATGATTAAAGGGTTAAGTGGGATACACTAGATATATGGCAAGCTTAGGTGGGTAGCTTGTGGGGGCCCATTTCAACCAATATCCCAAACGTATCTTTGTGGGCTCGACCCATGTCGAGTGACGGGACACGCATATTGGGCTTGATTATAAGAGGCCAAAACGGGTTAGCGGTGGCAGCGCAAGTCCAACGGGCTTCATATGCGTGTGTGGGCCCGGGCTGGTAGATAAGCCGTTGTTGCATCGTGTAGATATAAAGCCGTGCACCGTTAATATTGGGTAGCCACTTTAGGGGAGTGATACACCCCACTGTGGGACCAGCACGGGTATCTACGGTAGGGAGCCGATCGATGGGGAGTAGTGGGTACACCTAATAAAGATAGGGGCAGACGGCACCTATGTAGGGGTACACGAAACTACTGGGTAAGAATTACTGGGTACACCTAGTGGAGATAGGGGCAGACGGCACCTATGTAGTGGGCTAGGGGTACATGAAACTACTGGGGAAATTTTCTAAGTCCTTGGAAGGGATCAACCTTTAAGTAGGAATGACTGGTGTGGTGCAGTTAGTAATTATCCTTGGGTGGGTAGATGCGTCCTGACGGTTATCTTAGTTTATCCTAAGTCTACCGAGCTGCTTAGTGTAGCCATTCATCCCCAGATATTACCGTAGGTCAAGTTTATGTCTTCTCTGGTTACTTTAATGATTGTATTGTTAAAGTTATAGGACTCACTCAGACTTATGTTCTGACCCCGTTGTTTTTATCTTTTTCCCAACCCTCAGGTCCTACGGTGGATCCTAGCAGTAGTAGAGCTTGATCGGATTGTTGTTCCAGTCTTTCGGAGCTTGGGTAGATGTAAAGCTCCAGTTATCCAGTTATCTTTTCCTTTGTCATGGCTATTGTATGAGAGAGTGGGATTATGTACTTCTTTATTTTGACGGATATTGTACTTGACTTTTATCATGGTTTTATGATGTAACCAGACATGTTTATTTCCGCTGTTATGAGATGATGTTTTAAAATTTCAAGTACTATTATTATCTGTCTTGGCGTAATTTTTCTGTTCTATATTCACTAAAATACTCCAGCGATGCTATGGCATTCCCTTAGTGAGTGACCATAGCGGGCGTGGGGTGTTACACGTGGTATCAGAGCAAAGGTTACCGGAACAGATAAAATTTTTAGAAAACTATTTTTCTAAAAACATTTTTGGAAGAGATATTTTCAAAAACATGTCTTTTAAGAGAAAAGTTTTTGAAAGAAAAGCATAATCCCCAATAGCCATATCTATATCCTTCGAATCCTTCTTTTTGAATCTTTCCTTTTTCGTTTCAGCATGGCCGAGAATCTTAACTTTCCAGAGGGTGTGACGATACCAGTATGGTATAGGAGATTGATGGAGGCTAGGGCCACCACTACGGGTCCAGCAAATGTTCCTCCACCAACCGTAGCACCCGATCTTCCTCCTCCCCCTCCTCCTCGCATGGATACTTTTGCTAAGACTTGCAAGGAGTTTAAAGCTATGGGAGGGAAACCTTTTCAAGGATCTGAAACTTTTGTGGAAGCTAGAGATTGGCTTAAGGAGGTGGAAGAGTTGATAGATATCTTTGAGATGGAAGAAGGAAAGAAAGTCAAGTTGGCTGCTTGGTTAATGAAGGGAGAGGCCTCATTCTGGTGGGAGGTCACTAATGGAGAACGCCCCGTTGACTCTTGGGCGGATTTTAGGCAAAGATTTGTGGCAAAGTTTCTCTCAAGGGCGGAGGAAAACTTGTATATGGAAAGATTCTTGACTCTAAAGCAAGGAAATCTTTCGGTGAAGGAATATGTTAACAAGTTTAATCAATTGGCAAGGTTTGGCCTAGACATGGTGAATACACCGGAGAAGAAGGCTTTGAGGTTCGTGAAAGGCTTGAATGAACCGATGCATGGGTTGGCTATGACTCACATCCCTATGGGGGCCACCTTTGAGAAGCTAGTTGACATGGCACTCATGTATGAGGAAGAGAAGGGTCCTAATGCTAATAAGGCACCCGAGAAGAAGGGAGATCAAAAGAGACCTCAGCAACAACAGCAAAGCAAAGGTGGGAAGGGCAACGGTGGCAAGGGCAAGAAGAAGAAGTGTTTCAATTGTGGGACACCTGGCCACCTAAGCAAGGATTGTCGCAAGAAGAAGAAGACTGGCTGCTTCCACTGTGGCGAAGCAGGGCATTTAGTGAAGGATTGCCCTAAGAAAGGGCAAAGGACGGGATCTACCTCAGGAGGACAGGTGCAAGCTCTTATGGCACCGAGTCAGGCTAGGGGGCAAGTACAGGCTCTCGCGGTTCCACCGATTCAGGAGAGAGGTAGAACTATTTCCGTTGAAAGTCTGGTTTTTCTATTTGATCATCCTGTCCGTACATTGTTTGATTCAGGCGCATCGCATTCGTTTATCTCATCATCATTAGTTGAGTTACTGCACTTAGACACCAGTCTGGTAGATGATCCCTTGGTTGTTTCAGACCCAATTGGGGGCTCCACTTATTTGTCCATGATATGTTTGGGTTTGAAGATTTCTATACTTAGCATTGAGTTTAGATGTGATGCTTTTGTGTTGGGCTTCACGGGCTATGGGTTGATTTTGGGCATGGACTGGTTATCCAGTAATGGTGCCGTTCTTGATTGCGAAAGGAGAGTTGTTAGGCTCATGACCCGTTTGGGTAACACTCTCGAGATTTCTTGTAATCCCATGGACTCTGTTATGCTAAGTTATCTTGAATCTCTTGACGCTTCGGTCGAGAGTTTGCAATCTATGAGAGTGGTCCGGGAATATCCGGATGTGTTTGAGGAGGTGAAGGGCTTACCTCCGAAGCGGGAGATTGACTTCCGAATATATTTGGTGGATAATGCTAAACCGGTATCTTTACCAGTGCGCCACATGGCTCCTCGTGAGAGGAGGGAACTCCATAAGCAAGTAGGGGAGTTGCTTGAGAAGGGGTTCATAAGACGGAGCATATCGGAGTGGGGTGCTCCAGTAGTTTTTGCTACAAAGGCAGATGGGTCCCTCAGACTTTGTGTAGACTATAGAGAACTCAACAAGCTCACAAAGAAGAATAGACACCCATTGCCGAGGATTGATGATCTTTTCGATCAGTTGGTTGGCGCTTCAGTATTTTCTCAGTTGGACTTAGCCACGGGGTTCCATCAGTTGAGGGTGGCTGAGGATAGCATAGACAAAACTGCCTTTAGAACTCCGGATGGTTTCTATGAGTGGCTGGTAATGCCATTTGGGTTGACGAACGCCCCTGCATACTTTGTTGACTTGATGAGTAGGGTGTTCAGGGAGTTCCTTAATAAATTCGTGGTGGTCTTTGTGGATGATATCTTAGTGTTTTCTAAGAGTGAGGAAGAGCATGCCTTACATCTTGGGGAGGTATTGAAGACTCTTCGAGCACATAGCCTTAAGGCTAAATTCTCTAAATGTCACTTCTGGAGGAAGGAAGTGCGGTTCTTGGGGCACGTGGTCTCCAAGGAGGGGATAGCCGTGGATCCCGCGAAGGTAGTATCAGTCCAAGATTGGAAGGTTCCTAGAAATGCTACCGAAGTAAGAAGTTTCTTGGGGTTGGCGGGTTATTATAGGAAGTTTATTAAAGACTTCGCGAAGATATCAGCCCCATTAACCCGCTTAACAAAGAAGAATCTTGTTTTCACATGGGACGTAGATTGTGATGATGCGTTCCGACGGTTAAAGAGAGCTTTAACCACCGCTCCAGTTTTAGTGTTGCCAGATGGGAGCAAGCCATTTGTTGTCTATACCGATGCCTGTGGGACAGGCCTTGGCGCAGTCTTAATGCAAGAGGGAAGGGTGATAGCCTATGGTGGAAGGCAGTTAAGGCCACATGAGAAAAATTACCCTACCCATGATTTAGAGTTGGCCGCTATTGTTTTTGCGCTTAAGATCTGGCGCCATTATCTTCTTGGTGAGAGATTCGAGTTGTTCACTGACCATAAATCTTTGAAGTACTTGTTCTCTCAGAATGACCTAAACTTAAGACAGCAAAGGTGGATGGAGTTCTTAGCATCTTATGATTTCGAGATAGCGTATACCCCTGGCAAGGGTAACGTGGTGGCGGACGCCTTAAGCAGGAAGAGGTTGTCCTTGAGTCCATTGTTCGTGGAACGACGAAGCTTGGAATTTATCTCGATGTTTGATTTCAGACCTTCCATTGACTATGTACCCGGTTTGCTAGCTTCTTTGGAAGTTAGACCTACTCTTTTGGGGCGGATTGGAGAAGCACAGAGGGACGACCCACAGTTGGTTGAGTTGATAGAGAAGCTCATAAGGGGGGAGTCGTCCAGCCATTTGAGTAGGTACACCCTAGACGATAGGGGGTGCTTGAGTAGAGACGGTAGACTTTGCGTACCGCAAGATGAAGGGTTGAGGAAGATTATTCTTGATGATGCACACCGTTCTAGGATGACCATTCATCCTGGTGGGGACAAGATGTACCAAGATATGAAGAGGGTTTTCTTCTGGGCCGGTATGAAGAAAGATGTGGCCGAATATGTAGCTCGATGCTTGGTATGTCAACAAGTGAAGGCGGAGCAAAGGAAACCAGGGGGGTTGCTTCACCCGTTGGAGGTTCCGCAATGGAAGTGGGATAGCGTCTCAATGGATTTTATTGACGGGTTACCCAGATCGAGAAAGGGTAATACAGGAATTTGGGTGGTGGTAGACAGACTTACTAAGAGCGCCCATTTCATACCTGTGAAGAGCAAGAGGACTACTCCATGGCTAGCTTCAGTATATCTTCGAGAGATAGTTCGATTACATGGGGTACCCTCTAGCATAGTGAGTGATCGAGATCCTATCTTCACTAGCGAGTTCTGGAGAAGTTTGCAAGAAGCAATGGGGACTCAATTGTGTCTGAGCACCGCATATCATCCTCAGACGGACGGCCAGACGGAGAGGGTGAATCGTGTTCTAGAAGACCTTTTGAGGCTTTGTATCCTAGATTTTGGAGGTACATGGGAAGAGCATCTTCCATTGGTAGAGTTCGCATATAATAACAGCTTTCAGTCCAGTATTGGTATGGCTCCTTTCGAAGCTCTATATGGAAGGCCTTGTCGATCACCTACATGTTGGTGGGAATCTACGGATAAGATCTTGCTTGGGCCCGATATGGTTAGGGAGACTTCTGAGAAGATTGACTTGATTCGAAGAAGGATGAAAGCAGCGCAGGATAGGCAAAAATCTTATGCGGACAAGAGAAGGACGGATCTTGAGTTTGAGGTTGGGGATATGGTTTTTGTTAAGGTATCTCCGTTGAGAAATGTTGTTCGCTTCGGATCCGTTGGGAAGTTAGCACCAAGGTTTGTTGGGCCGTTTCCTATCAAGGAAAGGATTGGACGGATGGCATATAGGGTAGAGTTGCCCGACAGACTTAGTGGTGTTCATGATGTATTCCATGTATCACATCTGAGGAAATGCTTACATGAAACCGCAGAGGTGGTAGAGCCGAGCTTGCTTAGAGATGTAGAGGTTGAGCGTGATGCGACTATTCGACGAGCCCCTACTCGCATCCTTGGGTCAGAGACTAGGAAGTTGAGAAACAGAGAGGTTCAACTAGTCAAAGTACAATGGGGAGAAGATGAGAGCAACGCAACTTGGGAGACGGAAGCGAAGATGCGTTCATTGTACCCATTTCTTTTTGAGGGTATGTCTTTACTTTCTCCTTTATCGCTTGTCTAGTACTTATCTTATCTTTGGTATGTCCTCTCGTTAGTACCTTTGACCTTTAGATAGGGTAAACCTATGGTTGAAACATGTGTTTGAGACATGTTATGGTTGATGGATGCAAGTGGATGCAAGTGTTTGCTAGTGGTTGCTCGTGGATGCATATACACACACTCTAGGCACTAGATCGGCTCAGTCACTTCATATTGCATATTGCATAAAATTGTGTGTAGGAAGATATATTTATGGATGTATAATGGTTGTGTTATCACATGGATGATGCATTTTGGTGAATGATTGTGCACTCATGTAGATATTGTATGTGTCGATAGGGTTTTCTCGCATACATAATGGATGCATGGCACTATCATGGTTTGCATATGTTCATACATTAGATAGGGAACATATACACACACTTTTTGCATATGCTCATACATCATTAGAAATTGTTTTAAGGACAATGGATGCCAGTGGTTGATGGTTTGAGTAGATGGTTGTTTGGATGGTAGGATATGCATTCTCCTTAGCTTAGAGATTTCGGGGACGAAATCCTTTAAGGAGGGGAGAATGTAACACCCCGAATTTTGGGTTAATACTAAAATTCACTAATTACAAGATAAATAATCTCAGATGTGGGAATTAGGGGAAACGGGCTGCGTCATTACGTTCGTCTCGGAAAAATACGCGAAATAGAGTCCGAGTTTTCGAAAATCGGAGTCCGTATGGCCCAGTTATGGCCCGATGAAGTTTGCAGAAAATTCAAAACTAAAACAGATTTAAAAATTTAAAAATTCAGATTTGGAATGGGTCAGGCGGGGTCAGGCGGGAAGATTCCCGCCCTACCCATGTCGACAGGGCTGTCGACAGGCCTGTCGACAGGGGTGTCGACATGCCTGTCGACTTGCCTGTCGACAGGGTCACGCCGTCCAGTGAACCTGGGTGCACCAGGTTGGGTTCTAGGCTGGCTTGGAGGGCTGGTTCTAGAGATTTCCTAAATCTAAGGGTCCTAATCTAATCTAGGGTTAATCTAAGGGCCTAAAACACTCACCTAATCTATAAATACACCCTAAACCCCCCTTAATCCTTACCAAAAATAGAAATGATGGCCTCATGCCGCCAAATTAAATCCTAAGAAGAGCCTCCACTAATCTAAGAAGAAAGTTGCAAGCTAATCCCTCTCAAATCATTCTCTAATCGTCACCATCTTCATAATTAGCAACTAATTCCTCTTCATAAGTTGGTTAATTTTGGGTTTGGTGAGTTTCTATCACTTTAACATTAATTGTTAAAGTAAGTAGATTGGGTGTAATGAGACTTATGGTCTTAAATGCGGATTAGTGAGTTTGAATCATGTATAATGATATGTTACTCTATGTTGTTCTATGTTTATGCATGTTTGATAAGTTGGTTTATGCATGCTTAATAAGTTGATTTATGCATGTTTAGCAAGTTGGTATATGCATGTTTAACAAGTGGATTTATGCATATTTAATGAGTGGAATTATGCATGATTAACAAAGTGAGTTATGCAAGTTAAGCATATGTTTAAATGCAAGTTTAATGTGATATGCAAGTTATGCATGCTTATGCAAGTATATGGATGCTTATGCAAGTCATGTATATGTTTAAATGCAAGATTTATGTGATATGCAAGTTATGCATGCTTATGCGAGTATATGAATGTTTATGCAAGATATGTATATGCTTAAATGACATGATATGCAAGTTATTCATGTTTATGCAAGTATGTGAATGCTTATGCAAGTATGGGGATGCTTATGCAAGTATGTGAATGCTTATGCAAGTTATGTGTATGCTTAAATGCATGTTTAACATGTTATGCAAGTTATGAGAATGCCTATATGCAAGTTCAACATGTTATGCAAAATATGTGTATGATAATATGCAAGCTCATATGCAACATGTTATGCAAATCATGTGTATGATAATATGCAAGTTTGGGTTATATGTAGTTGGGTTAATATATGCTCATATATGCAAGTTGACATCCTCTTAACCCATGACAAAGTTGTATGCTAAACCCATGATATTTGTGATGATCTTCCCCTTATTTATGTCATGAAATGAGAACGATTTACGTGGGGAACGATGGGGTTGGTAAATATGTTAATAAATGAATGATTGGGTATGATTAAGCATACCATAAAAAAATATATTACCATAAGCGGGAATTTACCTATTGAGTTAGGTCTACCCCATGGGAATTTACCTATTGAGTTAGGTCTACCCATGTTATGGAAAACTTGATATTAATTAGGGATAATTAATATGGGGGGGTGATTAATTAGGTGTAATTAATCGACTAAGACACGAGGTTGGACTCATTTGTAGTGTAAAACTGCCCGGACCCGACCGGCTTAACCAGTTGCTACAAATGTCAGCCCAATGTGAGAGGTCTTAGCCATGAATTAAATACGTGATTAAGGTAAAGACACGAGGTTAGACTCTGTTATGACGTAAGACTGCCCGGACTCTACCGGCTTAACCAGGCAGTCATAACAGTCAGTCTAATGTGGGAGGTCTTTATGGGAGATCACGGTCTTAATTAATTAAGAAACACTTAACCATATTAGCATGTAGTGGGACATGAGGGGTTAAGTGGGTGCCTTGGGTGGCATGAGGAAATTTTGTGGTTGCCTTGGGTGGCATGTGGAATCTAGTGGGTTGCCTTGGGTGGCAATAGAAAATACGATTAGAATACTTAACCAAGTGGAAACATGTAATTAAACATGATTAAAGGGTTAAGTGGGATACACTAGATATATGGCAAGCTTAGGTGGGTAGCTTGGGGGGCCCATTTCAACCAATATCCCAAACGTATCTTTGTGGGCTTGACCCATGTCGAGTGACGGGACACGCATATTGGGCTTGATTATAAGAGGCCAAAACGGGTTAGTGGTGGCAGCGCAAGTCCAACGGGCTTCATATGCGTGTGTGGGCCCGGGCTGGTAGATAAGCCGTTGTTGCATCGTGTAGATATAAAGCCGTGCACCGTTAATATTGGGTAGCCACTTTAGGGGAGTGATACACCCCACTGTGGGACCAGCACGGGTATCTACGGTAGGGAGCCGATCGATGGGGAGTAGTGGGTACACCTAATAAAGATAGGGGCAGACGGCACCTATGTAGGGGTACACGAAACTACTGGGTAAGAATTACTGGGTACACCTAGTGGAGATAGGGGCAGACGGCACCTATGTAGTGGGCTAGGGGTACATGAAACTACTGGAGAAATTTTCTAAGTCCTTAAAATGGATCAACCTTTAAGTAGGAATGACTGGTGTGGTGCAGTTAGTAATTATCCTTGGGTGGGTAGATGCGTCCTGACGGTTATCTTAGTTTATCCTAAGTCTACCGAGCTGCTTAGTGTAGCCATTCATCCCCAGATATTACCGTAGGTCAAGTTTATGTCTTCTCTGGTTACTTTAATGATTGTATTGTTAAAGTTATAGGACTCACTCAGACTTATGTCTGACCCCGTTGTTTTTATCTTTTTCCCAACCCTCAGGTCCTACGGTGGATCCTAGCAGTAGTAGAGCTTGATCGGATTGCTGTTCCAGTCTTTCGGAGCTTGGGTAGATGTAAAGCTCCAGTTATCCAGTTATCTTTTCCTTTGTCATGGCTATTGTATGAGAGAGTGGGATTATGTACTTCTTTATTTTGACGGATATTGTACTTGACTTTTATCATGGTTTTATGATGTAACCAGACATGTTTATTTCCGCTGTTATGAGATGATGTTTTAAAATTTCAAGTACTATTATTATCTGTCTTGGCGTAATTTTTCTGTTCTATATTCACTAAAATACTCCACCGATGCTATGGCATTCCCTTAGTGAGTGACCATAGCGGGCGTGGGGTGTTACAAATATACACACACAAAAGATTACAAATGAATTAGTAGTAAGATGCGCAACGAATGTTGCCTATTTCTACGCGTTTGACGCAAAACTAGGATTCCGATCAATAAACATTCGACTTTCACTAACGAAAATGATTGTTCATTTTAGAATTAAATCTAGTGTTTTTAGTTCAAAGTCGTCCAATTTGGATAACATTAAATTTTAACAATTTATTCAAAATCAAGAATCAACGTTATATAAAATTTTCGATTTCATGCTTATTTTAAACAAGTTCTAAATTAACTTATCGTTTATGTTCTATATATCAAACAAACACAAATATATTAAGTTTTTCATTCCAAACAAAGTTAAAATGTTTATATTAGCTTTTAATTTTTAAATAAAAAATTCATATTTATATTTCAAAATCGAGTTTTCAATACTCAAACGAAATAGTTTATAGTTAATTATAATGTTAATAAACGCTTGATTATGACTAAACCATTCATATTTAAATATCAAAATTTAATTCATACTTAAAAGATTTATTTAAAACCCAAGTACAAATAAACTAGATTTCAAATTTCTAAGTTAATTTCCAAATATAAATATTGATTTCTATTTATAGGTTAAATTTATACTTCGAAATCAGGTTCAAATATTCAAACAAATAAGATTTCAATTAGTTATAAGATTAATATAAAACACTCGATTTAACTAATCCATTGTTTGAAGATGTTGAAATTGTCGGGTAGTTACATAAACACTGCAATTATAGAACACGTGTTGCATTATAATTATATTACAGATATGTAGTTGATATAATGCATTACGACGAATGCAAGTATATTACTTAACAAACGGTGCAACATCGGCACAGTTAAGAACAATATATTTGTATGTTACATGGTAATTTTTATCATCCAACAATACATTCATACATTTACCAATAGGTCGATTAGGTTTTTTTAAAATATATAAAATCGCTTAACAATCGTCTTGGTTAATTTGTTCATCATTACGCATAGCATTTTCAAATAGTAAGTTCATATGGTTATTAAAATAATGAGAGGATAACAAAGCTTCTTCTTCGATTTATGATTTGCAAAACAAACCTTCAACTCGAGCTTTCTATATCACTTTTTTCTTTAGATGATTTAAGTACCTATTAAGAATTATTTCAAATTAATTTTATATATATATTTAATTAAAATAATATTTAATGAACTAAATATTAAAACCTTTCAAATGGATACATCCTTCCATACTGCATAGACCCTCAAAGACGTGCTTAAAATGGAAGATGAATAAGTGAACGCTCCATTACATTGAATAAACCGTGAGGAAATATATTTTTCCAGTTTGTAGAGCAGTATAGGGATTTCTTCCTTAAGTTTACGTAGACGATCAACTTTTAATGTAGTAGAACAAATCTTTTTATAAACTGACTAAGTTCTGTTACAATCGTTCAAATTTTACGGGCAATAGTTCTTTAAAAGCGACGGGTAATAAATTTTCCGTCATAACATGACAATCATGGTTTTTCATCCAGCTATGTTTATTGTTTTTATAGTCATCACATGTACGAAGATTAGAAGATATTCCATCCGAAAATCTTAATCCTTCCAACCATTTTTAAAGTATTTTGAATTTATTATTGTTTAGCACATAATACGTTTTGGATTTTGTGTCATTTGGCTTCATATGAAGCTCAGGAAGATTGCATACTACTTCTATATCACGTCTGAATCAAATCATCCTTCGTCTTCCTCTCAACACTCAAATTTGTATTGAACAAATTTTACAAACACGTTTTTATAGTTATGCATCACGTTAATATTATGATGAATGAGGAGATTTTTCAATAAGGCGACTCTCGAAATATACTTTGTTAGCATCATTATGAATCGATGATTTACCTTGAATTTCAATTTGTTCTTTTGTTTCATGTATCTTTGGATAATCCTTTACAAGTTCATAAATACCTTCGCTTGACCAAACCGTACGTGGTGGCAAAGTCTTATGTCAATTAGCTGTAAAGTTTTTCTTATCTCTTATAAAAGGATGATTAATATGAAGAAAACATCAACGACTGTCAAAACACAAATTTTTCTTTCCATGAGGTAAAGAAATTGCTTGTGTTTCTTTCATGCGATAAGGACAACATTGACGACCGACCGTGCTCCAACCTGAAAGCATTGCATACAAAGGAAAATCGCTAATTGTCCACAACAAAGAAGCATGAGAAAGTTCTTTTTTTTTGGAAATATCATATGCTTTTATTCCTTCGTATCACAATATTTTTAATTTTTCAATCAAAAGTTTGAAATAAACATCGATTCCTTGTGTCGGATCATCAAGATGAGAGACGACAACTATGAGAAACATACATGGAGTTTTCATATACATCCATGGAGGTAAATTATAAGGTGTGACAATTATAGGCTAGGACAGATATTTAGAACCAAATTGAGAAAATGGTGAAAATCCTTCCGTACATAAACTAGGTCAAACATTACATCTCTCGGATGCAAAATCGGGATATTTCTGGTCAAAATGATTGCTTATTTCCCCTTCAGCTGTGTGTTAATGTGCCTTCTTCCGATGGTCTCACACTGTGTCATCTCATATGATGCACGGTCATAGAAGATGCATATAACATTTGAAGTGTAGAAGTAATAGATAAATAATGCATATGTTTATACGAGACTTCCTTTCTCTTTTTTCTTGGTTTGCACCCTTCTTGGTTCCATATTTTACAAATTTTAAGGTTGGTATCTTCTTTCTAAAACAGCATGCAACCGTTTAAATATGTATCTATTTTGATATGGTGAAACAAAAGGCGACATCATTTTTTTCACTTCATAATAATTTTTACACATTAAATTATTGGGAGGCATATGTCGCTTCATTGCTTGTACTACAGCTGTAAATCTAGTTCTATGTGGTTGTATTCAGAATTCATTGCAATGTATTCAGTTACTCATAATTGGGTTTTGCTTGTATAGCCTTCCCAAATGGGTTTTTTGCAGCACCTAATAAATCGTATTTTTGCTCTAACATTTGATTCTTTTTCTGCATTATCATCATCAAAAAACTTGAGCAGTAGGAAACATAAAATGTGTAGAATCTTCAGCCATATGTTTTACAAGATTCGTCATAGCAATATCATTACTCACTACCTCCTCAATTTGTACATGATTAGATGCTAACAGCTCTCCATGACGATCCCAAACCAAATAGTTCAGCACGAAACCGTACTGACGCAAATGAACTCTAATCATTTCTGTATCAAATGCTTTATCAATTTGCATCTACTACATGGACAACAGATTTCTTTTTCTATTCGATTATTACTTAAAGCAACAATAAATACGCGAAAACCATTATTAAAATGTTCACATATATCCTCAATGTCGTTAAAGAATGAATCGTGGGAAAAAATGGTTGTGCATTCTAACTCCCGAAGGCGACTAGGGTTCGCTTCTTCTTCCTCTATCCTATTTCTTTCTCTTTCCATGTCTTAAATTCGATAGCCTCTTCCCTACCTTCTGAAATCGTCCTCCGATGCCTCTCATCTTCCTCCTAACCCTAGCTTTCACCTCCATGGTTCAGTTGCTCCTCCACCATATCTAGAATAAAGCCCTTGCTTCCTTCGACTTCCAATTTTGTGCTGGTTCCTTTGCCTCATACTGCCCTTTAATTCCTTTTTTTGACATCACCCTCGCTGCACGCCTTTCTTTCCTCTCCCTTATACCCTATATTCGGTGTCTTTGATTCCTCTTCTTAATTTCTCTAGCTCCTCCCAAGTGACATCCCGTTATCTACAAAGCTTCACCTTAGGTTGTTTCTTTTTTTATGCAGGTTAGTTTTGATAAACTAGTTGGAGATTGTGCCTAAACTGTCTTCTC
This sequence comes from Allium sativum, assembly GCA_030737875.1. Lineage (NCBI taxonomy): Eukaryota > Viridiplantae > Streptophyta > Magnoliopsida > Asparagales > Amaryllidaceae > Allium > Allium sativum. The sequence goes on along the minus strand of CM060919.1, from coordinate 842,873,404 downwards.
CTAAGGTTGTTTTCCACCCTTCTGATCTTCTTAATGCTAGTGTTGGGTTGATAATTTGCTTCATCTGAACGATAATACTTTGGTTTCTTCTTGATTAGTCTAGTGGATTTGAGTTTGTTGTATACCGGTCTTTGGTTTCCCTATGTGTGGCCGAGAACATTTTAATGTGTGTCATCTGAGAGTTTTTTGGGTAGTAGTGTGTGTTTTCTTGGGTTGCCTTCTAGGTGTGGTAGTTGTTGTTTTTTTGTGTTTTATTCTGGATCTTGAAGGTTAAATTGATGAATGCCATGAAGCATTTTTCTATACAGGCAGTTTTGATGTGTTTTTGAGTTTCTTTCAATCCTCTACATTGCTATAGCACCATTTCTCATCTACTGTATTCAATTCTCTACCTTTTCTTCCTTGTGCATTGTAGTATTTATATGTGCTCTGCAATTGGCTTGGAAACTTCTTTTCCTTGGAGAAGCTAGCTGAGTTACTGAGGTCTTCAATCCTCTGCTTGGTTCTTTCCCCAATCTTCTCAGTACTTAGCTAGTCTGTATTGGTTTATGCCATGTGCTCTACTTCTGGCTCGGAGAACTTAATATGATCTGTTTCTTGCCTTGGTCTCCTGTGCTGTTGGCAAACTGATGTCTAATTGTTAAAAAACCTGTGTGGAATGTATGGATCTATTGTGACCTAACTATGATGTATTGTAAAATTAATTTGTGCTTGTAACTATACTGTATTGATGAAACAACACAAACTCGCCCTAACGGGAAAGCCCGGATTGAGTTGAGAACACGACAAATCAGAACACAACCAGAACATTTCATTGCTATCACAAAAATTACATCAGAGTACAAGAATATAACAGAGTATAAATAAATATTACACATTGAAAAATATCATAGATTTAAATACAATACATAGCAACGGAAAAAAATACATAACACAACTGAAAGAAATACATGGATACAGAGCGTTCTGAATATAGCTCCAGCTGTAAACCAAGATCTTGTGAATATAAATCTGCAAAACCAAAACTACTAGCTGCCCATATGGAAAATAGAGGCATCCAGAATTTAGATTAAAACAATATACTCCAGCTCAGTCATGTGACTGGTGTGAGAACTAAAATAGTTATTAACTTGATTTTAAAATTAGGTAAATCAAGGGACCACGCCGTATAACACGGAACGGGTTTCCTCCCAAGGATATCAGTGCATAAAACAAACAGCGCAATGCTGATTAAAGAAAATGAAGCTATTATAAGACTCAGGTCCCATCACACAATGCAACGCAAGACGGAGGATAGAATTTTACCTTATAATAGCCAAACATGCTTGGTACGTTTAAAATAAATCATTTGATACTATTATAAGTGCATAGTGTATAAAACAACTTCAAATATAAATGTATCAATCATAGATGGCATAACATCCCATGCTACTATTTTGCCATACTAGGCTCTACAATCAAAACCAAAATGTCATGTATTGGAAATTGGATTCCATCTATGATTCGAGGCTAGGGACGGCTCCTCACCGCTTCGAGACACTCTAGGAAATGCCTCAGGACCACACACTCTGGCAACCCTTGGTTCCTGCAGGGCCGGTCTTCTCTTACGTTTGAGGATTAGTTATTCCTGAATACACGTTTCCTGGTCCTATAGGACCTATCCATCGACTCCGTAGTAACTGATATATCTGAGGCGCCTCACTATCCATCATCCACATAGGTAAAAATATATAAATGTCTGGGCTCCATACCATGACACCATCCATAGCTAGAAGGAAACGTCATGTCCTCCCGGCGTCCCTGATCCCGTTTTTTGACTCATACCGAGGTGTGAGGCTCGCAAACTAACGCTATACACAAAGCTATGCCCTTTAAGGTCGTGCTTTGATCATCAACCACAAGACTCTGCTTTTTAACAGAAGCCTTGATCATTTGCATCTCAGCATTCCACATAGGCAATTCACGCCATGCGACTGATGTCTATCAATATATAACTTCTGAGCTCGTATGTCTCAGAGAAGGGCGTTAAGCAAATGTAATAACCCGGAAAATGTGAACCAGTTTAAAATTTTTAAATTTGGTTATTAACAAGAAATTTGAATAGTTGAAATAATATATTTCAATAAAATATAGAATTGTGTATATTATGGCAGTTTGAAATTTTGAATATAAACTTTGTCTGACTGTACCGAGTGGAAAATATAACGGATTTTAACAAAACTGAAAATATTTAAATCTGTTTATCAATACCTTTCTAACGAATCTGAAAAATCGAAATTTCATAGCGGAAATCAAAAGTTATGGCCAGATGAAGTTTCAGAAAGGTCGCTATATAGTATATATAGCCCTTGAAAATTGAGATTTTGCATACGACCTCGGAATTCGACAAAACCACTTTTGTTGGGTCCGGGATGTCAAATTATTGCTAAGTTTCAAATTTCATAATTTTTGAAGCTAGTATGTGAGCGGGGCAAAAGATAACGTGTTTGGTCAAATTCTGTTAAAATGGGTCGACCTAAAAATGGCCGTTTTGCAAACGAGCTCAGAATTCGACGAAACAGGTTTTGTTAGGACCGTATCGTCAAAACAAAGCTAGAATTATTTTTCTGGAATTTTTCGGTTCAGTTTGTGGCCCTGGCAAACTGAAATGTACGTTTAAATTAAATATCGAATGTTTTATATTTTAATTTGAAAAATAACTAACTGTAACAGTCGAAATGGCCAACGAAACATATCCCATTGTGTTCGGAATGGGGGTATTTAGCTAGGGGCGACAGTCGTTGGGTTTGATTTAGAGGTCGTTTGTGGAAGGGGGTACTTTTGGAATTAAATAAATTAAAAATTAAAATAAAAAGGGCATGGGCCAATCAGAATCCATCTTCTCCACCGAAACCCCTGTCGCGACGCGGAAACCCATCCAAAACTTCTCTCTTAAATTTCTCCGCATCCACTCAACGAAATCGAGCAAACCCAGTTTCAATTTGAAGAGCGTTCAGAGATCTTCAAATCCATAGTAATTTCACGAATTATCATTGAGTATTGAAGGAGATATCGCGTCGGGAAGCTCCGACCTTTGCGCCGCCGCCGTGCCCTCCAGGAGGCGTCGAGTTGGACATCTCAGGTAGCTTTGGAAAGCTCTCTCCTTCCTCTTTGACGTGGCGCTGGCCGTTCGTCCTAAAGCTTCGTAGATTTGCCGAAAAATTCAACCCTAGCTTTCGAATCAAAAAGGGGTATACGGCTGAAACTGATTTTTACACTTTAAAGCGTTGCAAACTTGTAAAAATCGTATCTTTTTGCTATGTTAACGAAATTCGATGAAACAGGAGACACCGTGACCGCAAGGAGGCTCTCTACATTCTAGAAGAAGCCGCGGATTTTTCTGACCTTCCTACGATTTTTAGCACCGCAATAACCAATGTGAGGAATCTAAACTATTTGTGTGAATGTAATCGCGTTGTATAAATTATATAAGCGAAGTGTAAATTATATACGCATTGTATACCTCATGTACATGTGTTGTATAAGTTATATTAGCGATGTATAAATTATACAAGCGTTGTTTGAAACATATATGCTTTGAATTGTGATGAAATGCAAGTGAATTATTATATTATATTATATATATATATATTTATATATACTCCCCTCGTCCACAGACCATGGACGATATTTATTGCTTGTGATTGACGTGATATTATATGGTATGACGAATGGTTGGAAATAATTGTTTGTGGTTGATATTATGGTTGAAAAATACCTTTGTGGTTGAAAAATACCCTCTTGTGGTTGAAACAAAATAGAATAGGATTGTGGAATTGAAAATAAAACATGCCGCCTGCGTGCGAACTAGATGCATGATCCCCATTGTCAAAAACCGCGAGGTTTTAAGGTAGAGCGAGGAGCCGTACTAGGGACGGTCCCGGTTTTAACTACCCTGCCGTTATGCTGCCGAAATTTTCTGAAATATTTATGTGTTAGAATAATTTTCATTCATTGAAATTATTTACATAAACTATATCGAATATTCATGTGTTGAGTTGCAATTCATTCGTTGAGTTGAAATTCATGTGTTGAATATTATTCGAATTTAAACAAATGGCTTTAGCGATAAAAATCACATTTTTATATATATACAAACTATATCGAATATTCATGTGTTGAGTTGCAATTCATTCGTTGAGTTGAAATTCATGTGTTGAATATTATTCGAATTTAAACAAATGGCTTTAGCGATAAAAATTACATTTTTATATATATACAAACGATATCGAATATTCATGTGTTGAGTTGCAATTCATTCGTTGAGTTGAAATTCATGTGTTGAATATTATTTGAATTTAAACAAATGGCTTTAGCAATAAAAATCACATTTTTATATATATACAAACGATATCGAATATTCATGTGTTGAGTTGCAATTCATTCGTTGAGTTGAAATTCATGTGTTGAATATTATTCGAATTTAAACAAATGGCTTTAGCGATAAAAATCACATTTTTATATATATACAAACGATATCGAATATTCATGTGTTGAGTTGCAATTCATTCGTTGAGTTGAAATTCATGTGTTGAATATTATTTGAATTTAAACAAATGGCTTTAGCAATAAAAATCACATTTTTATATATATACAAACGATATCAAATATTCATGTGTTGAGTTGCAATTCATTCGTTGAGTTGAAATTCATGTGTTGAATATTATTCGAATTTAAACAAATGGCTTTAGCGGTAAAAATCACATTTTTATATATATACAAACGATATGGAATATTCATGTGTTGAGTTGCAATTCATTCGTTGAGTTGAAATTCATGTGTTGAATGTTATCGTCTTTTAAAAATAAAATGAATAGACAATGAAAACTATATTTTTATAGTGAATAAGAAGTGTTAAAAATACACAGGTGTCGAATAAATATTTTTGATGATAAAAATATTCCTTTTATCATGTATACGCTTAGTTAAAAATACACAGGTGTCGAATAAATATTTTTGATGATAAAAATATTCCTTTTATCATGTATACGCTTAGTTAAAAATACACATGTGTCGAATAAATATTTTTGATGATAAAAATATTCCTTTTATCATGTATACGCTTAGTTAAAAATACACACATGTTGAAATAAATAATAGTTTGCTAGAAATATTATTATTAGCTTTGTTCTGCATATATATACATGTGTTGAACAGGAAAAATGGATTAGCTGTAGAGTAAAGAAATTATTTGCGTGCCCGACAAATAGGTAAACCTTGATGTGTTGGCTGCGCAATTTTATTATATATCAACTCCTGTGAATGCCATTGGATGCGGAGTGCTGGTTATTCTGTGTGAAATAATAAATAACGCCATAGGATAGTAACAATTAATTTTGAACTACACTACATGGCATACTTCTTGACGATAGGCATACTTCATCATATTCCACATAAGCAATTGGATCTTGTGTGACGAGGTGGAAGATTTACCATATAAGCAAGAGGCTTGTATGGCGATGACTATGTACTACAGGTTGAACTGATGACTAATATGGACTATATAAATTATAACGATAAATTGCCATATTAATAAAAAACCCCACACGGGTCTAGAGTTGACAATAATCACGTCGCTCTAGTTATTAGATACGGCACATGGACTATTTATTTCCACACGGAAACGGGGTGACGGGAATTTATTCTCTGGAGTGATTATCAGTACATGCTCCCCCGTAAACACCAAAATATATCACTAAAAATATGTGAATGCTTTTTAGGATTTATTGGGTACCTAATACGGCCCAATAAATTTCCAAACCCCTCCCCGTACAAAGGAGGTTATGGCGAAATTTTTCGAAATATTAAGGCGTTAGTGAAATATTTGAAGTGAAAACGAAGTTGAAAATATAAAATGAACTATAGTTGAAACTATGGAATGAACTATATTTATATATATAAATATAAATATAATTAAAAGGGAATAGAGGCCGTGCAGTTCGCGTTTCGGAATCGTAATTTGAAACGATTAGTACGAGAAATCCGACCATCGGATTTTCCCGAAACCGCAACCGCTGGGTTCGCCTTGGAAATACCTTTCCAATGGCACCAACCTTGTAAAAATCCAACGGTTGGATTGTCCGGAATGTTTAATTCAAATCTGAAGAAAAACAGCGCCAGAATCGTTTATATTTATATATAAATATAATTAAATTTAATCGAATAACGATGCTGCAGTTCGAATTTTGAAACCGTAACTTCAAACGACTAGTGTGGAAGATCCGACCGTCGGATTCTCACGAAACTGGAACCGTTGGGTTCGCTTTGGGAATATCTTCCCACTGATATAGACTTTGTAGAAATCCAACGGTTAGATTTTCCTATATGTGTAAAACAAATCTGAAGAAAAACAGCGCCAGTGCCACGACACGACCTGAAACGTCGTTTAATTAAATATGGCCATTTTTAAATAAATAAAAATGGCGAAAAATCGTTATAAAATATTATAAGCAACATAGGTTGCAAATAAACCAATTGGGCTTGAATTGTTTGATATTTGATGGTTGTATGTGTATGACATGAAAATAACACTAAAGAACCCAAAGGATGGATGTCGAATAACATAACCATAAAATGAATCGATTTAAATTCTAATGACGTGAATTATTTGAAAAGGCCGAGCTAACCCTTATTTCAAATAATTTATCGAGCGATTCGAATTGGAAAATGCAAAGACGATTCAAGACCGACGATCTTCGTATCGGTTGGATGGGCGCTACTGAGGTTCCTAACCGGAGTAGCTACCGGAAGGGGACGGAAGTAGTAGCCGTCTGAACGTATGTGTTGATTGGACGGATTTGCGAGGAATTGACGCCTCCGGTTTCGTTCAGACCCAGGACGGACTTGTAAATGGACTGTGTGTCTGACATTGGATTTTGTTCTATACTGATTGATCTCTGTTAAATATATATCTGTTTGGCGGCGGAGAATTTATTCTTTTGCTTAACGCCCTTCTCTGAGACGTACGAGCTCAGAGGTTATATATCGATGGAAATCAATCGTATGGAGTGGACTGCCTATGTGGCATGCCAAGATGCTATGATCAAGGCTTCTGTTGCAAAGCAAAGTCTTGTGGATGATGATCAAAGCAAGGTCTACGTGGCCTAGCTTTGTGTATTTCGTAGATTCGCGAACCTCACACCCCGGTATGAGTTAAAAACGGGATACGGGCCGCTGGGAGAGCACGACGTTTCTTTCTAGCTATGGTGGTGTCAGTGACTTACCAGCTCTGACATATATATCTACTTTTCACCTTTGTGGTTGTTGGAATGCGAGGCGCCTCGATTATAGGTCTGTAAGGACCGGGAAACGTGTGTTCAGGAATTGCCAATCCTCTAACGTAAGTGAGGACCGGCCCAGCCGATCCAGGGGTTACCCAGAGTGCGTAGTCCCATGGCATTTGCTAGAGTGTCTCGAAGCGGAGAGGAGCTTGCCCCTTGCCTCGACTCATGACGGAAGTCCAATTTCCAATACGAAATAACGGACTTGATTGTAGTACTAGTATGGTGACATAGTATATGGTAGCTATGCCGCCTATGATTGATACTTATGATGTTATTCGTTTTTGAAACATATATGCACTAGTAATAATATCAAATGATTTTGCTTTATACGTATCAAGCATATTTGGCTATTATAAGGTAAAACTCTATCCTCCGGCTTGCGTTGCATTGTGTGATGGGACCTGAGTCTTATAATGGCTTCATTCTTTCTAAAAGCATTGCGTTGTTTTAAAAGAATTTATTTTGTTTTAAATGCACTAGCAATCACTGGAGTAAACCCGTTCCGCGAAAGTGGCGTGGTCCTATGATTAGCTATTTACTGTTGTTTAACTGTTAAATAGATTCCTCATACCAGTCCCCATGACTGACTCGTTGTTTGTTTCACTTTGCAAACGCGGGTGCCCTTATTTTCACACGGGCAGCCTAGTACACAGGTGACAGGTGGTTTTTGGTTCTGCACTGCTGCATAGAGTGCACTTTTGGCTCATGGCGAGGCTGACTTCATAGAGATGACTTTGATATTTTCCGCCATTACTGTATTTATATTATGATTCCGCCACTGGCGATGCAGACTGATTTACTTTCCGTATTTCCCACTATACGTATATGTATTCCGCCTTCGGCGATGTAGACTGATACTCTTATTATGTCTCACTGCATGTATGTATTCCGCCTCTGGCGATGATGACTGATCACTTTCCTTTTATTTACTAAGTATATCCCACGTTATGCTATTCTGATGTTCCTACATGTTGTGATTCCGCTGTCATATGCATGAAAAATTATTTTATTTATTGTTTCTGCTATTATCTGTACTCTGCTATGATGATTAATGTGTTACTTCCCAATGATTATCCTTAATACCGCCCCTCGGATTTTGGGATCGTCACAGTTGGTATCAGAGCTTTGGTTAACCTTAGTTCCGGGATCTAACACATTAAACACCTCGTCAGGATAGAATCAGTAGTGTTCTAATGCGAGTAGCTCATTAGAGATAGGATTAGCAATATCCTAGAATGAGCTAAGCAGATTAGCAAACAATTTGATCAGTACATCATCATTATTTTTCCTTGTATTCCCTTGCTTTATCATTTATGAAAATTATCAAATCTGTGAGCTTGACTCTTTTCTTGCTTATACAGTATTATCCTAGATGGCTACACGAGCAGCAGCAGCTAGAGGAGGCCGTGGAGGCCGAGGTGGAGCAGCAGGAGGACGGGGGAATATCCCCGTAGCTGTGGAAATCCCTATTGCTCAGCCACCAGCACCAGAAGACTTTGAGCTCGATAAAGTAGCAAAGAGGTACAGAAATCTTGGAGGAAAACCTTTTACTGGCACTGGCACAGTGACCGAAGCTATCGCTTGGCTGAAAACCTGTGAGAAAATCTTCGAAGGTATGGGTATGGGAACTAACAACAAAGCCCGACTTGGCATTTGGCTCCTTCAGGAAGAAGCAGAGCTGTGGTGGGATGCCATTACCTCTGGGGATGCAACTGGTACTATCCGGACTTGGGAGCAGTTCAAGACTTTGTTCAATGAGAAGTTTGTACCGGAACAAGCTCTAGAGAGGATGAGAGAGCAGTTTGCTAATCTCCAGCAGGGAGACCTCTCTATTCAGGACTATCTAAATAAGTTCACCCAGCTATCGCGCTATGCTCCAGAACTGATTTTAACCAACAAAGCCAAGAATAAGAGATTCATATTTGGGCTGAAGCGCAAGTACCACGATAGAGCTATGGGCAACATCAAACTCTCCTTTACAGAACTAGTAGAGATGGCTTGCAACTACGAAGACATGGATGAGAGGCATGCTAGCCAAGACCGCGCTAAAAGCCAAGCAGGGAATAAGCGCAAGGCTTCAACAGACCAACCCGAATCTAGCATTACCGCGGCCGCTACCCAAAAACCCGCAAAGATCCCAAAAGGAAACTGCTACAATTGCGGGAAGCCCGGTCATTTCTCTAATGTATGCAAGGCCCCAAAGAAGCCAAAGGCAAATAACTCAGTCGAATGCTACAACTGCCACAAGAAGGGGCACTACAGCAGGAACTGCCCTCTGAAGCAGAATGCACAGGTGGCCCATGTCTATGACGGGAAGATCCCGCCAGCTACCACGGATGGATCAGGTAAACCCGATGTCTTGGGAGGTACCCTTACTATTAAAAATATTCCTGTTTCTGTACTTTTTGATACTGGTGCATCACGTAGCTTTATATCTGGTATCCTTGTTCACAAACTAAAATTGAAACGAAGAAAACTTAGAGAACCAATTAAAGTTCAAAACCCGATAGGAGGTTCTGTTAGCCTCGGTATATATTGTAAAGTACCTATTTCCTTTTCTCGATACCGATTTCCTTTTGATTCGATCGTCATGGACCTTTCCGAATTTGATATTATTCTGGGACTCGATTGGTTGACAAACTTTAAGGCCGAAGTTAGATGTGCCGAAAGGATTGTGAAAGTTGAAACAAAATCGGGGCATATCACTATACCATGTCATGGCTCAGAAATTAATAGAACGGAATTTTGGTCTTCTTTAGAAATTACTCCCCCTTCGATAGAAAAGATACCGGTCGTGAAAAACTACGCGGATGTGTTTGAAGAAGTAGAAAACTTACCGCCGCAAAGATAAATTGAATTTAGGATAGATCTAATTCCTAACGCCCGACCAGTAGTACATCCAATAAGAGGAATGGCTCCGAAAGAAAAAGAACTAAGTAATCAATCCCGAGAATTGCTTTGGAAAGGTCTGATAAGACCAAGCTTTTCAGCATGGGGAGCCGCAGTAGTATTTGTCCCGAAATCAGACGGTACTCTGAGACTTTGCGTCGATTACCGAGATCTCAATAAACAAACACTGAAGAACAAATATCCTTTGCCCCGAATAGACGATCTGTTAGATCAATTAAATGGAGCAACAGTATTCTCCAGAATGGACCTAGCTACAGGTTTCCACCAATTGCGTATAGCCGAAGACTGTGTTCCTTTGACAGCCTTCAGGGGTCCCGATTTATTGTACGAATGGTTAGTAATGCCGTTCGGTTTGTGCAACGCTCCGGCATACTTCGTTGATCTTATGAACAGAGTGTTCCGTGGTGTATTGAATAAATTCGTTCTAGTCTTCATCGATGACATTCTGATCTACTCTAAGTCGGAAGAAGAGCATGCAAAACATTTAGAACAAGTGTTGAAAATTCTGAGGAGAAATGTCTTGAAAGCTAAATTTTCTAAGTGTGTCTTCTGGCAGAATGAAGTTAAATTCCTTGGCCATGTCGTATCAAAAGAAGGAATTGCTGTAGATCCAAGCAAAATTACAGCGATTCAGAATTGGAAACAACCTACTACTCCCACAGAAGTTCGAAGTTTCCTTGGATTAGCTAGTTACTATCGGAAATTCGTTCAGGATTTTTCAAAGATATCAGGAGTATTGACAAAGCTTACAAAGAAGCATGAGAAATTCAAATGGACTCCCGAATGTGAAGAAGCTTTCCAAGAGCTAAAACTGAAGTTGACAACTGCTCCGGTATTGACAATAATAGAAGGCAACCAAGACTTGACTGTATGGACAGATGCTTCTATTAGAGGGCTAGGCGCAGTGTTAATGCAAAAAGGCCAAGTGATCGCTTATGCCAGCCGTCAACTAAAGCCGCATGAAAGAAACTATGCTACTCATGATCTTGAGTTATTAGCTATCGTGTTTGCTTTAAGAATCTGGAGGCATTATTTACTGGGCGAGAAATTCGAACTATTTACCGATCATCAATCCTTGAAATACCTGTTCACCCAGAAAGATTTAAACCTGAGGCAACAACGTTGGTTAGAATTCCTTGCAGCATACGATTTTGAAATTATATACACTCCAGGGAAAGCCAATGTTGTAGCAGATGCGCTCAGCAGAAAGAATGAAATCATCGCCAGTTTTGTCATCACGTCTTCATTAATAGACAGGATCTCGACTCTTCAAAAAGACGATGAATTTATTCAAAGAATCAGTCAAAGAATCAAAGGAGGTGAATCCACAAGTTTTCGACTCGATGGCAAGGGAGTTCTAAGATTAAAGGGTAGAATCTGCATCCCAAACCTTCCCGAGCTCAAAAGAGAAATACTTGATGAGTGCCACAAATCCAAACTAAGTATCCATCCCGGTGTGAGCAAAATGTATAACGATATCAAACGTACATTCTGGTGGAGGTCAATGAAAAGAGATATCTCATTATATGTTAGCAGATGCCCCACTTGTCAGCTAGTTAAGAGTGATCAGCAGAAATTGGCTGGATTATTACAACCATTAGAAATTCCAGGATGGAAGTGGGAACAAATCTCGATGGATTTTATCGATGGCCTGCCTCGAACTAGAAAAGGAAACGACAGTATATGGGTAATCGTAGATCGCTTCACGAAGACTGCCCATTTCATACCTGTCCGATCCAACAGAACGGCTCAAAGTCTGGCACAGATTTACTTCAGAGAAATAGTTAAACTTCATGGGGTGCCGCTCAGTATAGTCAGCGATAGAGATCCCCTATTTACTAGCAAATTCTGGGAAGCCTTCCAGACAGAATTGGGAACCAAATTAAATCTAAGCACCGCTTATCACCCTCAGACAGACGGCCAAACTGAGCGGGTGAATAGTATTTTAGAGGATCTATTGCGGGCTTGCGTTATTGATTTTGGAGGCTCATGGGAAGATCACTTACATTTAGCAGAATTCTCTTACAACAATAGCTATCAAGCAAGTTTGGGAATGTCCCCATTTGAAGCATTATACGGTAGACCGTGCAGATCTCCCGCATGTTGGGTAGAACCTGGCAACAGACTTGTGTTAGGGCCCGATATGATTCAAGAAGCATCAGATAAAGTCGATTACATTAAGAAGCGATTAAAAACCGCACAGAGCCGACAGAAAAGTTATGCTGATGCGAGAAGAAGGGATATATCGTTTGCCGTTGATGATTATGTTTATTTAAGAGTTTCTCCAATGCGAGGAGTAATCAGATTTGGCAAAACTGGGAAGTTGGCACCGAGGTTTATTGGTCCCTTTCCTATACTTGAACGGATTGGAACTCTTGCATATAGGGTTTCATTACCTGATTGGTAGCCGGGTGTACATGATGTGTTCCACGTATCTCAGCTCAGAAAACATGTTCATGATCCAGATCTTGTTGTGGAAGAAGCAGCACAACATGATATTTACATAACTCCAGAATTAGCACTCAAGAGAGATCCATTAAAGATAGTTGGCAAAGAAACTAGAGAGCTAAGGAGGAAAAAGATTCATTTAGTCAAAGTGCAGTGGAGTAGTGATCCTAGAGACTGTACTTGGGAGACTGAGGAAAGCATTAAACAAGCCTATCCCAAATGCAAAGTGGACATCTCTGACTAACTCCGGTGCAAGGTACCTTTACAATACTTTGCATTTACATTTTATTTCCTGCTTAGCTGTTATTTCCTTTTCGAGGACGAAAAGTTTTAAGTGGGGGAGATTGTAATAACCCGGAAAATGTGAACCAGTTTAAAATTTTTAAATTTGGTTATTAACAAGAAATTTGAATAGTTGAAATAATATATTTCAATAAAATATAGAATTGTGTATATTATGGCAGTTTGAAATTTTGAATATAAACTTTGTCTGACTGTACCGAGTGGAAAATATAACGGATTTTAACGAAACTGAAAATATTTAAATCTGTTTATCAATACCTTTCTAACGAATCTGAAAAATCGAAATTTCATAGCGGAAATCAAAAGTTATGGCCAGATGAATTTTCAGAAAGGTCGCTATATAGTATATATAGCCCTTGAAAATTGAGATTTTGCAAACGACCTCGGAATTCGACGAAACCACTTTTGTTGGGTCCGGGATGTCAAATTATTGCTAAGTTTCAAATTTCATAATTTTTGAAGCTAGTATGTGAGCGGGGCAAAAGATAACGTGTTTGGTCAAATTCTGTTAAAATGGGTCGACCTAAAAATGGCCGTTTTGCAAACGAGCTCAGAATTCGACGAAACTGGTTTTGTTAGGACCGTATCGTCAAAACAAAGCTAGAATTATTTTTCTGGAATTTTTCGGTTCGGTTTGTGGCCCTGGCAAACTGAAATGTACGTTTAAATTAAATATCGAATGTTTTATATTTTAATTTGAAAAATAACTGACTGTAACAGTCGAAATGGCCAACGAAACATATCCCATTGTGTTCGGAATAGGGGTATTTAGCTAGGGGCGACAGTCGTTGGGTTTGATTTAGAGGTCGTTTGTGGAAGGGGGTATTTTTGGAATTAAATAAATTAAAAATTAAAATAAAAAGGGCATGGGCCAATCAGAATCCATCTTCTCCACCGAAACACCTGTCGCGACGCGGAAACCCATCCAAAACTTCTCTCTTAAATTTCTCCGCATCCACTCAACGAAATCGAGCAAACCCAGTTTCAATTTGAAGAGCGTTCAGAGATCTTCAAATCCATAGTAATTTCACGAATTATCATTGAGTATTGAAGGAGATATCGCGTCGGGAAGCTCCGACCTTTGCGCCGCCGCCGTGCCCTCCAGGAGGCGTCGAGTTGGACATCTCAGGTAGCTTTGGAAAGCTCTCTCCTTCCTCTTCGACGTGGCGCTGGCCGTTCGTCCTAAAGCTTCGTAGATTTGCCGAAAAATTCAACCCTAGCTTTCGAATCAAAAAGGGGTATACGGCTGAAACTGATTTTTACACTTTAAAGCATTGCAAACTTGTAAAAATCATATCTTTTTGCTATGTTAACGAAATTCGATGAAACAGGAGACACCGTGACCGCAAGGAGGCTCTCTACATTCTAGAAGAAGCCGCGGATTTTTCTGACCTTCCTACGATTTTTAGCACCGCAATAACCAATGTGAGGAATCTAAACTATTTGTGTGAATGTAATCGCGTTGTATAAATTATATAAGCGAAGTGTAAATTATATACGCATTGTATACCTCATGTACATGTGTTGTATAAGTTATATTAGCGATGTATAAATTATACAAGCGTTGTTTGAAACATATATGCTTTGAATTGTGATGAAATGCAAGTGAATTATTATATTATATATATATATATATATTTATATATACTCCCCTCGTCCACAGACCATGGACGATATTTATTGCTTGTGATTGACGTGATATTATATGGTATGACGAATGGTTGGAAATAATTGTTTGTGGTTGATATTATGGTTGAAAAATACCTTTGTGGTTGAAAAATACCCTCTTGTGGTTGAAACAAAATAGAATAGGATTGTGGAATTGAAAATAAAACATGCCGCCTGCGTGCGAACTAGATGCATGATCCCCATTGTCAAAAACCGCGAGGTTTTAAGGTAGAGCGAGGAGCCGTACTAGGGACGGTCCCGGTTTTAAGTACCCTGCCGTTATGCTGCCGAAATTTTCTGAAATATTTATGTGTTAGAATAATTTTCATTCATTGAAATTATTTACATAAACTATATCGAATATTCATGTGTTGAGTTGCAATTCATTCGTTGAGTTGAAATTCATGTGTTGAATATTATTCGAATTTAAACAAATGGCATTAGCGATAAAAATCACATTTTTATATATATACAAACTATATCGAATATTCATGTGTTGAGTTGCAATTCATTCGTTGAGTTGAAATTCATGTGTTGAATATTATTCGAATTTAAACAAATGGCTTTAGCGATAAAAATCACATTTTTATATATATACAAACGATATCGAATATTCATGTGTTGAGTTGCAATTCATTCATTGAGTTGAAATTCATGTGTTGAATATTATTTGAATTTAAACAAATGGCTTTAGCAATAAAAATCACATTTTTATATATATATACAAACGATATCGAATATTCATGTGTTGAGTTGCAATTCATTCGTTGAGTTGAAATTCATGTGTTGAATATTATTCGAATTTAAACAAATGGCTTTAGCGATAAAAATCACATTTTTATATATATACAAACGATATCGAATATTCATGTGTTGAGTTGCAATTCATTCGTTGAGTTGAAATTAATGTGTTGAATATTATTTGAATTTAAACAAATGGCTTTAGCAATAAAAATCACATTTTTATATATATACAAACGATATCGAATATTCATGTGTTGAGTTGCAATTCATTCGTTGAGTTGAAATTCATGTGTTGAATATTATTCGAATTTAAACAAATGGCTTTAGCGATAAAAATCACATTTTTATATATATACAAACGATATGGAATATTCATGTGTTGAGTTGCAATTCATTCGTTGAGTTGAAATTCATGTGTTGAATGTTATCGTCTTTTAAAAATAAAATGAATAGACAATGAAAACTATATTTTTATAGTGAATAAGAAGTGTTAAAAATACACAGGTGTCGAATAAATATTTTTGATGATAAAAATATTCCTTTTATCATGTATACGCTTAGTTAAAAATACACAGGTGTCGAATAAATATTTTTGATGATAAAAATATTCCTTTTATCATGTATACGCTTAGTTAAAAATACACATGTGTCGAATAAATATTTTTGATGATAAAAATATTCCTTTTATCATGTATACGCTTAGTTAAAAATACACACGTGTTGAAATAAATAATAGTTTGCTAGAAATATTATTATTAGCTTTGTTCTGCATATATATACATGTGTTGAACAGGAAAAATGGATTAGCTGTAGAGTAAAGAAATTATTTGCGTGCCCGACAAATAGGTAAACCTTGATGTGTTGGCTGCGCAATTTTATTATATATCAACTCCTGTGAATGTCATTGGATGCGGAGTGCTGGTTATTCTGTGTGAAATAATAAATAACGCCATAGGATAGTAACAATTAATTTTGAACTACACTACATGGCATACTTCTTGACGATAGGCATACTTCATCATATTCCACATAAGCAATTGGAGCTTGTGTGACGAGGTGGAAGATTTACCATATAAGCAAGAGGCTTGTATGGCGATGACTATGTACTACAGGTTGAACTGATGACTGATATGGACTATATAAATTATAACGATAAATTGCCAAATTAATAAAAACCCCACACGGGTCTAGAGTTGACAATAATCACGTCGCTCTAGTTATTAGATACGGCACATGGACTATTTATTTCCACACGTAAACGGGGTGACGGGAATTTATTCTCTGGAGTGATTATCAGTACATGCTCCCCCGTAAACACCAAAATATATCACTAAAAATATGTGAATGCTTTTTAGGATTTATTGGGTACCTAATACGGCCCAATAAATTTCCAAACCCCTCCCCGTACAAAGGAGGTTATGGCGAAATTTTTCGAAATATTAAGGCGTTAGTGAAATATTTGAAGTGAAAACGAAGTTGAAAATATAAAATGAACTATAGTTGAAACTATGGAATGAACTATATTTATATATATAAATATAAATATAATTAAAAGGGAATAGAGGCCGTGCAGTTCGCGTTTCGGAATCGTAATTTGAAACGATTAGTACGAGAAATCCGACCATCGGATTTTCCCGAAACCGCAACCGCTGGGTTCGCCTTGGAAATACCTTTCCAACGGCACCAACCTTGTAAAAATCCAACGGTTGGATTGTCCGGAATGTTTAATTCAAATCTGAAGAAAAACAGCGCCAGAATCGTTTATATTTATATATAAATATAAATATAATTAAATTTAATCGAATAACGACGCTGCAGTTCGAATTTTGAAACCGTAACTTCAAACGACTAGTGTGGAAGATCCGACCGTCGGATTCTCACGAAACTGGAACCGTTGGGTTCGCTTTGGGAATATCTTCCCACTGATATAGACTTTGTAGAAATCCAACGGTTAGATTTTCCTATATGTGTAAAACAAATCTGAAGAAAAACAGCGCCAGTGCAACGACACGACCTGAAACGTCGTTTAATTAAATATGGCCATTTTTAAATAAATAAAAATGGCGAAAAATCGTTATAAAATATTATAAGCAACATAGGTTGCAAATAAACCAATTGGGCTTGAATTGTTTGATATTTGATGGTTGTATGTGTATGACATGAAAATAACACTAAAGAACCCAAAGGATGGATGTCGAATAACATAACCATAAAATGAATCGATTTAAATTCTAATGACGTGAATTATTTGAAAAGGCCGAGCTAACCCTCATTTCAAATAATTTATCGAGCGATTCGAATTGGAAAATGCAAAGACGATTCAAGACCGACGATCTTCGTATCGGTTGGATGGGCGCTACTGAGGTTCCTAACCGGAGTAGCTACCGGAAGGGGACGGAAGTAGTAGCCGTCTGAACGTATGTGTTGATTGGACGGATTTGCGAGGAATTGACGCCTCCGGTTTCGTTCAGACCCAGGACGGACTTGTAAATGGACTGTGTGTCTGACATTGGATTTTGTTCTATACTGATTGATCTCTGTTAAATATATATCTGTTTGGCGGTGGAGAATTTATTCTTTTGCTTAACGCCCTTCTCTGAGACGTACGAGCTCAGAGGTTATATATCGATGGAAATCAATCGTATGGAGTGGACTGCCTATATGGCATGCCAAGATGCTATGATCAAGGCTTCTGTTGCAAAGCAAAGTCTTGTGGATGATGATCAAAGCAAGGTCTACGTGGCCTAGCTTTGTGTATTTCGTAGATTCGCGAACCTCACACCCCGGTATGAGTTAAAAACGGGATACGGGCCGCTGGGAGAGCACGACGTTTCTTTCTAGCTATGGTGGTGTCAGTGACTTACCAGCTCTGACATATATATCTACTTTTCACCTTTGTGGTTTTTGGAATGCGAGGCGCCTCGATTATAGGTCTGTAAGGACCGGGAAACGTGTGTTCAGGAATTGCCAATCCTCTAACGTAAGTGAGGACCGGCCCAGCCGATCCAGGGGTTACCCAGAGTGCGTAGTCCCGAGGCATTTGCTAGAGTGTCTCGAAGCGGAGAGGAGCTTGCCCCTTGCCTCGACTCATGACGGAAGTCCAATTTCCAATACGAAATAACGGACTTGATTGTAGTACTAGTATGGTGACATAGTATATGGTAACTATGCCGCCTATGATTGATACTTATGATGCTATTCGTTTTTGAAACATATATGCACTAGTAATAATATCAAATGATTTTGCTTTATACGTATCAAGCATATTTGGCTATTATAAGGTAAAACTCTATCCTCCGGCTTGCGTTGCATTGTGTGATGGGACCTGAGTCTTATAATGGCTTCATTCTTTCTAAAAGCATTGCGTTGTTTTAAAAGAAATTTTTTTTTAAATGCACTAGCAATCACTGGAGTAAACCCGTTCCGCGAAAGTGGCGTGGTCCTATGATTAGCTATTTACTGTTGGTTAACTGTTAAATAGATTCCTCATACCAGTCCCCATGACTGACTTGTTGTTTGTTTCACTTTGCAAACGCGGGTGCCCTTATTTTCACACGGGCAGCCTAGTACACAGGTGACAGGTGGTTTTTGGTTCTGCACTGCTGCATAGAGTGCACTTTTGGCTCATGGCGAGGCTGACTTCATAGAGATGACTTTGATATTTTCCGCCATTACTGTATTTATATTATGATTCCGCCACTGGCGATGCAGACTGATTTACTTTCCGTATTTCCCACTATATGTATATGTATTCCGCCTTCGGCGATGTAGACTGATACTCTTATTATGTCTCACTGCATGTATGTATTCCGCCTTTGGCGATGATGACTGATCACTTTCCTTTTATTTACTAAGTATATCCCACGTTATGCTATTCTGATGTTCCTACATGTTGTGATTCCGCTGTCATATGCATGAAAAATTATTTTATTTATTGTTTCTGCTATTATCTGTACTCTGCTATGATGATTAATGTGTTACTTCCCAATGATTATCCTTAATACCGCCCCTCGGATTTTGGGATCGTCACAGTTGGTATCAGAGCTTTGGTTAACCTTAGTTCCGGGATCTAACACATTAAACACCTCGTCAGGATAGAATCAGTAGTGTTCTAATGCGAGTAGCTCATTAGAGATAGGATTAGCAATATCCTAGAATGAGCTAAGCAGATTAGCAAACAATTTGATCAGTACATCATCATTATTTTTCCTTGTATTCCCTTGCTTTATCATTTATGAAAATTATCAAATCTGTGAGCTTGACTCTTTTCTTGCTTATACAGTATTATCCTAGATGGCTACACGAGCAGCAGCAGCTAGAGGAGGCCGTGGAGGCCGAGGTGGAGCAGCAGGAGGACGGGGGAATATCCCCGTAGCTGTGGAAATCCCTATTGCTCAGCCACCAGCACCAGAAGACTTTGAGCTCGATAAAGTAGCAAAGAGGTACAGAAATCTTGGAGGAAAACCTTTTACTGGCACTGGCACAGTGACCGAAGCTATCGCTTGGCTGAAAACCTGTGAGAAAATCTTCGAAGGTATGGGTATGGGAACTAACAACAAAGCCCGACTTGGCATTTGGCTCCTTCAGGAAGAAGCAGAGCTGTGGTGGGATGCCATTACCTCTGGGGATGCAACTGGTACTATCCGGACTTGGGAGCAGTTCAAGACTTTGTTCAATGAGAAGTTTGTACCGGAACAAGCTCTAGAGAGGATGAGAGAGCAGTTTGCTAATCTCCAGCAGGGAGACCTCTCTATTCAGGACTATCTAAATAAGTTCACCCAGCTATCGTGCTATGCTCCAGAACTGATTTTAACCAACAAAGCCAAGAATAAGAGATTCATATTTGGGCTGAAGCGCAAGTACCACGATAGAGCTATGAGCAACATCAAACTCTCCTTTACAGAACTAGTAGAGATGGCTTGCAACTACGAAGACATGGATGAGAGGCATGCTAGCCAAGACCGCGCTAAAAGCCAAGCAGGGAATAAGCGCAAGGCTTCAACAGACCAACCCGAATCTAGCATTACCGTGGCCGCTCCTCAAAAACCCGCAAAGATCCCAAAAGGAAACTGCTACAATTGCGGGAAGCCCGGTCATTTCTCTAATGTATGCAAGGCCCCAAAGAAGCCAAAGGCAAATAACTCAGCCGAATGCTACAACTGCCACAAGAAGGGGCACTACAGCAGGAACTGCCCTCTGAAGCAGAATGCACAGGTGGCCCATGTCTATGACGGGAAGATCCCGCCAGCTACCACGGATGGATCAGGTAAACCCGATGTCTTGGGAGGTACCCTTACTATTAAAAATATTCCTGTTTCTGTACTTTTTGATACTGGTGCATCACGTAGCTTTATATCTGGTATCCTTGTTCACAAACTAAAATTGAAACGAAGAAAACATAGAGAACCAATTAAAGTTCAAAACCCGATAGGAGGTTCTGTTAGCCTCGGTATATATTGTAAAGTACCTATTTCCTTTTCTCGATACCGATTTCCTTTTGATTCGATCGTCATGGACCTTTCCGAATTTGATATTATTCTGGGACTCGATTGGTTGACAAACTTTAAGGCCGAAGTTAGATGTGCCGAAAGGATTGTGAAAGTTGAAACAAAATCGGGGCATATCACTATACCATGTCATGGCTCAGAAATTAATAGAACGGAATTTTGGTCTTCTTTAGAAATTACTCCCCCTTCGATAGAAAAGATACCGGTCGTGAAAAACTACGCGGATGTGTTTGAAGAAGTAGAAAACTTACCGCCGCAAAGATAAATTGAATTTAGGATAGATCTAATTCCTAACGCCCGACCAGTAGTACATCCAATAAGAGGAATGGCTCCGAAAGAAAAAGAAGAACTAAGTAATCAAACCCGAGAACTGCTTTGGAAAGGTCTGATAAGACCAAGCTTTTCAGCATGGGGAGCCGCAGTAGTATTTGTCCCGAAATCAGACGGTACTCTGAGACTTTGCGTCGATTACCGAGATCTCAATAAACAAACACTGAAGAACAAATATCCTTTGCCCCGAATAGACGATCTGTTAGATCAATTAAATGGAGCAACAGTATTCTCCAGAATGGACCTAGCTACAGGTTTCCACCAATTGCGTATAGCCGAAGACTGTGTTCCTTTGACAGCCTTCAGGGGTCCCGATTTATTGTACGAATGGTTAGTAATGCCGTTCGGTTTGTGCAACGCTCCGGCATACTTCGTTGATCTTATGAACAGAGTGTTCCGTGGTGTATTGAATAAATTCGTTCTAGTCTTCATCGATGACATTCTGATCTACTCTAAGTCGGAAGAAGAGCATGCAAAACATTTAGAACAAGTGTTGAAAATTCTGAGGAGAAATGTCTTGAAAGCTAAATTTTCTAAGTGTGTCTTCTGGCAGAATGAAGTTAAATTCCTTGGCCATGTCGTATCAAAAGAAGGAATTGTTGTAGATCCAAGCAAAATTACAGCGATTCAGAACTGGAAACAACCTACTACTCCCACAGAAGTTCGAAGTTTCCTTGGATTAGGTAGTTACTATCGGAAATTCGTTCAGGATTTTTCAAAGATATCAGGAGTATTGACAAAGCTTACAAAGAAGCATGAGAAATTCAAATGGACTCCCGAATGTGAAGAAGCTTTCCAAGAGCTAAAACTGAAGTTGACAACTGCTCCGGTATTGACAATAATAGAAGGCAACCAAGACTTGACTGTATGGACAGATGCTTCTATTAGAGGGCTAGGCGCAGTGTTAATGCAAAAAGGCCAAGTGATCGCTTATGCCAGCCGTCAACTA
Organism: Allium sativum; assembly: GCA_030737875.1. Taxonomy (NCBI): domain Eukaryota; kingdom Viridiplantae; phylum Streptophyta; class Magnoliopsida; order Asparagales; family Amaryllidaceae; genus Allium; species Allium sativum. The sequence continues at coordinate 842,851,223 of CM060919.1, read as the reverse complement.
AAGCCGCATGAAAGAAACTATGCTACTCATGATCTTGAGTTATTAGCTATCGTGTTTGCTTTAAGAATCTGGAGGCATTATTTACTGGGCGAGAAATTCGAACTATTTACCGATCATCAATCCTTGAAATACCTGTTCACCCATAAAGATTTAAACCTGAGGCAACAACGTTGGTTAGAATTCCTTGCAGCATACGATTTTGAAATTATATACACTCCAGGGAAAGCCAATGTTGTAGCAGATGCGCTCAGCAGAAAGAATGAAATCATCGCCAGTTTTGTCATCACGTCTTCATTAATAGACAGGATCTCGACTCTTCAGAAAGACGATGAATTTATTCAAAGAATCAGTCAAAGAATCAAAGGAGGTGAATCCATAAGTTTTCGACTCGATGGCAAGGGAGTTCTAAGATTAAAGGGTAGAATCTGCATCCCAAACCTTCCCGAGCTCAGAAGAGAAATACTTGATGAGTGCCACAAATCCAAACTAAGTATCCATCCCGGTGTGAGCAAAATGTATAACGATATCAAACGTACATTCTGGTGGAGGTCAATGAAAAGAGATATCTCATTATATGTTAGCAGATGCCCCACTTGTCAGCTAGTTAAGAGTGATCAGCAGAAATTGGCTGGATTATTACAACCATTAGAAATTCCAGGATGGAAGTGGGAACAAATCTCGATGGATTTTATCGATGGCCTGCCTCGAACTAGAAAAGGAAACGACAGTATATGGGTAATTGTAGATCGCTTCACGAAGACTGCCCATTTCATACCTGTCCGATCCAACAGAACGGCTCAAAGTCTGGCACAGATTTACTTCAGAGAAATAGTTAAACTTCATGGGGTGCCGCTCAGTATAGTCAGCGATAGAGATCCCCTATTTACTAGCAAATTCTGGGAAGCCTTCCAGACAGAATTGGGAACCAAATTAAATCTAAGCACCGCTTATCACCCTCAGACAGACGACCAAACTGAGCGGGTGAATAGTATTTTAGAGGATCTATTGCGGGCTTGCGTTATTGATTTTGGAGGCTCATGGGAAGATCACTTACATTTAGCAGAATTCTCTTACAACAATAGCTATCAAGCAAGTTTGGGAATGTCCCCATTTGAAGCATTATACGGTAGACCGTGCAGATCTCCCGCATGTTGGGTAGAACCTGGCAACAGACTTGTGTTAGGGCCCGATATGATTCAAGAAGCATCAGATAAAGTCGATTACATTAAGAAGCGATTAAAAACCGCACAGAGCCGACAGAAAAGTTATGCTGATGCGAGAAGAAGGGATATATCGTTTGCCGTTGATGATTATGTTTATTTAAGAGTTTCTCCAATGCGAGGAGTAATCAGATTTGGCAAAACTGGGAAGTTGGCACCGAGGTTTATTGGTCCCTTTCCTATACTTGAACGGATTGGAACTCTTGCATATAGGGTTTCATTACCTGATTGGTTGCCGGGTGTACATGATGTGTTCCACGTATCTCAGCTCAGAAAACATGTTCATGATCCAGATCTTGTTGTGGAAGAAGCAGCACAACATGATATTTACATAACTCCAGAATTAGCACTCAAGAGAGATCCATTAAAGATAGTTGGCAAAGAAACTAGAGAGCTAAGGAGGAAAAAGATTCATTTAGTCAAAGTGCAGTGGAGTAGTGATCCTAGAGACTGTACTTGGGAGACTGAGGAAAGCATTAAACAAGCCTATCCCAAATGCAGAGTGGACATCTCTGACTAACTCCGGTGCAAGGTACCTTTACAATACTTTGCATTTACATTTTATTTCCTGCTTAGCTGTTATTTCCTTTTCGAGGACGAAAAGTTTTAAGTGGGGGAGATTGTAATAACCCGGAAAATGTGAACCAGTTTAAAATTTTTAAATTTGGTTATTAACAAGAAATTTGAATAGTTGAAATAATATATTTCAATAAAATATAGAATTGTGTATATTATGGCAGTTTGAAATTTTGAATATAAACTTTGTCTGACTGTACCGAGTGGAAAATATAAAGGATTTTAACGAAACTGAAAATATTTAAATCTGTTTATCAATACCTTTCTAACGAATCTGAAAAATCGAAATTTCATAGCGGAAATCAAAAGTTATGGCCAGATGAATTTTCAGAAAGGTCGCTATATAGTATATATAGCCCTTGAAAATTGAGATTTTGCATACGACCTCGGAATTCGACGAAACCACTTTTGTTGGGTCCGGGATGTCAAATTATTGCTAAGTTTCAAATTTCATAATTTTTGAAGCTAGTATGTGAGCGGGGCAAAAGATAACGTGTTTGGTCAAATTCTGTTAAAATGGGTCGACCTAAAAATGGCCGTTTTGCAAACGAGCTCAGAATTCGATGAAACTGGTTTTGTTAGGACCGTATCGTCAAAAGAAAGCTAGAATTATTTTTCTGGAATTTTTCGGTTCAGTTTGTGGCCCTGGCAAACTGAAATGTACGTTTAAATTAAATATCGAATGTTTTATATTTTAATTTGAAAAATAACTGACTGTAACAGTCGAAATGGCCAACGAAACATATCCCATTATGTTCGGAATGGGGGTATTTAGCTAGGGGCGACAGTCGTTGGGTTTGATTTAGAGGTCGTTTGTGGAAGGGGGTATTTTTGGAATTAAATAAATTAAAAATTAAAATAAAAAGGGCATGGGCCAATCAGAATCCATCTTCTCCACCGAAACACCTGTCGCGACGCGGAAACCCATCCAAAACTTCTCTCTTAAATTTCTCCGCATCCACTCAACGAAATCGAGCAAACCCAGTTTCAATTTGAAGAGCGTTCAGAGATCTTCAAATCCATAGTAATTTCACGAATTATCATTGAGTATTGAAGGAGATATCGCGTCGGGAAGCTCCGACCTTTGCGCCGCCGCCGTGCCCTCCAGGAGGCGTCGAGTTGGACATCTCAGGTAGCTTTGGAAAGCTCTCTCCTTCCTCTTCGACGTGGCGCTGGCCGTTCGTCCTAAAGCTTCGTAGATTTGCCGAAAAATTCAACCCTAACTTTCGAATCAAAAAGGGGTATACGGCTGAAACTGATTTTTACACTTTAAAGCGTTGCAAACTTGTAAAATTCATATCTTTTTGCTATGTTAACGAAATTCGATGAAACAGGAGACACCGTGACCGCAAGGAGGCTCTCTACATTCTAGAAGAAGCCGCGGATTTTTCTGACCTTCCTACGATTTTTAGCACCGCAATAACCAATGCGAGGAATCTAAACTATTTGTGTGAATGTAATCGCGTTGTATAAATTATATAAGCGAAGTGTAAATTATATACGCATAGTATACCTCATGTACATGTGTTGTATAAGTTATATTAGCGATGTATAAATTATACAAGCGTTGTTTGAAACATATATGCTTTGAATTGTGATGAAATGCAAGTGAATTATTATATTATATTATATATATATATATATATTTATATATACTCCCCTCGTCCACAGACCATGGACGATATTTATTGCTTGTGATTGACGTGATATTATATGGTATGACGAATGGTTGGAAATAATTGTTTGTGGTTGATATTATGGTTGAAAAATACCTTTGTGGTTGAAAAATACCCTCTTGTGGTTGAAACAAAATAGAATAGGATTGTGGAATTGAAAATAAAACATGCCGCCTGCGTGCGAACTAGATGCATGATCCCCATTGTCAAAAACCGCGAGGTTTTAAGGTAGAGCGAGGAGCCGTACTAGGGACGGTCCCGGTTTTAACTACCCTGCCGTTATGCTGCCGAAATTTTCTGAAATATTTATGTGTTAGAATAATTTTCATTCATTGAAATTATTTACATAAACTATATCGAATATTCATGTGTTGAGTTGCAATTCATTCGTTGAGTTGAAATTCATGTGTTGAATATTATTCGAATTTAAACAAATGGCTTTAGCGATAAAAATCACATTTTTATATATATACAAACTATATCGAATATTCATGTGTTGAGTTGCAATTCATTCGTTGAGTTGAAATTCATGTGTTGAATATTATTCGAATTTAAACAAATGGCTTTAGCGATAAAAATTACATTTTTATATATATACAAACGATATCGAATATTCATGTGTTGAGTTGCAATTCATTCGTTGAGTTGAAATTCATGTGTTGAATATTATTTGAATTTAAACAAATGGCTTTAGCAATAAAAATCACATTTTTATATATATACAAACGATATCGAATATTCATGTGTTGAGTTGCAATTCATTCGTTGAGTTGAAATTCATGTGTTGAATATTATTCGAATTTAAACAAATGGCTTTAGCGATAAAAATCACATTTTTATATATATACAAACGATATCGAATATTCATGTGTTGAGTTGCAATTCATTCGTTGAGTTGAAATTCATGTGTTGAATATTATTTGAATTTAAACAAATGGCTTTAGCAATAAAAATCACATTTTTATATATATACAAACGATATCAAATATTCATGTGTTGAGTTGCAATTCATTCGTTGAGTTGAAATTCATGTGTTGAATATTATTCGAATTTAAACAAATGGCTTTAGCGATAAAAATCACATTTTTATATATATACAAACGATATGGAATATTCATGTGTTGAGTTGCAATTCATTCGTTGAGTTGAAATTCATGTGTTGAATGTTATCGTCTTTTAAAAATAAAATGAATAGACAATGAAAACTATATTTTTATAGTGAATAAGAAGTGTTAAAAATACACAGGTGTCGAATAAATATTTTTGATGATAAAAATATTCCTTTTATCATGTATACGCTTAGTTAAAAATACACAGGTGTCGAATAAATATTTTTGATGATAAAAATATTCCTTTTATCATGTATACGCTTAGTTAAAAATACACATGTGTCGAATAAATATTTTTGATGATAAAAATATTCCTTTTATCATGTATACGCTTAGTTAAAAATACACACGTGTTGAAATAAATAATAGTTTGCTAGAAATATTATTATTAGCTTTGTTCTGCATATATATACATGTGTTGAACAGGAAAAATGGATTAGCTGTAGAGTAAAGAAATTATTTGCGTGCCCGACAAATAGGTAAACCTTGATGTGTTGGCTGCGCAATTTTATTATATATCAACTCCTGTGAATGCCATTGGATGCGGAGTGCTGGTTATTCTGTGTGAAATAATAAATAACGCCATAGGATAGTAACAATTAATTTTGAACTATACTACATGGCATACTTCTTGACGATAGGCATACTTCATCATATTCCACATAAGCAATTGGAGCTTGTGTGACGAGGTGGAAGATTTACCATATAAGCAAGAGGCTTGTATGGCGATGACTATGTACTACAGGTTGAACTGATGACTGATATGGACTATATAAATTATAACGATAAATTGCCATATTAATAAAAACCCCACACGGGTCTAGAGTTGACAATAATCACGTCGCTCTAGTTATTAGATACGGCACATGGACTATTTATTTCCACACGGAAACGGGGTGACGGGAATTTATTCTCTGGAGTGATTATCAGTACATGCTCCCCCGTAAACACCAAAATATATCACTAAAAATATGTGAATGCTTTTTAGGATTTATTGGGTACCTAATACGGCCCAATAAATTTCCAAACCCCTCCCCGTACAAAGGAGGTTATGGCGAAATTTTTCGAAATATTAAGGCGTTAGTGAAATATTTGAAGTGAAAACGAAGTTGAAAATATAAAATGAACTATAGTTGAAACTATGGAATGAACTATATTTATATATATATATATAAATATAATTAAAAGGGAATAGAGGCCGTGCAGTTCGCGTTTCGGAATCGTAATTTGAAACGATTAGTACGAGAAATCCGACCATCGGATTTTCCCGAAACCGCAACCGCTGGGTTCGCCTTGGAAATACCTTTCCAACGGCACCAACCTTGTAAAAATCCAACGGTTGGATTGTCCGGAATGTTTAATTCAAATCTGAAGAAAAACAGCGCTAGAATCGTTTATATTTATATATAAATATAAATATAATTAAATTTAATCGAATAACGACGCTGCAGTTCGAATTTTGAAACCGTAACTTCAAACGACTAGTGTGGAAGATCCGACCGTCGGATTCTCACGAAACTGGAACCGTTGGGTTCGCTTTGGGAATATCTTCCCACTGATATAGACTTTGTAGAAATCCAACGGTTAGATTTTCCGATATGTGTAAAACAAATCTGAAGAAAAACAGCGCCAGTGCCACGACACGACCTGAAACGTCGTTTAATTAAATATGGCCATTTTTAAATAAATAAAAATGGCGAAAAATCGTTATAAAATATTATAAGCAACATAGGTTGCAAATAAACCAATTGGGCTTGAATTGTTTGATATTTGATGGTTGTATGTGTATGACATGAAAATAACACTAAAGAACCCAAAGGATGGATGTCGAATAACATAACCATAAAATGAATCGATTTAAATTCTAATGACGTGAATTATTTGAAAAGGCCGAGCTAACCCTCATTTCAAATAATTTATCGAGCGATTCGAATTGGAAAATGCAAAGACGATTCAAGACCGACGATCTTCGTATCGGTTGGATGGGCGCTACTGAGGTTCCTAACCGGAGTAGCTACCGGAAGGGGACGGAAGTAGTAGCCGTCTGAACGTATGTGTTGATTGGACGGATTTGCGAGGAATTGACGCCTCCGGTTTCGTTCAGACCCAGGACGGACTTGTAAATGGACTGTGTGTCTGACATTGGATTTTGTTCTATACTGATTGATCTCTGTTAAATATATATCTATTTGGCGGCGGAGAATTTATTCTTTTGCTTAACGCCCTTCTCTGAGACGTACGAGCTCAGAGGTTATATATCGATGGAAATCAATCGTATGGAGTGGACTGCCTATGTGGCATGCCAAGATGCTATGATCAAGGCTTCTGTTGCAAAGCAAAGTCTTGTGGATGGTGATCAAAGCAAGGTCTACGTGGCCTAGCTTTGTGTATTTCGTAGATTCGCGAACCTCACACCCCGGTATGAGTTAAAAACGGGATACGGGCCGCTGGGAGAGCACGACGTTTCTTTCTAGCTATGGTGGTGTCAGTGACTTACCAGCCCTGACATATATATCTACTTTTCACCTTTGTGGTTGTTGGAATGCGAGGCGCCTCGATTATAGGTCTGTAAGGACCGGGAAACATGTGTTCAGGAATTGCCAATCCTCTAACGTAAGTGAGGACCGGCCCAGCCGATCCAGGGGTTACCCAGAGTGCGTAGTCCCGAGGCATTTGCTAGAGTGTCTCGAAGCGGAGAGGAGCTTGCCCCTTGCCTCGACTCATGACGGAAGTCCAATTTCCAATACGAAATAACGGACTTGATTGTAGTACTAGTATGGTGACATAGTATATGGTAGCTATGCCGCCTATGATTGATACTTATGATGCTATTCGTTTTTGAAACATATATGCACTAGTAATAATATCAAATGATTTTGCTTTATACGTATCAAGCATATTTGGCTATTATAAGGTAAAACTCTATCCTCCGGCTTGCGTTGCATTGTGTGATGGGACCTGAGTCTTATAATGGCTTCATTCTTTCTAAAAGCATTGCGTTGTTTTAAAAGAATTTATTTTGTTTTAAATGCACTAGCAATCACTGGAGTAAACCCGTTCCGCGAAAGTGGCGTGGTCCTGTGATTAGCTATTTACTATTGTTTAACTGTTAAATAGATTCCTCATACCAGTCCCCATGACTGACTCGTTGTTTGTTTCACTTTGCAAACGCGGGTACCCTTATTTTCACACGGGCAGCCTAGTACACAGGTGACAGGTGGTTTTTGGTTCTGCACTGCTGCATAGAGTGCACTTTTGGCTCATGGCGAGGCTGACTTCATAGAGATGACTTTGATATATTCCGCCATTACTGTATTTATATTATGATTCCGCCACTGGCGATGCAGACTGATTTACTTTCCGTATTTCCCACTATATGTATATGTATTCCGCCTTCGGCGATGTAGACTGATACTCTTATTATGTCTCACTGCATGTATGTATTCCGCCTCTGGCGATGATGACTGATCACTTTCCTTTTATTTACTAAGTATATCCCACGTTATGCTATTCTGGTGTTCCTACATGTTGTGATTCCGCTGTCATATGCATGAAAAATTATTTTATTTATTGTTTCTGCTATTATCTGTACTCTGCTATGATGATTAATGTGTTACTTCCCAATGATTATCCTTAATACCGCCCCTCGGATTTTGGGATCGTCACAACAAAAGAATAAATTCTCCGCCACCAAACATATATATATTTAATAGAAATCAATCAACACAGAATAAAATCTAGTGTCAGACACACATCCATTTACTAGTTCGTTCTAGGTCTGAACGAAACCGTAGGCACCTTATTCCTCGTCCCATATGTCCAATACAGGAGAGAGGTCCTCGCATATCCGGTCGATCTCCAAGTACGTCTGGAGATCACCACTTATTGCCTCTCTTGGGTGTATCGCCCAATCAAGACATCTGTAAACATCCAAACGATGTGAAGAACTCCGGTCTTCAACCATCGTCTCCATTGTCGACTTATCGTCAAATCAGTTATTCAAAATGGGTATAAACCCGGACTTTCCGAATAACTCGCGTATATAATAAACAAGTGCTATAAAAACACAACATACGCCTCATTCCAATTCTGAATATTCTTTTATTTAAATATTCATATCCTTTGGGAAAGGTTCCCATTAATTTTATCAAAGATAAATTCTTTAAATTTATTCTTTAATCTTCCTTTGGATATTAATTCAAACCAAATTAAGGTTTATCCAAACTAGTCAGGATTAACGCACCTTACCGATGTAATCTGTTATTTAATTTTTCCAATCCCAACCTATTCATCCCATGGAGAAAAACTGGTACTACTCCATAACTAACACCATAGTGTTATTGGTAAAATTAATTACCATTTCCCTTCAAATCTAATTAAAGATTTAACTATCGCTTGGAGCAAAACTGGTGATACTCCACTCTCGATCATTTCCCAAATTTGATAATTTAAATTATCAATTCACATTTTAATCTAATTTAAAGATTCATTAAAACTCCACTTAGTTTTAATCTTCCCAAAAATCAATATTAATTATTATTTAACTTTGGAAAATCAAACATGCCGCATCGACAGTCTACACTGTACTATTGATTTTTGCCTATATATAACCTCTAAGCTTGTGCGTCTTAGAGAAGGGTGTTAAGCAAGAGAATAAATTCTCCGCCACCAAACAGATATGTATTTAGCAGAGATCAACCATACAGTTCGAAATACACTGTTAGACATGTAATCCCGTCTTTAACCGGGTTAAAGAAGTAATGTCATTTAAAACACAGTTCACGATAAACCCAAATCACATTCCATCAATTATGGAATCTTCAGGGAAAACATATCAATATATATAATCGATATCAATTTCCGTATCCGACTAATAATATAAATGGAATAACGAAAAAGCCTTTTAAATTCCATATATATTAACGGTCTTCCTCCACAGAAGCTCATTTCAATTATTATTAAATCGAATTCCATTCAATTCCAATTTAATATATTAAATTGGAAAACTTTACTTTGGAAAATGCCTGTTAAATCTTAATAAAAAGATTTATAAATTCCAAATCACATTTCACTGTAAATCGGGTTAAAGAACGAATTCGTTAAAAACACAGTTCACAATAAACCCAATTCACATTCCATTTTCAATTCCAATTAAATGTTAATTAATTGGAACTCTAATAATCTAAATTAAAAGATTTATTCTTTTTACACGGGGTTTAAGAACAGTGTTATTTAAGACACCATTCACAACAAACCCAAAATCCAAATTCTTTTATTCAATTCCAATTAAATATTAATTAATTGGAAAACTTCAATAAATCTTGATTAAAAGATTTATTCTTTTCTCAACTGGGTTTAAGAATAGTGTTAATAAAGGCACCAATCACGACAAACCCAAAATCCAATTCAATATTTAATACAAGGCTCTGAATAGAAATTATATCGGCTTATATTGAATATCAAATTCTGAAATCAACAACTATCGTATTGGGAATTACGATATATATCTTCCAAATTCCTCCAGAATATTTGTATAATCACGGAATCCAATTTCGAAATATTCCGAAGATATTTTCGATTCAAATCCATTCCAATTCATATATTGGAAATTCTGGTTATTTTTAAAACCATTTCAAATCCAATTTATTGACTTAAAAATATTGGATTATAATTCTAGTTCATAACTAGTTCATTTTGATAAAAATATATTTTTATCTTCACAAATGTGGAATTTTTCATCTTAGTTCTTTCCAAATCATCTATTATGATTTTACACAAATTATTAATATTTTTAATAATTTTATCAAGGCCCGTACAGTCGATTTCCATAAACGGTCATCAAACTGCACTTACAACGACCTTTTCCAAATTTGATTTGGACACAATTCCAAATCCAACCGTTAGATTTCAAATCTCTTATATTCGTTGGAAAGCTCTTTTCGATAAGAACCTAATGGTTCTGGTTTTAGGAGAATCCGATAGTCGGATCTCCCGTAATGTCCATTCGAATTCAATTGTCGAAATTCGCGAACTACCGCGGCGCGGGGCATTCTATTCAGGCCACTAAGTATATATAATTTATATATTATATGTATTTCGTCGATTTCCATTTAAAACGTACTTTATAAATTCATTTTAAAACGATTCTAACTTCATTTTCAATTTTAAATCAAAATTGAATTTTCCTTATCATTATAATATATAAATGATAATATTTTCAAAATATCAGATTTTGAAATCATTTCCTTTTCGATATCTATTATAAAAATGAATAAAATCGATATAAATATCGTTCACGTCAAATGACATTAATCTAATCAACACGACTGCATATATTTCAATATTTTCGTGTCCATCCCAAATCGGACATCAAAATCATATTTTGATCCATTACTGAATATTATTTTAAAATATTAGTTATTTTAAAATATTCATTACTCGTCATTTCATAATATTCGTTAATTTAAAATATTCGTTCTTTCCGAATTGGAGTCAGACACAGTCAATTACCTTATAATTTTATTTATATGGATTTCGTACGCACGTGTACACAACCATAACCAAACACAGTCAACCATCATCTAGAAAGCATTACACAACTGCATAAGCATTAAATATGAATAATTAACGCTTATAACAGTCTGTCAACCCATCGATTAACATACAACCAAATATTGGGATTAGTGTATGTCCAATATCATCCCAATACCCGTGTGGGGTTTTCAAACAACAAACACTGATTATTATTTGTGCAGTTGGGCGATGTGTAAAATATATCGTCCCAATCAATATCAGCCAAATGTGTGTACATAAACAAATCGTCTGATTTGTAAATGAATATTTATTTTATTCATATACACGTGAAAAATTATATTTTTAACTATAAAATATTTATTTCAATACATGAGTATTTTATACATTTCATTTATACAATAAAAATGATATTTTTATTGTTCTAATATTTTTAGAAAATTTCGGCAGCATAACGGCGCGATACTAGAACCGGAATAAGGTCTAGCCTTATCCCTCGCCTAATAATGGGTCGCGCCATACACATACCAATTCTAATCAATTCGTTTCATTTTTCAAACCAAATTCAAACAAATAAACCAATCAACCAAATAACCAAACAAACATGGTTTCAAACAAAGGTGTCGGGTGCTACTAAGCACCGTCTGCATCCTAGTATATATATATATTTATTTAACTAGAAAATAAATTAGAGTGCGAAATTCTCACCTTTGGGATCCACTTCGCCAGTTTTATTTCTGAATTTCTGAACTGTTTGGATTTGCCCGAAATTCCAATGCAATACTTTCCACGCTATTCATAGTAAAAATCACATTTTTAATCAACGATATTTATATTTAAGAATCACATTTTTATCCCGCTACTATATATATAAAAATCGAATTTTTAACTCATAACCATATGCATAAAAATCATATTTTATAGCGATGTTCATATCATAAAAATCAAATCTTTATAGCGATGTTTACATTATAAAAATCATATTTTTACAACGCTACTTTTATATAAAAATTATATTTTTATCTTGCTTCTATATAAATAAAAACCATATTTTTATTCGCATTCATATAAATAAAAATCTTATTTTTATAATATCTCTACATGTATAAAAATCACGTTTTTATTATATCCCTACTAGTATAAAGATCTCATTTTTATTCATAAAAATCTCATCTTTATATGATTAAAAAATAATTAAATCTTTATATATTTAAAAATCATAAATTTATACATATAAAAATCCTAATTTTACATATATAAAAATCCTATCTTTCATATGTAGAAAAAATCATATCTTTATATTATTAAAAATCGTATTTTTCTATAATGAAAAATCATGTTTTTATTAATTCTATATATATTTAAAACTGAAATAAAAACCAATATTATAAAATCACCTTTTTCTTTAAAGAAAAATCAATTTTCGGATGGAGGAGGGGTTCATGTCGCCTTTGGGTGGTGGGGGGATTATTTGGCCGGCGGTAGGCCAATGGGAGGTGGCGGCGGCGGTATGGGTGTCGGGTGGTGGCTGTTTAAGGAGGAAAGGGGGTTAGGGTTTCCTTGAAATCGAGGAGCGAGAGAGAGAGGGAGGGAGAAGGGGCTGAGGTGGCACCGCAGGAGGAGGGGGCGTGCGCCAGCTCCGGCGGCGGCATGCGCCTGGACGGCGGCAGCGTCGATCATTTTGTTTTTTTTTTTTCTCTTTTCTGAGGTAAACGGGTAGAGGGAGGGAAAGGAGGAAAAAAAGGGTGTTATATAATAATTTATATTATTATTAAACTTTCCCAAAAAGTTACTTTTAATTTCGAACTCCGATTCAAATCCGACGACTGTCGTCCCTAGCTAATTGCTCTCATTCCGAACACAATGGGATATGTCCGGTAAGCCAATTCGACAGTTACGATCAGTTTCCGTTAAATTTAAAATATAAACCAATATATTTTAAATTCAAATACACATTTTAAATTACCGGGGTTACATACTGACTCCAAAAATTTCAAAAAAATAAATCTTGCTATTTTTGACGATGCGGCCCTAACAAAACTAATTTCATCGAATTTGGAGACCATTTGCAAAACGGTCATTTTCCAGTCGATTAAATTCAAACTGAATTGACCGAACACGTTTAAATTCACCATGCTCACATATTGATTTCAAAAATTATGAAAATTGGAATCAAGCAATAATTTGACATTCCGGATCCAACAAAAGTGGTATCGTCGAAAACGGAGGTCGTTTGCAAAATCGCTGTTTTTAAGGGCTATATATTATAGAAATTTTATAGCGACTATTCTGAATTTTCAACTGGATATAACTTCTTATTCCCGCTATGGAATTTCAATTTTTCACATCCGTTGGAAAGAATTTTCAAATAGATTCAAATATTTCCGGGTTTACTGAAATCCGGTTTATTTTGAATCCTGTACATTCATTTGAAATTTGAAATCGAATTTTCAAACTACCGCGCCATTTCCAATTCCTTTTATAATTAAAATAAATATTTATATTCTAACTTCGATTTAATAAATTTATACGTTCTAATTCTGTTCAAAATAAATTTCTAGTCATTATTATTTAAAATAAATCATTTTAAATATTCAAAATTCATTAAAATTGCTAAAATAAAAATTTTAAATTGGTTCCGATTTTCCAGGTTGTTACAATTGATTGCCTCGTGTATGGCTTTTGACAGTTTATTGTAGTTAGTGCCAGAATGTTAGTAGCAGATAGGCGATTAGCCTATCTGCTATTATATTTTGTACTCATTATTTTCTATAATAAAAAACTGGTATGGTCTACTCTAAAAACCGGCTGGCTTTGCCAAAAAATATATTCACTTATTGAGCCTCTCATTTCCCATCGTTACTGATGCATCCGATCAACAAAATAATTTATTAAAACAATTTTATAGGTTAATTAAAAAGTATAATATAAATTAAATTGCATTGATAATTTATTAATACAATTTTATAGGTTAATGTTATATTAATTGATCATTTAACACTTTGCTGATGGGCCATTCTAGCTCCCATTACAAATACACCAACTTAATTAAATCACGTAAATCTTTTTAATTTAAACGACTCAACAAATTTAAGCAGCACTTCGCTTTAATTTCTTGAACAATACACAATTGCGTACACGGGGAACATAAACGAAGCACTGCCAAAATTTGTGAACTCTTTAAAATGAAATGATTTACGAGATTAGCGTTATTGTGTTTGTAACTTGTCTAATACAGGGATAAATCCAACAAATATTGTATATGATGAATATAGATGTCCGTTCTGTTAAAAAACGAATACCCATATAATGGTCATATATAATACCTGCCAGATGGGGCCAAAAAATACTATGAGGGTTTTGTGAACATAATATATTGCATATTATGTACTTATTAAAAAAAAATGGCTTTCGACATATACAGAATCATGGAAATTTTCCTAAACTAACATGGGATTCTTTATAGAGATAATAATCAAACTCATGCAAATTTTCCTCTTTTACTATTTCAAATAATTTAATAACATGGATGTGTATATTAAAAATCAACTTATATGATTGTCGCTCTTGTTACCAATCGTCCGCACCAAGCAGCAAATTTTAGACTAAATAAGCCTTGAGTGACTTAAATCCAATCTAATTGTACGTATACTGAGTTTATCACAAATGCACATGCTTAAAATTTAATTAATTAACCATGCGTCATATAAAATTAAGTACCGTCTTCGACATTTTCTAAAATGCATAAACTAAATTATGTTCATACAAACTAAACAGACCTAAAAGCACTAAAATAGTTAACTCATATGCATTTACTCTGTTATCACACAAACTATAAACTTTGTTAATAAAAATAATTAGGATTCAATAAAACTATACTACACATACAATAAAGCAATACAAACATGAAAATTAACATACAACCCTAAATTAAAAAATCTAACTAAATAGGGTTTAGGGTTAATACTTGTTTTAGAGAACATTAGGAGGTCAGAGAGGAAAAGAAGCAGGTTTCCAAGAAGTGGTGAAGCTAATAAGGGGATGGAAGGAAATGGGTTTGGGGAGAAGGAAGGAATTTGGCTGAAAATTGGGAAGGGAAATGGAATAAGGAAGAAGAAGCAGGACTCGACAGTTTGCTCGCAAATTGGCAATGGTTACCAATGGCCGCAAACCACATATCTCTAACGGTTTTCAGCGGCTACCAACATATAGTTTTTTATTTGTAATTTTTTTTACAAAATGTACTTGTTATTGATAGCCGTTACTATCTTGCAGTTGGCGGCCATTGCTATTATCCGTTAGTATACAATGTTTGTTTAGTAGTGGAAGAAGAAAGGAAAAACAAAATTAACTTATTCCCCATATCAATTGATATACATCGGGAAAACAATAGAAAGTTTCTTATTATCTTAGCAAAACTTTTTATAAATAAATAATTCAAGCACATACTAAATATGGGATTATAATCAATGTATAAATCGTAAGGAAGTCCAAAGGAATTTTACATAGACCCACAAAAAAAATTAAATTTATATATGCACAATTCAACATAAAAATGTATTAGCATAAATTAAGTGTGGTGCTAAGGGCACCCCAATATCATCTTTCTAATACCACAATTAAAAAAATAAAACTTATTAAATTTCGTATGCTTTCTAATACTACATTACCTCTTCATTCTAATCTCTCACTCAAACAGTATTTGCCGAGCTAATGACGTAGTCAACCCTAATTTGAAAACCCTAATCAACAACAATTGTTCTCTACTTCATCTTTCCCGCAGGAAAATTTAAATTTTTACCGTTTGAAGCCCTAAACTTACTTGATTGAGTTGATTGGGGTTAAGACAACGATATGTATGCAACTTTTTCTTTATCGACATTGTTGTTGCATCGAGCAATATATCGTTGATTGATCGATTGAAGAACTATGGTTTCATAATGGTATGAAAGAGAAATGAATAAGAGAGAGGGAAATAAGGTAACGATGGTGTGGTAGCCCCTATTTTTTACGTGAGATATTAAGAAGGGTGTAATGATAATTCTTGTGGTGTTTTTTAACATGATTGCTAAATGCAAATCAAGTTTACTCAATGCACACTAGTATATTTACAATTATCTCCTTTGTGTGTATTAAATATTTACACAAAAAACTAGGTTATACGAGAAAGGGAGGACAAAAATCCTCTGTGTGTATTAAATATTTACAGAAAACTACGTTACAGATAGATTATGCAGTGAAAGTAATAAGTATTTACAAAAAAACTAGGTTATATGGAGACTTTATCCATAGAAGTAGGAAGGATAGTGTAGTAATTTTTGCAAACTGAATTGAGTAATTTGATTTGCATTTAGCATCACCCTTTTTTAATAACGGTAATAGAAAGAGTAAATTGGGGTGTCCATAGCACCACACTAAATTAAACCGCTTCTTCCTCTCTCTCTCTCTCTTTTTCTCTAATGAGAGAGCAAAAGGAAAGGCGATCCAATCGAAATCGCTGTGCGATATCAAGCCAATTTTCACTAAAACTCAACCAAATTCACACTTGGTCATTGCTTTAAATTCATAGGCTGAGACGCACACTAGATAACAAACATCAAATCAAATTCACACTTGGTCATATGCTTCTAAAGGTAGTGTGGTGTAAATTTGGAGGCATAGGAACATTAACCCGATGGACTGGTGCTAATCCTTATACCTAGTAAAAATTGAGAGAATTTGTTTCCCTTGTACGATCCAGTCCAGGTTGTCTTTCACTATTCTCGCTTTCCATTTTCAGAACGCTTAATCCAATTGCCCTTACCTTGCCGATCCACCGATCTCCGAGACCACCGCTGGTTTTCCAACGCTGTCACTTCTGGTACCACCACAGACGTACTCCAAAGTTAGCCCACGCTGATTTGATTTTATTTGTTAATTTTTGCTCCAAATCCTAGCCTTGGCCATCGTAGTTCGATTTGTCGACTCCGGTGCATTTCCTTGCCATCATTCCACTGCCATTCTGATAAGGATACCAGTGTGGTTAATGAGAATATGGCTGCACGTCCCAAAAGAAACACTCACATGCCTAAGAGGTACCTGGATTAAAAGCACAAGAGTCACATGCAGATGAAAATGAAAATTATCCCGCCCTTATTTCAATACAGTATTTTAATCTTTATTTTTTTCCCGCTTTTAAGTTTGTTAGGAGTTTGTTACATAGAGAATTCTAGGTGCCAGGTAGGCACAAAAAAGTGATATAGCAGTATTATATAAAGAGAAGGATAGAGTCATGAAAAAGTATGGATGAAATTAATGAAAATTCTTACTGTTTCCTCGTATCTCTTCTTCTTCTTCAATTTTAATTTTCTTTTCCTCTGATATAACTGCTCCTCGCTGTAGCCACCGTATCAAATTGGTGCTTTCATCTCGACGTCAACCTCTTCTCCCTAATATCCAAATCATCTCCAGCGACCTAACCTTCTCTTCACCATGCCAAAAATCGACGACGCTATCCAACAAATCAATCAACAGCAAGAAACAATTACAGAAATCCAAAATACCCAATCTAATCATGGTTCGATGCTGGAAAAACAGCATACGGATATCATTGATATAAAAGCTACTTTACAAGATCTTACAAAATCGCTTTCAGATCTGAATCGCAAATTGGATTCACAACCTCCACCTTCTCCAACAAATCAGACATCCACCACCTATCTTCAAACTTCCAACAACCGTCAACCTCCAATTCTCTCTACTCCGTCCACCTCAACAACCCGCACACCCAAATGTTCATTATCTCAATTCGATGGCACAAATCCACACGACTGGATTTTTCAGGCCGATCGTTTCTTTGCTTACTACTCTACTCCGGAGGATCAACGGCTGGACCTGGCTAGCTTTCATATGCAAGGACAGACCCTGTCGTGGTTTCAATGGATGCATAGAAATAAACAACTCTCTTCATGGCCAGCCTTGACAAAAGCCATCGAACAACGCTTCGGACCGCCAACGTTTTTGAATCCTCAAGCTACCTTGTTCAAGCTTAAACAGCTTTCAAAGTGGAAAATTATATCTCCACATTCGAAACACTCTGTAATCGCATCACCACATTACCCACTGAGTCAATCCTTCACTGTTTCATTTCAGGCCTAAAACCCCATATCCAAAATGAACTCCACCTCCTCAAACCATCCACAATATCAGACGCTATGGAAATGGCCAAACTCATAGAGCGAAAACATATTGACATAACCAAGCTACAATTTCCAAAACCCAATACATCATTTCAAAAACCAAACTCCATTCCTCAGTCGACTCAAACATTTAATCAAACACCTTCGGTACCCACCACCAAATCAATTTTTCCTGTAAAACAATTATCACAAGCTGAAATGAATAGTCGAAAGCAACAAGGCCTTTGTTTTAATTGTGACGAGAAATATCAGTTTGGCCACAAATGTAAACCAACCCATATTTTAATAATCCTCCCTGACTCCGAAACTGAAGAAACATCAGGACAGGAAGAAGCTATCCACGAAACAAATCCTACCACCGATTCGGATCCAAATCCAGACCATCCTCAAGAAATCTCGTTTCACGCCTTCACTGGTTCATCACATCCACGATCAATCCGCCTTCCAGCTACCATTAATACCAAACCCATATCAATTCTTGTGGATACGGGATCTACTCACAATTACATCCACCCTAAAACCGCTAAATTCCTTGGCCTGGAAACAACCGCAAATACTTCTTTCGTGGTAACAGTGGGAAATGGGGAAAAGCTACGCAGTGATGGCTGTTGCTCCAAGGTGAGAGTATCGATTCAGGGTAATGAATTTCTCATTGATTTTTATCTATTAGAGATAGTTGGATCAGATGCTGTTTGTGGAATTCAGTGGCTAGAAAATTTGGGGCCTGTCACAATGGACTATAAAGCTCTTACGATGGCCTTTAATGTTGACAATAAAACCATCCAATTAACTGGGCTCGGCCCATATCCAAAGCCCACTTTAATTTCCTTGCCACAATTAAAACGTTTAGAGTCCACCGAAGCAATATCCAATTTCCTGTATCTCCAACTACAACCATTACAAGCACTACCTGAACCACAACCCAAATCAGTTATTGATCCACTCCTTCACAACCTCCTATCCTAATTCGAACATATTTTCCAAAAGCCAACGTCGTTACCACCAACACGAACATTGAACCACCACATCAATTTACTTCCAAATTCCAAACCTATAAACACCAAACCATACCGGTACCCATATTTCCAAAAAAACGAAATCGAACGCCAAATTCAAGAAATGCTCCAATCAAAACTTATCCAACCATCTACTAGCCCATTCTCTTCACCGGTCCTTCTAGTCAAAAAGAAGGATGGATCATGGCGATTTTGTGTTGACTATAGAGCTCTCAACACCATCACTATCAAAGATCGTTTTCCAATACCAACGGTTGACGAACTATTAGATGAACTTTATGGCGCCAATTTCTTCTCAAAACTTGACTTACGAAGTGGTTATTTTCAAATTAGAGTTCATCCACCCGACATACCAAAAACAACATTTCGAACCCATGAAGGCCACTATGAGTTTTTAGTGATGCCATTCGGGTTAACGAATGCACCATCCACCTTTCAAGCAACCATGAACACTATTTTTCGACCACATTTGCGGAAATTTATACTCGTTTTTTTTGATGACATACTTGTTTATAGCCCTTCATGGTCCGATCATTTAACCCACCTCCACACCACACTCCGTATATTGGATACCCATCAATTCTTCGCCAATCAGGATAAGTGTAGCTTTGGGTTGACAGAATTGTCCTACCTAGGACACATTATATCGAATAAAGGTGTAAGCATGGACCCAACAAAAATTTCAGCTGTGCTAAATTGGCCTACTCCATCCTCTGTTACAGCTCTTCGTGGGTTTTTGGGCCTAACAGGCTATTATAGGCGATTTATAAAACAATATGCTTGCATAGCCAGCCCACTAACTGATCTATTAAAGAAAGACAACTTCATGTGGAACCCATTAGCCCAACCAGCTTTCATCTCCCTCAAAATTGAAATCACCAAATCCCCAATTCTGTCCTTACCCAATTTCAACCAAGTCTTCACCGTCACCACCGATGCTTCGGCTACAGCAATAGGAGCGGTTTTGGCTCAAAATGAGCACCCAATTTCATTCTTTAGTCTCAAACTTCCTCATCATCTTCTAAAAGCGTCAGCATACTCACGGGAAATGTTTGCTGTTACGTCGGCAATTAAAAAATGGCGTCACTATCTGTTGGGGCGTCCATTTCAGATTCATACCGACCATCAGAGTTTACGAGAGCTAGCATCTCAATCCATTCAGACACCGGAACAACAACGATGGTTAACGAAGCTTTTAGGCTTTGATTTCACCATCCATTACAAACCAGGTAAGCAAAATACAGTTGCTGATGGACTCTCCAGATTTACTACCGAAGCAACGATGCAGGCAATTTCAGGCCCAACCTTCCCATTCTTGACCACCATCAGCGACGCTCTACAAAATGACCAGGAAGCTCAAACCATCATTTCTAAACTACGTTCAGGTACATGCTCAGACCCCAAATTTCAATTGAGAAATGACATGTTGTTTTGGAATGACAGAATTTATATTCCGAATAACATTGAACTTCAAAACAAAATAATTGCGGAGCTGCACTCGTCTCAAATCGGAGGGCATTCAGGAATAAAAGCTACAGTTGCCAGAGTTGCAAGTAACTTCTATTGGCCAAAACTCGCTGTATCAGTTCAGAAATTCATCAAACAGTGCTCGGTTTGCTTACAAACTAAGGCGGACAACACTCCATACAAGGGTCTTCTACAACCATTACCAATCCCGGATCAAATCTGGACTGACATCGCTATGGATTTCATCACACATCTGCCGCCGTCAAATGGGAAGACAGTGATTTGGGTCATCATCGATAGACTTTCCAAATATGCTCATTTCAGTGCGTTGCCCACAGCTATATCGGCTTCATTGTTAGCATCACAATTTATACAGGAATATGTACGTCTTCACGGATTCCCAAGATCAATTGTGTCAGACCGGGATCCCCTTTTCACCAGTCAATTTTGGAGAGAGCTATTTCGCATTCATGGTACCAAATTGAAGATGAGCAGCGCGTACCATCCTCAAACCGACGGCCAATCGGAAGTCCTCAATCGCTGCTTAGAGAATTATTTACGAGCCGTCGTTGGTGATATTCCACATAAATGGGCTAAATGTTTGCCGTGGGCCGAGTGGTGGTACAACACCACTAAACACTCATCATTGGGTATGACACCCTTTCAGGCAGTCTATGGTCGATCTCCCCCATCGATTACCAATTATATTACAACCACCAGTCAACTACTAGACTTAGATACTTGGGCAACTTCGAGAGACAACTTGTTACAGCTTATGAAACAGAATCTTCGAAAAGCTCAATCACGCATGAAAAATCATGCAGACCAACATCGCACTGATAAGGAATTTGAAGTAGGATCTTGGGTATTTGCAAAGCTTCAACCATATCGGCAAACATCGGTTCGCAGCAGCACTCATAAACTTGCAAGGAAATACTTTGGGCCATTTCAGATTTTAGAGAGAATTGGCGCTGTCGCTTATAAATTACTCCTCCCAGCTGACTCAAAAATCCACCCTGTTTTTCATGTTTCACTGCTCAAACCATGTCCACAACCCAACATTGCAATGCCTCAAGTACTTCCATCAGACGACGATACCCACGACCTTGAGGACAAGGTCGATCTTGAAGGGGTGGGTAATGATAAGGATACCAGTGTGGTTAATGAGAATATGGCTGCACGTCCCAAAAGAAACACTCACATGCCTAAGAGGTACCTGGATTAAAAGCACAAGAGTCACATGCAGATGAAAATGAAAAAGTATCCCGCCCTTATTTCAATACAGTATTTTAATCTTTATTTTTTTCCCGCTTTTAAGTTTGTTAGGAGTTTGTTACATAGAGAATTCTAGGTGCCAGGTAGGCACAAAAAAGTGATATAGCAGTATTATATAAAGAGAAGGATAGAGTCATGAAAAAGTATGGATGAAATTAATGAAAATTCTTACTGTTTCCTCGTATCTCTTCTTCTTCTTCAATTTTAATTTTCTTTTCCTCTGATATAACTGCTCCTCGCTGTAGCCACCGTATCACATTCGCCTTCACCAATTTGAGTTTCATACACCTAAAAAATGCTTAATTTGCATTTTGGCTTCAAACCCTAGATTTTGCCTCTTTTCCTCTTGAAATTTGAACGAACTATTAGACGTTATGTACGGCTTCGCGATGGTTACGGACTTGGCTAAGAATTAGACTCCAATTTGAACTTGATTTTGCAGCTTTGAGTATAAAGGGTTCGAACTTCATTTTTAAAGCAATTTGAACTCGCTGTTTGAAACACTATTGTATCTAAAGCAATTTAAAGCTTGAAATTTTAACTTGAGCATGAGAGTCAGACGGATTTGAGTTTGCACATGGATGTAATACTGAAGCAGACATGGAGACATGATTTTACTGAAATGCGTACAAACCTGTGGACAAAATACATACTGCCTTGACTTATGATATAAGATATACACTTCATAACAAGCATTGTCTTTAATAACTCAGAATTTTCTAATTTGAAATTCACACTGTTTTCACGTGTTTTAGTACAATTCCGACCAAGTCTGGATAGCCAAATGAAATGTAGTTTAGCTCGATTTCCAAAGTTCCTCTCGAAGCGCGTACACTCAGACATCTAACGGTCCTATAACAAATAACTTCATATTCAGACTCCAACCACGGATTTATTGTCGATTTGACAACGAGTAAGTTTAAATAAGAGAAACAATATGGAAAGCTCACTTAGGCTTAAGCGTGCAATCTACATAAGATGGTTCCATTTGGGAGCTCAAGGCTCATTGGATACAGATCGTTTAGATAGAACATTGCACTTGTCCACGGATGGAGCTCATGATTCGTTTAGATAGAACATCAGTGTCGGCCATAGCACATCAGTTGAGCATCAAGGTAACTGGATTAAGAAAAATAAAAGAAGAAGATGTTCATGTTAGAGCTGGACCTAAGTGCACAAATAGGAACTTCAACCACTGCACTGCAGGCTATTTCTAGAATCTTGGTGCTCGCTACATACCTAATTCAATTCTTTATAAAAGTGGGCATAATATTTTATAAAAGTAAACTTCAAATTTTCATTGTATCCCTTAGTTTGCAATATGGGACATATCATAACCTCTCAAACTTATTTTGTGAATTGTCCATAATCAAACATAACATTAGATTTTATTGACGGTTTATGATGTATGTCGTAGTTACACCGTTGTAAAAGGTAATGCATTCCTATGTGCGTAGCATAGAACTCATTATGATAATGATGATGTATATTATTTGATTTTTGGTATATGAATGGTTTGAAAAATGAGAAAGAATAATGCAGTCAATTAGAATAGATTATTTTGTTACCAACTTCTTATTTCACCTATCACTTATTTATTTTTTAAATTGCAGCAAGCATGGTGTTTTATGGATTTATTTCACAAATGGCAACAGAAGCTATGCAATATACACCGAATGATAACATTAATAGAGCAGATAGCAAATACACACACGTAAAATATATAAATTCCCCTCACAGTGAAATTAACATCTTTCACTGCTTATTCTATACACGTACGGAGACAGTAGCAGCCTAGCAGGCTATAATACATGCAGCACTACTGGGTTTCATTGAACTAGGTCGCTCTCTTGAGCAGCCTTCAACGAAATATAAGGCCACTGTCCCGGGCGATTGCCAGGAGGACTATAGTTACAACAGATGTAATACCCACCATTATCGCACCTGACTCTGGCGCACCCAATCTTGACCGACTTAGCCCAAACCACCTGGGTGTAGTGCCCACACACCCTTGCCACGGGCACAGGTGTTGCTTTCGTAGTCATAATACTGCTCCTCGGACACCCACGAGGCAACAGCATCCAGGCCGGACCAGGCCTTGCCTCGCCCAGCGAATAGGTTCTCCCCATACGGTCCACCCGAGTGGATCAGCCGGCAGTCCTTGGCCCGCTTTCTGGTGTAGTTACGCGCGTATTCGGCAACTCTGCTGTCCCATGTTACGGGTCCCACCCCCACTTCTTTTCGGGCCTTGTTGTGGGCGTTTATGTAGTCCTGCGGGCGGTTTTGGGCTTGGCCTGTGCTGCAGATGATGGTCATGATCGTGTACAGGAGCAGGATTACACTGAGTCTTCTCATTTTTTCTTGTTGATGGTGTACATAAGATGAGTGCTGTTCTTGGGATTTTATGTGCCTATTCTGTCAGTTGGTACGTTCCATTCCTCGGTTCCGTGCTGATGATTATTTATTATCAGTTGACTTCTATTTTATATTGGGCATTGTGATTAAAAGATAAAACATGGAAGAGAATCATTTCGCTATACTTTCACTAAAGTAACAGGCTGGAGTAAAGACTATAATTAACATTTCGCTATGACATGTATAGATCATTGAGATTTGAGAGACGTTGTTCAAAGCATACAAAGTGTTGTATGTTGTCCAAATGACTACTACACTGCGCATATATTCCCTCACATGCTTAAAAGCTTAACAGATTGCACGTACGTATATCAAGTAGCAATGAATTTAACAATGCAACTACGTGGCTGCATGCTGATTATTCAACCGTGAGAAGACGTACTAGTATGATTGATTACCAGCCAGTAATTGTATTGACACCTTTTTTTTAACCTCAATAACACTACACCGTCATGCTTATTTATTTCTTTCAATTGTTGTTTGTGTTGTATATTAATCACATAAACATATGTTGTCATGTCAGAAATGTACGGTTAAAAATATATTTTTATTAATTATTGTCCTCTAAACGATATATATATATATATATATATTCATTCCGAGGCACCTCTGTTTTGCAACACCCATTTAGCATCCTACCGTATCGTGAACTACGGTAATCCAAATCCAACGAAAATTTGTACATGTTCAATCACACATATTTCTTTTTTTTCATTTATCGAAAATTTGAGCTCGTTCCGACATTTTTATAATAATGTATTTGAAGTTTAAATTTAACGGTTCGAATAAATGTTTGAACGATGAATAATTGAGCTAAGATTTTGAAAATGTTACGAATGTCGGATGTACGATAAGAAAACACTTCAATTTTCTATATAAAATTTTCTACGTCTTTCCTAAGCTAAAATGCGGGGCGTAGAGAAGGCGTGATATATTAGTAGGAAGAGGTAATGGCGTAGTAAAATCGTAGATTTTTTTCTACGTCTTTACTACGCTTACCATAATATGCAGAAAATTAACTATGGCATAAGAAATTTACTACGTCAAAATTACTGGCATTGCCTCTCACCCCTCTCCTCTTTCTTTTGATATTGTATATCAAGACTTTACATATATAGTTTTTCATGCTATTTGTTCATGTCATTGTCTCTCAACCATCTCCTCTTTCTTTTGATATTGTATATCAAGACTTTACATATATATGGCATAGGTATTAGTTTTCCCGCTGTGGGACTAATAGATTTCCCCAAATCCACTTATTCATTTCCAACAATCCCCTACATGAATGAGTGGTTATTTGATATGTTATTAAAATTGCGAAACATTTATCATATCGACAAAAGTAGCACAAATGCCTTGAACTTTTCCTAGTGTTTTATCATCATAACAAATTGGCAAATCAGTAGGCTAGATTGACTTTGAACTGTAAGCCATTTGTGTAAGTCTATAAAGATAACACATGATAAATGTTCTTTAACTCCTTGGCTATCTGTTTATGTTCGTTTTTGCCATGAACACCACCTTATCATAGGAATGATTTATATTAAATACTACCATCAAGTTTAACTTAAACTTAGTTGTCCCTTTGAACCTAGATCATAGGATATCCAGTCAACTAGTTGGGGTTTTCATTTTAGAGACCTTTTAGTTCATAAGGTTTAAGACCATTCCCATCGATAAGGTTTGAATTTCTCTCTTGGCAATCCATTTGTTAGTGAATCCGCTATGTTATCCTTTGACCTTAGATATTCTATAGTGATAACTCCATTAGAGAGAAGTTGTCTTATGGTTTTACGTCTATGCCGAATATGTCGAGATTTACCATTATACAATGTATTATTTGCCTTTCCTAAAGCAGATTGACTATCACAATGTATACATATTTGAGGTACTGACTTTCCTCAATTTGGAATGTCTTCCTAAAAACTCCTAAGCCAATCTGCTTCTTCCGCGACTTTACCTAGAGTAATGAACTCCGATTCCATTGCTGATCTTGCTATGCAAGTCTGTTTGGATGATTACCATGAGATTGCTCCATTTCCTAATGTAAACGCATATCCACTTGTGGATTTTGTGTTATTTGAACCAGTTATCCAATTGGCATCACTATATCCTTCTACCACTGAAGGATACTTTACATATTGCAACACATAGTTAGGTGTATACTTTAGATATCCTAGGACCCTGATTATTGCTTTCCAGTAATGTTTGCCAGGATTACTAGTATATCTACTCAGCTTGCTTATAGCGTATGTAATATTAAGTCAGTGCAATTCATGACATACATGATACTTCCTAGTATACGACAGTATTCAAGCTGATATATTCCATTACCGGTGTTCTTTACCCAATTTTGGTTCATATTCACTGGTGATTTTGCAATGGTTATATTATTACTGCTTGAACCTTTCAAGTAATTGGGAAATGTAATGTGACTAAGACAATGCATATCCTCGTGATGTTTTTATAATTTGACAATGCATATCCTCGTGATGTTTTTATAATTTTCACACCCAAGATTACATCAATCACTCTCAGGTCTTTCATGTCAAATCTAGAGTATAACATATCCTTTGTAGATTTTATTATGGCCTTATTATTCCTTAGGATCAACAAAACATGAACATAAAGACAAACAATGACATATCCAATATCCGTATATCTTACATAGACGCATGTATCTAATTCATTTATTTTAAATCTATTTGTTTCATCAAATTTCTCATGCCATTGTTTCGGTGCTTGTTTAAGGCCATAAAGTAATTTTACTAACTTGCACACCTTATTTTCATTTCCTGGGCTTAGAAATCCTTCAAGTTGCTGCATATATATTTCTTCTTCTAGTTCACCATTAAAAACACAGTTTTCACAACCATTTGGTGTATTTCCAAATTTAATATGGATGCGATTGGAGTAATCATCCTAATCGATGTTATTCTAGATATTGGTGAATACATACCATAGAAATTTAGAACTTCCTTCAGTGTAAATCCTTTTATTACAATTCTTTCTTTATTCTTGTCTATTAATGTGACAGCCCACCCCGAACCAACCGACATTTCCTCGAAATGCGTTGTGCTAATGTCCGACTAGAACGGGACGGTCGTCAAAGGAAAAAGATTTGAAACTATGGGTCACCAAAGGAACCGTAGTATATCTCACATCGCATGGAATAAAATATAATAATAACATATTTGACATAAAATAGGTGAGACAGTGCATAAGCTGAAAACTAAACCATCATAGCAGCGGAATCCAAAATACAGCTTATGATCCAAACCATCATTATTACAACTTCAAAATACTGTCTCTAAAGCAAAATAGAAAAGGTACACTACTAATGCCCAAAGCAGTAACCGGCAACAACACAGGGAGAATATATGTAAATAGTACGTGGAAGCCTCCTGCTTGTCTCCTGACAGCTACTCGTGTGTACGTAACCACCTAACATGTCTCTAGTCTGCTCGTTTAGGAGCACCTAGAGTAATAAGAAGAGACATAAAACTCTGGGTCCGACAAAAGTCTGGTATGAGCGATAGCGGCAAAGTAAAACAATAACAGGTATAAATAATCATACCTGAACCTAAACATGCAACCAAAGAGTTAGCACAACTAGTTGTACAGTACTCTAAGGTAACACTAACATAAAGTGGAAAATGGGAGAGTGCATGTCACGATGATTGCAATCATCCTCACATCGCTCACTCAGTGTATAAAGCATACGATATCTACCGCTTTAATCACCAAATCCATTGGGGCCATGATGACAACTCCGTACAACTATTGCTATGACCATACTTCCCTGATATATAGTCAATAACCCTATCCAGTCCACACATCCCTAACTCTAGGTTAAGGGCCAACCAGTCCACACTTCCCTCGCTCCAGTTCGTCTACATGCCCCATCTCTTCAACGGTGAACCAAAGTTATAGATATTGATAACCTCTTTGCACACGTCCCACAGCAAAGTCCAACTCCAAAAGTTATCTCGTTGGTTCCCATCTGGATCCTGAGTAATAACTTCCTACTTGGACTTCCTTTGCATCTCGGGTTCTGGTCGGATCGTAGTTAATCTTCAAAAGAGTTCACAATTTTCGTCGTATGGCAGAAGTTTGAATCTGGTTCGGTTTGGAGTCATCATCTTGGTTCGGGTCGTAGTCCTTGTTAGTGTCGGTTCGTGGCTCGTGACCACCCCGGTTCGTGACCACCCCCCCCGGCTCGTGACCACCCCCCGGTTCGTGACCACCTCCCGGCTCGTGACCACCCCCCGGTTCGTGACCACCCCTCCGACTCGTGGCCACCCCCAGCCCAGTTCGTGACCATCATCTTGGAGCAGTTCGTGATCATCATGTTGGAGTCATTCGTAACCATCATCTTGGAGCGATTCGTGAGACATACCCCCTTAAGGAATTGAAGTTCTCTTGGCCTGTTCGTGAGGCATACCCCCTTCACGAACCAGTTTTCTGCAGTTTTTCCAGCAAGCTAATTTCACCAAACGATGGCATTTTCAACCATTCTAACCTTACTATGAGGTCACAAAACATACCAAACAACAGTAGTAACATGTAGAATCAACCAAAAACACCAAAATATCAATTATGTGAAATATTTTAGAACAAATATACCCAAAAACATGATTTTCCCTTTAATCCCCTTAAGCATGTTACGAGCATAGTCGGCAACTCTGCTGTCCCATGTTACAGGTCCCACCCCCACTTCTTTTCGGGCCTTGTTGTGGGCGTTTATGTAGCCCTACGGGCGGTTTTGGGCTTGGCCTGTGCTATAGATGATGGTCATGATCGTGGAGAGGAGTAGGATTACACTGAGTCTTCTCTTTTTTTTTTCTTGTTGCTGATGTACATAAGATGAGGGCTGCTCTAGGGATTTTATGTGCCAATTCTTTCAGTTGGTACGTTCCATTCCTCGGTTTCGTGCTGATGATTATTTATTTTCAGTTGACTTCTATTTTGTATTGGGCATTGTGATTAGAAGATAAAACATGGAAGAGAATCATCCAAACTTTCACTGGTGTAACATGTTGACAAATTAACATTTCGCTATGACATGTATAGATCGTTGAGAGACTTTGTTAAAGTTCAAAACACACAAAGCGTTATACGTTGTCCAAAATGACTACTACACTACATATATTTCCCCACATTCTTAAAAGCGTACACGTATACGGTATATCAAGTAGACATACATTTAACAGTGCAACTAAGTGGCTGCATGTTGATTATTCAACCGTGAGAATTCATACTAGTGATTGATTGCCAGCCAGTAATTGTACTGACACCTTCTTTTTCCTTAATAACACTACACAGTCTCAATGCCTTTTTTTTCCTTTTTTTGGTTTCGTATATTAATCACATAAATACCATTGTCATGCCAAAAATGTATGCTTATAAATATATTTTTATTAATAGTTGTCTTCTGAGAGTAAACTTTTATTTTATGTGTGTGTATATGTATGCATTATGTATATGTATGTGTGTGTGTGTCTATATATATATATATATATATATATATATATATATATATATGTATGTGTATGTGTGTGTGTGTCTATATATATATGAGGAGGGTTCCATGACATTCCTATTTGGAAGCGCCCCAAATGCACTCCATTTATGGCCACACATTTATATTAAAAAAAAGTTAGTGAAGGGAGAGAGAGTTAGTGGGAGAAAAGAGAAACGGAAATATGTGGTGAAAATCAGGGGGCTAAAGTAGTGCTGCACTATTTGGGGTGCTCTTGATCCTATCTCTCTCTCTCTCTCTCCCTATATATATATATATATATATATATATATATATATATATATATAGGATCAGCAGCATCTCAAAAGAGCAACAAACATTTAACCTTTCTGATCACTTAAAAATATGATGGAACAATCGATTTACAAATTCGAAATGCATTCGATACAAATGCTAGCAAATCTTAATAACACTTGAAAATAGGAGCTAACAAACAAAAAATATTTACAACATCTTTTTAAAAATAATAATTAAAACTAATAAAATATTAGATACGGTAACTTAAAGATAAATTGCAAACTAACTGCACATGATTCCAACATAACTTATAGTTTTGGCAAGGCCACATGCAATTAAATATGTGCATATATTGTTTTATCTTAAACGTCTTAAATATGTACAGTTTTTATGAAACATAATTCAGAGTCAAACACGTGTCAGCGTCATGTGCAGTGCCGCAAGTTTGTATTTATACTTGAGCATTTTTCATTTGTGGCCTTCTTTTTTTCCCCACTTTTAGCCTCATTTTGCAAAGTATTGCAAATATAGCTCCGTTTTCACCATGAAAGCCTTGACCGGGCCAAGGCATGAATACTGGCACAATAACAGATTGCACCAGTAATTTTTAAAAAGAAATTTCTTTCGGGACGTAATCCAGGATTGTGCCCCGAGAGATTTATAGAGAGCCACCAGCTCTCTGTAAATTCCCCTTCAACTGTAGATGCTTGGGGCGCAATCCAGGATTGCGCTCCGAGAGAATAAAGGCTAAACATATCTTGGGCGCAATTCAGGATTGCGCCCTGAGAGATTTACAAAGAGAATATAAACTTGCTTTTCCTTGATTTTCTCATTCTCCATTTCTCATTCTTCACTCCTCAATAAAAGAACCCAAAAGCTAAATTTAAAAACGTTATATCCTCCATTGCTATTCAACAAAACAAGAATCTTTTATTACGAATCTAAGTGAGAAGTAAAAGAGTTTGGCTTTTGTCATATTATCGAGAGGTATGGGTTTGTTTTTCTTGTTTTTTTTTGGATCTGTCTAAACTAAGTTTTTATGAACTTGCGTTTAACGTAGAATGGTGCCAACTATATTGCTATTATATGCTATTATGACAGAGAATTGGTTGTTGATGAACATAAATGTGGAACATATAACGGTGGATCTAGTAAACCGGCAAAAGTTTTGAAAAGATCAAACTTTGTACAATTGAAGGAGGTTGTCTATAAAGCTACTAAAATTAAATCGGATGAGTTTGACATTGAGTTAGTTTGCAATTGGCCGACTGATTCTCGATCTAAGGCAATTAAAATTGGAGACGAAGACGACGTTGAAATTATGTCGTCCGCCATGTCAAAATCTATTAAATTATTTGTAATGAAAGAGAGGAGATTGTCGGCAGAGCCACATGTAACTCCAGTCGTTGCGGCTCCCACAACATACCATCCGAATCTGACAATGAGCCTACCTACTTATGAGCAACAACAAATGTATTTTGGGTGGAATCCAGTCGTGACTTTGCAACCTGGCTATCCGTATCTGACATAGGATACTGTCCAAAATATGACTCAAGGGTAATTCGAAGTGTAGAATCCTCCTTTTGTGGATAATATAACCATTGTCTTGTGTATGATAAAAAAAATTAGTGTGTTTCAGGTTTTTAACGAATTACTTCGCGACACAAACTACAGCCGGACCATCTACAAGTTACCATTGTGCTCCCGTGCACCCAACGCCCTCCGATGTTAATCACGTGAGCCAACAGTAAGTTACTTGTGTTATTAATGTAGAATTATGTTGCGTATTAAAATGTTCTCAAAAACATGCCGCTTGCGTACTCAGGTATCCGACACAAGCTACTGAAGCCGAATCCAACATAGAACCAGTATTCCTGACGTCAATATGGAAATAGATGAACCAGACCTGGGCGGGTTAAACCCGGATCCTTCACTTGATAGCATGACCGTTGTTTGCCTTCCTGATAATGACACGACATGGGTTGATTCAATGCAAGTAAACAATGCTCTCCTGAATTTTGATTTCGGAGGCGAAGACAACACTCCAGAAGATAGTGATGACGAGGAGCCGGAGCCGGAGTTTGACATACCATTGGATGATGATTTTTGCAATGCAAAAATGTTGGCTAGATCCGTGGTTGCTAATATGTAATTCAACAATGAAATTTTCTCATCGGCTTGTGTTCAGAATGGTTTCAAAGTCGGTATGATGTTTCAGAGTAAAAGCAAATTTCTTCAACAACTTAGTGAATGGTCAATTTTGCATGCGGTTTCATTTAAGCCGATACGGTCAAACAAAAAGATATACATTGCTATTTGCAACATGGATCTCAACTGCCCCTAGAGAATACGTGCCATAAATTCTAAAAAATCACAGAAAGGTTGGTGGATTATTACAAAATATACAACTGAACATAGCTGCGTAAATCCAACAGTTAACTCCAATCACAAGCAAGCAACGTCCGTGTTTTTGGTTTCGAAGATCATGCCGTTTGTTAAAGCAGATTTGAGTATTACTCCTGGGACAGTGCAAGTGTTAATACAGGAGCAACTATTTATAAAAATTGGTTATACTAAGGCGTAGAGAGCATTAAGCAAAGCAATCGAAGGGATATATAGTGACTGGGCGGAGTCATACTCCACCCTACGTCAGTATTTTGATGAACTGATCAAAGCTAATCCAGGAAGTGTTGCCCTTATAGTAGCCGAACCATGCGGTGTATTTGAAAAAGAATTTTGGGCATTTGGGCCTTGCATCGAAGGATTTGTACATTGTTGACCTTTGCTTTCCATAGACGGTACACATTTATATGGTAAATACAAAGGTACGTTACTGGTTGCGACTGCTGTAGATGGAAATGATTCACTGTACCCGTTGGCATATGGAATTGTTGAGGCCGAATCAGCCGATAATTGGGGTTGGTTTTTTGTGTGTATTCGAACATTCATCCATAGTGTTACCAATTGATGCATCACTCTCACTTCTAATAGGACGAAGTGAATACCGATAGCCTTGGAGGATCATTGGAGATACCCTCACAAATATAGATATTGCGCAAGGCATCTAAAAGCCAATTTTCAAGATGTCGGGCGTAAAGATAAAAGGTTGACAGGTTTATTTTATGCAGTTGCATGTGCTTCAGAGGTGGTTGAATATAAAAAGATTCGTGACGAACTTAAACTAACCAGCATTGATGCACATAATTGGATCGAGCGTAGTTTGCGTGGGAAGGAAGAGAACTGGGATTTGTGATTCGATGACGAGGGAAGATTTTATGTCATGACGACAAATGTCTTCGAAAGCTTTAATGGTGTACTTAGAGGTGCATGATCATTTCCCGTCAAAGCTTTAATTGCTTGCACGTTTTTCGATCGGTAGATTATTTCTGTAAATGAAGAGAGCTTGGTATGTCACCGACGACTAAGTAACCCCAAAATGGGAGTTAAAGATATGTGAAAGGGCAAATGAAGCAAGATGTTGCCACATTGTCCTATATAACGCAGACGAGTAGGGAGTGATTACACATTTTGGTCACGAGTACAAAGTAATAATCGATGGAAACACATGTTCCTGTACATGTAAAATTCCTTTACTTTAACATCTTCCATGTGAACATGTAATGGCGGCTTGTTCAAATGTAACCAACGGCGCTAATCGATTTCATCATGACTTTGCTTCCAAGTGGTATTCGGTTATGAAGTATTACGCATCTTACAAACCGGAATTTCATCCTATTCCAAATAAAAGGTACTGGACTGAATTCGAGGGACCGATTCTTTTGCCGCCAACAGTGCGTAGAGCACATGGGAGACCTGAATCAACAAGAATTAAAGGAATCATGGATGAAATGCGGGCCCCTAAAACAAATAGATGCAGTAAGTGCGGAGTGATTGGTCATAAAAGAAGCCAATGTAGATTAGTAAATTAGGATTTTGTTTTGTAGTTTATGTTTGAACTATTTGTATTAATGTTTGATTGTAGAAGAACTTCTTTCTTTCGCGTAATGACAACAATTTGCAATGAACTTATATTCATCATCTTCATTCGTACATTCAAGCAATACATGCATTGACTAATACATTGTCGCAAACTACTTTAGCATTTGGATACACTGGATATATTAGATACATTGGATACATTTGATACATTGGTACTACTCATTGGGATATCGTGGGAGCAGGGACTCTATGTCCGAGTTCAATAATTTCAAATGGAAAATATCATTTTTAAGCAGTTCATTCTCATCCTGCATCTCCAATGCATACTCATGTCCTCTTCGACACATGGGAGGATCAACCCACTCGCTATAGTTACAAACTCGAAAGGTGTTCGGATAAAGGAGGTTTGTTTCATAGCCACTACATTTATAAATCCTATGCCCTATACTAACACTTCTATTTTTGTTCACAACCACGCAGCAGTCTAACCTGCAATAACAAATTTTTCTTGATACTGGCTCGCCGATTGCTAGTGCTCAGCCTCGATTTGAATATTTACCTCCATCCACAGCAATGAAATACTTTTGTGGTGCACACGGGAGATGATCTGGGAGTTCAACCATTTCGGACATTTTTGGATCGGGGCAAATTTCCTTACCCGGTCGATGAACAATTGGTGAAAATGGAGCTTATGACATAGCATCAACATGATGAATGCTATCATATGCTCCTGACATCAAGCTTTCCCAATTCTCTGATAAAGTCTCGTCGTCAATTACCCATTCATCCATCCTACCTAATGATAAAACTAAACTCGAGGAGACCAAATCGTATAGCATTCATTGTATGAGAATAAGAGAAATCTTGAACGTACCTTTGAATTTGAGCTAAATCCTGCTAAATAGAACAAAGGCTCCAATATTTGATTTCCAATTAATATAGAGTAGAAGTAAAAAAAGGTTATAAGGTAAGTTTTGAGGAAGAAAGGGTAAGTGATTGAGATGTGGTAGTTGAAGGGGAATTTAAGAGAGTTGGTGCCTCTGTAGATCTCTCGGGGCACAATCCTGGATTGCGCCCAAGGCATCTACAGTTGAAGGGGAATTTACAGAGAGCTGGTGGCTCTCTGTAAATCTCTCGGGGCACAATCCTGGACTGCGCCCCAAAAGAAATTTCTTTTAAAATTTCTGGCGTAATCTGTGATTGCATAGTATAAATGAACAGACATATCATTCTCTACATGGCAAAAGGGGGCTATATTTGCAATATTTTGCAAAAGGAGGCTAAAAGTGGGGAAAAAGGGGCTACAAATGAAAAATGCTCTTTTTTTTTTTACTATTGATGCTTATTAGCATTGACAAATCTAGTTAAACTGAAATTAAATGACTGTTGGTGTGGTAAAAAAGTATATAAGCAATTATGTTCATCCTTAGCCTTAATTCCTTTTCCAGGCATGTTTCTTACGCCTATCCAATTGCTTCTAAGAAAGAAAAGATTTGTGGATCAATCCGAATTGTTATTTGATTTCTTATAAAAATTCATCAAGTTTAATTTGATCGAAATTGTCTTTCAATTGCAAAGGGATTTCACAAATAAATTTCATTCGATTTAGTTTTCATGAGCTCAGGGAATCATTGATTTAAATTGGCTACAAAGGGAAAATGATTATTTCAATAAAAAAAGAAAGATAAGGTGCGATATTTCAATTATATATGCAAAATCTCCTTTTTAGTACTGCTTCACTTTTCATCTGAATTAACATATATACAAAAAAACTTATGACTTTAGTGATTTGTATACAATAGGTTCAAACTATTTATTTTAGAAATAGACGCTTAAACCTATTAGATTTAATATACTCAAGTCTCATGCCTTTGCATACATATATATGAAGTTAACAGTATTTGCAAGGAAAATGAATCAGACCATTATTGGAAACTGTACAACACCTTAAAATCCTATCTTTTATTATTGCAATAATCAAAACCCAATAAACACAATTGATTGACCATTTCCGCAAATATAAGAGTTTAGGAGGATTTGTTAATGTTTTGTTTTCGTATAAATCCAAATCTATTTGCATAACAATCCAAATCTATGTTATCATCATATAGAAAATAGAAAACTGATGTAATTCCCGCTTATAGAGGTGGGAAGAGAAGAATAGCAACTCAGTGTAGAATCTAATGATTTGGATTGAACCTTCAAATCAGCGTACTCCAAATCCTCTCAATATATATATATATATATATATATATATATATATAGTTAATGCTAAAAATGGCACTAACACCCCAAAGTGTAATTCAACACTTTACAAACAAGTAAGATCTAGAAATGTGGTAGCCACAAATACAAAAAGCAAGTAAAGAAAATGATTTATAATGGTTTGACCCATAATTGGCCTACGTCCACTTAGAGTATTCTCATTATCACCATTGAAGTTACATGGTACATAATCTCTCTAACTTTACTCATTTTCTCTCTTTTTACAATATTATTCTCTTTTTACTTATGATTCACTCTAATCCGCGAAGCAAATGAGATCATCTCTTAGAATGTGATGGTTGTTAAAGTAGATCTTCAACAACTTGAGCACTTTGATGACTTTAGCATATCCTTGAAGGTTGAGATGTTGAATCTAAGCATAGAGTAAGATTAATGGAGGTTTGAATGAGTTAGAGGTGTTTAGAAATGATTTTGGTGGCACCTCATGGAGAGGAAATTCGGTCCCTTTAATTGTGGAAGTGTGAGGGTATTTATAGGAGTGGTTAAAAGGTGGCGAGGTATGAAAATGGTATGTACAAGCTCCTTGGTCGTTAGGCCGGCCTAATAATTCAGGTAGTAATCGACATGGCTTCTTAGGTCGTAACCGACCTAGCCTCTTAGGTCGTTAACGACCTGGTTAGCTTAAGCTCCAAATAGCGACCCTTCGCGTTGCGGCATGACTCCACAATGGCTATCACGACCTGCTTGCTTTGTTAGGTCATTAAATGACCTAACACTGGAACAATCCAACTTTGTACTTATATGCTCCCAGTGACCCAAGGCCTCAACAGACCAAGTTTTGACGACCTGGATGAACAACGATCCAACATGGTGTGTTGTGTACATTTACCAATGGGCTAAAGCTTGAACGACCTATGGCTTCATATCTCTTTAACGACCCATGACTTGAGCATATATTCCATGGGTTAACATTTTCCCCTCGAAGTTTGTATTATTGGAAATAATATGAGCTTCGATCTTGATGACCTTAATATTGTCTTGTCCTTTCTTTGTTAATTCGTTGCTGCATATATGGCACTAGGTCGTACTGGGTCTTTTACCAGGTCGCTCATACCCCATCTGCATTCGCCTTTTATAATACATTTTAGATCGTTAATCTATTCATCTTTTTTCTGCTGGAAGACTCTTGTTAATGGCGGTCAACTCTCACTAAAGAATTCTTCACAACTAAATCCTTAATCCAAATCTTGTCGTTTCTGTAACACCCCATAATTTTAACAACACTAAGGATGACAAATTAAAGAATAATTAATTTAATATTCAGAATTAAGGGAAACAGACTGTTCCATTGCATTTATCTTAGATTTTTGGTTAAAACAGACACTTGGTTTGCATAAAACGAACACTATATGAAGAAGTTATGAAGGTTTGAAGTTTGTATACGCGCAAGAGAATTATTTATACATAATTAATTCAGAAAATCAAAAATACATTCAAAAATCAAATATT
Source organism: Allium sativum (assembly GCA_030737875.1). Taxonomy (NCBI): domain Eukaryota; kingdom Viridiplantae; phylum Streptophyta; class Magnoliopsida; order Asparagales; family Amaryllidaceae; genus Allium; species Allium sativum. The sequence continues at coordinate 842,813,307 of CM060919.1, read as the reverse complement.
TGTGGGCGGTATAAATCCCTCTCAGGGGTGTTAACCCCTGGGTCGTTCCATCAAGGGGGGTGTCGACCCATGGCTCGACCCCATAAGGGGGGTCGACCCCCCTGCGGCAGTTTGGGCAGATTAGGGTTTTGGGGTGAAGGCTATAAATATAGCGTTCTTTCTCATGTTTTTGCACACAAAAAATTAATGGAGAACTAGATGCTGCCACTGTCCAGATCAAATCATCTTTTCTTCTTCTGCAAACAAGTTATTCAAGCTTAGAGATATGTGATTCAACGCTATCAATCCCTTCTCTATTTTTCTAGATCCAAACGCTATGAGCTGAAGTTACTTTTAGATCTGAATAATTAAAAAGTTAATCTTGACATGACTATAACTTGGATCTATGTCTGTGAGGCTTGAATCATATCAGATATGTTATAACTTGTGTAACTATGATATCCTAACATGATTATGAACTAGATCTGAACATATACCTATTTATCATGTTAGATATGCCTTTGATTATAGATCTAATTCATCGTTTAGATCACCTTATACATGTTCTATTATGTTTATGGCCAAATCAGATATATTGTTAGTTGGACATCTAAATCATTGTTTAGATCACATCATGCTTATCCCTATTATGTTAGAATTAGTTCTATTATCATATGTTCATTAGATCTATACCTATATGCCTACCTTGTCATTATGCCACCATATGTTCTATGCATGTTTATGCCATTATATGTCCATCATATTAGTGTGATCATCTATGTTCTATTCCCTCTATCTTTTCCCTTTTATTTTTATAAAGCCAGGCTACCTTCGAGCCTAGGCATGCCACTAAAATATGCGAATACTTTAGACTGGGAACGAGTGGAAAACGTTGAATTGGGGCATAACTTGTAATTGGGAATTTGGGCATAACTTGAATAAAGTGTAATAATATTAATTTGGGGCATATGGTTCATTATGAACATAACTTAGGAAAAGTGGCATGAAAACCTATAATGACATAGGTAAAATTGGTTAATAATTGGAATGCCTAGGATTACAGTAATTAGAAACTATAATCGTGCCTAGACACGAGGTTAGATTACACTTGTGGTGGAAGTCTGCCTGGAACTTTCCGGCATAACCAGCGACCACAAAGTGTTGAATCTAATGTGAGGGGTCTAGGTGCAAAAACACAAGACATGCTAAGACAAGAGGTTAAGCCCGACTTGTGGAAGCAGTCTGTCGAACCGACCAGCACATCCAACATCCACAAGTGGTAGGCTTAATGTGGGAGGTTTAGCATATTATAACCATAAATGAATATGGAAATAAAGTTGAATACTTAACCTAGTTGAATCCATAGGGATTGTATGAACATGAACATGAATAGGGGTTAAGTAAACTTGTTTGAATAGTGGGTGGGTTAAGTAAATTTAGGGTGCGTGGGTAATATTTATATATATAGGCCCACAAACTTAACCTGTTGGGATTATACAATTTTATGACACCAATAGGAAGGCATAATTTGTGGAAAACCTAGCAGTGAGGATGCAAGACAAAGGGGAAAGCTTGCATTATCTTGTGTGTGGGACCCGTTTTAGTCAGTGACCCGTATATAAGTATCAAATGAGTACTCCGAACTAGGTCGAAGTCGGGGCACGCTTACTGGGCTGATTGTAAGAGATCCAAAAGTGGGTACGGTGTTTAATGGCGCGTTCCATCGGGGTCACATGCGTGCATTACTCCGCCTGCTCGGGAAAATAAGACGTTGTGACATCAGTAGATATGGTTGTGAACATCTGAAAAATGAAGGGTTGCAACTTTAGGGAGTGATACACCCTACTGTGGGGGCAGCACATGGTATTTACAGTGTAGGGAGCCAATCGATTAGGGTAGTAATTAGGGTACATCTAGACTCTGGTAAGTTTAAGAGCCTGTTGTTGGGCTGCTTGTTGATTGTATGGGGTTAAAACCTCTCACAAGAAAGTATGCCTAAGTCTATCATCTTACAGTTGTTGGGATCATCCCATTCGGGCTATACTAGTGTCAGTGCAGAGGAATCATTAGAGAAGCACATTACACTCTATCATGTTTACCTTGTCATAACTGCCTTTTATGATGTTATCTTTTTTATCCACTTTATATGCCTCTCATGATACTTCTACTTATTTATTTGCTAAAAGTAACTGGACTCGCCAGACTTTATGTCTGACCCATTTTGTTTCCTCTTCTTTCTCTTCCGTTTCCCTCCAGGTACTCAGGGTGGGAATACTTAGGCTTGACCAGGATTCTGCTTTCATCTTTCTTAGAGCTGCTTAGATGTATTGCTCGAGCCCTTATCACCTATGGTTATGTTTTTATTTAGGGAATTACGCTTCTTTTATTTTTGTACTCTGATGTTTTAAGTGCACTACAGAGTTTTGATGATGTACTGGGAGTATGTATTTTTAGACATATGATGTTTAAAACCACGATGCTTTATGATTAATAAAGTTTTTAAATTTCGCTGCTATTTTATATCTGTCATGTAATATTTCTGTTTACCCATAACGCTTCACGAAACTTAATGAATTCTCTTAATGAGTGACATTAACGGACTTGGGGTGTCACACATAGTATCAGAGCTGAAGGTTAACAGATTAGATTAAAGTTTTTGAAAATTATTTTCAAAAAGGTTTTAAAAGAAAGCATTTTTAAAAAAAGTCTATTTTGAAAAACATATTCCCCAAAGCCATATGTAATATCTTTCGATCCTTTGTCTGAATCCCTTTCCTTTTCTTTTCAGCATGTCTGGGGAACCTAATATTCCTGAGGGCGTTATGATACCTGGCTAGTTCCATAGGTATCTAGAGGCCACAACGCCCGCCGGTGGTCAAGCTGACGTTCCTCCCTCAACTGCACCCGTCATTCCTCCACCTCCTCTGCGTGCAGATAACTGCTCTAAGATCAGCAAAGATTTCTGTGCTATGGGGGGAAAGCCATTCCATGGAATCTAGATATTCGTAGAGGCCAGAAATTGGTTCAAAGAGACGGAGGACTTGTTTGGAATTTTCGATGTGGACGATCATAGGAAGATTCAGTTAGCTGCCTGGCTACTGAAAGTTGAAGCTTCATTCTAGTGGGAAGTAACCCAAACGGGGCATCCGGTGGAAACTTGGGATGATGTTAGACAGAGGTTTGAAATGAAGTTTCTTTCTCAAGATGAGAAAAACATGCAAATGGAAAGGTTCTTGGCGCTCAAACAAGGAAACATGACTGTTAAAGAATATATGAACAAATTCAACTAGCTAGCAAGGTTTGGATTGGAACTGGTAGATACTCCGCATAAGAAAGCTTTGCGGTTTGTTAAAGGGCTGAATGAACCCCTTCATGGGTTAGCTATGTCCCGTATTCCAATTGGAGCAACTTTTGAAAGGCTTGTTCATATGGCCTTGATGCATAAGGAAGACAAGCGACAAAACAGAAGTTAAGGTTGAGGAAACACAAAACAAGAAAGTATGGCCCAAGAAAGGACAATAACAACAATAACAGAAGAAGGGCAGGAAGAATGACAAGGCTAACGATAAGAGGAAGTGTCACAATTAAGGGCGAGAGGGTCATTTAATCAAGGACTGCAAAAGAAGGAAGAATTCTTGCTTCAGTTGTGGAGAGGTCAGACACTTTGCTAAGGAGTGCTCAAAGAAACATGGACAAGGTCAAAGGGCAGGAGCTTCTAGAGGGCAGGTGCATGCTCTCGCGATAGTGCTCTAGATAGAGGTCGGAAAGTTTCCATGGAAGGTTTGATTTCTCTTTCCAATCATCCTATTACAACTCTTGATTCTGGCGCTTCACATTCATTTATATCTAGTTCTGTTGCTGAGTCTCTCCACCTAAATACTAGTATGGTAGTGGACCCATTATTGTCTCAAACCCCATTGGTGGTTTGACTCATTTGTCCATGATTTGTCTGGGTTTGAGAATATCTTTGTTAGACGTTGAATTTGAGTGTGACGCATATGTGCTCAGTTTTATGGGCTATGGTTTGATTCTAGGGATGGATTGGCTAACCATGTACCGCGCCATTCTGGATTGTGAGAAGAGGGTCGTTAGACATTTTACTTGCCATGGAAGGACCCTAGAAATTTCTTATGACCCGTAAGGGTCATTCATGCTTAGTTTCCTAGAGTTTCTTGATGCATCTATCAATGATTTGTGATCTATACCAGTAGTTCGTGACTATCCCGATGTTTTTGATGACGTACGGGGCTTACCTTCGAGGCGCGAGATCGATTTTCATATATATATTTAGTGGATAATGAAAACCCAGTTGCATTACCTGTGCGCCATATGGCTCCAAGGAAAGGAGGGAGCTTAGTAAGCAAGCAGAGGAGCTACTTGAGAAAGGATTTATTAGGCAAGGCATATCTGAATGGGTTGCTCCGATGGTATTCATAACTAAGGCGGATGGTTCTCTTCACTTATGTGTGGACTATAGAGAGTTGAACAAACTCACTAAGAAGATCCGACACCCACTCCCAAGGATAGATGATCTGTTTGATTAGCTTATTGTTGCATCAGTATTCTCTTAGTTAGACTTAGCCACGGTGTTTCATCAGTTGAGGGTGGTCGAGGATAGTATAGACAAGACCACTTTTAGGACTCCATATGGTTTCTTTGAATGGCTCGTTATGCCTTTTGGGTTGACGAATGCACCCGCCTATTTTGTTGATCTAATGAGTAGGGTGTTTCGGGATTACTTTCACAGAAAGATCTTAATTTAAGGCAACAACGGTGGATGGAGTTCCTAGCTTCTTATGATTTTGAGATTGCTTTTACCCCTGGCAAGGGTAATGTGGTGGAAGACGCACTGAGTAGGTAGAGGATGGCCTTAAGTCCTCTATTTGTAGAGAGGAAAAGCTTGGAGTTCATATCGACTTTTGACTTCAGTCCCTCCACCGAGTTTTTGTCTAGTTTGTTTGCATCGCTAGAGGTACGACCTACTCTTATGGATCAGATAAGGGCTTCGCAGCGTGAGGATCCACAGATTTCATACATCTTGGACAGGTTCAGTAAAGGGGAGACTTTAGTCACCTCAATATATATTCCATTGATGATAAAGGGTGGTTGCGACGAGATAGAAGGCTTTGTGTTCACTAACTGGGAGTTTGTTAAAGACAGTCCTAGAAGAAGCCCATCATTCTAAGATGATTATTCATCCAGGCAGTGATAAGATGCATAGAGATATGAAGAGGGTTTTCTTTTGGGCTGGGATGAAGAAAGATGTGGCAGAGTTTGTTTCTCAATGTTAAATTTGCCAGCAAGTTAAAGCTGAGCAAAAGAAGCGCGGTGGTTTACTTCATCCTTTGGAGGTTCTGCAGTGGAAGTGGGAGAGCGTCTCTATGGATTTCATAGATGGTTTGCCAAGATCGAAGAAACGCAACACCGGTATTTGGGTTGTAGTAGACAGACTTACTAAGAGCGCCATTACATTCCGTTAAGAGAAAGAGGACGACAGCATGGTTGGCAGCCGATTATGTCCGTGAGATAGTCCGTCTTCATGGAGTATCTTCAAGTATTGTAGTTGATTGTGACCCCATCTTCACCAGTGAATTTTGGAGGAGCTTGCAAGAAGTATTTGGTACACAGTTGTGTTTGAGCACCGCTTATCACCCAAAGACCGATGGACAAACGGAAAGGGTGAACAGAGTTCTTGAGGATCTTTTAAGGCTGTGTATCCTAGACTTCGGAAGGACTTGGGAAGAGCATCGTCCTTTAGTAGAGTTCACCTACAACAACAGTTTTCAAGCTAGCATTGGCATGGCACCCTTCGAAGCATTGTACGGACGACCCGATATATCACCAACTTGTTGGTCGGAATCTACAGAAAGATTACTACTTGGAACATACATGGTTAGAGAAACGTCCCAGAAGATTGACATTATTAGACAACGAATGAAGACCGCTCAAGATAGGAAGAAGCCCTATGTAGACAAGAGAAGGACTGACATTGAATTTGAAGTGGAAGACATGGTCTTTTATTAAGGTGTCACCTTTGAGGAATGTGTTTCTCTTTGGATCTGTAAGGAAATTGGCACCACGATTTGTAAGGCCATTTCACATAATAGAAAGCATTATCCAAATGGCCTATAGAGTAAAGGTACCAGAGAGACTATCTAGCGTTCATGATGTTTTCCACGTTTCTCATCTGCGGAAGTGCTTGCATGATACCGCAAAAGTAGTTGAGCCGGGTATATTGGAGGAAGTAGAGTTGGAATGGAAAGCGACAGTCAGACGAGTTCCTACCCGTATTCTTGGATCAGAAGTTAAGAAGCTACGCAATAGAGAAGTCAAGTTGATGAAAGTTCAGTGGGGAGATAACCCATAGGATGCAACTTAGGAGACCGAAGACAAGATTCGTGCTTTGTACCCTTTTCTTTTCAAGGGTATGTTCTTAACTTCCTTTCCAAAGCTTTTACTTATACTTGTTTCTATCATTTTAAGTATGTCCTATTGATCGAATCTTCAACCTTTAGGTAGGAATCCCATGGATGTAAACATGTGTTCGAGACATGTTATGTTTGATGGATGCAAGTGTTTGCTAGTGGTTGCTCGTAGATGCATATACACACACATTAGGCACAAGATCGGCTCAATCACTCTCATGCTACATATGGATGTGTGTGCATTTTTTTCTTCTTTTAATGGATGAAATTGAATGTATCATCATATGGATGCTGCATTTGGATGGATGATTGTGCATGCATATAGAATGCACATGTAACACCCCGTAATTTTAACGACACTAAAGATGACAAATTAAAGAATAATTGATTTAATATTCAGAATTAAGGGAAACAGACTGCGCTATTGCGTTCATCTTGGAATTCTAGTCAAAATAGACACCTGGTTTGCGTAAAACGCACACCGTATGAAGAAGTTATGAAGGTTTGAAGTTTGTATACGCACAAGAGAATTATATATATATATATATATATAAAAATCAGAAAATCAAAAATCCATTCAAAAATCAAATTTCCGTAGGCTGCAAAAATCCCGCTCAGGGATGTCGACTTCTGGGTCGAGCCCTCAAGGGGGGTGTCGACCCATGGGTCGACCTCCCTGCAACAGTCTGGGCAGATTAGGGTTCTGGGGGTGAAGGCAATAAATATAGCCTCATTTATCATGTTTTTGCACACCAAAAATAATGGACAACTAGATGTTGCCTCTTCCCAGATCAAATCAAGGTTTTTCTTCTTCTGCAATCAAGTTATTCAAGCTTAGAGATATGTGATTCAACGCTAGCAATCCCTTCTCTATTTTTCTAGATCCAAATGTTGTGAGTTTAAGTTACTTTTAGATCTAAATAATTAAAAAGTTAATCTTAACATGACTATAACTTGGATTTATGCCTGTGACTGCTTGAATCATATCAGATTTGTTATAACTTTTGTACCTATGATATCCTGACATGATTATGAACTAGATCTTAACCTATACCTATTTATCATGTTAGATCTGCCTTTGATTGTAGATCTAATTCACTGTTTAGATCACCTTATACCTGTTCTATTATGTTTATGGCCAAATTAGATTTATTGTTAGTTGGACATGTAAATCATTGTTTAGATCACATCATGCCTATCCCTATTATGTTAGAATTAGTTATATTATCATATGTTTATTAGATATGTTCCTATATGCCTACCTTGTCATTATGCCACTATATGTTTTATGCATATTTATGCACTACAACAAAAATACCATATTACAACTTTAATTTTACAACTGTGCGAAAAACACAGTTGTAATAAATGCTTTTTTACAACTGTGCAAAACGCACTGTTGTAATAAATGTCTTTTACAACTGTGAAAAAAATCACTGTTGTAATAAACATATATATCACAACTTTTCTTTTTTGTCTGTTGTAATAACTAATATATTTCTAATAATAAATAGTTAAATTAGAAAGTTGTTAAAACTTATTTTTAGTAACTGTTTTTTCTATTTCTTGTATTAGAGACCTATTAAATATTAATAACAAGTTATATTTAATAATTAGTAATGTTAACATTTAAGAATAATTCATATTCAATAATAAATTTACAAAATTAATACCAATTACTACTATTAATTACTATTAGATTAGATAAAAACAACTTAATTGATGATTAATAAATAATAGTTACTTTTTAAAAATAAATATTAATTTTTTAATAGTATATAATCAATAACATTTACATAATAATGAACTTTTAATAGTTGGAATTCAATTATAACTTTCAAGAAATAGGTAATAATTAATAATAACTATTATTAATCAGTAATATTTAATATTTTAGTAAAAATCAATTCTCAATAAATTCATATTATATTTATATTTAATATAAAATTTTACTTATTAATTCTAAATTGTAATTTTTAATTCTTTAAGTTTTGGTGAAATTTTAATTGTAACCGATGGAAAACTAACGGTCATGTTAAATGCAAAACAATGAAACTTAAAGGTGGTAAAGTGAAAATTTGGCTCTCACGTAATTCATGTCTTGTATTTCTAGTGCCTTCTATTGGTCGTCCCCTCTAATTCTCGTCTGTATGTCAAAATCAAAATCCCCAATTCCTCCTTCCTCAAAAAATCTTGCGCCCTTGGCCTTCTAATTGAACTGAAAATCCCCAATTCCTCCTTCCTCAAAAATTCTTGGCTACTTCCTCGGGGCAACTGCAAGAAAAAGAGAAAACACGGAGGAAAGAAAAACTATTTTGAATCTCAAATCATGGATCGCGATTTCCTCTTTTCTCGGTGGCGTGCGACTCTTTCTCCTTTCGCAGTCAATCTCCAACAGCGACTCACCTTCCTCCGCTACATATACTTCTCCGCCTTGCTACAGCCGTGAAGTTAGCACATCAGCCTCCAATCAAATTCATAAGCTGCCTGCAACAGGCAATAGCGTGTGCCACTCTATTTTCCTTCACGGTGGCCGGCTTTGATTGAGAATCGACTCCTGTGCTTGCTAATTTGATAATCCTGACATTAAACAATTTGAAATAAAGGTAATTACAGTCTTTATTTGTGTATAGTATTATTATTGAGACCAATACTTGTTCTTTATTTCTTTTGCGGCCGTGGATTTGAAGAATATTGTCCACTGATTTTGATAAAAAATAATGGTAGTCTCATTATTGGATAATTTCAAATTAACTCACTGATTAATTTTGATATTCTGCAGAAGGTGGAAAAAACCAGGTTTCGAAATACTTTTGGGGTTAACGTCAATGGTTAATATTCGTATTATATGCATCTTTCTTGTAATTTATAAAATTTCACTTATTTCAATGAACTGGAAATCTTTTAATTGAAAATCTACAGAGAATATGGAAAAAAAGATTGTATAACTGAAAAGTTAAGGTAAAAAAAGATGAACTTTGAAGATCTTTTATTGGTTCGATCTCTAATTTATTTTAAGCGAATGAAGTTGATATTGAACCTTAATTTGTTGCATCATATGCTAACAACATCATATGCTGCATCGTCATATAAATGAAGGGAATATTGTGAAGGTCTTTTAAAGGCTTCTAGAACACGAGAGACAACACATTACACTTCAATAGATCCATATGTCTATAATTTTAATGAAATTATTGTCAAAAGGATCAGTTAGTAATTTTTATTGTTGTATAATATGTAAAAGTTGATTGTTTTTATTTTGGATCAAATTGTTGAGAAATATAAATTTCAAAATTTCAATTTGAAGTTACTACAATATTTATGCAGTAAAAAGTGGTTTTTGGAAAGGGATCTTTGAAGACAGTGTATCCTTTTCGAGAATTTGGATTAAAATGTCGTTTAATAGCTAAATATGATATACATAAATGAGAATGTATTCTATACGATATGATAGTTGATGCATACGTGATATGGTTGATGTCTGCGTTACCCCGTATGTTGAATATTATTTGTACTTTGTAGGCCATGTAGAATATTACAAGGTGTAAATATACTACGTGTCTTAACAATTTTGTCTTCACATTATATAGGAGTTTTGTGTAATAATTATCATGTCAATTGTCCTCCTCTTTTATATTAATACTCCTATTTTTGTTCCTTCTTTTAATGAAAATTTTCAATTAATACTCCTCTTTTGATAACAAGAATTGTTCTCTGGTAGAACTCCTCTTTTATATTAATATTCCTGTTTTTGTCACATAATGAAGCCATCGGAAACCGCTTAGCCCGTGCTTCACTGTAGTGATGTAGTGCTGAAGCCAGTTCAATGTCGCTGCCCGCCAAGCAATGGTAAGTTTACTTACGATTAAACTTTTTTCAAGTGCCACTTCGTATTTCACCAAATGTGATCGTTGGGTTTTCTTTTCTATTCGGTTTGGGTTGGCTGTCTTGTTTCATGCCTGAAGCTACGACATCCCTTTTACAGTCCCACGCTGTATATCCGATTTATATACTATGCACCTCTTCGGCACTATGCTATTTTGCTGTCATAGAACTTGAGATGTGCACTCCCACTCTACAAATACCAGCTCCTAAGTGCATCGATACTACGGCTTGCACGCCAGTAGGGGGTATACATGTACTTGTTTTTCATTAGACTGATATTTGTAGTTCCTTGTTGTTGATAATGACTTACGCATGCACCCCGAAATCGCATTGCTCCCATGTGATACTTTTCCCTGCATATACCGCTATTGTGAACTCGCCACTCTTCTCGGTCACTTAGGTTGAATTACCCGAGATCATGTTGTGTACTCGTGTAGAGCTGACGTGACCTTCCCTTGTTGGCCACTTAACATTGGTTGTTCCCTTCGTGCCGCTATAGATTTTGCAAGCTGATCCTTGATATATCTCCTTGACCCTGTGATTTACTGCATGCATACATGTCTTACTTTAAAACCTGGTCACTATTGGCCATTGGAACATATGTATACCACTATGCGCACCTTAAATCATGTTGCTATGGTCGTTGCGTAGTCCAAGGCTATGTGTGCATAAGACATCACTTTCATACCCTGGCACTTGCATGATATTCACTTTGGTTGAGCACTTCACCACTGTATATATTTTCAGTCGTTACTAGTACATTCTCAATGGCTTTTCCCTTTTGTTTGGAGATTCGCTTGTTTCCATGCATGTTGATTTCCTTGTTGACATAAGTATTTTCAGGAGCACTTTCCCTTATGCCTATTCCATTGTTATTTCACTAGTGCCTGGCCGATAACTCACTTGCGTATGTATATATACTGTGTTATTTATTTACTTATTTTGATATGAATCAGAGCATATGTCTGCCTCATTTTGTAGTAACATCTGCATGCAATATCTTTGTTGATTTCATACTTCACTCCCCAGTCTGAAAAATAAGAGAAGTGGTTGACTGTTTGTTGTATAACCTGCTTCAGATTATTTGCATGTGATATTTGTCTTGTGTTGAACCACTTATTTTAGTCTTTCCATAATTTATATGATTTTGCTACATGCATGGGTTCATTGCCTGAAAAATGCACAAGGGTCTTCCTATATTTGGTGCCATGTTGATCTAAACATTTTCTTCCTTTTTATTAGCCTGTTGACTCTTGTCTATCCCAAGACTTCCTGGACCTTTACTGTATATGTGTGGATCTTTTACTTACATTTTCTTTGTGCCTATTTCTTTCCCTTGTAACCAAACTTATTTAGTCCTGCTTTTGTGAAACCTGCTACCTTACTTCATGGTTTAATATGAACTTCTATTTAGGCCAGGAAGAAGCGTGATTCAAGCCCAGTTCGCCTCTTTGCGAGTTTCAGTATTCAAGCTGAAATGAATCGGGACAAGCGAGGAATCTCTTTTGGCGGAATTCTAACCCAAATGTAAAGATAACAGTACTTGTTTCATCTTTTAATGAAAATTTTCAAGTATGGCACATGAGCTTATTACAGTGTTTGTAACTTTGTAGTGTTGCTGCGTTATCTCCTATGCTTGGTGTGTCGGCTTATTTGAGGCCAGGTGTTTCTCAGGTTGATGTGTATTGGTCTGTAGTGTTGTTATGTTGAAGTTGTGGTTCTTATGCTATTGGGGTGACTTGAGATGAAGTAATTATCTTTTGGATTTCTTGATGCATCAGCTTCGATTGGCAGCTTGCCTCCTCTTAGTTGCAAGTCAAGGAACTCAACTTACTGGTGTTGCAAGTGAGTCTCTCATGTCATGTTTCCAGGCTTGTTTGTTTGGAAGTGTTTTATCTGTGTCATTGTTGTTTGATGTCAAGCACGCAAGTTGGTGTATGATCGTGTAATAATACACGAAATATTCTTTAAAAATTATTGTTTGTAATATTGAAAATTTGAGTATTTAAATAAATTCGTTTGCAAATAACTGTAGTATTTGTTTTGTTTATGGAGTATCGCTATATTTAGTGTATTTTTCATTTCAGCTGCAAAATATGTTTATTGTTTTTAAAATGCAACTGTCAATCACACAACTGTGCATAACAGTTGTAGCAGATATTATTACAACGGTGCATAACTGTTGTAATAAAGTTTATTACAACGGTGAAAAAAGTTGTAAAATATACATATTACAACGGTGTTGCAACAATGCAAAAAAGTTGTAAAAGATTTTGTTCTATTACAACTTCTTAATACCCAACGGTTAGCCCACCATTGTAAAATGTATATTACAACGGTTTTCCACCGTTGTAATAGGGTCATTTTGTTGTAGTGATGCCATTATATGTCCATCATATTAGTATGAACATCTCTGTTATATTCCCTCTATCTTTTTATTTTTATTTTTATACAGTCAGGCTACCTTTGAGCCTAGGCATGCCGCTGAAATATGCGAATACGTTCGATTGGGAACGAATGGAAAACGTTGAATTGGAGCATAACTTGTAATTGGGAATTTGGGCATAACTTGAATAAATTATAATAATATTAATTTGAGGCATATAGTTCATTATGAACATAACTTGGGAAAAGGGGCATGAAAACCTATAATGACATAGGTAATATTGGTTAAGAATTGGAATTCCTAGGATTACAGTAATTAGAAACTGTAACCATGCCTAGACACGAGGTTAGATTACACTTGTGGTGGAAGTCTGTCTGGAACCTCCCGGCATATCCAGCGACCACAAGTGGTGAATCTAATGTGAGGGGTCTAGGTGCACAAACACGAGACATGCTAAGACACAAGGTTAAGCCCGACTTGTGGAGGAAGTTTGCCCGGAACTGACCGACACATCTAGCATCCACAAGTGGTAGGATAAATGTGGGAGGTATAGCATATTATAACCATAAATGAATTTGGAAATAAAGTTGAATACTTATCCTAGTTGAATCCATAGGGACTATATGAACATGAACATGAATAAGGGTTAAGTAAACTTGTTTGAACAGTGGGTGAGTTAAGTAAATCTGGGGTAGGTGGGTAATATTTATATATATAGGCCTACAAACTTAGGGATTATGCAATTTTATGACACCATTAGGTAGGCATAATTTGTGGAAAACCTAGTAGTGGGGATGTAAAACAAAGGGGAGAGCTTGTATCATCTTGTGAGTAGGACCCGTTTCAGTCAGTAACCCATATATAGGTATCAAACGAGTACCCTGAACTAGATCGAAGTCAGGGCACACTTACTGGGCTGATTGTAAGAGATCCAAAAGTGGTGATGGTGTCTGATGACGCATTCCATCAGGGTCATGTGCGTGCGTGACTCCGCCTGCTCAGGAAAATAAGACGCTGTGACATCAGTAGATATGGTTGTGCATATCCAGAAAATGAAGGGTTGCCACTTTAGGGAGTGATACACCCTACTGTGGGGGGCAACACAGGGTATTTACGGAGTAGGGAGCCGATCGATTAGGGTAGTAATTAGGATACATCTAGACTCTGGTAAGTTTAAGAGCCTGTTACTGGGCTACCTGTTGATTGTATGGGGTTAAAACCTCTCATTAGAAAGTACGCCTAAATCTACCATCTTACAGTTGTTGGGATCATCTCATTCGGGTTATACTAGTATCGATGCAGAGGAATCATTAGGGAAGCACATTACACTCTATCATGTTTACCTTGTCATACCTGCCTTTTAAGATGTTATCTTTCTTTCCACTTTATATGCCTGTCATTATACTTTACTTATTTATTTGCTAAATGTAACTGGACTCGCCAGACTTTATGTCTGACCCATTTTGTTTCCTCTTCTTTCTCTTCTGTTTTCCCTCCTCCCCAGGTTCTCAGGGTGGGAATACTCAGGCTTAACCAGGATTCTGCTTTCATCTTGCTTGGAGCTGCTTAGATGTATTGCTCGAGCTCTTATCTACTATAGCTATGTTTTTATTTGGGGAATTACGCTTCTTTTATTTTTGTACTCTGATGTTTTAAGTGCAAGACGGAGTTTAGATGATGTACTGGGTTTATGTATTTTTAGACATATGATGTTTTGAACTACAATGCTTTATGATTAATAAAGTTTTTAAATTCCGCTGCTATTTTATATTTGTCTTGTAACGTTTCTGTTTTTTTTTTACCCATAACGCTTCACGAAACTTAATTCATTCTCTTAATGAGTGACATTAACGGATGTGGGGTGTCACAGTTTCACCTTTAATCGACATCACTATAGACCTACATTCATAATTGCTACCAGGAACTCACTCGTTGCCTTGATTACAATCATTTCTACTTAAATCAGAATCGCCTCTACCATATTTGAATCGCCTCGACATTGCTGAATCATTGGAAGCTTTGTAATTCTTGTATGTATTAAGGCTTTCAATTCTTATGTCGTTTTCTGGTTCATTTTGCAAATTGGTTGACAAGGGTTTTAGTCGGATCCGATTATGAGTTCCTAGGGTTTGATACTTATTTTGGGACATTATGAGCATTTTTCATTGAATTTAGTTATAGGAATTGGGACTTTTTGGTAATTCTAGGTTTCGATTCATTGACGAGAACCGATTTTGATTATGTTTGATATTAAATCGTATCGTAGTTGAGCTTTTGAGTTAGTTTGCGATTCCAACTTGCATGTATTGAGTATTGTCAATTGCTGTATTGAATTATTTTCTAACTATACTTCGAGTCTTTCGAATTTTGACTGATCCTAACGACAGCTCACACATTGCATGTACTTGAACTTTGATTGCATATTATATAGCCAGTTTTATCATCAATGCTTTGATGGATTTTAGCTAGTAATTCATATGTGCAATATGTTCATATCAACGTTGTCGGTTACGTTGGACTGGAAATGATAACTGAATGGTTGCGATCTTCATTGGTGATGCACAAACTTGTTTATGGTATTAAATCACCATTTGAAAGTTTTAGGATTTAGGTCGGGAAACAAGTTTTATTGTTAGGTCGTTAAGACGACCTTGCTGAGACGATCCATGACTCCAAGCTGTCGAAACGACCTATGTCTCGGACTGTTTGAATGAACTAAGTATTGGTCCGTTGGAACGACATGAGCATACGTCCTTATATCGCTGATTGATCCAAATTTTTAACGATCCATGCCTCCAAGTGTTTGAATGACCTAAGCCTTTGGAATGACCTAACTTCAGACCGTTGAGTCGGCCTGACTTTAGAACGTTGGACTGGCCTGACTTTAGACTGTTGAAACGACCTTACCGTATTAGGGGGACCCAAATCCTCAACGACCTGAATCCTTGAAAGGTTGTAGCGACTTGGGCTCCTTAGGTTATTGCACAACTATTACGCCAGATCGTGGAGTGTCTTACTTAGTTAGGTTGGTGAACAACCTGCTCCCCTGGGTTATTGGACGACCTAAACATTGCGACCTGATTTTTGTTTCTTGGACGGCTTGAACATTGGATCGCTGAGTGATCTAGTTGCTATGTCGTTGAGTGTTCCCCTTTACTAGGTCGCTGAGCGACCTAGCCTTCTAGGTCATTCACATTTGCTTTCAAAGCTTGTTTTAAAGTATGTTGTACCTGAGCATTTCAGAACCTGATCTGGACACATTTGTGCTTTAAGAATTGAACATCTTTATGCACTATTTCCTGTCTTACAACGACAATAAGTACTTGCATGTTTTGAACTTATACGTTGTTATCGATCATCCAATTCAATAACATATTAGTTAATAAAGAACATCACATAATTTGAAGACTTAAACTAGATGACGCATTTATACAAGCTTGTTTTGTTTAACAGTTTATAATCTGCCAATTCTTGCTTCTTCACACACATAATGATTATTTTAAGTTAGTAGCGGTGCTTGAGATCGACTAGCTGAGATAAGCCAAATTGCGGATTTCAAGCCCTGCTTTTACTTAACTTGCAAAAATCCGTATGATATTTCTCATTTAAGGAATGCGCCTATGTGATATGTTTATAAACAAGTATATTTGTGTAGAATGATTACTAGGCAGCAATCTCGCCTTCAAACTGAAAGGACATCTTTTGCTCAAATTGATACTTCTACCACTGCACCTAAGGTCACAACAACTAAAGCCTCCGTTCAGGTTCCTGATCAACCATTTCCAATTCCTCACCCTCTTAATGCCCCTCCATCGGAGAGACATTCTACCACTCTTAATCAAGTCTTATTCGAACAAGTGTGCGGTCAATATAATATCCCTATTACTGATGCGATACTGCCAGGTGAGGGCATATTCGCAGATCAGTCCCTGACTAGATACGTAGTTGTTAACCGTCATATATTGGAGAGTGGTTCCATACCTCCCTTTAATTCTTTTTTAGAGAGGATCCTGAACCATATGGCCATTGCTCCTTTTCAACTTCATCCAAATGGGTATATCATTTTGTTAGGACTTTACATAGGAGCGTGATCCTACGTTTCAGGAAATCCGCTACTTATGCTCAATTAAAATAACGAAGGACACTTCATCAATCATACATGTCGAGGGTGCACCAAGTGGAAGCTCATACTTGACTTGCCAGAGAGCATTTTAGGATTCTTAACTCAAATTTTCTTCGTTCACTGCCCTGAGACTTTTCGTGGGAATTGGACAGAAGGAGGTGAACATATTTGAACGGAACAATTCTTATCTAATTTCCTATAAGTCTTGGTTATTGAACTTTACTTTGTTATTTGTAGTTGTTCTGGCTCCAATCAAGGATAAAGATGCTGCCCCTTACAAGGCCATTTACGAAGCTTTAAAAACTATTGGTGAAATGGATCGAGGTAGAAAATATTTGTTAAAGGAAGAGTTTCTCCGCAGATACGGGTTGTTCCATTATTCAAGGAAATTCCCTTCCAAAGGAATACCTTCGACACCTAAGTCTACGTTTATAGCATCAGATGTTGGTGCTTCTAGAGAAAGTGATACACTCAAAGATAAAACTAGTGAATCCTCATTAAAGAAGTGTTTGGGCCCTTCCGGCAGTTGTAAAACACCTTCTCAACCCCACTTGTCTGCGATTGAAGAGGATGAGCCTGTACACCGAGAGGGCAAAGGTCTTATGAAGGAAACTGCATGGATTGAAGAGGGTGAACCACTCCATGAGATGATTTAAACATTGAGAAGGTTACTAAGGATCTTATTATTCCCGGACACCCATGAGGAGAGTTCCACGGGTATTTTCGGGACTTTGAGTGATCTCCGCACCGCTAAAGACCTTCCGAGTGAGACTGTGACTTCAGAACTTTCCACCAAAGTTATAAAAACAGGAATTGAGATAGTTGTAGCTCAAAATCATCCATCGCGAAGAACATTTTCTGACATAGGGTTTCCATTAGCTTCACCACCGAAGAGGAGTTCGTTGTTATACACGCGTTAGAAAATATACTATATGCACTATAAGTTTTTGTTCTTTGTATATGCCTTACAATCTACCCCACTACTTTCTAATTTAAGTATTGAAATCTTTTATCTTCCTTTTTTCAGACTCAGATATGTATCGTCCATTTTTGAAGAGCTTTAAGCATCGAACTAGATCTTACAATCCAAGGCATCTCATATAGTCCCATCATTCGTAGAACTCACAGTACTCTAAGAAATCTAAATATTCCCAGCACTCGCAACATTCTTATCAGTCTCATCAGACTCATGGTTACATACTGATTGATGAACAAAGGAGGTGGAGGCCTGATGCCCAAGACCAACTAGAGAAAGAGGAGAGGAATCGAAGCTCTCATGGTGACCGAGATAGATATGATGATCGCTACGATGATCGATATGATGATCGTCATGAGCGGAATGGATGGGAAGCATAGGAAAGTTGAAGGAGGAAGAGAGACAGGGATGGTCAGGGCAGAGATGTTCTTCAGAACCGCCCCAGATTAGATAAATTTCATGTCCCTACTGTTCAATCTACTTATGGTTACTTTCCCTTGCTACACTGTCTGTTACTCCTCCTCCTGCCGACATTCAAAGGATTATACATAGGCCTCGCTATGAACCTGAACCAGCAAATACTGCACTCACTGAATGATTCATAAATTAGTGCCTGAAAGGAATGTTATTTAATCTGGACATACACCCATCTGATAGGAAATATATACTTAGAGATCTGGATGCCTTAAAGAGAAATATCAATAAGCAGATGGATACTATCAAAAATCAGCTCGAGACGCAGCTAGACACGGTTAGGAGTAGAGCTGATAAACAATTATCTTTATGGTATAAGTTCGCCGATGACCTTCAGAGACTCAATAGGCTTAACCTTGATCGAATTGCTACGTTTGGGAATGACAAGACTGAATGAGACAAGCTTCTTGAATCTCGGGATGCTACCATTGCATCTCTTACGTAAAGAAATACAGAGCGCGCGGGGCTAGAGGTTGAGAATCGAAGGCTCAAAGAAGTGTTTGCGCTGCTAAACTAAGAGAGAATGTGCGGATATCGCAAGTTAAAAATGCTCAGTCTGCTAAAAGATCATTGAAACCCAGCTGGCCGCTGTAATGTAAGCTTCCGCAACTTATTAACAAGACAACGCCAGTCTTCATGAGAAGAACACTACTCAGAACTTGGATATTTTTGTGCTGACATCTAAGGCTGAAATCCTTGAGCAAGATAGAGATAAAGCTTTGGCTGATATAGAAACTGCTGAAAATCCTTTTACTGATGCTGAGACAGATGTCAATGCCACTTTATTCATATTTTTCTTCTTCGGCGTTATGAGCCGAGGGATCTTATGCTACTTAGGAACTGATTTTGCAGTGACTTTGGAGCTAGTCTAGGAATCAGTACTTGCGCAGGTTGAAGATTCCTATGACGAAGAATACCTCTTACAAAATCTTTTGGATGAGGAGTCACGTAATGCTCTGGCCGAGGGGAAGATAGCGCTCAAGAAGGAGCTGGGATTATTAGGTGATGAGTCTGGATCCTCTCAGAAGCAAGGCCAGGACATAACCACTATCGATGCCCCTATTGATCCTGTTAATGTTAAGGTCTCTAATTCTCAAACTCCCACCGCGCCTGCCACTGATCCTTCTGTTGTTCACAAAGAAAACGACACAGCTGTTGGGGAACATACTATTGAGAAGCATATTATTACGGAGTATACTGGAGATGGAAAGGGAGATGATGATAACCCAAATAGGTATGAAGTTGAGCAATGAAATCTTCAAGCCACAGGTAAAACCGAGATTGGCCGAGTCGTGTCATACTTGGATTATCTTTGTACTTCACCTGGGTCTATTGCATTCCATGCTCATTGTTCATTTGTATTAGGCTTAGTCTTGCAACAGCCTTCTCCCGCTGGAGTCAATATGACAACGACTAAGGCCATCATTACTAATTTAGCCTTGGTGTTTACTACTGCTGCTCCGCTAATCACTCCTCCTCCGGGCGATGCATCCTTACTTACTACTTCTACTCCTGCTTCACAACCAGGGTCACAAGACGCAAAGATTGATGCAATTGTCAATTTGGATGATATCGACTATATTCTTAGCGACGAAGCAGAGGATCCTGAAAATGCTGACAAGAGCCCAGAGAAAAAGGTCAAAGGCAAGAGGAAGAAAAAGATAAAGTCTTCCTCTTCAAGGCGCAGAGGAAATCGCACTGTTTCAAAGAAAGGAGGACCTATCCAAACATCTCCTGAGGAGCCGATGAATGGCGAAGAGGACAAAGATGAGAGCGATTCCGAAGCCACACCTTCTCCTCCCAAACTTCCAAAGCCGATACGTAGATCTGATAGTGTTTCTAAGAGCAGGAAGAAGAACACTTAGGACTTTTACTATTTGTTGTACCTTTTGTTGCCTTATTACTTGTCATTTGCTTTGATCTGATGTTTATGCAAGTGTCGGTCCTCGCTTATTACTTTATGCATATTCGTATTTGAGACTTTAGTATCTGAGACTTGTGTTGTTGTTGTAAAGCTTGTTAGTTGTTACTCTAGCTTTGTTGTACTTCCTTATGCATTTGCTTTTTTTGTAAATTACAACTCTTTAGCTTGACATGAAGTCATGATGAGCTTGTGATATGTATTATGAGAATTATTAATTTGTCTTAATGTTGTCATGATGCCCCCATACCAAAGGTCATCATTAACTTCCTAGGCCAGATGCGATCAACTCTACTAGGTTTTCCTAGTTATAGTTAAAATGCTGGAAGCTCCTGCTTTTTTAAGCTAAGTCTCTTGCCATTTTCCATTGCGCTTGGAGCTTCTCAGCTTTCCAATAAACCATGGACTCCAGTTTGGTTGATCGAACTCATGCCTTTAATTGAGGAAATTTTCTAACTTCCGTACCCCTTCTTGAGAGGTCTTATATTTCTATCCCAATGTTTATCTATTATCGAGCTAGATAATTCATGGATTGAAGACTCTCATCTGCAGTTGGACTGATTAATTCTAGCATCGGCAATTTCACTGGGTGCCACTGGAGAGGTCTTTGGCTAAAGGGCAATAGTGGTCGCAACCGGAATGAATCACGTGCTAATCGACTTAATTAGACGCCTCCGAAGAGGTCATTTAAGCCCATCGATCATCGAGTCTGGGATTAGCAGATACTAATGAACTAACGGATGCTTCCGAAGAGGTCATTTAAGCTCACCAATCGTGTAACGACCCAAGGATTTTCGGCCTCGAAAATCGAAATAAATACCCTTACCGTAACTTGTACCGACCATCCAAACACCGAAAACACTGGAACGTTTATAGAAAGAATTTAGAGGGTGAGATAAGAAAGAAAGAAAGAATAGAAGAAGGAGAAGAACCATCACATCACAGAGTCTCACATCGCAGCGGAACAAAAATATAATACAGAAATAAATCTTTATTGAGAGCTTCAAAATACTTATAATATCAGAGTACATCACAAACGGGGCAGTTATAATAACATGTTCCCATATACAACACACAGTGGAATAGTATCATACATCTGGACTCTTCCAGCTCGTCTCTTCATAGCTTTCGATAACCTGAACCTGTACATCCCCGGCTAACCCGAGCATTTACAAAACACCGGGTCAGTCTGGTGAACCAGAATGAGAAAACTCGCACAGCTTAAGGGTATCACACAACTTGATTTTAAGTTCAAAATCTTTCGAAAGAAAAGGGTAATCGTAAGACCAAATCCATATATAAACACGGACGGTTTTTACCTTACGATAACCCAAAACATTTTTGAAACCAATATCTTATCTGATATTATCATAGTGTCTAAATACAAGTAAATAGAATCTAGTAGAACGCTTGCATCTCACGCTCTACATATACAGTATACAAACAAAACCCCGGCCGCTTATTGGAGATTGGATTCCGACTATGACAAGGTATGGGACCACCTGCCCATCGTGTATCTCTAGAGGCAAATACACTGGGTTCAACAAGAACGTCTTGCAACCCGGCCCTCACATGACCGACCACTCATTTTGCTTGAGTGTATCGAATGTATATCACCAACGGTTGGGTGCGACCCACCGTCTTCCCGACAAGGGACATCATCGATAGATTAAAGAAGCAAAAAGGTATTTCTCTAGATAGGTGATCATATACCCTAATGGGAGCGACCCACATAGCCATGCTGCCTGCCCAATTTCTGTCATTTCCCGGTTGTGAGGCCTGAGGCCAGAATTTACTTGAAAACATCTGATCGCCATTCACTTTGAATGCCACATCATCAGATCCGCCAGATATCACTAATTAACATCCACAAAAATACTCTGAAAGTTAAGCTAAGAGAAATGCCCCTCTCCGCCAATAACAGAAATACGTTTGTAAAAATCAACGTACGCGATCCCTTTGGAAATACTCTGTCAGACATTCGTCCATACGAGTCATCCCGGGACAGGATGAACCGAAGGTACTCTCCTACTGCATCTGTGACGGCCCGCCCCGCACCAACCGACATTTACTCCAATTGTGCGCTGTACACATGTCCAATTGGCATGGGACGGTCGCCAAAGAATGAGAAAGAAAGAAGATGAACCAAATAAAGAACCTGTAATATGTCTCATTGCGCATGGGATAAAATATAATAACCAACATATACTTGACATAAAACAGATGAGACAGTGCATAAGCTGAAAACTTGAACTAACATCATCAGAGTAGCGGAAATATCAAATACAGCTTATTACAACTTCAAAATACTGTCTCTAAGATAAACAAAATAGGTATGCTACTAATGCCCAAAGTAGATACCGATCACGACACAGGGAGAATAACTATATATCATACGTGGAGCCTCCTGCTCGTCTTCAGTCCATCTACCAAGCGCACTACCAGCTATCCCTGTCTCTAGTCTGCTCGTGTGAGCACCCAGAGTAATAAGAAGAAACATAAAACTCTGGGTCAGACATCAGTCTGGTATGAGTGGTAGCAAGCATAAACAGAATAATAACAGGTATACTAAGTCATACCTGAACCTGGACCTGCAACCAAAGAGTTAGTACTACACGGTACAATACTCTGTGATTTCACAAACACATAATATAAGTATACGGGGGTGGGGATGTGTATGTCCAACAATCAAGCATAGCAACCATCCTCACAACTCTCACTCAGTGCGTAAAGCATACGGTATCTACTTCTTTGATCACCATAACCCTTCAAGAAAACGACAGAACTCGACTTTGTACGACTATGTCCATTCCTACTACCACCAACGCCAAACCTATGGGATCACGCCCAACGTATCCATGATCCCACTCCATTGGTAGGTAGCTCCCTAGTCGCACCATATCCAAAGCCCGAGTCCGTCCATACACCTCTAATACATAGTGATCCAAAGTCATAGGCACCGACAACTCCTTAGCACACGTCCCGCAGCAAAGCCCAATCACGAAGTGAACTCATTGGTTCCCGTCTGGATCCTGAGCTCGAACTTCCACTTGAACTACCTTTGCATTTCGGGTTATGGATCTTCATTGGATCGGTTCGGATTCCTTTCATCCTCATTGGGATCGTGGTCTTCATCGTCTCGGTTCGTGACTGCTACCTCGGGTCGGATCGGAGTGCACCATCGGTTCGTGGCTTCCAGTCCCATCCGGATCGGATCGGGTTCTCCACCACGCAACGGCTCGGGTCACGCCTCCTGGTCATAGCTCCAAGCCCCTCGCCCTCCTCCAAGTCTCCAGTTCGTTGTCCTCAAGGTGATCAGATCGGATCGTGTCGTTATCACTCCAGGCGGGTCGGGTCGGAGTCTTCAATCACCAAGCCTTGAATCGCGACTTCTCGGATCGGTTCGGATCCTTCAGCTCGTGGCGCAGCTTGCTTCGCTATAACGATCCGGTTCGGTTCGTGGTGAAGGGAAATGGGCGGTTCGGATCGGGTAGGGGGCGATCCGATCCGATTTCCTGCACTGACTTTTCCAGCGACTGTTTACGCCACTCGACGACGTTTTTGACCATTCTAACTATTGCAATCAATCACAAAGCATGTCATAGTGTCATAGCAATACATACAAGTGACCTCAAACACCAAAACAACAACATGATATGATAAAATGGATCAAACATAGCCAAAATCCCATGTTTTCCCTTAATCCCTCTTAATCATGTTTGAGCATATGATTAGCAAAACTTATCCAATTTAACCCAAACTCATATCAGAGGTCTAAAACATTATTTATGAATTTATAAACATTTTTTCCAGAATTTATTTTCGTTTAAAAACGCTGATTAGCACTAATCACCCCCGTTTAGCCCTAATTAGTGCAAAAAGCAAGCTAATCACTCACCTTAGCCACAAAACAAACTAAGATCTGAAATGATTCTCTGATTTGATGCGAATCCCAATGCTAACAGCAGCTCCAAGGTTGATTAGGTGAAGATCTTCTTTGATTAGGGGTTGCTAAGCCAAATCCTTGACCAAGAGATGATTTGGAGGTGATTTAGAGGTTGGAGGCCATTTTTAGGGATCCTTGGTGATAAGTGGAGGCTAGAAAACTGAAATGGAATGATTCTCCATCTCATCTCAGCCCTCCCATAACCCTAATCCCGAAATGAGTTATGGGCCTACTCACTAATCACCCGATTTGGCCCGGTTAAGCAGTTTTTTCACCCTTCAAACCTTGTTTCAGCCATATCTCCCAAACGGTAAGTCCGTTTGGCTATTATGACCACTTTACGGAAAGAGAAACCATCAAACGAATCTAATGGAAGTGGTTTCAGGTCAAAATTCCTTCCCTATCAAAAGTTATGGCCAAAACAGTACTGACTAGGGGCAAAATGGTCATTTAAAAATCGACAAAAATCATGAACAGGGGAAATGACTCTAATAAATGTTTCCCAAAGTTACATGACCATACAACTTCACACGGGAAAGAAATAAATATTCTACAATCCTATGATGTGTAGAACACGGGTCGTTACACTCTCCCCCCCTTAAGAAATTTCGCCCCCGAAATTCCCTAATCAAAACACGCACAAGGGTCCCGCATGCCTATCAATCATAAAACAACCATCAAACATGCAAAACAAGTCTATCCTAGCATGCGGAATAACTAAATCGCAAAGTAAATCTTACCAGGCAAAGAGTTCTGGATAAGCCTTTCTAATGCTCTCCTCTGTCTCCCAAGCACAATCATTTCCGTCCTCGCCCCACTGAACTTTGACTAGCTTCACCGACTTTCTTCGAAGTTGCTTCGTATCATGCCCCACAATACGAATCGGTTTGCGGTTCTCAACCGCCTCAGGTTCTACTTCGAAGTCCTCTAACTGATCAGGTGAAATAGTCACATTTGAGTCGTGAACGAACTTCCTTAGTTGGGAAACATGAAACACATTGTGAACTCCTGCCATTTTCTCTGGTAAGCAAACTCTATACGCCAAATTCCCAACTTCCTCGAGAACTTGGAAAGGACCTACAAATCTTGGTGCTAACTTGCCTCTCCTGCCAAATCGTATCACGCTTTTCAACGGAGAGATTTTGACAAACACCAAGTCACCAACGGAGAATTTCAAGTCTCTTCTTCTCTTATCAGCATAGCTCTTCTGCCTATCTTGGGCAGCTTTCATTCGTTGCTGAATGATCTTGATCTTATCGGAAGTTTCTCTCACCATATCTGGTCCAAGCACAAACTTCTCGCCAGTCTCTATCCAACATGATGGTGAGTTGCACGGTCTTCCGTACAAAGCTTCATATGGAGCCATACCGATACTGGATTGGTAGCTATTATTATATGCAAACTCCACTAGATGCAAATGGTCATCCCATGCTCCACCGAAATCCAATATACAAGCCCTCAAGAGATCTTCCAATATACGATTCACCCTCTCCGTCTGACCATCGGTTTGAGGATGATATGCGGTACTGAGATGTAATTCTGATCCTAAAGCCTCTTGTAAGCTCTTCCAAAATCCACTAGTAAACAACGGATCTCGGTCACTCACAATGCCTTTGGGTACTCCATGAAATCTCACTACCCACTTCATATATAGTTCTGCCAACTTGGCTGCCGTTCTGGTCGATTTGACTGGTATAAATCTTGCACTCTTGGTCAGTCGATCCACAATTACCCAAATGCTATCATGTCCCGATCTGGTCCTCGTTAAACCATCGATGAAATCCATCGAAACTTGTTCCCATTTCCATTCGGGAATTTCTAATGGTTGCAACAACCCACTAGGCTTCTTCTGCTCGGCTTTAACTAGCTGGCAATTTATGCATTTGGATATAAACTTCCCAACGTCTCTTTTCATCCCTTCCCAGTAGTAAGTCTGTCTCATGTCTCGATACATCTTATTACCACCGGGATGTATAGTCAGTTTCGAGTGATGACATTCTCTAAGCACTTCATCTCTCAAACCATTCACGTTGGGCACAACTAGTCTTCCATTCTTCCGAAGCCATCCATCTCGATCAAGCCCATACACATTCATCTCCTCTTCGCTACCCCTCTCTAACTTGGAGATGATTTCTAATAGATTAGGATCGTTCCTCTGGCTAGAACCAATCCGCTCTATCAAAGTGGGTCTGATCGTCAAGCTAGCTAGCATAACTGGATCCAATTCGCACCTTGGTCTGAAATCAAACCCCGCGATATACTCCAGCTGCTTCCATTCAAGAAACATTGCCCCTAAGCTGGCATGTCTCCTACTCAAGGCATCGGCTACCGCATTACCCTTCCCAGGTGTATACGCGATATCAAAATCATACGAAGCCAAGAACTCTAACCATCTCTGCTGACGGAGATTCAGATCTTTCTGAGAGAAGAGATACTTTAACGATTTATGATCGGTAAACAGCTCAATTCTTTCTCCCAAGAGGTAATGTCTCCACATCTTCAGCGCAAATACAATCGCTGCCAATTCCAAATCATGGGTAGGATACTTCTTCTCATGTGGCTTTAGCTGTCGACTAGCATAAGCTACAACCCTACCTCCTTGCATCAATACCGCACCCAATCCGGTACCACAAGCATCCGTGTATACCGTCATCTCTTCATTTCCCTTAGGAATGACCAACACTGGCGCACGCGTCAACTTTTCCTTTAGACCCTTGAATGCATTTTCACACCCTCCGTCCCAAACGAAGGCTTGATTCTTCTTAGTCAACAGAGTCAACGGTGCCGCTGTCTTGGAGAAGTCTTTGATAAACTTACGATAATATCCAGCTAACCCCAAGAAACTTCTTACATCTTTTGCATTCTTGGGCGTAGACCAATCTTGTACCGTAGCCACCTTTGCAGGGTCCACGGCAATACCATTCTCTGAAACAACATGGCCCAAGAATCTCACTTCTCTCCTCCAAAAATGACACTTAGAGAATTTCGCTTTCAGTTGGTGTCTTCTCAACACCTCCAACACAATTCTCAAATGTTCCTTGTGTTCCTCTTCTGTCCTCGAGTAAACAAGGATATCGTCTACGAACACAAGAACAAACTTATTCAGTTGGTCTCTGAATACTCTATTCATAAGATCCACGAAGTATGCTGGTGCATTGGTCAACCCGAATGGCATGACCAACCACTCATAAAACCCAGACGGCGTCCTAAATGCCGTTTTAGCTATACTATCAGCTGCTACACGGAGCTGATGAAATCCTGTCGCGAGGTCCAACTGGGAGAACACTCTCGCTCCTTCCAGTTGATCAAACAAATCATCTATCCGTGGTAAAGGATACTTATTCTTCCTCGTCACCTTATTTAACTCGCGATAGTCCACACACAATCGAAGGGAACCATCTGCCTTAGTAGCAAACACAACTGGTGCTCCCCACTCGGAAACACTTCTTCTAATAAATCCCTTCTTCAAAAGATCGCTAACTTGCACCTCGAGCTCTCGCTGTTCTCGTGGTGCCATACGACGAAGTGACATCACTATAGGTCTGGCATCTTTCACTAAATCAATACGAAACTCAATCTCTCGGTGTGGTGGAAGTCCGGTCACTTCCTCGAAGATGTCCGGGTACTGGCCAACCACGGGCAAACCTGATAACTCATCATGCGGAATGTCGAGGGAATTTACAAAACTAGCCATTACCCCATCACAGGGTA
Organism: Allium sativum; assembly: GCA_030737875.1. NCBI lineage: Eukaryota > Viridiplantae > Streptophyta > Magnoliopsida > Asparagales > Amaryllidaceae > Allium > Allium sativum. Next base: position 842,785,481 of record CM060919.1, on the reverse strand, counting down.
GATTACCAAACACTACCCTCCGCCCATCATCCGCCCTAACTGTCACCAAAAAGCCCTCACAGTCTACCACCACCCCGTATCTTTGGAGCCAATCGACTCCCAAAATAATGCCATACCCAGTAAAGCCCAAAACAAAGCAATCACAAACTAACATACATCCATGACTCGATAAGACCACATTACGACAGATCATACTGAGGTTTGTTGAACCACCAATCGGGTTCGTCACAGCTAATGGTCTATCGACTAACTCGGGTTCCAATCCCAACCTATCTACCAGGTCACTAGATATGAAGGAATGGGAAGCCCCGGTATCGAACAAAACTCTAACAGGAAGATCATAAATGGAAAGCATACCATGAATGACGACTCCCTTTCCTTTCTCCGCCGCAGTTGGGGCATTCGACGAAGAAGGAACAGCATTGATGGCATATGCTTTCACAATCTGATTCTCCTTCAGAGGTTGCGGGCACTTATCCTTAAAATGTCCCTCCTGGCCACAGTTAAAGCACTTCTTTCCCACTGTCTTGGCCCTACATTCCCTTGCATAATGGCCCTTCTTTCCACATTTGAAGCACTCGACTTCTTTCCTGCTTTTCTTCTGGCCATCCTTAGCTTGGTTCTGCTTCCTCTTATTCTGAGAGTTATTCTTGCCTCCACCGCTTACTTGCGGCTTTGGCTCTTCAGCAGATGCAGCAACAACCCCAGTCTTCGGCTTAGGGTAAAGACTTTCTGACCTCAAAGCTTTTCCCACGATCGACTCAAACGTCTCATCGATGTGATTAATCAGCCTCTCCCCTAAGTATTCATCCAAGCCAGTGATGAACTTCTCATTTTTCTTTTCGGGAGTATCGATTAGAGATAACCCATACTTCGACAAAGTGTCGAACTCAGCAACATAATCCGATACTGCCCTTCCATTCTGCTTAAGCTCCAAGAACTTCCTAAACAATTCCGACTTCTGGGCAGCTGGGATATACTTGTCGCTAAAGCGAGCTTTAAACTGATCCCAAGTAACTTGATCTTCTGGTGTGGCTGCCCTAATAGCATTCCACCAATTCATCGCTCGTCCTTGCAGCTGACGAGACGCTAGCCTTCTCTTCATCGCATCCTCGATACCCAAGTCATCGAAGATCCGATCACAGCTATCCAACCAATCCTGAACATCCGTGGCCGACTCTGTTCCGTGAAACGGCTTTCCACCAAGATTAGTGTAATCCTTACTTAACTTGGCGAAATCGACCCTAGGCGCTTGCACTACTGGGCCACCACCAACTCCGGGATTAGGAACTGCCCCTTGCACTTCTCTAAGCATGTCTCTCATGAGGTCGGTAAACATCGCCCTCATGTCAGCGGCATTTCCATTATTGGCCCCTCTACCAGTACCTCTCACATATCGGCTCATCGTCAATCTGTAAAAAGGAGAACGATTAACGACCCCATAGTGGTACTAGTGCAGTGCAACTTCATTCTTATACTACTAATAGTATATATATATACATAGCTTTTGAAAACCAAAGTAATCACAAATACGCGCTCTCATATACGTACTAACTCTCCCTAGTGTCTTTCCCTAGGTTAACTACGCAACCTAGAGCTCTGATACCAAATGTGACGGCCCGCCCCGCACCAACCGACATTTACTCCAATTGTGCGCTGTACACATGTCCAATTGGCATGGGACGGTCGCCAAAGAATGAGAAAGAAAGAAGATGAACCAAATAAAGAACCTGTAATATGTCTCACAGCGCATGGGATAAAATATAATAACCAACATATACTTGACATAAAACAGATGAGACAGTGCATAAGCTGAAAACTTGAACTAACATCATCAGAGTAGCGGAAATATCAAATACAGCTTATTACAACTTCAAAATACTGTCTCTAAGATAAACAAAATAGGTATGCTACTAATGCCCAAAGTAGATACCGATCACGACACAGGGAGAATAACTATATATCATACGTGGAGCCTCCTGCTCGTCTTCAGTCCATCTACCAAGCGCACTACCAGCTATCCCTGTCTCTAGTCTGCTCGTGTGAGCACCCAAAGTAATAAGAAGAAACATAAAACTCTGGGTCAGACATCAGTCTGGTATGAGTGGTAGCAAGCATAAACAGAATAATAACAGGTATACTAAGTCATACCTGAACCTGGACCTGCAACCAAAGAGTTAGTACTACACGGTACAATACTCTGTGATTTCACAAACACATAATATAAGTATACGGGGGTGGGGATGTGTATGTCCAACAATCAAGCATAGCAACCATCCTCACAACTCTCACTCAGTGCGTAAAGCATACGGTATCTACTTCTTTGATCACCATAACCCTTCAAGAAAACGACAGAACTCGACTTTGTACGACTATGTCCATTCCTACTACCACCAACGCCAAACCTATGGGATCACGCCCAACGTATCCATGATCCCACTCCATTGGTAGGTAGCTCCCTAGTCGCACCATATCCAAAGCCCGAGTCCGTCCATACACCTCGAATACATAGTGATCCAAAGTCATAGGCACCGACAACTCCTTAGCACACGTCCCGCAGCAAAGCCCAATCACGAAGTGAACTCATTGGTTCCCGTCTGGATCCTGAGCTCGAACTTCCACTTGAACTACCTTTGCATTTCGGGTTATGGATCTTCATTGGATCGGTTCGGATTCCTTTCATCCTCATTGGGATCGTGGTCTTCATCGTCTCGGTTCGTGACTGCTACCTCGGGTCGGATCGGAGTGCACCATCGGTTCGTGGCTTCCAGTCCCATCCGGATCGGATCGGGTTCTCCACCACGCAACGGCTCGGGTCACGCCTCCTGGTCATAGCTCCAAGCCCCTCGCCCTCCTCCAAGTCTCCAGTTCGTTGTCCTCAAGGTGATCAGATCGGATCGTGTCGTTATCACTCCAGGCGGGTCGGGTCGGAGTCTTCAATCACCAAGCCTTGAATCGCGACTTCTCGGATCGGTTCGGATCCTTCAGCTCGTGGCGCAGCTTGCTTCGCTATAACGATCCGGTTCGGTTCGTGGTGAAGGGAAATGGGCGGTTCGGATCGGGTAGGGGGCGATCCGATCTGATTTCCTGCACTGACTTTTCCAGCGACTGTTTACGCCACTCGACGACGTTTTTGACCATTCTAACTATTGCAATCAATCACAAAGCATGTCATAGTGTCATAGCAATACATACAAGTGACCTCAAACACCAAAACAACAACATGATATGATAAAATGGATCAAACATAGCCAAAATCCCATGTTTTCCCTTAATCCCTCTTAATCAGGTTTGAGCATATGATTAGCAAAACTTATCCAATTTAACCCAAACTCATATCAGAGGTTTAAAACATTATTTATGAATTTATAAACATTTTTTCCAGAATTTATTTTCGTTTAAAAACGCTGATTAGCACTAATCACCCCCGTTTAGCCCTAATTAGTGCAAAAAGCAAGCTAATCACTCACCTTAGCCACAAAACAAACTAAGATCTGAAATGATTCTCTGATTTGATGCGAATCCCAATGCTAACAGCAGCTCCAAGGTTGATTAGGTGAAGATCTTCTTTGATTAGGGGTTGCTAAGCCAAATCCTTGACCAAGAGATGATTTGGAGGTGATTTAGAGGTTGGAGGCCATTTTTAGGGATCCTTGGTGATAAGTGGAGGCTAGAAAACTGAAATGGAATGATTCTCCATCTCATCTCAGCCCTCCCATAACCCTAATCCCGAAATGGGTTATGGGCCTACTCACTAATCACCCGATTTGGCCCGGTTAAGCAGTTTTTTCACCCTCCAAACCTTGTTTCAGCCATATCTCCCAAACGGTAAGTCCGTTTGGCTATTATGACCACTCTACGGAAAGAGAAACCATCAAACGAATCTAATGGAAGTGGTTTCAGGTCAAAATTCCTTCCCTATCAAAAGTTATGGCCAAAACAGTACTGACTAGGGGCAAAATGGTCATTTAAAAATCGACAAAAATCATGAACAGGGGAAATGACTCTAATAAATGTTTCCCAAAGTTACATGACCATAAAACTTCACACGGGAAAGAAATAAATATTCTACAATCCTATGATGTGTAGAACACGGGTCGTTACAGCATCCAATAAAGGAATCACCCTATGGATCAATAGCGAGAAGTCCTTGCAACCCGTGGGTTCCAACCACGACAGAATCACAGTGTATCTCGGGCCGGTAAGCCAGAGATTATAGGTAATCCTTCCGCTTATGAAGGTCCACGGTCTTCAATGCTCCATCTCGATCATCTTCTGATCTCTTCATGCATCTGTTGGTTGGAATGGTTTTCGAATATAAATTCGATCCCGGTCTTTCCGTACCAACAACGCATTGGACATGATCTTGATAGTCGGTTATTTAACTATCAAAATAAACAAACATCAAACAAATAAATTCATTTGTTTGCTATGCAGCATCACTTGGCCATTTCAAAATAATATCTTTATTCTAGCATAATTATTCTCAAATCAGTTTATAATGTTAAGAAAATATGTCTTTAAAATCATATCAAATCCTCCCTTTAAATATCATTTTAAAACCTTTGATACTCATTATTTAACCGTTGTTGAATCGATTAAATCTATCCTTCGTAAAATCATTGTTACGAACCTTCTTTTCATTTCCATTTGGGAAACCAAAATTACCATTTCTATTCCCAAATCTAGCCTCCTTACTTTTGGCAATATCGTTATTTTCCATCGATCTACCTTTCTATTTCTTTCGCCATGGAAATACCATTTAAATTCTCAAGTCCCCTTTTTATATCCCCTTCTTATTTTAAAATCCCAAAGTTTGTATACATATCCCAGAATCTTCAAATAACGCCACAAAGTAATCTGTTTTAACATCTCTACCATTACGACCAATAACATCCTTCGGTAGTCCGGAAGTCGTTCAAGTTGGGGTATTTAAGTTACCTCTCGGACCTTGATCAACCACGTTCTTACCTTAAGATAATCTCAGTTGTAACAAATCTGATATTCATTCTCAATATCTAACCAATCCTCTTTTTCTTATCTCTTCACGAAACATCATTTCTTTTATATATGGCAAAACTATTGTATCTTTATAACTCCATCTAATCAGGGCAATAAGACCTCAATAAGGGTTTAATTTTAAACATCGAATTAATCTTATCATCGTTTACATATTTGTTTAAACCCTCACAAATGGTTTAAAACTTTTTAATCCTTTGTTTATGACTTTTAAATCCCAAGTTGTCACTTTATTCAACAAATATCAACAATTGAAAATGGTTTAATTATCCATTCTATTTCCACTTACTAAATACTTCAATTTCGAGTAACACCGTTGACTTATTCAACTCCACACATGATTAACACATTAATCAAATCCTAGCTCGTCTTTCCTCTTTAAATTAATTTCAAATTAAATTAAATTAAAATGATCCCATTTGATTATGAGCAACAATCAAATCAATTTAATTTCATCTTAAATAGCTTCACCTGTCCTTGGTTACCGCACTAATATCTACCTCCCTCCTTATCGATATCATAAGTATTAGAATCAATTTTATAAGATCATTTCAAATGTTGGATAAGACACGTGTTCCACACATTTGTACCAAAATGGTTAAAATAATCGAGGTAGGTATATTTTCTTTTTATAATCTAATTAAAATAATATACTTTAAAAATATAAATTCCACATCTTCATTTCATCGACAGTTCTGCCTTTTATAAGAAAATGTATATTTAGGCCATCCACTGCCAGTTTCTTAACCAATACGATCTATTGGTTAATAAATAATTGTTGAATTTGGATCCAACGATAGATAACCACTCAAAATCCAATCATCACGATTCAACAATTTATATAACAATCATGTGAAAATAAACAATCATCAATACCACCCATAGTGGCCAACCAATAACGATTCAAGCGTCCAACCTAATTCAAATACGTTTGTGCAACCAACAAGGTAAATTACCTTTCTTGGAAATCGTCGTTTAAAAGTAACGGGGTCATTTCATTTAAATTAAACTGTGTTTAATTTAAATAGATGATATAAAAATATATATCTCAACATCCAATCAATCAGCAGATCAACCAATACTTAGCAAAACATGGCACACAAATAAAAAACCCAATTTATAAAAATTATAAATGGGATTACTGAGTGAGTAAAACTCACCTTGGCCTGGTTTGGTCGTTAAAGGCTGGTTTTTCAATTAAATTAAACATCGTTTAATTTAATTAAAATTTCTTCTTGCCTCCAGCCCTGCCTGATCCTGCTCTATTACGGAACCCTCGTCTCTACGGTTCCAATGAGCCTGTTCGTTTTAAAATCCGTTAACGTGTGTTCAAGATATTGCTTGAACAACATAAATAAAAAATTTAATTAACTTTTAACTTTATTAAATAAAAGCCCAATACCTTGCCATTCGGCCCGTTTAAATTCCCAGCCCATTTTCTTTTCTTTTTACTTATCAAACCCATTCCCACCGTCTACAAACCCTCAGATCCAAGAAAAAAACCCACCGCCTTTCACTAAATTCTTATCCACGAAAACCCTATCCGCCTTATCCTTTGCTGCTCCTCGACGAGATCAACTGCGCCGCCACCCACGATGTCGAACCCTCACTCGCAACCTCTTATCCGTTCATCTAGCGACCGAGCACCCTCCTGGTCTTCGTCGAATAACCACAAGCTCCCAGAACTGAAGCTAAGTATTTTAATTTGATTATTTATTTGTTGTATGATTCTTGTTTTCGATTTCATGAGGTTCGAACCATTTTTATTTACTGTATTAGTTTGTGTCGTTCTAAAATGAAGAAACACCTATGCGTATTTATAGTGTTAGATTACAAGATAAGATCCACGTCTTATCTTAGATAGCGTTAGCTAAAAATCCTTAGACCATTTGCTTCTTCAGATTTTCAGCTTTGCGTATAGAAGGATTTGATGGAAAACTGATCTGTGTGATGGATTTTGTTGAGCATCGTACTGTATTGTCACTGTTGCTCAGAAAAGAAATCGTGATTGAAATTACTTAGGTTAGGTGAGGCTAAGATTTGTTCATTCAATGCAGAGATTTAAATCTTTAAAAATATTGTGTTCAGATCTGCAATTTGTACATAAAAATTACATCTAGGCTATGTAGATTTGTTACTCAATATCTATATATCATTTCATAGATTCTGCGTCCCATTCAAATATGGTAGCAGTGAATTGGCACATGGAGTCACTGTATGAAAATATATATATTATCAGTTTCGATTTGTCTACATAGATTTGATGTGAATATATGAATAAATTTGATTTCACTTAGCTGTACTTAGGATTTGATGCAAAAATATATATATCTATATTTGTAGTTGTCCAACATTGATTTACTTTAACTGATTTGCTAATTTTCTTTTCTGTTCATGATTTGTTGATGAATAAACATGTCCAGCTTATTTAGCTGCTCATGATCTATTTTGGGAAAATTCCCATTTTTAACAAGTCATGTATCAATGGTTTAAAATGTACTGTTTTTTCCCTTTTCTTCTTTTTGGATAATATCCAGACTTATCTGTTCAATTTGCATTTTAAATATATATATATATATATATATATATATATATATTAGTAGAACATGGAAACATCTGAACTCAGTTTAAAATAATGCATCCATCATTATGCTGATAAGCTAAGTTCTAGTGAACAAAACTCTTACCAAGTTCCCTAGCTGTTCACACCTACCAACTCATAAGGACATGCATGAACCACACCTACCAAATCGTAAGAACTTATTAAACCACCCTGTATCTTATTTATATGTACTCAACGCTCTGTTTATACTTGGTTAGCTGGGTTCCTTTTTGTGTAGTTGTGTTGGATTGTTTATGCTACTGGATCTGAAATCAACTCACAAATTTATTAGTACACCGTGTTCTTATATACTTCAATATTCCTCTGAACCGATGGCACCCTGTTCCATTGCACTTATGTACCAAATTTCGAATTACTGGTATAGTCATATAGTAGGGTATAAATGACTTAGGCCACTGATTTAACCCATATCTGATGCATGTGAAGTACACACTTGTAGTGTGACCAAGAATATATTACTTTGATACTATTACATTTATTTGTTGTGTGTATAAATGCTTTGTTGGGCAATTTGTTTCTGGGACCGCCACATCTAGCCGTATGTAGTGGTAACAAGCTTGATTTTTACTTGACAAAATATATATACTATTGGCTCTTTTACACTTCTATCTACGTTACTGTGTTTTACATTGATTTCCAGTTTGTCCCAAACCTTCAAGCCACTATTTTTTTTCTTCTTTACTACTTTTAATTTCTTTTCTTTCTTTTTCAGATTGGAAATCATTTTACTGTTTCAGGAAAGGAATGAAGCAAGACCAAGACATGCACGAGACAACTTCGCTGAGCGGCCATGTTCATTTGGCTTTTGCATTGTATTAATATTCAAATTTTGCATGAATCTGGTTATATAAAAAAAATGTATGTCTATATATTTTGTTTGTTTAAATTTTTCTTTCCATTGTAAATAAAATCTACTTGTACCCATATATATTAGCTTTTTTTTTTCTTACTCTGGTTTCAATGTGGATTTCACTGTTTTATAACATGTATTCTGGTTTTATTATATTCATGTTTATGGAACAACTTCCTTGTTAGTTGAGCGAGTATGATGAATGTACGTGTATCCGTTCCATCTTCCAAATGTATATCCGCTCCCAGTTTTTCATATGTACATACGTATGAAATACATAGAGTTTTGTATCGAAAATATAAACTTGTGTATATAAGTTGTTAACAAACTTAAGGTTGGTTTACTTATTTTAAATCTCATGCAATCTCCATACAAATTAAATTAAATTCAAGCAACTAAATTTATATTATCGTATTTATTAAAACAAACAGTTTCAATTTCAACTAATATAAAGGTCAAAACTTAACATTACAAGTTTTGGTTTTAAACGGTATTCCATATATATATTAAATTCTTTTATAAAAATAAATAACGTTTAAACTTTGTTTTAAATAGCGAATTAAATATTGAAATTCATTAATATTCCAAATAATATATTTAAAATAATAAATTAAATTAAATATTTGACGACCAAAAATATGGGACGTTACATTCTTTCCCCCTTAAAATAATTTCGTCCTCGAAATTGCTAAGGTAAGAAAAAACGTTACAAACCCATTAATTTCTAATTATTCCATACAAACGACTATCATCCAATAACAAATAATTCAAAATCAGCAATCAATCCACAACCAAATCAACCCAATCAACTGAATTTACATTCAGTATTAATGTTTTGGTTTCAAAGATTTGAACATCAATCGGTTAATACCCGATTTATTTCTATTTGATTAATTCAAATTCCAAAATTAATTAATTTCATTAAATTTGACCAAGTCAAGTTTCATTTCAAATTTCAATCAAATTTGAATTAATCAAGCACCAATATCTCGATAATTTGATAAATTATTCCCTTTCTATACAAAAATATAATTTGGGCAAAATTATTCCATTTACTCTCTTTAAAAAAACAATATTGTATTAATTGTCAGTTCAACGCTTCTCAACACTTGAACCGATCAACAACACAATACAAAACATTTGTATATCAAAATTTACAAATACGCTCTCATATATATATATATATACTCAAACTCAATATAGGGTGTGACTAACCCTATCTCTATTGAGTTACGCCACAGAGCCAAGGTTATCACTAAACCAATAGCTCTGATAACACTGTAACGACCCGGGATTTTCGGTAGGCTTTTCAACCATCCCTCCAACCCCAAGGTAGAGGGATAATGTCCCCCCCGTGGCTTACAATGGTACCCCACCAACTCATTTTACGGCCAGCCTTTCGACTTCACAACCAACCCACATTTTCGGGACATGTAGGGGTAAGAGTCTCCCGTCCGCCACCTAACGCGAAGCGAGAACCCCCTATCATGCGACCAAGCACACAACAAGCAACGAGTTGGGGTATTTAAGTTACCTCTCAGAACTTGATCAATCACGTTCTTACCTTAAGATAATCTCAGTTGTAACAAATCTGATATTCATTCTCAATATCTAACCAATCCTCTTTTTCTTATCTCTTCACGAAACATCATTTCTTTTATATATGGCAAAACTATTGTATCTTTATAACTCCATCTAATCAGAGCAATAAGACCTCAATAAGGGTTTAATTTTAAATTTCGAATTAATCTTATCATCATTTACATATTTGTTTAAACCCTCACTAATGGTTTAAAACTTTTTAATCCTTTGTTTATGACTTTTAAATCCCAAGATGTCACTTTATTCAATAAATATCAACAATTGAAAATGGTTTAATTATCCATTCTATTTCCACTTACTAAATACTTCAATTTCGAGTAACACCGTTGACTTAGTCAACTCCACACATGATTAACACATTAATCAAATCCCAGCTCGTCTTTCCTCTTTAAATTAATTTCAAATTAAATTAATTTAAAATGATCCCATTTGATTATGAGCAATAATCAAATCAGTTTAATTTCATCTTAAATAGCTTCAGCTGTCCTTGGTTACCGCACTAATATCTACCTCCCTCCTTATCGATATCATAAGTATTAGAATCAATTTTATAAGATCATTTCAAATGTTGGATAAGACACGTGTTCCACACATTTGTACCAAAATGGTTAAAATAATCGAGGTAGGTATATTTTCTTTTTATAATCTAATTAAAATAATATACTTTAAAAATATAAATTCCACATCTTCATTTCAACGATAGTTCTGCCTTTTATAAGAAAATGTATATTTAGGCCATCCACTGCCAGTTTCTTAACCAATACGATCTATTGGTTAATAAATAATTGTTGAATTTGGATCCAACGACCGATAACCACTCAAAATCCAATCATCACGATTCAACAATTTATATAACAATCATGTGAAAATAAACAATCATCAATACCACCCATAGTGGCCAACCAATAACGATTCAAGCGTCCAACCTAATTCAAATACGTTTGTGCAACCAACAAGGTAAATTACCTTTCTTGGAAATCGTCGTTTAAAAGTAACGGGGTCATTTCATTTAAATTAAACTGTGTTTAATTTAAATAGATGATATAAAAATATATATCTCAACATCCAATCAATCAGCAGATCAATCAATACTTAGCAAAACATGGCACACAAATAACAAACCCAATTTATAAAAATTATAAATGGGACTACTGAGTGAGTAAAACTCACCTTGGCCTGGTTTGGTCGTTAAAGGCTGGTTTTTCAATTAAATTAAACATCATTTAATTTAATTAAAATTTCTTCTTGCCTCCAGCCCTGTCTGATCCTGCTCTATTACGGAACCCTCGTCTCTACGGTTCCAATGAGCCTGTTCGTTTTAAAATCCGTTAACGTGTGTTCAAGATATTGCTTGAACAACATAAATAAATTAATTTAATTAACTTTTAACTTTATTAAATAAAAGCCCAATACCTTGCCGTTCGGCCCGTTTAACTTCCCAACCCACTTTCTTTTCTTTTTACTTATCAAACCCGTTCCCACCGTCTACAAACCCTCAGATCCAAGAAAAAACCCACCGCCTTTCACTAAATTCTTATCCACGAAAACCCTAGCCGCCTTATCCTTTGCAGCTCCTCGACGAGATCAACTGCGCCGCCACCCACGATGTCGAACCCTCACTCGCAACCTCTTCTCCGTTCATCTAGTGACCGAGCACCCTCCTGGTCTTCGTCGAATAACCACAAGCTCCCAGAACTGAAGCTAAGTATTTTAATTTGATTATTTATTTGCTGTATGATTTTTGTTTTCGATTTCAAGAGGTTCGAACCATTTTTATTTACTGTATTAGTTTGTGTCGTTATGAAATGAAGAAACACCTATGCGTATTTATAGTGTTAGATTACCAGATAAGATCCACGTCTTATCTTAGATAGCGTTAGCTAAAAATCCTTAGGCCATTTGCTTCTTTAGATTTTCAGCTTTGCGTATAGAAGGATTTGATGGAAAACTGATCTGTGTGATGGATTTTGTTGAGCATCGTACTGTATTGTCACTGTTGCTCAGAAAAGAAATCGTGATTGAAATTACTTAGGTTAGGTGAGGCTAAGATTTGTTCATTCGATGCAGAGATTTAAATCTTTAAAAATATTGTGTTCAGATCTGCAATTTGTACATAAAAATTACATCTAGGCTATGTAGATTTGTTACTCAATATCTATATATCATTTCATAGATTCTGCGTCCCATTCAAATATGGTAGCAGTGAATTGGCACATGGAGTCACTGTATGAAAATATATATATTATCAGTTTCGATTTGTCTGCATAGATTTGATGTGAATATATGAATAAATTTGATTTCACTTAGCTGTACTTAGGATTTGATGCAAAAATATATATATATCTATATTTGTAGTTGTCCAACATTGATTTACTTTAACTGATTGGCTAATTTTCTTTTCTGTTCATGATCTGTTGATGAATAAACATGTCCAGCTTATTTAGCTGCTCATGATCTGTTTTGGGAAAATTCCCATTTTTAACAAGTCATGTATCAATGGTTTAAAATGTACTGTTTTTTCCCTTTTCTTCTTTTTGGGTAATATCCAGACTTATCTGTTCAATTTGCATTTTAAATATATATTGATATATATATATATATATATTAGTAGAACATGGAAACATCTGAACTCAGTTTAAAATAATGCATCCATCATTATGCTGATAAGCTAAGTTCTAGTGAACAAAACTCTTACCATGTTCCCTAGCTGTTCACACCTACCAACTCGTAAGGACATGCATGAACCACACCTACCAAATCATAAGAACTTATTAAACCACCCTGTATCTTATTTATATGTACTCAATGCTCTGTTTATACTTGGTTAGCTGGGTTCCTTTTTGTGTAGTTGTGTTGGATTGTTTATGCTACTGGATCTGAAATCAACTCACAAATTTATTAGTACACCATGTTCTTATATACTTCAATATTCCTCTGAACCGATGGCACCCTGTTCCATTGCACTTATGTACCAAATTTTGAATTACTGGTATAGTCATATAGTAGGGTATAAATGACTTAGGCCACTGATTTAACCCATATCTGATGCATGTGAAGTACACACCTGTAGTGTGACCAAGAATATATTACTTTGATACTATTACATTTATTTGTTGTGTGTATAAATGCTTTGTTGGGCACTTTGTTTCTGGGACCGCCACATCTAGCCGTATGTAGTGGTAACAAGCTTGATTTTTATTTGACAAAATATATATACTGTTGGCTATTTTACACTTCTATCTACGTTACTGTGTTTTACATTGATTTCCAGTTTGTCCCAAACCTTCAAGCCACTGATTTTTTTTTCTTCTTTTCTACTTTTAATTTCTTTTCTTTCTTTTTCTGATTGGTAATCATTTTACTGTTTCAGGAAAGGAATGAAGCAAGACCAAGACATGCACGAGACAACTTCGCTGAGCGGCCATGTTCATTTGGCTTTTGCATTGTATTAATATTCAAATTTTGCATGAATCTGGTTATATAAAAAAATGTATATGTCTATATTTTTTTTGTTTAAATTTTTCTTTCCATTGTAAATAAAATCTACTGTACCCATATATTAGCTTTTTTTTTAGCTGTTTTTTTTTCTTACTCTGGTTTCAATGTGGATTTCACTGTTTTATAACATGTATTCTGGTTTTATTATATTCATGTTTATGGAACAACTTCCTTGTTAGTTGAGCGAGTATGATGAATGTACGTGTATACGTTCCAGCTTCCAAATGTATATCCGCTCCCAGTTTTTCATATGTACATACGTATGAAATACATAGAGTTTTGTACCGAAAATATAAACTTGTGTATATAAGTTGTTAACAAACTTAAGGTTGGTTTACTTATTTTAAATCTCATGCAATCTCCATACAAATTAAATTAAATTCAAGCAACTAAATTTATATTATCGTATTTATTAAAACAAACAGTTTCAATTTCAACTAATATAAAGGTCAAAACTTAACATTACAAGTTTTGGTTTTAAACGGTATTCCATATATATATTAAATTCTTTTATAAAAATAAATAATGTTTAAACTTTGTTTTAAATAGCGAATTAAATATTGAAATTCATTAATATTCCAAATAAAATATTTAAAATAATAAATTAAATTAAATATTTGATGACCAAAAATACGGGACGTTACAAATTGCCGAGTCTGGTATGAGCAGACACTAATGAACTAATTGGACGCCTCTGAAGAGGTCATTTATTCCCTATGTTTGTCGTAATCGGGTCAGGTAGTTCCTGACACTAACGATCTCATTGGGTACTTCCTTTCGGCTGGGAATTCTTATGAATTCAAACATGCGACTCTCTAAACTGGTAATCCAGGCCCTTTGGAGACTAGATTGAATTCATGCCCCCTTTCGGCTAGGATTTCTTATGAACTCAATCATGCGACTGTCTAACCTGGTAATCCAGTTCCTTTGGAGACTGGATTGAATTCATTCCCCTTTCGGTTGAGACTTCTGATGAGCTTCACTGCGAGAGGCTTTATTATTGCATTGTTTCACTAGGCAGACGCCAGTTCCTCTATCGAATGCTTAACTTAACAAGCAATCCTAGTGACGGAACTAGGGTCCTGGACCTCTTATTTTAGGAGGTGCCCCTTTGGTGAAACTTGTAATTTTTATCTTTAATTTGAATGTTGCACCTTTAACCGCTTGACTCTTGGTGTCCTTTATTTTTAACTTGCAAGGTGGTGCTTCACATCTTCATGTTTGTTGCGAATGGTGCTTGTGATAGTCGACACATTACACCTAAAAAAACCTTTAGTAGCATTTAAAAAACGCTGCCAAAGCTTTTGGTAGCATTTTAAAGAACGCTACTACAGGTCGCGTAACCAAAAATCTGTTTTTTGTTGTGTTTTAATAAACACTACCAAATGTTTCATATAGCTGCATTTTTCAACCACTACTAAATCTTTTCGTTACATATATTTTATATTACTATAATTTAGGTGGCGTTTCATTTTCAAAAAAAATAAGGTGGCATTTTCACTTGTTTCTGTAGTGTTTCTAAAACACTACTTAAAGGTGTTGATTGTTTTATTGAACATTTTGAATGCTAGTATATTCTGTTAATGGCTTGTATTATTTCTAGCTTTCACTTATGTAATAGTCATATCAAAATTACCAACACTTGTATAATTACCATATTCAAACCAACAATTAGCCAACCATAGAATCATCATATTCAAAGAATTAAGAACACGTTGTCACACAAGCATTATCTAATAAATTAAATAAAAGGCATTTGAACAAATAAGCAAATTCACATACCATAAGCATTCACAAAAAGGTTTGCATGACAATTACTAAGTAATACCATAATACATATAACAATAAAAAGTCATGTCCATTGTTGTTAATGATTTTTACTCCGAAAAAGCTAATTACCTGTAAACAAGTTCGATAATCAACAATAAGAATTTGTCATAAATAATCAAGTTACATTCAAACAACATTAATTAATTGTAACTGAAACAAGCACATAAACAATCAAGCCATCCCAGTATACAAACCAAATTTATAGGGTTACCGTACAAGTCTGACCTTGCTCTCTTTGAAAGTCCAAAGCCTGCACAAGTATAAGCACAACATATAGTCAAACAATCTTACCCTTATATATAAAACTTTGTTAGTTTAGTTATATTATAATCGTTTATAAAATATAATTAATTTATAAACTTGTTTGATTTTTTATTAACTTAGTTAATTTATTATTATTATTAAAACTCAGTTAACTTAATTATATTATTATCATTTATAAATTTTATTTAGCTTAAACTTAGTTAATTTTATATAACTTGTTTAATTTTAACAAACTTAGTTAATTTAGAATACCATTATTAAACTTAGTTAATTTTATATAACTTTTAGTTAGCTTGGACTTAGTTAATTTTATATAACTTGTTTAATTTTAACAAACTTAGTTAATTTAAAATATTATTATTCTTAAAACTTAGTTAACTTAATTATATTATTGTTATAAACTTAGTTAAATTTTATTAACTTAGTCAATTCATCATCATCATTATTTATAAAATTTAGTCAACTTAAACTTAGTTGATTTAATAAAAAAATATTTAAGTTTAACAAAACATAGCTAATTTTTGTTAACCTAGTTAACTTAATTAGTTTATTATAATAGCTAATAATAATAGGTACTGTGATTAAGCGTAGATAACTTAACTATATTATTATTATTGTTATAAATTTAGTTAAATTTTATAAACTGTGCTAATTCATCATCACCTTCGTTATTATTTATATAACTTTTTTTAAATTATATAATAATATTATTTATAAAATTTATTTAACTTAAACTTAGTTAATTTTGTAAAACTAGTTTATATTTAACAAAACTTAGTTTTACTTGTATTAAAGCCATTGAACATACATGAAATATGGATTGTGAAAACAATGTTCATTGACAAAATTATTTTCAATAGTGATTACAAAGTTAAATAGTATGCCAAGAATTGAACTTAATTAATGCAATATTTCACGTAAATATAAAGCCAAATTCAGGTCTTCTACTTTTGAAACTTTTCAAAAGTTAAACTTTCAAATAAAACTAAAATTAACTAACCATTCAAATTGCACTTCGGGGGCTCTTCATGTTTTGCAGAGGTTTGCTTCTCTAATCTATGAGAATAACACCTCATGTTGTGGTGAGCTTATCGTATTTTAATTCCTTTTTACTCTCATCCATAATTTATTTTTGTTTAGTATTGTTTTGTACTATATTTTTTATTTTTTCCCCCTCAAAGGTGATGTATTTACGATTTGATGATTAGAAAACAAAAGGAATTACGAGGTGAAGATGCAACTATAAATTGTGTGAATTGGCTAATCAATTTTTAAAAATTAAAGAGACCTAAAAGTAGGAAGCAATTCCAAAAAAACAGCATGGGTTAACTAATATTTATGGTGGACATGCATAAAATTTGCTTTTAATTGTATAATATAATTAACTTTTCAAAAATGCATTATATAAATGATTTTTCAAGACATAAATTCACTGATATTACTGGCCTACTTGAAAATTTATGAATATGTTGATTTACAAACAACAAATTAAAGAAAATGCACATAGAAGGAACAAAAGATTGCTATATATAATTAATTATAAACCATATAACATTTAATTGCAAACCAAGAACATACCACAACATCACTTTGAGAAATTTGACATGCTAAGAATGATAGGACCAGCAAAACAAAACCAAATCAAACCCTGTATCTTTTACTATTATTTTCCTATGTTTCAATCCACTAACACAAGCTGAAAACGATGGTCGAGCATTAAAGTGAGTGAAGAGATGTGCAGTACCTTGAGCCTACGCTCACAATATACACACACTTTTGGAGTACATGAAGCATGTCAAGAACGCACATCATGTTCCTGTGCGCGACGACATAAATAGCGACAACTTAAATAGTGACGGCTCTAAGCGACGGCCGCCAACGGCTTTTTGCCATCGCTATTTACTGTGCATTTTGTAGTGTTTCGGTCGGAGCTTAAATCTCTTTGTTGAAGCCAACAATGGTTCATGCATCAGTTGGGAACATGATTGCAAACCTATCCATATATTACTCATCATATTACATTTAGTAAATATAGAAAGATAACATGATAAAGAATCATACAAATAAATGTTAAAATAAAAATATAAAAGTTGCATATTTATTAATTAACATTTTATAATAGTTCATTTCTGTTATAAAATATCAGAAATAAAGCCAACAATATGTAATATAGAAGTCGAGAATGATGTATCTATCATATACCGAACTTCAACATTATTTATACTACCAACCAAGACCATATGTTTCCTTCATGGGACTTAGACCATATTACATGCACATCATAACAATAAAACAACAATACTGTTTAAACCAAAAAATGGCTTCAACACCAAAGGTGTTGTGGAAACAATTCACCAAATTTGTATGGAATATTAAATGAGGCCATAATCAGAAAATAAAGAGCAAAAAATGAATAATAAATAATTTTTAGAGTGGTTCGGTCAATTTAGACCTATGTCCACTATGGAATCACTTCTCATTATTATACTTTGATTTAAAAAATACACGGATTCGCTCATATTGTTCATCTCTCTTTCTTTTCTCTCTTTTATGATCTAGATTTCACTTGAATTATCAAAGGAATTGGTGAGATCTCTTGCTTTGTGATGATAGATGTGTAGACCTACGATAACTTTAGCAATTGGACGATCTTTATGGATTCCATGGTGATTTAGCGTTAGATCTAGGCTTTAGAGAAGACTAGCGAAGATTAGAATAGCTTGGACTGAATTTGAGAGAACTCTTATGAGGTTTGAAGTCGATTTGATTCACTTGTTGTTGGAGAGAAGTTGTTTGATCTTTGGAAGCCATTAATGGAGCTTGAAATGAAGCTTGGAGTGTTGGAGAAATGATTTGGCGGCCCTTCGAGGTAGAAGAATTGGTCCCTTCAATGGTTGAGAAGTGGGGTATTTATAGGTGATGTTGAGAAGAGTGGCGTGGTTGTAAATATATGGGTATAGCTGGCAATACTCCCTTTACAGCTAGCGCCAGTTTTCTTACGTGACCAAGTGTAAGTGTGCTCGAGCTGAAGACATGCACGACCAAAATTTAATGCTTGACCAACACCTTTTTAAATTGTTGAACGAGCAACCTGTGTTGTTTTAAGCTGCTTGACCACGTGCTTTGCTTATTACATTACACTTTCATGCGGCTTTGTCTTGTTCCGAAATGAGAACAGAAATTACGTGAATGCCATCCCTTTCTTTTATATTATTCATCTCGACCCTTCTTTTATGAACACAGCTCATCCTAGGATCTTCAAGATTCTCGACAGACCCCGCAACGCTCGACCCATCCAAGAGAGAAGCCGCAGATCGAACCTTAGCTAAAGCACTGCTCGACCAGCCTGTTGCTCGATTGGAGGAACGTGCATGACCGACTAGAGCTGGAGGCGCTGCTAGTCCTTGCTTGCTCCATGCTCGACCAGGAGTGATGCAGCTTGCTCGACCAGTCCTCCTTATGCTGGTGCACGATCGAGTCCTTAGGATGAAGGCTTCTCTGGTCGACCAGAGGGTGGCTGCTGCTTAAACAGCTTGGTGGAGGCTTTGCTCGACCACGCGGTATGTATGAGTGATTATGCTCGAGCCGTCAGGTTTGCGGTGACCGACCAGCAAAGGAGGAGGTGTTCGACATTGGCAACATGTTGCTTACTCCAGGTTGGTGTAGTGTGCTTATATTGTTTGACAGAATGCCCGAACGGGTTTTTGATTAGTTAACAATTTCCCCTCGAAGCTTGTATGTTCTGCTTGCGAGAAATGCGGGCTTCGAACTGAACATTTGTTAATACAATTTGCGTTGAAATTCAGTCGCAACTTTTTGTTCGCTATGGCAAATCATTCTTTGACTCATTGATTCCGAACGATTCAAGTATAGAATTTTAGTTAAATTTATATACTTCATGCCACCTGGTCTCTAATGAAAACAAGCACTTGCGCGATTTTGGACTTATCGTTTGCTATTGATCGTCCACATCAATAACAAATTAGTAAATCATTAAAGAGTGAATTATAAAAACTTGTATGATGTTTCATATTTCATGGTACGTTTGCCTGTTCAAATTGGAACTTCGATTTGAGTTTCCGAGGCCAGAGTGATTGCATCCTTTGGATGGATTCAGAATTTTGAATTTGAATTTGCTTCGACACCATATATCATCCTGGGATATATGTATAAAAAATTTAATTTCTGTTTCATGATGACTTGCCTTAGTGCATAATCATTGCTCAATCCCCTTTTCATGTTTCATATCGAAACTTTTGATGGATATTAGCTTAAATTCCTTGAGAAACGTTACTGCTGAGCATCGCTCATCTTTAGATTTGAAGCGACATATCATCGGCTTTTTTGTGAGACATTTATGGTAGGAGCTTTGCAGACGAGGGAGCCTTTGCGTTAAGAGATTCTAATTGGATTTTCCAAGGTGATCTTTAATGATGCGATGAGTTTGACCAACATAACGTGCATATCAATTTTGTCGAGTTTTCCTAATTGCCCCATTTTGAAGGTAAGATTAAACCAAGTGCATTTGTTTTTTAGCTTGTTGCAATGGCATGATGGACTCGTGGTATTTTCCTGGGCATTATTCAACTCTCATGTGGTTGTGTTGCCTCTGTACCGTGGGTCATCACGAGTCGCTAAAGCTCAGTGTGATCAGTTTGTCGGGTTTCCTTAATCGTTGTTGATGTGCTAGAAGCTTTAACTCTGTCAGCAAAAGCTGTTTGAGCTTGCCAACATGCATGGATCCCCTGAGCTTTGTCAATACAATTGGAATTCCGACTTTACTGGCTGGTTTAGTACTCCTACTTCTACTTGGAGAAGTTTTTATACCCTGGTGCCCCCGCTAGGGAAGGCCTTATATATAGTGCCCCTGCTAGGGAAGGACTTTAGGATTTAACGCCCCCGCTCGAGGAGGTCTTTGTGTTTTGTGTCCCCGCTAAGGGAGGTCTTTGGATTTAGTGCCCCCGCTAAGGGAGGTCTTTGGATTTAGTGCCCCCGCTCGAGGAGGTCTTTGGATTTAGTGCCCCCGCTCGGGGAAGTCTTTAGCTTTCACCATGAAAAGTTGCTTCACTTAGGAAGACTTCCGCCTTGCTCGGGAGGACTTTAGCTTATGTATCGTTTCACGGGTCATACGTCAGTTCCTTTATCAGATGCTTGACTTGGCAAGTGATCTTAGTTAACGGACTAAGGCCTTGGACCTTTTCTCGGGGAGATGCCCCTTCATTGAAACTTATAACTCCCGAGCTTGTTTGCCGTGGCGCTTGCTCATTGTTTGTCCCTTCGCGACTCTTTCCATTCACGTTTTCAAGGTGGTGCTCTTTGTTTCTACATTTTTGTATATTTAGTTTTATAGAACTTGACACTTGGACTAGTGTTGTTAGTGTCGTGAAGTATTGTCGATTTTCAATGGAACAAGCGCTCGTCGGATGTCCCACAATATAAAACCACTTTCAAGCACATTATGATTTAACAAATTTTTTGCAAGTGAGAGATTTATTCAAGAAGGTATGTTGTAAAGCTAATATTCAGAACAATGTTTGTAAAATATTACAGACTTGTTTACAAGAATTCTGAATATAGGAGAAAGTAAAGCATAAGGTAAAATAATGGCGATAATGATCGCTTATTCTGAGCCATTGAAATTAGAGCACCACTGTTTGTCAGTAGATGATTGGCTTCTGTTTGGTTTGAGCAGGAGCTTCGTTGCTTGGAATGAACTGGTTGCTTGATGCCTCTTAACCCCGGGGAGTAGGAGCAGTGTTTGAGGATTGTGGTTTTTTCACATACTGTTGTAGTCTGTTTTTCTGAATCAACTCCTCAATCAAACTTTTGAGATGCCTGCTTTCATTTGTATCATGGCCGAGCTAATTGTAGCAGAACTTTCGAGAGTTCGCAGCCTTCTTTATAATTTTCAACGTCTGTGGTTCTGGATAGTTTTATGTATCACTCATGGAAGAGAAAATGTTCTCCAGGGTGTCATTCAGATAGGTGATATCTGATGGGTTGTGAAAGCGGAACTTCTTGTTAGCCTTGTTATCTTTCCCGTCATTGGCTCGTTTCTTCCCCTGACTACACTTCTGATTACATAGGGCAGCAACATTTTTTGGAGCCTCAAGAAGCGGGTTTGCATCAATAATCTGAAGAGGCACAGGATTATTGTCCACTCTCATATACTCCTCTTCTTTTTTATAGAATTTCTCAAGCGTGTTTGGTTCTTTCATTTTAATCCATCTACCAAATTTGCTCTTCTCATTTATGGCGCCGATTAGGGACAATAAGACCATGCGGGGATTGGGATTCCCAACTTCGGACGCAGCAGCAGTGAATCTTTTGTGGAAAGCTTTGACAGATTCTCCTGGATTCTACTTCATTAACGTAAGAGAAATAACGTCCTTAGCCTTCATAGCTTGCAGCCTGAACTACTCTTTAAATTCCAGAGTCAAATCATTGAATCGGTCGATGGATTTGGGTGGTAGCCTCGTGAGCCATAATGGTGCGACGCCTTCTAGATAGAGAGGGAAGCACAAGTATTTTATCTCGTCCATCGCCTTGGCTGCATTCATATGCTATTCATATTTTTATAGGAAGTGATTCATATCAGAAGTTCCGTTTTATGGAGGCAAAGTAGGATGAGTGAACTTTTTGGGGAATTCTGCTTTGCGGATCCTCTTAGTGAATGGATTTTTGCTGAGAGAGAAGTCTCATTCCCTTTCACATCCTTGCGAGCCATAATTTTCTTTACCATATCAGCGATATATTCCTTCGAGTTGTGTTGTTCCAGAGAGCGGACTTCGATCTCTTTTCCGGATGATTGTCATGGCGAGCGATCGCGATTAGAGGATCTAGGTCTTTTACTTCCACTGTGGGAGGGTGCCCCCGTAAGGGGACTTGCAACTCATCGAGTATTTCGATCGGAATGGTTTTTAGTTTTCAGCTTTGAGTCTTTGATATTAGCGTCACCTTTGTCAACAAGTTCTTCCAAGTTGCCATTACGATGATGATCGGAGGATGATGAATTTGCATTATCATCAAGGTTGAGTGAACTCTTTGAGGAGGAGCGGGATTCGCTTTTGCATTCAAAAGAGTGTTCATCTTGTCGATAAGAGCTTGATTAGCATCCATTAAATTTTTAGTGGAAGTCTTCATGCGTTAATTTAAATTGGCGACAACGACATCTAGTTTAGCTCTAGTTACTCCGGTTCCACCAACTGAGCTTTCACCAACTTCAAAATGGTTAGCAAGTGGTGGGGCTTCATTACCAACATTATCGGCTTCTCCCACAACTTTACTTGTAGTCTTCTTAGATTTGGCCATTATCTCGGACAAGGATTTGAACTTTGTGGGAGAGAGTTTGTCACTTGGCCTGGCCTGGATCTTAGATTTAGAGAATCAATAGTAGAAGCAAGCTTGAAACATCAATGCAAAGCTCTTAGATTTGTGAGAAGTGTGAACGTGGCCCCACAGTGGGAGCTAAATGTTGAAACTAAATAATGGCTTCAACACCAAAGGTGTTGTGGAAACACTTCACCAAATTGGTATGGAATAGAAAATAAGGCCACAATCACAAAATAAAGAGCAAAAAATGAAGAATAAGGAATTTTTAGAGTGGTTCGGTCAGACCTATGTCCACTATGGAATCAATTCTCATTATTATACTTTGATTTACAAAATACATTGATTCACTCATATTGTTGATCTCTCTCTTTTCTCTCTTTTATGATCTAGATTTCACTTGAATTATCAAAGGATCGGTGAGATCTCTTGCTTTGTGATGATGGATGTGTAGATCTTCGATCACTTTAGCAATTGGACTATCTTCATGGATTCTATGGTGATTTAGCTTTAGATCTAGGCTTTAGAGAAGATTAGCGGAGACTAGAATAGATTGGATTGAATTTGAGAGAACTCTAATGGATTTTGAAATGGATTTGATCCATTTTTTGTTGGAGAGAAGTTGTTTGATCTTTGGAAGCCATTAATGGAGCTTGAAATGAAGCTTGGAGTGTTGGAGAAATGATTTGGCGGCCGTTCGGGGTAGAAGAATTAGTCCCTTCAATGGTTGAGAAGTGGGGTATTTATAGGTGATGTTGAGAGGAGTGGCATGGTCATAAATATATGTGTACAGCTGGAAATACTCCATTTATAGTTGGCGCCAGTTTTCTTGCATGACCATGTATAAGCGTGCTCGAGCTAAAGACATGCACGACCAGAATTTAGCGCGTGACCGACCCCCTTTAAAATTGTTGAATGGGTGACCTGTACTGTTTGAAGCTGCTTGACCACGTGCTTTGCTTATTACATTACACTTTTATGCGGCTTTATCTTGTTCCAAAATCAGAACATAAATTATGTGAATGCCATCCCTTTCTTTTATATTATTCATCTCGACCCTTCTTTTATGAACACAGCTCGTCCTAGGATCTTCAAGATGCTCGATAGACCCCGCAGCTCTTGACACGTCCAAGAGAGAAGCCGATGCTCGAACCTTAGCTGATGCACTACTCGACCAGCCTGTTGCTCGACTGGAGGCGACGTTCATGACCGACTAGAGCTAAAGGCGCTGCTAGTCCTTGCTTGCTCCATGCTCGACCAGGAGTGATGCAGCTTGCTCGACCAGTCCTCCTTATGCTGGTGCACGATCGATTCCTTAGGATGAAGGATGCTCTGCTCGCCCAGAGGGAGGCTGCTGCTTGACCAGCTTGGTGGAGGCTTTGCTCGATCATGCAGTATGTGAAAGTGATGACGCTCGAGTCGTCAGGTTTGCGGTGACCGACCAGCAAAGGAGGTGTTGTTCGACCTTAGCAACATGCTGCTTACTCCAGGTTGGTGTAGTGCGCTTATATTGTTTAACAAAATGCCCAAACGGGTTTTCAATTAGTTAACAAATAGTAAGACATTTTCACTTATATTTCAAAGAAATTGCCTGTTCGTCATAAACCAAGTTGGAAATATTAGTATATTTTTTGAAGTTGAGAACTTTGCATCTATCATACGGTCAACCTCAACGTTACCCCTGCTAACTAAGACCATGGTTCGTGCACATCAGAATAATGGAAAAACAATGCTATGATATTTTCAATTATATTCCAAAGAAATCGCATGCTCGTCATAATCCAAGCTGAAAATGTATATTTTCTTCTAGAAAGCACAGTTCGTATTTTACACAATATTCTAAGCTTTTGAAATTTGATATGTTTAAATCTATGAAATTCCATCCGAGCAAGGTTCAAATGCAGACCATTTATATATAGATGGTTTGAATTAATTATCATCTATCAATAGTGGAGACATGCAGTAACAACAAAAATTGCAGTGCTAGATAAAGGAAAATTCAGCGAAGAAGTAAAAAAAATATTTTCAAAATTTAGATCTGAAACCCTAAAATGCAGTATCTGAAACACTAAAATGGAACTTGCATTCTCTCCATCATGATTTGCTTCCGTAAGATCACCAAAGGTGGAGTATTGGCTCGAGAGTTCAATGGGATGGACGCAAGTCGTGATATTTAATTGAGTATTTGGGTGGTTTTTGATTTAAATGAAAATGGATTGGCAGCCATGAGTTTCTAAAGGGGAATGGAACTGTGAATGAAAATAAGAGAGAAGAGTGAATAATAATGGGCTAACGAAATTTGGACTTGCAGATATTGTTTTATTATTATTTTACTATTATTTTATTCATAAACGGGTCCAAAAAACCATGAATTCTAATCGACATGTGTCGTCTGCTGTCATCAATGTGAAAAGCCCATCTAAAAACAATGAAACTAATCTCGAGACCTTAATCGATCATACGCGGAAGTTAGTCTTTTAAAACAAGAATTTACTAAATATTTTTTTTAAATAAAATAAAACAAAAAACATCTTTATATTATAGGAAAGGTAGAGGACTACCTTTAACTTTAATACGAGTACAAACAATGATAGGACTTTCTTTATGGAAGAGTGAAATCGAAAGATAGAATGTTGAAGATATCTACCCAATTATAGTCCTTCCTTCTATCTTCAAAAAAAATTTAGCCACCACCAAGACTGCATGATAAGTAAAAGATAGTTCAAGAACACATTCACCGAAGGGGAAAATGTTAGCTAAAATTACACACAAGTTAGTCGTTATGCATTTAACAACACAGAATGCTACTAAACCACAATAACTGATAAGCAACCAAGGGGAGAGATTAGAAGGTGACTAAGCTGTAAAAACATAGGGTTCAACCACCCTCGGTTTTCAACACTAGAGCTGTTAGATCTTTTTGATTTAGATGGCACAATAACAAATTATAACATCACTAAACAAATGAAACAAACAAAATAAATAGGTTACTGCAAAAATAACTATGAATTTATTTGACAACGCATTCTGCAAGAGGATTTATGATAACAATTGACAAATATCTAAATGCTAAAGTTCCATAATAAAATAAATCAATTACAATTGTTGCTTTATATAGAAACTCAATATAACTGAATTGTTGATTCATTTTAGGTGCAAAATAAAAATGCAGTAAATTGCGTGCAAAGTTGTCATTTGTCAGATAGAATTGTTAATCGAACAAATAGATAATACACCAACAAAACTAAGAACAATAATGAATTTATGTATAATCCTGGGGATCCTAACATAATAGAAATTTATTTTCTTTGAATTTTCCAGAGTGCAAAATTAATAATTTATAATCGTTGCTTGCATTAAACAGAAATGTAGCTGAATCTATCAAAAATATGATGCAGGCGGATGGAATACTGGTAGTGACTATGTAAAACACCAAAAATAACTTAACAAAATAAAAAAGGAAACGATTCTAAAAGCACTAAAAATTAAAAGGCTGATCAAGATAACAAAGGAAAAAACATTAAATGTAGAAAATGTAGGGTTCAAATATATAACATAGTAGCATAACGATTACTACATGTCTAGCCATGAACACAGAGAGTTGCTATTCCAGGCGTGTAACAGCAATAACCACCATTAGATATAACCCCGAAACTGGTACATGACTATGCTTGGAATGTTATTGCATGACTATTTGATTTCCAGAGTCATTAATACAAATAAAAACAGCAAAAGAGAGATTATTCATTTGGAAGTGATTAACATAGAAATGTGTTTATTTTATACTCTTATATTTCATCTTTTGTAAATAAATAAATATTACTTGGGTAATTTTTGGTGAGTTTTCACAGATTGTTAATAAATATCTCCTTCATTCAATTAAAGGCCAATTACAAAGAAAAAGCTACTTCCTTTTGTCAACACTATCTCAATCCCTAAAGAAGTTGTGGCTCACTAGTAAAGGCATAGAAATGTGTACAGAGTGGCCTGAGTTTGATCCTTGGCAAATACTATTTTTATGAAGAATGGAACACAAATGCTTCACACCCCGCCCTATGTGTTTTGAAGAATAAATGAACTAAGTGATATATTATATATATATATAATCATATTTATGCATATATATATGTATAATATGTACTTAATGAGGGTTTTAGAAATTTGGCATAATCCTCTCAAGAATTCGGATCCAATCAATCACATTTAATTGCCATGCAGAAAGAAAGGGAAGGCTTTGATTACAAATCTCCAATTAAGCATCTGTTTATCTTCCCACTGACCGTGCCGTACATTAACTGGAAAGGCTTTGATTACAATCCTCAATCAAGCGCAATGAAAGGAATATTCCTTCATCTTTGGAAAGTATTTTTTCCATATATTTATTTTTTGGGCCTTATAGTCATATATATAGAGAGAGAGGAAGCTACATCCCCTATAAAAATACTCTTGTGTTCATTGTAAAGAAAAGTTCATTAATCTGTACTTCAATTCTTCATTAATAAAGTTCTCTTTTATTTTTCAAAACTCTTTTATTTTCATGGCAATTTGTGTTTTCTAGTCAATTAGATTTGCTAGAACACAATTGCCATTGCAACTACTTTTCTCATTAGTGATTGATCATTTGATTAGATTCAATGGTAATCCTAAATTTTCATTTCTGTTTGTTTACTTCCTTTCTGCAATCTTGACTTCAGTACTCTGCTTCATTTTTAATCCTTGAATTGGTTATAGATTCGATTAGATTCAAATCTGTAATCAATTCAATAGCAATTTTCCTTTTTTTATTGATAATTACAAATTTAGTTATCGGTTCAACTAGATTTGTTCTGAACTAAATTGTGATTTCAACTTTAACCCATCTCCAAGCTTTGTCTAACTCGCCCAAGAAATATATAAATAATAAAATTTAACATTCCTCTCTGTGTTCGACATGCATATTATACGATCTGTGCGCTTGCAGTTATTATTACAATATTTACGCTTTTCTATTTCTATAGAAATCGTCGATCAAGTTTTTGGCGCCGTTGCCCGAGAGGCAATAATTAAGTTTTGTTATTTATTTAATTTCTGATTCTTTTTAGTTTTTATTTTTATTTTTTCCTTTTTTCTTGTATATAGAAGAAAATTCTTGATTGGTTTGATTTGGTATTAATCAATGATACCGTAATCTCCCAAACAAAAGAAAAAAATATTGCTAGATTTTGTTGATTTCTTTCTGTTTTTCAATTCATTTCGAATTTCTTACATTACTTCTTTTACAAATCTCACCAAATAAAAAAATAAATTTCCAATCTTTCTCCCCCTTTCCATATTTTTTCTTGTACATTGATTTGTGACTTTCTATAAAAAAATACTTCATTCCATCTTTAAATTCTTTTTTTATTCAATTCTTTTCCCTCTTACAAATTGCTTTCCTCTTTTCAACAGTTCCAAAAAATAAATACCAAAAAAAGAGATCTTTCTTCTGCCTTCCTCGATCACAACAACCTCCAATCATCAAAATATCACCATTCATCTTGTCACACTTCACAACAACCCGTACAACAGCCACCAGATACTCATTAGTTCCCACCACAAACGTGAAAACCCAAATTCGTTCAAGCCAATGTCGTCCACGTTCCACAAATCAGCCACTATTAATACCATCCATCACCGAACCTCCACCTCTATCCATTTCCACCCAAACCGATCAATAGCTAGCTTCCACAATCCGTGCATCTACAATCAACCCAAAACCACTTCAAAAATTCCTGAAATCATCCAATTCGGAATACCAAACTGCGATACCAACTTTGAAAAACAACGGACACCCCCTTTCAGATCCTGAAACCCCTCAGTAGAAATCCAATTCAAACACAACTCCTCATCAACCGTTCAACAACCCAAAATCGTAGTAATCAAAACAGTTCACAAACCAGGTTCGAGCAACTCCTTCATACACCATAGAGATAACTAGAACAACACCCTCAATACTCCAAATTCAAAACCCTAAAACTGAATCCTTTCAATTCGACTATTACCGAGGGGGCGCGAGGCTTTATTGTAATTTTGGTTCGATTTATCGAAATTTTTGGTGCTAGTAGCTCCTGTGTTGTTCCGAGAGGAAGAAAAAAAATGAGGAGAAAAATTTCTCTGTTGTTTATTTATTTTGTGCTTGAAAGAGGAGGAGCGTGTTATATTCTGTGGGTTTTGAGAAATTCCTTATTCTGAGAAATAACGGGGTGTATTTTCATTTTGTTGCTAGGTGGGGTAAGTTGTTTTGAGGAATCGACATATTTGTTGCTATCCTTGTTCCTTTTTAAACTTTATTCTTTTAAACCCTGTTCCATCTTTGATCAAGTTTGTATTTTCTCCTTCTTCTTTTTTAAAAACTTTGTTTCTTTTTCATTTTTTTTCGATTTCTCATCTTCCTATGTTAGTTGGCTTTGTTTCTCTCTCTCTCTCTTAAAAAAAAGAAAAAAGAAAAAAAATGATCAATCAAAGAAGCAAAGAAAAGGATTCAAGCAACAAACAGGAAATACAAAAGTCCATCGAATTGCAAACAGTTGAATTGTCGGTGTTGTCCAATTGCTCTGAAGTACAGCCATACCCCATTGTAAAAAAATTCTAAACTCTACAGGTGCTTTGCTACAAAGAAAAAATATAGAAATTACTTGTAAAAATTTTCTGTAGGGGCAGCGGCTTGCTTGTACAATATTTAAAATTTCTGCGGTTGTTATTGTCTGATTTTTTATGGTTGACTGATATTTTCATAACTGAAATCTTCACGCTCATTGTTCAATAATAAAAATAGACGTTGCAAAATAATATAATTGAAAAGTGGTGCTTTGTGAAGTTGATTGTCTCGTATAATTGGATCGCAGATATATAGTAGTTCAATTTATTAAGCTATTAGCAAAAGAGGTTGCATACTACCCGAAAACATTGGTCGTATCCCTTAGTGTTTATACTATACGTGAACGATCATAAGACCCTCTTCCCCCTTCTAATTAAGCCAATTAATTAATAGAGTAAAACTTAGTATTTTATGCTATTTTGAAGTGAGAATATTTTCTGTCTTGTCTTGGCTTCATTAAAATGTCCGATTCAAAAAAATCCCTTAGAGAATTGTGTGATAAAAAACTGAGAAGACGCTCCATAGAAATTTTCCAATTGACCAACATTTTCAAAATTTTCCAATTGACCAACATTTTCAAAATCATAGAAATGATCGAAATTGCAATTTCAATTCAAATTTCA
Source organism: Allium sativum (assembly GCA_030737875.1). Classification (NCBI taxonomy): domain Eukaryota; kingdom Viridiplantae; phylum Streptophyta; class Magnoliopsida; order Asparagales; family Amaryllidaceae; genus Allium; species Allium sativum. The sequence continues at coordinate 842,755,227 of CM060919.1, read as the reverse complement.
ATAATTTTGATTATGGTCCACATCCACATCGAAATAGCCTTGAAGCCCAATATATCATTGATCCACATCAGTATGGTGTTGTAAACCAAAATTTTCAAAATTGTAGCCCATATCAACATCTTGAAGTTAACCAAAATCACTCAAATTTTAACTCAAATTTTAACAGTCTTGGTTATGAACATAATTTTTATGATCAAAATGATTTCCAGTATCATTGTTACTTTTCTAAAAATTCGAACAACCACCATAATGGAAATAATATTGATCGTGAAATTGATGTGAATTATAATTTTGAGAATCAAAGAATCCAAAGTGAGATCTCTCAAATCAACGATTTTGAGGAGTATCATCTCAACATTCTTAGAGAGAGAGGGAAGAAAGGCTAAATAAAAAGATGGATGAAATTCTTTGTTTAATGACATCTTTTGCAGAATAACCCAAGCAACAAAATCAAATTCACACATGTGATGAATCAGAAAATAATCCAATTTTTGCTAACAGTGAAATTTTTTCAAATAACAACTTTGGAAATTAAGAATAACGATCTAAATGAAGTTGTTCAAAATTCAATAAGTGATTTGGATTTCGAATCTTTTAAGGAAAAAGATTTAAGGTCTGATTTTGATCTTTCTCTTTAAACATGCGAGAAACTTGAAATTTTAGAAATTGAACAGAATAAAAATGTTGAATTTTTCAAAAATTCAAATTTGGAGAAGGATTTTAACGAACATGAATTTTTTGGATTGTATGAGGATAAGTTTCCAAATGAGGATGAAATAGAATTAAGCTACCAATCCAAGTTTGAAATTTTTGATTTTGAAGTTTCAAACGAACTAGAATTTGTCAGTGTCGAAAATATGTTGTCAATTGATAAAGTTGAGAAATGTGATCACATAGTCTTGAACAACACTCTGAATTTAAATTTCACGATTGCAAATGAGTTTATATACGATCACAAATTTTTGAACAATTACACTGATAAATTTGTTGAACACATGAATTATTTTTGGAATGCTGACTTGGTTGAAAAACTTCATGTTAGAATGACCCTGGACATTTATCTACTGGAATATAAATCTAGATATAAAGATGAGATGGTTTTCAACAACCTTTGCTTATTAGAAAATACACCTAGACATAGTGGGAATGAGATTCATCAGGCTAGAACCAAGTGTGGGGAAAAAAGTTGGTGGCATTCTTTGCATTGCAAACACATATAGATGTATATATGATCCATTCTTACATATAGTTAAACTACATTTCATTTTACATATAATTTTGCATCTCATCCATCTTTGGGTACTATATTTCACATTTAGAAAACGTGTTCACTGTGTGGACACTATTTAGTTCTAGTGTGGGGGGAGTCTGCATTACATTCTTTTGATTTTTCTTTCTTTTCATGTAGGACCATAATGCATTTTAGGTCTTTGTATCATACCAATTTTTTTTTTGAAAATATGACTCATTTTTGATTGATACAACAAAATAAGTTAACGATTATTAATCAATTAATAGTATTTTTTTTCTCTCAACTAAAATCGAATAAGGAATATAATGAAAAGTTGAATTACAAGCGATAGTATTATAACCGGTACATAGGGAGATTCTTAGGTGATGGCCATGAAGTTTATTCCAAACTGTAGTCTTTGTTTAATGAGTGAAGGACTTAAAAATACTTATATTGGCTTTTCGAATCTTTAAAACTAAGTTGTGTTAAGATGAATTCGTATAACTCTGTCTTGTTCTTATATTTTCAATAATAACAATAAAAGTAATCCAAGGGTATCCAACATTGCTTGTAAATCTAGCGTTGGTGTGCAAACCCGACAAGCTCTATCTAACATGTTGTTGACAACGTCAGCATCGGTATATCTTGGTCTCATTTTATGAGTTGGACACCTAAGGATTACCGACATGTTGACAAAGTCAACGTCGGTCTGCACAATCCACCAAACTCTTTCCCAACTCTCCGTCAGTCCGCAAGGCAGTGCATGGGTGGTATACATTGGTCTTTAAGTTAGGTGTATGTAATTAATCATAAATTTTAATTTTTATAGAAATAGAGAATAAGCGATGATGCCCAAGCACTTCTTGACCTTATTGATTTGACTAGCCATACATGAGAAAAAAATAATACCACTTTGCGAACTATGACAAGCAAACTAAGAATTTATTTCATGGCTGCACTATGTTATTAACCGTATCAACTGGCCAAACTGGAAACATTTGAAAACTTGAATTGTGTTGAAAATTTGTGACAAGTTGAGGTATCTAAAATAAAATCAACTGACTAGAAATTGTCAACTTAATTTCTTGTACCACTTTCCTGAAATAAATCATGTTTTCAGTTTTATTTTCATCTGCATATGTCTGTTTCATTCATGTAGTTGCATTAGAATCATATCACAATGCGTTTGGATTTTGTGGATAGTATCCATTGAAAACCCTAACGAGACACCACTCGTCCTACTAGGGACACCTAGAGGTTTAACAGCTTGTTGCGTACGCTCAATGCAATCGTGTTTCCTACGAAAGTGTGACCTATCTAGTTTAATTTTTCATTTTTTTTACTCGAGGAGAGTAAAAGATAAGTGTAGGGGTATTTGATTAACATAGAAATGTGTTTATTTATACTCATATATTTCATATTTTGTAAATAAATAAATATTATTTGGGTTATTTTTGGTGTGTTTTCACATATTGTCAATAAATGTCGCCTTCATTCAATTAAAGGACATTTACAAAGAAAAAGCTACTTCCTTATGTCAGCACTATCTCAATCCTAAAATAAGTTGTGGCTCACTGGTAAAGGCACAGAAATGTGTACAGAGTGGCCTAAGTTCGATCGTTGGCAAGTACTATTTTTATGAAGAATGGAACACGAATGCTTCACAGCCCGCCTCATGTGTTTTGAAGAATAAATGAACAAAGTGATATTATATATATAGTCATATTTATGCATATATGTATATATAATATGCACTTAATGAGGGTTTTAGAAATTTGGCATAATCCTCTCAAGAATTCAAATCCAATCAATCACATTTAATTGCCATGCAGAAAGAAAGGGAAGACTTTGATTTCAAATCTCCAATTAAGCATATGTTTATCTTCCCACCGACCGTGCCATACATTAAAAGGAAAGGCTTTGATTACAATCCTCAATCAAGCGCCATGAAAGGAATATTCTTTCATCTTTGGAAAGTATATTTTTCATATATTTATTTTTTGGGCCTTTTATTCATAGAGAGAGAGAGAGGAGTCTACATCCCCTATAAAAATACCTTTGTGTTCATTGTAAAGAAAAGTTTATTATTCTGTACTTCTCTTCTTCATTAATAAAGTTCTCTTTTATTTTTCTACACTCTTTTATTTTCATGGCAATTTGTATTGTCTAGTCAATTAGATTTGCTAGAACACAATTGTCATTGCAACTAGTTTTCTCATTAGTAATTGACCGTTTGATTAGATTCAACGATAATCCTAATTTTTATTTCTGTTTGTTTATTTCCTTTCTGCAATTTTTACTTTAGTACTCTGTTTCATTTTTAATCCTTGAATTGGTTATAGATTCGATTAGATTCAAATCTGTAATCAATTCAATTGCAATTTTTCTTGTTATTGTTGATAATTACGAATTTAGTTATCGGGTTAATTAGATCTGTTCTGAACTAAATTGTGATTTCAACTTTAACCCATCTCTAAGCGCCCAAGAAATATATAAATAAAATTTAACATTCCTCATGTGTTCGACCTGCATATTACACGATCTGTGCGCTTGCAGTTATTATTACCATATTTACGCTTTTCTATTTCTATAGAAAGCGTCAATCAGGAAGGCAAAAAAATTAATGTTGGCAAGAAGGAAGATGAGAAAGAATGATGGATGTGGAGGCGGAATTGAACGCACAGAACGCAGCTCGAATTTATTATATTAGTTTCTTACAAACATTGACAAACCTTTAACTTACGCACGGTTGAACGTATGTCCGATCAATACGAAAGTTGACGACGTGAAACAACTCACTACTATGATTCCAGAAATAAAATTAAGTTTTGTTGCAATATGATAATGTGCTCTCGGAACTACTATTTACGTGTATATCGAGATTGTTATGATTGCCAACCAGTTCGAGCTCGAAATATAGCAATCTATATCCTTATTCATCATGTAACTAATAACCCTGACTCAATGGAACTAGTCCCAAGTCCTGATTCGATCGTCTGTGAAAGATCTCATTTTGGATCTGTCAATTGGATAATAACGATTAATATTTAAATATCTAACCATTAAAATATGGATCGTTACAATCTTCATACGAAATGCAACCATTAAATCTATGCCCAACATTATTTCCTGATTTGTCAATAACCATTACGCATTTTGCTACACAACGACAATAGGACACACGCCTGATGGTAGTGTTGGACCGACATAATGCAGCGACTCTAGTAATTTCTCATTAATCCAAATTTGTTTGTCCGGGGTTTGGTTTGCAACAACTTCGCATAAACGAGCATTCAAGGACAATATTTCTGTAACGACCCGGGTTTTTGCGATCCTGGTTATCGACATAAACTCAATGTTGACTATCCAAGCATCGGAAATACCAAATAGTTAATGAAAGAAATTAGAGGATTAATGAAAGAAAATAGAGGATGAGAATAGATAAGATAGGAAGTTAGAATAAAAGAAGAAGAAAAACATACAACATCAGAGTAACACGAATCTCACAGCGGAACGAACAACATATAATAGATAACACAACTTTGAAACAAAACCAATATATATATACAATGACATTTATCAGAGTACAACACTTACAACGTAGCGGAAATAAACAATTGCTATAAAATGCTGAAGCCTCCTGCTCCAAGCTCTCAGTATATCTGTAAAATCTTGACTACTTGACTTCCAGTACAAATTTGGGCACCCAAGAGTTTAGGAAAAACAAAACAAAATAAACTCTCGGTCAGTCATGGGACTGGTGTGAGTAGAACAATTTAAAACAGTTTGAGCAATTAAACAATATCTCATAAGACCACGTCGTATAACGGAACGGGTTTTTCCCTTATGAGAATCCAAAGCATTTGATTTAACAACAAAAATCCTTTTGCAAGAATCAATGATCTTTTATATCAAAACTCCCTTGATATTATGATAGTGTCTATCAACCACAATATAATAATCATCTAGCAGAACGCTTTCATCTCACCTTCCACATACATAATATAAAATCAAAAACCACGGGCGCTTATTGGTTAATGAATTCCAACTGGTAAGGTATGGGACCACCTTCCGACAGTGTATCTCTAGAGAGGAATACACTGGGTTCAACAAGAACATCTTGTAACCCAGGCTAAACATGACCGATCACTCATTTCGCTTGAGTGTACCGATTGTATTATCACCAACGGTTGGGACCAGCAATCGTTTCCCGAAAGGGACAACATCGAAATAGATTATAGAAGTAAATGGAATTTCTCTAGATCAGGTGACAATACACCCTAATTGGCAGCTAACCACTTAGCCATGCGACCTACCCGATTTTATACCATTTCCTGGTTGTGAGGCTTGAGGCGACGCTTATCTCAGACAGATCACACATTTTTCACTTTGAATGTCACATCGTCATACCCGCCAAATCACAAATTGATTTCTCCAAACGTATCACGGGTAAACAGCTAAGAGAAACGAATTCCTCTGCCTCCAAACGTAAATTCGTTTGACGAGATCAACTTACGCGATCTATTAAATATACTCCATCAGACATTCTTCAATACAAGTCATTTCTTCAATACAGTTCATCCTAGGACTGGACAAACCGAAGGCACTATTCTGTAAATCCATTTTAGGCAGTTTCTACCTAGGATCGCCAGAACAGCCCTTGCATAACTCTATCTTTAATTATCTTCATCATATTTGATTCGCAACGCTAATGCCATACAGAGTTGTTTTCAGACAATGAATCTGATCCCGGTCTCTCCGTAATGATGACAGAAAAAATGGTTAAAAACTTTGATAGTCGATGATTTAACTATCATAGAAAAACATGTGTGCAAACAACAATATTATTTCCAGATGGAAATTCTATCGATCAGTCATCAATCAACATTTATTTATTTCCCTATCCCTCGTTTCCATATATTCATCAAATCCTTATTTTCTAATTTTAGAAAATATACGTTATTAACTTTGGAAAACGTTTCTATTTTTTATTCACGCATCACTATCTTCTCACATATATCAGTCTCTAACTATAAACTAGTAAGAGAACAACCCCCTACGTATTAACCCCGAAGGCCGAAACAAACATCAGATCAATACCCAGACAGTTGTTCAACTTAACTAATCTCTAGTCGGTTTCTAATTCCTTTAACTCCATTTTAGTTCCTATTTCAAACCCTATTTCCTTTATAAATATTTTATTAGCAAAATATTTACTTAAATCCTTTAATCACATTAAATGTAAATAATATTTCTTCTTTGCAATCAAAACAGTTTGATTTCATATTTAAAACAATATCCCAAATCCAATTTCTATTTATACTTCTAATTATAGAATTTTTTATATAAAATCTCATTTTATTCTTCTAACACTTATAATCCCATTTATAATCACCTTTATAAATGTTGCTCAAATTCCATTTAAAATATTGGTGTTAAAACTGATTCTTACTTTTCTATACAAATTCAGTCTTATATATTATGTTATCAAATGATAAATATTTTATTTAATTTATAAAGCATTATTTATAAATTAATCTCCTCAATTGTTAAAACAGATTTCTATTTCTTCTCATAATTCTTTTATATTTCATCAAATATCCCTTTTATAATTCTATTTACTTTCTAAATAAATATTCCTTTATAAAATTCTTTGATTTTATACATATATTATTTTCAATTTACAGTTTAAAAATACCCTTTTCACATTCCGGTATTTCTTATGGTATTTAAAATACCAAATAACCATGATCAACATCATCTACACACCCATAATCAATCACAAATTATATTTCACATCGTATATCACAATATATGTAAACAAATAGTATTATAAACATTGAGAAATCCAGTTGGATCCCTCCTACCTGTCTCCCTGCATTCACAGATGTTAAACAATATAAATAACATCGATTTCATTTCAATATGAAATATTTTGATAAACAAAATCAATATTTTATTAACAATATATATATATATACTTATCTATAATTTCAACCACTAAATCAGCAATTCAACCAAACAATCAACAAACACACAACAATCAATCATCATTTATCAATAACAGATTATATTTATAAAAATATAAACTGTACAGAGTTAGTGAGGTTTAATCACATTGGACAGTTATCATTAAATAACGATTAACTATCTTTGATTCAGACGGACGATTTGTTTTGCAATAAATTGTAATGAGCTCCAATTCACTCCCAGTCAGTTCCATTGTATAGCCACCATCCATACGGTCCCGATGGATCTTGTTCTACTCAATTCTGATAATGTAGGAAAAAGTTATCGAATTAATAAGTTCATATACATGACGATTGTTAACAATATTAATTAATTATATAATTAATCCTAATCACATTATTATTTAAACCAATTAGCCTTTCACCTCTTTCTCTTGCAATTTCCCAGTTCGAACCCGCAGTAACAAACGATTTCCATTTGCCATTATTTCCAATCCAAGCTGCGCGGATTAACGAATTAAACAATGATAAATTAGAAACCTTAATCATTTGGATTAACGACCTAACCCACCTTTTACTGCTCTTAATCCCATCCTCTGAACTTCATCTTCCCGAATACCATCCTCCCGTTTACCCCTTCATTCACTTCAGCTACTTCCTCCACCAAAATCATGTTCCCCCATCTCAACTCATAACTAATTCATTTAAAACACCCCAGAAATGAATTCATGGAATTCACTTATAATGCATAACCACGATGATGCATTGTCTCCTTAAATCAAAATGCGTCTGCTACTGGAAACCGCACAACTCCAATTTCATCGCTGAATTCCAACTGCTCCACCACATCACATCATGCACTCAACCTAAAATCAAACAAACTATACCATACTTCCTCTCTTTAAATTCTCCTCAAATCATACAATTCACAAAATATTCGATGCACACCTTTCACCATGTCAAACAAGCCAGTTTGCGCGGCATACAGGAACAGACGCGACTTCATAACTCATGGAATCCATCCAAAGTTGGCAAACGCAAGCTATTCAATCCCTTAAACTACATTGCAACCTCAAAATCATATATTGATGTTTCTACACCACACTTCGATGAACCCTAGTTCACGCGAGAAGAGAAAGTAGAAAAACAGAAGGATGTCGATCTCAAAAAAAATCTACATGGATGTGAAGAGGAACCTAAGAAGAATCCAAATATGTTTATATTCTAATTTATATAATTTTATTTGAATTATTGTTGAATTTTGAAGATCCACGAGATGGTTTTGAGAAGGAATAGAACATCGGTTTTATGTTTGACCAAAGATAAGTAATATGGCCTAGGTTAGAACATTTTAGGGTTATATTTATAGGAGATTTTAATATTATTTAATTTAATTTAATTATTATATTGATTTTTAATGAATCGTTACTTATTTTAATGTTTAAAAATTCCTATGATCGCGTACAATATCTAAATTCAAAACAAATGGACATACAGCTATAGTTCGACATTACGGACCCGACGAAACTTATTTCGTTGAATTCCGACTCCGTTTGCTTACACAACATATTTTTAAAGTCAAAATATTGATTGTTTTTCATATTAAAATTCCGTACGGCCACATACTGACTCCAAAAATTACGAAAATTGAAATCTAACAATAATTTAATATTTTTGATCTAACAAAATTAGTTTCGTCGAAAACAGAGTTCGTTTGTAAAACTTGCTATTTTTAAAGCTCTAAATAAACCCATTTAAATATTAATATATTTAAAAATAATTGAATTAAATATTTATATTATCGTATATATTCACACTAGAATATCATGCAGGTCCAAAATATTCCTCTCTGAATTCATAACTCGATATTTCAAATCCAATGTTAAATCAGTATTCAATTTATATTGAAAAATCCATTTATAATATAAATAATTCATTATAAATTATAAAGGAATTCCATTGCGACACTTCGAAAATTTGATTTGGACATAAATCAAAGCTACACAACGAAATCCCAATTTTTCTCTTTCATTAGAAAATATCGTTTAATAGATTCGAACGTTTCTTGTTTCACAGAAATTCGATTTAAAACGGATTATGTATATTCGTTTGAAGTTCAAATCGCCAAATTACGAACTGCCGTGCCATTTCGAGCTCGATTTTAATTACAATATAATTATACGTTCAACTTTCGTTTGTATAATATATTCGTTAATATAATTCAACTCTAAATTGAATTATATATTATAAATAATCCAATTCACACAATATTGTGAATTCGGCTATTTCCGACTACTTCGGAATTAAATATATTATTCTATTACTTTTATTAATTAAACATTCAATATTATTTAATTAAACAACCATTTAGATCTCTAAATCAATATTTAAATAATTAAATTAATTAATTATTATACCGTAAAATACGGGACATTACATTCTTCCCCCCTTAAAATAATTTTGTCCTCGAAATTGCTATGGTAGAAAACAACCCTATTGACTTGTTGAAAATTATTTGTTCGCTTCTTAACTTCAGTTTCAACTAAATCAATTTAATTTCAATTAAATATTTATTCATTCCTACTAACAAAAAAATTTCATAAATTCTGAAAATTTACTAACACCTTAACTTTTTGAAAAATTTCGCCAGCACCTCCTTTGTACTGGTCAATAGCTCAAACTCCAACTCGCCTCTCTAGGCCTTCTTCAACCCAAAAGAAAATCAAACATCCAAGCGGCTTGCCAGTCAGGCTCATAAATCACCAAACCCATATACAAATAAACTTGTACCTTTTTGTCGGGCATATCATTCCATCTTTCATACCTGCTACTAATTCAACATATACAAATGTTATCCTAATCGATTTATCCTTAACACAGCTATTCGCTTATATCCAAACCAAACCTTATTTCAAACTCGAGTTCCACTCTCAATTCCAAATCTTAATTTACCAAACCAATTTTATTTTCAACTCCTTATCTCATAAATCAAATTTATCTTGATATCATTCTAATCCGTTTCAATTTCAGTTACCACTTAACTGGCTTTATTTTAATTCCAATTTGCTTTTCCCAAACTTCTGTCTAATTTGTTTTAATTCAAACAATCACCCCAGGAGTTTTAAACAGCTTCACTTTTTCTAAAAATAAAATATTCCCTTTCGGAATCAAAACAACTTGTTTTCTCAAAACATTTCCAAAAACAATATCTCTGGTAGTAATACATCACTTAGAAACTCGAAAATGAACATCGATGATGTCCAGATCATCATCGGAATTATTTTCCAACGACCGAAGTGAGTTCAATACTGTATCACTTTCAAAATCATTTCTAAACACTTCTATTTTGAAATTCATTTCAAAATATTATTCACAATGCTTATAAAACAATTTAAAATCTCCCAAGATTTTAAAATTCACATATATTAAATCCAGATCCATTTACAAACACTTATTCAAATTTCCAGGGTTTCAATTACAATTCAGATTTTAAATTCAGATTTAATTCATCTTATTTCACATATTACACTTATACAATTTTATTTGGTTATACATATATAACCATCTCAATTTATAATCTCATCCAATCATAATAACAACTAACACATCCAATACTATAATATTTTAAATACATAATTTCTTTATATCAAAATATATTTAGGGTAAAATTATTTCATTTACCCTCTTTTCAAAACATACTGTATCGGTCCATCGTATTCAAGTGTTTATAAACATTTAGCGATACAGTGGATCAAACTAATCGACTAGAACTCATAAACAACTCAACTAATAAATCTCCACAATATAAAACCATTTTTATATTAAATAACAAATAAGTGCTCATATATATATAAACTCAAACTCAATCTAGGGTATTACTAACCCCATCTCCACTTAGTCATGCCACAGAGCCAAGGTAATTACTTAACCTTCAGCTCTGATACCACTGTAACGACCCGAGTTTTAGCGATCCTGGTTATCGACATAAACTCAATGTCAACTATCCAAGCATCGAAAATACCAAATAGTTAATGAAAGAAAATAGAGGATGAGAATAGATAAAATAGAAAGTTAGAATAGAAGAAGAAGAAGAAGAACATACAACATCAGAGTAACATGAATCTCACAGTGGAACGAACAACATATAATAGTTAACATAACTTTGAAACAAAATCAATATATATATACAATAACATTTATCAGAGTACAACACTTACAACACAATGGAAATAAAAGATTGCTATAAAACCCTGAAGCCTTCCGCTCCAAGCTCTCAGTATATCTGTAAAATCCTGACTACTTTACTAAACGTACAAATTTGGGCACCCAAGAGTGTATGGAAACCAAAACAAAATAAACTATGGGTCAGTCATGGGACTAGTGTGAGTAAAACAATTTAAAATAGTTTGAGCAATTAAGCGATATCTCATAAGACCACGTCGTTCAACGGAATGGGTTTTTCTCTTATGAGAATCCAAAGCATTTGATTTAACAACAAAAATCCTTTTGCAAGAAACAATGATCTTTTATATCAAAACTCCCTTGATATTATGATAGCGTCTATCAACCACAATATAATAATCATTTACTAGAATGATTTCATCTCTCGTTCCACATACATAATATAAAATCAAAAACCGCGGGCGCTTATTGGTTAATGAATTCCAACTGGCAAGGTATGTGTTTACACCAAAAATGGTCTAAACACCCAAGGTACTAAATTGTACTTCACCAATTTGGTAAGAAATAAATGGAACCGTGTTTTATTAGCAATTGAAAATTAAAATGCGAAAAAAGGTAAAGTAGAGACGAGATTTAGAGTGGTTCAGCCGTTAATTAGGCCTACGTCCACTATGGAGGTGATTTGCAGTCTTATAACGAGGATTACAAAATACATCAATTCTCTCTTTTCATACATCTCTATATTCACTCAATATACCCTTGTTTATATATTTCAATCCTGGAATTATACAAGAGAATGGTAGAATTTGAGGAGAAGAAGGATGGATGAATGATTGAGAAAGAGGATGTCTTCATTTTCCTTAATCACAAGATTGTCCTTGACTCCATGGCCAAATCAGTAGTTGTGGATAGACCTTAGTAGCACTTCGTGGTTTTAAAGATTGGATCCCCTTTATGTTGGCAGTCATGGTGTATTTATAGGTGAGCTCCCTCTGGAAAATGATTTGAAATCCGTTTATGCAAGCTACGGATCGCTCATTCTACTAATTATAATCATGCCATCAGCTAGTTGTAGCCAGCTGTCCAGAGCTGTATTTGGTTGTCATGCGCGAGTGACTCAATGGAGCGAGCGTCTTAAGTAGTTGAGCAGGTCCATAGGAGCGGGCGTCCCTATGAGACCGAATGCTTTGGAAATTCTATAAGAGCAGAACATGGGACTGGAATTGACTCTTCTTTGTTCCTTGCGCGACCGACCATCTTGGTTCAAGGGCGCTCGTCTTTTTGCTGCCTTTGTACGGCGCCGTTTGTCCCCGCGGCCACGCTATGAGGTCGGTTCCACCTATGTTGAATGGGCGACTTACGTTGTTTCGGTGTTTGAGTGGCTTTGTCCCAATATAAATAACCGACCTTGGCTTCCGCACTTGAATCACGATTCGTGTCTGACTTTGGTTGGAGACATAGTCACATAAGATGTTGCAAGCGCTTGTATTACAGATCCATCTCAGGCTTGGTCTATTGACGGGAAATCAGTAAGCGATTTTACAGGATATATGATCTCTATCTTTTTAGGTTGCACTTCCCATTACATATCGTGCCATCATCCTTGGTCGTACTAGTTGACTTGACTTGTCTTGGGTTTGATATTTGGCCGTTTAAGTGCCCCAGATAACATTGCGCATGACCTACCCTGATAATGTCCGTTCCATATCCTTTACTCAATGGGCATATGGATTTTTTTCAGGGATTAACACTTACCCCTCGTAGTCCGTGATTTCTTTTAGTAAGGAATTACTAGCTTCGACATATTTAATCGCACATTGTTTAGTAGATTTATCCTGACTTGTTGAGCGGTCGTTCGTGCAAAAGATTAAGATTGCTTCATTATTGCTGATTGGTTTTGTTTCTCTCTTGTGAGCGAAAGGCTTGATGTATCCTTTTGGTTATTGTGCGAACAGTTGAATTTTGGGATGCCAGCTGGAGCTTGATGGGACACTTATTTGTGTATTCGAGTACTAAGCTGATGTGGTGAGAATACTCTAGATATATGCTTTTTAGTCTTCCTTCTTATTTTCTTACCTGTGTGCTTTTCATTGGCATTCCACGCATACCTATGTATGCTTGTTTTGAGTGATTCCTCAATTGCCCGAATGCTAGGCCCACTAATATGAACATAGGGCTGCCTTCCGTACGAGCGACCAGATGGAAATACTACTTCGGTTAGCCAATTCTTTCGTCTGCCTTTTTATATATTATTTTGTTATCATCTCCTTTTCCAAAAGAAAGCTTTAAATGGAGGCTCTATTCTGAATAATCCTCTTTACTACTTGGGTTCTTTTATAACTCCTGATTACTCTAGTTCTTTCATCGTTTTGGTTTGCATTCGTACACGGCACTGTCATCGAGGCCTTCGCAATCTCGAGGTCGATTTGACTGGATTGTTCGCATACATTTGAGACTGCTTGCTCGCCTGTAAGTAAATTTCTCCTTTGATTTTATCTCGACCCAATTTTGAAGCATGAATATCAACCATGCGGCTTTGGGGTTTCTAAGTATGGTTTCCGTTTTCCTATAATCCTATAATTTCAGGAAGCAATCTATGTCGAACCAGGTCGGAAGGTCTGATCGAGCAGAAAGTTCTGATCAAGTTGCGTCTACGCCCAATGTTGTCTCTTCGATAGGCGCTGCCCAAAATTTCCCACAACCTCGTGCACTTTCTAAAGTACCTAGTGAGAGGCAACCAACGGAGCATTCTCCCAGCTCGTTCCATCAATTATGCAAACAATTCGGTATTTCAGAGAAAGAAGAAGCCAAGCTGTCTAGGGAAAAAGAGTTCGCGGATATCCCTCCCAAAGGATATGTTGCCGTTACTCATGGCATGTTGATAAGCGGAACGGTTCCTCCCTTTAATCCTTTACATAAATGATTCTCCGGAGCTTGGCTATTTCCCCATATCAATTACATCCTAATGGTTATGCGATTTTGATAAGCTATCCTTTATATGAGGGAAAAACATCGACCTCCTTCGTTTAAGGATATATGCTCATTATATGCTTTCAGGACAAGATGCCAGCATCCCTCGTTTATCTTTGTGAAAACCGGGGTTCGAAAATAATTATTAGATTAGTGGACAGTGTGCGAGGATTTCCCAATCAGTATTTATTTGTCTGATGTCCCGATAATTTCTGCGGCTTCTGGATGGAAGGCAGTAAGCATTTTTATTCTTTAAATTTCATCTTGCCCCCTCTTCCTTTTTCTTAAAATCTTTTGGATATACTGCAGTTCTTCCCGATCAAAGCATACCCTTCGACCAAGATTTATGCAACTCATTATTAGCTGTTGATGAGGGCGAGAGAAATAGGAAATTCCTGATCACTGAAGGGTTCTTAAGGCAATATAATTTTCTTTCCTCTCTGCGCACCTTCACGATGGATACTCCTAATAAAATGAAAGCTTCCGGCAAATCCCCTATCAAGAAATCTTCGAAAAGGGAATATTCTAGCACCGTGGGGTGCAGTGAGGCATCTTTCAAAAGCAAAGCGACCTCGGCCAAAAAGCTAGTATCCATGCGTCCAAAGCACCAAGGCCCTAAGCCTTCAGTGGTCTTGTGTGAAAAAGATGGGCTTCCCTTAGAGGAAGCTGTCCACGGAGATGTGAATGTAACTTCTTTGGAGATCACCTCGGATTAAGTGCGGGAAGTGGAACAGTCTGACGGAATTGTAGTGACTTCTAAAGAAAACCCGGGAGGCGAAGAGAATTCTTCTAAAGACAATCAAGAAGAAGATGGTTTAGAAATTTTAAAGGTCTTAATCCCCTTAATTTAGCTGAAGACCTTGTTCAAGGTAAGATCGTTATTTGGCATTTTGTATTTCAAAACCTTTTAATTGTAAGAATTTCACGAAAACCCCTCGTTTCTAGATCAACGTGATATCTCACAGGGTCTCGAACTGGTTTAGTCTTGTTATTTTCATATATTTCGTGTATTTCCTCTCCTGGCCTTTTTTCTCGTCTTTCAATGATTAAGGTGCTTAGATCTTCTTTTTTCTCTTAGATCTAGGAATGGGATCATCTTTATTGGACAGTTTCTTCCGGTAATTTGCTCTCGTCAATCCACGGAATGTCTTACAATCCAGTCTTTCTCGCTGCCTCAAGCGTTCCCGTCCATCTTCAGATCCTCTATCTCAAGATGCTCTTAAGGCACCACTGGCAAGTTTGCTAAGGAAGAAGAAGCATGAACAATCTAGGGTATCTGGAGGAGAAAACCAGGATGCCGAGGGGAGAGAAGGTAATGATAAACAAGGTAAGGATAGGCTTGGTGGGTCTTCTGAACCGGCTGAACTTTTATGCCCAGTTCTTCGGTCCCTGTTGAATCGTTGTTCAAATCCTCTACGCCTAATGCACCTGTTCTCTGTCAGATTCAAGCGATTCTTGACAGGCCACCCTATGGAGTTGCCCCGGTAATCCTAAGTTAAAGGACAGGTTCGGAGACTGGGACTTAAGGTGAATGGACCTTGACTTAGACTTGTCTCCACATGGTGACCAGAGTACCGTTGGGGAGTTGAGCGCCATAAAAAAATATGTGACCTCCCAGCTTGCCACTGTCATTGATCAACTTGAAGTTCAGTTAGATGAGGCCAAAAATACTTCCGGAGAGCGATTCAAGTCTTGGAACAGGTTCTGCTTTGAATTTCAGAAGCTGAATACTCAACATATTGAGCGTATCGAGCTTCTGGAGAGCGATAAGACTGAATTGATATGTGTGATCAAGAGTCAAGCGGCCAAAATTGCATTCTTTAAGGATGGGAACAGTAGGATGAGCAGCTTGGAGGCCGACAATAGAAAACTTCATGAGGAGATTGAAGCCGCCAAAAAACAACTTGATGAGGCTCAAGCTGACCGTGAGTTCGCTGAATCTCAATTAACTTCTGTACAACAGGCTGTGGTTTCTTATCAGCAGGAGAAGGCAATGCTCGAAGGTAAACTCGCTTCCCAAAGTAAGGTTCTCGAAACTTTATAAGAAGATAAGGCAAGGTTAACCAGCAATCTTGAGCAAGCTAGAATTAAAGCTGAAGAGACCCTGTTTCGATTTTACACCCTTAGTGTTATGACCCGCGGAAGCTTAAGCTATCTGAATAAGGACTTTCCCCGTACATTAGCTCTTGTCTTGGAGCAAGTGCTTAGCTACCCCAAAGATAAGGAATATAGTGTTCTGTAAGATGACCTCCTTGAGGCAAGTGATCGTGATGTTTTAGAAAAAGGAAGGAGAATACTGGTTGATGAACGAGCTCAATCCCTTGGAAAAGAAGTCCAGAATGTTGTTCCTGTCCATGGCCCTAGTTCTGCAGAAGATGGAGATTTGGGATCCCAAGCTTCCCTGACGGAACCTTCCGTTGCTAATGAAGATACTTCTAAGGTTCATTTGGTTGATGACCACGCCGTACCTGAAAACATCGCCAAATGATGTGCTGTTGTTTTGCATTTTGCAGTACCAACTTTACAACCGTGCATCTTTGTGATGAATTTGTATTTTGTTATTATGCGTTAGTGCTAATACGCTATAACTTATCGCAATTTTTATTTGTTTGCATCATGTTATGCTTTTATGAGTTGTGCGATGGCTACGTTTTTACGTCGTTCATCGTCAATATTGCTGATTTGCTTTGGATTTAGGACATCATATTTTCTCTTTTGTCCTTTCTTTGAGGGGTTTAGTTCTTATTATGCATATTTCACATTCTTTAACGGTCTGGTAATTCAAACCTTTAAAGTTTATTTTTGGATGTGCACTTTATAAGGCGTAGATATCTTGTTGTACATTTAATCCTGTTCCTCATTGATTTGGTGTCCCAAGCCCTTCGGAAACTTGATTAAATGCATTTCCGTATGTACATTTTCTTTTTTATTTATGTACCTAATCCCATATTTCACTAACTCAGTGACCCGAGCCCTTTGGAGACTGGTTTTGAGTACGCACCCCCATGGGAGGACTTGGGTTACGCATTTTTGACCCAATTTCGATCTTATTTAATCCAGCTATTATGATCAAATAGAGACCTAATTTGGATACCCCCTTGTAGCTAGGATTTCTGATACCCTCTTTCGGCTAGGATTTCTGATACCCCCTTTCGGCTAGGATTTCTGTTTTGTGCTAGTCTTTCCAGCATGTTTTTAGGACCTTCCGATCCTAGGACTGGTGCTATCCAACCTGGGTTTTTTTAAAAGAAAACAAAGATTGCAACCTCCGGATTTTGGTGTGCTCTCCATGAATTTCTTTGGAATGATTCTTTCCCTTTGAATTCTGCAAGATGATGGGTTTGACTATCCTGCCTAGTTTGACCAATGTTCATGGTGTGTGATGCACGATTTGCCTTATATTAGAGACCAATTTTTAGCATTACTTTGCAAATAATTTTCGTTTTTCATGAGATTATTATCCGTGAGCGAACATCTTTTATCATGTAAAGTTTTTTCTTAACACAATAAAGGTGGATCACAAATCATTTCATGGAAATACAGCCGGAAAATACAGACTATAGAAATAGTAAAAAAAATAGAGAGAATGGTGGTCGCGCATTTCTAATTCTGGATACTGGGTTGCATCCAGTGGCCACTAGTCAATGATTGGCCGTAAGTCTTCGGGCGCTTGGGTTATCTCATGCGACCCGGCCTGATTGGCATACTTACCTTGCCTCTGACTTTCTGATGCATTTTGAGGACTCTCAACTTATTGCTGTAGTTGATTTTTTGGATGAGCTCCTCAATTAAACTTCTCAAGTGTCGACATTCATTCGTGTTGTGCCCAGGTTGATTATGAAATCGGCAGAACTTTCCGGAATTTGCCTGCTGTTCCGTGATTCTTTGCGGTTTTACCTGAGGAAACATGCCTGTGTCCTTCGTGGTAGTGTAGATTTTATCTGGAGTACCATTCAGGGGGGTCAATTTTGTTTGCTTAAAGAATTTTGACTTCTTATGTATTTTATTGTCTCTCCCATCAAACCCTCTCTTATGCCCATAGTCATCCTTCTGAATTATCTGAGAAGATTCGTTGCTCTTCCCTTCCTTAATAGTGCCATTCTTCATGTCCTTCTGGATATCTAGGGTATTGATTTCCATGCTCATGTATTCGTCAGCTTTCTTGTATAACTTCTTTAGAGTCTTTGGTTTCTTCATTTTGAGCCACTTCCCGAATTTTGATTTCTAATCGATAGCCCCTTTCAAGGCTACCAATAAGTACCAAGGCTTTGGTTCTATAACCTCTACTGCTGCATCATGGAAGCGTGAAAGGAAAGCTCTGATGGTTTCTCCTGGAATTTGTTCCATCTCGCTGAGTGACATCACGTTCCTTGTCTTGGTGCTTTGTAATCGGAATTGATCCTGAAATCTCCTTGCCAGATCATCAAACTGGTCGATACATTTAGGTGCAAGTCTAGTGAACCACAATGAGTCCACACCTCCCAAGCACACGGGAAAGTATAAGAACTTGACTTCATCAGTGGCCCTAGCTCTATTCATGTGTTGGTCGTACTTGAACAGAAATATGGTTGCATCTCCAACTCCGCTATAAGGTTCTATTGTTGGTGGTATAAATTTCTTCGAGAATTTCGCCTAACGGATTTCCTCTATGAATGGATTTTTTTCTGGGGGAAAACTCCCATTCTTTGTCCTCATCTTCCCGGGTCGCCTTCTCCTTCAGTATTCGCTGGATCATGTCTGTGATGCGCCTCTCGTCACCTGCTTGTTCATCGGGATCGGCCCTGACATTTTTATCCGCACGACCATGGTTCGAGCTTCGGCGCTTTACTTCCTTTTTGAGGGATGTTACGTTGGTGGGACTTGCGGCGGCCCGAGCCGCATGTTCTTCTTTGAGCTGTGGAGATCTGGCCTTAGGATCCTCAACGCCGGCCTCTTCCATATCTCCCACTAGGCTGTGAGGTCGTCCATGGTCTGAGGCTGATGAGTCCTCTTTTTCACCAGTATTAACCATAGTGTTTGATGGTAACAGATTGGCTTGAACATTGGTCAGAACATTAAACCTTTCCATTGTCATCTTCACTGTATTATCCATTTTTTCGTTCAGGTCGGTCACAACCACACTCAATTCATCTCGCGTTATAGATGGCCTAGGGGTGTCCCCTGCCCCTTGATTCAAGATTTGAGGTTTAGCTTCGTTAGCATTATCATCCTCACTAATCGTAGTCACTTTGGTAGATTTGCCGCTTTTCTTCGATCCGACCATGGTTTCAAAGGAGAAAGCATTTCTGGATTTTTTTTGCTGAACTACGAAAGGAAATTATGAACACGGTCCCACGGTTGGCGCCAAAATGTTTACACCAAAAATGGTCTAAACACCCAAGGTACTAAACTGTACTTCACCAATTTGGTAAGAAATATATGTAACCATGTTTAATCAGCAATTGAAAATTAAAATGCGAAAAAGGTAAAGTAGAGATGAGATTTAGAGTGGTTCAGCCATTAATTAGGCCTACGTCCACTATGGAGGTGATTTCCAATCTTATAACGAGGATTACAAAATACATCATCTCTCTCTTTTCATACATCTCTATATTCACTCAATATACCCTCGTTTATATATTTCAATCCTGGAATTATACAAGAGAATGGTAGAATTTGAGGAAAAGAAGGATGGATGAATGATTGAGAAGGAGGATGTCTTCGTTTTCTTTGATCACAAGATTGTCCTTGACGCCATTTCCAATCGTGGTTTTAAAGATTGGATCCCCTTTATGTTGGCAACCATGGTGTATTTATAGGTGAGCTCCCTCCGGAAAAAGATTCGAAATTCGTTTATGCAGGCTACGGATCGCTCATCCTATTAATTACAATTGTAACAACCTGCTCATTCGACGATTTTTTATATAAATATTTAATTTAAATATATCATCGTATTTGATGTGTCACTCAAAATGTCGTTTTTCACAAATGATAAAATTAGGACTCGAGACCACTTCCATTGAGTTCAAAACGTCGTTTACGACCTTTTTGACTATAAACATCGATATGTTTACAGTTTCGAAAATTTGGAGCATTTTTAAGTGGACTTGGCTAGTCTATTTTTGTTTGGGCTGAACCAAACTCTCCACATAAACCCCCATCAGCCCATGCGTCTTCCCCCATTACTCCTCATTCACTTAAAACATGCTTCTTTCTATGAAAATAGGGAAAGAAGATGGGAAATGCAAATTCAAGCCCCAATTCATGTACTAATTTGATTCTACAATATGGGTAAGCTCTCTATTCACCTTCTCTATCTTATTCTTCTCTCAATTTCGGATTTTTAGTGTGCCCTAACACTCATGTGTCTTCACGTGAATGTATGAGGTGATTTCGGAGGAGCAATTGATGAAAGAGAGGAGCTTTGCTTGTTTGTATGATTGTACTTCCTTATTGGAGATTGTTCTTGACATTCAAGAGCCAAAGATGAGTTCTTTTTGAACTCACATCTATGCCACAAGCCATTGGCTTGTAAAAGTGTAATTTAGTGTTCATTGAATTTGCATATGCTAGCGAATTGTGTAGCTAGTGTAACTTAGTTGATTTCGTATGTTCATATTTCATTGAGTTGAAAATTTTGATAAGGATTGTCCACATAATCTAATTCATATGCTATGAGTTGATTTGGTGATATTGTGAAGCTCCGTTGCCGCCCCAGCATAGTTCTAAGCCTTCACAAGTCGCTTGAATTGTAGTTGATTGCTTTGGTTAGAAAAATTTGCCCATTTTGGAATCTATGATCAAAACCATTGCTAGTCTCTTGTATGTATGTTTGTGCATGTGCATTTGGGCGTTATAAGTTGTTGTGGCAAGTCCTTGAAGCCTCATATAATTGTGCATAACATCATAGGCCTTCGGGCATTCGTCGATATCGTTTTGAACATGTTTTCAAGGCAAATTGTGCTCTGGAACAGGATTCAAACGTCTGGATATTTTTGGGCATACGTCTGGCCTGCTCCAAATAATTATAGTTCCAAGCAACAGAATTCAGAAGTCTGAAAATTATTGGTCAGACGTCAGAATTGTAATTCAGATGTCTATCCGGAATAATTAGACGTTTGGATTGGGGTCAAAATGAACTAAAACCTTGCTGTCTTGCAAAATTACAAAGTCAGACGTCTGAATTTTTAATTCAGACGCCCGAATCCTATTTTTCTGTTGTGGACCGGAGGCAACCTCGGTCCACAATCTACCCCATCCAGGTTCTTTCCCAGCCGGAGCTCGGCCCGTTCGGACTTCGTTTGTTAACTTCAGCTTCACGAATTCACAAATTCCAGCAGCTCGATTCGTCGTCTTTGATTCTCATGTGATTCTTGCGATGTTGACTCTTTTGGTCTATTCACATTGTTTATGATGTGAATTAAATAAGTGATCATTTTAGAACTCATGCGCTCTATTTTGTATATCGAATTTATTCGATACTCTTGTTAATATAATTCGCGCCATTAAAACGTGAAATCAACTCGATATCCTTTGAGTCTATTCCGATGTAGTTTAAAACCTTCGGGTGCTAGTTTGGGATTTCGATTAGTTTGTTGGTCGAAATTACAACCGTTATCCCTTTGATTTCTTATATGATTGTTGTAATGTGAATTACGAGTGATCGATCACCTTGGTGATCGTACTTGGATCTGTGGCACCCAATTTTGTTTCTTTGTTTCCTGTCACTCAAAGTGATTTCTAATCATTCCTTAACGTCATTGGATTCACTATCGAGCTATATATTTATTCGATTTATCGAATTTATATTTGATGATTTATGAATTGAATTTACGTAATTGCAACGTGAATTCCCCTGATCGATTCGCTTCGGCAATCGTGCTCGTGTACATTGTCATGTCGGACTTATGCGAGGGTTTGTATATTATTAATGGACTACAAATCCTTCTACGGATTCCTATCTATTAGTGTGTACGGATCCTCTTTACTCGATCAGGCAAGAAATTTAGTTTATTTACCTTAGTAAAACTGAGTACTATGACCCCTTATATGTTTACTTCGGAGAATAACTCTTGGACTCGTACGTTCGAACACGTTGTGACGATTCTTGTTGTTTTTAGTATGAATCAACAACGGTTTGGTAAATATTTGAGAATGGCGAGTGGTTATGGGACATTTAGCTATTTTCTTATATTAACTATCTCGGTGTAATTTATACTCACCGGACCAATGCGGTCCTTTGATGATTTATGTTTTGTGGTCCTCGATCGTCCGAGTGGGATTTACGATTCTTGGATTTCACCTGGGGGACTTCGATCCAATTTTCTGTTTTTTTCTATGATTTATGATGTTTTCTAGAGATTTCACGATTATGTGTTTTCTCTCTTCCAGGGCAACGACCCGGCTTCGTGGGGAGCTTCGGCTCAAACTTATGGGTTCGCTACCTAGAGATCGTATCTCATCTATGAACAGACCTGCCCCCTCTTTATGATTTTTTCTAGGGATTTCACAATTTATGTGTTTTCTCTATACCGGGATCACGACCCGGCTTCGTAGGGAGCTTCGGCTCAAACAAATGGGTTCGCTACCTAGAGATCGTATCTCATCTATGAACATGTCTGCCCCTTTATGATGTCTTGATGATTTATGATGTCTTGATGATTTATGATGACTTTGATGATTTATGATTACTTTGACGCGAAGCACATCAATTTGAGAAGTGATTTATGATTCATGATTTACTTTGATGCGATGGTCATCAATTTGACGTGTATTTGGCATTCCGCTGTCATTTCCTGTTGCGTGCTATTATTTGAATGTTGCATTCTATATTAGCTAGGAGATTATTTAGAGATATTTGTGTGCTGACATTCCATTGTCATTTCCTAATTGTGTTAACATGCCATGTTTCATATTTAGTTATAATTAGATGTTATTAGTACATTCATGTCTTCCTGCGTTATATCTCTTATTATCTCAGTTTATTTGATAAGTACAGCTAGATTGATTCGTTTATTGTTTATTTCCTTATAAATAATACTCGGGTCAGGCCGAGTAATTTTTAGTACTCCTCTGGGACTCATCGCAGGATTGATCTTTCGCTTTCTGCTTGCTACTCTGCCTTCGCAGCTTTATGTACTTTTGTACCTATGATATTATCTATCGTTGTGTACATATTCTTTTATTTAGATCATGGTACATGTATCTATTCTTTTGGGATTAGTGGATCTTTGTTGACCTCTAACTTGTTGTACACATTCTTGGTTTATTCATATCTATCCCGCCTTTGTGATATGAATATTCTGTGTCTGGCTTTATGATATACCATGCTTATATTATTGTTGTTGTCTATTTTATACTGCTTTCCGGATTGCATATAGTCGTTGTGTATTTGCCCTATGTGTCGAATGGTCATGTCGAAATTTTAATCGGTCTCAGAATTCGATGTGCATTCCTCACATGGAGTAATCATACAATCGGTCGCTCTTCACAAACCTCATTCTCTGTTATGGTTTACGACATTTCTCTAAAATGAACTGGACGATAGTGGGTATAGAGGCGGGGCGTTACAGTTGGTACTAGAGCAACTTTCCGGAACAGTGTAAGATAGTATGACGAGGGTAGTGTCTTAAGCCTCTCTCGGGAATCGTGCCTTAGGGTTTTAGTTAGAGTCTTAAGACCCGTCATGGCTTATCTACCTATAAGATTCCATTTTGATTGAAATCGCTTCATTTGAATTCAACTTGAGACTAACTTTTTCCTCCTTCTTTTTCCTTAAAGAAGCGAAATAGTTGGCTGTAGCCGTGTAAGAGCTGGTTCACCCAGTGTACCTCATACGGGATGGGTGATTATATCTCAAGTGTCCTGTTTTTAGTCTTGTAGAATAGTTATCGACTCATTCTCTTTCGGGTTGATTTCTATAGTCCATCTAAGGCCCGTTTGCTCTAGTGGTGCTTCTATTTATTATTTGACTCGAGTTGCTAATCGATGTATGTTTGGCCTATTGTGTATCACACTTATCTTGTTGATCATTTATGATTCTTGTAGTTGATTGATCATTGGATATCTTTCCCATGCGTTGTTACGCACGTGGTAAGCGCCTTTGATCATGATATTCTTGATTTTTAGTTAAGATTGTTTCGTACGTCGTTACATAACTAACATAGTCTATTGGTTTCTTGTTGATCGATATGGAGATACCATGTCTTTGTGACTAAATCTACTCCCTTGTTGTCAGCTATATAGTTCTAGTTCGGCGTGAGATCACCAAGCCTTCGTGCTAAAACAGCTCATTTGTTACCTCGTTGTGCCGGTGTGAGTCACCAAGCATTAGTGCTAAATTAACTCAAAAAAATGCGCAACGATACATTTGTGTTACCTCGTTGCATTCCAAACTCAAGGTCAAGAATGAGGGAAAGCAGCCCGCTTCTTGTGATCCCTCTTCTTGAGTCAGGATACGCGTCATTAATTCCTTGATGTCATTTACCATGTTTAGAGATTATTTTATTTATGTTCTTTTGATATACGTCCATCGTGTTCTTCATTATCAAAAGATATCGTTTGTGTTTTATTCATAAGTTGATATAGGAATTTTATTTCCTTTATGCCATCCCGAATGATTATTGAATTTTTATGTTTTCACGAGATTCACGTGAACGTTAGAAATTTTGAGGACTTTCTTGTTTTAACTTGTCCATCGGGTGCGTTAAGGATCTCGAACAAGATATGGGACGCCATGTTGTAGTTCGGAATTCGTAAACAACATTATGTGATAATCCGACATTCGAACTGATTCCTAAAATTAAAATTCACTCCTAATAAGTAAATCAAAATAATAATATTTTGGGTTTTTTCGATTTTTCGTAGTCGGTTGTTATTTTTCTAGATAATTTATTTCTAGCTATCCTTGGAGCAATTCCACGAATTTGAGTGGTTCAAGTTTTTCAATTAGAAACTATCTTGAATCTTTTCTTTGAGTAAATTAAATAACTCCAGAAACAACCCAAAAAGTTATTTATTCATGCCTCTTGTTTCTGGATTTTAGATCTTTAATTTTCGAGAATTCTTAGTGATTGAGAATCTCGCCTAATTCTTAATCCTTGTTTCGATTTGCTAAAGAGAATTTAGTATTCTTGTGATTCCATGGGTCTTCTTATTTTCTCTAGTGAACGATCACGCGAGAGAATGGGAGTTCCCGTTGGGGGGGCGATTTGAGATTTTGCGATCCACGGCAAACTCAATAATTCCTTTCTTCGAATCTATGATCTAGTCGATCATCCATAAGTGCTATAGTCAATTCACTTATGGACTTAGCTTTGCGTTGTTCTTAGAAATGAATATTGAAAGGACGAGCTCTTTTGATATTCATCACTTGTTTGTTTGAATCATTTGGGTTGATAATTGTCTCCGCACGTTTGTTAGCTCTAGTGAATCTAAATTTTTGGGGAATACGACCTCTTTTGTTCAATCTCATCTTGTTATAGAAATTGTCTATTGCTTCTTTGATTAATTACTGATTTTTTTGCGATTTGAGATTTTTGGCGGAAAATTATCTTAAATCCTGTTGTCCCGAAGTGGTAAGTTGTGCACTACTTGTCCATCATCTTCTCGATGTTTCTGATTTTCTAAAATTGATAATCGAGTTCCTGAATGTTGGGAATTTCGTATAATTCCTAATGATTCGTCTTTATGGTTACTAAATGAGATTTAGTACCTGGTTAGAAATCGATTTCCCCGAACTAGTTCATTAGTATTCCATTACCAATATTTGATTATCGATTTGTAGTTCATTGGTATTCCGTTACCAACATTTGATTCTTGGCTTGTATTTCATTGGTATTCCGTTACCAATATTTGTTATCAATTTCTAGTTCATTGGTATTCCGTTACCGATAATGGATTATCGATTTGTAGTTCATTGGTATTCCGTTACCAACATTTGATTCTTGACTTGTAGTTCATTGGTATTCCGTTACCAAAATTTGTTATTGATTTCTAGTTTATTGGTATTCCGTTACCAATAATGGATTATCGATTTGTAGGTCATTGGTATTCCATTACCAATATTTGTTTATCGGTTTCTAGCTCGTTGGTATTATGTTACCAATCTTGAATCATTGATATTAAAATTGATTATTCCTTCGAAAATTACTTTCCTTAGCTAAATTCGTTAGAATCTCTATGTTGTGCTTTTGTTGGTGTCAGCCACCTTATCTCAGGACTAAAGCGCTCGGGTTCGATATTCGCTACATCGTCGTGATTGAGTTTGGGGATGGATTAGTCAACCATTGTAAATTCCCATTTCATATCCTAAGAGAAATATCTACTATTGATACCTCGCGTTTGTAGGGCGCAGTTCCGTTGCTTCTTGAAATTACAAATTAGATTCGCTTGGTTTTGGTGCATTTTATTGATTCTCGTCCACTTGAGAATCATACGAAGAAAGGTGAGTCTATTTGAATTCATAGCGCTTATGAATTTTTACGGAATTATTTTACCCGTTTGGGATGACTACCTTCATGGGTAATGGAGTTCGAGATTGAAATCTAGTTTTTATGATCTTGCGAGACGAAATTGGGATCTCACCTAGCCGTTGGTGTGATCTTTTCATTTCATGTCGGTTCTTGAGGTACCACTCCGTGGTATTGTTTTTGGTTGTTACTTATTACTTCATTCTTAAGGAATTACGGGGACGCAATTCTTTTAAGGGGGGAAGTCTGTAACAACCCGCTCATTCGACGATTTTAGATTTAAATATTTTATTTAAATATATCGTCTTATCTGATGTATCACTCGAAATGTCGTTTTTTACAAACGATAAAATTAGGACTCAGGACCACTTCTATTGAGTTCGAAACGTCGTTTACAGCCTTTATGACTATAAACATCGATATGTTTGCAGTTTGGAAATTTTGTAGCATTTTTAAGTGGATTTGGCTAGTCCATTTGTGCTTGGGTTGAACCAAACTCTCCACTTAAACCCCCATCAGCCCGTGCGGCTTCCCCCATTCCTCCTCATTCACTTAAAACACATTTCTTTCTATGTAAATGGGGAAAGAAGATGGGAAATGCAAATTCCTAGCCTAGGGTTTACAAATTCAAGCCCCAATTCATGTGCTAATTTGATTCTACAATATGGGTAAGCTCTCTCTTCACCTTCTCTATCTTATTCTCCTCTTAATTTCGGATTTTTAGTGTGCCCTAACACTCATGTGTCTTCATGTGAATGTATGAGGTGATTTCGGAGGAGCAATTGATGTAATGGAGGAGCTTTGCTCATTTGTATGCTTGTTCTTCCTTATTGGAGCTTGTTCTTGACATTCAAGGGCCTAAGGTGAGTTCTTTTTGAACTCGCATCTATGCCACAAGCCATTGGCTTGTAAAAGTGTAATTTAGTGTTCATTGAGTTTGCATATGCTAGAGAATTGTGTAGCCAGTGTAACTTAGTCGATTTCGTGTGTTTATATTTCATTGAGTTGAAAATTTTGATAAGGATTGTCCACACAATCTAATTCATATGCTATAAGTTGATTTGGTGATATTGTGAAGCTTCGTTGCCGCCCCATCATAGTTCTAAGCCTTCACAAGTCGCTTGAATTGTAGTTGATTGCTTTGGTTAGAAAATTTGCCCGTTTTGGAATTTATGATCAAAACCATTGCTAATCTCTTGTATGTATGTTTGTGCATGTGTATTGGGCGTTATAAGTTGTTTCAGCAAGTCCTTCAAGCCTCAAATACTTGTGCATTACATCATAGGCCTTCGGGCATTCATCGATATCGTTTTGAACATGTTTTCAAGGCAAATTGTGCTCTGGAACAGGATCCAGACGTCTGAATATTTTTGGGCAGACGTCTGACCTGCTCCAAATAATTATAGTTCCAAGCAACAGAATTCAGAAGTCTAAAAATTATTGCTCACACGTCTGAATTGTAATTCAAACATCTGTCAAGAATAATTCAAACGTCTGAATTGGGGTCAAAATGAATTAAAACCTTGCTGTCTTGCAAAATTACAAAGACAGACGTCTGAATTTTTAATTCAGATGTCTGAATCCTGCTTTTCTGTTGTGGACCGGAGGGAACCTTTGTAACGACCCGGGGATTTTAAACTCGGAAAATCGACACAAAACCCAGCGTCGACTGTTCAGACATCGAAAATACCGGATCATTAATAGAAAGAAGTTAGAGGGCGAGAAAGATAAGATAGAACTAATAGAATAGATGAAGAAGAAGAAGAAGAACACAACTGAGCAAAATTAGAGTAATACGAATCTCACAGCGGAACGAATAAAATATATTGTATAACATAACTTTGACATACAAATCTGTTTTGTATATACATACCATATCAGAGTACAACATAACATTTTATACAGCGGAAATAACTCTAAATAACCAACATTGAAGACTCCTGCTTCAAGCTCCTCCAAGTGCATCTGTAAAGCCTGAAACACTTGACTGCCCGTTCAAATTTGGGCACCCAAGAGTTTAGGGGAAAACAAACAAAATAAACTCTGGGTCAGTCATGGTACTGGTGTGAGTAAATTCCAACCATTCGGTTTAACTTTGAAAATCCTTTTTGAAACAAAAAGGATAATAGTAAGACCAGCCCACACATAAACACAGACGGTTTTTACCTTACTATGACCCAAAATATTTTGATATCAAAATCCAGTGATATTATAATAATGTCTAATCAAATAAATAACCAAATAGTAGAATGCTACGCTCTACATACATAGCATAAAATCAAAAACCGCAGGGCGCTTATTGGAGATTGGATTCCAACTATGACAAGGTATGGGACCACCTGCCGCTAGTGTATCTCTAGAGGCGAATAAACTGGGTTCAACAAGAACGTCTTGCAACCCGGCCCACACATGACCGACCACTCATTTCTCTTGAGTGTATCGAATGTATATCACCAACGGTTGGGCTCAAACCACCGTTCCCGAATGGGCAGAATCGATAGAGTAAGAAACAAAAGGAATTTCTCTAGATAGGTGATTATACACCCTAATGGGAGCGACCCACATAGCCATGCTGCCTGCCCGATTTTTGTCATTTCCCGGTTGTGAAGCTTGAGGCTACGTCTATCTTTTAGAACATCTGGCCACCATACACTTTGAATGCCACATCGTCAAACCCATCAAATCACTAGTTGATCTTCCCAAAATATTACGGGTACAAAAGCTAAGAGAAACGAATTTCTCCGCCACCAGACGTAATACCTTGAAAAGATCGTCTTATGTGACCGTTAGGAATACTTTGTCAGACATTCGTCCATACAAGTTGTCCTGGGACTGGACAAACAGAAAACACCTTTCTGAAACAGGACGACCCTTGCATTTCACTCCGTCTTCAATTTTCTTCAGCATAATCAAATTCGCAACGCTTATGCCTATACGGAGTGGTTTCCGGATAATATATCCAACCGGTCTCTCCGCATTGACAACGATGGTCAAAACACTTCGATAGTCGGTTATTTAACTATCGAAGTAAAAACAACATCCATTCAAACATCACACATCGCTGACCCTTTCTAATATTTTCCCGTTTCCTATATCTTTCTAGATATTTTCTCAAAGCTCGTTAAGCCCTTCACGCACTGGAAAACATTTCCAAATATTATAAACCCTTAAATTTCCATATTCTTGAAACCATATGTCATTAACGTTCGAAAACATTTCTCGCTTTTACACACTTCTTATTTTCTATGTATGCATTATTTATATTGGAAAATATTTCCAATTCCCAATATAGCCATTTAATTCTACAATGACTGCTTATCAAACATAACTCACTTTAAACCGCGAATGTTATCTCTCATAGAAACTGATCCCATTAAATCAAACTAACTTGGTTTTAACAATAAATATCATTGTCGATTATATACATACAATTCGACAAAGCCAAATCCAACTATATCACTTCTTCGGAAAGACATAATTATTTCCTTATCACTTGGCTAAGTGAGTTTCAAACCTCTCTAGGGAATAGTGCTATATCTAATAATCACGCTTAAGCTTGGTCAACAGCGCTAATTTATTGTTATAGTTAAAAAACTTGTCATACGCTGTAACATTCTCCTCTATAACTAATCTCAACATAATAGTCACGCTTAAGCCTAGTCAATAGCGTTATTTTATCGCTATAGTTCAAATACTTACAATACGCTGCTATATTCCACTTTATAACTAATCTCAACATCTCTTTCCGTTACAAAAATCTTGACATCTCTTTCTGTTACAAAAATCTTGACATCTCTTTCTGTTATAAAAATCTTGACATCTCTTTCTATTACAAAAATCTAGACATCTCTTTCCGTTACAAACAAATACCATCCTTCGATAATAGTGAAGTCATTCAAGTTGGGGTATTTTAATTACCTCTCAGACCTTGATCAACAACATTCTTATCTTAGAATAGATATAAGTTCGTAATTCTAACCCCTTATACTTTAAAATCCGTAATCGTGCTTCTTGATATATTTTAAATATGGTTTTATGACGCCATATCCTTATTTTGAAAACTCGGTTATTTACATTAGCTTATACAAATCCATTTTTAAACATTTCTCTCCGCTTCGTCTTTCTTAGACAAATCCCTTATTAAACATTCCTCTTCGCTTTGTCTTCTTTAGACAAATCCTTTATACTTTAAAATCTTACTAAATCAACTATTCGTTAATTTATTACATTAGATTAATCAGACCAATCTAATTTAATTAAATAACCAATTATTGATCAAAACAGTTTGCTTGGTAAATATTTAGCCATGATTAACCCACTAATCAATTCCAACAAATCTTTTCATTTTGAATAAATAACATTTATTAATCTAAATAATTTCACTTGTATCGATTACTATAAAAATAATAATTTATTTCTAAGTAACCTCACTTACTATTAAATAAACAATAATCGATTCTAACTAATTTTACTTAATATGAAATCAACCATAATCTATTTGTAAATATCTCATTTAATTGTTCTTAAAACAATAAATTCTTGTTATTAATCATCCAGTTAATCTCCGCCTACTTACTTATTAATCTTATTAATATAAGAATACACTTCACCAAATCATTAAGTAAGTATAGTGAAACACGTGCTTCGCACACGTTGAGATTTTAGTAAAACAATAGCGGTTAAAACAAATGATACATTTATGGTTGGTTGTTGCCACTTTCTTAATCGATATCATCTATTGATTAAATCAAAATAACGTTTGAATTTCCATTCAACGCTATTATCAACAAGGTTTCAAAAGTCATTTGGGTTCAAACAGTGCATCTATATAAAACAAACAGTACATATAAATATTGAGGAATCCGGTTGGGTTCCTTCAACCGGTTTCCTGCATCCACCGATGTTAGTCAACAATTAACACTGATTCCATACTAGGAAATATTATAATCGATGGAATCAGCCCAACCAATGATGTGTGTATATATATATATAACAATATATAATTCAACCAATTTAATTGTAATCTACCGAAGCGACCATCACACAATGTTCAATCAATATTAAAATATAATTATAATATTTTAAAATAGAACAGAGTTAGTGAGTTTACTCACCTTGGCGCGTTAACCGTTAAATAACGATTTGCGTCCGTTGATTCACATCAGTCCACGCATGAAACCAGCGTTTGTTAGAACATACATCTAGCGTCCTTCTGCATTTTATCTTCTTTTTCATCGTTTATATTTACATCCGCCTATTCCACCTATATACCCTGCGTCATTCCCATCGCCCACTTCCAGTAAATTCGAACGCCGCCATTTTCGTATTTTCCATCATCTACCCGAACCCATTACTACACCATCTTCCACTGTTAAACATTTTAACTACAAACTAATTCATGCTACAGGTTTCTCTTCACATTCAAGATCCGCTCCAGTA
The DNA here is from genome assembly GCA_030737875.1 of Allium sativum. Taxonomy (NCBI): domain Eukaryota; kingdom Viridiplantae; phylum Streptophyta; class Magnoliopsida; order Asparagales; family Amaryllidaceae; genus Allium; species Allium sativum. Next base: position 842,722,987 of record CM060919.1, on the reverse strand, counting down.
AAATCACTTCACACTTCCTTTACTCTTTTCGTCCTCTCTAACACATGCATCTCCACGCACATCGCCCACCCTCACATCCGAAACTCCCTAACTACCAACATACAGTACCCGTGAACCATGAAAACAAACCCATACTTTTGTTTCCACATAAGTCCTTCGTTCCAGAATAAAGGTCATGACACTTCCTTCAGCACGCTGCCATTTCCTTTCTTCATATGTTCCGCACCTCATCATTAACTGCTACGGACACCGAGCCTCCTCTCACTCCACTGGAGTCCTCCATGAAACTTCTCGAACTCCTCCTGATGAAAATCTCCTCCTTCACATTTTACAAAATATGAACACCACAAGACTTCTCTCCACTTACTCCTACTCCAGATCCTTCCATTAACGTTTAGAACAAATTACACCATCATGCCAAGAAGTCTCGAACCCTACTCACACTGTCATTTTCGAGCAAGCTGGAAAAATACGTTGAACTCCATAGAAGTATACCCGGTTGAAGATCTTTTTTATGGAGTTTGAATATATTTAGTTTTGTGATTTTCGGTGGAATAAAACATTAAATCTCGATTTTTATACGCCATTGGAGTTTTCATGAAGGGAAGGAACGAGCTCCCCTGATGCCTGCTTTATTTATTTACGACGAGAGGATGGGATAAGATGAAAGTCCCTTCTGGTTATAGAGTAGGTGAAAGCAGCTACCATGATTTTTCACTTCATAGAATGTACTGTTTGATTTGCTTGGACAAGATCTTGAAATAGACGGGGTAGGCTTGATGGAGATGGTTCATGGCAGACAACATAGGATGCTAGTTCGTGATGTGAAGATACAAGAAAACAGGCAACTAGGGAAGGTGAGAAATGCATATATATAGTAGCATGCTTAACAACAAAGGAAAGTTTAGGCAGCTTTTAGGACAGGACGTGATGTGCTTGTGGAAATGAAGAAATGAACAGTAGGCTATTTCTAATATACTAGTGTGGTAGCGTAGGGATATGGCCTCGTCTCATCTATTGGATCCTCTTATAATAATTAGCGTGTAGCTACTCTGATTTTTCTTTGACTAAAACTTGTGTTTCTTTTCACTGGGTTACTTCACAGTGAAGGTAGAAGTACACACATAGGGTAGTTTGGTAGTATAATAGAATTTGTACATATATTTTCCTCTTCTTGAATGCACGGCAGTGTATAAAATTGATGAGATAGGTTATATTATTCATAGATTTGATTTTAGTTTTGATAATAATATACTGAATGTATAAGATCTAGTCAATCGACCTGCTGAGTCCTGGATATAAACTTCATGTTGTAGCATGTGAAATAGCATGCTTCAGACTATATGAGTTTTCATATCATTAGGATAGCTGTAACTACGATAGATGACTATTAAGGTCTCTGATATTATCTTTGGAAAGAAGCATCAGCAGCATGGGACGACGGTACTATAGAGTAGGTGACAAATTACAGTTAGTTTAGGTCATTATGTTTTTCTTTGGCATGAACTCTTGATGTGGTAACAGTGTATGCATGTATAGCTCCTGTACGATGATGTTTTCAACAATGCTTTTTACACGGTTTCAACCGTCATTTGAGTGTCCTTTACTTTATGTGTTGTTTAATATTATTATAGGCTAAACATTTTTCTTTTGTTTTCAAGTTTCGGATGATTCAACTCTGTGTGCATCGAGTTAAATGTTTATATGCTTCAATGCCCTTTAACGTTCGATAACTTGTTATTGAATTTATCACCGGGTACCCTATGACATACGAATTCTGTTTCGGTCAAGGACGGCTATCGACCGAAATAAAAATACAGTTGTGTCCAACGATGAGCCACGATCTCAAAAATATAATAATATCGTTAGGTTAACTCATATTGTGAAACCCCAAAATATTGATATAGGGTGCAAAATACTCCAAATAAAAAGTTGTGTAACACCCCACGCCCGCTACGGTCACTCACAAGGGAATGCCATAACATCGGTGGAGTATTTTAAGTGAATATAGAATAGAAAATTACAACAAGACAGATATAAGTAATACTTGAGAATTTAAAACATCATTTCATTCCAGCGGAAAGTAAAACATGTTTGGTTACATCAAAACCATAAATAAGAGTCAAGTACATAGTATCCATCCTGATAAAAACAAAAGTACATAATCCCACTACATAACCTAATAGCCATAATAGAAAAGATAAACTGAGCTTTACATCCATGGTCCAAGCTCCAAAAGATAGATAAAGCAGTCTGATCAAAGCCCACTAGTGCTAGGCCCACTCTGAAAACCTGAGGGTTGGGAAAAAAGATAAAGAAACAACGGGGTCAGACATAAGTCTGAGTGAGTCCTATAACCCTAACAATACAATCATTAAAGTAATTAGGGTATGATATAAACAAGGTACGGTACCTCTGGGGATAATGACTACACTAAGTAGCCAACTAAACACAGGATGTACTAAGATAACCGAAAAGACGCATTTATCCACCCAAGGATAATTACTAGATTGCACCACCCCAGATCTACCCACCCAAGGGTAATTCCTACACTACACCACACTAGTTCTACCCACCCAAGGGTAATTCCTACTTAAAGGTTGATCCCACTAAGTGTACTTAGTAATTTTACCCAGTAGTTTCTTGTACCCCTAGCTGACTACATAGGTGCCGTCTGCCCCTATCTCCACTAGGTGTACCCACTACCCCCAAGCGATCGGATCCCTACCGTAGATACCCGTGCTGGCCCCACAGTGGGGTGTATCACTCCCCAAAGTGGCAACCTGATAATCAATGGTGCACGGCTTATACCTACACGATGCAACAACATCTTACCTACCAGCCCGGGTCCACACACGCATATGAAACCCGTTGGACTCGCGTTGCCACCGCCACCCCGTTTTGGCCTCTTATAGTCAAGCCCAATATCCGTGTCCCGTCCTCGACTTGGGTCGAGCCCACAAAGATACGTTTGGGATATTGGTTGAAATGGGCCCCCACAAGCTACTACTTAAGCTTGCCATTTTATCTAGTGCGTCCCACTTAACCCCTTTTATAATCATGCCCACTTACATGTTAAGGTTTGGTTAAGTCATCTAATCATATTTCAATTGCCACTTAAGGCCCCCACAAGCTACTACTTAAGCTTGTCATTTAATTATATTTCAATTGCCACTTAAGGCCCACACAAGCTACTACTTAAGCTTGTCATTTAATTATATTTCAATTGCCACTTAAGGCCCCCACAAGGTACTACTTAAGCTTGTCATTTAATTATATTTTAATTGCCACTTAAGGCACCCACTAGATTTCCGCATGCCACCCAAGGCACTTACTTGATTCCCACATGCCACCCAAGGCACTTACTTAACCCTTTAATCATGTTTAATTACATGTTCCACTTTGGTTAAGTATTCTAATCGTATTTTCTATTGCCACCCAAGGCAACCCACTAGTTTCCTCATGCCACCCAAGGCACCCCCACTAGTTACTACATGCCACCCAAGGCACCCACTTAACCCCTCATGCCCCTCTACATGCTAATTTGGTTAAGTGTTTCTTAATTAATTAAGATCGTAACCTTTGTAAAGACCTCTCACATTAGACTGTCTTTTATGGCAGCTGGATATGCCGGTTGGTTCCGGGCAGCCTTACACCATAACAGAGTCTAACCTCGTGTCTTTACACTTGTCACGTATTTAGTTTATGTCTAAGACCTCTCACATTGGGCCAATCATTTGTAGCCGCTGGATTTGCCGGTCGGTTCCGGGCAGTCTTATGCTACAAAAAGGGTCCAACCTCGTGTCTTAGTAGATTAATTACACCTAATTAATCACCCCCATAATTTGTATTAATTATCCCTAATTAATTACAAATATTTAAGAATATGGGTAGACCTAACTCAATAGGTAAATTCCCAATTCCATAATATGGGTAGACCTAACTTAATAGGTAAATTCCCAATTATGTCCATCCACTTTACGGTATGTTTAATCATACCCACTTTACACAATTTTTATGTGTTCATTAATTTTTACACCATCGTCCCCACGTAAATACGTTAACATGACATACTTCAAAAGAGAAGATTCATCATACACACAATGGGTTCAACTTAGCATATCATTAGCATTATCATGGGTTTAAAAGGTGTCAACTTGTATATATGACCATAAACCCAACTTGCATAAATAACCAACCCCAAACTTGCATGAATCACATATGTCATGAAGATGGTAACTTGCTTAAATGTTCATGTCATAGACCTATCATAAAAGGTGTCAACTTGCATACATGTCATAGGTCTAAAAGGGATGAACTTGCACATGTACTTATGTCATACCTAGAGGCAAACTTGCATATGAACTTGCATCATAACTTGTATATGAACTTGCATCATAACTTGCATATGAACTTGCATCATAACTTGCATATGAACTTGCATCATAACTTGCATATGAACTTGCATCATAACTTGCATATGAACTTGCATCATAACTTGCATATGAACTTGCATCATAACTTGCATATGAACTTGCATCATAACTTGTATATGAACTTGCATCATAACTTGTATATGAACTTGCATCATAACTTGTATACGAACTTGCATCATAACTTGCATAAAACCAAACACTTAGCATGCATAAAACCAAATACTTAGCATGCATAAAACCAAATACTCAGCATGCATAAAACCAAATACTTAGCATGCATAAAACCAAATACATAACTTGCATAACATGTTACTTATAAACTTGCATATAATCTCACATATAGCTTGCATAACATGTTACACATGAATCAATGTTCAACATAGTGTTTTGCATCATAGAACATGGCATTAAATTGCATACAGCATAAAACTTGCAAAACACGTAACATACACTATACTAAACTTGCATAAACACATTTATCCACAAACATAGCCATATCTTATCGTATCCTATCATAATCAATTTAACAATTGATTGTTAGGTCTATAGAAACTCACCACTAAACTCCCATAAGCAAACCCTTGCCAAAAACCACCCAAAAACTCTAGTCTTGAACATAAAGCTTGCAACTTGATGATGAATGCAAGCTAATGATCACTCATACAACCCAAAGATGCTTGTATGAACATGAAAGCCTTCATAGAAATAGTTTAGAAATAGGATGGAGGCTAGCCATTTGAGTGGAGGCCATGATCATAGAAAATTTTGGCATAGTTTAGTTAGGAGATAGGATTATGATCATTTAGGGCTAGCTTAGGGTCTTATTTATAGGATTAGGTTGTGTTTTAGACCCTTAGATTAACCCTAGGTTAGTTTAGGACCATCAGATCTCGGAAGCTTCCAGAAACCAGCCCCAAAACACAGCCCAAACACTAAAATGGTGCACCAGGCCATACTGGCCGAGCACCCCCTGTCGACACCCAAGTCGACAGGGCTGTCGACTTGGTCTAGCCAAGTCGACTGCCCAGTCGACAGGGCTGTCGACTTGGGTAGCCAGGCGGGAATTTTCCCCGCCTGCGCCCAATGGCCCAATTTTGAAATTTGAACCTGAATTTTAAATCTATTTTAAACTTTGAATTTTCTGCAAACTTCATTGGGCCATAATTGGGCCATACGGACTCCGATTCTCGAAAACTCGGACTCTATTTCGCGTATTTTTCCGAGACGGACGCAACGACGCAGCTGTTTCCCCCAATTCTCAAACCTGAGACTATTTATTCTGTAATTAGTGAATTTTAACATTAACCGAAATTCGGGGTGTTACAAGTTGCGTATTTAATTAATTAAAAATTACAGTAAAATTCTAAAAATTAAATCATCACTACGTCTCAAAAGAACCTTGTCCAAATTCATAACCGATATCTAGTTATATCGAATAAACTGTTACGGTCGATAAACGATTTTACAACGACTATTTGGAATTTTGATTTGGACATAACTCAAAATCTGTAACACAAAATCTTGGTTTTTCACTTCTTTTAGAAAAATACTGTTCAACAGATTCGAACATTTCTTATTTCGCAAAAATCTGATTTAAAACGATTCCTGTACACTCGGTTGAAGTTCAAAACGTTAAATTACGAACTGCCGTAATATTACGGGCTCGATTATATTTAATATATATATTTATACGTTCAACTTCGTTTTAATCGATATATAAATCCACTTATATTACGAATTCAATATTTAAACTGATTTAAATATTCAAATATAAACCGATAAAAATGCGGGATGTTACAACCTTGGTCACAGTCTACCCCCATCCAGACTCTTTCCCGGCTGGAGCTCGGCCTGTTCGGACTTCGTTTGTGAACTTCAGCTTCACGAATTTACAGATTCCAGTAGCTTGATTCGTCTTCTTTGATTCTCATGTGATTCTTATGATGTTGATTCTTTTGGTCTATTCACATTGTTTATGATGTGAATTGAATAAGTGATCATTTTAGAGCCCGTGCGCTCTATTTTGTATATCGGATTTATTCGATACTCTTATTAATATAATTCGCGCCATTAAAACGTGAATTATCGACTCGATATCCTTCGAGTCTATTCCGATGTAGTTTAAAACCTTCGGGTGCTAGTTTGGGATTTTGATTAGTTTGTTGATCGAAATTACAACCGTTATCCCTTCGATTTCTTATATGATTGTTGTAATGTGAATTACAAGTGATTGATCACCTTGATGATCGTACTTTGATCTGTGGCACCCAGTTTTGTTTCTTTGTTTTATGTCGCTCAAAGTGATTTCTAATCATTCCTTAACGTCATTGGATTCACTAACGAGCTATATATTTATTTGATTTATCGAATTTATATTTGATGATTTATGAATTGAATTTACGTTATTGCAACATGAATTCCCTTGATCGATTCGCTTCGGCAATCGTGCTCGTGTACATTGTCACGTCAGACTTATGCGAGGGTTTATATATTATTAATGGACTACGAATCCTTCTAGGATTCCAATCTATTAGTGTGTACGGATCCTCTTTACTCAATCGGGCGAGAAATTTAGTTTATTTACCTTAGTAAAACTGAGGACTCTGACTCCTTATATGTTTACTTCGGCGAATTACTCTTGGACTCGTACGTTCGAACACGTTGTGACGATTCTTGTTGTTTTTAGTATGAATCAACAAGGGGTTTGTAAATATTTGAGAATAGCGAGTGGTTATGGGACATTTAGCTATTTTCTTATATTAACTATCTCGGTGTAATTTATACTCACTGGACCGATGCGGTCCTTTCATGATTTATGTTTTGTGGTCCTCGATCGCCCGAGTGGGATTTACGATTCTTGGATTTCGCCTGGGGGACTTCGATCCAACTTTTTATTATTTTCTATGATTTATGATGTTTTCTAGAGATTTCACGATTATGTGTTTTCTCTTTTCCGGGGTCACGACCGGCTTCGTGGGGAGCCTCGGCTCAAACTTATGGGTTCGCTACCTAGAGATCGTATCTCATTTATGAATAGACCTGCCCCCTCTTTATGATGTTTTCTAGGGATTTCACAATTTATGTGTTTTCTCTCTACCGGGGTCACGACCCGGCTTCATAGGGAGCTTTGGCTCAAACAAATGGGTTCGCTACCTAGATCGTATCTCATCTATGAACAGGTCTGCCCCTTTATGATGTCTTGATGATTTATGATGACTTTGATGATTTATGATGTCTTGATGATTTATGATGACTTTGATGATTTATGATTACTTTGACGCGAAGCACGTCAATTTGAGAAATGATTTATGATTCATGATTTACTTTGATGCGATGGTCATCAATTTGATGTGTATTTGGCATTCCGCTGTCATTTTCTGTTGTGTGCTATTATTTGAATGTTGCATTCTATATTAGCTAGGATATTATTTAGAGATATTTGTGTGCTGACATTCCATTGTCATTTCCTGATTGTGTTGACATGCCATGTTTCATATTTAGTTATAATTAGATGTTATTAGTACAGTCATGTCATCCTACGTTATATCTCTTATTATCTCAGTTTATTTGATAAGTACAGCTAGACTGATTCGTTTATTGTTTATTTCCTCATAAATAATACTCGGGTCAGGCCGAGTCATTTTTGGTACTCCTCTGGGACTCATCGCAGGATTGATCTTTCGCTTTCTGCTTGCTACTCTGCCTCCGGAGCTTTATGTACTTGTGTACCAATGATATTATCTATCGTTGTGTACATATTCTTTTATTTAGATCATGGTACATGTATCTATTCTTTTGGGATTAGTGGATCTTTGTTGACCACTAACTTGTTGTACACATTCTTGGTTTATTCGTATCTATCCCGCCATTGTGATATGAATATTCTGTGTCTGGTTTTAAGATATACCATGTTTATATTATTGTTGTTGTCTATTTTATACTGCTTTCCGGATTGCATATAGCCGTTGTGTAATTGCCCTATGTGTCGAATGGTCATGTCAAAATTTTAATCGGTATCAGAATTCGATATGCATTCCTCACATGGAGTAATCATACAATCGGTCGCTCTTCACAAACCTCATTCTCCGTTATGGTCTACGACATTTCTCTGAAATGAATTGGACGATAGTGGGTATAGAGGCAGGGCGTTACAGTTGGTATCAGAGCAACTTTACGGAATAGTGTAAGATTGTATGACGATGGTATTGTCCTAAGCCTCTCTCGGGAATCGTGCCTTAGGGTTTTAGTTAGAGTCTTAAGACCCGTCATGGCTTATCTATCAATACGATTCCATTTTGATTGAAATCGCTTCATTTGAATTCAACTTGAGACTAACGTTTTCCTCCTTTTTCCTCAAAGAAGCGAAATAGTTGGTTGTAGCCGTGTAAGAGCCGGTTCACCCATACTGTAGGGGTGATTATGTCTCAAGTGTCATAATAGTTATCGACTCATTCTCTTTCGGGTTGATTTCTATAGTCCATCTAGGGCCCGTGTGCTCTAGTGGTGCTTCTGTTTATTGTTTGACTCGAGTTGCTAATCGATGTCTGTTTGGCCTATTGTGTATCACACTTATCTTGTTGATCATTTATGATTCTTGTAGTTGATTGATCATTGGATATCTTGCCCAAGCGTCGTTACGCACGAGGTAAGCGCCTTTGATCATGATATTCTTGATATTTTAGTTAAGATTGTTTCGTACGTCGTTACGTACCTAACATTGTCTATTGGTTTCTTGTCGATCGGTATGGAGATACCATGTCTTTGTGACTAAATCTACTCCCTTGTTGTCAGCTATATAGCTCTAGTTCGGCGTGAGATCACCAAGCCTTCTGGCTAAAACAATTCATTTGTTACCTCGTTGTGCTGGTGTGAGTAACCAAGCATTTGTGCTAAATTAACTCAAAAAAATGCGCAACGATACATTTGTTTACCTCGTTGCGTTCCAAACTCAAGGTCAAGAATAAGGGAAAGCTTCCCGCTTCTTATGATCCCTCTTCTTGAGTCAGGATAGGCGTCATTAATTCCTTAATGTCATTTACCATGTTTAGAGATTATTTTATTTATGTTCTTTTGATATACATCGATCGTGTTCTTCGTTATCAAAAGATATCATTTGTGTTTTATTCGTAAGTTGATAAAGGAATTTTATTTCCTTTATGCCATCCCGAATGATTTATTGAATTTTTATGTTTTCACGAGATTCGCGTCAACGTTAGAAATTTTGAGGACTTTCTTGCGTTAACTTGTCCATCGGGTGTGTTAAGGATCTCGAACAAGATATGGGACGCCATGTTGTAATTCAGAATTAAAATTCACTCCTATTAAGTAAATCAAAATAATAATATTTTGGGTTTTTGCGATTTTTCATAGTCGGTTGTTATTTTTCTAGATAATTTATTTCTAGATATCCTTGGAGCAATTCCAAGAATTTGAGTGGTTCAAGATTTTCAATTAGAAACTATCTAGAATCTTTTCTTTGAGTAAATTAAATAATTCCAGAAATAACCCAAAAAGTTATTTATTTACGCCTCTTGTTTCTGGATTTCAGATCTTTGATTTTCGAGAATTCTTAGTGATTGAGAATCTCGCCTAATTCTTAATCCTTGTTTCGATTTGCTAAAGAGAATTCAGTATTCTTGTGATTCCATGGGTCTTCCTATTTTCTCTAGTGAATGATCACTTGAGAGAATGGGAGTTCCCGTTGGGGAGGGAAGATTTGAGATTTTGCGATCCACGACAAACTCAATAATTCCTTTCTTCGAATCTGTGATCTAGTCGATCATCCAGAAGTGTTATAGTCAATTCATTCATGGACTTAGCTTTGCGTTGTTCTTAGAAATGAATATTGAAAGGATGAGCTCTTTTGATATTCATCACTTGTTTTTTTGAATCATTTGGGCTGATAATTTTCTCCTCACGTTCGTTAGCCCTTGTGAATCTAATTTTTTTGGGGATTATGACCTCTTTGGTTCAATCTCATCTTGTTATAGAAATTGTCTATTGCTTCTTTGATTAATTACTGATGTTTTTGTGATTTGAGATTTTTGACGGAAAATTATCTTAAATCCTGTTGTCCCAAAGTGGTAAGTTGTGCACTACTTGTCCATCATCTTCTCGATGTTTCTGATTTTCTAAAATTGATACTCGAGTTCCTGAATGTTGGGAATTTCGTATAATTCCTAATGATTCGTCTTTATGGTTACTAAATGAGATTTAGTACCTGGTTAGAAATCGATTTCCCCAAACTAGTTCAATGATATTCCGTCACCAATATTTGATTATCGATTTGTAGTTCATTGGTATTCCGTTACCAACATTTGATCCTTGACTTGTAGTTCATTGGTATTCCGTTACCAATATTTGTTATCGATTTCTAGTTCATTGGTATTCCGTTACCAATAATGGATTATCGATTTGTAGTTCATTGGTATTCCGTTACCAACATTTGATTCTTGACCTGTAGTTCATTGGTATTCCGTTACCAATATTTGTTATCGATTTCTAGTTCGTTGGTATTCCGTTACCAATAATGGATTACCAATTTGCAGTTCATTAGTATTCCGTTACCAATATTTGTTTATCGGTTTCTAGCTCGTTGGTATTCCGTTGCCAACGTTGAATCGTTGATATTAAAATTGATTATTCCTTCGAAAATTACTTTTCTTAGCTAAATTCGTTGGATTCTCTATGTTGTGCTTTTGTTGGTGTTAGCCACCTTGTCTCAGGACTAAAGCGCTCGGGTTCGATATTCGCCACATCGTCGTGATTGAGTTTGGGGATGGATTAGTCAACCATTGTAAATTCCCATTTCATATCCTAAGAGAAATATCTACTATTGATATCTCGCGTTTGTAGGGCGTAGTCCCGTAGCTTCTTGAAATTCCAAATTAGATTCACTTGGTTTTGGTGCATTTTATTGATTCTCGTTCACTTGAGAATAAGGTGAGTCTATTTGAATTCATAGCGCTTATGAATTTTTATGGAATTATTTTACCAGTTTGGGATGAATACCTTCATGGGTAATGGAGTTCGAGATTGAAATCTAGTTTTTATGATCTTGCAGGACGAAATTAGGATCTCACCTAGCCGTTGGTGTGATCTTTTCATTTCGTGTCGGTTCTTGTGGTACCACTCCGTGGTATTGTTTTTGGCTGTTACTTATTACTTCTTTCTTAAGGAATTGCGGGGACGCAATTCTTTTAAGGGGGGAAGTTGTAACAACCCGCTCATTCGACGATTTTAGATTTAAATATTTTATTTAAATATATCATCGTATCTGATGTGTCACTCAAAATGACGTTTTTCAAAAACGATAAAATTAGGACTCAGGACCACTTCCATTGAGTTCAAAACGTCGTTTACGGCCTTTTTGACTATAAACATCGATATGTTTGCAGTTTGGAAATTTTGGAGCATTTTTAAGTGGACTTGGCTAGTCTATTTGTGTTTGGGCTGAACCAAACTCTCCACTTAAACCCCCATTAGCCCATGCATCTTCCCCCATTCCTCCTCATTCACTTAAAACACGTTTCTTTCTATGAAAATGGGGAAAGAAGATGGGAAATGCAAATTCCTAGCCTAGGGTTTGCAAATTCAAGCCCCAATTCATGTGCTAATTTGATTCTACAATATGGGTAAGCTCTCTCTTCACCTTCTCTATCTTATTCTCCTCTCAATTTCGGATTTTTAGTGTGCCCTAACACTCATGTGTCTTCATGTGAATGTATGAGGTGATTTCGGAGGAGCAATTGATGTAAGAGAGGAGCTTTGCTCGTTTATATGCTTGTTCTTCCTTATTGGAGCTTGTTCTTGACATTCAAGAGCCAAAGGTAAGTTCTTTTTCAATTCACATCTATGCCACAAGCCATTGACTTGTAAAAGTGTAATTTATTGTTCATTGAGTTTGCATATGCTAGTGAATTGTGTAGCTAGTGTAACTTAGTCGATTTCGCGTGTTCATATTTCATTGAGTTGAAAATTTTGATAAGGATTGTCCACACAATCTAATTCATATGGTATGACTTGATTTGGTGATATTGTGAAGCTCCGTTGCCGCCCCAACATGGTTCTAAGCCTTCACAAGTCGTTTGAATTGTAGTTGATTGCTTTGGTTAGAAAATTTGCCCGTTTTGGAATTTATGATCAAAACCATTGCTAATCTTTTGTACGTATGTTTTGTGCATGTGTATTGGGCGTTATAAGTAGTTTCGGCAGGTCCTTCAAGCCTCATATACTTGTGCATAACATCATAGGCCTTCGGGCATTCGTCGATATCGTTTTGAACATGTTTTCAAGCCAAATTGTGCTCTGGAACAGGATTCAGACGTCTGAATATTTTTGGGTAGACGTCTGACATGCTCCAAATAATTATAGTTCCAAGCAACAGAATTCAGAAGTCTGAAAATTATTGCTCAGACGTCTGAATTGTAATTCAGACGTCTGTCCGGAATAATTCAGACGTCTGAATTGGGGTCAAAATGAACTAAAACCTTGCTGTCTTGCAAAATTACAAAGTCAGATGTCTGAATTTTTAATTCAGACGTTTGAATCCTGATTTTCTGCTGTGGACCGGAGGGAACCTTGGTCCACAGTCTACCCCCATCCAGGCTCTTTCCCCGCCGAAGCTCGGCCCGTTCGGACTTTGTTTGTGAACTTCAGCTTCACAAATTTACAGATTCCAGTAGCTCGATTCATCTTCTTTGATTCTCATGTGATTCTTCCAATGTTGATTCTTTTGGTCTATTCACATTGTTTGTGATGTGAATTGAATAAGTGATCATTTTAGTGCCCGTGTGCTCTGTTTTGTATATCGAATTTATTCGATACTATTTTTAATATAATTCGCACCATTAAAACGTGAATTATCGACTTGATATCCTTCGAGTCTATTCTGATGTAGTTTAATACCTTCGGGTGCTAGTTTGGGATTTCGATTAGTTTGTTGATCGAAATTACAACCATTATCCCTTTGATTTCTTATATGATTGTTGTAATGTGAATTACAAGCGATTGATCACCTTGGTGATCGTACTTTGATCTGTGGCACCCTGTTTTGTTTCTTTGATTCCTGTCGCTCAAAGTGATTTCTAATCGTTTCTTAACGTCATTGGATTCACTAACGAGATATATATTTATTCGATTTATCCAATTTATATTTGATGATTTATGAATTGAATTTACGTTATTGCAACGTGAATTCCCTTGATCGATTTGCTTCGGCAATCGTGCTCGTGTACTCCTCTGGGACTCATCGAAGGATTGATCATTCGCTTTCTACTTGCTACTCTGCCTCCGGAGCTTTATGTACTTTTGTACCTATGATATTATCTATCGTTGTGTACATATTCTTTTATTTAGATCATGGTACATGTATCTATTCTTTTGGGATTAGTGGATCTTTGTTGACCTCTAACTTGTTGTACACATTCTTGGTTTATTCGTATCTATCCCGCCATTGTGATATGAATATTATGTGTCAGGCTTTAAGATATACCATGTTTATATTATTGTTGTTGTCTATTTTATACTGCTTTCCGGATTGCATATAGCCGTTGTGTAATTGCCCTATGTGTCGAATGGTCATGTCGAAATTTTAATCGGTATCAGAATTCGATATGCATTCCTCACATGGAGTAATCATATAATCGGTCGCTGTTCACAAACCTCATTCTCCGTTATGGTCTACGACATTTCTCTGAAATGAACGGGACGATAGTGGATATAGAGGCAGGGCGTTACAGTTGGTATCAGAGCAACTTTACGGAACAGTGTAAGATTGTATGACGATGGTATTGTCCTAAGCCTCTCTCGGGAATCATGCCTTAGGGTTTTAGTTAGAGTCTTAAGACCCGTCATGGCTTATCTATCAATACGATTCCATTTTGATTGAAATCGCTTCATTTGAATTCAACTTGAGACTAACTTTTTCCTCCTTTTTCCTTAAAGAAGCAAAATAGTTGGTTGTAGCCGTGTAAGAGCCGGTTCACCCATACGGGAGGGGTGATTATGTCTCAAGTGTCTTGTTTTTAGTCTTGTATAATAGTTATCGACTCATTCTCTTTCGGGTTGATTTCTATAGTCCATCTAGGGCCCGTGTGCTCTAGTGGTGCTTCTGTTTATTGTTTGACTCGAGTTGCTAATCGATGCCTGTTTGGCCTATTGTGTATCACACTTATCTTGTTGATCATTTATGATTCTTGTAGTTGATTGATCATTGGATATCTTGCCCATGCGTCGTTACGCACGAGGTAAGCGCCTTTGATCATGATATTCTTGATATTTTAGTTAAGATTGTTTCGTACGTCGTTATGTACCTAACATTGTCTATTGGTTTCTTGTCGATCGGTATGGAGATACCATGTCTTTGTGACTAAATCTACTCCCTTGTTGTCAGCTATATAGTTCTATTTCGGCGTGAGATCACCAAGCCTTCTGGCTAAAACAACTCATTTGTTACCTCGTTGTGCTGGTGTGAGTCACCAAGCATTTGTGCTAAATTAACTAAAAAAAATGCGCAACGATACATATGTTTACCTCGTTGCGTTCCAAACTCAAGGTCAAGAATAAAGGAAAGCTTCCCGCTTCTTGTGATCCCTCTTCTTGAGTCAGGATAGGCGTCATTAATTCCTTAATGTCATTTACCATGTTTAGAGATTATTTTATTTATGTTCTTTTGATATACATCGATCGTGTTCTTCGTTATCAAAAGATATCATTTGTGTTTTATTCGTAAGTTGATAAAGGAATTTTATTTCCTTTATGCCATCCCGAATGATTTACTGAATTTTTATGTTTTCACGAGATTCGCGTCAACATTAGAAATTTTGAGGACTTTCTTGTGTTAACTTGTCCATTGAGTGTGTTAAGGATCTCGAACAAGATATGGGACACCATGTTGTAGTTCAGAATTCGTAAACGCCATTATGTGACAATCCGACATTTGAAATGATTCCAAAAATTAAAATTCACTCCTAATAAGTAAATCAAAATAATAATATTTTGGGTTTTTGCGATTTTTCGTAGTCGGTTGTTATTTTTCTAGATAATTTATTTCTAGATATCCTTGGAGCAATTCCAAGAATTTGAGTGGTTCAAGATTTTCAATTAGAAACTATCTTGAATCTTTTCTTTGAGTAAATTAAATAACTCCAGCAATAACCCAAAAAGTTATTTATTTACGCCTCTTGTTTCTGGATTTCAGATCTTTGATTTTCGAGAATTCTTAGTGATTGAGAATCTCGCCTAATTCTTAATCCTTGTTTCGATTTGCTAAAGAGAATTTAGTATTCTTGTGATTCCATGGGTCTTCCTATTTTCTCTAGTGAATGATCACTTGAGAGAATGGGAGTTCCCGTTGGGGAGGGAAAATTTGAGATTTTGCGATCCACGGCAAACTCAATAATTCCTTTCTCCGAATCTGTGATCTAGTCGATCACCCAGAAGTGTTATAGTCAATTCATTCATGGACTTAGCTTTGCGTTGTTCTTCGAAATGAATATTGAAAGGATGAGCTCTTTTGATATTCATCACTTGTTTTTTTGAATCATTTGGGCTGATAATTTTCTCCTCACGTTCGTTATCCCTTGTGAATCTAATTTTTTTGGGGATTATGACCTCTTTGGTTCAATCTCATCTTGTTATAGAAATTGTCTATTGCTTCTTTGATTAATTACTGATGTTTTTGCGATTTGAGATTTTTGACGGAAAATTATCTTAAATCCTGTTGTCCCAAAGTGGTAAGTTGTGCACTACTTGTCCATCATCTTCTCGATGTTTCTGATTTTCTAAAATTGATACTCGAGTTCCTGAATGTTGGGAATTTCGTATAATTCCTAATGATTCGTCTTTATGGTTACTAAATGAGATTTAGTACCTGGTTAGAAATCGATTTCCCCAAACTAGTTCAATGATATTCCATCACCAATATTTGATTATCGATTTGTAGCTTATTGGTATTCCGTTACCAACATTTGATTCTTGACTTGTAGTTCATTGGTATTCCATTACCAATATTTGTTATCGATTTCTAGTTCATTGGTATTCCGTTACCAATAATGGATTATCGATTTGTAGTTCATTGGTATTCCGTTACCGACATTTGATTCTTGACTTGTAGGTCATTGGTATTCCGTTACCAATATTTGTTATCGATTTCTAGTTCGTTGGTATTCCGTTATCAATAATGGATTACCGATTTGCAGTTCATTAGTATTCCGTTACCAATATTTGTTTATCGGTTTCTAGCTCGTTGGTATTCCGTTGCCAACGTTGAATCGTTGATATTAAAATTGATTATTCCTTCGAAAATTACTTTTCTTAGCTAAATTCGTTGGATTCTCTATGTTGTGCTTTTGTTGGTGTCAGCCACCTTGTCTCAGGACTAAAGCACTCGGGTTCGATATTCGCTACATCGTCGTGATTGAGTTTGGGGATGGATTAGTCAACCATTGTAAATTCCCATTTCATATCCTAAGAGAAATATCTACTATTGATATCTCGCGTTTGTAGGGCGTAGTCCCGTTGCTTCTTGAAATTCCAAATTAGATTCACTTGGTTTTGGTGCATTTTATTGATTCTCGTTCACTTGAGAATAAGGTGAGTCTATTTGAATTCATAGCGCTTATGAATTTTTATGGAATTATTTTACCAGTTTGGGATGAATACCTTCATGGGTAATGGAGTTCGAGATTGAAATCTAGTTTTTATGGTCTTGTAGGACGAAATTGGGATCTCACCTAGCCGTTGGTGTGATCTTTTCATTTCGTGTCGGTTCTTGTGGTACCACTCCGTGGTATTGTTTTTGGCTGTTACTTATTACTTCTTTCTTAAGGAATTGCAGGGACGCAATTCTTTTAAGGGGGGAAGTCTGTAACAACCCGCTCATTCGACGATTTTAGATTTAAATATTTTATTTAAATATATCATCGTATCTGATGTGTCACTCAAAATGACGTTTTTCACAAACGATAAAATTAGGACTCAGGACCACTTCCATTGAGTTCAAAACATCGTTTACGGCCTTTTTGACTATAAACATCGATATGTTTGCAGTTTGGAAATTTTGGAGCATTTTTAAGTGGACTTGGCTAGTCCATTTGTGTTTGGGCTGAACCAAACTCTCCACTTAAACCCCCATTAGCCCATGCATCTTCCCCCATTCCTCCTCATTCACTTAAAACACGTTTCTTTCTATGAAAATGGGGAAAGAAGATGGGAAATGCAAATTCCTAGCCTAGGGTTTGCAAATTCAAGCCCCATTTCGTGTGCTAATTTGATTCTACAATATAGGTAAGCTCTCTCTTCACCTTCTCTATCTTATTCTCCTCTCAATTTCGGATTTTTAGTATGCCCTAACACTCATGTGTCTTCATGTGAATGTATGAGGTGATTTCGGAGGAGCAATTGATGTAAGAGAGGAGCTTTGCTCATTTATATGCTTGTTCTTCCTTATTGGAACTTGTTCTTGACATTCAAGAGCCAAAGGTTAGTTATTTTTCAACTCACATCTATGCCACAAGCCATTGACTTGTAAAAGTGTAATTTATTGTTCATTGAGTTTGCATATGCTAGTGAATTGTGTAGCTAGTGTAACTTAGTCGATTTCGCGTGTTCATATTTCATTGAGTTGAAAATTTTGATAAGGATTGTCCACACAATCTAATTCATATGCTATGAGTTGATTTGGTGATATTGTGAAGCTCCGTTGTCGCCCCAACATAGTTCTAAGCCTTCACAAGTCGCTTGAATTGTAGTTGATTGCTTTGGTTAGAAAATTTGCCCATTTTGGAATTTATGATCAAAACCATTGCTAATCTTTTGTACGTATGTTTTGTGCATGTGTATTGGGCGTTATAAGTTGTTTTGTCAGGTCCTTCAAGCCTCATATACTTGTGCATAACATCATAGGCCTTCGGGCATTCGTCGATATCGTTTTGAACATGTTTTCAAGGCAAATTGTGCTCTGGAACAGGATTCAGACGTCTGAATATTTTTGGGCAGACGTCTGACATGCTCCAAATAATTATAGTTCCAAGCAACAGAATTCAGAAGTCTGAAAATTATTGCTTAGACGTCTGAATTGTAATTCAGACGTCTGTCCGGAATAATTCAGACGTCTGAATTGGGGTCAAAATGAACGAAAACCTTGCTGTCTTGCAAAATTACAAAGTCAGATGTCTGAATTTTAAATTCAGACGTTTGAATCCTGTTTTTCTGCTGTGGACCGGAGGGAACCTTGGTCCACAGTCTACCCCCATCCAGGCTCTTTCCCCGTCGAAGCTCGGCCCGTTCGGACTTTGTTTGTGAACTTCAACTTCACAAATTTACAGATTCCAGTAGCTCGATTCATCTTCTTTGATTCTCATGTGATTCTTCCGATGTTGATTCTTTAGGTCTATTCACATTGTTTGTGATGTGAATTGAATAAGTGATCATTTTAGTGCCCGTGTGCTCTGTTTTGTATATCGAATTTATTCGATACTATTTTTAATATAATTCACGCCATTAAAACGTGAATTATCGACTTGATATCCTTCGAGTCTATTCTGATGTAGTTTAATACCTTCGGGTGCTAGTTTGGGATTTCGATTTGTTTGTTGATCAAAATTACAACCATTATCCCTTTGATTTCTTATATGATTGTTGTAATGTGAATTACAAGTGATTGATCACCTTGGTGATCGTTCTTTGATCTGTGGCACCCTGTTTTGTTTCTTTGATTCCTTTCGCTCAAAGTGATTTCTAATCGTTTCTTAACGTCATTGGATTCACTAACGAGATATATATTTATTCGATTTATCCAATTTATATTTGATGATTTATGAATTGAATTTACGTTATTGCAACGTGAATTCCCTTGATCGATTTGCTTCGGCAATCGTGCTCGTGTACATTGTCACGTCGGACTTATGCGAGGGTTTATATATTATTAATGGACTATGAATCCTTCTACGGATTCCAATCTATTAGTGTGTACGGATCCTCTTTACTCGATCGGGCGAGAAATTTAGTGTATTTACCTTAGTAAAACTGAGGACTAAGACCCCTTATATGTTTACTTCGGCAAATAACTCTTGGACTCGTACGTTCAAACACGTTGTGACGATTCTTGTTGTTTTTAGTATGAATCAACAAGGGGTTTGTAAATATTTGAGAATAGCGAGTGGTTATGGGACATTTAGCAATTTTCTTATATTAACTATCTCGGTGTAATTTATACTCACCAGACTGATGCGGTCCTTTGATGATTTATGTTTTGTGGTCCTCGATCGCCCGAGTGGGATTTACGGGTTTTGGATTTCACCTGGGGGACTTCGATCCAACTTTCTATGATTTTCTATGATTTATGATGTTTTCAAGAGATTTCACGATTATGTGTTTTCTCTCCTCCGGGGTCATAACCCGGCTTCGTGGGGAGCTTCGGCTCAAACTTATGGGTTCGCTACCTAGAGATCGTATCTCATCTGTGAACAGACCTGCCCCCACTTTATGATGTTTTCTAGGGATTTCACAATTTATATGTTTTCTCTCTACCGGGGTCACGACCCGGCTTCGTGGGGAGCTTCGGCTCAAACAAATGGGTTCACTACCTATAGATCGTATCTCATCTATGAACAGGTCTGACCCTTTATGATGTCTTGATGATTTATGATGACTTTGATGATTTATGATGTCTTGATGATTTATGATGACTTTGATTATTTATGATTACTTTGACGCGAAGCGCGTCAATTTGGAAAATGATTTATGATTCATGATTTACTTTGACGCGATGGTCATCAATTTGATGTGTATTTGGCATTCCGCTGTCATTTCCTATTGTGTGATATTATTTGAATGTTGCATTCTATATTCGCTAGGAGATCATTTAGAGATATTTGTGTGCTGACATTCCATTGTCATTTCCTGATTGTGTTGACATGTCATGTTTCATATTTAGTTTTGATTAGATGTTATTAGTACAATCATGTCATCCTGCATTATATCTCTTATTATCTCAGTTTATTTGATAAGTACAGCTAGACTGATCTGTTTATTGTTTATTTCCTTATAAATAATACTCGGGTCAGGCCGAATCAATTTAGGTACTCCTCTGGGACTCATCGCAGGATTGATCTTTCGCTTTCTGCTTGCTACTCTGCCTCCACAACTTTATGTACTTTTGTACCTATGACATTATCTATCTTTGTTTACATATTATTTTATTTAGATCATGTTACATGTATCTATTCTTTTGGGATTAGTGGATCTTTGTTGACCTCTAGCTTGTTGTACACATTCTTGGTTTATTCATATTTATCCCGCCTTTGTGATATGAATATTCTGTGTCTGGCTTTGAGATATACCATGTTTATATTATTGTTGTTGTCTATTTTATATTGCTTTCCGGATTGTATATAGCCGTTGTGTAGTTGCCCTATGTGTCGAATGGTCATGTCGAAATTTTAATTGGTATCAGAATTCGATGTGCATTCCTTACATGGAGTAATCATGCAATCGGTCGCTCTTCACAAACCTCATTCTCCGTTATGGTCTATGACATTTCTCTGAAATGAACTGGACGATAGTGGGTATAGAGGCGGGGAGTTACAACAATCATGCCATCGACTAGCTGTAGCTAGCTGTCCAGAGCTGTATTTGGTTGTCATGCGCGAGTGACTCAATGGAGCGAGCGTCGTAAGTAGTTGAGCAAGTCCATAGGAGCGGGCGTCCCTATGAGAATGAATGCTTTGGGAAATTCTATAAGAGCAGAACGTGGGACTGGAATCGACTCTTCTTTGTTCCTTACGCGACCGGCCATTTTGGTTCAAGGGCTCTCGTCTTTTTGCTGCCTTTGTACGGCGTCGTTTGTCCCTGCGGCCACGCTATGAGGTCGCTTCCGCCTATGTTGAATGGGCGACTTGCATTGTTTCGGTGTTTGAGTGGCTTTGTCCCAATATGAATGACTGACCTTGGATTCCGCACCTGAATCACGCTTCGTGTCTAACTTTGGTTGGAGACATAGTCACATAAGATGTTGCAAGCGCTTGTATTGCAGTTCCATCTCAGGCTTGGTCTATTGACAGGAAATCAGTGAGCGATTTTACAGGATATACGATCTCTATCTTTTTTGGGTTGCACTTCCCATTACATATCGTGCCATCATCCTCGGTCGTACTAGTTGACTTGACTTGTCTTGGGTTTGATATTTGGCCGTTTAAGTGCCTCGGATAACATTGCGCAGGACCGACCCTGATGATGATTTCCGTTCTGTATCCTTTACTCTATGTGCATATGGATTTTTTTAGGGATTAACAGTATGGGACCACTTTCCGACAATGTATCTCTAGAGAGGAATACAATGGGTTCAACAAGAAATCTTGTAACCCAGGCTAAATATGACCGGTCACTCATTTCACTTGAGTGTACCGAATGTATTATCACCAACGGTTGGGATCAACAACTGTTTCCCAAAAGGAACTGCATCGAAATAGATTATAGAAGTAAATGGAATTTCTCTAGATCAGGTGACAATACACCATAATTGGAAGCTAACCACTTAGCCATGCGACCTACCCGATTTTATACCATTTCCTGATTGTGAGGCTTGAGGCCACGCTTATCTCTAACAGATCACACATTTATTCACTTTGAATGTCACATCGTCATACCTGCCAAATCACAAATTGATTTCTCCAAACATATCATGGGTAAATAGCTAAGAGAAACGAATTCCTCAGCTACCAAACGTAAATACGTTTGAAGAGATCAACTTACGCGATCTATTAAATATACTCCGTCAGACATTCTTCCATACAGGTCGTCCTAGGACTGGACAAATCGAAGGCACTATTCTGTAAATCCATTTTAAGCAGTTTCTACCTAGGATCGCCAGAACTGGCCTTGCATAACTCCGTCTTCAATTATCTTCATCATATTTGATTCGCAACGCTAATGCCATACGGAGTGGTATTCAGATAATGAATCTGATCCCGGTCTCTCCATATTGACGATGGAAAAATGGTCAAAAACTTTGATAGTCGGTGATTTAACTATCAAAGAAAAACACGCGTGCAAACAACGATATTATTTCCAGATAGAAATTCTATCGATCAGTCATCAATCAACATTTATTCATTTCCCCATTCCTCGTTCCATATATTCATCAAATCCTTATTCTAATTTTAGAAAATATACGTTATTAACTTTGGAAAACGTTTCCATTTCTGATTCACGCAACACTATCTTCTCACATATATCAGTCTCTAACTGTAAACTATAGTAAGAGAACAACCTCCTACGTATTAACCCCGAATGCTGAAACCAACATCAGATCAATACCTAGACAGCTGTTCAACTTAACAAATCTCCAGTCAGTTTCTAATTCCTTTAACTTTATTTTAATTCCTATTTCAAACCCCATTTCCTTTATAAATATTTTATTAGCAAAATATTTACTTAAATCCTTTATTCACATTAAATGTAAATAATATTTCTTCTTTGCAATCAAAACAGTTTGATTTCGTATTTAAAACAATATCCCAAATCCAATTTCTATTTATACTTCTAATTATAGAATTTTTTTATATAAAATCTCATTTTATTCTTCTAACACTTATAATCCCATTTACAATCACCTTTATAAATGTTGCTCAAATTCCATTTAAAATATTGGTGTTAAAACTGATTCCTACTTCTCTGTATAAATTCAGTCTTATATATTATGTTTATCAAATGATAAATATTTTATTTAATTCATAAAACATTATTTATAAATTAATCTTCCCAGTCTATTTGTTAAAATAGATTTCTATTTAATATCCACTTTAAACAATCTTTTCATAATTCTTTTATATCTCGTCAAATATCTCATTTATTATAGATTTCTATTTACTTTCTAAATAAATATTCCTTTAATAAAATTCTTTGATTTTATAAATATATTATTTTCAATTTACGGTTTGAAAATTCCCTTTTCACATTTCGGCATTTCTTATGGTATTTAAAATACCAAATAACCATAATCAACATCATCTACACACCCATAATCAATCACAGATTATAAATCACATCATATATCACAATATATGAAAACAAACAGTATTATAAATATTGAGGAATCCGGTTGGATCCCTCCAACCAGTCTCCCTGCATTCACAGGTGTTAAACAATATAAATAACATCGATTTCATTTCAATATGAAATATTTTGATAAACAGAATCAATATTTGATTAACGATTTATACATATATCGTTATCTATAATTTCAACCACTAAATCAACAATTCAACCAAACAGTCAAAGCAAGGCAATCAATCATCATTTATTAATACTAGATTATATTTATAAAAATATAAACTGTACAGAGTAAGTGAGGTTTACTCACATTGGACGGTTATCGTTAAATAACGATTAACTATCTTTGATTTAGACGGACGATTTATTTTGCAATAAATTGTAATGAGCTCCAATTCGCTTTCAGTCAGTTCCATTGTGTTGCAACCGTCCATACGATCCCAACGGATCATGTTTTGCTCAAATCTGGTAATGTAGGAGAAAGTTATCGATTTAATAAGTTCATATACACGACGATTATTAACAATATTAATTAATTATATAATTAATCCTAATCACATTATTATTTAAACCAATTAGCCTTTCATCTCTTTCTCCTACAATATTCCAGTTCGAACCCGCAGTAACAAACGATTTCCATTTGCCATTATTTCCAATCCAAGTTGCGCGGATTAACGAATTAAGCAATGATAAATTAGAAACCTTAATCATTTGGATTAACGGCCTAACCCACGTTTTACTGCTCTTAATCCCATCCTCTATACTTCATCTTCCCGAATACCATCCTCCCGATTACCCCTTCATTCACTTCAGTTACTTCCTCCACCAAAATCTCGTTCTCCCATCTCAACTCATAACTAATTCATTTAAAACACCCCAGAAATCAATTCATGGAATTCACTTACAATGCATAACCACGATGATGCATTGTCTCCTTAAATCAAAATGCGTATGCTACTGGAAACCGCACAACTCCAATTTCATCGCTGAATTCCAACTGCTCCACCACATTACATCATGTACTCAGCCGAAAATCAAACAAACTACCTCTCTCTAAATTCTCCTCAAATCATACAATTCACGAAATAATCGATGCTCACCTTTCCCTATGTCAAACAAGCCAGTTTTCACGCCATACAGGAACAGACGTGACTTCATAACTCATGGAATTCATCCAAAGTTGGCAAATACAAGCTATTTAATCCCTTAAACTTCATTGCAACCTCAAAATCATATATTGATGTTTCTACACCCCACTTCGATGAACCCTAGTTCACGCGAGAAGAAAACGTAGCGAAACAGAAGGATGTCGATCTCAAAAAAATCTACATGGATGTGAAGAGGAACCTAAGAAGAATCCAAATATGTTTATATTCTAATTTATAGAATTTTATTTGAATTATTGTTGAATTTTGAAGATCCACGAGATGGTTTTGAGAAGGAATAGAACGGCGGTTTTGTGTTTAACCAAAGAAAAGTAATATGACCTAGTTTAGAACATTTTAGGGTTATATTTATAAAGAGATTTTAATATTATTTTATTTAATTAATATATTGATTTTTAATGAATCGTTACTTATTTTGTTGTTTAAAAATTCCTATGATCACGTACAATATCTAAATTCGATAAAAATTGACATGCAGCTACAGTTCGACATTACAAACCCAACGAAACATGTTTCGTCGAATTCCGACTCCGTTTGCTCACACAACGTATTTTTAAAGTCAAAATATTGACTGCTTTTCGCATTAAAATTCCGTACTGCCACATATGAACTCCAAAAATTGCGAAAATTGAAATCTAACAATAATTTAATATTCCGGATCCAAAAAAATTAGTTTCGTCGAAAACGGAGTTCGTTTGCAAAACTTGCTATTTTTAAAGCTCTGAGTAAACCCATTTAAACATTAATATAATTAAAAATAATTGAATTTAATATTTATAAGTAAATATTATCGTATATATTCACACTAGAATATCATACCGGTCCAGAATATTCCTATCTGAATTTATAACTCGATATTTCAAATCCAGTGTTAAATCAGTATTCAATTTATATTGAAAAATCCATTTATAATATAAATAAATCATTTTAAATTATAAAGGAATTCCATAGCGACTTTTCGAAAATTTAATTTGTACATAAATCAAAATCTACACAACGAAATTCCAATTTTTCTCTTTCATTAGAAAATATCGTTCAACAGATTTGAACGTTTCTTGTTTCACAGAAATCCAATTTAAAACGGATTATATATATTCGTTTAAAGTTCAAATCGCCAAATTACGAACTGTCGCACCATTTCGAGCTCGATTTTAATTATAATATAATTATACGTTCAACTGTCGTTTATATAATATATTCGTTAATATAATTCAACTCTAAAATGAATCATATACTATAAAGAATCCAGTTCACACAATATTGTGAATTCGGCTATTCTTGACTGCTTCAAAATTAAATATATTATTCTATTATTTATATTAATTAAATATTCAATATTATTTAATTAAACAACCATTTAGATCTCTAAATCAATATTTAAATAATTAAATTAATTAATTATTATACCATAAAATACGGGACATTACAATTTGTAAGTGCACCTTTTGAGGGATCTATATCCAAATTTTATCTGATTATGCAAAACAAGTCTATATTTGCAATTACTTTACAAATATGCCTATATTTGTTATTTTTTATTATAATTGACCAAAACTAGCAATTATTCCTTCCAAAAAATATTAGTATTCCAAAATTTAAGCCACAAAGTATACCATATTGTTCTTCTTTACTGCAAACTTCTCTTATATCGCTGTAAGATTCGTCGATTGCCATCGTCATTCGATGTTCTATGGTGTAAACAGTTGTGGTTGTGATGTTGCAGTTGTGCACTGCTTCGACTACAAATCATTAAGACAACTTATATTTTGTGCATGTAGCATTAATTTTTTAATATATTGCATATAACTGTAGTTAAATATGTGAATTTTTAAAGAAGAAATCATAACGTAACTTTGATGATATGATCGGTTGAACAATCAAAATTTTAAATCTTGAGTGATCACGGGTGACTCTAGTTCGGTTATGAAAGAATAAAATAACTTTATAATTAGAAAAATAATAATTGGTTGGAGTTATTGGAATAAAAGAAGGTTTAAAGTAGGATGAATGTGTGGTAATCAACCACTAGTCACTACCACTCACGGTTGAATAATCAACAACCATCCACTTATATAGTTAAAAATGTTCTGCCACTTGATATATTTATGCAATCTGTTATGGTTTTAATCATGTGAGGAAATGAATGTAGAGCTTTATACCTGGATAATCTACAGGACTTCATATGTTTTAATTGTCCACGTTTACGGCTCAATGACTAAGGCTTAAAATGGTAACGTGAATACTTAAGATGTTAAAGCTGGTTATTAATTAGGAGCTGGAGATGGCAGATTTATCTATGCTTTTTAGAGGGGGATACACATTAATGTATGATTTGATGACAACATGGCATATATAACACGCATATTCAAGTTTACAACTATATACGGACTACATGGAAACCGGGTGTAGCTAAAAGAATTCAAGTAATCGTAAAGGGCAACCCGCAGGGGATAGTAGCAAAATAATTATGTTCCATGACTTGCACAGTTGGCGAGATGTATGAATATTTCTATGCAATCAGCCTTTTTAATCTCCAATCAAATGGCTGAAATACTCGGAAACTATGATCCAAACTTCTTGCGAGATGTCCACGTGTTTGTTAAAGAAACGTGTGTAAAATTGTTGAAAAAACTTTTTGTTATAACAGTTCAAGGTAGGGATGGGCATTTAACCGACTTAACCGACTTAACTGAACCGACTTAACCGATAATTTCGGTTAACCGACATCATCGGTTAACCGACCGACCTTAACTAAACATTTTCGGTTCGGTTAACGGTTAATAAAACCTAGATAGGTTCGGTTAATCGACATCAACGGTTAACCGAACATGTATCTGAAGATTCTGAACTTCATGTACTAGAATATTGGGTAGTTGAGTACTGGATAGAGGGTATTGACTGACTGTATAATGTTCACTGTTAGTGTTCAGCATGTCAATTTGTTTATGAAATTGTTAGATCTATTATTATAAGTTAGTTTATATGGAAAATGGGTAAATTTAAACAGTTAACCATTCGATTTAAACAGTTAACCGTTCGATTTAAACGGTTAACCGCTAGATTTAAACGGTTAACCGCTCGATTTAAACGGTTAACCGCTAAACCGTTAACCGTTTAAATCAAACGGTTAACCGTCTAAATCGAACGGTTAACCGTGGATAATTATTATCGGTTCGGTCGAATAAAGCTACCCTCAATTAACCGAAATTCGGTTAACCGAACCGTGCAAACTAAGCGGTTAACCGAAAAAATTAATCGATCTGTTCGGTTAACCGCCAGCGCCCACCCCTAGTTCAAGGTTTCAAAAATCGAAAATTCACACCTTAAGCTGTTGGAGATGCTATAAGAAATGATAATTCATTTTTTAAAATCAGTACTTATATTATGAGTTAAAATAATTATTTTTAGGATTATGGTCTAGAGCAAAATGTATGCATGACAATTGAGTTATTGTACAATTGGAAAAAAACATAGTACAAGTTCCTTAATATCAAAACATGTAGTATTTAATTTCCTACTAAGATTAAATTTGCCAGAAAATAAATCAAATTTGGCAGCAATTAATTATCTCTTCCACTCTTTCGTATATATTATAATCGAGGTAACGATTTGTTCAACGTTTTCGTTTTTCCTAATGCTCAAAATATATACAATAACAGCACAGTGGAAATACTAAAATGATCAACACGCAACTGAACCCCGCTAGCTGCAATACAATACAATGTACTTTATATGAAAACATGTAGTATTTAATTTCCTACTAAGATTATAATCTTCACGGCAAATATATACCATAATAACATGCTTTATAAATTACTCAATCTTACAGAAGTTACAGATATCAAACCCATATAAGTCAGCTTCTTTGAGATTCAAACATGCTTATTGTTATATTTGCCTAAGCTACGTACAGCAACATTAAATTTGCCAGAAAATAAATCAAATTTGGCAGCAATTAATTTTCTCTTCCACTCTTTCGCAAATATTATAATCGAGGTAACGATTTGTTCAACGTTTTCGTTTATCCTAATTAATGCTCAAAATATATACAATAACAGTAGAGTGGAAATACTAAAATGATCAACACGCAGGCAACTGAACCCCGCTAGCTGCACCAACTGCAGAACTATTCGCTATAAATAAGCACGCCCCAACAAAGCTTCTCCTCATTCCACATCAACACACACAAGCTCAAATTACAATGAAAACGTTCCTTCTCTTCATGCTCATTGTCATGATCACCAGCACGGCGGAGGCCCAAAACAACCCGCAGGACTACATCAACGCGCACAACCAGGCCCGCGCAGCAGTGGGCGTGGGGCCTGTCTCCTGGGACCGCAACGTGGCTGCTTACGCACAGAACTACGCCAACAAACGGGCCGGAGACTGCCAGCTCATCCACTCCGGTGGGCCCTACGGGGAGAACATATTTGCCGGGTGGGGCAAGCCCTGGTCTGGCCTGGATGCGGTCGCCTCCTGGGTGTCCGAGAAGCGGTACTATGACTACAACAGCAACACCTGCGCCGACGGCGAGGTCTGCGGCCACTACACTCAGGTCGTCTGGGCTAACTCTGTCAGGATTGGCTGCGCCCGGGTCAGGTGCAACACTGGCGGCTACTTCATCACTTGTAACTATAACCCGCCCGGCAATTACCAGGGCCAGTGGCCCTACGGCTCTTCCAAGGCTGCCCAATAAATAATTATGTATGTACTGCTATTTGTATTGTCCATGTATTTGCATTGTGTATGGTGAAGTTTGTGAGATGAATAATTTACAACTACATGTTACTATATCTTATGCATGCTGAAACAGACAGACAGTTAATTTCAACTTGGTATATATTTGAGTTTTAGAACAGTGAATGACTACATTGTTATTGCTTCAGTTTTCTTCGTACCACAAATGAGATAGTACAATTATATTTATAACACAACAAAGATTCTAGACTTTTCTTCTCTAGATTTTTCCTTATTCTCTAATTTTTAGACTTGCCTTAATAAACTATTCCCTAGTTAATTCTATTACGTATATAATAACTCTAATATTTATTACCATTTATTTTTTATTTTTTCCTAAGTACAATAATTAAATCTATTCTATAATTTATGTTTCCTTTTAAAACCAAGTTTATTTTCAACATCGTTCTCTATATCTTATCTATTTACATATTTGTTTGTTATTTTATTCGGGAAGGACTGTTTCTAATTCAACGTTGTAATTGTTATTATTTTATTTTAATTTTTAATTTGTAGATTACTTTATTTTGGACAATAATCAACGTTGTATTTGTTACTCAGAATTTTGCTTTGAATGTTATGCCCAAGTTCTTTGTGACTAAGTAGTCTAAGTTAGAGTAGGTATAGTTACAACTTACATATTCATTCAAACCTAGAAATATGAGATAGTTAGATTGAGACCCGTGCTTCGCACGCGGACGCTGATGAAAAAAAATGGTAGGTGTCGATGGTATTATCATCCTAAAACGGACCTCGGAGTAAGAGATTGTGAACATAATGGACAAACAATCTGAACCTGAAATTAATGGAAGTTTATCTGTGATAAAGAGGAAGAACACGGCCTCCACCTACTCAAAGATGAAGCATTGCCAGGTACCGAGTACCTACGAATTTTATGTAAAGTGTAGACTGTAGAGGCGTTGAACGCACGACTGCTGGATCATTTGTTAAGCATCGTTCAACAGTTTTGCTGAGGTCATGCCTAAATTATGTAAATGGATTTTTTTTTAAAAAAAAGTGGCCTCGTGAAAATGACTCTTATTAGCTGTGGAATTAGAAGAAAAAACAATTTTAGTTACTTTTCATGTAGTAGACAAAGTGCAAAGTTGGAAAAATTCAAGTTAATATTTAAAATAACAGTAATACATCGAACTGCAACAATGATATAGTGACCAGAAGTTAATAAGGATTCCTCAGAACAACCAATGTTTATAATAATTGTGTGTAACACTCCAAGTTTATAAGAAAAAAAAACAGCAGGGCAAAGTTAATTCAAGTAAACGTTTATTATATTTGTATTAATTAACTCATGAGTTGTATGATTTTTGCTAATATACTTAAAGTTTATTTAGTGAAAGTACATAAAATCTAAAATACTATGAATGCTTTTGGTAAGCAATCTATTATTCATTTGAACAATAGAGAAAGTCTTACCATAAATTAGGTAAATTAATTTATGAAAGAACAACTATTGGTCACGCGGAAGTTACGGTGGACATTTTATTTTTATAAACTCACAAACAAATATCCATAAATACAATAAAGTTTTAAGTACATTTATTCCGTAATGGAAAGTAGTAATAGAAAGAAGAAGCGTGGCTGGTATCGTCGAGTGGGTACGGTAAGGATTTTTAGCCTCAAGGACAAAATAAACAAAAAATAGTTTGACAAGGGACAAAATTTTATCTATAGGGACAAATTTTAGTGTAAAAAGAGGAATTTAAGAATCCATTATAATTCCTTCTTTTACACTAAAATTTGTCCTTACAGACAAAATTTTAGTCACCTGTCCTTATGGGATATTTTTTTTGTTCATTTTCTCCTCAAGATATTTTCCTGGGTATGGCAGTAGGTAAACATTTAAACTTGGCTAATAAAAAAATTTGTTTGATATGATTTTCTATGGAATAGAATGTAACACCCCGCCTCCGCTAGGGTCACTCGCAAAGGAATGCACTAGCTTTAGAGGGGCATTATTGGTAAACATGCACAGAAATATCACAAGACAGAACATATAAAATAGCGGAAGTAAAATCAAACTTTCATAACATGAATAAATAAGGTCTAAAGCCTTTTTCATCAGAGTACAACAAAACCTGTCTTGCAATAGCAAAGAAGCATAAAGACTTTTTAATAAGTTATTCCCCAAGTAAAAACAGTAAAGTAGCCATAGCCAAGAGAAGTCCAAGCCATCCATGATGACCTTCAAGCAGAAGAAGTCCGAACTAAACTACATTGTTTCCTCCCTGTAACCTGGGGGGGAAACGGAAGAAAAGAGGCGAAACAAAACGGGTCAGTCAAAAAGACTGAGTAAGTCCTATCTACTTCCAGTATAAAAACAGGTAAAGGTAACATGACATGCATAAACTGAAAGTAAACATAAGGATAACTACAAGATAGATAAACTAAACCGGGCTAGCCGGTTTAACTACTGTGGCAAGGTAAACTAAGGTATCATGATAAACTACGGTGTTATGATAAGTCAAGGTATCACATCGTCAGATTTCTATCGAGTACATTATCCCAAGATATCTGCCCCGTCTATCATCCCACGGTATCTATTATGTATTCTAGATCTAACATGTATATTTGCTCTGCACCCTCCGTACTAGTATCCCAGCCTTGTTATGTGTTAACCATGAATGTCCCTTACTCAAAGTCGTGTAATGGTCCATGTCAACCTAATATATCGCATATATAGGTTATTCAAATCATATGTTTCTTTCCATGTATATAAGTTCAGTCCTTTGCCATACCTCGTACGGGCTTCCTCATGTCGTATTATCCTAGAAATCGTTTGGACTGTCACCCTTGTTCTAGCTAGGCTCTTCCATATGAATCATCGTTTGAACTACTAGGACTTACGCCACCTAGCACCACTAGGGATTACGCTTACCTATTGCACGCTTTCGTATTTTGGTTTGGGTTAAACCACCTAGGCCACTAGGGATTACGCTAACCCTCAACCGCGCCCTTCTTCCCACGCAATCACCGTGAATCGTTTTTCTATAACTGTATGCACATGTATCACATCGTGCCATCCGAGTCCTGTCACAGGGCAAAACAAGAAATACAGGACTCGGTCGGGAGCTTTAGATTTATCTGCCGATGCAGATACTAAGGTCTACTTTTCTACACGTGGCTATGGTCCCACGAGACCCCTCCCTCAACTAGTGAAAGGCAACACAAGAGAAAATCTTGCATGAGAACTACACTCCGGCCAGCCCACATCCTACGGCCTACCTCACCCATAATTAGATAGCAATTATGGTCTGTTGGGTGTTCCCTGCCTTTCCGTACGTACACGCTTGACTCAAGATGGTAGATGATCGACGAACTTGCTATCTCGGGCATCTTATGTATTCGCCGGCTCACTGCTATCCACCCCAGTCTTTAGGTCGCTCGCATAGCAACCAAGGCATATTCTTGGTTCTTCTACCGCAGACCTCAACCTCTCGTGAGCCTAGTATAATGACCTGGCAGCTCACAGAGGTATCCCAAGAATATCCTCATGTTCCCCGAAGCCGCTGCTTCGTTACCCAGTTCGTTGGAGCCTTTATCTAAACCAGATAGCCTGCTCCTACACGCATACTTAAATGTTGACTTAACGTATCGGGTTACTAATCTATCTCAGAAGTGGTCCAAATGTCTTTGACTAAGAATTATTACTTAGTTTCCCTTAACTAAGGTTTACCACTTAGCCTTATTTCCATTATCCTTGTTAACTATGGTTATTTACCTAATCCTCCGAATTAGGGTTTATCTAATGGGTTAAGTGTCACTTAAGTTCACAACTTAACCCGTCTACAAAACATGTAGAAACTGGCTAAGTATCCAAGTCCAAGACTTAACCCTACAGACCATGTGTCAAGTTGGTTAAGTATATCAAGCAATCCATGACTCAACCTCGTCTAATTATCATTTTAGATTGGTTAAGTATATATATTAATTTGACCCTATCAAATTACCGAGTCAAATCGGTCAAGCGTATTCGAAACGATTCGTGACTTAGCCTTATCATGTTTTTACGTTAGATTGGTTAAGTATAGGTTAACTTAACCTCACCAAATTAACGAGTTGGATTGGTTAAGTATAGGTCACTTAACCTCATCAAATCATCGTGTTAAATTAGTTAAGTGTTTATCTTAACCCCATTAAATTACCAAGTTGGATTAATTAAGTCTAGGCTAACTTAACCCCATCCGATTACCATGTTTAGATTAGTTAAGTCTAATCTTAACCTCATCCATTAACTGTATTATACGGTTAAGTGTCATTAAGAAAATTTACTTAACCTTATCAAGTTATCGTGTTGGATTGATTAAGTGTTGGTTAACTTAATCCCGTCCCCTCGTCGTATAAAAATGGTCAAGTGTCGTTAGGCAAATCAAGTTACTTAACCTACCCAACCCTGTCATGTTTTGTTAAGTATCATTAGCCTAATCAAATTACTTAACCCATTTGTCCATGTCATATTTGGTTAAGCCTCATTAATCAAATTAACTTAACCCTACTATGTGGCATTAATTATTTAATGCACCCCAACCTCTCACATTAGACTTTGTTGTGGTTACTAGTTAAGCCGGGCGGGTCCGGGTAGATTTACACCACAACTTGGTCTAACCTCGGGTTCAAGCACAACATGACCAACTTCTCACATTGAGTCCTATTGTTTGCAACTACTAGTTAGGCCGGTCGGTTCCGGGTAGTTTTACGTTGCAAACTCAACCCAACCTCGAGTTGGCCACTTTCATGTTTAGTCTAGTGTCATGTTCATAGTCAAGTTTTCAAGCAATTGGGTAGACCTAACTTAATAGGTAAATTCCCAATGGGTAGACCTAACTTAATAGGTAAATTCCCAAGCTTATGATTATGCATATTTACATGTTAACTTACATGCTATATTCAATGTTGCATGTTATTATGTTATACCCATTTAACCCAAATCATGTTTCACATCGTATTTCATGGAACTTCAAGTTAAGTTTCTCATGTATATTCACGCTCGTCTAACCTAACCCCAAAACGTGTTTCCAACGTAAGTATAGACGACTCAACATAGTAGGAATACCATGACTACAAATTGGCCTCGAACATGCATAGTGTCATAAAAAGGGTTTTGGCCACAAACACACAAAATGTCACAAGGGAATTCGGCCACAACATGCATATTATCAAAAAGGGTTTTGGCCATAAACATGCACAACTTAAAAGAGGGGATTGGCCATAAGCATGCATAATCTCATATAGGATTTGGCCACAAACTTGCATGATAACATAAGGGGTTTGGGTTCATAAACATGCATAAGCCCCAAAATCTTGTCTTAGCCAATGTTTCACACATAAGTGGTTCCTAAAGGTTCATGCTAGCATTTCATGCATAAAGATCCAAACTTGCAAGTTAAACTAGGCTATGCATAGCATGAGAGGCATGATCAAGTCACTCACATGGCCTAAAATCATAAACATGAACACAAGAGGCAAGGTAAGGTTCATATAGGTTCGCATAATCATGTTTAGCCTCATTTTATCCCATGTCATTATCAAAACTACCGTTTCCATCTAAAAGTAGCTAGAACTTACCTAGGCAAGGCTTAGGAAAGGGATCATGCATCATTATGACGAAGAAAGGTGGCTCCTTTGATGAAGAACCATCACAAAACTCGCATAGAAATGTTGATTTGGCCTCTATTTGGTGTAGCAAGCTTGCATCCTTTGATTTGAACCCGATTTGAATGCATAGGCTCTAGGGATTTGAGATGGAGGCCATGATCACCTTGCATTTGGGCAGCACTTCGTGGAGAGGGTGAGTTATGAGGGTTTAGGGGGGCTTAGGGGTGTTTTTATAGAGATTAGGATAGTTTTAGGCCCTTAGATTAACCCTAGGATAGATTAGGACCATCAGATCTCGGAAGCTTCCAGAACCAGCCCAAGAACCAGACCAGGTGAGCCAAGTAGGTGCACCAGGCAGCTTGCCCCGGCCACCCCCTGTCGACAGGCAAGTCGACAGGGCTGTCGACTTGGTCTGGGCCCAAGTCGACAGGCCTGTCGACAGCCCTGTCGACATGGCCTAGGCGGGGAAACTTCCCGCCTAGCTCCAGATCTGCTTTCCAAAACTGTTTCCGAAATTCAAATTTTCAGAAATCTTCTTTGGGCCTTTAACGGGTCATACGGACTCCGATTCTCGAAAACTCGGACTCTATTTCGCGTATTTTTCCGAGACGAACGCAATGGCATAGCCCGTTTTACTTGATTCAGAATTTAAAATTAAATCCTGCCTTGATTCTTGATTTAACGTGTTGTAAAAATTCGGGTTGTTACATTCTCCCCATCTTTTAGGATTTCGTCCCCGAAATCTCCAAGTTAGGAAGAACATATCCTACCATCCATCATCCATCTACTCAAAACATCATCCACAAGCAACCATTGTCCTTAGATGATTTCTAATGCCATATGAATATATGCAAAACGTGTGTGTACATGTTCCTTAGCTAATGCTAATGATCAGGCCTGAAAATCTTTTGAATGCAAAAACATGTTTAATGCTATGAATCCATCATGTATGCAAATAGTCCTAATCATATACACTATATGCGTGCACAAACATTCAACCATATGCAACATCCGCATGATAACACATTCAATTTCATCCATAAACAAATACTCGTGCATATGCAATATGAAATGTGACCGAGTCGAGCTAATGTCTAACGTAAATTCGCGCATCTACGAGCAACCACTTGCAACCATTTGCAACCATATCAACCATAACATGTTTCAAATACATGTTTACATCCACAGGGTTCTACCTAAGATTCCCTGAAATAGGGTCGAGAAGATAAACAAAACAAACTCCGTACGGGGTTTGTAACAGAGACAGGACCGAGAGGATATTCACAAAAGATAGCCTACAAGCAAGCTCTACAGGAAAACAGGGATCAAGGATATACCCTCAAAAAGAGATATCATGCGCGTATCTAGTCTTTGACCATCAAAGTCGTATCTCCTTGAGCTTAATTCCATTGTGCCTTGACCGTCCTTTAACTTCGCGATTTCGTAGCTTCTTATTTCCTGTTTCCATAACATGAGTTGGAACTCATTTCCTCGTCGCCTCTCGTTCCACTTGCACTTATTCTCCTTCTAGAATACTTGGCGCAAACAGGACTGCGTACACATTATTCCATGCGAGCCCTCAAAATTCACTAGTGAATCCTGGACCTTGTACCATAAGGTATTCCACGTAGAAAAACTTTCTCTTGAAAGTAAACAAGTTACCGTGCGCACTTACTAGGGTAATTCCCATAACCCATACATAATCGAAGTAAACCATCCGTCTTATTAGCGAACACCATTCGATCGGGTTTCTAATTTCCAACAAAGGCTTCTAGGGATTCTAAGTAACTAATCATGACAGAACCCAAAAGGTTACGCGATACTTCAAGGGTATTACCAAAACAAGCCAAGAGTCTAACTACCCTTCTTCTAAAATCGAGAGTGGCACCCCTTACTGGATAACCACTTCATCCCTAGAATCCATCCACAACTTATAAACATAAGCATTATTTCCAAGCTCAACACTTGACATAGACATTCTTAAATCCAAACAAGTCATGAATAAATGGACCGATCTTCCAATAGGACTTGAGACAAAAACGGGATCCTCTACTACGCTAGTACTAAGGTGCAGAGACTCAACTATCGAAGCGGACTTAAAAGATGCGGTGATCCAAACAAAGTCCCGACGGGATGATGGAGAAGAAAAACTAAACCTTTAACAAGACCGTTACCCTCCTTCTGAGGTACCCTAGAAATGAGAGCATACTATTGCCCTCCGAATGATCTTGTCCCTGTTCCATGATACTTAACTATCCGTCCCGTTTCACCATGCCAAAGGTACTCTCTCGTCATGGGTTTCATTGTTCATCTTTCTCCCTCCTTTTAGGACTCAGTCATACCAACATGTTGCTTATCCCTGAGCTCGTATCCTTTATCCTTGTTCTTACTATCCTTTCTTGCATAACTCTGCAACGGTCTCTCGAAAACCACCTCCATCGTACGGGAAACACTTACGCAGCTAGAAAGACTAGTCGCAGTCAAAACCACTGTGACTACAGATGGAGGAAAGAAAGGAAAAGAGATTAAATCAAGGAAACAAGGATGATGCTAATGGCCTTTGGGGAATAGCCTTTTTCTTTTTAAAAGAAAATTTTCTTGAAAAATGCTTCTTTGTAAACGGTTTTTCAAATAATTTTTCAGAAGGTCTTTAAAAACTTTTGCCCAGTCTAGTAACCTTCTGCTCTGATACCAAATGTAACACCCCGCCTCCGCTAGGGTCACTCGCAAAGGAATGCACTAGCTTTAGAGGGGCATTATTGGTAAACATGCACAGAAATATCACAAGACAGAACATATAAAATAGCGGAAGTAAAATCAAACTTTCATAACATGAATAAATAAGGTCTAAAGCCTTTTTCATCAGAGTACAACAAAACCTGTCTTGCAATAGTAAAGAAGCATAAAGACTTTTTAATAAGTTATTCCCCAAGTAAAAACAGTAAAGTAGCCATAGCCAAGAGAAGTCCAAGCCATCCATGATGACCTTCAAGCAGAAGAAGTCCGAACTAAACTGCATTGTTTCCTCCCTGTAACCTGGGGGGAAACGGAAGAAAAGAGGCGAAACAAAACGGGTCAGTCAAAAAGACTGAGTCAGTCCTATCTACTTCCAGTATAAAAACAGGTAAAGGTAACATGACATGCATAAACTGAAAGTAAACATAAGGATAACTACAAGATAGATAAACTAAACCGGGTTAGCCGGTTTAACTACTGTGGCAAGGTAAACTAAGGTATCATGATAAACTACGGTGTTATGATAAGTCAAGGTATCACATCGTCAGATTTCTATCGAGTACATTATCCCAAGGTATCTGCCCCGTCTATCATCCCACGGTATCTATTATGTATTCTAGATCTAACATGTATATTTGCTTTGCACCCTCCGTACTAGTATCCCAGCCTTGTTATGTGTTAACCATGAATGTCCCTTACTCAAAGTCGTGTAATGGTCCATGTCAACCTAATATATCGCATATATAGGTTATTCAAATCATATGTTTCTTTCCATGTATATAAGTTCAGTCCTTTGCCATACCT
This sequence comes from Allium sativum, assembly GCA_030737875.1. NCBI lineage: Eukaryota > Viridiplantae > Streptophyta > Magnoliopsida > Asparagales > Amaryllidaceae > Allium > Allium sativum. The sequence goes on along the minus strand of CM060919.1, from coordinate 842,684,442 downwards.
CGTACGGGCTTCCTCATGTCGTATTATCCTAGAAATCGTTTGGACTGTCACCCTTGTTCTAGCTAGGCTCTTCCATATGAATCATCGTTTGAACTACTAGGACTTACGCCACCTAGCACCACTAGGGATTACGCTTACCTATTGCACGCTTTCGTATTTTGGTTTGGGTTAAACCACCTAGGCCACTAGGGATTACGCTAACCCTCAACCGCGCCCTTTTTCCCACGCAATCACCGTGAATCGTTTTTCTATAACTGTATGCACATGTATCACATCGTGCCATCCGAGTCCTGTCACAGGGCAAAACAAGAAATACAGGACTCGGTCGGGAGCTTTAGATTTATCTGCCGATGCAGATACTAAGGTCTGCTTTTCTACACGTGGCTATGGTCCCACGAGACCCCTCCCTCAACTAGTGAAAGGCAACACAAGAGAAAATCTTGCATGAGAACTACACTCCGGCCAGCCCACATCCTACGGCCTACCTCACCCATAATTAGATAGCAATTATGGTCTGTTGGGTGTTCCCTGCCTTTCCGTACGTACACGCTTGACTCAAGATGGTAGATGATCGACGAACTTGCTATCTCGGGCATCTTATGTATTCGCCGGTTCACTGCTATCCACCCCAGTCTTTAGGTCGCTCGCATAGCAACCAAGGCATATTCTTGGTTCTTCTACCGCAGACCTCAACCTCTCGTGAGCCTAGTATAATGACCTGGCAGCTCACAGAGGGATCCCAAGAATATCCTCACGTTCCCCGAAGCCGCTGCTTCGTTACCCAGTTCGTTGGAGCCTTTATCTAAACCAGATAGCCTGCTCCTACACGCATACTTAAATGTTGACCTAACGTATCGGGTTACTAATCTATCTCAGAAGTGGTCCAAATGTCTTTGACTAAGAATTATTACTTAGTTTCCCTTAACTAAGGTTTACCACTTAGCCTTATTTCCATTATCCTTGTTAACTATGGTTATTTACCTAATCCTCCGAATTAGGGTTTGTCTAATGGGTTAAGTGTCACTTAAGTTCACAACTTAACCCGTCTACAAAACATGTAGAAACTGGCTAAGTATCCAAGTCCAAGACTTAACCCTACAGACCATGTGTCAAGTTGGTTAAGTATATCAAGCAATCCATGACTCAACCTCGTCTAATTATCATTTTAGATTGGTTAAGTATATATATTAATTTGACCCTATCAAATTACCGAGTCAAATCGGTCAAGCGTATTCGAAACGATTCGTGACTTAGCCTTATCATGTTTTTACGTTAGATTGGTTAAGTATAGGTTAACTTAACCTCACCAAATTAACGAGTTGGATTGGTTAAGTATAGGTCACTTAACCTCATCAAATCATCGTGTTAAATTAGTTAAGTGTTTATCTTAACCCCATTAAATTACCAAGTTGGATTAATTAAGTCTAGGCTAACTTAACCCCATCCGATTACCATGTTTAGATTAGTTAAGTCTAATCTTAACCTCATCCATTAACTGTATTATACGGTTAAGTGTCATTAAGAAAATTTACTTAACCTTATCAAGTTATCGTGTTGGATTGATTAAGTGTTGGTTAACTTAATCCCGTCCCCTCGTCGTATAAAAATGGTCAAGTGTCGTTAGGCAAATCAAGTTACTTAACCTACCCAACCCTGTCATGTTTTGTTAAGTATCATTAGCCTAATCAAATTACTTAACCCATTTGTCCATGTCATATTTGGTTAAGCCTCATTAATCAAATTAACTTAACCCTACTATGTGGCATTAATTATTTAATGCACCCCAACCTCTCACATTAGACTTTGTTGTGGTTACTAGTTAAGCCGGGCGGGTCCGGGTAGATTTACACCACAACTTGGTCTAACCTCGGGTTCAAGCACAACATGACCAACTTCTCACATTGAGTCCTATTGTTTGCAACTACTAGTTAGGCCGGTCGGTTCCGGGTAGTTTTACGTTGCAAACTCAACCCAACCTCGAGTTGGCCACTTTCATGTTTAGTCTAGTGTCATGTTCATAGTCAAGTTTTCAAGCAATTGGGTAGACCTAACTTAATAGGTAAATTCCCAATGGGTAGACCTAACTTAATAGGTAAATTCCCAAGCTTATGATTATGCATATTTACATGTTAACTTACATGCTATATTCAATGTTGCATGTTATTATGTTATACCCATTTAACCCAAATCATGTTTCACATCGTATTTCATGGAACTTCAAGTTAAGTTTCTCATGTATATTCACGCTCGTCTAACCTAACCCCAAAACGTGTTTCCAACGTAAGTATAGACGACTCAATATAGTAGGAATACCATGACTACAAATTGGCCTCGAACATGCATAGTGTCATAAAAAGGGTTTTGGCCACAAACACACAAAATGTCACAAGGGAATTCGGCCACAACATGCATATTATCAAAAAGGGTTTTGGCCATAAACATGCACAACTTAAAAGAGGGGATTGGCCATAAGCATGCATAATCTCATATAGGATTTGGCCACAAACTTGCATGATAACATAAGGGGTTTGGGTTCATAAACATGCATAAGCCCCAAAATCTTGTCTTAGCCAATGTTTCACACATAAGTGGTTCCTAAAGGTTCATGCTAGCATTTCATGCATAAAGATCCAAACTTGCAAGTTAAACTAGGCTATGCATAGCATGAGAGGCATGATCAAGTCACTCACATGGCCTAAAATCATAAACATGAACACAAGAGGCAAGGTAAGGTTCATATAGGTTCGCATAATCATGTTTAGCCTCATTTTATCCCATGTCATTATCAAAACTACCGTTTCCATCTAAAAGTAGCTAGAACTTACCTAGGCAAGGCTTAGGAAAGGGATCATGCATCATTATGACGAAGAAAGGTGGCTCCTTTGATGAAGAACCATCACAAAACTCGCATAGAAATGTTGATTTGGCCTCTATTTGGTGTAGCAAGCTTGCATCCTTTGATTTGAACCCGATTTGAATGCATAGGCTCTAGGGATTTGAGATGGAGGCCATGATCACCTTGCATTTGGGCAGCACTTCGTGGAGAGGGTGAGTTATGAGGGTTTAGGGGGGGCTTAGGGGTGTTTTTATAGAGATTAGGATAGTTTTAGGCCCTTAGATTAACCCTAGGATAGATTAGGACCATCAGATCTCGGAAGCTTCCAGAACCAGCCCAAGAACCAGACCAGGTGAGCCAAGCAGGTGCACCAGGCAGCTTGCCCCGGCCACCCCCTGTCGACAGGCAAGTCGACAGGGCTGTCGACTTGGTCTGGGCCCAAGTCGACAGGCCTGTCGACAGCCCTGTCGACATGGCCTAGGCGGGGAAACTTCCCGCCTAGCTCCAGATCTGCTTTCCAAAACTGTTTCCGAAATTCAAATTTTCAGAAATCTTCTTTGGGCCTTTAACGGGTCATACGGACTCCGATTCTCGAAAACTCGGACTCTATTTCGCGTATTTTTCCGAGACGAACGCAATGGCATAGCCCGTTTTACTTGATTCAGAATTTAAAATTAAATCCTGCCTTGATTCTTGATTTAACGTGTTGTAAAAATTCGGGTTGTTACATAGAAATTCAACAAAATGATTGCATTGAATAGATAAATGATATAATTGAACTTTTGCCTTGTTTTTATAATACGCAGTAGCTATGTGGTAAAGAAAATAAAACAACCCATTAACACAAATATAAAACATCTTGTTCTGCTAAGCCCTTGTATTTTGATAGCCCCCCTCAAACCAAGCTGCGACTAGGGTTTTATGCCTTCCTTCTTTCCTTCTTCAGCATAAAAAATCGCAGCTCTTCTCTAAATCAATGAAAGTTTCTAGCTGACAAGGCTTTAGCGAATACATCTGCACATTGAAAAAGTGTCGAAACATGTCTGACTTCCAATTTCCCTCTATCGATTTGCTCACGCACAAAGTACAAATCGATTTCTATGCGCTTTGTGCGTGTGTGTTGAATTGGGTTGGAAGATAATGAAGCAATGCTCAAGTTATCGCACCAAATAAATCGACTTGCTATTATGGCCAAACCTAGCTTTCTGAGAAGGTAGCCAATCCATAGTAGCTCTGCAGTTGTGCTTGCAACTGCCATGTATTCAACCTCCATACTTTAGCTTTGGCTTGTGGATTTTTTGGTTCTACCCTCTTTAGGCTTCGACATCATGTGATTGGATTTCGTTGTTCGGTCGTTTGGTTGGTCAGCTATATGTGTTTAGCAACTTGTATTCGACACCTTATTGGTTTCTTGTTACCTATACGGTTATACTAGCGGCGTGGACTTTCCTTTTTGTATATCGGTATGTGTGGGCACACAGGATTTTTTTTATTTGTTCGTCTGGTTTGCGGGTTTTTCTGTTATTTTTCACTGGGGTGGGAGGGATTGATTTTCGTCTGCGCATCGACTACGGTTTGATGTATCTATTATCACTGTGGCTGATAGTTATATGGGGAACACATGTACCCCTGGTCGTTTACCAGCTCTTTTGTTGGCTTCTCGGTCTGTGGATTTTCTAACTATCGATTTGCGCTTCCCTCTCACCATAGTCTTTCTCTTCTCTACTGCGTTGTCAACTTAATGACATCTCGGTGTTGAGAGATCCGGTATATCATAGCGTGTCGCACTTCGGTTGCAACACCACATTGTTGCTCCTGTGCCCCCCTTTGTTGTTGTTTCCTCCCCCGTCTTCTTTTCCTCACTTGATTCCCTTTCTTAGTGAGGACAAGATCGCGATCATTAATGATCGCTTAGCTCGCCTTGCTAAGAACTCTCGACCTCCTAGGTTTGGTTTGCCTCCTTCTCCTTCTTCGCTAGACCTATCTGTCGGGAAATCTTCAGATTCCCTCGTTTTCGTAGAGGTGACTGGTCAATCTGCTTCTCTCCCTATCCGCTCTATGTGTCATAGGCTACGGTCGGCTCCTCGTACTTCCCGCACCATCCACACACACTCTATATGGGCGTCCGAGCAGATCGTTCGATCTTCTCGACAAACGCTATATCTTATCTGATATTATCTTCGCTGCTCGGGTTTTCCTTTATTTTTCGGTCTCTCCCTTCTTTTTCCTTCCTACTATCTTCTGCTCCTTCTTTATGGTGAATTTCCTATTCTGGAACATTCATGGCATAGGGAATAATGCGCCTTTGGCTAGGCTCAAACACATTGTTAAGAAGCACTCAGTTTGTCTTGTGACACTTATGGAGCCATTCATTGGTCCGGACGAAGTCATTAAGTCAGCTCTTTCCATTGGCTTCGGCAGTGCCTTAGCCAATATTTCTGACAAGATTTGGATCTTGTCACTACAACAAATATACCCTTTAGCTACGCAAGTATTTGCGATGTAAAATTATATGTTGTAAAAAAACCAATATTTACTACGCACGATTATGATGCAACTAATATACGTAGTGAATGCTTCAACAAATCATTTTTTATTACTTGTGATTCTATTATGCGTCGTAAATAACCACATAAATAAAAATAATAATATTCATTCAAATTTTTTTTCATTTACTACCTATTAAAAGCGTCGCAAAAGAAAATGACTCTATCTTTCTCGTTATCTACATAACTTTATGTCGCTATAAGTCAATATTAGCAGTATTTTTTGTTGTAATAATTTTTATTGTGGCATTTCTACTTTATGCTGGTGGTGTTTTTAAATTATTAAAAGAGAAGCCCTCGTATTAATATGTGTTGGGTAATCGACTTTACTTAACAAACATTTTAAATTTTTTTGTTCAATTTTCGCTTAGTTTTCTTACATTCACATTTTTTATTTGGAAAGTACTAAATGATTTTAATAAATTCAATGTTAACCAGTAACCACACCAAAGTTTTCAAAATTTATAACAGTTCCCTTTGTTTTTGTTTTAGTAGAAATGAACAAAAATTTCCTCTGTCTTTTGTGTACCAATCAATACGTTTAAAAACAATTTACGTCATAACTTTCTGCATTGTTTTATGTGAAGGGCTTTGCTAAAATTTACCATAGAAAAATAGATCAGCGCGTTTCTTTATGAGAAAGCATTCTAGAAAACCCAGTTGCTCATCTTTAGGGTTTTGCGACTTCATCCGGCGTCTGCATCCCACCAAATCAATCGCGCTCTCCATCTTTTTCCTTCACAACGGCAAGTTTCTCCACATCATCGCAATCCTTCAACAGCAATCGTTCAACTAATTTCTTAGGTTTATTTCAGTTTATGTTTCTCCTTTTATTATTTCCTCTTGTTTCTTCCGTACGATTAAATTTCGAATCCTTGATTTATCTAATTTCTGTTTTTGGCTTCTTTATCAATTTATGAATAATAAGGTAAAGACCATAATTTTCTTATCTTAGCTGAATGGAAATCGTTTAATTTCTTTTAGAATCATACTGTAGTCTACAAATTTGTCCCCTATTACAAGACTTAAGGTGATCATACTCATCTTTGATGAAAGAAAGATGACTATAAATAATTTGAAAATGAAAATGAAGCTTTCATAAATAAAAAATTAAAACTGGTATTAATCACATGTAAATCAATAATGATTTCTAAGAGCTAAATCAAGAAACAGTAATACAAGACTTTTGCATGTCAGGTTCAAGGATTAAGGTTTTGAATACATGAAAGCAAATTGTGCTTTTAAAACCACTGTATTACTTTTGTAGAGCAATATCCTGTGCCATACGTTTATAACTAATAAAACATGAATTCACCCTTGTTATAGCACAAAAAATTACTTATATGTAGGCATTCTAGTCTTGATTGAAGTCGGCTTGGATTAATGGGAATATGAGTGATTTCAAATGTTACCATTTTCTGTAATGTTTACAATATTTGATCATTTTTTCATGCATAAATTGTTTGAAGGTTTTTTTTTGTTGAAGTAAAAATAAAAAGGAGAATCTAGATGATAGTATTGGAAATTGCATTTGCATCTTTTTAAATCATCTTACACTGACATATGTCTAAATTATGTTAGTTTTCTGATCTATAATATAGTTTAAATTTTGTTGCCCACAAATAATTTTAGACTATTATTAGATTAGCCTACTAGAATTTGTTCCCCATGTTGTGTGTTTTATTAATAATTCCTGTGGAAATTGTCATCCACAATATTGATCTACTTTAAATAAAAAGAATAAACCGAGGAAATTTTGATGCATATCTTAGTTCTTATGAGATGATAATTTGCATACGTCTCAAAATACTTGAAGTAATATCTTATTTTCCTAATGTAGGACACTATTCGTTTTTAAATATTTACCACTTATGAAATGACAATAAGTTATCTTTGAATTTCAAATTTAAAACATATTCTGAATCAAACAGCGATAACCAGATTGTTTTCCCTAGAAGTACTGTAACACCCCACGTCCGCTAAGGTCACTCATACCAGGGGAATGCCTTAGTTTCGGTGAAGTATTTTAAGTGAATATAGAACAGAAAAATTACAGCAAGACAGATATAAGTAATACTTGAAAATTTAAATCATCATTTCATTGCAACGGAAAGTAATACATGTTTGGTTACATCACAAAACCATAAACCAGAGTCAAGTACATAATATCCATCTTGATAAAATAGAAGTACATAATCCCACTACATAACTAATAGCCATAAAGGAAAGATAAGCTCGGCTTCACTTCAGAGGTCCAAGCTCCATAGGATAGATACAGCAATCAGATCAAAGCCCACTAGCACCAGGCCCACTCTAATAACCTGGGGTTGGGGGAAAAAGATAAAAACAACGGGGTCAGACATAAGTCTGAGTGAGTCCTATAACCCTAACAATACAATCATTAAAATAACCAGAGAAGACATAAGTTGATATACGGTAACGACTGGGGATGAATGGCTACACTAAGCAGCTTGGTAAACTTAGGATAAACTAAGATCACCGTAAAGACGCATTTACCCACCCAAGGATAATTACTAAATTACACCGCCCAGACCTACTCAAAGATAATTCCTACACTGCACCACACCAGTTTTACCTACCTAAGATTAATTCCTACTTAAAGGTTGATCCCACTAAATGTACTTAGTAATTTTTAGCCAGTAGTTTCTTTTACCCCTACATAGGTGCCGTCTGCCCCTATCTTTACTAGGTGTACCCACTACTCCCAAGCGATCGGCTCCCTAACGTAGATATCCGTACTGGCCCCACAGTGGGATGTATCATTCCCCAAAGTGGCGAGCCTGATTCTGGTGCACGGGGTATACCTACACGATGCAACAACGTCTTACTTACCAGCCCGGGCCCACACACGCATATGAAACCCGATGGACTTGCGTTGCCACCGCTAATCCGTTTTGGCCTCTTATAGTCAAGCCCAATATGCGTGTCCCGTCACTCGACTTGGGTCGAGCCCACAAAGATACGTTTGGGATATTGGTTGAAATGGGCCCCCCACAAGCTACCACCTAAGCTTGTAACCTTATCTAGTGTATCCCACTTAACCCTTTTTAATAATCATGTCTACCTTCATGTTATAAATCCTGGTTCAGTCATTTAATTATATTTCAATTGCCCCTTAAGGCACCCACTAGATTTCCACATGTCACCCAAGTCATTTACTTAATTCCCACATGCCACCCGAGGCACTTACTTAACCCTTTAATCATGTTTAATTCCATGTTCCACTTTGGTTAAGTATTCTAATCGTATTTTCTATTGCTACCCAAGGCAACCCACTAGTTTCCTCATGCCACCCAAGGCACCCTACGAGTTACTACAAGCCACCTAAGGCACCCACTTAACCCTCATGCCCCACTACATGCTTATATGGTTAAGTGTTTCTTAATTAATTCAGACCGTGATCCTCATAAAGACCTCTCACATTAGACTATCTTTTATGACCGCTGGTTAAGCCGGTTGGGTCCGGGCAGCCTTATGTCATAACCGAGTCTAACCTCGTGTCTTTACATTAATCACGTATTTAGTTTGTGCCTAAGACCTCTCACATTGGGCTAACATTTGTAGCAACTGGTTAGGCCGGTTGGGTCCGGGCAGTTTTACGCTACAACTGAGTCCAACCTCGTGTCTTAGTCGATTAATTACACCTAATTAATTACCCTCATAATTTATATTAATTATCCCTAATTAATATCAAGTTTTTTTTCATAACATGGGTAGACCTAACTCAATAGGTAAATTCCCATGGGGTAGACCTAACTCAATAGGTAAATTCCCTCTTATGTTAATCTATTTTTATGGTATGCTTAATCATACCCAACCATACTTTAATTAACATATTTATTAACCCCATCGTTTCCCACGCAAATCGTTCTCATTTCACGACATGATAAAAGGGAAGATCCATCACAAATATCATGGGTTTAACCAAATCTTAGAATATAACTTTGTCATGGGTTAAGAGGATGTCAACTTGCATATATGAGCATATATTAACCCAACTACATTTAACCCAAACTTGCATACTATCGCACATGGCTTGCACAACATATTGCATATGAACTTGCATAAGCACACATAACTTGCATAACATGTTGAACTTGCATAAACACACATAACTTGCGTAACATGTTGAACTTGCATATAAGCATTCTCACAACTTGCATAACATGTTAAACATGCA